>OX402049.1:16312993-17599660 GCA_947859365.1 Archips crataeganus | reverse complement strand
ATTCAAACTAACTAGTCTAATAAATATTGAAGCTTCGTAGATACCTATGCATTATTCATTAATAAGATTTAATTTATCTGTAATCTATAAAAAGTGTTTGTTAAAAGTTCCAATTTTTATATAGTTTTTTTGCTTACTAAATTTTTGCCCCTGGTAACCATCTTAGGACCAAAATACTCGTCAATACGAACCAAACGAGTACAAACTCGATGATATTATGTCGTTTTATCAGAGAATTCCTATGACTACCTTTCAGCTCCATCATCAGATCAGCTCCATGTCATAATAATATTGAATTGTGATATTTAAACGTGCATGCAGAGTTTTAGCTCAATCAAAATCGAAAAGTGGGTCCAATTTAAGCTGCAAGATTTGATGGATGACACACAGACAACGGGACAGATGAAGATAAAAAGCATGTAATAATATTAATTTTTTTTAGAAGAGAGATACAAGTTAATCGCAACAACGTATTCGAATATAGAAATAACTGTTGATTATTTTGATGACATATTAATGGTTTAATCCAAACAAAATCACGATCGGTTCCTTTGTCTAACGAAAGTTAGTCATACAAAATATATGGGTAACTTTCGTTACACAAAGGAATCAATTAAGTCTTGTTTTATTAAATCCCTTAATTGTGTACACTTTTTTTGAAAACGACTCAAATATGTATGTATGTAGTTGGAATTGCGAAATTAACTCTTAATATTTAGAGTAAGTAGGATATGAAAAGCCACTTTAGTCTTTCCATGAAGTGGTTTTAACATAACTTGTAGCCGCAATTTGGAACTACTTCCGTGGAACTATCAAACTAATTAACTTCGTACCTAGAAAGACATTGTGGCACAAACTGTAAAGAAACAAAGTACAAACTAGCTTGAATAAGCAATGCAGGGAGGAAATTGTCGTAGTATTGCACTATCAGTTTACCAGTTAATTAACTCCAGCCATTATGTAGATGCATTCAATCCCGAAGTTCGTCGGAGATCCACGATTTATGGTTTAAGGTAACTTTGGTGTTAAAGGTTAGTGTACTTACCTTACAAGTTTATTTTACGAGATAGATTTCGCCTTTTGTTGAACTGTTCAAGAGGGGTACAGTAGTTAGTTTAATTTAACAAACTTATAAAATTTCAATTGAAATTATGTATTGAAAGCAATTATTATTTATTTATTTTTTGAGAACCAACAGCTTATACATACATCATGGAAATAACAGTAAAAACAGGAAGCCATATTACAGGTTCTCACCGCTAATGACAGTGTAACAATATCACAGTTCATTCAGACACAAAAAAACCAAAGAATTTAACGAATTATGAACAAAAAATTTCGACAGATGATTCCGTCCGCCTTTTTTAGGGTTCCGTAGCCAAATGGCAAAAAACGGAACCTTATGGATTCGTCATGTCTGTCTGTCTGTCTGTCCGTCCGTATGTCACAGCCACTTTATTCCGGATCTGTAAGAACTATGCTGTTGAAACTTGGTATTGGTTGCTGTTGAAAAACAATAAATTTTGGTGATTCCCCATACTTAGAACGGAACCTCAAAATTTTTTTTTTCATCAAACCCATAAGTGTGGGGTATCCTATGGATAGGTCTTCAAAAATGATATTGAGGTTTCTAATATATTTTTTTTCTAAACTGAATAGTTTGCGCGAGAGACACTTCCAAAGTGGTAAAATGTGTATCCCCCCCTGTAACTTCTAAATGATAAAACTAAAAAAATATATGATGTACATTACCATGTAAACTTCCACCGGAAATTGGTTGAACGAGATCTAGTAAGTAGTTTTTTTTTAATACGTCATAAATCGTAAACCGCAATTTTTTATAGATAATGGTACGGAACCCTTCGTGCGCGAGTCCGACTGGCACTTGGCCGATTTTTTAATGTGTAGTCAAGAAAAGATTCAATATTTAATCGACCTTTAAATATTCGACTTATTTTACGCGACCCACATCAAATAAAACTTAATCATCAGTAAGATCAATAATTATACTATGCTCATTTAGCTACTGAGCCGTCATTTTTTTTAACTTTAACTTCAACACACATTAAGTCCACGGGTTACTCACGTATTTATAGTTAAGGTATGCCCACATACTTAATGTTTCGAACAAATGAGGATTTTCTATGACAGGCTATTTGGCGCTAGTATCGTCAGGTCCGTTTGACAACTTTGACATTTGTTGTATGGGTGTAACCAAGGTGTAACGTCAAATAGACCTTACGATACTAACGCCGTCTAGCGATATTCCACCTGTCAGAAAACCCTCATTTGTGGTTTTTTATCAAGAAAAAGTGCGTACTAAAAGGTTAAGCTTTATTGTACCTTATTTGTTTTACTACGGGTAAAAATAACCACGGTCGTAGAAAAGAGGTATTTAATCTCAAAATGTTTGTTCGCGATATAATAGCTCGCCCGCGGTTGCGGCGGTTTAAATAATAGCTTCATCTTGCCGCGGTTTATTTGATTAAATTGTGTTGAACCTACTTTGTTCACTGGAAACCTTTGTTTGAAATATCTGGATTCTGACCTTTTTAGATAACATTCTCTCCACGTTAATTAATTAATTGTAGCACTTGAGCCTTATTTGAAAATGGTTGGACGGAATGTTTTCTCATTCCCAAACACATTCACAACTTTTATCAGTGTTCGCTACAACCGTTGTTTTTACAAAACTATAGTGATTTGATTACTTAATAGGTTACAAAGAGAATTTGTGACATTTCAAAACAGGATACGGGAAATACTTTATCCTAAAATGGTGGACAGCCAGGCGACAGTGAAGGTGCCCAAGTTGTTCGTGTAGGATGTGACGTTTGGACAACAGGACACATAAATTTGACTACTAGACGGGACTTAATTTAAAGAATTTAGACATTGTAATTTGAAATTAATTCGGAATATTTCAACAGACGAATCTCTTCAACTCTGATCGGAAACTTGTGTCAATAAATGTTTGATTGTGGTTGACAAAATTATATGCAGGTATACATAACTTGGTGACCAAAGTACTCGTCAAAGGATTTTCTACATCTTGAATCTTCTGATGAAAAATCTTTAAGGGCATCTTCAGTCAAGTCTAACCAACCATCTGCTGAAATCATCATCATATCAGTTACAAAACTTCCACTGCTGGACAAAGGCTTCCCTGAAAGAGGTCAACAACGATAGGTCCGAAGTGGTTCCTGCAACCTTTGAAAGATTGTCGGTCCTTCTTATTGGGGACCTTCCTACGCCACATTTTCTGGTTAGCAGTCGCCACTCTAGAACCTTACTGCTTCATCGGCCGTCGGTTCTATGAGCAATGTGCTTTGTGTTTGTATAAGTGAGGTCTTAAAAGGCGAGTGACGTGAGTTGCGATACGAACGAATGTGAGTATAGCAATGGAAGACGGCACGAGCCGTTTAGACCAAATTACACAGCGTTGCATTCAATATTTTTTCTACTCCATCCATGTTTTCTTCTACTAACTTTAACTATGGCAAACTATGGTAAAAGCAAACGAGCGCATGAGCAAAGCCTGTGAAAAATTGACTCAACTCAACTCGACTTGACTCGACTTGACTCAACTCAACTCAAGTGCAACACAGACAGCAGGTCTAAACTGGGTTTTAGTGTTGAGTGTAATCTACATTTTAATAATCTGTGGCAGTTAGGTGTATCGTAATAACGACATTACGACGAAGTGCTGTTATCGGGAATAGAGTAAGTATAGACTTTTCTGAAGTCATATTATCTACTAGCTTTTGCCCGCGACTCCGTCCGCGTAGAATTAGTAATTTGGACAGCTTATTTTTTTATCCAATTTGCTTTTTCATCAATTACGGCTCTCCTTAGTTCCTCGATATAAAAATAAATACCCCCCCGCAACCCCCTCCCAACCCAACCCCCCACCAAACCCTCCCCCGCACACCCGCGTTCAAATTCACCACCGTACTCCCAAGTCAAGCGTGCCTATAGAAGTTTTACTTCAAAAACCCCCGATTTTGAAACATTCTTCCGCTCCGCTCCACTGCTATTGGTGTTAGCGTGATGATTATATAGCCTATAGCCTTCCTCGATAAATGTGCTATCTAACACTGAAATAATTTTTCAGATCGGAGCAGTAGTTCCTGAGATTAGCGTGTTCAAACAAAAAAAACCTGTTCGATAAATTCTTAAAATAGACGTATCATTCTTATTTGTGAACCGATTCAAATGAAACAGACACTAAATGTTAATCTAAGAAAATACCAACATATCAGTGAAAACCGCATCCTTCTAGGTTAAGCCGTTTCTGAGATTAGCGCGCACAAACGCACAGACAAACAGACAAACAGACAAACAGATAAACAGACAAACAGACAAACAGACAAACAGACAATAATTCTAAAAATCATTGTTTTGGGTTCTATTGCGCTAATAAATAGCCCTAGTGACAGTTTTTCTCAAATATCTTCAATGTACAGACACCGACTTGTTACAGATTTATTATATGTATAGATGTTCTTATTTACTTATAAAAGTACAGAAATAGGAAAATACACTAACCTTTGTTTTATGTCTCTTCAGCATATGCAAATACGTCCCTGTTATGAAGGTCCTAACGTGCAACTCGTTCTCTCCTTGCAGGGTAACAAGGAACACGTTGTCATCTGTCACTTCCATAGCGTGGATGGGCACTCCAGCTGTCACGGTGCTGAGAAGAGTGAAGTTGTCGACGTTCCAGGTGCAGACAGTCCCGTCTTGGGAGCAGGTGACCAGAATCTCGCCGTCTTGGAGGACTTTCACGCCAGTGACGGAGCCCCGATGGTGGTCGAGCTTTGTTACCTGTCACATGATAATAACGTATGGAGTAACGTCTTAGTAAATGAAAAAGTTCATGGTATAAGCAAAATAGATGGGGAAAGGCCTAGTGGACGCAGTCCGACGCAGTGGTCTGACCAGATCCCCACCGTTCTTAACTCTATAGTTACAACGCTCTCCAAACTGCCAGACACAAAAACAGATGGAGAAAAAGATTGTACGAGTGAAAGTCATGCAGAAGGGAGGTCACCAATCTCAATGTTGAGGAGAGGAATACGATGCAAGGATAAGTTAGTAAATAAGTTATGGTGAGATTTGATAGACGCTTAGTTATAAAATAAGTTTTTGTTAAAAACTCCATTTTTAATACAAGCTTTTTTGCTGACTGCACCAAAGTACTCGTCAAGACGGATCAAATGAGCACAAACTCGATGCGGTCGTGCCGTTTTATTAGAGTTCTTACGGCCATCGTCCAGCTCCATCATCAGATCAGATCCATAATTATAATAATAATATCGGATTGCCATCCGATTTACACACGCATGCAAAATTTAAGATCAATCGAAAACTGGATAGTGGGTCAAATTTAACTTGCAAGATTTGAGCCGTACAAGATTTTTATTAACTTGCAAAGTATGTATCTATGTAACTATGTATGTATACATATATTGCATTAATTACATAGTTAAATAAATACATACATTGCAAATTAATAAAAAGCTTGTAACTTGTAAAATCATCACGGTATATGACACATTGCTCTAGAGTGAATTTAAACAAAATAATACAATAAGTTATTGACAAGCAAACAAACGTTTATAATCACACTAATATACGTACATATTATAAAGGCGAAAGTTTGTGAGTGTGTATGTTTGTTACTTCTTCACGCTTAAACCGCTGAATCGATTTACATGAAATTTGGTATGAAGATTGACTGAAACCCTGGCAAAGACATAGGATAGTTGTTATCCCGGAAAATCGCATAGTTCCCGCGGGATAGCGATAAACGAATTCTTTGCAGACGGAGTCGCGGGCAACAGCTAGTTTATTATAAACGACAAAGATTGTGTTCTGAAATGAGTAAGCGATTTATATTTATTGTAACACAACGGTGGAATGACTTGTGTTTCTGTTAGAAACGAAACAACATCCGCCGCAAAAGCCAATTTAGCTAACATCTATTCTGTGAAGTTCAATTCAAAAGATACAGCATTTTAGTCTATTTCCTTTTAATAGTTTACGATCATTAGCCATTTTATTAAAACGAACTGCGTAACCAAATTAAAAATTTTATCAATCAAGTAACAAGCTCTGTTCTCATAATTCAACGCAGTAATGTAAAATGTACCTCAGAATTTTCTCAAAAGTAAACACATTTAAGGCAGATGATTAAGAAACAGTAGCAAATGCTATTAACTATTCATCTTGGTTGTTAAGTGAGATTACAGATCAGAGATTAACATTTGAATGTGAACAAAAAGTTCTTTCAAGTTAAACTGTCTACAAAGTATAAACGACAGCTTATTTGTAAAATATTATAAAATAAATTGCAAAAGCTGGGCTCTTTTCAATTCGGCCAGCGGCTGTGTCTGAAATTGATAATGTGTAAGTGCATCATGAAGTAAATTGAAAGTCTAATAGTAGTGTAGTGACATAGTTAGGTCAGTGAAGTCTTCTTGCTTTGTCATACCTTGCTATAATTTAGAAAATAAAATATTTAGTTAATATAGTTAGCACTAGTTCAACTGATTGGGATTTTTCCTATGTTGATGATTCTTTTGTTTACATTAAACTCAATAGAGTGGTGAAGATATAAATGAAACTGGTACAAAGCCGGGAAAATTCTACTCATAAAGGTGTTATTGTGAACTAACTTGATGAAATGAAAATTAATAAAATTAAATTAAATTATTTTTATTTGCGGAATATGAGTTACATAGGGTGTTAAAACATTAAAAAAAGTGGCCATATTTTACTTAATTAAGCGTGCCCGATTGTTATACCGGGTGAAAGTCAACTTTAGACCCTCCTGAAAATATTGTGTAATCTAAACGATGTACAACCGATTTGTGGTGATCAGAAAGTCCTATTAAAATAAAAAATAAAGACATTAAAATATTATTTTTAATGATGATGACAACCCTAATGGATATCTACATAATATTTACATTTTGATATGACACCTGTCATTTTCCAATTTTGTACACATGCGATGCTCAAAGGTTCCACCGTGTCGTATAATACACGCTGCAGCACGAGTTCGCGTATGTCGATGCACCTCCGATAGAGTAAATGTGACCCCAAACATTGTTATGTAATAGCTCTTGTGTAGAATAAGGTTTAGATCATAAAGCAATGTATTTTTTTTTATCTGGCTCAAAGTATGGGTCATCTTGGAAGTTTTACACATGAAGTTAAGAAGTCATGCAATGATTCAATAATGGAATAACACTTACTAGTGATCCGTCGACTAAAGAAGCAACAATGACAGCGGAGTCCTCTCCACCGCTGATCACCAGTGAACGATTCACGATGGCCGCTACACACAGGACAGGTGCTATGTGTTCCCTTTACAAATAAACACAAGTTCAAACGTTGCACTCAAAGGAAATCCTAAAATATACAAAGAGGCTGTAATACTTGTAGCAGTCAGTCAAAATAACTGAATTTATAGTGACGTTATAACTAAACCCTTTGTGTGTCTAACCCGAATTCAAGAGGAAATTTTTCAACATAATTGTTAAAATTAGTCTGGTAAAATTTAGGACGTTCAGACTTTGTTGAAATTAAATCAATAAATAAGACAAATTAAAACAATTAAGTTCATGCATTATATTTGTCCAGCATTAACTGAGTACCGTAATAAACACTAATATTGTAGCACGTTTAAAATTTCACCCCGTAGAATGAAAAGTCACTAAGTCGTATTTTGCTGTTTTGAGATACGGAGGTTTAAAGTTTTGAAAATATTTTTTTAATTTTCAAAACATTTTTTTGTCGTGGGATATTTATAATATTACAATCTCATCGCAAGGATATAATGCTACGGTATAAGCTCCAACCGCCAAATCGAAACAAAAAACTTAATTTTCCAAGTTATAAGTGATACTTACTTTTATCTCTCAAAGTATGGACCTAGATGTCAGTCAGTAATTTTTCGACTTGAGCTAGTGATTTGTCGCTCACTTTTATTCCAAGAAAGAAAATAATTTGATGATCGAAAACTCACTAAAACTTAAAAATTCTTAGTTAATTTTTGCTTTCATATTTTGTACTAAATTTTGCAATTGCTAGATAACTAAGTTGTTTTAATGAGATTGAAAAAATAGTGCTTGGCCATACGTGTAACTGGATTAGTCAGAAATAACTAAAATGACTTAAGTAACGATTTTTTTATCGGTGTAAATTCATTAAGTGATTTAGTTAATTCTCACTTCAATTCAAACGCAAAAAGAACAAAGTAATGATTTTTCTAACTTTCTAAAATTGGATCCTTGGCACCTATTGACATAGCCGCGATAAGACTCAAATTTGCAGAAAAAAATGCAATATTGATGGCATTGAAAAGTCGATTTTGACATTTTGGGACTTTGTGACTTTTCGCTCTATGGGGAATATATTTACTGTAGATAACAATATAAAAAGAAACAAAGGTACAACAAGTGGGTAAGTTTCGTACCGGTCCTGCAACCTTTTTTGTAGCTACAAATTGAAAACAAAGGTTGGGCATTTTAATTAATTGAGCGTAGGTACTATTTAGAACACACGCGAAGGAATATTTTTTTTTTACAAGTAAATATGTTTTGAATAAAAGTCCTTTAGAACTAGCCAAAGTGTCTTTAATCGTGTCAAAAAGTACAAATAGTTAACCTTGTCTTTGAAATTTTAATTTCTGAAGAATTCACAAGGAAGCATAGCACTATAAAAAAAATATGTTATCATCGTTTTGAACACATTTCCCGGTTTAACATACAAAATATTTCCCGAGAGAAATCTCTTCTTATCACAAACAAAGTGCGTCGCTTGATCTTAAATGATTAAATAAAAATAAAGCTCATTTGACCGGCTACATGACGAAGATCGCAATAAAACGGGTGCGCCACAAGGAAACGTGTTTTGAATTTTAATAAAAGGCTTTTTAGGTTACCATTAGCTAATAGGACACCTGTTGCTAGCTCTTTTATAATATTGGAGGTAAACATTTTGGCAGCGTATTTTTCATTTAGAACACATGCTTCCAAATTGCAAATTTCTTTTTGGAGATGAGGAAATCAAAAATTGGTTTGTTATATATTTTTCCCGGACACGTTTTCGTTTTATAATATTGATTTACACAAGAAAATTCAATAGGTACAGTAAAAATGGTTTCATAAAATATATTTAGCTTATTTTCTGTATTAAATCATGACATTATTAATATTATCAGTAAACTGATCGCTGAATAAAGAGCAAAAGGGCAAAACCCAAAAAAAAAAATTGTGAAAAAGTAATCGCAAAATTACAAATTTTACCAAATCAGGATTGAATATGAATACAGTACATAAGATAATTAATGTTAAGATCTTACGTCATTTTGGCTTTCACGGCCAGTGTGTGTAGATCCCATACAATAACGCTGGTGTCTTCAGAACCGGTGAGGAGATATTGCGACTCTCTAGTCACACACATACACAGGATCCTGCCCGAGTGACCTGGAAAAATAGTACTCATACATATTCATTATCCCACCTACTTGCTAATGAAATGTCATTATGATGGATCGTACAGCTTGTTTGCGATGTTTCCGGCATGAAAATGCTGCAAAAATATTTTTTTAATAAAATGGAATGCATGATGGAGCTATTTTACAATATATTAATGTTTAATAACACTAGCTTAGAAGTTTCTGCAAGGTGACAAGAAAAACGAATTAGCCTATCCTTAATTCATAAAAGTTACGTCCGTTGTAAGAAAAATACATTTTTCTTTCTCTGGCAAAGGCAAATTATGTCAAGTAACAGGTATAAAAACAGAACCTTAGCAAGTGTTTATAAAATATCCAAGGTAGTATTCGAAATAAATGATATTATGATTATTATATTACAAAAGGTAAGTCTAGGAATAAAGATTGAAACCATTATTTTAAGTAGGTATTCAGGCGGCCGCAAGACACTTTGGTTTTATTATTAGGTGGTACAGATGCTGCCAATAACGTGTTGTGTACTTATACCACGCGTCTGGCTATAACAGTTTAATTATCCAATTAATCACATAATTAAACGGTTATAGCCAGTCGCATGGTGAGTTATTAACGTGTTAAGGAAATTATTTTGACGTAGGTACTTTATTAAATTTAAATCTGTATAGACTGGGATCACTTTGTTTGCCATAATTTCACTTGCTTTTTCGAAATGTTAGTTTATAGAATACAGTAGGTTAGGTTAATTAAATAACAATTCCGAAGAAAATACTGTATCAGAAATATATTACTTAAGACAAATGAAAATTACGGAAAACGATAACTCACAGCATATTAAATTCAAGCAAACGATAGACAACTGTATAGGAACCCATGTTATTGTGGTATTTTTATTATAACCAATGAAAACCACACACCTACAAAACACTACATAGATACAATGTAGGGCTCCTTAAGTTTCGAGTGAATAGGTTGTAGGGTGATTTGGCCTCATTTTGCACTTTCCATCAGGTGAGCTAGGGGTCAATAACGGGTCAATTTTATTTTAAAAAAACCGGCCAAGAGCGTGTCGGACACGCCCAAGATAGGGTTCCGTAGCCATTACGAAAAAATCAAGTAATATTTTTCAAAGGATTTCGTATGTGTACGGAATCTTCCAAGTTTAGGTATGTTTTATACCTTAGGCTACTATTTACTCTTAAACTACAAATAATTCGCAAGCAATTTTAGCCGCTATAATTTTCCTTGTAAATATAATATATTTACTACCAAACTGAATTTTTTCAAATTTTTCCACCCAACAGTTTAGATTTTAGAGGGGGGGGGGACGGTCGATTTTAATGAAAATTTTCACTTTAAAGTTGAATATTTCGCAAACAGATCACTGAATGGAAAAATCATGTTAGCAACCCCCCAATGGTTTTAAAAGACCTATCCAGCAATACCCCACACTATAGAGTTAGTCGAGAAAAAAAAATCACCCCACTTTACGTCTATGGGAGGTACCCTAAAAAAAATTATTTTAGTTTTTTTTTATTTAATCACTTTGTCGGCGTGACTGATATATATATTCATACCAAATTACAGCTTTCTAGTACTAGCTGTCTCTGAGCTTAGCCGCGGACGGACAGACAGACGGACAGACATGGCGAAACTATAAGGTTTCCTAGTTGACTACGGAACCCTAAAAACCTAGTTTTGGTATAATTATTGGTCTGTCCCATTTGCAATTAAGTATACTCTGAAAAAACCAACCACCCACCAGCCATCAATAGGGTATTTTACTTAGATGAAAATCGAGGAAATTCAATCTAAATTTACATATTTACATGGACTAACACATTAGTCAGGACCGCTGTAGACGTTTTAATCTAAAGCCCTCAGGTCTCTCATATTTAACCAAACACTTCAAATATGACCGCTAGCATGGTCTTGACAAATTAAAAGTCATTACGAGGGCCTGGGCTGGGCAAACATTGATCCGGCCTCACCCGCTTGTTACGACTAGAGGTGAAGTTTTACAAGTGTAATTTTGCAAACAATTTATGAGGGGTTTTAGGCGCTTTGGTATTATACGTAATAGGGCTTCTGAGACAGAATGTGGTTTTAACGTTGCTGGCGTCAGGCGCTTTTATTCTAACTTTGAAACTTTCATAAACTTTCAATTTTCTCTACAATTTTATTTTACAGTATTTTAAAGTTTGCTTTATTTTGCCTCACCCGAAGCCAATACTTTAGTTTTTAAACGCGGTATTTTTAAATCATCGGTTCTTTTGTGATTTTTGATGAATAATAAATTGTACTGCAATTTTTTTTTATTTTTCGATATAAGAGTCTGTCCCTTTACATCTGCCAATTTTTCGATTACAATAATAATAATGCTTAACAATCAAAAATTAAAGTAATATAAAGAGAGAGAGAATTAAGGCATAGTTCTGCTCCAATTTCACTAATTGGTGTAATTTCTGTAAAACAAAAGCTTTTTTCGGTACTTGCAAGGCGTCCTGTTTTACAATGAGCGTTCGGCATTATCATTCACTTCGTTCAATTAAAAATCACTCGCTCACTCATTCACGTTCACGCCAGGTTTATGAAATCTATTTTAAATAATTTATTGAATCAGGCGTTACTTTGCGGAGGTCCATATTAATGAACTAAAACAATTACTTTGCTCACCCGCGACCTTACAATAGTTACGTTTATGCAAGAAATGTGCGTTCATGCAGTTCCTCCACCTCCACACTGTACGAACACACACAAATCACATAAACCCAACCATCACCACCACCAAGCTACACTGACGCGTTTCGAACTCAACCAGAGCTCATCTTCAGAGTTACCACAACCGTATGCTATGCTACCAAATGTTAAACTAACAAACCAAAACAAAAATGAGCAAAGTAATTGTTTTAGTTCATTGAAATCTATTTTATTAAACTTCTTCATTTTACAGATGAGACGTTTTGTTTGATAAACTTTGACGCAGGCATTGACAGGAAATTTTAATATGATTGAGGCGTTAAACAAATAAATAGTACGAGTAAGTATATTGAAATAGCAGGTTACATTTGCCACAGTTAACAAAAAAAATAAAACACTCTATAATTTGTAGACTCATAGTTTTTTTTTTATAATACCCACTTACACGGATTTTAAAAACATAGCTTTAAATTAAATAATCGATCAGATTTTTTTTTTAAAACTAGCTGTTGCCCGCGACTCCGTCCGCGAAGAATGGGGCGGGGGGGATAAAAAATAGCCTACGACCTATTCTCAGACCTACCGTGTGTAGAGAAAAAAGTTTCATAAAAATCGGCCAAGCCGTTTCGGAGGAGTTCGGTAACAAACACCGTGACACGAGATTTTTATATATTAGATTAGAAGATTTTATTAGTGATATTTTGTGTATGCGTTTGTTGTGTGTGTATTTGTATGTCTGGTAAAGGTCGCAGGAACCACTTTGTGGGCAGCGCAGGACCGATTGTTGTGGAACTCTTTGGGGGAAGCCTTTGTCCAGCAGTCTTTTGGTTACGATATTTATTGCATGTGAAGGGTACACGGAAAGAACATTATCTAGTCACCTTTTTTGAAAAATCATACTTTAATCTGAAAATGTAGAGCTAGCAATGTATTATAAAATTATAACTTACCATTGGACTAAATATGGATATCTGAAATTAATACATATTCTTTCACTTTATGTATTGAGCACTGTATCTAATTTGATGTTGATTGTACATTAAATCATTATTATTATTATTATTATTATTACTTTTAAAGAAATGGTCACCAATTACTTTATTGTTCGTGATGACTAACTTTCAAACCGCTATAACTCAAAAATTTGCTTAGTTTTACTAAACATGTTCTTTCCATGGACCGTTCCTTCATGGTGATGTAGCTCGTGACATCAAAGATTGGGTTGTAGATCATCAAGGACTCTATCTCGTAGCAAATATATCTAATGTTAGAAAACTTTACAACGTTTGATTGTCATTCCATACATTGTAGACGTAAACGATCTCAGTTACAACCGTGCAATTTCCTATTATTTGCCGAGTTCCAGCAATCAAGCTAATCCAAATCCAACCTCAGTACGTGGATACCATTAATCAACATCAACGAATAGCGATGGAAACATAAATCATGCGGATCCACTACCGCTACTCTGAAATCTTAATGTTATTATTACGTATATACTCTATTCTGAATGTATCATCAAGCGGTGAATGATCCTACTGAATTTGCTTAGTAGAATGTAGCGACTAAACCACGATTTTTAATTTCGTGGAATTCTGACAAATGCCAGATTTTGACGTTTCAGAGGCAACAAACCTTTAAGTAATGATTTATTACATTATCTCCAATTTTAATGCGTATATTAAGGAATTTGTGCTCTGTATTTTCTAGTTTTTGTTTTATCTCGTTTAAATTTTCGGGAAATATTTTTTGCCTAGTAACACTAAGAAACGTCAGAATTCCACGAAATTAAAAATCGTAGTTTAGGTACATCTACAGGGTTATTTTTTATCAGTGCACAAATTTTACACATGGTTTTGTATCGTCAACATAATACAGGGTGAAATCTATATAGTGATACAAAATTAGTGTTTCTAGTTCAGTTACTGCTGGACTATTATAATGCACTAACTCATTTGTTTTAATTACTCTTATTTAATTTGAGGTCCATACATTATGTGATTTCACTTTAACAAAGTATGAAAATCCTAAATTTAATCGGACTAATTTTAACACCGACGGTAACCGGCGGCGAGGCAGGCCCAGGCGTAGATGGCGAGACGGCCTGGACGCGGAATTAAACGATTGGCCAGATTTCGCTCAGGACAGGGAGCCGTGGAAGACCAGAGGGGAGGCCTTTCTCCAGCAGTGGGACACGATTATAAGCTATTAAAAAAAAATTGAGTTTATGCATCATATTATCCAGCTTTAATAGGCTACTTTCCTAACTAGTCAGTCTTTTAGATTATCAAAAAATATTGGACACGTATTTTTTATTTTGTCAATTAAACAAAAAATTACGAAGATATGGCGCGTTGAAGTTTCGCGTGACGTCACTTGTTCCTACACTTTGTATGAGCGTTTTAGGAACAAGTGACGTCACGCCTCGTCACGCGGAACTTCAACGCGCCATATCTTCGTAATTTTTTGTTTAATTGTCAAAAGAAAAATTACGTGTCTAATATTTTTTGATAATTTAAAATACGGACTAATAAGAATTATTATTTTTTTACCTAGGAAACATCCCTATTGAGTTAGTTATTTTGTATCACTATTTAGATTTCACCCTGTATATTAAGACAGCAAAATCAGTTATTTTTTTGTTGTCTGCATTAGTGGGTCCATGAATATCGTTAAGTTAGTGAAATTATTGAATCGGCAATATCTCTAATATTTTTCAAGCTAGAGTAAAAATACCACAACATGGTGTTATTGATTAACAACGGCGAATCAAATATTCATATTTGTGCATCTATTAAAAAAATATCCTGTATAGTATATAAGAGTACCGCGACTGACTGACTGACTAAATGACAGACGACAACCTAAACCAAAGCTAGAGACTTAAAAACTTAAAATTCGGCAAACACATTTCATAAGAGTCATAAGGATATGGAGGGATTCCAAAATTTCCATGGGATATAGAGCTAATATTTTTTTTTATCATTCTCCGAGATTGAACCCGCGGGACAAAGCTAGTCTTTCATATCTTTAGTCCAATTTAAAACAACAACAAAATAAAACAGAGGGAAGCAGCATCGTCTACCATCGTCTTGTCCGTAAGGCCAACCAATTTTAGGCTTGTCGTTTGGCTTTTGGGGATGAAAAATGGAAGATGTTCTGTGAGACATAATACTGTTACCAGTAGCTTTAACGTTGCTCTATCACTACAAAATATTTTATAATAATGTTTATTTCAACGTCAACTGTAAGTACTAAGATGACATAAGTGTTTTATTTTTAAAAGACATCGCTAATTTATATTCATTTTATGACTTTATAGCTGATACCAGCGACTTCGCCCCCGCTGAAGTAGATTAAAACGTCTTTTCCCATGGGAATGAGATATTTTTCAATAGTAAAAAGTAACCTATGTCACTCTCCAGCCTTTCAACTATGTCCAAACAACAAATTAAAAATTATTATTATTATTTATATTATTAGGCAGGCAGTTGGGGTCAACTGATGGGTGCCTGTATCTAGCTGATCCTTGGTCAAGTATTCCTCGTACTGCTAATGTGTTGGTCTAGCCAAATATTATGTAGGAACAAAAAAATTAGGAAAAGTAAAAAATCCAAACCTTCAAATTAATTCCTTTAAATCTGTGTTATAATCCTGGTATCATTAATAACCTAGGGTTGCTTGTCGCTGTCATAATTACACGTTGAACCAGATTAGCCTTTTTTCAGCAAAAGTCTTGTTGACTCGCAACTGCGGAGTGACGAACCTAAGTTGACCTTTTGTTGTCAAAAAAGTACTGAAACTTGCTAAGTAATGAAAACTGTTCCAAGCTTTGAACAGGCTTTCAGCAATAATTTGAGCGACGTTCACAAGCGGACATGTGTATCGTTTTAACATAGCGTTGGTGTAAATGTACACTTGAATTTTTCATTTGTTTATGAAGTAAGGTGGAAAACGAGCGAGTGTGTCACACGATGGTAATTAGTACCATCACAAATATACACGCGTGTCTATCTATTTACGTTAACTTCAACACGGTTTAGTACATCAATAGAAACCACGTGGTAACTAATTAACTTTTTTGCCTAAACAAATTTATTTTCTTCATACATTTATACATAACTACTTTTGTTAATATTTCTTAACATCTCAAAAAATACCTTACATCTAGCTTTGTATATACGTAGTCTGCCCCCCTAACCACTATTGATCAGGATATCATAATGATAACACTCAGCAGATATAGCTCAATATAATCGAAGATAAGATAGGCTGCGCAGAATTTCTTATTTTAGCATCGACTAAGTACAGAGCGGGAATGTGTGTGGGTAATCGACAAAATGGCCAATGCGAGAGGTAAATTGCTTGGTGTGAGTGCACACAGATAGTGTAGAGAGAAATTCAGCTTGTGAAGCGACGTGATTTCACACAAATGCAAAGCTAAGCTTGTTTCGCACAGTGTATGAAAGATGGAAGGTTATAAGGGTACGGTCGTTAAATGCCAATCACGCTCTCTTGGCTATAAAATAGGCATCAATCAAGACTCACACCTAGCTGAAGGGTGTTGTAACCTTGCAACGTTACACTTGTTATAGCTATATAAAGGTTTAGGTACTTTACTAAATGTAAACAAACAACAGCTGCCAACACGACCAAAAGTTATGGCGTCGGGTTAACCAGCCAAATGCAATATTTGTAATTGGCTTTCACGCGTCACATTTTCGACGTACTCTTTAGTTAAGTCGCATAATATGGAGTTTGTTTACATTTAGTAAAGTACCTAAACCTTTATTTATAGTATAAACTTAAATAATTTTGTTACGTACTGGAAGTAGTTTGTAAAACCGACCAAGTGCATGTTTTGTGTAGTAGTGTTGGATTCCGTAGTAGGTACATGACAAACATTCAAAATTAAATTTTGACCGACTTTTCGACAGTCGTTTCCTAGTAAAGCCTACTAAATTTAATACGAATTGAAAGATTCCATTACCTACTACAGTCAACGGCCGTTATGATATGAAGTAAATACATTCCTTTACACCCGTAAGTAAGGTTCAATACCCGTTGTACAGTTTAAAACATCAAAGTCTATTTTCACTTACAAGTCAATATCACAAATAGCCTTATCGATGATTCTGATGTTGGAACTGTCATAAAAAACGGTACAAAACACTTACATGGTCGGCTATACTACCAGATTAATCGCTTGAAACGAGACACTTCAGCAATAACGAAGCTTACTGACCTTTAAAAGTGTGCACTTTGGAGTTAGACATGACGTGCCACAGCTGAGGGTCACCGTTGGAGGGCGCTAGCACGAGATGCTGCCCCGAGGGTGCTAGCTGCAGCAGCCGGGCGCCCGTGCCGGGGCTTGTGGCGCCCACGGACACCACGCGCACCGTAGACGCTATTGGTGGCTGGAGCCTGGTGGGGAAACCATGTAAATTTTGAACTTTGATGATGTTGATGATGATGGTAATCATGATGATTTTTTTGATATATTAATCTGACCTGTGACTGACCACTATCTCACCTATTGAAAAGTGCAGATGATACCAAATGTAAACCCGTGAAAGTCAATGTAGACGACTCATGAAAAAGTTTGCAATCTAGACTGCATACCAACTGGGCATCAATAAAATTAGAAAACAAGCAGCGCGGAAAGGAAAAATAAAATAGGAGTCCTGTTATAGCTCTCGTCCACGCTGTGTGTTAATTACGTTATTATTAAATATTTGTTTTATTTTCACTGTTTTGCACCCTAAATATCAGCTTACAGTCTACAGTGAACGTGATACTGCTGGGCACGGGCGGAAGCTCAGTAGAAGAGGACTTAAGTACTTAAGCGTTTTTTCAGCGTATTGCACGGTCTCATAATAGCAACTGTACGGTGGAACGGAAAGCTTATTTTGTGAGTCCAAGTTAACAGGCTTAAATATTTTTAAATACGGGTGTTTGCGTGCGTATGCGCGTGCTATTTTAACTGGGAAAGTAGGTATACAAGTCACTTATGGTCATTACTAAGTAATGGACTGCATTCTTAATGAAACTTAACTGTAAACAGGATTGCCCATGCAATTTCCATTGCAGTTTACTAAACTGCACGTGAACTTATTATACTTTAAATGTATAGGCAGACGGGTATAATATTGCAGTCACGTTGCAGTTAAAATACAGTTCGTCTATAACGGCCTTTATGTAGTTTTACTGAAAAAAATGCTTTAATTTTGTGTAGACATTTCAGAAAACATTTTTAATTTAAAACACATTCACGCCTTTTCAAATAACAAACTTTTTTTATAACGCTTTGCACAGCAGCGTAAAGTGCCCAAACAATTAACTTAGCCACACAACGAGAACAAACGTGTACACATGGGCTCAGATGACTCACCAGTAAACTTTAATTATTAATTAAAGTTGCAGGGTGACCCTCTAATTCCATTACCCCGGAACAATTTATCATCCCACTAGGGGTATTAAGTGGATGAAGTAAAAAGATAAGAAAGTCCGATTAGTTGGTACATTTCTCGGGTTTCCTCATTAGAGATAACGTTCACCGGGTCCCAGTGCAGGGTCCCGAACACAGAACTAACAACAAACGGATAGAAATGTCACGAGAGTTAAAAGCGCGGTGAATGTTTAAAAACCATATTTTCCCGGTTCATTCAGCAGTGAAGCGCCGCTCGATTTAAGAAGCTATTAGACACCACCAATCAATTGGTAAATAAAATAAATAAAAAATAAATAAATATCACAGGACAATTCACACCAATTGACCTAGTCCCAAAGTAAGCTAAATAAAGCTTGTGTTATGGGTACTAGGCAACAGATAAGCATACTTTTATAGATAGATACATACTAAGTACTATATTGGTAAGTAAGTAGATTTATTTTTATGAGCTGTCAAAACGTAATTATTCGCCAATTCAATTGACTAGCAATAATAAATTAATACTATAACTATAAATAAAATAAAATAAAACTAACTTAAACTAAAACTAAATAAAATTAACAAAAGGTTCCCCCCGCGGCATGGACCCAAAGACACTGGCAGTATTACCTCGCTGTATAGCAATGCTGATACGTTGTGCGAGGTAGCTGCCAGCTCTTTGGTCTCCTGTAGTGTCACAAAGCCGTTTACAAATATCTTTGTAAAGAATTTTTGCGCTGGAGCCCCACGGACCAAAGGTCTCAACCCCGAATGGAACAAAGTTGTATTCAGAGCCAAGACCTTTGTATTTATTTTTCTTAAGCTTTTCTGCCGCTTCTGCTGCTGCACCAGCTTGATTTGCTGTTCCGCGGATGTGGGACGGAGCCAGTGTGTCTACACAAGTAGCGTCCCACACTAGCATACGACCCAATTTCCACGGAATCAATGACATTCCGTCTGGTCTCTTGCCATCATCTCTGGCGATGCCCGATGGCTCCAGTAACGCAGGCACATTGACGGTGGCAAGAGAGCGACGGATAATGTCATTGAGAGCAGAGTGTCTAGAGAAGCGGCCCGCGCTCTTCTGGCACGAAAGGCCGTGGTGTCCCAGCGCGTCGACCTCAAAGCCGCAGGGGCATTTATGCGGTGCGCAAACTGCTACTCCAAGTCGCAGGCAGATGGAAATTCTAATTTGGAAATAAAGGTGAACTAATAATGTTTTTACCTTGTTTCTGTAATTTATAACCTCTCGTCTCGTCGCGGAGAAGTCAAATAGAAATAGTATAAATATTTCATTGACTAGCTATTTATATACTTACCTCAAATCTAGGTACTAAAAATGAAACTTCGCAGTTAATTTAAAATTAATCTGGTTTTCTGGGTTGAAATTTAATGATTTTGTATTAGAGCACTGGCTGTCTTGAAATGATTAGTTAATAGTGACATCACCAATCAAATTACATAATTATTTGGGGCTGTCAAAACACAATTTTCCCAAAAAAAATGTATGGAAACCTAGGTATGACGTCACTTATTTGCCAACTTAATCGACTAACCTTATGTGGTTAAAATAAAGCTAAAATAAAGTGTTTTTTGGTAGTCTTTGAATTTTTGTTTTACGGTGTCAACTAGTCAAATGCCATATCGTCACTACTTTGAAAAAATCTCGTATCTCAAAATCGATAATCTGGCTAATTGAACTTTACTGAATGTGCAATAAAGTTCAGTTTGGTTTACATATTGATTTGAGATACGAGATTTTTTCAAAGTAGTGGCGATATGTATGTGCTAGAAAAAAAATACTGCAGTTCACAGGTGAGTACCTACATTAATTTAGTAAATTATATGAAAACAATAAAACAAGTGGGGTAATAGTAGGATTGGCAAAAGTACCGACATAAGTTCCGGGTGAAAATAAAACCGATGACATTTCTATTTATTTATCTTATATTAGTTCTGTGGCCCCGAAACATCGCAATAATATATCGGCGGGGAGTTAATGGGGTAGATAAACACAACGATCAGTAAACAGGGATACGTTCGGCTAATGAACACTAAATTCTGTGTAAGAAATCTCGATCGTAATCTGTGTTGTCCCTTTCTGTTTTTTGGGCAACGAACGACTTTTTCCACTTTAAAGCGAATCAGTGTTGTTATGATGGGAATACTACAATTAAAACTTCTAATTAGCTTCATTGAGTCGTTGTACTCTCAACTAGACAAGCTACCATAGAGCATGCGGACATTTTTATAAATAGACAAAATAACTGTGCACAACCACTGGAATGCGTTCAGAACAATGTTACAAAAAGAGTCATTTATTCATCAATCAATCACTTTTGAACTAACCAATGTAATTTTTGGAAATTGAGTAAGAAAAAAATAAAAGAGTAAAGTAAAATAAAAGTTATGATTTATAAAATCGTATTGCACTTGGACTGGTGTATTCTAAGTGTTCGAGCTATTTCGGTTGGTGTAAGCGGTAAAATACTCGGCGCAATGAATCTAGAAATTTGAGTTCCTACCAGGATAATATGTTCACTGTCTGTTAAAATAAAAGAAAAGGTGGAACGGTTTACTAACGACACATAAAAGGTGGTCAAAACGAATTCATCCTCAAAATTAAAGTTGACTATTTTTGATACCTACTTATTCTATCGAATTGATGAATGAATGAATTTCCCATTTAAGTGGCAACTTTGCAAAAAAGCTAAACTAGTCTGTGTAGTTTTGAATTATTTTATTGCAAGTATAAAACATTCTCCCTTTTACAGAAGCTCACTTGATAGGAAGAAATATAGTTTAACGTTGGCACCAAAACCACAGTACAGATCTCAATGTTGCAACTTACAGTATCCAGTTATATTTACAGAAAGCAATCCTTAATAAATATAATAATTCCTTAATAAAAGTTTAAGTTTTTGAGTATGTCTTATATAAAATTGTGTTTTTGTTACTCTTTCATATTAAAAATATTTTTACAGAGATCCAGCTATTCAGTTCACATACAATATGTTATCCAAATCTGTCTAGCTTTTTAGCGTAAAAAAATAACAACCACAATTATTATGCTTCGTATTTATAATATTAATAGAATAGTAACGACGAAGTAGAGTAGTAACGACGAAGTAGAGTAGTAACGACCAGCAGGCTTATTGTCTAACGTTTCTGACGCTTGCCTTCGCAATCACTATTTCTTTCTGTCAAACGGTATAACATGATGATAGAAAGAGATGTTGAAAGCGAAGGTAAGCGTCAGAAGCGTGAGACAATACGGCCTCTGGTTAAGGTTGCGGAAATGCGTTGGATGCGGATGGCGCAGGACCGGCCTGTTTGGCGAACCTTGGGGAAGGCTTATGTACAGCAGGGATGTCTGTCTGCTGAATGATGATGATGGTGATATAGATAGTAGAGTTATGATTAGTAAGAAGAATTTAAACAAAGCTAAGAACAGGGTATCGGTTGAATGAATGAATAAAATGAATTCCCTGAGCACAATAGAGCGAGTAACCCATTTACGTGTTGGGTCGGCTGAGAACACCAGGTGCGGTAGAGCCTCGCAAGCTAATTGAATAAAACAGTACAACGGAATTAGTGATATCGATCTGATCGCTAACTCCGGCACTACGCTGATTAGGAAGCTATAGGGTACTTTTAAGTTTTTTGGTAGGTTAATTGTGTTCGATGAAACTAGGTCACTTTGACAAAAATGAACAAACACATTCGGAAATTAACAATCAGTAACTGCCTCGAAAACACATTGGGAAATTTCGCCATGGAAGTTCAACTCGGGTGGGTGTAAGTAATGGTTTGGTGTACTTTCGTTTGGCAAATGTTTAATTTCCCAAATGTTTATTTTTTCTGAAACTGTATACTATTCAGGATATATTTCAGGGCTATTCTGTAGGTTAGGTTAGGTTAGGTTAGGTTTGTTTTATAACAATCCTGAAAAGTTTACAGTATCAGAAAAAATAAACATTTGGGAAATTAAACATTTGCCAAATTAATCAGTTTGGGAAACGTAAGTTGCGATTTTTTTTTATTAGAACTGATCTTTGCGTACGAAACCCTAAAAAGTAACCACATTTCTTTTACTATGCTACTTACTTACTACAAATGGGTATTACTGTACCATCCGTTGAGCGGGACCAGCAGTGGTTTGTCGTAGCCGTCGCACCAAGCCATGGCAGCGGTCACCAGCGTCGCCAACACGCCACGCCTTGCTACCGCTGGCCGCAACCATGCTATTATCTATCAAGAAATACCTCTATTAAAATTAATTTTTAGAACAGGCAAATATTACTACGGGTCACCGTCCTCAATGTGCTCATCAACGTGCATCTCAATCTCATTCAAAAATGAACGTAACGACGTCTCTCTTACGGTCCTGACTGTGTTTTTCTTAAAAATGTTGTCTATGCTAATGTGAATGTTTGTAAGTATTTGTGTGCATATTTCGAATAAGGTGTAAAGCTTGTAGAGTTAGAAGCTTGGCTCTACATGAAACCTGATGACTTTTTGACAGTTGCGAGGTCTTGTTCTCTTCTTGGCAAGCTTTTACATGAACATTTTTTTGGTGGACTTTAGAAAAGTACCCTAAGAACTTTGATGATCACCAGTAAGTCAGTGACGAAATCGGTTTATTTAGATACCAGTAATATCTAAAGTATAAGAGCTATGCAGTTGAAACCTGATATGTTCAATGAGTCCACTATTGCCATCATGTCCCGAGAATTTTGTTTATCCGGATAATATTAACCCAAGTTATGAGGGTTCAAAAAATGACGAATCGCTTCGAGAAAAGGTAGTAGAGCCCTTGGGCTTCACTTGGCTCATCTTGGCGGAGGGTACTACGAGTGATTTAGAACTAAATTGCAAAGTCGGGTCTTAATAATGGTTTTCCACAACATTAATGAGTTCTTTATCAATCATGCTTTTAAGTAGGTACTTTGTTTAGTAATAACTGTCTAATACATTGTACGCCCGCGATGTATTTAAATTATTGTTTCAAATTGTATATTTGTTAATATAATTAATATAAACGATAAACGATATAATGTTCTATTCTAATCATTTGTACAGGCAGTCCTAACCATGTACCAGTCAAATTTTATTGCAAAACTCATTAGGTCGCTAATGCTTTCAGGATTTAGAACCGAATCCCTTAAAATAATTGAAAATTTACGGCGCGCACGTCTCATCGCTTATTGTACAAAGATGGGGATAAATGGACGGTTTGTCGTGAATAAAGTGTTGTAAAGAAAGTTCTCTTTACACTCCACCGAGCTTTGGACGGGATGTTTGTCTCCCGCTCGACAGAAATAAAGTACTGCATTATATCTGGGACGTGGTGACAAACTGGGAAATGAATGAAGCACCCGAGCTATATTTTTTTCTAGAATCTTATTTCATTGCACGTCGAAATGAAACTGAATGAAGTTTGAAAAGAAACTATTAAGTCTTGTTTAAGCCTATAGAACTTTTGAATTTACTGTGTAGTACAATCAAGGTCATATATAAGTGATCACTTTTGTACCTTGTCGCTTTTAGTTGTTACATAATTTCGTATGGCTTTTCAAACATGACGTAAAAGTTGCAAGGTACAAAAGTGATTACTTATTTATGACGTTAACCCTATAAGGTTAACTTAGCGTATTTAGGAAAGAGGTTCTTTTAAGAATTTACGCTCGATGTGGTTAATTTCTTCAATACATGCGACAAGTACTGATAGCGACAGAAATGCTTTTAAAACTATCCATTCTGCAGTGTTAAGTGCAAAATCAGTACCTCAAAAATATATTTTAATACATCCAATGAAGCCAAATACCTAGCGGTATCTTTTAAATTGGATACCGCTTAAACTCTCAAAACAGCAACAGCGACAACTAATAAAAAGAAAACTATTTTTACAAAACGTTGATCTTCTCGAAACTCGCTTTCACTGAGATACGGTTTTTGCGCTTAGAACGGCAGTATTTGTATTTGAAATATACCTGGAGTTAAACCTAAATTGGAATCCGTAGGTTCTAAAACTCTTTTTTACTGAAGGTATTTCATGTTGCGTATTTTATACAACGCTGTAATTGGCTATGCGTGTAGAACAATTTGATTCAGATAATTCGTATTCAAAAGCGACTATTGATATTTCGTTACAGCCGGCGGGGCTTCTTGAAAACTAATTTTGACAGCTCCAAAACTTTTCCTTTCAGCAAGGCAGTTGATGCGATTAATGTCTTTGTTAACGTCGGCCCTTTCTATTTTGATTGAGATTTGAGTTTGTATGGAAGTCAATTATGGGTTTATTTCCGTTTGAATGAGATTGTATCAAATTATGATGGTTGGAGAGCCCGACAATGTTACCTACCATGGGTTGTATATAGATCCATCGTTACGCAACCATTGCATTCATTCTAAGTTTAAATCTTGTGCTTTTCAAAATATACACGTGTTCCAAAATTCACGACAATTTAAAATCTGCCATCATTCTGTGCAATAACCATAAAGAAAACACAGTTTTACAGCTAACTTATTAGGGTCTTTGAAAACTGTAGGTATAATAGTACCTACAAAACGTTTTATTTGTTATACAACATTGAAAAAATAATGAAAGTTTGACTACTACACTACTAGTCTACTATTAGTAGTGTAGTGTATTACGAAAAAAATGACCAAAAAATTAAATAACGGGACCAACTTCTTAGTAACTCAAATTTTAACGTCAACTATTTGCATGGTAAAAGTAAAACTTGAATTTACCTGTGCTCCCAACTGCATGGGGTCCCGCGTTAGTATATCGCTGGATTTCCGCACAGCTCCATACACCAGCTCCACGTCGCGGTCCAGGATGTAGCAACGAACGTGCTCCAGTATGCAGCGGAGATACGATACGGTCACCGTTTGCACCTGTGCAATTAAATATAATACTGTAATAATAAAAATCATAGACGTTGCATAAAAAAACGCTTTCCCAACTTCTTTCTATCAAATGGTACTCATATTAAGATAAGGGTAGAAATAAATGGCGAATGCAATCGTGAGCACTCACACGTTATACAATACAGACTCTGGCATTAATTGTCAAAAAAATCTCGAAAAAAATAGTTTTTTTTTTAACCAGATTCCGATTAAAAGATTCAGTATTTATACTCTATTCAAGTTAACGAGCTACTGAAAGAACACAGCCACACATGATTGGTTTTAACATAAATAAATTGGCTTTAGCTAAGTTATGCGTATGATAGCCAAAGTATTTTCTAAAATAAAACAACAAAGGTAAATACAAACTGAAAACAGAAAGTTTCATTGCAAGCGGCTTAACCACAACTTAGAGCTTTGGAAAAGTATCAAAGGTTCAAAGGTATCAAGCTTTAACTTTTCCCGCTATAACAGGTCCAATTTTTGCCAACATTGTGATCAGAGGTTCAGTGGCATATTACGATATTTCTGAATAACTAACTGGGACACGATTTACATCGAATGTTTGAAATTTGTCAGTTAAATTAGAATTTATATTATATACACTGATTTATGTAGGTACACAAAACATTTAAAGATAATTTTTTTTGTTGTTTGAACACTTAGTAAATACTAAGGTAAATTATTATACTTAGGAGGTGTTTCACCACCTTATTGTCAAACTACTGGTTACGTAACCAATGAATAAACTAATTACTAGACAAATCTGTCGGCTAGTGTTTTTTCAGTTTCACCACTCCGGTCCTATGCAAACTAAGTACCACTTAACTAATCGTCGGTTTAACAAAAAGTCGGAATGGCAACGTCGCATTTCACGACCACGCGTTCCTGTTCGCACACTTTCGTTCAAAGAGTTGCTCATAATTAAAGCAAAAGAAATCGTAAACTGTTTAATTTTAAAATACATCTATTGTTTTGCATAAACAAATGTGTAACATTATAATTAATCCAAAAACGATATTTATTTACGATACTTTGTTAACAATAACAAAGAAAAATAAAATCACGTAAAACGAATCGAAAAGTGGCGCCAAACCATTTGACAGATTAACTTTTTTTTTAATGGAGATGTACAAGTTCAGGTAGAACAAACGATTGTGCCACTGATAAAAGTCTGTAATTAAAAAATATTACGAAATTTTGGATTTATTTTTACATACTAAAAGCGGACCTACATTTTTTTATTCAAATCTGGATATTTAAATTCTCGTTTGTAATTTTAGCATGACTTCTTTCTTTAAAAAATAAAAAATACTTTGATTTATTTTTCTGAAACCGGCTGAAGGGCTCTCCAACCATGGCCACAAAAAAATAAAGTAACTAATTAAAAAGTTATGTGACGGTTAAAAATTCTAAATGCCACCTGATCTGATGGTCAAATTAAGAAATAGTTTGTCTGTCACTTAGCGCTAATCAAGACTGGTGAAACAGAAATTTTTATTCTATCTGACAAATATGGTTATGATTAAGCTAATCCGAACTTTAAAAAAAGTGGTGAAACAGCCCCTTAATCTAATCAGTAATGGGAAATGACAAATTATTTTTTCTAAAATCTTGCTTTCTATCATCTTCGTCAGTACCTAACAGTTGCGATATTATGATTTATGTTGTTACGTGTTATTACATCTAGGTATTAAGGGTAATAATAGCTCATCGTCGGGAATAGTCCAAATCCTCTTATCTACTGTCTGCTCTACATGCAATTTTACAGGGGATGGTTTTAACTTCTGTTTAATTTTAACGAGTTTGTAGTTGTGGAGACAGTTGGAAATTGGCTAAATTTGTCAGTGATAAGCTGAATTATCTAATGCTAGTTAAGCGGATTTGCACTATTCTCGACATTATAATAAAAATGCATTACGTGTTGTCACATCTAGTTAAGCAGCATATTTTGTATCTTAGCTTGAAGATACTTACAGCTGCTAGCAGAAAGTCAAAGTTGCAGACAGTCAAGTCCTTTAGCTTTGAGAAGTCACCAGCTAGCAGGAGATGTAACCAAGACTCTTCAACGTGTCTTTGGGTGAAGGCAGCCGCGGTGCGAGTGCCCGAATGGAATGGCGTCGAGTCTAGAAGCGCATCATCGTCGTCCGCACAACCTATTTAGTAACAACATTTAAAAAAAAGTGTTAAAAGCGCCAAGTGGTTTTGTGAAACTAAATTTAGTTTGGTAATTAACAAAACACGGCATGGACTCGACAATATTTACACAATTTGAGAGTTTAGTGTTTTCGTAGATCTCAAATTGTGGAGATATTACGTCTATATGACGTCTTATACATACAGACAATCGGTGAGAGTACATGATTTGACGAGATTTTAAAAAATACTAAATACTTCCTCACTTTGGCCTCCAGCTCTAATATGCACAAAAGTTTAACTTTTTCACAAAACTTTAGTATGTCCGATTTCAAAACCACTTGAACATAACGAGAACATGTCACTGCATAAATGAAACGAGCGATCCCACTCGTTGTTCCACCAAAATAGCGCGTAAAATCCCAGCAATATCCAGAGCAGCTAATTCAATATGCGATGCAGTGCTCGCGTCAATTTTTCGATATCGGATTTTTATCAACCGTCAGTCGATTACTAAGACTAACCCATTTATGTAGCATCTGGTCGAAAATACTGAGTTCTATTTTAGCATTTACCTAAAATTGAAATTTTATGACTTAAGAACATAAGACGAAGCACCTTTTAGATAAACTACACTACTCAAAAATGACAAGGGTTGAGAATGATAAATTCTTATACATATAGATCTCTAGATACTTAATAATAGTGTGAGTAGTTATAGCGATATGATAATATATAATAAATTTAATTGTTCTTCAAAAACAAAATTGTAGACGTTAGCTTCTATCTAACAGTAATAATAAAATTAATGATTACAATACAACAGTAGATACAGATACAATAATATAGTTCGAAACATGGAGAAGTTTTATCCTATGCTGCATGCGAAGAAGCCAGGTTTTCGACTTGTAGTACTTATAATTAATAAATAACCTAAGTATCTAAACATAATTTATACTTAGTAAACATTTGACCACAAGACATCCTCCAAAAAATCTATCAACTTGGTTTTTTTGTGTCAGTAGTATAGCATTTCATCGAGATTGCAAGGTTTAAGTGGGCGTTCCGTAACGCTGAATGTGGCGATACGCAACGGAACACACAGGAAAATACTAACCAGGTTCCTGAGTCTCCGAAGTATCAGTGTCATCAGGGTCTTGCAGGAAATTAGCAAAGTGTAGGGCTGCTAAGTCCGAGTGGGCGTCCCGTAGGGCACTCTGTACGCGCACGTATCGACGACGAGCACGCGTTCCGGCCGCTGCGGCACGCCATCGCCACGTGCTCCGACCAGACACCACATTCTCCAATATAAGGGGCTCTGAGAACAAAATTACTCATTATGTAAAGGTATGAAACCTTTTACTAATTTATTTCATTCAAACATTCAAGTGGAAAATTCTGTAAATAATCAATACAATCTAAAGCTAAAAAAAAGAACAAAAAGAGAAAAAAAGAGAACAACTGTCAACTGTCAACACCTGTCTGTAAAATTTCCTAATCAATTTTATAAATATTGATTGTTTTCGCTGAATCGCGGTCCCAGTAGCATTTTTATTTAACGCGGGACGCGCCTCGTCATCTGTCCTTACTACTGGCAAGCAAGTTTCTGCCGTATTTTGATTTTAATGAGAATTTCTAAGTATATCTTTGACATACGTTGCTAAGGACACGTCGAAAATAATACAGAAATTTGAAGCCGAAAGATGACCGATCAGCCTTTTTGAATAGCCTATTGCCTGTAACTAAGGACGCCCGGGACGCCTGGCTTTGCCACGGCGACCGTCGGCCTCAGCAACCGTCAGTGAGCCGCTGTTGACACGCTGTGTGCTGTCATAACATAACAGAAGATTTTTAGTAGTGATATTTATTTTATAAAACCCTATGTATTTCTTAGTTGATTTAGTTTTGTATTGTGCCTGTTGCCTCCGATGGAATGCGACATATGCTTTTCTTTTTCAACCACAAGGGGCCTACATATTCACCAGTCTCGCATTCACAAGGTTCGTATTTTTCCTATAATTTCTGCTCCAAATCCCACAAACCTCAACACTTCACCTACTTCGTCCAACACAACCACACCTCTACACACTCTCCTCGGCCAGCTCAAGCAATCTACGCCTTTAATTAAACGCATTCCACGTGGCTCAAGATCAATAGTCGCCCAAGCACTTGCAGACGCTATTAACAAATGTGTTCGGTGCAACAATGAAGAAGAATGGCACAACCTGTTAATTTTCTCCTATAAAACCCTCCACGTATCAGAGCACAAAGATATAAACATTTCCCTAACACAAAAAATCAAAAACAACGTACAAACGCCGTACATTTACACTTCCACTCCACCTTCCAGACCCGGTAGAAGTAAATATGACCTGTTCAAGAAGGTCGAGGAGAAAATTCATGACGGCGACCTCAAAGGAGCAACACGTCTCCTTTTCTCGAATGACACTCTAGCACCTGACACACCGGAGACCGCGGCCGCATTACACTCAAAACACCCCCCAGGCCCGTCCACTCCCATTTTTGTAGACCCTCCTTCTGATCCATCAGCTTGCATTCTTGCCACTGATCGAGATGTAATAGCAGCCCTTGCATCCTTCCCTAAGGGATCAGCTTCCGGCCTGGACGGCATCTCTCCACAGCACCTCGTAGACCTCACTAGTCACGGCACAGGGGCAACTGGTGAGCACTTGATCAAAAGCATAACAAAACTAACGAACCTTATGCTACTGGGAGATGTCTGTCAGGAAGTGACTCCAGTGATTTATGGAGCCAACCTCATTGCCCTCACCAAGAAGGATGCCGGCGTGCGCCCTATTGCCGTGGGGTCGACCTTTCGCCGTCTGGCTGCCAAAATTTGCGTCCGACTAATACGATCAAAATTACAAAATCTTTTTGAACCCATACAGGTCGGCTTTGGAACCCGCGGAGGCTGCGAGGCGGCGGTTTATGCTGTGCGCACCTTTGTGCAATGCGACCTGTGTGAGGTACTCTTAAAATTAGATGTAAAAAATGCTTTTAATTCAGTCAACAGGGACACCCTGCTAAACGAAATTAAAATTCATGTTCCGGAAATTTACAACTTTTTACTTCAGTGTTATCACTCTCCCTCTAAATTAATGCACAAAAACAGTGAGATCCTTTCGGCCGTGGGTTGCCAGCAGGGTGATCCCCTCGGTCCAGCCATTTTTAGTTTGGCCATTAATTCCATAATTCACAGTCTAAATTCTAAATTAAACGTGTGGTACCTCGATGATGGCACCCTAGGAGGTGACTCACAAACTGTTCTGGCAGACTTATCACTAATTAAAAACAAATTTACGGCTATTGGCCTAGATTTAAATTTCAAAAAATGCGAGTTGTATATTTCGGACAAAGTAGATTCTTCTTCGGCATCACAGATTATTCAAAATTTTAACGTCATCGCCCCAAACATTAAAATCTTGCATAAAGACAGTCTGCATCTCCTCGGGTCACCCATTTTCGATGAAGCCATCCCTCAGGCCCTTCTGAGTAAATCAATGTCTAAATTTAAGGATTATTCGGACCGCCTTACCAAAATTAGCAGTCACTCTGCTATTTTTGTTCTTAAGTGCTGTTTACTCGTTCCTAAATTTACTTACCTGCTCCGCTGCTGTCCCATTTGGAAATTCCCCCATCTGGTAGGACCTATCGATCTAGTTCTAAAATCCCAAATTGAATCTATCTTAAATATCCGTTTTAGCGAGCAGGCATGGACTCAAGCCTCCCTACCGATAAGGTACGGTGGTTTGGGAACCCGCAAAATTTCAAGTATTTCTCTGCCGGCATTCTTGGCTTCAATTCATAGCACCTCTGATCTCGCAGGTAAAATCCTTAAAGCCTCACCGGCTACAAACTGCGAGATTGCGTGCTTGATTGAAGCTTCAAATGCTTGGCTAGCTGGACCGAGCCCAAATCTTCCATCCAGACTCAAAATTCAAAGGGCCTGGGATACCATAGCTTCCGAGTCAACCCTAAATTCATTGATTAATACCGCCACAGGCAGAGACCGTGCCAGACTCTTGGCTGTTTCTAGACCTGAAGCAGGCCACTGGCTCCATGCCTATCCATCACCCAACATCGGTACATTTATAGACCCATGCACACTCCGAATAGCCGTCGGTCTCCGGCTTGGTGTTGAGGTTTGCGTGGACCACAGTTGTGCCTCCTGTGGAGCCCCCGTAGATTGCCTCGGCCACCACGGACTTGCTTGCTCCTCGGGTGCCGGCCGCCTGTCCCGCCATGCCGCCCTTAACGACATCCTCAGAAGAGCGCTCGTCAGTGCCAACGTTCCTGCTGCTCTGGAGCCCCAGATCGTGCGGAGTGATGGCAAGCGCCCTGACGGGATGTCGTTAATTCCATGGAGGATGGGCCGTGCACTGGTGTGGGACGCCACTTGCGCCGACACCTTGGCAGCGTCCTACCTCCCCACAACGAGCAGACGTGCCGGTGCAGCGGCCGACACCCGAGAACGGCTCAAGGCCATTAAATACGAGTGTCTCGGCGCCCAGTACGAGTTCGTCGCATTCGGTGTCGAGACACTCGGATCGTGGGGCAAGGGCGCACGAGGGCTCTACGGAGCTCTAAGCAAGCGCCTGAGAGAGGCAACAGGTGACCCTCGCGCAGGCAGCTTTCTCGCACAAAGACTTGCTATAGCAATTCAACGTGGGAATGCTGCCTGCGTGATGGGCACCCTACCTAAGGGTCCAAATTTAGATAATAATTTTTAGTTTTTAATTTCTGTTTAGCTATTTTAAGTTAGTTTTAGTTATGTTAATTTTATACTTAGTCCCTGTTTTTATACCTTATTTTATAATAAATAATGAAAAAAATATTTATAAATTGTTCATCTAAAGCTATTGAATTGCTTATTATACAGGTTTAAATATTTCTGCATAATCTGCTAACTTTACTACGGAAATGGACTAGTAGAACATGGTAAATCGCGGATTTCGCACTTCTATGGAATAAACGCTCTTAACATTTCGATTTAAAATTCTAAAGGCTCGTGTAATTGGTGATACTTTTTAATCCTTATTTATATTTCAAAAGCAACATTTCTGACTGAATTTATTTCTTAATAACAATAACTAGACATAGCTATCGTTAATGATAGAGTAAATTGAACAGAACTTTATTTGTATATGGCGGGTTTGGCGCTAAATAATATCAAAGTGTAGGTTACCGTCGAAATTAATTTTCACCACAAACACTCGCAATATGCGCGTTTGCGATTAAATCCAGCCAAAGCAGATGCTGCTGACAAATTTATGCTCAACTACTAAAATTTAAACGAACAATGCCATTTCATAACATGCAACGTTTAATAAAGCTACAATATTCCCTCAAAAACGCTTTCAAGTAAATATATGTATCGCCGAGACTTTGCAGCATCCCAAAACTTCTAATTCTGAAGTTGCAACTTAATTTCGCAGCGTAACAGAAAATTTAATGTCAAATTGTCACTTACTCATCATATATTTGGCGACGCACAAAGTAGAAAAGTTAAAGTTGGCATCCTTCAGAGTTATAACCGCGTCGCTATTGCTTGTCGGCATTAGAAGTTCCAGTAACTCGAGCTCCGTGAGCCCAAACTCGGAACAAGTTATGTAACCTGAAATCATGGACAAAGTTAATTGTGTCACATTGGATTCGAGAATGAAACAGAGGATGATAAACTGTGTACCTGCTAATTTACTAAAGGCTTTAGATCCGAAGACGGCTTCTAAGTTATCAAAGGCACTGTCGATGTAGTCTCCATAGCTGTTGTTTTCAGGCGTTTCCGCGATGGGCTCGAGAAGGTGGTAGCATTGCTGCACTTTGAACTTTTCCTTCTGCGCTGGAGTGAACTGCAGCTGCTCCAGAGGCACAGCACTCGAGCACATGAGGAACACGTTACGCGGTAGCGACATAGGCAACCATGACAGCCCCGTCACTATGTCGCACTCCAGCGGATTCACTCTATGCACATTGTCAATAAATATAAGCAAAATCTCATTTTCCATCTCCTCGCATCTCCTCAAGAGACTTTGAAACCAATTATTAATATACAAAGGATCAAAACTGGCATCTTTCGGCAAATAGCCCTCGGGAATGTTCAAGATAATAGATATCTGTTGGCACATAACTCTCAAAAGTTCCAAATTGTAGGCCGATCTCGGAGTGGAAGCCGAAAACCTTATTATCCTCAGAACAGGCTTGGGAAAAACTTCCTCACATTTATAATATAAATGTGTCAATAAAGTACTCTTCCCCGAGGCGTCCGGTCCGTATATTAAAACGGGAGGGTGGCGCGTCCGATTTTCGTAGTTTTCTTTTGCGTTGCTTAGTATACTTTTCGCTGCATCCTCGATTTGCTTAACGTTTACCTTATACCGACGTCTATGTTCTATACATATCCTAAGATGAGTGATGTGCTCCAGGAAAACCTCCTGAAAGATATACGATGTGCTGAAAATTTTGATTAATGATTCCGCCAGCCTTTTAAAGAAGTTCGAATTGGGGAGAGTTTGAGTCAAAACTTTATCAATTTGTTCGCGTTTGGTGGTAATAAATTCTTTGTTTAAGTGGAGTTCCAAACTTATTTATATTGCTTAGGCTGACACAAACATGGGCTGTTGAAATTTGACACAATAATCATCAAATATAGTACCTATTAAAATATTCTTGTTCTATTAATTATTATTTGTAAACTATATTAATTTCTATTACTATAAAAATTCATTCGTAAAATTTCAAAACAGTTTTGCCACGGAACTAAAAATGCTTTCTCTGTCATATCTATTATCCCTTTTGCCAGTTATCAAAAATTAAATTTAAAGGCGGAGATTTTCTTTAGTACCTATCTTACCTGAACAGTCTTTTTTCTTCCCTTTCCTTGGTCGGGTTCCGTGCTAAGGCTCTCGTCGAGTAGCGAACTGACTGCAGCCTGCACTTGCTCCCGCATCGGCGCTAACCTCTCCTCGTTTTCTGATGCAGCGTCTGTCCTGGACGACTCCGCTGATAATGACCTGCAGATTATTCAAATCGTTACAAAATTATTTCCACTAAACTTTATATCAGTTTCAAGTATCTGCAACGCCGTTGCGGCGTTAATTTTTTCTACGCCTTTCAATACATTATAAGTTGATTCTAAGCTTATTTCTTGATTTTTGGCGTTTCTATGTAAATATTCACAACAATAAACTTCCACAATTAAAGTGGGTTCTCTAGGATAAATAAGTTATTAACTTATTACTTTTAGATCGCAAAGTTTTGAATAATTTTTAGTTTTCTCTTTTGGAACATTAAATTTATGAAGTCTGAGAGGTCATGATTGGTGAAATTTTGATGCTTATTAATAAGATTATTTTAATTCTGTATCATTATAATTATGACGCTTAAAAACAAGAGCTATTAGGTGAAGTCTTGTTAAAAATTACCAGCTAAACGCTAAATATAACGTTATTATAACTGAAAAACATGTTTTAACTCACTCAAGCCTAATGATATGTCCCTCAGGTAAAGCATCTTCTAGTCGCCTCTTGAGGGCTTTTATCCTGGAATGTGCCAGCACCGCCAGTTTCGAGTCATCCGATTCTAGGGCGGAGCAATCTCTGAACACTGCTATCACCCCTTTAGGGTGGTTTCCATTTGATAAAAGATCTGAAAAAAAGTTTTGATCCTGTATACGTAACATTTTCTGCTATTAACGTGATTAAATCAGAAATAACGAGTAACTACCTACGTAGAATTCGTTATCGCAATCCAGAGCTTGTAATCCGGTCATTTAAGGAATGAGAAGGGATCAATCTCGGAATGAGAGATAACAAGCTGGAAACTTGTATACAGCTTCATTTTGGTGTTCTAAATGTTGTCTCAAAAGTCACACAAAATCTAGTGTCCGCGTCGTAAGTTATTCAAGATCAAATGTCAAAAAAGTCAGTTTTTCGCGATTATCTCGGTTTCTATAGCGTCAGTGACGCTAACATCTATTATAAAAATGTAGAGCATAAAATTTGGAACTAATATTGTGCTAAAAAAAATTCATACGTCCAACCGTTTTTGTGATCGAGGGCAGAGAGCCCGAAGCGCTCAGCCATACTGACTGATGCAAGGTCAACCGTGAATCTCAGTGAATAAAACCTTGTATAAAATTTTAAGTAATTGAAATATCATTAACAGTAAATAATTTATTTCATTTTTTACTTAATTTGCAAAGTTCGTATGTACGTATGTAAATATTTCATAAAATACATAAGTGATGTTCCAAAATTTGCAAACCATTTTTCAACCACATTCTCGTCTCTGATTCAGTTTTAATTTGGTATACTTATGTATATTTGGTGACAATGCAAGATTATGGTACCATAAAGCTGATCGGATGATGGAGCCGGAAGGTGGGCACTGGATCTTAGTAACAAAACTACGTAGCTCCGTCGAGTTTGGGCTCATTTAATTTTTCTTCACAAGTACTTTGGACCTGGATGATTTAGGATGCTGATAGTGGAGCTGGAAAGTGGCCAATGGATCTCAGTAACAAAACGACATAGCCCCGTCGAGTTTGGGCTCATTTGATTGGTTTTCACGAGTATTCTTTACCTGGATGATGTCTAGGGTCTTGATGATGGAGCCGGAATGTGAGCACATGATTTCAGTACCAAAACTACATAGTCCCGTCGAATATGGGCTCATTTGATTTGTTTTTACGGGTACTCTTTACCTGGGTACTTTTTATGAATAAAATTATTAAATGAATATATTTTATACTAGCTTTTACCCGTGGCTTCAACCGCGCGGAATATTTTATACATGAAGTTCCTAGCAAACATGCAACCAAGACAGCAATCACGCAAGCATGCAAGAAAGCATGCAAGCAAGCATGCACATGAACATGGAAGCAAGTATTCAGAATAACACGCAAGCCAGCATGCAAAAATTCAAGCAAGCAATTTAGCATTCAAGCAAGAATGCATGCAAATATATTATAATCTCAGTACAATTACACTTTACGGGGATGAAAACTATCCTAATGTCTTAGCCTAAATCCATCATTATCCAGAGGCCTTATTGTCTAACTCACTTGGAATCGCAATCGTTTTCACCACTTCTTTCTGTCACACGAAATAAGACGAGGGTAGAAAGAGATGGAGAATGCGATCGCGATTGCAGCGTGTTAGACAATACGGCCTCAGGTAAAGACTACTCGTGAAAACAAGTCAAATGAGCCCAAACTCGACGGGGCTATGTCGTTTTGTTACTGAGATCATGTGCTCACATTCCGGCTCCATCATCAGGACCCTAGACATCATCCAGGTAAAGAGTACTCGTGAAAAACAATCAAACGAGCCCAAACTCGACGGGGCTATGTCGTTTTCTTACTGAGATCCTTTGGCCACTTTCCGGCTCCATCATTAGGATCCTGGACATCATCCAAGTCCAAAGTACTTGTGAAGACAAATTAAATGAGCCCAAACTCGACGGGGCTACGTAGTTTTGTTACTAAAATCCAGTGCCCACCTTCCGGCTCCGCTCCATCATCAGATCAGCTTCATGGTACCATAATCTTGCATTGTCACCAAATATACATAAGTGTACCAAATTAAAACTGAATCAGAGACCAGGAAGTGGTTGAAAAATGGTTTGCAAATTTTGGAACATCACTTACGTATTTTCTGAAATATAAAATTTACATACGTACATACGAACATTGCAAATTAAGTAAAAAAGGAAATAAATTATTTACTGTTAATGATATGTCAATTAATTAAAATTTTATACAAGGTTTTATCCACTGAGATTTACGGTTGACCTTGCATCGGTCAGAATGGCTGAGAGCTGCGGGCTCTCTGCCCTCTGTCTCAAAAACAGATGGACGTACGATTTTTTTTAAAACAATAGTAGTTCCAAATTTTATGCTCTACAATTTTGTAATAGATGATAACATCACTGGAGTTATAGCAACCGAGACAATCGCGAAAAACTGACTTTTTTGACATTTGACCTTGAATAACTTACGACGCGGACACGAGATTTTGTGTGACTTTTGAGGCAACATTTAGGACACCAAAATGAAGCCGTATATGAGTTTCCAGCTTGTTATCTCTCATTCCGAAGTGATTTCCTAATATAACTGGATTATTGATTAACTGCCAGTTTCAGATTATCAGTCCAATCTGCACATAAGCGGACATTGAACTCCAAACTAATGAATGTGAGATTTTGCTCTGACAATAGTTTCAATAGGTTTTATATTTTGATCGTTGCGAAATCTAATATTGAGTATCGACCTCGCCAACTATGAACTGAACTAAACTGACGGTGAAGTTACAAATTATGTCTTTATTAGTAGTCAGAAAGTTTTGTAGTGAACAGAACAGTTAGGTACGAATCATTCGCTTTGGTTGGGTAAATTAATTTGTAAAGAGTTCAAAATGTGCTAGGATTTTATATGGTTTTTGTGATAGTTGGGTGTATGTGACATGTGTCGCTTTATGTTGAAATGGAGGAAGCTGGGTTCTAAAATAAATAAATAAATAAATATTAGGAGACAATCTTACACAAATCGACCTAGTCCCAAACTAAGCAAAGCTTGTACTATGGGTACTAGACGACGATAAACATACTTATATAGATAAATAAATACTTAAATACATAGAAAACATCCATAACTCACGAACAAATATTCGTGCTCATCACACAAATAAATGCCCTTACCGGGATTCGAACCCAGGACCTCTTGCTTCATAGGCAGGGTCACTACCAACTAGGCTAAGGTGGTCGTTAAACACGTTAAACACGTCTACGTGATAACATATATATGGGCCGCAGAGACATAGCTATCGAGCAAAGACAATACTTCGCACTGTCGTGGACGCTGCATGGAGGAGTAAGGTATAAATCTTTTAGTTTATTATCATTAGTCACCAGCCAAGCTAAATATTAATATCTCAATCATAGTAATGCATTTTTAATTGAAACATCTCTAATTGTATTTCCTTTAAATAGCTTCCCCATGAAACAAACAACAGAGCCATGAATTTTAAATTTTACTACAAATGAAAGACTAATAAATGGTGAATGTTGTACGAAGCCACAAAGCTTTTTAGTGATATTAGATCGAGCTTTTATGCAGTTTTTACGACATAGCCGCCATTGACTATGTACCCGATCCCTTCGTGTTTGAAAAAATGCCTTTTTGAATGGCGAACCTTATTTTCATTGGGGCTGCGATAAAAACTCGGAAAACGTTTGGCTTCAGTTTAAGTTCGGGGATCGGGTTTCGTAAACGATTCAATAACGAACAGAAAAAAAACTTTTGTACGTGTATTTTCCAATTTTCAGCAACGTAGTTTTTGACTCAGTTTTTACACGACGTAGTTCTAGTATTGGCTTAACAAAAAGTTCAAAAAGTTGAATTATGTTAACCGACAGTTAATCATACAAACCGACTGACTGGGAAAAGTTCCTTTATGACTCGAAAATTTGTAACGCAACCTGTCTGGTTAATTTGCATGTCGCACAAAGCAATGTCTTTTAAACTTTTATTTAATTAACTTCTGGTGTTAAACGAATGAAACTTTTAACTCCACCACCACTCAATTACACAATAAGCCCGTGTCATAGTGAATCCAAGATAGTGTCATAGTAATGCAGGTTCTAAATTATACGCGCAGAAAAATATTCACAAAATTTCTTGGTTTTCACCATGCTATAGGTACACATTTTTTTATTTAGTACCTAATTACACATTCAAGAGCGACGGCTTGGAAGCCATGAGAGGGAAGCGAGACGGCAATGGCTTCCGTCTTTTCCAACATTATTTCAAAATGAGTGAACTCAAAAATTTGGATAATATTTTTGTAATTAGATTATCAAAATAATGTTATGCGTAAGAAGCCAGAAGCGCCAGGTAATCCCAGGGCTAGCAATTATCTCTAACAAATACTAGAAATAGCAGTTCAGAAAGGTAATGCCGCTAGCGTCTTGGGGTCAATGCCTATGGCAGAAATTTTTGACAGAGTTTTTACTTTGTAGTTTTAGCAGAGGTTATAAAGGGTTATTTGTAATTCACTAGCATCCTTTTAACCCTAAACTCCTACCACTTAAACAAATGTTTTTTGTTTTACGGCTTTTGTCATAACTTAATATTTTTGGTGTAATAACGTTTTGAAAATTTGAGATTACCTCTTATTTTTACGATACTCTGTGTACTTGTATGGGAAAAAGTGCTTCATTTAAAAAAGTCGTAAAACAAAAAACATTTGTTTGAGTGATAGGAATTCAGGGTTAAGAGGATGTCAGTGAATTACAAATAACCCTGTATTCTGTTTTAGTTTGAATAATAAACGTAACTTTTCATTCGAAAAGTATGTAAAAGAACATATTTATACAAGGTGTCTCAGAATAAATCCGTAATATTTCATCAAGGTTTTATCGAATACTTCTGTAAGCATTTATGTCGAAATTTTTGTTTCAAAATGTAGTCACGCCCTTGACGTGGTACACTTTGAACAACATCGACCAATGTATGGAAACATTAGTCTACCACGAATAAAAACGGGACGTTCAGTCAGAGTTATCCGAACACCTGATGAAATATTCCGGTTTAATTTTAAGACACTTTATTCAAGGGTTTTCGTGCTATTCATCATCACACCCTATATATGATTGCACGGCACAGGCCTCCTCTCAGAATGAGCTATTAAAGCACTCCAAAAAAAATTGTTAATATAATTGTATACTTTTCCAATTTCCTACTCACTACGTATAAGTATCTTTTTTTTTTAAATTACAAACTTTAATACGCCTAACAAGCACATCATAACAACCTAACATTTCCACGTAAAGTTCAATGACAGTAAGGATGCGTGTCAATAACTTTTAATTAGTCTAAGTTATGTTAAGTATCTAAAGTATAACAGGGAAGAACTTTTACGGCCCGTAAAATTTTTCCGCGATGGAAAATAGTAACAGTTGTAATTTCCATTCCGAAAGTCGGTTTAATCTCGTATAAAACTTTTACTATTCGCCATAAAACTCGGGCATATAATATTTTTGGATTTATAGATCGTATTTTAGCACGAACTTTGTTACGGCGGAATTTTAAGTTACCGACGTCGGCATCTTTTGTTTTGCATGTTACAAAATATGCAAAAGTTTCTATAAACATGGCTACGAACTGTAGTTAAGAAGTTTCCGAGGGAATTTAGGAGGGACTGCGATAGAAAAATCTCACTTAGTCAGTTAAAGAAACACTAAAAATTTTGAAAAAAAATCTACTGTCATAAACAGTAATAATAATAAGGAATGGAATTCACTCATATCGTCTGTACCTATTACCAGATTCACACAACCTAGGTATTTTCAATATTAGAGTGAATAGGCTGTTACTGGACCGGGGAGAGCCACTTTTGATCTCGTTTGCAGTTCCCATCAGGTCTTATGTGAAAAAAAAAAATGTTTCTGCACTTTCTAAAAGTTTCTCAAAACAAAGAAAATGGGATCCTCATTTATTTTCACCACTCCGCCGTCTGGTTGTACTCTGATTTCCCTTTCTCTATAATCTAGAGCCATTGCAAGTTTTACCTTATGATTTCAGACTGAAAAATATTTACCTAAAGCCAAGTTGCATTGAATTTCCACCGGGCTCCTTAGTAGGTCAGCGACGTCGACTCCGTTTGAATGTGCTTGAAGCGCTAACGAGTTGAACGCTTTTTGCACTTCGCTGAGGCGACTCCGTTGCTCCTCCCTCTCCACTAGATCGCAGAACCTGATACAAAGGAGGGCTTATTATCTAAAAATAATTGTACTAATGAAAAAAGTACGAAATTACATTTGATATTTGCTGCCACGAGCTGTACATCCAAACATAGTGGTGCGTGTGTGTGTGTGTGAAGTTCCCATTCCGCATCGGGCCCACGCGGAAACTACGGCCCAAGCCCTCTCATTCTGTGAGGAGGATTGTGCCCTGCTGTGGGATTTATACTTATAGCCTTATAGGCTAGCTATGATGATGAATGAAAGAAATAACTTAGATACTGTAATTTTCAAGACAGAATTCGATTTGTATCATAAATCAATCTTTTATATAAAATTCTCGTGTCGCGGTGTTTGTCACCAAACTCCTCCGAAATGGCTCGACCGATTTTAGAACGGCGGAACAAAGTTTGCCGGGTCAGCTAGTGGTTCTCTACAATTTGCATGAATTTAATATGCCATAATGTTGTGATTTTCATAATTTTCATTTAGCATAAACCGTTTACGGCCCAACCTCTCTCATTCTGAGAGGAGTTCTGTAGTGCAGTGAGACGTAAATAGGCTGGGATGATGATGGATGATGATAAACCATATAAGTAGATAACTATTTCCGAAACCGCATTTTCATCAGAATTTAACAGAATTAACCTAACCTACTGAATTTTAATAAGATGACTTTTCAAAAATTCAGAAAACAGCACGCCTCTGTTGTTTGAAAATCAATGTAATTTTATGCCAGGCGAGTTGTTCATAGAACCTTGAGCGGGCAGGTTGAGTATTGCCTAGCCTGAGCCTACTCATGGCGAAAGCAGCTGCAACGTACTCAAAAGTCGAAACGCTTAGGTAATTATACTAGTCTGGTCTGATATTAATAATATAATATGACCATCTCAAGCAAAGCCGCGCTACGCTAATGTAACTTTAATCGCATTTTATTTTTATAAGCCACTTATAAACAAAGATATATCCATGTTTTGAAACAATTTTATGTATTCCACAACCATTGCCGAAAAATAAAGCGCAATTTTAATTCTTTGTTAATTTAGTTAACACTGCCGAAATTCATTATACAGGGGTACTCGTTGTATGTAGCAATTCGGTTACACGACGAAGTTATTTGATAAGATCTCGCATGGGCGCGACGTAATTCAATTTCCTTTCTTACTCAGCCAATTAATATTTTAACGAGTTAAGCATATCCTTAAAGAAATTAGAACAGTACTTTCTGTACTAATATGGTTTTTAAAATTTCGTATGTATATTAAAACCTTTTTTAGGCATAAAACTGTAAAAATAAAAGCACATAATTGGCCATGCTTCATATTTTTGTTGTATGGTTTTTATAATTTATTTGATAAATATAGACTATTTTAAGAAACTAATTTCGGTATTTTTGTTTTTAATGAATCCTATCTACATTAAAAAAAAAATATTAATATATTGCTGACGTGACGTCATCAAACGCATAATGGATAATGTAGTCTTTGCCTGCACAAAAAAAATACAGTAAAGTCTATGGTAAAGTCAACATCAAGGTGTTAACGTCACCGCCGACGGCTAACCTCAAAAAAATTTGAAATCACTAACTGAACTTGTTTGAAATGGAAGGCTACGAGTGTTTCGCCCCTTTATGTTCGAATAACAGCAGGGATAACCCGGATTTGTTATTCGTACCAATCCCAGAACGACGGCGAGAGGAATGGTGTCGAGAAGTGAAGCAAAAATACTTCAAGAACTATTTGCAGTTTTGTTGTGAAGATCATTTAAATGTATGTGCCTATTTAAAACAAACACATTACTTGTACACAATGGTTTAACAATAAAGTCTTGACCGTTGAGTAGCTCCTCTTATTTCAGCGATGTTGTGGTTGCTAGAATTCGTCATGAACTCCAGTATTATGACATTGTCCACTTGTGGCAAATTGCGAGAATCGGCTTTTTCGTTATTAGCCGTCCTTTTATAATAAAATGCTGCTTAAACCTTATTAGGTATATGGTTTTACTCTTTGTGCTTAAATAACAAATAAACAAACAAACTACAAAACGAAACGACACGTCAATGTCAAGTTTGAGTTTATGTTTGATATAGACTAGACAGACGTCAGTCGATTTTTTTTTAAATAAGGCAAAAGAATCATTATCCATTATTCGTTTGATGACTCACAGAAAGGGCATTTGAAGGTCAAATCATTTCAACGAATATCTTAATAATGTAAGACTTTTTTAAAATCTGATATACAGAAACTGTACCGAAAGCTTGTTTCTCGAAATGGTTTTGAGATTTCAATACATATTTAAAAAGTTAGCATGGCTAATTAGTATTTAAGTAGTCGTCACATAAATAACATAAATGTCTACCACTTTTAGTCATACATTTTTTTTAATTACTTTTTTGTAATGTGTCTAAAACAAAGAAATAATTATAAAAATATTTTCCGTGTGTAAATCACAAACTTCATTTTTTGTACATGAACAATAAATTTTTATTCCATTCTATTCAAAAGTGGTAGTAAATTATGAGTGGAAACTAGAAAGAAAAAAATATCTATAAATAACTAAGTCAGCTGCCGATAATAGTATTAGAGGGAGATTTAATCCGCTTAATTTCAACATTAAACATGTTTTGTTTTCAATATCATTTTAGGAGCAAACTTACACGACTAATGCCCATTCACTACGCGCCAATTTCATTTTACCTGTACACACGGAATCTATGAATTCATCGGATCGACCAACCTATAGCTGCGTATTTCCCCCAAAGCCGGCGACAATAATGGAAATAAATTGAATAGACGTAATCATTCCATCAATACCCGTCGTCCCTCTCACAACAAACGATAACCTGTAGGCCCCGTTTCAGGTGTAGCAATATTTATGTGCAAGGAGGCCTCTTTCCATCCGCTAAATTATTTATTTTACGATGCTACTGAGTGTCCGGATCTCGTTCCAAGGGAATGGCCATAAATTGTCATAGCCTAGATAGAAGGAGGGAGTATAAAGGTTTTGCTTATCCGCACTTGAGGGATATATTCCTTAGAGTAGGGGAAATGAGATATTTTATTATCGTGTTGTAGGACCTGTTGCTATTGTTTTTTGGGTCACAGCCGCCATGTAAATATTGTAGTTTCAGATAAGTTTCGGCTTTAACACAGGTGTCGGTCGTAGTGTTAATGATAGTGGGAAGAAAAATCTAGGATTTGCCTAATATGCTTACTATGGGGATTTAAATGTATTGTTTTTAGTTGGTTTTAGAAGTACTTAGCTTGTGTTTTGTTGGCACGTACTATATAGAATTAAAGTTTTTAGACTCGAGATTTTTTTTAATCTGCTCGTTCAGTGCAGTATTTTTATTGATAGGAAAGGCCTCGTTTTTTTAGTTCTGTACAAGAATTAACATTATGAATCAGTCATCAATTCGAATAGAAACAGATAAAAATAAATGTAGATTTTGACAGATGACAAGGTTTACGAAACTCCACAAAGTTTCAATGTATGCTAAAAATGAATAATAATACAAAACCATTGAAACCGCTAAATAATTATTGGATTATTGTTTCTCCATTTTTATCCAATTTAGATACTAATTAGAGAAGACGGACTCTCGGTTTTGATGGCGATGGCGGCCGCCGTGTGCTTTAAGATATTAATTATAATTTAACGAATTTAACGAATATAAAGACTTGGATGGTGAAATTTGTGATTGTGTGTGGAGCGGACGCTTTTACGGGGTAAGCACAGGGCATATTATATTTTACATTTAGCCTTTTGTACACTTTTATTATTCTTTTAACTCAAAAGAAACCTAAGGAAATCGAAAGATGAAACTAAAACTTTGAACCAGCGCAGAAAGAAAGGAAATTAATCGAACATTTTTGGATTAGAAAGACTAATGTTTAAGTTTATAAATTGTTAAATGGAGATGTATTGAATTAAAATTATAATATTTGTATTTGAGAACTATATTTGGATAAGATGTACAGACAGAATTGACATAAACAATAATGGTTGCTATAGATATTAAAACTAGTAAATTAAAAATAAAATATTGTCTTTGACATATTCCGGGGCCCAAAAGTAAAGGAACCCCATTTGTATTAGCTTAATAAAATTATAACACTCCTTTAGTGAAGAACATAGTTATATGTAAACTACATTAATCTAATCTACTTAGGTACAAAACAACCGAAAAACAACTTATTCTAATGGTAAGACGACTATTTTTGACACTGCACAAGAATGCAATTTGCCATCGGATGTCTGTACCTCAACAACCCTAACCTTATCGTCATTGCCGCTATGGATTTTTACTATCCTACCCATAGACCAATGAAGAGGAGGGGTATTAGAATTCACTAATAGTACTAATGAACCTTCCTTAAGATTGGGCAATGTCTTTTCCCATTTGGTACGTTGATTGAGAGATGAAAGATAGTCTTTAGACCATGCCTTCCAGAAATGTTCCCTAGTTTGTTCACAATATCTCCAGAGACGTAGTCTATTAGATGGAATTTCAGTCAAATCAGATTGAGGAATTGAAGTCAAAGGACAACCTATAAGGAAATGTCCAGGAGTCAGACAAGAGAAGTCTGTAATATCTTGATTAGAAATTGAAATCAATGGACGTGAATTTAAAATACCCTCTATTTCAATCATTATGCTGTTGAATTGCTCGTAAGTCAAAACTTTTGCTGTTGTCATTCTTTTTAGATGAAATTTAGCTGATTTGACAGCTGCCTCCCAGAGGCCACCATGGTTGGGACTGTATACTGGTATAAAATGAAAATGTATTTGCCTTTTATTAAAAAATTATTAAAAAGCTTTCAACTTGACATAATTAGCTCCGTATTTTAAAATAACTTTTCCGACTTTCTCCATTCCCGTCGCCCCTTTATTCACTATTTTCGTCTGCCTCACTTCCCTCTCTATCCACACACATTGGGCAACAACGACAAGTTCATAATTTGGTGTTTCAAAAGTGATTTTTATGTGTGGTGAATCAAAAGATTTTTGTTAACAAGATCGCCGGAGTGTTGCTAGGCAACGGCGCACGCTGCACATGCTCAGCCCGAAAGCGTGCTATGCGCCGACTCCAGCCGTCACTGTTTGAGCTGCTGACTGCCACTGTCACTTTCACAGTCAAGATTGTTTACTTTTCTTCGCGGCTACCAAATTAAAGTTTCTAGTCAACGGCTTGTATCTACGTCAACGCAATTTTTTCAATTTATTAATCAATTTAGTGTATTTTTTTATTTTATTTGTTTATTTGCATTTGTTTTATTCAATTTGTAATTTGGTTCTTTGTATTATGTAGTACTAATTTGTTTACCTACTCTAGGGTCTAGAACTTGTGATTAATTGAAACATTTTTATTTTAGTTTTTTAAATTTTATTTTCTTGTTGAAAATCTAGTTAAATATCTATAGTTTAAGTATGAGTACCCCATCTACGTCTGGGTCGACGTGCCCTCACTGCTTTGGCTCGTCGCGTGTGTTTTCATCGCGCGGTCTTAAGGTACATATTTCGCGTATGCATAAAGAGGTCCCCCGGTCTCTGTCACAACCCGTCCGTGCCGCCGTCGCTGGGCCTGTTGATATCGTTACTGTGCAACCAGTACAGAGCTCACAGTCGAATACGTGTACTCTGGAGGATCTTGCCACATTTAAGGGGTCGGTACGCGTTCTTCGGCATATTCCGAAAGCTGCTAGGTGTTTGGCAGCTAGTTAATTAGGTGGTATCATTAATAGTTGCATTGCTACCAATGGGGTAAATGAGTGGTGCTCACTGCTGGCCTTTTCGTACAGAGCCTTAAAAACTCCGGAGGACTCCAGTGCGGGATCTCTAACATCTAAAGTAAAGGCCAATATAAATGCTTTCTCTCAGGTATCGTCCGATGGTTGTACGGCGGCCTCCCGATCACATTCAATTACGAAGACGATCGAGGCCAAAGTCCATGAGGGCGACTTGAGGGGAGCGGTCCGATTAATAATGAGTGAGGATTCAATCGCCCCATTGGGTCCGGAGACTTTAGCGGCATTGCAATCAAAGCACCCGTCTCCATCCCGTCCTCTTTTTTTCCCGCCGGAACCGGATCATGGTATCCCAGCCTTATCGGTTGGTGTGGAGGAAGTGGCCCTAGCGATCAGCTCTTTTCACTGCGGCTCCGCTGCGGGTCTGGATGGCATTCGACCAGCCATTTTGAAGGAGTTGACGTCTAGCTCGGCGGGAGATAGTGGGGTGCGTCTGTTGGAGGCACTAACCAAACTGTGCAACTTCTTGTTGAGCGGGAAATTGAATCCCCAGGTGTGTCCCTATTTGTATGGAGCTACTCTTTGCGCCCTGAAGAAGAAGGAGAGTGGGGTGAGACCCATCGCTGTGGGAAGCGTTTTTCGCCGGCTCGTGGCCAAACTTGGGTGTCGTGCCGTGAGGGAACGTATGACTTCCTACCTTCAGCCGCATCAGTTGGGGTTTGGGTCGCGTTTAGGGTGTGAGGCGGCGATTCATGCTGTGCGCACTTTTGCATTGGAGCCAGAGAATGCGCGCAGTATTATAATAAAACTGGATGTGAAAAATGCGTTTAATACGTTGGAGAGAGACATCCTGCTCAACGAAGTAATGGAGAATATTCCTGCACTTTATCCTTTCCTTCATCAAGTGTACCACAAGCCTTCTAATCTATTCCTTGGTTCTGAGCTTATTCTTTCCCAAGTAGGTGCTCAGCAGGGAGATCCTCTTGGACCGCTCGTCTTCAGCCTCGCTATCCAGAAAGCAATTACTAGCTACAATCTCCTCTTAACATATGGTACCTCGATGATGGTACCATTGGGGGTAGTCCAGAGGAGGTGGAGTGGGATTTGCTCGTCTTGCTGCCGCGTCTGAGGGATTTGGGGCTGGAGGTGAACGCGGCCAAGTGCGAGTTCTTCCCTTGTGGCCTGGAGGCGAGTTCTTGCTTCCCTTTTTTCTCGTCGTTGCTTCCGGGGTTCAAGGAACTTGACGCAGACTCCTTTTCCTTGCTTGGTGCACCTATTTTTGCATTTGCAGTTCCCGAGGCTCTTCATGCTCGGCGGGATCTCCTCCAACTTGCCAGCGAACGTCTCAAAAATATTAATCCACACGTAGCTCTGGTTTTAATGCAGAAGTGTTTTGCTGTTCCGAAACTTACCTACCTTTTGCGGACGGCTCCGGCGTGGCTGTATCCCGATGATATAGACGCTTTTGACGCCGTTATAAAGACCACAATGGAGTCAATCGTTAATGTCTCTCTGGACGAGTCCCAGTGGACACAGGCAACACTGCCAATCCGGCACGGGGGTATTGGGGTGCGACGCCTGCGGGACGTTAGCATACCGGCTTTCTTGGCATCGGCGCACGGGGTAGCGGACCTGGTAACTAATATTCTATTGTTGAATGGTGACAGGGTAAGCGTACCGTACGTGGCCGATGCCTTGGCGGCGTGGTCGGCTCTCAATCCGGGGGCGGTAGTGCCGGTGAGCCCCAAGGTCCAGCGCGCGTGGGATGATGTTGGGTGTAAGGCCACTATTGATCGGCTGATTGGGAGTGCTTCGGGGGTGGACCGTGCAAGGCTTCTGGCGGTATCTCGGCCGGAATCAGGAGCGTGGTTGCATGCGTTGCCTTCACCGCAACTGGGCACTTTGCTCGACGGTGACTCGGTGCGCGTGGCTGTTGCTCTCCGCCTGGGCTGCGAGGTGTGTCGGCCTCATGTTTGCATTTGTGGTACCATGGTGGGGGCGGACGGCCACCATGCGCTGAGTTGTCGCCGATGTACCGGCAGGCATCCGCGACACCATGCCCTGAATGATATTGTTCAGCGAGCTCTCAGGTCAGCGGGCGTTCCGTCTGTGCTTGAGCCGCCAGGCCTCAGTCGCACTGACGGGAAACGGCCCGACGGACTGACCTTAGTGCCGTGGGAAAGGGGGCGGTGTTTGGTGTGGGACGCTACGTGTGTCAGCACCTTCGCCGCTTCCCACGTCGGCCGCACTGCTCGCACGGCTGGAGCTGCGGCCGAATTTCAGGCGGCAATGAAGCGGCAGAAGTATGCCCCTTTGGGGCAGGGGTACCATTTTGTCCCATTGGCGGTGGAAACGGCGGGTTGCTGGGGGCAGGACGCGAGACGGCTTGTGCAGGACATAGGCCGTCGTCTTAGGCAGAGGGGTGAAGATCCCCGCTCCGAATCGTTTCTGAGGCAAAGGCTTTCCTTGGCGATCCAGCGCGGAAATGCCGCAAGTGTTATGGGCACCTTTGCGCCAGAAGCGACTAGGAGCGTGGGTTTATTTGACTGAATTTCTTTTTTTTTGTAAAATTGACTTTTTTGTATTGTTTTCTAGACAATTTGTATGACATATACATAATATATTTAGATACTCAAGTGTATAACTGCTTTGTTTCATTAGATAGCATGTCACAACAATAAATAAATAAATATAAATAAATAAATATCACGGGACAATTCACAGCAATCGACCTAGTCCCAAACTAAGCAAAGCTTGTACTATGGGTACTAGACAACGGATAAACATACTTATATAGATAAATACATACTTAAATACATATTAAACACCCAAGACTCGGGCACAAACATTCGTATTTTTCACATAAATATCTGCCGCGACCGGGAATCGAACCCGGGACCTCAAGCTTCGTAGTCAGGTTCTCTAATAACTAGGCTATCCGGCCGTCTACCAGAAAAATTTGAAATAGTTTGATACATTTGCTTTTTAACAACCCCAGGTAGCTTCTATGATATAATAATACGTCCCTGCTCTGATTTTTAACTATTAAAATATAAATGGCTTCACAAACAACATTAATGAACCTCAAAATTAAATTCTGAAGTTTTGTGTTCGTTTTCGTCTCATAATCATTCTTCCTTTTCTAAAATAAACTTGTTTAGTCCCCGAGGACATCACGAAATATATTTAAAAAAAAATGGGAGCGGTTTTGTACTTACGAATTTTACGGCATCATTAAAGTTAACACTACTAAACAAATGGGAAATTAAATTTCACATGAGTATCTAATTCCAATAATGGGTATATTTATTAATTTTTATTTTTGTAATGTCACTGTACTGTTTTTGGTGATCAATAAAGAATATTTGTATTGTATTGTATTGTAATTCAAAGCAATTGAAGGTTAGGTTTTTTTTTAATTTTGGTCTGGCATCTTGTTTTTAGTTTGTTTTAGAGCTAGCTAGCTAACACTAACTATGAAAAAATGCCAATTTACAACAAATCTCAAACCTAATTAAATGATACTGGCCAGCAAGCGTGAAAATTTTGACTGTCAATAGCCATTTGCGCCAATATATAATGAAGAAAATATATTTTTTTAAATAAATGGGTTTTCTTTGGGTTTCCTCAATGCAGGCATAATGGCCAGTATCATATTGTGATAAAAAGTTTGTATTCAAGTCCGATCTGGTCCGATCTGTTTGGCGAGCCTTGTGGGCGGCCTATGTTCAACAGTGGACGTTTTTCAGCTGAATTGATGATGATGATGATACAAGATTTTTTTCTTATTGTGACTTTACTTTTTATAAAGAACGTCCAATTAATAAACTTTTGATTACAATAAAATTTATAAGTAGCGGTAAATTTATTAAAAGTAAATATATAGAGTTAAATTCTGGTCAACTACCTAAGAACAATCATAGGTACTAAAAAATGACGGGTTTAGTATCGGGCTTAGTTAAATATATTATGTTACATTAATTTACTTTAATAACCGTTGAAAGACCGATGAAATTAATGAATGAATGCAAATAATCAAAGTAAGCGCGGCCATTTTGCATAATTTCACTTCACTTCATCGCGGAAGAGTAAAAGACGGTTAAGAAAAAAAATTACCATTTATCATCTCCCTCCAGATAGTAGATGCCGTCGACGTGAAGCCTGTAGCAGGCTTGCACCAACGCAGCTTGCGGCGAGTCGGACTTGACCAGGTTTTCGAACGTCTCCTCTTTGATCGTGAAAGGGAGAACTGGCAGGTACGAACAGGCGTCACCACCGATGAGGCACTATTAAAAAAAAATACGACTTGGAAAAATATGACACGGTTAAAGCGGCTATTCAAAGCCCTGCAACACCACTACCAGACAAACGTGTAGTGCGTATGGAGGCAGGGTCTTTTTTTATAAGTTCTGCATTATGCAATTATCACAATCAATTTCACGATTATTTATTGAATATAATCAGGGTTCGTAAAATGCGAGCTAAATTCATTAAGCGCTAACTTGTATTTATACGTCATTTCAATATATTTTGCTCGCATTTTACGATCCCTGAATATAATATAGTACCTATGGAAGGTCAACATAATATTTTGAGCGAATAGGTTCCACTCGGGTACGCCATTCCGATTCTTGAATTATACTGGAAGCCCGGTTAGCAAGTGTTCATCCCGGGGTTATAACGAAACCCTAAAATACCGTTAACAGATCACCTTAGAACAGAATATCCATCTTAACCTAAATTTAATCTAGTATTTCCTAACGGGGATACAAAGAATGTTATTTTAGCAATTAAATTTCATTTTACAAATCGTTAAAGCCTAACGTTCATTTCGGGCGGCAATTGAAAAAACCCCTTTGTTATTTTTTAATTTTCCCAAAAAGAGAGCAGGAAAAATTGAGTCATTCAGCTTAGTCCGTCTCATTTGAATTAATCTTATTTTACGGAACGGAGCTCAAACGACAAAACAGGCTTTCTTTTTTACGGGCTTAAAAGTAGGTAAATAGCATTTTATTTTTATTTTGTTGACTTTTTGGGTGGTCGTAGCAAATTTATTTGGCTTTTATGAAATAACGAATTTGAGCCATAAACTTTTTCCGTTTCGGTAGACACTGATCATTATCCTGTGTTAAACTAGCTTTTGCCCGCAAGTTCGTGTGCTTTATTAAAACTATGTACCTACTTTTCCAGCTTAAAAAATAGCCAAGGATCGTAAGTCCCGATTGACGTTCAGTTTTTTGAAGTATAACTTCTAATGCGACTTCCAAAAAGGTCGTGTTAAACGTTTAACGCTACCATGGAGGGGGTATGAAAGCATTAGTATCTCGCGGCTCTATAACTAAATCCCTAATGATTGTTGTTCCTAATGTATAATTATAATGTAATGTTTATAATTTTCTTTTATTTTTGTTACTTTTTTATTTTACGACACTGATCTTGTTTGTGTTGTGCGCGTCTTGATTATTTTGTAAGCAACTGTTTTATAACCAGGTTTTTGTATTGTTCCAATCCATTTTAAAAATGTCACTGATATCTTTTTCATTTCCTTTTCACATTGTCACTCTTTATTCATTTTTTGCTTGTTACAATAATTAGAATAATTAAATATCGTTTTGCTTTCTGCACGTGTGGTTGGCCGTGTCAGTTGTCAATGTCAACGCCGCCATGTCAAATATAACGCGCCCTTGTGTTGGTAGCGCATGGTAGTGCTGAGCATAAAATGGTCGCGTTCACAATAGACACGGTCCGGTCGTACGTGCAGCGAGCAAATGACGGCCTCACGGTCTCACCGGAAGACCAGCGCTGGCTCTCGAGCTGGCATTATGCTGAGGTGGGTCCGTTTCGTGATAGTAGTAGTTGCCTGACATTGTTATCTCGTATGCCTGTTATAAGTAGGTACCTAACTGTCACGAATAAATGTTTTTTCTTTCTTTTTCTTTCTTTATAATGTAATGTTTGTCCTAATGATCGTTTGCCCTAACTCTTTTTATTTAAAATCTATTAATTGTTCTGGATTTTTATAAAACAAACCTAACCTAACCTATAGAGTTTTAGAGGAAAATCACAAAAAAGTTCCTGAAAAATTCACGGTTTCCGAGAACATAAGTGTTAGGGCAAACGATCATTAGGACAAACATTACATTAGGACAAACGATGTTAGGGATTTAGAATGAGACCCTAATCTCGAATTGTATATATACTAACGGATGTTAAAAACTTCGACAGTGCGATGCAGAACTCATACTGTCTGTGCAAATTTGTATGAGACTTGATAAAAGCGCCATCTAGTGAGTAATTTAAACACAAAGATGCATAAGTAAATTTAGTTCTTTAAGTTATTGCAATAAGGTTCATATTGATGCATAAGTGCCTTTTTCATTTCCACATTATGAAGTTTCACTTCTTCCGCGCGCAGAAACTGCACGCACGATTTTTTTACATGATCGTTATAATATGGTACGATTTTTGTTTCACGCTCTTCATTATTGAATTATGGGTAGGTATTACGCAACGGCTAAACGTACACAAAAAGATTATATAAATACTTAAATAATTAAACGTCCAAGACTCGAGGTCAAGGATTCATTTTTTTCATACACAATATCTGCCCGACCGGGTACCTAACCCGGGACCTAAAGCTTAGTAAGGCTCTATCCATTAGTTAAACCCGTGCGAGGCGGGTCGCAAATATTTTTTCTTATATACAAACGATTTTTTACAACGGTCATTTAAAACCGCTGATGAAAACTCAAAAGAATTTGTCTGCCATACGCTCATTTTACGTTAAAAAAAGCTTGAAGTTATTGGATATTTTAAGAGCGAAACTTACAAGAAAATATCCAGCCTTGGAGGTGTCGTTGCAGCAGCGGATCTCTTGCAGGTGGTGGCGCAGCAGTGCGGGACTGGCCTCGTCGCCGCCGTCCGAGCCGTAGTGCATATCCAAGAACTCGATCTGGAAAACGCTTCAGCTATAAAGCTCGGTATCCACGTTGTTCTGAAGATACAGGGTCTGCCTAGATTAGCGTACGTCAGACATCCTTTTTTATGTACAGTTGTGAGTGTTTTCTTTAACAAATAAATATTGTATTGTATTGTTCGCTTATGCACCTAATATGCTAATACTTACATAGTTTTTACTTTAAAACAAAATAAATGTCAAATAAAAAAATGTATGTATAAATAAATGTTAAATGTCATTTCCTGAAATATTTTTGAAAAAAAAAACCCTTTTTTCATTTAAACTACTGTAATTCTAAAAATGTTTTTTAAATTTTTTTCTGTAAAAATAATAAAAAAAATAATGAAATGGCGATCGCAGTATAAAGTCTGAAATAGTGTCGAATAATTGAATCTGTGTGAAGTTTAATGTTTTTTTTTTAAAACACAGTATCACATAAATTAGCAATCTCTCGATTTCGATCATGCAATCTCTTTTTAAGTACCTATACTCTCTTTTTAAATACCTGCGTACGTACAATACACGTATGATCACCGTTTTATAGTCTTAAATCGAATCATTACCATCTAGCATACGAGTAATCATACATCAAAACTCAGCCCAAGTTGATTCCCAACACAAAGAGACAGCTTGCCCGTCTAGATTGAAGCTCCAATATCAGTGAAGAGCTAGCACAACATGTCGACGCATTCCCTTAAAGCCATGAGTGCACTCGGCCGCAGCCCACATTCACTGTACCGCGTCAATCCATTTACAAGCGAATAGTTTGGCCTGATTCGGCCGGCAGCCATTGCGTTTCAACTGTGAACGCTACAGAATTAATACAAGAGGAATATAAATGTCACATTAGCTAAAAGTGCCAGGCGCCTATATGGCCAATAGGCCATGTTATTATCTTAACGCAGTCTAAAACTAGTTTTTTGTTGTTGTGGTATTCAATAGTCATTAATGTCATTATATCATATTGTATTTCTTGACAAATTAATTTGCTGTATTTTTTATTAATTCTGTGCCACAGCGCTAAGTTCAAAGTTTGAGAGGTGTTTGTTAGTCACGCCTTGAAACTTTCTGCAGCTTACGATCGATTGCATTCAGCTGACAGTGACTGTCTTTCAACTTGGAAAGTTTCGAAGCGCTAAAAGCCATGCCTCGAGTGATACTGCAACTTAATATCCCTAATCTTGTTGAATATCTAAGCAGCTGCTTAACTTTCTGATATTGACAATTTAGCTGCTATTTAAAATATACCATAAACATTTAGCTTTTTTTATTTCAAGTAATCATGTAATTATATGACAGTATTTAAATCATTCATATGTTTTCTTGATGGTGATTTATTAATTTTTTTGTAGTCCTTCACCAAATACTATAATTTAACTTTTACTACCTAAATTCACAGCAAAGCTGCACATCTTATTTCTGGTGAAAAGGCACCCTAATTGTGTTACTGAAGTTCAAATTTTTTTGTCTTTACTTAACTCAGAATAGTTGAGTCTTTCAAAATAATAGAACAAAATTAAAATAAACTTTAAAATGGCCGTTCTTTTAGACCGGCTATTTTCGCCAACCGTTGATCCCGTGACCGTTTCTATTACACGCTCAGCCGGAGCGGAATTTCCAGGTACCTTCCGGAATTGCAATCGGGTCACACACGCGATGCGAGCATTTTGGACAGTAAAGTTCTCGTGCTTTGTAATTGGCACGCCAAAATTTGATATTTCGGACCACATGGAACTTTCCCGATGTGTCTGCCGTCTGCCAACTGAATTCAGAGTGTTAATTAAGCCAATATCGTTACTTTATGTTCATCTAAACAATTAAGTAATCGTGAACTGATGATGGCAAGAGCATCTGAGTCACACGTCAGAGATAAATAAAAACAGTAGAATAAGATTCGCAGTAGTATTATCACAAAACCTATAGAATTTTGATCGTTTGAAGCAAAGATCAAATATGGTTGGAGCGGAAGATAGGTAAGCAATTGCTTACCTACCTTCCGCTACGATATAGGTACCTTTGGAATGTAGTAAATTCTCAACTCGTTTTAGTTTTAAAAAACTTAAGTTTTACAATGCATGAAGTGGGGAAATGAATACACAAACTTAGAAAGAGAAAACTCGAAACATGGTAGGTATTTATAATAACCAGAATCGAATTACCAATGAGGTTTGAGTGCGTGCATAATTATGATGTCAAACGGTACAAACTGAATTCAAGGAAACTATAAAGGACGACATGTATTTTATTTAAACTTGAGACAAAATTATTAAAACATTTTATATCGAGGGACTAAAAATGGCCATAACAAAACCGAGGTGGTTATGACTTTTAGTCTTGAGATGAAAACTCTACAATGAGAAATCTAGAAAATATAAACAACCACTGAAGTACAAAAACAAAAAGTTGACGCAGGTGTCAACATCATTGTTTTAAACTAGGTACAATATTATGAAATCCTTATTTTCCAATTGCTTGCATATTGTTTAACCGTTGGGATACATTCTTTTAAGATTTGTATTTACAAAAGCATAACGACGTTGTGTATTGTGATATATTTTCTTTAATTCAACTCAATATATGGATCTAAACCAAGATAAACTAAGAAAATCGAGTAATGGACAACGGATATGCATAAATGTACAGACAAATGTATACTTGGCACGATACATTATTATAAAATAAATAAATAACACGGGACAAATCACACCAATTGACCTAGTCTCAAAGTAAGCTAAAGATAGCTTGTGTTATGGGTACAAGGCAACGGATAAACATACTTATATAGATAGATACATACTTAAATACATATTAAACACCCAAGACCCGAGAACAAACATTCGTATTATTCATACAAATATCTGCCCCGACGCGGGAATTGAACCCGAGACCTCAAGCTTCGTAGTCAGGTTCTCTACCTACTAGGCCATCTGGCCGTCAAAACATCTATCCATGGTTATATAAACATCCATGACTCGAGTGCAGATAAATAGTCAGATGGATCATTTGCCACTGGATTAAATGATCGTCAGACTCTTTGGTTTCAACTTTTGAAACATTTTTTACTACTACGACACTATTCGTTCATAACTTTTTGCTTACGGTTCGCCCAATAGCAAGGAGTAATAGGGCACAGGGATAATCAACCATGGACCTACTGAGAAAATCTGTTGAAGAACTTATGTAGTAAATAAATCCAACTACCCATTCGTAAACGGTACTTAACTACAAGATGTAGGCAGTTAAGTAACTGTACATTTACACGGCATACTCTAATGTAGGTCGGCGTAATATTTGACGATCCCTGCTCAGAACGGCTACTTGTGTCAAATAAGTTAACAGAAGACACCCGCAGACCAAAGTTATTTGTGTAGGTAACTCGGCTAAGTTTCCAAGTTGTTCGGGCTCTGATGCCTAAATAAAGGCTATAGTTGAATAGGAGTCGGGAACTTGCCGCTAAAATATGAAGGAGGTTTGAACAAGTTATACGATGTAGGCAGAGGTTATATTCGTGGCCAACCTTTTTTCTACCAGAAGTTCCCATGCGGCCGTGGCGTGCTAGTTTAGTAATGTGATGTATCATCGTATACTGTTTCTAATGATTTTAAGATATAAGTATGTGTATGTTAGGGGAGAAGTGTCATGAAAGGGACTCGTATTGAAAGAAACAATTCAAATAACAGTCAATTTATGAAAAGGAAAAGACACATTTTTTAAAGATGCAAAAATGAACAACTAAGAATTGATTAATGACAATTATTGTATTTAATTTCAATAGTTTAATAACAAACGCTTCCTAAGAGGCTTCCTATATTTGAATTGTCCCTTTCAATACGTGTCCCTTTCATATCACCTCTCCAATACTGCCACTATTATATTATCATAATAGAAATACATTTTCGTAAAAACGTCTATAATTGTGGCTTAACTACGTGACACGGCATTTTTTTCGTATTTGTCCAGCACTGCTAACCTTGGCCTGGCACTAGGTTGTCGTTGAGTTGGACACCCTGTAGAAAGGTCCGATAAAAATAAACGTGGGTGGTCAGCTAAAACTATATAGATATATGATTCAAAAGTTCCTGTAAAAGTGAGGAAATAAGTAAACAACACTTATACACCGTGAAATTTTAGTGGTTGTTTTCCCGAAACGAGGTGATTTAGTTTCGATTGTACAATCGATTTATAATTACTATTTTGACTAGAGTCAAAAATCCAATTGTGAAAATCGAAAGTCAAAAATGACCGCAAACCAATAGTAACGCTTCGTTGGTACAAGTAGCGTACGATCGTACGATAGGTTAGGTGCAAGTAGCGTACGATCGTACGATAGGTTAGGTACCAACGAAGCGTTACTATTGGTTTGCGGTCATTTTCGACTTTCGTTTTTCACAATTGGATTTTTGACTCTAGTCAAAATAGTAATTATAAATCGATTGTACAATCGATACTAAATCACCTCGTTTCGGGAAAACAACCACTAAAATTTCACGGTGTATACAATTTCCATGCAAACTGTACCAAATTAATCCCAATGGCTAAAGTTACCCTTCGAGATTTAAGATCCAACCTTATGGTATTTCATTTGTAATATGCAGGTTGATTTGTTGTTGTACCTCTATATGTCTATCGTCGTACGTGGCCTGCAGTTCCGGCCCCACCATCTCGAGGATCTGACGTCTCTCCTCGCGGAAGTCTGCAAAGACAATACAACTCTAGAATTCGCGTTTACCCACAGCTTTGCTCCCGTGAACCATAAGATGTAGCAGTTGAGCTCAAATTTCGGGATTTCCTAAGAAGGGGTGCGTAACGATGGATCTAAAAACTTTTGATATAACTTTAGTCGCAATAACGCTCATTTGATATAATTATTGAATATTATAATAACACTTAATGTATAAACATTAAATATAATTATTGTTTCATATACTGATCATTTCATCGAATAACATTTAATATAACATTCTTTAAGTATAATTCATATTTTTTTAAATGAACTTATGGTATATAGTTTATTTTATCTAACGTTCAAATGGCATAACCTTTGTTGATATAATGTATTAGAGACATAATCCCAGATTTACTACATACTAAAAATATCCATATTATATTTATGGCAAAAACGAGACCATCGATAACAGCCTATAAAACGACTCTGCATGGGTAAGTTATTAGGGCATAGAGAAATAGGGGGAACGGGGAGGGGGGGGGCAAAGCCCCCACTAGGGGGCTCGGGGGGCGAAGCCCCCCGCATTAAAAAAACCAAAGGTTCATTTAGGTAGAAAAGTAGGTTAGGTTAGGTTAGAACTGCATCCCCCAACAAAAACGAACTGCTACCAGAAAAGTAGGTTAGGTTAGGTTAGAACTGCATCCCCCAACAAAAACGAACTGCTACCAGAAAAGTAGGTTAGGTAAGGTTAGAACTGCATCATGTTTTATTTTTGATTAAGGTTAGCTTAGGTTTGAACTGCATCCCCCAACAAAAACGAACTGCTACCGGAAAAGTAGGTTAGGTTAGAACGAAAGTCTCAGGCGTTACTATTTTAAATATGTGGTAATAATAAAATTTATACCGCTTTATAGTTCTATGATTTGTCTTTTTTTTATCTTTTTTATTTATTTATTTATCACATTACATCTATCTTAACAGTTACCCAATACGATAGAGTAGCACATTGTATATCAAATGAACATACCATATGATGGTTATCACGTTATCAGAAATAAGTTTTCTACCAAACGATAACTATACAAAATAAAAATATATAATTAAATATTATACTAAACGTTATTTATATAAAATGAGTGATTATACCCTTCGAAAATATATCAAATGTTGTTATTTGAAAAGGAATTATATTATTTATTTGTATATCGATCATACACACCCTCTAAGAAGATTCTCAAACATTACATTGTGGTCTTCATAATAATGTTGCATGAAGGTCAATCGTGCAAAATTTCGTGTATCTAGACTAAGCGGTCAAGATTTTGAGGGAGAAGAAGTTTCTAGAAAAAAACCGGCCAAGTGCGAGTCGGACTCGCGCACTGAGTGTTCCGTACAAATTTATATGTATCTATCGCATCCAGTCTTAGCAACCCCTGCTCCTATGCAAAATGTGCGCAGTGTGGGATCATTGTAGATTGGTTACTGATATAGACAGACAGACAAAAAAAATTATACTTTTCGCAATTTTTCCTTTATCTGTGCTATAAGACCTTGCTTCGTACCAAATTTCAAGATTCTGAGTTCACGGGAAGTACCCTGTAGGTTTTGATTCCCTTGCGAGTGTCGATAATTTGCGGAAATTTGCGGCATAAAAAGGCTTTATCTTTTGATTGCGTTAAAAATTTATGCTTTTCGCAATTTTTCCTTTATCTGTGCTATAATACGTTGCTTCGTACCAAATTTCAAGATTCTGAGTTCACGGGAAGTACCCTGTAGGTTTTGATTCCTTTGCGAGTTTCGAAAATTTGCGGAAATTAGCGGCATAAACGGCTGTATCTTTTGATTGCGTTGGCTTAGAAGTTTGATTTTTTCACAGCTCCAAGGGACCGTAGACCTGAGTATTTGATATAAATTTCAGCTTGATACCGTTACGCGTTCCTGAGAAAAAGGGTCTTGACAGACAGACGGACGGACGGACAACAAAGTGATCCTATAAGGGTTCCGCTTTTTCCTTTCGAGTTGCGGAACTCTAAAAATGGTTTTCTACCAAATTTCTTACAGCACATTTTGTGTCGATGGTGGTCTTTCCGATAACGAAAAAGACACGATTTCTTTCCAAAAAGCATACCCGATTTCTTTGCAAAAAAACCTAACATTAAGCATTTAGATGCTGTATAACATACACTCAACAGTGATTCACATGAAGTAGCGAGTGTCCATGAGTGGTGGAGATTGGTTACCATTAAGTGATCACCATGCTTTTTTATCTATTTTTCTATTGAAAAGACTCACCATTGTAGACGGAGGCGACATATATCTTGCAGGCGCGCGGGCCGGGCCACTTGGCGCAGTTCTGGGTGCGGCCCTGCAGCGCCTCCAACACGGCCGGTTCGGGCGCGCTCATCACGCCGCGCTCACCCGCCGCCGCCCGCGCACCTCATTCTGAGAACAACGGTAACAGTGCGGTACAGTAAATGTCGAACATTGGGAAGGAAGGTGAAGTTGGTTGCACCAGCCAAACTGAGCAAGTACGACACGGGAATGTTTGTGGAAATAGCCCAGCTGGCTTCAGACATGACGTTGATGCTGTTTAGGTTGGATGATGTGACAATATTATAAATAACATTGTAAGCATCCGTGACAAATTGTACGAAGCCTCTCTCAAAAATAAATTAAAAAGAACAACGGTAAAGGTTGAGAACATTGGCGTAGGTTGAGAACATCGGTACATATTGCGAATAATGGTGCAGGTTGAAAATACTGGTACAGGTTGAGAACAATGGCGCAGGTTAAGAAAACCGGTGCACGTTGAGAACACCTTTACAGATTGAGAACAACGGTAGATACGGGTTGAGGAAAGCGGCACAGATTGAGAAAAACGGTACAGATTATAACGTATAAATAGTCAGAGTTATCATCATCTACGTCGAATGACATTGACAAACATCTTACCCGGAGCTCCCAGAAGCCTCCTAAACTAAACTCCTGGTAAATCTAACTAAACGGAACCCTATGTATTATAATTTTATAAATCTTATTAATATTTTCACGAACTCTTGTCTGTGGACGATATTATGACAATAAAACTGTTTACTGTGTTAGGCTCTGCGTTTGCGAAGATTTACTTTTACCATTATTAAATTTTAAATTACACGATTACACAAACTAATTCCCTATAGAAACCTTGAAATTTTACGCGAGCGAAATGATTCTGTTTCTGGTTGAGTAAAAATGCTTTCGTATGTGCGGCTGTCTGTTCTCTTCTACACAACAGGTCGCTTTTTTCAAGCTATTTTTGTGAAATTTTGTGAGCAGGATCGATAATTATGTAATATCAATAGTACCTGGATGGCGCTTGAATCAAGTCACCGTTTAACCATCGACATAGATTTTTTTGGCAAGTCAGTTTTTGTTTTTTTTTTTCAAAATGGGAGCAATGGCGAGTGAACACTGAAGCCATATCGAAAAATTCACGAGGTCTGCTCACAGAGTCGCTATCATAGGTTATGTTTATGCTTTGTTCTAAAGACGTTACTCATGACGTCATTATAACGACCGCTTTAGCCTAGTTGGTAGTGACCCTGCCTACGAAGCAAGAGGTCCTGGGTTCGAGTCCCGGTAAGGGCATTTATTTGTGTGATGAGCACGAATATTTGTTCCTGAGTTATGGATGTTTTCTATGTATTTAAGTATTTATTTATCTATATAAGTATGTTTATCGTCGTCTAGTACCCATAGTACAAGCTTTGCTTAGTTTGGGACTAGGTCGATATGTGTAAGATTGTCCCCTAATATTTATTTATTTATTTAATATTTATGATAAAAAAACCGGCCAAGAGCGTGTCGGACACGCACAAGGTAGGGTTCCGTAGCCATTACAAAAAAATCAAGTAATATTTTTCTAAGGATTTCGTATGTGTACGGAATCATCCAAGTTTAGGTATGTTTTATACCTTAGTACTATTTACTCTTAAACTACAAATAATTTCCAAGCAATCTTAGCCGCTATAATTTTCCTAGTAAATTTGATATATTTACTACCATTCTGAATTTTTTCAAATTTTTCCACCTAACAGTTTAGATTTTAGAGGGGGGGGGGGACGCTCGATTTTAATGAAAATTTTCACTTTCAAGTTGAATATTTCGCAAACAAATCACTGAATAGAAAATCATGTTGGCAACCCCGCAATGGTTTTAAAAGACCTATCCAACGATACCCCACACTATAGGATTAGTCGAGAAAAAAAAAATCACCCACCCTTTACGTCTATGGGAGGTACCCTAAAAAAAAATATTTTTTTAATTTTTTATCTTACCACTTTGTTGGCGTGACTGATATGTATATTCATGCCAAATTACAGCTTTCTAGTACTAACGATCTCTGAGCTTAGCCGCGGACAGACAGACAGACGGACAGACATGGCGAAACTATAAGGGTTCCTAGTTGACTACGGAACCCTAAAAAGAGCAAATTGGCTGTCTACTTCTATCTCTTCCTTTCCTTCTTCAATTGCCTAATCTTCGCTTTCCACCAGGCGTGATTGTGGTCAAACGCAAGCCCAATATTGCTATATTGCAATAGGTAGGTACAGTTTATTTTATATTAGCTAGTGGACAAATAACGAAAGTAAAAGAAACTTAACATGGACCTAAGCTACGTATTTCGTATGTATTGCGTGCAAGAGTATAACTTGTATAATAAAGATCTATTTCCCTCCTTATTGGGAACGAAATGGCCGCCTGGGGTCTGTTTTTGTAACGAATTGAATATCAAGTAGCAATGATATTCCTCGAAACCGACCTTTAGAAGTAAACGACTCTATTATATTAAAGATTCTATGATAGGCCTTTGAACTAAAATGTATTCAATGCTTTTACAAAGAAAAAATAAACGTCATTCTTAAATATTGAAATTTCGACGGGAACCTTACTTTCATACCTACACTGTTGGGCTTTTTCTTATTGTTAGATAACAATGATAACATATACAAGAAAAGCTGTAGAATAGCTTACTATGCTACAGCTAAAAAAGTAAAGTAAAGTAAAATAGTTTATTGCTGAAAACGGGTTTCACAAGATGGTAAATAAATAAATCAAGTAGCAAGAGCAAGGTAACCAGTTTAATTCATTTTATTGTAGTTTAAGAAATACCAATAACTATGTATCTGATAATTAATTAAATTTAACGTATCAGTGCTCTGCTCTAATTCAATATTAAGTATGTTAGTACTAGCTTTGACTTTGTCCGAAATAAACTTAGGTATACCTACTCCCTTTAAAGGCCGGCAACAGATTAGTGCTTGACTCTCTTTGAGTTGTTGATATTTTTGGGCGGTGGTGATCGTTTTCCATCAGATGACCCGCTTGCTCGTTTGCCTCTCTCTCATAATAAAAAAAAATATATATGTCGCATCCTCTCCATGCTCGGGGTCCGATCGCTCTTCATCCATCGCTCGGCGTGGAAATAATAAAACCGTTAACGAACTTTTGGATGTTTAATTTAGCACATCAAATAACAAAATTTTACTAAACTTCAATAATTAGCTCGATTCAAATGGATATCGAAATGCGGTGGACACGATGTGCTAACGGCGCTGCGGTCTCAGAAAAAAGTAAACCAGATGTGAACCCCAGTTCATTAATTTTAATTTGAATGGATTTGATATCGAACGACTGAATCTTGGACTGAATGAATCAAAGCAGTGTTGCCGTTTCGCAAAATCGATTCCACTTAAGTGTCGACTTGACATTTCGATAACGAGAATTTATTAACTAGCAACACCGTCGCGTCGTTCTCGCTCGTGTCAACAGATGGCGTTGCTCGTTCCACAACATATATTTTTATGTTAACCCGCGGCTTCGCCCGTGGTAGAAATCCATGCAAAAACGTTATGATAGGTATTATTTTAAAGCACAACGGTCGCTTGGACACCGCCATTGAATTGGTTGCGGATGAAGTTAACACGTCGTCTTGAAAGCAAAGGTATTTCGACGTTCTTGAACAGCGCCCTCTATATTTTTAAGATTAAAATATTACCCCAGTGAAACTCGTTATCAGGACATTAGGGTATTCTATGTCTCAATCCAGATCTTTGTCTACATGTAGGTACTCCAAGTTATTTCGCGATTGACTAATAAAATATCCAAAAATATTCAAATACTTTCTCATTTATAATATTATAAGTAGAATAGTAGGATAGGATTTGGTTTAAACAAATAATGTTTTATATTACATCTTAACATATCGCGGTAACATCTCAAGGTTCCTGTCGTAATTCGGCAAACCTTGCGCCGGCAGCTTTCAGATTATCATCATTTACGAATAAATCACGGGTAAGAAGCCTGTTTATGTTCCCGAACAACGTAACTCTGGTATAATGCATTAGTTCCCCGTCGAAATATGAAGGATCGCCTCGTTGGAAATCGCTTTATACGAAGGTGGGATTGACTTTATAATTATCTAAAACTTAGATGCCATATTATTTTATATTGCATTCATTCATACTTGTTTTATTTAGTAAACAAGTTTATAACCTCAAAATGCACTTTTTGAGGTTAGATTGTTGTTTGCTAAATAAGTAATAATAACTTTTAAGACAACTATTAAGTATACAACGACCTTCACCGAACTGGTTAATGAATGAAAAGTATTTTATACTAAATTAAATACCTATGTTAATTAATATATTGCAAGTGGGTTGACTAAGAAATTTCAGTCCAGAACCTGATTTTTTTGTACATTTCACCGTTTCGGGTAATAGACAAATCAAAAGTTTAGTATGAAGCCTATAGAATATGCAAACGTTAGGTTGACTAACCAGCGCAAATATCGATTTACTTGTTTATACCTGCCTACCCAAAAGTTATGACGGGAAAAATAGTCAAACTAACGTTTGCATATTATTTATAGGCTTCTCACTTTTGATTGGAACGGTAAACGTTAAACGGTGAAATATAAAAAAAAATATTCTAGACTGAACCCACCTGCAATACCTGGTAGTGGTAGAGCCATGTTGTTGCTAGTCGCTGCATCACGAATGGGCCGGCTCGTCCGGGGCAGTACCACCCTCTCACAGAACACCGGCGTGAAGCAGCAGTAATCCTGCTTGCGTTTCGTACCGTTAGTGAGAGCGCCGGGGGCCCAATACCCCCCCCCCTCTTTTCTCCCCCTCCCTCTCCCTAATTCCCTCTCCTTTAGGGCCGACAACGCACTAGCATCGCGTAAAGTGCTGCAGGTGTCTATGGACGGTGGTGATCATTTAACATCAGGTGACCCACTAGTTCGTTTGTCTGGCCTCTCTAACATAAAATAAATATTAATTAACATAGGTATTTTATTTAATATAAAATAGTTTTCATCCATTAACCACTTCGGTGAAGGTTGTTGTATACTCTTATTTTAGACTATATAAAACAATGCAATATATTTCGTTTGTTGAATTTTAAAAATAATGTACCTACTTAGTGTATAATAGCCCTTATACATGTTGAAAAGCTTAATAATCAAGCCTTAAAAAGTTTAACGACACATAATACTTTCAATAAGAAATTCAGTGAATATGTTGGGATATTAAGATGTAAGATGCATTTGATTTGGTAAACAATCGGCCAATAGTTTTTCATGGTGTATTCGGTTATTTGTTAGACGTACTTCTACCAAATAACTGGAAACTGTATCAGAATCTTCTGCTATTGATACAAAAATGTGTGCACGGATGTGATTCAGAATAAACGCTTGAATAATGACCCGATTTATAGAAAATCAAAAGGGAGTAAGTTTTTTGCGATTTTCGAATCGTAACCGAAATCAATTCGAAGAAAACGTTGATCTGTGCCAAGATAATGCGTCGGAATAGGCTTGTTAAACGACACAATGCACAAAAATATTGAATTGCTTGTTAACCTTAAAAAGGACGATCCACAGATGTCGTTCCGGTCTCCTTTTCCAACTCAACAATACGACTAGCTAAGAATCAGGCCCCTTCATGTAAATCAGATGCGGGGAGCCAGCTGCACGCACTGATTGTGCCGCTCTGGAACATATTTACAATTCTATTCCCAAATAGAACTCAGATTCATTGAATTTGTGTATAAAATCGAGAGGAAACGTAAAATATTCGACTTGAGAATTCCATGAGGGAAATGAGGCGGTTAAAAGATCGCTTGATTAAGTACAACGTAAAATCGAATCGAAGTCAATTCTCACAAACGACGACCAACTTCAAATGTTTAATATTCTATGCGACATAATTATATGCGCCACCTTGGAAGTATCTTTCAAACAATAAAGTTTATTTACTTATTTACTTAACGCTGTTTAATTACTTAATTTAATATTTGTTGTTTAAAAAATGAGTTTGCGATTGTGCGCTTAAATTTTTTTTTACTTTTTTAAGATTTGTAAAGTATTGTTTGTGACATTCCATTTGGCTTGAATATTAATTATAGTAGGTATTAACTTTGTAACTTATACATGTTGGTTCTGCGAAAATAGATAAATCGGGCCCCAAAATTTCAATCATAAAATTGGTATACATAACTGAATGAATAGTTAGATAAACATAAATATTAATATTTAATTTTTCCTCTGTCATTGCTAACTCGTGCAAACAGTTTCTTTGTTACCATACGTATATGTTTCACTAAGTTAGTGTACTTACCACTGATATGTAATTCCTATTGAAGTCTACCACTGTAATAACAAAAACCAATATATTGAGCAATTAACTTGAGTGGATTTTCTTACAAACTGAACCGGGAGATAAATTCCTTACATCTTTAATTTGCCTCACATTTCTACTTTACATAACAAAAAAAAGATGCAACAGTAATACCTCCACATTTTTTTTAAAACGAAGCACAAATATTTCAGAAGATGTTTGCTTCAAACGCAGCTGGTTCAACAAAGGCGCTTCTAATCAAAAGCTACCAGAAGTGTCCATTTTAGCTCCTCGTAGGGAGACTATTCAGCGTGAAGATTTATAAGCCATACGATATACTTAGGAAGGTCGTAATTGTCGTACGCGGCACCTGCTTTTATTACTAGCACAAGTACTTCATGCTACGCTCTTTGAAATACAGCCCTGGTGGCGTATTTTTTAATGAGGAAAAATCGTATAACCAACCGGACCACTCGTTCGTTTACGCTAGGAAAATACTTTTTCTATTATTATTAGTACGTTGACGATTCGCCATTTTTTTATTTCTTTGAAACTGAGCAGCGATTGACCTCTTTATCGGCATAGGTAGTGCAAAGGATCAGGTCAGGAGCAGGGCATGCGGAAAGGGTCAGGCGCAGGTTCAGGGTGGATACAAGTCGCTTCCAACCGTAATGATTGGGCATCAATGAGGGAGGCCTATGTCCAGCAGTGGACGTCCTACAGCTAAAATGATGATGATGATGATGAGTGCAAAGGAAGCTGAAGAAATAGCTCACTGGTTCATTATCAGCCTAATAACTGACTTATACATAAACTAGCTGACCCCGCAAACGTTGTTTTGCCATGTATCACCTAGGCGTATAAAAATAGCCTACGACGTAATCGCGGACCTAACCAAATATAGAGTAAAAATTTGATAAAAATCCGTCAAGCCATTTCGGAGAGATATGAGTTCGACAACAAACATCGTGACACGAGATTTTTATATATTATTAGGACACGATATGGTCATCCTTTTTAGGATTCGTTAGTCAAAATGACAAAAATGAAATCTTTTAGTTTTACTGTGGCTAACATCATAACATAAGCTCTTAGAACTAGAAACCTGTAATTAATGAATCTTTGTAAATAATCTTTTTCATCCATCTTACGGTGAGAGCTGTCGTCAGATAGGCAGGTCTTTCAAAAATATTTCAGATTTGTAAAAAATCCGTTTGAGAAAATTTTAAATTTAAAGAGAACATTTTCGTTTGTGTCTGTACTGGTATCTTACGCCCGTCATAGCTAAATGGTGGTTTTTGGATAAGTAGGTACTTTAAAAAAGAAACTGCATTGACTAAAAAATTGGTTTTTGAAAACATTTTATTTTCTCTTGATAGTTCAAGTCGACATTAATTTTTTTCACCAATTAGTTTCCCAGTGACAGTTAACGAAAGAAAATGTGCACTGCAATGAGGTGTCAACAGTAAGTATGTAAGTACATACAACGAATTTAAAAGGAAAACTACAACCTTTATGTAGCACTAGCTGTTGTTTTCTGAGATAAAAAGTATCCTATAATGTTAATCCAGTTTATAAATTAACTCTGTGCCAAATTTCAACAAAATCCGTCAAACCGTTTAAGCGTGTAAGAGTGACAAACATGCATTAGGTACAAACTTTTTACGTTTATAATATTAAAGTAGGAGTAGGATTTACAATAGAGTCACGTCAAAAAGAATGAAAACATCAACAACTTGTTGGTGCTTCAACAACAAAAACTCGTTGGAATCTACATATTATTATTTGTAGCGGTATCTGTTCAGCAGTTCTGAAACAAAGCTACGAAAAACACTTATCTTTGCTCGGTCATAACTTTACGGACTACATAATTTAGTATGTTTACGTATTAGTGTGATTGTGTTCGGGATTCGCCATCAATAATGCATTGGCAGTTATCCCATTTGTTTATCGCGGCTCAGTAAAACACATCCATAATAATTCCACCGAGTTGTCACCGGCACGATTATCTGGAGAAGTATTCATTATTCAGCTCTAGAGTTAGTGATGGAATAATGTTTACCTAGGTAGGTATATTTTTACGACCACCTCGTAGATGTGATGCGTTTGTCGTAAACCCAAATATCAAGATGAGACTTATAGCAATAATTTTCAACCGACGAAAACAAAAGGAGGAGGTTCTCAATTCGACGTGTATATATATTTTTTTTTTATGTATGATCACGCATAACTTTTTACAGAGTGGTCCGATTTTGATGATTCTTTTTTTATTGGAAAGCGTATACCCCGAGGGTGGTCCCATTTAAATTTGGAAACAATATTCCTACCCTAAGGGTAGAAAACAGGGGATGATTGATTGTTCAGTTACTGATTGTACTATATGACCACGCATAACTTATTACAGAGTAGTCGGATTTTGATGATTTTTTTTTTATTGGAAAGCGTATACCCCAAGGGTGGTCCCATTTAAATTTGGAAATAATATTCCTACCCTAGGGGTAGGAAAAAAGGGGATGATTGACTAACTTTTTACAGAGTAGTCTGATTTTCATAATTCTTTTTTATTATATTTCAAACTAAATACAAACTGAAATATAGATGCACAGAAAAAACCCCAGAAAAAAGACCAATGCTGGGAATCGAACCCAGGTCCTCAGCGTTCCGTGCTGCGTGCTTACCCCTACACCATCACTGGTCTAGAAGTTAGCGACGAATCTTTCCCATACATCGTACACTTCAGTCTGTTATAATCACATTAGGCAGTGATAAAGCGCATCTATGTTAATGCCCTCTACCGAGAGACTTCATCACTCCTTCGGAGCTACCCACTCACCTGGACCAAGAGATGGCGCTACTAGGCCAACTTTTACAAGTTAAGTATGAAGTATCTTTTTCTATTTTTTATTTTTTATTTTCTTCAACCTCATTTTTTATTACTTTTACGGTCATCCCGTGAAACCATATATTTCAAACTAAATACAAACTGAAATATAGATGCACAGAAAAAACCCCAGAAAAAAGACCAATGCTGGGAATCGAACCCAGGTCCTCAGCGTTCCGTGCTGCGTGCTTACCCCTACACCATCACTGGTCTAGAAGTTAGCGACGAATCTTTCCCATACATCGTACACTTCAGTCTGTTATAATCACATCTTTTTTATTGGATAGATAGGGTATACCTTGAAGTTAGTATTATAAATTTGGAAAAAAAATTATCCCAAGGATGGAAAAAAAGTACAAAATAAAAACTTTTTAACAAAAAATTATACCGCCGAAAAAACTGAAAAGCTAAAAATAATACCTTTTTTGTTTGACCTTAATCTAGGTACCAGTTTGAAGTCGGTGCCTCAGCATGAGCCAGGAGGAGTGATAGAAGCCAATCAGGTAGACGATTATAGGTCCACTCCTCCTGGCTAAGTGCTGAGGCACCGACTTCAAACTGGTACCTAGATTAAGGTCAAACAAAAAAGGTATAATTTTTTGCTTTTCAGTTTTTTCGGCGGTTTAATTTTTTGTTAAAAAGTTTTTATATTATACTCATTACGCGCACACTAGATGAAAAAAAGTGTATCTGATACTTTTATGGAGAAAATAAAGAGTACAAGTTGGTGAAAAAGTTTTGTTTTTATTTAAGTACTTACAGTTTATTAAATGGAATATTGCACAAATATCAGAATGCTATAAATTTAAGCGTAGCATTATCAAAGGTATTATGTATGTGTAGAAAATTCTATCAAAGGGTCCTTGGATTGTTGTAGGTCATCAAAAAATTTATAGTTGGACATTTTAATGAAACTATTTTCTTTGTAGTAAGAATTGACAACATTTCATATTTCTAAGACTATAATTTGATTCGTTCTCTGTATACTGTTTGGAAAGAGAAAGACGCTGATAGTTTTAAATTTTCACTAGGATTATTAATTAATTTATTACATTTTTTTAAAGATGTGCTTATTCTAAAAGAGCGTAACGATAGAATAGATCCATTACTTTTGTCTAGTCTCTATTAAAAAAAAGTGATGACGTAAATTTGATATTAAGGTTGTTATCAAATTTAAAATTATGACAGCTCTTTTTTCTAGTGAAAAGGGTAAAAGAAACATATCTTTTCTGTGGAGGTACAGGTAAGTACACATATGTTTTTTAAATTTGTTGTATTTTTTTAAATATGAAGAAATAAATTATAATAAATATTGTTCCGTGTTCAGGAGGCGAAACTCTTTCGATTCCTGTAGTAATTTTCGGGTGTTAAAAAAATGAAATGTTGTCAATTGCGGCTACATTGATTTAAAAAATATTTTCAAACTTAAATCTAAATATTTTTTTATACTTAGTAAGAAAACGTTGTTGCGCGGGGCTCCCTTATGCGCGGGACCCGTAGCATTGCTACACTTGCTACGTGGTTTGTCAGCCACTGTATGTGACACAGGTCACACTCAGAGTACCTACTACAAACGTTTGAAACGTGCGTCTTTATGTCATAAATAATAATAAAAATCCAATTAATTTTTTATATTACTAGTTGTTGCCCGCGACTCCGTCTGCGAAGATAAAATATAGCCTACGACCTATTCTCAGACCTACCGAATGTAGACAAAAAGGTTTCATAAAAATCGGTCAAGCCGTTTGGGAGGAGTTCGATAACAAACACCGTGACACGAGATTTTTATATATTAGAAGAAGAAGATGTAATTTATATCTCCTCAAAATGACAATGGTTTTACATTATTGTAATATGTATGACGAATACTCAACGATTAGGGTTATACATATTTTTGAAGTGAAACTTCTAACTGCGACTTCCAACAAGGTCGCGTTAAACGTTTAACGCTACCATGGAGGGGGTATGAAAGCATTAGTATATGTACTGCCGAAGCAAGTAATCTCGCAATGTAACGGATGTTAAAAACTTCGACAGTGCGATGCAGAACTCATACCTGTCTGTGCAAATTTATATGAGACTTGATAAAAGCGCCATCTAGTGAGTAATTTAAACATATAAATGCATAAGTAAATTTAGTTCTTTAACTTATTGCAATAAGGTTCATATTGAAGAGCCTTTTTCATTTCCACATTACGCAGTTTCACTTCTTCCGCGCGAAGGAACTGCACGCACGATTATTTTTGTTAAAAAAAAAAAAAAAATTGGGGGACAATCTTACACATATCGACCTAGTCCCAAACTAAGCAAAGCTTGTACTATGGGTACTAGACGACGATAAACATACTTCTATAGATAAATAAATACTTAAATACAAAGAAACATCCATAACTCAGGAACAAATATTCGTGCTCATCACACAAATAAATGCCCTTACCGGGATTCGAACCCAGGACCTCTTGCTTCGTAGGCAGGGGTCACTATCAACTAGGCTAAAGAGGTCGTCTCTCCTGTGGACACGGCAAAAGTTAAGGGTTTATAGCTCTAATAACTACTATTTAGACAAGTCTAGATCGGCGTGTAGGACGCCTGGCCAAATTTCGGAACATTTAAATAAATCTGACTCGGAGTTTATAAATTTTATGCCCACAGGAGACAACTTTTGTTTTTTATGCTGTTAATGACACATTAAGTTTTCTTCATAGAACTACACCTTATATTTTCGTTTATATTATGTACTAGCCTTCCGTCCGCAGCTTCGCCCGCGATAAAATTAATTTTCCCGTAGGATAAGGCATTTTCCCGCGGTAAAAAGTAGCCTATGTCACTTTGTGGTAATGTAGCTTTCTAACGGCAAAAGAATTTTTTAAATCGGCCTGGTAGTTTCGGAGCCTATTCAATGCAAACAAACAAACAAACATACAAACAAACAATCAAATCTTTCCTCTTTATAATATTAGTATAGATATAGTTGAATAATAAACGTGATACTCGTTCCAACACTAGCTAGAATAAATTCAAAGGAAACGAGCATGGGCGTGACGCGTGACGGCGTCAGCCGCACCTGCGTCGTCTCAGTATTGCGTGTTTACTGCGCGGTTTATAATACAATCATCATCATCATCATCATGATCCCAGCCTATAATTATACGTCCCACTGCAGGGCACAGGCCTTCTCTCAGAAAGAGAAGGCTTGGGCCGTAGTTCCCACGCAGGCCCAGTGCGGATTGGGAAGTTCACACACACCATTGAATTTCTTCGCAGGTGTATGCAGGTTTCCTTACGATGTTTACTGATTGTACTTTTTGTTGACTGTACTTGCATTGTCATCCAACCTACATAAGTATACCAAATTTCAAGTAAATCCGATCACTGGAAGTGGGTCGAATTCAACTTCCAAGATTCGACCCGTACATACATGATAAGATAATAAAAAGCTTTTAATAATTTTCCAACAAAATGTAGAGTCAATAAAAAAAAGAACGTTATATAAAATCCAATAAAAGCCCAAGCCCTTCCTTACTCCATTTGCTATGCGCGCATGTGGTCTGGACATTATCCACCAACCCGATAATCCTGGCGTCGGCACACAAGTTGAAGTGACCGCATATCTACCCGTAAACGTGTTATGGGTAGTCACCCGCGCAAACCTGGTTAAGGGCCGTTGTTTCTAAATACGTGTATTATACATGCCCTTGTAGTACACCCAGCAACAACACTTTCCACCTAAGGGAGTTCAACTACAACATTCAAAGGGCTTAACTTGCTTCGCCGACTGTAGGCACACCTGTCATTATCCTTCCCGAGGGGACGATTTGTGAATGTACACTTCGGGTCTGAACCAAATGTGGGTGGCTAATAAGCGCGGCCCTTAATTTGTATTGGATGTTCATTTTAATTGAAATAGCGATAATTCGAGGTGTCTGAAATGTATTTCGCCTGCAGAGTTAGGAATTAATAGAAACGGAATTCGGATTTCGACGAACAAAGTAAGTAAATTGGGTTCGATGGAAATCCTAGCTTAGTCTAGATTCGTTTGAAAGCTTTTAGTGTTTATACTAAAGTATTTTCTATTTCATTAACAGATATCATGTCGTTTGTTTTTGTGATAGGTTAAAAGGATTTTTATGGCAACACTTAACATTAGTTCAGATCCGAAGGAACGGGAAGAAGATAATAAATCTGAGCGTCCCTCACGACCGGAAAAACGAAGTCTGCTGAAAGAATGGTTTTGTTAGCTTTTCAAGTGAAATCACATTTAATTAAAATTGTGAGGATTCTTTGTAAGTCTTTGTCTGCAGTCGTAGTTTATTAAAATTACCATCTTAAATATTTGCAGCGTATCTCCACAGTGAAAAATCAAAATTGATAGACGAGACATCATATTCTCGAAAAGCTCATTTCCGAATATTAAAATTCCGAAAACGAAACTCCTTTTTTTCATTTTCCAAATTATTGTTTGTCCGAAATTTTATTTACCCTATTTTCTTTTGCCAAATGTTTTAAAATCCATTTTTTTATTTGCCAAATGATTCAAAATCCAATTGCATGGAATTCCGAAGGATCATTGGCCAAATATATATTTATTCCGCAAAATTATTATTCCGCAAAGGTCAGGGGTACAAAAGGCGACCATACAATAATTGTGTGGACAAATGTGTGGAGCGTAATATTAATTTTGTTGTTTAATGTTGCCCAAATATTTTACTGAGTTTGCTATGTGGGTAGGGGGTTTTGTAGCTGTAGTGTTCGCTCCGCTACGCTCCCTCATTAGCCTTTAAACCTAACCTATCCGAGTCGCTTCCGCTCCGAACCGTCTTGTTCGCTCGCTTCGCTCGCTCGCTAAAAATTAAGCAATGTTGTCTTACTCTGATGTTAGGTTAGGTAGATAATAAAAACATACTTTCGGCTTTTCGTTACATTTAGATTATGAAAATATGGCAACTGATTAGGTTGGCAAATAAAAAAATGGATTAATGCAATTCGGGATTTTGTTTTTGTTGGCAAATAAAACTGTGATGAAATGAATCCGTGGCATTGTGAAGTTGTGGAAAAACAAAACATATGGATTTTAAAAAGTCGGTGAACCGTTTTCGGATAAATGAAATTCGAGTAAAAGAGTTTCTAAACATCGATAGGTTACCCGTTTGAACTGGTGCAAAGGTTGGCCATCGCGGTTCAGCGGGGCAATGCGGCTAGTGTGTGGGCACCTTTGCGCCTGATACGATCCGGGGCGGTTTATTTGACTGACTTTTCATTTTCATTTTTTTGTAATTTTATTTTTTTGGCTTCGGACTAATTATGAATACCTATTATTAACTGTTTATATTTGTGACATGTGAAATTTGTAATTAATTATGTAATAAGTTTTCCATATTGTACTTCGTGCTGTAGAAATAAATAATATTCTATTCTGTATTTTGCAATAATCTGTCAAAAAAAAATAAGCATAAGTTCAAATTTCTACGTCTTATTTCATTAAAATTTTTATCGAAGGGATAAATTACTTAAGCGCCAAAAATTGAAGTTCTTAGTTTGCGTCGTGTTTAACTGTAAAGGCAATTAAGGAGTGATTCTCTGAGGTTTCCTCGCATCATCGAGCCGTGCACCACATCAAACGGAACACTTCCTCACTCTGCTCACTCTTGCTGAAAACGATGGACCTGTATATTTACCCTCAAACGATGTTCCATTGAGAAATATTGGGGAGACAAACACATTTATACACCGTGTTCCGTTAACATTAAGGGATGCTTATTCAGGTCAAATTTCTCGAAAAAACTAACTAACTCATACTATTTTTGAGATATTCAATAATTAAATTTAATGGCTGAACCAGTTTAAAAGGTCCTTCATTACGTCCTATTATTAGTTATCTTTTAAATTTCGTCAGTAAAGAGTTTTCCATCCATAGCTATTCGCTAAAAGGAGATTTTTGAGGCGAGTCCGTTCGACATTACATAGTTCTTCTTTTATTATTGTGTCACATCAATGTCATAATTGACACTAACTTTTGTGTAACTCTAAAGGACCTCTTGCACTGTTATTTATTATGGTATGAAACAATTTTTTTTCGATTTTATCTAAAATCAATATACCAGGTAGTTTCTGTTAGTGTACCGAGCAACGTGTCGAATTTAACGCAAAATAAAAAAAAACACAGTGTATTAGGAATTGCAAGGGATTAAGCTAATCAGAAAATAAAATAAATGCGCTTTAACCGAATATAAAGAAATTTCTTAGCAGCTGTTATTCGTTCCCACTTTTGCAATTTTTTTAACGTGTCATCATTATTAGCCTTCGTCTCACTGTAGACGCACAGCTCTCAGAACGAGAGGCCTTGGGCTTTAGTTTCAAACGCGGGCCCAGTGAAGATTGGGAACTAAACACATACCATTGAATGTACTCGCGTATGTACAGGTTTCCTCACGGCGTTTTTTCACCGTAAAGTTCGTTAAAGGTCCGAGCGTGGATTTGAGCCCACGACCCTCTGCTTTAGAGGCCATAGGCTAAACACGTTATTCAACATGTACTTAAAAACTAGGATCGGTTCACGTTAGAGTGGACTTATTTTTTGCGCAATAAAAGCTCGTTTTTAGGCAAATGGATCCCTATTAATGTCGCTACACACTGTCCGTTCTTCCATCTGTACATCACAGGGCTGAATTTCAAGAACCGTAATAGATAAATAGATGATATTGTCAGAAAAACCAACATCATCATCATTCATAGTGAAAAAATATACGGATAACTCACGTCTGTGATTGAGTTTAGCTCGACATCTATTGGGCTTATCCCAATCGTCCCATGATTTATTATTATATTATTAATTTAATTTAATTTAATTTAATAATTAGTAAATTCAATAGAAATTCGTGACGTTATAAAATCTGTTTTCGGTTTGCAGTGATGTTTTAAAAAAACGATATGGTACCTATAACTAAAGCAATTTCCAGCTGTCTCGGGTTTCAGCCAAGGAACGCTTGTCAAGACAAAACTAATTTACAAAATTCCCTTCAGAATTTCGGAGTTAAAAAGCTGAACAGAAGAGAAAACAAAATTAGATTGCGTAACAAAAAAAGCTTCTTTATCTTTCATAATTACGTAACAAACTAAAATTTACATTAAGATACATTTAAGGGTTAAATGGAACACTATTACTGTCGCCAAGCAGCTCATATTCTGTCCATCTGTTTCACAATATTGTACTTATCTCAAGAACCGTAACAGATAGACACCTGAATTTATACATAACTAGCTAATGCTCGTGGCTTCGCCCCCGCTGAATTTTTTTCGTGCAAACAGTGCCCGTATATTTGCGAACCAAAAAAAAAGAATTACCTATCTAATTTGGTGCATTCGATGGAAATTTATGCGCGTACAAAACCAATCCTCCATCATGGTGATAAATACTACACAGTACTACTAATAAATAAAATAAATAAATATCACGGGTCAATTTACACCAATTGGTCTGGTCCCAAAGTAAGCAAAGCTTGTTTTATGTGTACTAAGTAGGCAACGGATAAACATACTTATATAGATGGATACATACTTAAATACCTACATATTAAACACCCAAGACTCGACAGCAAACATTGTTATTACACGCTTTATATTTTTTATAAAAATATCTGCCCCGACGTGGGAATCGAACACGAGACCTCAAGTTTCATAGTCAGGTTCTCTAACCACTAGGCAATTTGGTTGTCATAATATAATACTGACCCTATGTTGTCTCATTTATAGAATCAGTTGAACTATATGGTAAGTAGTACTACTGTGCCGGAGGGGAAACAACGGTTCCATCTGTGTCATATTTTATTAATAGAACCATCGACTACGATAAATCATTAAGGTAATTAATTATTGTAAGATCGCGTGTTCTAAACTACTGAGTCACGAGCGTTTTACCGCGCCCCGTAAACCGGTAAGTATAGGCCGAGACCCCGCATTATAACAACAATGTGTTTTATGGCCGTGTCAACAATAGCACGTAGATTTTGTGGTTGGGTTATTAAAAGAACATTAAGGTGGCTATAATTAATCGGTAATTATATGGCTTTGATGGTAAGTAGAAATCCGCGCAAGAACTAAAGTCACCGACAGAGCTCGAAGAATCGCCAGACTCAAATGGCAGTGGGCAGGGCACGTCGCTCGTAGAACTGATGGCAGATGGGGTAAAAAGGTTCTCGAGTGGCGTCCACGGACCGGAAGACGCAGTGTAGGTAGGCCTCCAACAAGATGGAGCGACGACCTGGTTAAGGTTGAGGGATCGCGTTGGATGTGAAGGGCACGGGACCGATCTGTTTGGCAAGCCTTGGGGGAGGTCTATATTCAGCAGTGGACGTCTTTCGGCTGAAATCATGATGATGATGGTAAGTAGAGATGTGAAATTTAACTTCTTTTGTTTTTTAACCGACTTCAAAAAAAGAGGAGGTTATCAATTCGTCTGTATGTTTTTTTAATGGTAATGTTTTTTTGTATTCAATTGAATTACCTTTTACCTGTGGCTTCTCTGTCGTAAACTGTTAAAATATGGACGCTAAATAAACCTAGACATAGACATGACCTTTTACGACATCAAAAAAGTGCACTGACTGATAAAAAAAATTTCAAAACACTTAGTTAATGATGCCGAAAAGGAATTTGACTCAGCATTAAGCAGGACTAAAAATTTATTTAAAATATCGTGTTTTAATAAAATCCCATGTAAATGGGTGCGATTAGTGTACGAACCTGTATTTGTCGACCTCGGAATGAACGGCAATGATAAACGACCTAATAATTGCAACCCTTATGGAATTTACATGGGGATTTGAATTATCATGTAATTCCAGGGCCCAATTGCATAACAAAGTACAAATAATATTAACAAGCGGAACTCTCGCTTCAGTTATATTAACTAGAAAGGGAGTTCCGCTTGTAATATAAATTGTACTTTGTTTTGCAATTGGGTCCAGGTGGTACTTTAACCCTTGAACTATTTGACAACCCTGTCAAGACATTCGATTTTTGACCATGAGGCTGACTTGCACAGACCCGAGTTAACTGTATAACCCCGAGTTAAGAGCTAACCCAGGATTAAGAAGTGTCAAAATGTATGGAACTGTCATCCTTAACCCAAGGTTAACAACTTAAATTTTTAAACTTAGACTGTGCAAGTGGCTCTTAATGTCGGTAATTTGAATCGGCTTTGATTTCTGTTTGACGGCAAACATATTATCGGTATCGATTTACGGGTTAACCGCATCATGAGAATCTTCAACAATTACGTTTCTTTATGTATTTCTCCTGTGAATAACAATATTATTATTGACTACTAGCTGATGCCCGCGGCTGTGCCCTCTTGAAGTAGATTGAAACGTGTTTTTCCGTGGGAATGAGATATTTTCCCGTGGTAAAAATTATGTCACTCTCCAGCCCTTCAACAAAATCACGGCACTCCTTCGCTTAATTTCGACGTGAAAGAAGGACAAACAAACAAACAAATATTTCAAACTAAATACAAACTGAAATATAGATGCACAGAAAAAACCCCAGAAAAAAGACCAATGCTGGGAATCGAACCCAGGTCCTCAGCGTTCCGTGCTGCGTGCTTACCCCTACACCATCACTGGTCTAGAAGTTAGCGACGAATCTTTCCCATACATCGTACACTTCAGTCTGTTATAATCACATTTAGGCAGTGATGGTGTAGGGGTAAGCACGCAGCACGGAACGCTGAGGACCTGGGTTCGATTCCCAGCATTGGTCTTTTTTCTGGGGTTTTTTCTGTGCATCTATATTTCAGTTTGTATTTAGTATTAAATATATGGTTTCACGGGATGACCGTAAAAGTAATAAAAAAAAAAAAAAAATGAAGTTGAAGAAAATAAAAAAATAAATAGAAAAAGATACTTCATACTTAACTTGTAAACAAACAAACACACTTTCACATTTATAATATTAGTATGAATAGGTAGGTAGGTAGGTAGTGGCAAGCATGCCAAAGTAAAAATATCTTTATTAAATTTACGCTATAAAGAGCACTTACGAAACTTACGTTTGTAAAAATCCTATTGAGAAGAATCCGACAAGAAGCACAAGGTGTTATTTTTTCAAAACAGACCTACATTTTTTTTTATTTATACATAAAACAATTTAAAATAGTTCATAATCATAATAACTAGGAAGCGAACAAAAACCGAGCACGGTTTATTTGTCGCTGCGTCGCTCATTACAATATTTTTACTTACATATGATTTTTATGCCGGTAAGAACAGACACACACACATGATATATGACTTTATTATTTATCTTTTACATTATGTATGACTAACCTCAGGTTGAGTAGATCTGAGAAGGTAGAGTTGCTATATCACGGTACTTGGCCAAATTAGGCTAACTTTTATTAGAGCCCAGAATATTTCACCCGAACTTAACTCATTCTTTATGCATGACGTAAGTTTTCGCCGCGTAACCTTAATCTAGCTCTAATTCAGGTGGATTCCAGATTGTCACAGGGAGACAACTTTATTCCCATAATCCTATAAGATGGTAAAATGGCGGCATAGGTAAGAAGGATTTATTTCGAAATGGAACGTAAAATGTGAATACTTTAAAGAGAAGCACTTTTCTAGCGCGTTGGTATGAAGCGGAGCGAGTTTGTTATTTTCATCGTTTATTTTATTTTATTTAAATCTTTTTAGTCCCGTTTATCTACTGATCTATGTTTTTTAATGGTAAATAATCTCAAATTCCAATGACGGTTTTCTGACAGCTGTAATATCGATAGATGGCGTTAGTATCGTGACGTCCGTCTGACGTTAGTCTTGCTTGTGATTGGCTCGTTTAGTTCTTTTTTAGGGTTCCGGAGCGAAATTGGCAAAAACGGAACCCTTATAGTTTCGCCATGTATGTCTGTCCGTCAAAAAGCTGTAACTTTGCATAGACATGTGCAGCAATTTTCCGGACAAAATGAAAAAGTAAGTAAAGTACGTAATTTTTTTCTTGTCTAACCTTATAGTGATGGCTAGTTATTTTAAAATCGTTTCAAGATTGTGAAGACGATTTTTCGATATAGTGATTTGTTTGCGAAATTCAAGTTTGAAGTACAATTTTTTGTTTAAATCGAGTGTCCTCCCCCCCCCCCCTCAAAAGCGACACTATCGGTATAAAAATTTTGAAAAAAAATCAGTATGGGAGGAATATGTCAAACTAACACGGAAAACTATAACGGCTAAGTTTGCTTTATTTAACATGAAACTATGTGCGTGCTTATGTGCGCGTTTGGCAGCCGCCGTGACGTGCGACTCCGAGAGGAAGAGCTGTGGATTAGCCCGAAACATGTCGAGTTAAACTCGTTTTAAGACGTGAGTGATCCGTTTATTTTCACTATGGCTAAGTTTGGTTGAGAATTATTAGTTTAAGAGTAAATAGCAGCCCGACCTATAAAATATTGCTTGTTTAATACGGACAGTATAATTAATAGTAAAATTAATAAGATATGCAAGGGTTTTTCGACACGGCTGCCGAACTCTATCCCGGGCGTGTCCGACACGCTCTTGGCTGTTTTTTTTTAATTAAATGGCTTCTGTACAGTGGGACAATTTTGCCAGGCTCATTTAATTATAAACGAATCCTAAACGTGACACAAAATGTCAAAGTTGTCAAACTGACCTCACGATACTAGCGCAAACTAGCTTGTCACAAAAAAACTCTCATTGGCGTTACGAGTTCTCTTATACTTAATATTACGAAAATAAAAAGGTTTCCACGAAAAATATTGCTTACAAATTTATGAGGACACGGTCAAGTCTTTTGTGTAAAAAAATTTTCGTGTTATTTTAAAAAAGTAAAGAGGTTGGCGTTTTCAATGAGTCCTGAAATCTCAAGAGAGATCTTTCCGTAATCATTAAAACTTTGACATCATTTTTTTTTGGACAAATGAGAGGGCTGCCTTTATTATATTATAAGTGGTGACTCGTGGCGATTCTATAGACCTTAGAAATAATGTAAATTTATTCACTAAAGGTTCTTCTGTACCTGGGCTTGGGTTTACCATTTTGAAAGGATATTATTCATAACAGGAGTTATTAGAGCATAACAAGAGCATAAGCGAGTTGAGTGCGTTAGTGTTGCCAACATATTTACTTAAATACAAAAAAAAACGGTAAAAAACAATAAGAACCTACATAGGAAGAAAATAATTAAAAACAAACAATACTAATTAAGTATCTATTTTACATACGAGGGGCGTTCAATATAAAGTGAGAATGAGATGCAAACTCTTTCAATATTAGGAAATTAAATACTGGCCGGTAAAGCTAATCTATCTAGCTGATTGCTATGAAAAAAAAAGTAACTGTCTTTTGTTTAAAAAAAAAATACGGTAATTTCTTTGCAATGCTATTGAGTACGTTAGCGAAAATGGAGAAAATTTAACTGCGCGCCGTTATCAAATACTTGTGTTTGAAAAATTTTTCAACGAACCAAGTCAATTTAGATTTGCGGGACACTTTTAGGGTCTAATGCTCCTCCGTATTTAGACATGGAAGAACATCGACCATGGACGACCCCCGCTCCGGACGCCCTACTACTGCAATAACTGAAGAAATTGTGAAAAAAGTTGAAAACTCAGTTTTGGCGGATCGTCGTGTCACGGTTCGTTTTATTGCTGAAAATGTAAAGATTTCAACGGGGAGCGTGTATAATATTTTACATGAACGCTTGGGTATGAAAAAGGTATCTGCGCGTTGGGTACCAAGAATGCTTACTGACACGCAAAAACAAACTAGAGTCGAGATTTGTCAAGAAGCTTTGGACCTGATACAGCAAGACCGGGAACTTTTTTTGGCGCGATTTATAACAATGGACGAAACATGGCTCCATCATTACGACCCTGACACGAAACTGCAGTATATGACATGGAAAAGGCCATCATCTCCAACTCCGAAGAAATTCAAGGTGGGCCCATCTGCCGGTAAGGTCATGGCTCTGTTTTTTGGGACGGTAAAGGGGTATTAATGATTGAGTATCTCAAACATGGAACCACTATTACGGGCACTTTATACGCCAAACAAATAGCAACATTGCGCAATGAGATCCGCGAAAAACGGCGAGGTAAACTCTCGAAAGTTGTGCTGTTCCACCAGGACAATGCCCCGGCACACAAGTCGCCGTTGCAATGGCTGCAATTCGTGATGCTGGGTTCGATATCCTTAAGCATCCTCCGTATTCACCAGATCTCGCTTCCAGTGATTTCTACCTATTTCCGAGATTGAAACAATACCTGAGAGGCCAGAAATTTGAAGACGACGACGCGGTAGTCGCTGCAGTACAAGATTTTTTAAGTACTCAAGATGAGACCTTTTTTAAAAATGGAATTTTAAGTTTAGAAAAAAGATATACTAAGTGTATTATGCTAAAAGGTGACTATGTCGAAAACTAAAATGACATTTAGTAAAAGTTGTTAATACCATACTCATTCTCACTTTTTATTGAACGCCCCTAGTACATGTACCGAATAGTGTAAAATGGGCTCTTGACAGCTTTATTTTGCGGCTTTACCAAACACACAACTTATTTTCTAACTCTACCGCCTATATAATTCTACATTATATTATTATGTTTTTCTTTCTAAGCCCATTCACCGATTTCTATTTCAAATTGTTTGTTTACGCATTCATCACATTTTTATCTGCTCACTTCTAAATAAAACTTGGGAGATCACAAGGTTTTATTACGGAAACGTACGTTAATACGCTAACCGTGTAACAAGCGGCAATCTCTTCGATACCACTGGAATAATTGAATGAAATATTAATACAGCCATTAAATAAACGCTATCGGAAAATATGAACGTTAAGGAAATGTTGTATAATTTATATGGCGTCGTAATTCGTACGTACATAAGCTCGCGTGACTGGAAGGTATAATTTGTGTGAACCGTGAAACACAAGTCACCGGCTTTGACCCACCACTTTGTCCTCGATTCTTTTACAAAAAAAAGTTTATTTTTATTTTTTTTATTGTGAAATAAAAATTTTCATTTTCAACTGACTTCAAAAAAGAAAAAGTAGAAAAAATATGAAATAGGAAAAATTATGTGTCTAAGTCCCGACCAGTCGTGGTATAGGGGTTTAGCATGCAGCACGGAATGCTGAGGACCTGGGTTCGATTCCCAGAACTGGTCTTTTTTCTGAGTTTTCTGTGCATCGATGTTTCAGTTTGTATTTAGTATGATATATATATATGGATTTCACGAGATAACCGTAAAAGTAAAAAATTAAAGTTGAAAAATAAAAATACAAAAAGACTCCAAAAAAACAATCTTCAAAAAAGAAGGGGTTCTGAATTCGTCTGTATGATGCTTTGAATTGTTACTGATTACGTTTCCAGGATAACTTTGTATGAATTCCACTACTAACGCATATTTCTGTACAATTAATGCCCTCGGGTTGAATAATTTTCCATTAGAATAAATATTTCCCGATGTTATCTGTTATATAGTGCCGCTGAATCAGCTTAGGTTTATGATTTCTTTGTCTAATAGCAAACAGTTAACACTGTAAGATAAGATATCTTCGTATTGTAAACGCAGAAGGTTACAAAAATATCGTAATAATTTTAATTGAATAATGAGAAAGATTGTTTCATTATAAATATTTAAAGTTCTCAAGTCAGGTAAAATTTATGAAAGAAGATTAATTTTGTGAATATATTGGAAGTGTTGTAATTGAAAAGGCAATGTACAGTAAGATTATTTCCACTTTGACACTCGGGACTCTCAGTGTTCGTGTTTTCTCATAGAGTACATACTTATATAAAATCCTAGAATTTAATCACAAAATATTCAAACCTATTTTAATGTAATTAATAACAAAACCTTAGCATAAGTATTGCATTTCCGTTCTCTCTCGAAATACGTCGAGAATTGCCGAGTGTCAAATTGGAAACAATTTTACTGTACTTTTAAGTAGTTTGGATTTTAAATATGACCACGGTTTTTAAGGTTGAAGTAAACGCTTACCATTTAGTACGTCTACCGTTCGAACAAGGAACGATCTTGCTCTTACACATACCACACAAGAAGGATTATTAGGTAAATAGTATTAGCTCATTTATCTGTACCGCAGCAAAATGGCCCCGGATTCAATGAATTATGTAAATCATTTCAAATGGGGCCCTGTGATCCTACTAAAATTAGTTCAAATCCGAGAGTTTTGTGGGTAGGTGTGTGCGAGCGTGCATGCGTGCAAGCGTGTGTATGTGTGTGTGATTCTTTCACACTAAAACTTCTGGATAGATTTGGATGAAATTTTGTATGTAGACAGCTGGACGTCTGTTATAACACATAGGCTTCTTTTTATCCTGATATTCCCTCGGGATTCCTGTGAAACCCCAAAATCTTAACAGCTTTGTTGACATGAAAAATGTTACATGGATTTTCATTATACAACGGATATGTTCAGATCACGATGTAGGTAATTTATGAGGATTCCGATGGGAATTTAGTAAAGTTCCGGAATTTCATATGGTTTACGCGAGCAAGGCCACGAATAAAGACTATAATTATAAACGTGAAAGTGTATTTGTTTGTTTGCCCTTCTTTCACGTCGAAACTGAGAAACGGATTGCCGTGATTTCTTGTATGGACATAGTTTATGGGCTGGAGAGTGACATAGGCTACTTTTTACCGCGGGAAAATATGATATTCGATCAGGAAAACATGTTTTAATCTACTTCAGCGGGGGCAAAGCCGCGGGTATCAGCTATTTTAACATAAAATAATTTATTGTACGTCCCTACATTCTTGTCAGCCGTATAATCCACCCTATTACCACATCAGATAAAATTAGGGTTGCTCAAACCCTGTACTGGACGTATCGCCGCCTCCGAACACCTGTTGCCGTATCGACCGGCTCCCTGCCCTGCCATTGTATCGCTCCTTGCATTAGCAGACTTAAGTATATATATATATATTCTTAGGTGGAATGACTTCCCTGGAATTGCCGAATATAATTGAAGATGAAAATACTTGATGAGGTAGAAATTGCTTCTATATCTCGTTCCTTATACTTACGTATAATCTTACTAATACTCGCATACTTTAATATTATAGATGTAAAAGTTAATCTGCCTGTATGTCTGTGCCTCTTCACACTTTAACCTCCGTACCAATTTAGATGTAGGTAATTTAGGGCCGAAATAGTTTAAAACCCAAGCAAAGACATAGAATAGTTTTATCCAAGAAAATTACACACTGCCCGCGAGATAGCAATAAAGGGATTCTTCGCAGACAGAGTCACAGACAGCAGCTAGTGTACTATAATATTATAGAAGAAAAAGTAGGTAACTCGATCCGTCTGTCTGTTACATCTATACGCCTGAACTGCTGAGCCTGTACCTGTTATTAGTAGGTACGCGTTTACGCTGTAAAATAATTTCCAGCCCTTATTTTATATTCTTGGCTTATTTAGCAGTTTGGAATGTGCGTTGATACATCAGTCTGTCGCACAAACGATTTTGCATAAGTACCTGTAAACTCTCTGTGTTAAAAAATAGTGCGTGGAGTCCATCCGCGCGGAAGAAGTGAAACTTCTTAAAAAAATAAAAAAACCAGGCGGTCACCCATCCAAGTACTGACCGCGCCCGACGTTGCTTAACTTCGGTGATTGGACGAGAACCGGTGTTTTTGTCAAATATCTTGAAAACGGTGCATCCTACGGCAAAATCAATGAAATTTTCTTCCCCACTTTGAAACTCCCGCATCCCCTCCTCCGCACCCCCCCCCCTCCCCTCATCACCACTCCCCCAGTGTTTTTGTTAAATATTTTGAAAACGGTGCATCCTACGGCAAAGTCAAAGAAATCTTCATACCCCCTTTGAACCTTTGAAACCCCCCCCCTCACGTCACCCCTCTCGCAAACGTCTCGTAAACGTCAACTTGCTTTGTTGGATCGCATTAGAAGTTTCACTTCAAAAATAGTTGTGTTAAATACTTTTTATCATCATCATCATTATTTCAGCCGAAAAACGTCCACTGTTGAACAAATCAAATCTATTATTTTAGTTTTTTTATTAAATAAATAAATAAATAAATAAATACCATGGGACAATTCACACCAATTGACCTAGTCCCAAAGTAAGCTTAGCAAAGCTTGTGTTATGGGTACTAAGCAACGGATAAACATACTTATATAGATAGATACATACTTAAATACATAATAAACACCCAAGACCCGAGAACAAACATTCGTATTTTTCATACAAATATCTGCCCCGACACGGGAATCGAACCCGGGACCTCAAGCTTCGTAGTCAGGTTCTCTAACCACTAGGCCATCTGGTCTGGTCGTCGTATTACTGTATTTATTATTATAGGCCTCCTCCAAGGCTCGCCGAACAGATCGGTCTCGCACGTACCATCCGTATCCAACACAAACTACTGACTACTAGTACTGTATACTTGCTTACTTGTACTTTTTATGTATATAATTAAATACAACTACAGATCTGTTGTGAAAAAATATACCTTGTTGAGTTTCTTGCCGGATTCTTCTCAACAGATTTTTTCCAAACCGATGCCGCTGGTAAATTTTTTGTCATTCGTAGGTGCTTATTATAGCCTAAATTTAATAAAGCTATTTTAACTTTAACTTTGACTTTGAAACATTTGAGGTATGTCGATTGAGAAATTGCTTTACCACCCTAAGGTTCAATGCCAGTTGTATAATGGCTCAAACCATCAAGGCCTATTTTAACTTAGAGGTTAATTTGGCATTCAACCTTCTTGTTTTATTTTGATCTGAACTGTCATAAAAAAATTGTGAGTCACTTTCTTAATTTTATAGAAGTCACTTCCAGGTGTGGAATACCTGCTAAAATACGTAAATAATCAACTACGTCCACGATCGTCTCGTTATTGTTTTAAGCTATAACATTTATAGTTATCAAATTATTCGAATTCCAGCCAGGCTTAGCAGCAACCTTTAGGGATTCCAGGCTTCCCCGCATTCGAACATTACTTGAATTTAGCGGTCGCGTGCTGTATTCTTGAGATTATTATTTCCTGGGAGCCCTACCTGGTTTCCCTTTTATCCACCTCGACATTTTATATTTAGATGTGCGCACGAAAATATTTGTGAATTTTATGAACTCCCTGTCGGCGACATGAAATATTAACACGGGCGTAAAAGTTCATGTAAAAACAGAGCCGGGTGGAAACGGGATAATACCTGGCGTCAAAATGCGAAGAAGTCCTTAGCAACGTAGGTTTACCTAGTAAAAGCTGGACGGGACGTGAAAGCTTCATAATAAAATAAGTTGCTGTTTGTTACGATATAAATTACTAGCTTTTGCCCGCGACTTCGTCCGCGTAGAATTCCAATTTGTAGTAAAGCTTCTTCATCTCTTTCTTTGTATAAAACAAAAATCCGGCAACGGCAACATCCATCATTATTATCATTTCATCATTTCATCATTATCAGTTAGTGAATATTATAAATCCCGTTTATTCTCTATCCCGTGGGAATTTCAACAAATTTGTCCTTATTCTATGCAAATTTTCGCTTATTTTTATCCCGCGGGAATTTTGCATTTTCCCCGAGAAAAACTAGCCTATGTCCTTAAAGGTGTGTAGCTTTCTACCGGTAAAAGAAGTTTTAACATCAGCCCCGTAGTTGAATTCACTTATTTTTTTCCCGTGGGAATTTTGCTTTTTCACGGAGAAAAGTAGTCTATGTAAATAATGGTTGGTGTAGCTTCCTATTGGTGAAAGAAATTTTCAAATCAGCCCTCAAGTGATATTCACTTCTTTCTATCCCACGGGAATTTTGCATTTTACCGAATAAATAGTAGGTAGCCTAGCCTATACCAATAAAGGATGATGTAGCTTTCTATTGCTCATTTTTTTTTAAACTCAGCCCCTAAGTTAAATTTACTATTTTCTATACCGCGGGAATTTTGCATTTATCCGGAAAATAGCATCCTATGTTAATCAAGGACAGTGTATCTTTTCTATTGGTGAAAGACATTTTAAAATGAGCTCCAAAATTGATTTTTTTTTCTATCCCTTGGGAATTTTGCATTTTCCCGGAAAAAAGTAGCCTGTGTCAATAAAGGATAGTGTGACTTTTTACTGGTAAAAGATTTTTTTTAATCGGCTCGGAAGTTTCAGAGATTATCTATCCCACAGGAATTTCCAAAAATCCAGCAATACGTTTTTTTGCTGTTATATATGACCATTTACGTTTATACTGAATTTGAAAAGTTTAGTAATTGTAGTTACGGAGATAGGATCCAGTTGATTTGAGTATATAAATCTTGATTTATCCTTATCCCGTGGGAATTTTCAAAATTATTGAAATTAGCTTTATACCTATTCTAATAGTCTACTTGCATGCCCAATTTGAACAGTTTAGTAATCTTCGTTATGGGGATAGGGTCACTCTCGATTGATGAAATATATACATCCCGTATATTCCTTATCCCGTGGGAATTCCGGAAAATTCTTTCTTATCGGATGCCTACGTCATACAAAGGACACATCCTCCAAGTTTCAGGTCTCTACATACAGCGGTTTAGGCTGTGCGTTAATCCTCCAGTCAGTCATTTAGGACTTCAGGACAAAGCATTTTCTAAGTATTTGCATTGCACCAAGCTTTTATGCGAGTTCAACAATGATGTTTGAATACTCAATTCGATTTTATTCGATAAAGGTTGAACTCACATAAAAGCTTCATCATCATCATCATCATTTCAGCCGTAGGACGTCCACTGCTGGACATAGGCCTCCCTCATTGACGCCCAATCATTACGGTTGGAAGCGACTTGCATCCACCCTGAACCTGCGGCCTTCACCAAAACGTCCGTCCATCTCGTTGGTGGACGTCCCACGCTGCGCTTGTAAAAGCAAAAGCTTGGTGAAATGCAAATAAGTACTTATACATATAATTAGTTATTATCAGAGGTCAGATCAGGAAATGGTTGACAAACGTAGACAAATGGTTTGCAAAATTTGAAGTTTCGTTTTGTGTCAAAATAAAAAGTAATTTAAATCAAAAGCACTAAGGAGTATTGACATCAACTTCGAAGCAAATCACCCCCTAAATAACTTTCTACTCCTTTTTAACCCCGTCAAGGGATGAATTTCAATAAAATACGAAACACGTCTTCCATCAATTCTGTTATAGAATGTTTATGCAAAATTTGAAGTAGATTGGACCAAGGAATCACGTTGTCCCATACAAACTTTGCCCCCCTTTTTTACCCCCTTAGGAGTAGAACTACGAAAAATCCTTTCTTATCGGATGCCTACGTCATACAAAGAACACACCCTCCAAGTTTCAGGTCTCTACGGTCAGCGGTTTAGGCTGTGCGTTGATCCGTCAGTCAGGACAAAGGATTTTATATGTATAGACTAGCTTTTGCCCGCGACTTCGTCCGCGTAGAATTTCAATTTGTGGTAAAGCTTCTTCATCTCTTTCATTGTATAAAACAAAAATCCGGCACCGGCAACATCCATCATTATTATCATTTCATCATTTCATCATCATCAGTATCAGTTAGTGAATATTATAAATCCCGTTTATTCTCTATCCCGTGGGAATTTCAACAAATTTGTCCTTATTCTATGCAAATTTTCGCTTATTTTTATCCCGCGGGAATTTTGCATTTTCCCCGAAAAAAAGTAGCCTATGTCCTTGAAGTTTTAAAATCAGCTTCGTAGTTGAATTCACTTATTTTTTTCCTGTGGGAATTTTGCTTTTTAACGGAGAAATGTAGCCTATGTAAATAATGGTCTATGTAAATATTGGTGAAAGAAACTTTCAAATCAGCCCTCACTTCTTTCTATCCCACGGGAATTTTGCATTTTACCGAATAAATAGTAGGTAGCCTAGCCTATACCAATAAAGGATAGTGTAGCTTTCTATTGGTCATTTTTTTTTATACTCAGCCCCGAAGTTAAATTTACTATTTTCTATACCGCGGGAATTTTGCATTTATCAAGAACAATGTATCTTTTCTATTGGTGAAAGACATTTTAAAATGAGCTCCGAAGTTGATTTTTTTTTCTATCCCTTGGGAATTTTGCATTTTCCCGGAAAAGGTAGCCTATGTCAATAAAGGATAGTGTAACTTTTTACTGGTAAAAGATTTTTTTAATCGGCTCGGAAGTTTCAGAGATTATCTATCCCACAGGAATTTCCAAAAATCCTGCAATAAGTTTTTTTGCTGTTATGTATGACCATTTACGTTTATACTGAATTTGAAAAGTTTAGTAAATGTAGTTACGTAGATAGGATCCAGTTGTTTTGAGTATATAAATCCTGATTTATCCTTATCCCGTGGGAATTTTCAAAATTATTGAAATTAGCTTTATACCTATTCTAATAGTCTACTGCCCAATTTGAACAGTTTATCTTCGTTATGGGGATAGGGTCACTCTTAATTGATGAAATATATACATTCCGTATATTCTTTATCCCGTGGGAATTCCGGAAAATTCTTTCTTATCGGATGCCTACGTCATACAAAGAACACATCCTCCAAGTTTCAGGTCTCTACACACAGCGGTTTAGGCTGTGCGTTAATCCGCCAGTCAGTCATTTAGGACTTCAGGACAAAGCATTTTATATGTATTTGCATTGCACCAAGCTTTTATGCGAGTTCAACAATGATGTTTGAATACTCAATTCGATTTTATTCGAAAAAGGTTGAACTCACATAAAAGCTTCATCATCATCATTTCAGCCGTAGGACGTCCACTGCTGGACATAGGCCTCCCTCATTGACGCCCAATCATTATGGTAGGAAGCGACTTGCATCCATCCTGAACCTGCGGCCTTCACTAAAACGTCCGTCCATCTCGTTGGTGGACGTTCCACGCTGCGCTTGTAAAAGCAAAAGCTTGGTGAAATGCAAATACTTATACATATAATTAGTTATTATCAGAGATCAGATCAGGAAGTGGTTGACAAACGTAGACAAATGGTTTGCCAAATTTGAAGTTTCGTTTCGTTTGCATTGTGTCAAAATAAAATGTAATTTAAATCAAAAGCACTAAGGAGTATTGATACCAACTTCGAAGCAAATCACCCCCAAAATAACTTTCTACTCCTTTTTAACCCCGTCAAGGGATGAATTTCAATAAAATACGAAACACGTCTTCCATTAATTCTGTTAAAGAATGTTTATGCAAAATTTGAAGTAGATTGGATCAAGGAATCACGTTGTCCCATACAAACTTTGCCCCCCTTTTTTACCCCCTTAGGAGTAGAACTACGAAAAATCCTTTCTTATCGGATGCCTACGTCATACAAAGAACACACCCTCCAAGTTTCAGGTCTCTACGATCAGCGGTTTAGGCTGTGCGTTGATCCGTCAGTCAGGACAAAGGATTTTATATGTATAGAAGATTATGGCTTTCTCTCTGTACATAAAATTTACTGCTTTATTACGCTTAATACAAGTGGGTTGTAACATTTCGTCAGTAATGTATAGATTTCGTTAAACAGCGTCCTTGATACCTTTAAATATAAAAATACAATACCAGGATTTTAAAATGTCAGTAGCATTTAAGCATTCAAGTAGTATTTCACTTTATTTTTGGAAATAAAACTTCACCGGGTAATAGCGTATGGTTTTTGCTTAATATTTTGCTGTTGACATTTATCTTCTTAGTAAGTAGTATTTCATTCTTATTCTAGATTATTCTTTTAACTCAAAAATTTAATTAATGTTACATGAATACAATAATATAAAAAGACTACATCTGTAGAAACTACTATCAGGTTGGTAGAACATAGCGTTTCGCTTTAGCTTTAAGATCAATACCAGAGTCGTTTAAAAAAAAAGTTCACAATTAAGGGCTTTGTTTAAAACAAAACTTAATTGATCCATTTGTATAACGAAAGTTACCCATATAGTTTGTATGACTAATTTTCGTTATACAAGGAATGGATAGTCATTTTGTTTTCATTAAGTCTTTAATGTACTTACAGTTTTTTTGAAAGTGACTCACCAATGTACCTACTAATATCAAACGAATATTAATATAGGTACTGATTCTGATTTTTTCGTGAGCAACAATTTGTTTTGAATACTTGCCTTCTTTCTGAAAATAATTATTATTCAACATTTTTTAATGATTAAATAAATAAATAAATATTGCGGGACAATTTACACCAATTGACCTAGTCCCAAAGTAAGCTAAGCATAGCTTGTGTTATGGGTACAAGGCAACGGATAAACATACTTATATAGATAGATACATACTTAAATACATATTAAACACCCAAGACCCGAGAACAAATATTCGTATTATTTATTCATACAAATATCTGCCCCGACGCGGGAATCGAACCCGGGACCTCAAGCTTCGTAGTCAGGTTCTCTACCTACTAGGCCATCTGGTCGTCTAATTACATTGAATGATTCTAACTTACACATCATAAGTACCTACCATTCCGTTAAACTTATTACCAATTTTCATAACTATGAATATTCATAATTTCTAATCCGTTTTGAAGCTATTCAAAACATGAACATCATTATTACAGTCAACAAACCAAATACCTAACTGTTGACACTTCTTCCTCTGATAACCGTCCTCATATATCCAACGAAAACATCCTTGTTTTCGTAAGACGGAAGGAATTAAAAGCAAATACCGAATAAGCTTAATTCATCCCCACAGCATGATAAAGGAATTAGGAATGAAATACGCTTTCGCTTCGGCTATTGTTTTTTCTCATTATACCTACCCGGCGGCCTTTACAAATGAGGTCTCTCATCATCATCACTGATATCTCGCATTAGACCGAGAGCCGGAAAGAAGAAGCACGTATGATTAGCAAAGCCCGGACGACGGGAGCAAAAATGCACTCTTCACTAGTAATATTGTGTAACAACCTGACATGTAAGATAATAAGTTTGATCAATAAATTTCTGATTCAAAAATTGTTCGTATGAATAAATAAATAAATAAATAAATATCATGGGACAATTCACACCAATTGACCTAGTCCCAAACTAAGCTTAGCAAAGCTTGTGTGGGTACTAAGCAACGGATAAACATACTTATATAGATAGATACATACTTAAATACATATTAAACACCCAAGACCCGAGAACAAACATTCGTATTTTTCATAAAATATCTGCCCCGACACGGGAATCGAACCCGGGACCTCAAGCTTCGTAGTCAGGTTCTCTAACCACTAGGCCATCTGGTCGTCTCGTTTCTGGGCGTCGAATGTCGATAGAATAGTCGATAATAGTCGATACTTAATTAAGCACTAGACTAGTGCATAGTGCATTTTTGCTCCCGTCGTCCGGGCTTTGATGATTAGCGATAAGCTGCAACTTTTTGTGAAGTAAACCAGTGGGATCGCATTAGAAATGATGAAATCCGCGCAAGAACTAAAGTCACCGACATAGCTCGAAGAATCGCCAGACTCGAGTTGCAGTGGGCAGGGCACATCGTAGAACTGATAGCCGATGGGGCAAAAAGGTTCTCGAGTGGCATCCACGGACCGGAAGACGCAGTGTAGGTAGGCCTCCAACAAGATGGAGCGATGACCTGTTTAAGGTTGCTGGAACGCGTTGGATGCGGATGGCGACTACCGTTCTGTTTGGCGAGCCTTGGGAGAGGCCTATGTTCAGAAGTGGACGTCCTTCGGCTGAAATGATGATGATGATGATGATGATGAATCAATGTTATAAAGAACAGTGCAGCGCAAGTAAGCACGAGCAGCTTTAAGTGTCTTCGTAAAAATAATATTTCCCAACATGGCACCCCTTTCGGCATCATGAACCATTTTAAAAGCTTTTTATTAACTTGCAGTATACACCGTGAAATTTTAGTGGTTGTTTTCCCGAAACGAGGTGATTTAGTTTCGATTGTACAATCGATTTATAATTACTATTTTGACTAGAGTCAAAAATGCAATTGTGGAAAAACGAAAGTCGAAAATGACCGCAAACCAATAGTAACGCTTCGTTGGTACAAGTAGCGTACGATCGTACGATAGGTTAGGTACCAACGAAGCGTTACTATTGGTTTGCGGTCATTTTCGACTTTCGTTTTTCCACAATTGGATTTTTGACTCTAGTCAAAATAGTAATTATAAATCGATTGTACAATCGATACTAAATCACCTCGTTTCGGGAAAACAACCACTAAAATTTCACGGTGTATTTATATGAATAGGTATGTCCGAGTATGTACGGGTCAAATCTTGGACGTCGAATTTGACCCATTTCCAGTGGTCGGATTCACTTGAAATTTGTTGTAAGTTGGGTGACAATGCAAGTGCATTCAACAAAAACAAGGAAGCACAGCCAGCGAAGCCTTATGAGCACCCTGCCCAATACCTAGCAGCAATTTGGGCGATATTTGTAAATATAGGTATAAATCTGTTAATTTTGTATATTTTGGAGATAGTAAAGTATGAAGCTGTAAAATACTTAAATGAGGTAAAATAATAATAATTATAATAATAATAATAATAAAAAACCACGACGACATTTAACGGTCATTCCTGCGCTGCCCGCTGTTCGTTACAACACTGGCTAACTTCTCAAAAAGATTTAGCTTTTCGGTAAATAAATAAATAAATATTAAATAAATAAATAAATAAAGAAATATTTAATAAATATTAGGGGACAATCTTACACAAATCGACCTAGTCCCAAACTAAGCAAAGCTTGTACTTTGGGTACTAGACGACGATAAACATACTTGTACACCGTGAAATTTTAGTGGTTGTTTTCCCGAAACGAGGTGATTTAGTATCGATTGTACAATCGATTTATAATTACTATTTTGACTAGAGTCAAAAATCCAATTGTGAAAAACGAAAGTCGAAAATGACCGCAAACCAATAGTAACGCTTCGTTGGTACCTAACCTATCGTACGATCGTACGCTACTTGTACCAACGAAGCGTTACTATTGGTTTGCGGTCATTTTCGACTTTCGTTTTTCACAATTGGATTTTTGACTCTAGTCAAAATAGTAATTATAAATCGATTGTACAATCGAAACTAAATCACCTCGTTTCGGGAAAACAACCACTAAAATTTCACGGTGTATAGATAAATAAATACTTAAAAAATAGAAAACATCCTTAACTCAGGAACAAATATTCGTGCTCATCACACAAATAAATGCCCTTACCGGGATTCGAACCCAGGACCTCTTGCTTCGTAGGCAGGGTCACTGCCAACTAGGCTAAAGCGGTCGTTAAATCGTCATCATCTTCATCATTCCAGCCTATATACGTCCTACTGCAGCGCACAGGGCTCCTCTCAGAATGAAAGGGGTTGGGCCGTAGTTGCCACGCGGCCCCAGTGCGGATTGCGAACTTCACACATACCATTGAATCTCTTCGCAGGTGTACGCAGGTTTCCTCACGATTTTTTCCTTCACCGTAAAGCACATGGTAAATTTCAAATATAATTTGCACATAAATTCCGAAAAACACAAAGGCGCGAGCCGGGATTTTAACCCACGACCCTCTGCTTAAGAGGCTATAGGTCAAACCACTAGGCCGCCATGGCTCAAAATTTTATTTATATTTATTAATTTTATTTTTATTTTTCGCTAAATAACTACGTGGTTTTTCTTGCTGGCTCTCGGTCTAGGTACATACAAAAGATAAGCTTTGCGGATCCCGATTCTGCTATCCGTCCCTGCTTGCTGGAAATTAGTTGCTATGAATAATACCGACGTAAATCAAAGGATTAGGTACCTACTGCAAACGTTTGCCTTTTTGTGTGAAAGTTTGAACTTAATTTTCTTAATTAAATATAGGCTTTTCATTTAGCATTTAAGTTTAGGGAACAAGGTTTGTTTAGCCGAAAGTTTGTTACAGTTCTGTTTGATCTTTTTATACGAAAGGTTACTGTACCTAAAATCTTCACAATAAATTGATTATTGATTCAAATTTGTTGAGTAGGTGGATCATATCATTAGTTATATTTATTCAAAAACCATACTGCGTACATTTTAGGGTTCCGTACCTATAAAAAAGCCCCCGCTGTCTGTACATTTGTCACAGGGCTATATCTTTTGAACAGAAATAAGTAGGTAGACTTTTGAACATTTTTCCACATCACACACGCAAGCAACGCGAAGCAAGCCTACGAAGCAAGAAGAAAAAGAAGAAGCAAGAGGTCCTGGGTTCAAATCCCGGTAAGGGCATTTATTTGTGTGATGAGCACGAATATTTGTTCCTGAGTTATGGATGTTTTCTATGTATTTAAGTATTTATTTATCTATATAAGTATGTTTATCCGTTGCTTAGTACCCATAACACAAGCTTTGCTAAGCTTACTTTGAGACTAGGTCAATTGGTGTGAATTGTCCCGTGATATTTATTATTTTTTTTTATTACACACAGAAATAGGTAGACTTTCGAACATTTTCCACATCATATCTAGCCGCTTTAACAATACATACCTAAAAAAATAACCACTATCATTGTGTGTAATTTTTTGTGTTTAGTTTTAAAATGGGTCCCACTGAAAAACAGCGTTACGATTTTCCGGAACATTGTGCTGAGTGGGGCCCAGTTTATACTATTCGATGTTTTTATTTGTATGTTTTCCTGCCAAATGTATTTTTTCTGTGTAGCGAATATGTGTAAATAACTCTCTCTCCCTCTCTCTGTCTGTCTCTCTCTCTTGTCTCTGTCTCTCATAACCTAACATATAGGATACTGTTTATCCCAGAAAATTGCATAGTAGCCGCGTAAAACCGATAAACGATTTCTTCGCAGCCGGAGTTGCGGGCAGCAGTATGTATTCAATAATAGAGCGAAAGACTACAATTTGATTCTACGTGAAGTCGCGGGCAAAAGCTAGCTGGTATCGAAATGTGTTTGAGTAGATTCAATTCATATTCTCGTCTCGTAGCATCGGTGCGATATTAAATAATTCCCGTGCAGTAAGACTCGGAAGCAGATGGGGCGGAATCATCCGTGCCGAATACCTGCTGATATCGACCGGGTCCTATCTATGGTTAGCTATTGATAGAATATAATTAATATCGCTGAACAGCGTCGTAACGTGAAGAATATATTATTATCGAACTACCCTTCGCTTCGCTAGCGTAAACCATGAGATCTAACTGTCGAACTGAAATTCCGGGATATAGTTGAAAATCACACCATGGTTTTCATTTGCGTAGTAAAACACATAGCTGTGGTGGCCTGGTAGTTTGACTTGTGGCCTCTCAAGCAGAGGGTCGTGAGTTCAAATCTCGTCTCGCACCTCTAAGTTTTCCGGAATTTATGTGCGGAATTACATTTGAAATTTACTTACCATAAGCTTTACGGCGAAGGAAAACATCGTAAGAAAACCTTTATGCACCTGCTAAGAAATTCAACGGTGTGTTTGAAGTTCCAGATCCGCACTGGGCCCCTGTGGGAACTACGGCCCAAGCTTTCTCATTCCTTTTCTCTCATTCTTTGAGAGGAGGTCTGTGCCCTGCAGTGGGACGTATATAGGCAGGGACGATGATGGTGATGATGAACACAGTATGGACTCAGTGAATGATTCCTTGAATGTACTACTTTGATTAAGGTGAGACAGCAAAATGAAACGGAACGAATATTGGAACGAGGGCAAACAATCCAGACTCTATTACGTACTAGTGTACTAAAAGAACTATTAGACCGAACTAGTACATTTCCTCGATTGTGCTAGTTGGGAGAGCGATTCGTTTAGTGAATGAGCACGCACAACTCTACGTCATACCGACAAACATCACACAGATGAACACTATACTTCGATTTTTAGCATTAGAAAGAAGGTAAGCGATACAATACAATACAATACAATGACTCTTTATTGTACACCAGGAATAGTAAGCAATACAGAAAACAGGTACACAGAGAGTAAGTTACAAGGTAAGCAATAGGCGGCCTTATCGCTTAAGAGCGATCTCTTCCAGGCAACCCTTTACCAGAAAGAAGGAAGGACTAGTTTACAGCAGGTGGTGCATCAACAGTGGATCAGAAAATTAAAACGCAACAAAAAATAGTACATCTACTCATACATATATCGTACATATAATAAGTACACGTCTAAAATAAATACAAGCATTGGGATAAACAGCCACATATAAATAAATAAACTATAACAAAGCTAATTTTTAACGACCGCTTTAGCCTAGTTGGCAGTGACCCTGCCTACGAAGCAAGAGGTCCTGGGTTCAAATCGCGGTAAGGGCATTTATTTGTGTGATGAGCACGAATATTTGTTCCTGAGTTATGGATGTTTTCTATGTATTTAAGTATTTATTTATCTATATAAGTATGTTTATCCGTTGCTTAGTACCCATAACACAAGCTTTGCTAAGCTTACTTTGGGACTAGGTCAATTGGTGTGAATTGTCCCGTGATATTTATTTATTTATTTTATTTATAAGAATACAGATAGTACACCTTAAGCATTGATTTAAATTTCAAACTAAATACAAACTGAAATATAGATGCACAGAAAAAACCCCAGAAAAAAGACCAATGCTGGGAATCGAACCCAGGTCCTCAGCGTTCCGTGCTGCGTGCTTACCCCTACACCATCACTGGTAAAAAAATAAATAGAAAAAGATACTTCATACTTAACTTGCATTGATTTAAAGATTGACAGAGATTTTGCCCGTCGTAAGTCAATCGGCAAGGCATTCCACAACCGAATAGCCTGGACAGTATAAGAATAGACATAGAATTTGGAGTTAGAGAGAGGCACGGTAAGGAGAAAGTAGGGCACGGCACGGTAAGCGATCTTGACATGACGTGTCTTTTTATTGAAAAACAAAATAAATCACAGCAAATATGTAAAAATTAGCAAGCAAGTATGGTTATTTACATTAGTTTGGTTTCATAACTAATAATTAATATTTTTTTCTCAAACATCCAAGGAAATGTGGTCCTTATAGTCGTGACAATAGAACACGAAGTATGCCATTGTATAGCAGTTGAGGAAGATTCGTTCTAATTTCAAATTAGACGACAATAATGGAATTTCTTACAAACATTGCTGGCCAAGGCCAGCAAAGAGATTGTCTTTTGTTTTAGTGGGTCGTATTTTCTTTTATTGACTATCAATGACATACTGCCAATTAAGAAAAATTTAGTTTGTGAATTTACTTTTTAATATCTTACTTGGCTAGATTTAATAAAATAAATAAGGATTGGCGTTTATTGTTAACAATTTATTAAAATAACCAATTAATAAGGTCGTAATTTTTTAATAAATATAAATCATCTCAAGATTTTGCGTCAAAAACATTAACTGGAACAGCTTACAAATAAATTGCTGGAAAAAAAATATTTTGGCGGGAATAAAAAAAAAATTTGAATTAAATATGAATATATAAGTTGAACATTCGTGTCATTTCCTTGGATTTATTTGAGAAAAGCACTATACAGGCCTTGGCCACAAACAGGGATTGCCGGCCTCGTATCTCTAGATGGCCTCGTTAACACTCGGCCATCTATTACTACTCGGCCGGCAATCCCCTATTTCGCGGCCGCTGCAGTAATGTACTATTAAAAACGCTAATAGAGCTGGACGCTTGCAACTGCAACAAGAGAGGTTTTCAAAATTTTCGATGGATTATGATGGATAGGGAACACAACATGTCTATTTTTGAAGTAAAACTTCTAATGCGACTTCCAACAAGCGTTGCGTTAAACACGCAACGCAACGCAACGCAATGCAAGTTGACGTTAACGAGACGTTCGCATTGCATATAAACTAACGGTACCTCTACCATGAGTTTACACTAGGTCACAGTGACCGTACTCGCTAGCGATGGCGTAAATGATTTGTATGGAGAATTGTACTTCCGTAAGTGACCGCTAGAGGCGCTGTACAATTCTCCATACAAATAATTTACGCCGTCGCTAGCGAGTACGGTCACGTAAACTAGTGTAAACTCATGGTAGAGGTACTGATGTTAAAAACTTCGTCAGTGCGATCCAAAACAATTGCGTGGTTTAGTATGAAAACTTGTAAAAATCAAAACTATTTTAATGGTAGATCGTAGAATAAAGTATTTTAAACGTATTTAGTAAAAAAAAGTATTGAATATCTTTGAGAATTACGAAAAATCAAGCAAAATATTGAAAATAACGTGCGCGCGAGGAGCAACGCCATCTAGCGACGAGTTATGTAACTTGTTTCGCTAGCGCTGTAGTTGGTTGCTTGCTTGAGACTTGATAAAAGCGCCATCTAGTGAGTAATTTAAACACATAGATGCATAAATAAATTTAGTTCTGTAATTATTGCAATAAGGTTCATATTGATGTATAAGTGTCTTTTTCATTTCCACATTACGAAGTTTCACTTATTCCGCGCGGAGGAGCTGCACGCACGATTTTTATCCTTTTTGTGTAGTTAAAACAGTAAGCATAAATGATTATATACTATCACTCTCTGGGGTTACTCGTAGAAAACATTGTCAAGGTAATTTTAACAATACTTTACTTGATTAAGTCCCGAGAGTGATAGTAAATTACGAGAATTTGAAATATTACGTTTAAGCTATGTAGTATTGTTAAATGACGCCGAAATTGTTTCGTTTCAAAGTTATAAGGGCCATTAGCGTATAAAAATTGAAGCGCAATTCTTTTAAACTCAGGCCATTAGTTGACGCTTAGTGAATAAATTCGATTAGTTGCATGAAAAAACATTTTGAATTTTTAAATAAATGGCTTATTTCTGCGTGTTGAAAATAATTCAACTTAGCGTTTGTAGCTGTAGCAAATATTTGTGCTATTCGTTTGTGATATCTGGATCTCTCCTCGCAATGCATTTTATATGAAAACCAAATCTTGTTCAGCTGGGTTATATTAAAAAGTATGCGGCGCAGACTGGACGGCAGATCGTTATTTTATGAGAGACTAAATGGCAAAATGATCCATAAATAAAAAAAAAATCTCGTCGAATATTCAATTAAATTTTTTGTCTAAAGTTGAGACATTTCATTGACAAATTTGGCATGATAATGTATACTAATATTATAAAGAGGAAAGATTTGATTGTTTGTTTGTTTGTTTGTTTGCATTGAATAGGCTCCGAAACTACTGGACCGATTTCAAAAATTCTTTTGCCGTTAGAAAGCTACATTATCACTGAGTGGCATAGGCTACTTTTTACCGCGGGAAAATACCTTTTCCTACGGGAAAATTAATATATCGCGGGCGAAGCTGCGGACAGAAGGCTAGTGATTTAATAAATTACTAGTTTTTTATTATAATGTGCTATGTAATAAACGATCTTTTTGATCTTTAATCTACAGATTGGTTTAGGTTGGGTTTATCATAATAATATGGAAATCCTTTTCCAAGAAATTTGCAGTATAGCTAATGACCAATATGTATTTTGTCCAATATTACTTGTTAAACTTGACGTAGATTGATACGTACTAATATTATTATATTATGTATATCATGGGTGGTCGGGTCTCCTTAGTATATTTACACTAGAAAGCTCAGTTCTGCCTTGTCTATGTACCTACTTATGTTCTCGGGTTCAGGTTCAGGTTCAGGTCCTCAGAACCCCGTTATTATTGTAGTTGGTTTCCCTTTTAGAACAACAAACTAAAAGCACAACTTTACGCTGTCCTACATTGTGCCCAAAAACTTTCAGGTACAATTTATTCGCAAAAGCTTATGGAACTAGCCCCGCAGTTATTTAGAGGCTTACCGCCGATGACCTAATTCTGGCCATGTCTAATTGACGCGTCACACATGCGCTATGGCTGGTGTTGCCACTCTAAACGACAGAAAAGCTAATATAAAATAAATGAAAGAAAATAGGAGAAAAAGACACTCGTTCGTTTTTTTTTTAGATACCTTAAGGTACGAGTAACTTCTATCGATTTGTACATAATTATTTTTATCACACTAGAAGTAGGTAAAATAAATATTTTTTTAAATTTCAATTACAGTATCTTTACTTTAAGCGTTATAATAACTTTTTTTTTTTTTAAGTATTTATTTATTTATTTATTTATTTATTATGGTTTGCCAACAGGTAAAATACTATAAAACTTGCACTACAACATGTTAATAAAAAATGGAAGAGTATTCACCCAAATTACAGGCAAACACAGCATGCATTAAACATAAACATACGCATGTCGCCAAAGACAAATTACTACAAAACAACACTTACGACATGAGCTATTAACCATAAAAATATGTAGAAACAATATAATATATAAAAAACCTAAGTGAGAACAAAAGTGGTCCTACAACAGAACTATAACTACCTACTACAACCAGAAGCAGCGGCAAATAATATTGAACTAAATCGTGACCCAAGTAACCTGCTACAGTATTGAAAGCGTAAGACAATTAAATTACAATAACAACTACTGGGTCTCGAACCTATGCTAATTATTTATTTTAAATATATACAAAAGCTTCTTATATTTATTAATAGAAACGTTTAAAATATCGACTCTTGTATCCTTAAAAAACTCGTTATGATTTCTACAAATCCTTGGAACAATACTATGAGAGCCAACTTTGGTCCTGTAAGTTTTTGTAGCAAATGGTCGAAAATTTGCCACACGAGCGTGCTGTCTCGGAACGGTCATATTAACTGTGGATTGCATGTGTGTGCTTTTTTTTACGTGTTATCACAAAATCATTGTGTCCAGAGGACATGAAATAAACTTCCTTCACACGTTTCTTTTATATGAGAAAATGAAGGTAAATAAGTTCTTGTTAAAATTGCATTTTTAATACAATTTTTTGGTGACTGTGCTTTTTCTTGCATTGTCATCCAAAATATAGTCCGTATCAAGTTTCAAGTCCATCAACCGCGAACACAATCTTGAAAAGTCCACCAGATCACAGCTAGATTATTGTACTCTATCACCGGATTTATATAAGTATTTATGGACGTGGTCGAAAAATGGGTTGCAAATTTTTAAACCACAACTTAGAAACATACAAGCATACACACAAACCTTGCAAGTTAAACAAAAGCTTGTAAAAAAAGATTGACACAGTTAACGTAATGTAACATAACGAAGCGTCGCGACAGAAAAACATAGCTCTATATGCGCATGTGGTAGCGGAGTAGCAACGTAGTCAGGAGATAAAGACCTCCGTAAATTAAAGCCGCTAAAATCTTTAACATTCTTATTTTATTTAGCACCTTGCTGGCTCATTTATCTTTTGAAATAGTGCTAATTTAAAAAGAAACTTCTTTGGCAGTGGATAGGCCACATTGATCATAGTGAACCGACTACCGATGGGGCCGTAAGGTTTGGTTTGGTTGACATAATGATGAAAAAAACATTAGACTCATTATGTACTCAATATTTATACAATGTAAGAAACTTTAAGACAATTGGAACATTGGAGGTGGCTAAAACTCCACATGAATACGAGATTTGTTTAAAAAAATCAAGTATCAGTATTTTTATTAAATAAAATAAAATAAAATGAAATTAACAGTTAAAAAGAAAATAAAGATAACTTACCTAAGTAAAATTAACTAAATATGTACATGTCACTATAAAAATAAAAATTATAAAAAGAATACCCCGTCCAAAAGATCTGACTGTGGCAGGGTTCCCATGATGCTGGCCGAATTACCCCTTTGGACCGCAAGTGCGATCCGTTGGGATAAATATGCGCCAGCTCTTGGGTCCCCAGAGGTGTCGACGAACCGGGAAGAAAGGGCCTTCATGAATGACTTCATGTCGGCTGACCAAGGCCCTAAGGTCTCAACAGCAAGCGCTGCAAACTCGTAATCCTTTAATAAAGATGAGTACTTGCGGCGCTTGAGGAGTTGGGCCTGATCAGCCGCAGCGCCGGCTTGTGAGCTAGTTGCCTTGATGTGGGACAGAGCGAAAGTATCAACGCATGTAGCGTCCCACACCAGAGCCCTACCGAGCTTCCACGGCACCAGTGTGACCCCGTCTGGACGCTTGCCATCGTCCCTTGCCATGCCAGCCGGCTCTAAAGCTATCTATTATGTACTTAATGCCGATAATATTCAATTACATACCTAATTATAACAGTAACGATTCGATATAAGACAAAACAGGGATATTGATGAAGAAACAGAAAACCTAGCGTTAAACCAGTAGGGCAACACTGTGGCCTTTGTTGGCATAGCGTCCACGTTAACACGTTATTATGCTGCATAATGACTGGATGTATTTGCATATGCTGCTCGGCCTGATTGGTTTACATGTCACTTAACAAGATGCTGCGTCTGGAATGCTGGATATTGACTACTATATTCGTAACAATCCATCAATAAATAGGTCTACTGATCTGTTGATGGATCAGCATGATGAAAGTAGACGTGATGGTCAAATAAATATCTATAAGTAAGGAGTATAAAACAATATAATTTGAATGAGGGTCCTCCTACAATCGCAATTAATATATTTTTGCGTTAAATGCTTGTACTTGTCTATTTCTAAATGGTAATATTTTTTTACGTTAACGTTAGTGATAAAGCTTTTGTGATTCTAAATTATTTTCAGCAACAGCGTTATAATTAGTATTTCTGTTGACTTGTGATAACGTGTAGTATGCTTGAAAAGCGACCGCAATGTTATTTAACTGTTTCTATTTAGGAATTATCTTTTTTACCCGACTGCAAGGAAAGGGTTATGTTATTCGCGCGTATCTTGTATGTACCTACGTAATATTCTTTGTTACTTCATATTTATTGTAATAAATTTTGTTGAATGAGCTCGAACTGCGTCGACCAAAATCGATTATTTGCAAAAGCCATATTATTTAGAAAATATAAGCTGTAGTAGTCTAGCGGTTTAATCTAAGGCCTCTCAAGCAGAGGGTCGCGGATTTGAGCCTCTCGAGTTATTCTGAATTTATGTGTGAAATTACATTTGACCATCAGCTTTAAGGTTAAGGAAAACATCGTGAGGAAATCTACACACACCTGCAAAGAAATTCAATGGTGTGTGTGAAGTTCCCAATCTCCACTGGGCCTGCGTACCTATAAACTACGGCACAAGCCCTCATATTCTGAGAGAAGGACTATGATTGTAATGGTACGTATATACGCTAGGATGATAAGGCGTACCTACCTATAATTAATTTTATGCCATAAACATGTTATTCACAAATACTGCTTGTATCCGTAGTATACAGAATACGAGTCAAAACAAATGAACGGTTCAGTTTTGTAAAACACCTAATAAATGAGTCAGCGGTTGCAAAATAGACCACGTATTTATAAATCAAGTCACAAAACTATCTAAAAATCGAGATTTCTTATGTAATTGTGCAAGCATTTTAGTTTCATCAAGCGTGTTATTGCCAACAGATTTCTAGGTAACCGTCTGCCGACCTAGAGCAAACAGAAAAACGCAGCCGAGTCATAACAAAGCCGGTCGAATTTGAAGCTATAAAACAGAAATAGCGTGAAACGTGTTATCCGCTTATAGGTTACGTGTTAATTGTTTCACATCCCGTGTTGTAACACTTTCAAGAATTTCCGCTGATTTGGAAGCAGGTGCAGGTTATTGCAAGTTTCTGGCCTAATTACACACAGCGTATTTGTGTTCGTATACAGGAAGCAAATTTTCCTAATAATTAGTCTGTATGAACGCGTATGTTGAAGTAATTACTTAGTTACAAATTATATACTTTACAGTTTTTTTTTTGATATCCGTTAACTTCGCTAAATGGCTTATTATAAAATTATATAGTTAGTGCCATTAACGAAGACACGTGATTTTGTCAAAATTAGACTTTAATGCCATTGCAATAAGAACCACGGCACGTGTCATTATGAATTTATGAATGACTGGATCTATAGTCGACCAAATAAATTCTACGGGTTCAAATTTTGCGCAGAACACTCTGTCACTATTTATACGGAGCTACCACTCTGTTACCATGCATTATTACGAATATTACATAACCACCAAACATCTTTTTTGGATTCCGATAGTTCATAATTATCTGTGATGTCAGTATATCATCAATTATTTCACTCAAATAACCGCAGAAAATAGACTGTGTAAACGGCAACAACTTTTTTTAGCTTAGGACAAGTTTACCTGCGCAAAATTTGAAAATGACCCATTTACCATTTTTTAACCCCTGACACAAAAAGAGGGGTGTTATAAGTTTAACCGCTATGTGTGTGTGTGTGTGTGTGTGTGTGTGCGTGTGTGTGTGTGTGTGTGTGTGTGTGTGTGTGTGTGTATGTGTGTGTGTGTGTGTGTGTGTGTGTGTGTCTGTCTGTCTGTCTGTATGTGGCATCATAGCTCTTAAACGGGTGAACCAATTTGGATGTGGTTTTTTTATCAGAAAGCAGGTTTCTTGGCGATGGTTGTTAGTATGTTTCATCAAAATCGGTTCAGCCATTTCAAAGTTATCAGCTCTTTTGTTAGCTGCGGAAAGTATCTTAGACGCGTAATGGGCATTTACTTACCTATGTTCAAACATACGAGTGACATAATTGCATTGGAGGTTTTTAAAATTTTTAATTTATATTTTTTATAACAGCTTTTACATCAGAAATAAACGATAACAGTGATTATACCAAATGGTGTTATACATTATATCTATCTGCACCGCAAAATACCTAACGAATTGATCGAAGTATAGACAAAGTTCTATGTCTAGTAGAGGGATCTCAATATCAGCAACCACAGCGCAATATCTGGATTACAATTACAGTTAATTAATTCAACTTATCAAACAGTGCCGATCAAAATTAATGTATCTGCTATGTGTACATCTCCAGACTATTGTTAGGTTTGCATAAGATCATTCAATTAATTCAGTGAATGTCAAACGGCGATATCATAATTAATCGTTCTGCTTTAGTAACATAAATATAATTGCTCTGTAATTTAATTCAAATTCCATATTAACCTGAAAAAAGTGCGGTAAAAACCTTGATGGCGTAGTGGTTTGCCCTTTAGCCTCTAAAGCAGAGAATCGTGGGTTCGAGCCCCGACTCGCACCTCTTAATTTTATCGGAATTTATGTGTGAAATTACATTTGAAATTTACCATGAGCTTTACGGTGAAAGATAACATCGTGAGGAAACCTGCACAGAAATTCAATGATGTGTGTAAAGTTCGCAATTCGCACTGGACCGGCGCGGGAACTACGGCCCAAGCCCTTCCATTCTGAGAGGAGGTCTGTGCCCTGCATTGGGACGTATATAGACTGGGATTGTGATAATTAACGATAATTCACTTTTAAAAATCATTATCTTCTTAATATATCTTCGGAATGAACGCGTATATTGAAGTAATTACTTAGTTACAAATTATATACTTTACAGTTTTTTCGTACCAACGACCAAGTTTCGACAGATGGCGCCACATAACGGGGGCGAAGCCGCGGGCATCAGCTAGCAGTTTATAAAATCAAGTCTTGTTGCATAAAATAGTAAATGGGGCCTTAGACTGTCCCCGTTTGTTACAAAAAATTAATATGACCGTTCCGAGACAGCACGCTCGTGTGGCAAATTTTCGACCATTTGCTACAAAAACTTACAGGACCAAAGTTGGCTCTCATAGTGTTGTTCCAAGGATTTGTAGAAATCATAACGAGTTTTTTAAGGATACAAGAGTCGATATTTTAAACGTTTCTATTAATAAATATAAGAAGCTTTTGTATACATTTAAAATAAATAATTAGCATAGGTTCGAGACCCAGTAGTTGTTATTGTAATTTAATTGTCTTACGCTTTCAATACTGTAGCAGGTTACTTGGGTCACGATTTAGTTCAATATTATTTGCCGCTGCTTCTGGTTGTAGTAGGTAGTTATAGTTCTGTTGTAGGACCACTTTTGTTCTCACTTAGGTTTTTTATATATTATATTGTTTCTACATATTTTTATGGTTAATAGCTCATGTCGTAAGTGTTGTTTTGTAGTAATTTGTCTTTGGCGACATGCGTATGTTTATGTTTAATGCATGCTGTGTTTGCCTGTAATTGGGTGAATACTCTTCCATTTTTTATTAACATGTTGTAGTGCAAGTTTTATAGTATTTTACCTGTTGGCAAACCATAATAAATAAATAAATAAATAAATAAATTACTGCAACTTTTATGGAGTAAAATTTAACATAACGCAATAGTACCGAAACAAAACACGAGCAGCCCTTTGAAATTCACTCATAGATAATTAATTTTCAGACAAAACAACTGTAATGGAACTAATTAATTTTGTAACCTCAAACAAAAGATTAAAAGATAATTCTCGTTCGTGACTGAATTTATATCTTCATAAACCTCTATTGTGATTCCGATCCAGAAGTAGTTAGCCGAGCAAGTCTGTTTATGTTTATTCTGTATAAAAATAGACAAAAGTTTCAAACAACAGTCTGTGATGCTATTTTGTTAGCAAATAAAACGATTTAAGGTGCAAAAGGCCTTGGGATGTGTCTAGTTAGTAGTTAAATAATAGTTTCTTCAGTAGTAAGAGTATAAGACCTCGTAGTAATACAATTGTATTGCTACGAGCTTCACAGTTAAAGAGAACATCGTGAAGACATTGCACATACCTGTGAACCAATTCAATGGTGTGTGTCAAATTCCCAATCTGCATTGCCGCGGCTCTTTCATTCTGTGAGAAGGCCTGTGATCAGCAGTGGGACATCATATAGGCCGCGATGATGATGATGATGATGAGTAATCAATACAGTGTAATAGGTAAAAGCGACGGGTTTTTATGGTTTCCTATAATTTAATAAGTCATAATGTATCATTCTCCATAATCAAAGTTAGTCATAAAGTGATTTATTTCTAAAACAGTATTTTCTTCGCAATTGTAATCAAACAAACCTAAGTTAATCTACTGCATTCTATAGGATGACATTTAAAAAAATTCTGAAGAATATATTGTTTCAGAAATAAATCATTTTATGACTAACGTTGATTATGGAGAATGATACATTATGACTTATTAAATTATGGGAAACCAAGGTGCGCCACTGGCGATTTCTATTATTACGTTCTGTCTGGCTTTTCTAATGAAATAATTTTGTTTTTAGAAATGCTACGCTTATGGTTTTTGCTTTGATAGTTGGTATAAAGACGGATATAGGACGGATAATCTAGTAGTTACAATGTAAAATGTCACTAGAATATTTTAACGCCGAAGTAGTCATAAAAACCACCAACGATATCTCCGTTTATTCAGGACCTTGGCACAGATAAACTCAAACCGTCGGTATTTTATTTATTTAGTTGAACAAAGATTAAAACGATTACTGCATAAATTAAACACATATGATAACATTCATAACAAGGTACTTACGGGACTTCACAACGATATTACAAGCTTTTATTTTAACATGCCGTTATAGTTTCGGTCAAATCTTAGCAGTCGTAATTAACCCACTTCTATGCTCGTATTGACTTTAAATTTGGTATTAAGTGTATGATTAGACAACAATGTAAGTACAGTTAGCAAAAAAGCTTCCATTATCTTTTTTTAATATTTAAGCTAATATTTAACTTAATCTACAATCCATAAAATTTAAGTAACCAAAACACGCAAACATTCCCGTTATAGCATTAGTCGAATTCACCTTGTTAATTGCGTTTTTACTTTTATTAATTGGACATCAACCACTGAAATTTTTTTTTCGTAATTTATTACAACTGTAGTAACTTCGTTAAGTGATATAAAAGTTGGTAACCGGCACTGTTGAGCGAGCCGCAGAGACGAACAATGTCGCGTTACCCACTGAAGCAAGAGTAACCAACAAACACAAATTTTTAAATTCGCCTTCGTTAGTAGCGTTTGCCACTTTAAATAAATAGAAAACAACCACTCACCTAACACCTTAAAATTATTTTCTCGTCAATTCTTAGAATCGTAATAGAGGCGTTAATTTAAGACGCAGAGACGAGCAATGCCGCGTTACCCACTGAAGCAAGAGTAACCAACAAACAAACAAACTTTTAAATTCGCCTTCGTTAGTAGCGTTTGCCACTTTCAATAATTTTAGAAAACAACCACTCACCTTACACCTTAAAATTATTTTCTCGTCATTTCTTAGAATCGTAATACAGGCGTTAATTTAAGACGTAGAGACGAACAATGCCGCGTTACCCACAGAAACAAGAGTAACCAACAAACACAAATTTTTAAATTCGCCTTCGTTAGTAGCGTTTGCCACTTTCAATAAATAGAAAACAACCACTCACCTTACATCTTAAATTTATTTTCTCGTCATTTCTTACAATTGTAATAGAGGCGTTAATTTAAGAGTTGGTAACCGGCACAGTCGAGTGGGCCGCAGAGACGAACAAAGGCGCGTTACCCGCTTAAGCAAGCGTTAGTAATTCGATTTTAAACCCTAGTGACGGAGAAGTCTGACTTTCACGCCGCGTCAATTTGTCTCGGATAATGAGCAAATAGAAAGAAATCGAAATGATGAGGGTTGCTCATTTTAAAGTTGATTATGAGCACTTAAAAGTATTTTTATAGCGGTAACATAATGTTGAACAATTCAGTAACGTAGATATTTTTGAATACTTACAAATAAAGTTTATTTAGCCCTGAGTGCAAATTCATTACATTTTGAATAAGGAATTAAAATGATTTCACCATCTTATTTTAAAATAAGACTAGGGGCCTGTTGCATAACAAAGTACAACTAATAATACAAGCGGAACTCTCGCTTCAGTTAGATTATCTATAAAGAGAGTTCCGCTTGTAATTATAAGTTGTACTTTGTTATGCAACAGCCCCCTGGACCCAATTGCATAACAAAGTTAACTCGTGACCACGGCTGCTGTAATGTGGCCGAAAAGTCGAGGTAAATAAATATTTATTGCGTGATAAGTCCCGTTTAGTATAGTAATTATGAGTGAAAATCACGAAAGTTTAAAACAGTATATTCCACGCTAGTTTTGATGATTAAACCACAGTATAAAAAAAGGAACCTTTTCTTTTTTCATTGCGCATGAAACCAAGTAATCAATGTGTGGCGATTGTCTCGACCGCGCTATGAACATAGAAACCGTTCGCCGTGCCTTTGGTCGCGCATAGAGACGGTTCGGTCGAGTCGAGCCATAAGGTTTAGAAAATGATCTAAGAATTAAGACTTTTTTGTCAAAGTCTATCTTGTGCCAAGATAAAAATCACGGCAACGTATATACTTTTATAAATTGCATAAAGTAATCTCCCAAAACCAGGCACGTTTCATACTGCAATGCTCGTCATGTGAAGAATAAGATTGCTGAAATTTTCATCTTGGCTTTGTGTTGTTGTTCCCAACCACACTAGACCGGAACAAATAAGAAACGCCTCAGGTTTCAAGCAATAGAAAGGGTAAGTGTGTTTTGTAAACGAGCACGAGTTCGATTTCCTGGAACGGTTATTTGTTTTGTCTGCCCACAAAGTACACTTTTAATGGAATTTAGTTAATATCCTGTAGCAAATGAAAGGCGATTAGATTAAAACGTGACCCACAAAAACCACTTTAATTATTGCAAATAATTGGTAAAAAAATGTTCCTATGTTCTTATATGTTTCCTGACAGATTTTACTATTACGGGTACCGTATCGTACCAACTGTGGGATTAGGTAGGCTGCCAATTTGTGAGGTAGGCTACGGCAGGCTATACTTTACGTTTACGTTAAGGACTTTAAGATTAACAGATAAACCAGAAACGTTAACGATTTATCATACGTCCAACCAGCCCACAAACCTGACCAGACCGTGGTTGAAATTCTATGAAGCTCGACTACACGGTAATTAGTCAAATGGATTGGAATCCCATGAGCCTACCGCTGCGGACATGTATTCTGCGCATTTATTTATATGACATGAATGCACGATGCGGCAGGCGAGATTATCTTCTAATATATAAAAATCTCCTGTCACGGTGTTTGTTATCGAACTCCTCCGAAAAGGCTTGACCGATTTTTATCATTTTTTTTTCTATACTCGGTAGGTCTGAGAATAGGTCGTAGGCTATTTTTTATTCTTCGCAGACGGAGTTGCGGGCAACAGCTAGTCTAATATATAAAAATCTCGTGTCACGGTGTTTGTTACCGAACTCCTCCGAAACGGCTTGGCCGATTTTTATGAAACTTTTTTATCTACACTCGGTAGGTCTGAGAATAGGTCGTAGGCTATTTTTATCCCCCCCCCCCCCATTCTTCACGGACGGAGTCGCGAGCAACAGCTAGTATTTTATAAATAATGTCCTTCGGCTGCATTCGAGGGGCAGTGGTAAGCAAAAATACAATAAATAAGTTTGTGTTAAAAATTATTAGGTTAAAAGTATTAGGTATCAAGTAAAAGTAACTAAGTATTAACTTAAAATAACATAGGCATGTTACGTTTAAGTAGACGCTAAGAATAAAGTTTTTTTTTTTAACTATGGGACTATACATCCTTGTATTGTTTTTTTATATAATTATTATTATTTTTTATTTAATTCTATATTTGTATGTTTTTTTTTAGTTTGTAATTTATTATATTTTAATTTGAAAAGATGACTTCCTGCCAAGTTTCTTGCGGCGCATTCTTCTTGGCAATGATGGTCCTTACGAAAGCGCTGGTAGTTTAAAAAAGTGACATGTAAAAGAGCCCTTTGCGGCCTATTTGCAGAATAAACGTTTTGATTTTTGATTTTTTTTTTTGATTACTAGTGTCTAAAGAACTTAAACGACTTTTTAAGCAATGCACATGTACAATTAAAGACATCCACGTCGCTGAGTCTCGCGTCATTATTAAATAATTTGCAGGCTCGTTTAATAATAACATTCCCGGCATAATGGGTCCGACAGCGTGAAATAGAAAAAAGATCTTTTTTGCGGCACTGGCGCTCTCGTCTACGCGGAACTTTAAAACTAATATTTTGTAATTTAGCGGGGGCATCTATGTGTAATCCGCTTAAAGTAATAAGTATGAGTTTTTAATTCGGTGAGAAATGTCATTCACATAAAGCGTAAAGAGCAATGGACCTAAATGGGTAGGTATCCTGGGGTTATTGTATGTGATGCGACAAAACAGGCCTAACTCTGCTCCCAGAGCTATTCGTATTGATCGAATGAAATCATTGAAACATTGCGGTAACACGCAACGCTTTTCCGAATTACTTAGCGCTAATGATACGAGCTCTGTTTGTGCGAGCTGTATTCATTAGTTGCTAATGTTTGTATGTACGATTTGTACGTTTGGATTTTGGTACAATTTGCTGTATTGGGGGCTGTAAATATGTTTTATAGTCAATATCAAAGTACTCGTCCAGGCAAATCAAACGAGCCCAAAGTCGACGGGGTTGTTTCGTTTTATTACAGATTTCCTATGGCCACCTTCCAGCTCCATCATCAGATCAGCTCCATGTCACAATAATATTGCATTGTCACCTGATTTACACATGCAAGATTTGATTACAGACAAACATCCAGACAGGTTAAACTAAATAAAAGCTTGTAAAATACATCTTTTACAGTTTTTACAATGATTTATTTTTTCATTAGTTAAGTAGGTACTTAACGTCATAAAGATGTAGGTATATTATTGTAATAAAAATAGAACTTTGCCTAAAACTACCTACGTTTTCAAAAGATTTTCCAGTTACGCTTAGTCAAGAGGTTCCGTATACATATAAGCATATATATAACAGATTTGACCTACGTTAGCCAAACTACCCACGATCAACTTAACACAAACTGCTAAACTAAATGACCTGTCAGCGTTCGTAAGAGGTTATTTTGCCGTCTTACACATCATTAGACTCGGAAACCAACGGAAAAGGAACAAAGAAGTGTCATTATTTCCGCAGATATAATGCCGAGATAAGTGGGATAACGTACCTATGATGAAGTACGAGTAGTGTAGTGCGTCTTATTGTTTTGCCAATTATGAGGCAAATACGTCAGAGTAGTGGAAAAACTACTACTAGTTTGCTTTTCTTTAATATCCTTACTAAGCCTTCTTCTAATATATAAAAATCTTGTGTCACGGTGTTTGTTATCTAACTCCTCCGAAACGGCAGCACCGATTTTTATAAAACTTTTTTCTCCATATTCGGTAGGTCTGAGAATAGGTCGTAGGCTATTTTTGTATACCTACCCCTATTCTTCGCAGACGGAGTCGCGGGCAACAGCTAGTAATATTAATTAATCCTATCCTACTAATATTATAAACGCGAAAGTTTGTAAGAATGTATGTATGTATGGATGGATGTTTGTTACTCTTTCACGCTAAAACTGTTTGACGGATTCTGATGAAATTTGGCACACAGATAGTTTATAATCCGGATTAACATATAGGATACTTTTTATCCCGGAAAATTGCATAGTTCCCGAGGGATAGCGATAAACGAATTCTTCGCAGGAATGCCAAAACCGCTAGAGTTACACATATGTAATGTATGATGGAAATGTTTATCTTAAATAGTCCTACAAAAAAAAAACCCACCACAGTATATATCTTTCGAAATTCCCACGGGATAGGGAAATATCTAAACTTTCTTTGTTTTTTTGTTTATAGCAGAATCTCTGAAACTATTGAGCCAATTTTAAAATTTTTTTCACCATTAGAAAGTTACACTGTTCTTGATTGACATAAGTTACTTTTTATGCGGGAAAATTCAAAATTCCCACGGGATAGAAATAAATTATTTAAATTTAGTAGCTGATTTTAATAATTCTTACATATTATGTGATATGAATATCCCCGATAACAAAAGCTACTTTTTTTCGGGTAAATACAAAATTCCCACGGGAAAGAAAAAACTGAATTCAACTTCGGGGCTGATTTTGAAAATTCTTTCAACAATAGAAAGCTACAACTATTCCTGATTGGTAAAGACTACTCTTCTTCGGGAAAATGAAAATTCCCGTGGGATAGAAATAAGTGAATTCAACTTCGGGGCTGATTTAAAAAATTCTTTTACCAATAGTAAACTACAGTATCCCTTATTTACATAGGGTACTTTTTCCGGGATAATAAAATATTCCCGCGGGATAGAAATAAGTAAATTCAACATCGGCACTGATTTTAAAAATTCTTTCATATGATATGATATGACTATCCCCAATTGACATAGGCTACTTTTTCTTCAGGAAAATGCAAAATTCCCACGGGATAGAAAAAACTGAATTCAACTTAGGGGCTGATTTTGAAAATTCTTTCACCAATAGAAAGCTACACTATTACTGATTGGTATAGACTACTCTTCTTCGGGAAAATGCAAAATTCCCGCAGGATAGAAGTAAGTCAATCCAAATTTGTGGCTCATTTAAAAAATTCTTTCACTAATAGTATGCTACAGTATCCCTGATTGACACAGGTTACTTTTCTACGGGAAAATACTAAATTCCCACGGGATAGAAATAAGTGAATTGAATATAAGGGCTGATTGTTAAAATGATTTACTAATAATAAAAAGCTACGATGTCTCTGATTTTCAAAAAAGGTCCAAAAAGGAATTTCTATCCCGCGGAAACTTTACTTTGCACTTTCCGGGATAAAAAAAAGCCTGTTTCAATCAGGCACAGGCCTCCTCCCAGAACGAGAGGACTTGGGCAGTAAGATTTGAGAACTTCACACCCACCATTGAATTTCTTCTCAGGTGTGTGCAGCTTTCCTCGCGATGTTTTCCTTCAATATAAAGCTCATGGTAAACTTCAAACGTAATTTACCACATGAATTCGGAAAAACTCAGAGGTGCAAGCCTGGGCTCAAACTCACGACCCTTTGCTTAAGAGTCCATAGGTCTGACCACTAGGGCACCACGGCTTAGCGGCTATAGAATTCACTTATTCCTATTCCACGGGAACTTTTCATTTTCCTGGCATTATCCTATGTGTTAATCCATGTAATAAACTACCTGTGTGCCAATTTTCATCCAAACAACTAACGTTATTGTCTTCGCGTACGAAGTCGCGGGCAAAAGCTAGTATATTATAAATGCGAAAACGTGTCTGTCTATCTGTCTGTATCTCTTCACGCTTAAGCCGTTCAACCGATCTACTTGGATGAAAGGAATGGAGATAGTTTGTGTTCAACCTCGACCGCCGCCTTAGGTGTTAATAATACGACGGTTGCTCTTCGAATGACAATTTATTTAATTTTGACGCACTATATACTGTCACGGAAAAATCTTAACAGCGCGATTCAGCTGGCCCGATTGTCCGTACAGCGCCATCTAACGCACAATAGAATCAGTAATAAAACAATATTACTGCTAGACAGTTTGAGACCCTGGGAAGAACATAACATAGGATAGTTTTTATCCTGGAAAATTGCACAGTTCCCGCGGGATAGCCATAAATGAATTCTGTCGCAAACGGAGTTACGGGAAACAGCTAATACTTAATAAGATGTTCAACTTATCACATAATTTTCTTTTGTGTGAAAGTAACGTGTCAATGCGGAATATTCGTTTCTCGTCGACAGGTTTTGGTCATTAAGTAACAACAAAATTCAAAATTCAGTTTTCTATTGTTTACTTTTGAATGTTTTGGTGTGTGTGTCTCAACAATTTTATCTTAATCGTACACGACGGAATAGAAGAATTGGTATGAATGAATTATTACATACACTTGAAAAGATAATTTCAACAAGTTAACACTCATGATAAATAACGGTAGCAAGCGTATTTAATATTATTTAAATGATAACAAAGTAGGTAAATCAACAATTGCCACAAAATGGCGTATGTTTTAAAATGATGTCGCATTATCTAATATTTAAAAATCTCGTATCACGGTGTTTGTTATCGAACTCCTCCGAAACGGCTTTACCGATTTTTATGAAACTTTTTTTTTCTGTATTCGGTAGGTCTGATCGTAGGCTAGTTTTTATACCCCTAGGTGATATAAGGCAAAACAACGTTTGCCGGGTCAGCTAGTAATGAATAATAATGTGCTTACATTTAAAATTTATTTACTGTTTTTGCTGAGTACCACTTGACTATACTTCAAGTCAGTCTGATAACTAGAAACATTTAGTTTTACAAGTTCAAATAGTATAAATATGTATGTATGCAAAACTATGTATTGTATACAAAAACATGAAATTAACAGTTAACAAGAGAAACAGATGTACAAAGGCGACCTTGTCCCTTGAAGGGATCTCTTCAGCATTCTTCACAATTTACGTCAAATCAAAATACTTATATAATATTAATGCACTCGAAATTATTCGCAAGCTAAACCAGAGAAGCCATTGTAATCTTAAGGAAGAACCGAATAAAAAGTAAGAAAATCTGTCTTTTTTTATGCTGGGACCACGGCTGTCGGTTTCACGGTATTGTTAATAACAAGTACGTGGTTTTGTGAAACAACGATTGTCAATACAATGAGTGCTGTAGTATACTGCCACTCAAAGTGGTCAAATGACATTCAGCCGATCATTAGCACAAAACGCATAAGACGGGCATTTAGCTTTCTCTTGGGGTGCGTGTCGGGTAACTTCCTCGTGCACCCAAGAGCTGCAGTTCCCTTCTGGATCCGTCCGCGGGGAAGAACAATGCTTGGGCCGGTGCACCCTGGGCATATCAATGATTTTTTGCCGAATTATGGATATTCGCCGGCCGATGGCTGGAATGTATAGAATTATATTACCGAACAGCGGCCTAACATATTATTTTGAATCTGTTTTCTACTCGACGCTACCAAAATGGTCCTCCAAAGGACAGATTCACATTTAAAGAAAAGCTAAATAGCTTTTCTTCGATTAATATACCAAATACTGGTTGGTGCTCAAAACCTTAGATCTCAAAACTCTCGGCAAATAACGTTTCCCTTGTGAGATGAAGTTTTATATTGAGTATTTTTTGACAATTGAGTCTTGTGTTACATACATCGTTCCGTGAAGAAGATGATATTTTATTTATTTATTTATTTATTTTATTTTCGGAGAACCAACAGCTACAAATTACAGAGTAGGTTTAACATGTAATAACATAGGAGCCAATTATAGGATCTCACAAATAGAACCAAGAAAAAAAAAAGAAAGAAAGTACGCGAACAATCGCAAAGTTATGCCACACAAATTTTGATACAAAAAGATATCAGAACTAATCTCTATACAAAAATAAAACATATTAGTAAAAAACAGTCCTAACCTGAACCTAGTACCTAAGCACGCTCAATCAAACCACCCCCCCACCAACCGCCGCCTCACCGTAGATAGATTACAGTTGAATATATCGATATCCAGCTCTTCCGCAACGCCGTTCACACTACGACAAGCTCGCCTCAAAAAACTATTCCTCCTGTATTTAGTTGTGCCAAACTTAAGGGAAATAGGTGGTTAGTATCTTTTTGACCTATTAGGGCTTTTTGACCTATATTTATTTTGAAGATTTGACACTCTAAGGTTCTAGTAATTCTCACAAAAAAACCGTCACAATATGTGAAATAGATTGCTGAACATTTCCCATAATCGGGCGACAGTTAGTAGGATATAAAATAGTGAAATATATTAAAAAAATATATATTTTTAATGATTGACGGTTAATTACAATCAAGGAAAGTAAATCGCGTACGAGGGCGGAACCTTTTCACAACCAATATCACGATAGTTTCTTTGGCAGATGTATGGAATGTCAACATGACATTTGCTATGAAAAGGGTTCCAGGGTTAACGTGATTCAGGGTTTGTTTCACCACCCATTGATTAATTTTAACTGACGGATAAATTTGATCAATGGATGGTGAAACAGGGGGTCAACTTCCTTGACTGTACATCAGACATATTTGCTACAGGATAAATACCGTGATAATAATTTCGCCGCAGTAGCATGAGGTATCACGATCACGGATAATGGTGAGACTCATAATAGTACATACAACTGGCGTCAAAATATCGGGAGCTCAATGATGATACATCCCGCAGCAAATAGTCTACAAATACATATTATCATTACTTTGAAAACAGCTCATCTTAAATCGATGTGTAAACTAAAGCAAACCCTAAAGTTAACCGCGTAAAGTTCACTCAGTAAGATCATGAATTTTGAGATACGAGTTTTTTTGAAAGTAGGTAGTGACATTTCCTCACAATAATTAAAGATACTATACACTACATAGTACATTGTACACTATAGCGTACAACGTACTTAGTACCTAGCGTATTAGCGTAATGGGCGTAGACGTTCTGAAAAGGGATTCTGATAATTTGATTTTTAAAGTATGTCAGCTCCAGAGTAAAAATATCCCGCTGTATAGTAATTGCCGTTATAGGAGTACTGATTGTACTTTCTAAACAAACTAAAAAGTAAGTAAAAGATGGCTGTTATCATGATAAATTGAATCATAAATAGTACAATTCCGGGGTCTAGCGCCGCGATAAATGATCATTGCTTAACTTCGTAAGCGGTTTGAAACACTTCAGAACTCTACTTTTAAAAGGAGTTTCAAAGTAATAAGTACTTTGTTTCAATCACTTTACGAGCAAAAGTTCTCTGAAAATTCTAGTACTAACTTGTTGCATTATTCTTAATGAGTTAGTATTTTTAACATACTAATATATATTTAATATAGGGGAGGTAAGCCTAAAACGGGTAAGCTAAGCGAGATGTGAAATAAAAATACTTCAAAACGTAACTATACTAATTATTTTTATTACAAGAAACGGTCATCTGACATAGAATCAAAAAGTGAAAACAAAAATAGACATTCTCTTCAATAATCTTCAAAAAACACAAAATAGAACACCCTTCCAAATACCCGTTTTACCCGTATGGGGGGGGGGGGCGCCTAAAACGGGTACCACGTTTGGGCAAAACGGGTAAAGACTATTTAATGAGATCAATCAACAAAAGTAACATATTTTTAAAGTTTAATCACTTTCTTGTAACACAATATCACTTATATTTGGTCATTTGAGCTTCTTAAATGTTTAATCAGTCTCATGTTAAATATTGAATATTTTAAAAACTATAAATCATTTTTGGAACATTATACCAATAAATAATTGAATTGTTCTTGACAGGCATCACAGTAATACCTGCTTCTGCCAGAATACGAAGTACACGCTTCATGAGCCCACATAATTACAATCATCACACCTCATCATACAATAATCATACCCGTTTTGCCCCTACCTACCCGTTTTGCCCAAATGCATGTTTTTATTTTCAACCGCCATAACTTCAAAACACAATGCAAGACAACCACGAGATTTCGAAATTTAGAAGCACATTCCTTTCAAATTAATAACTCAAAACTGAAGTAACACTGAAACAAATCTGAAACCACTATGCGGCGAGCATCTCGGCCGCGCAATGAACAGAGAAAACGCTCGCCGCACTACCGGTCGCGCGAATTCGTGGCCGGGCCATAACATGTTCCTTTATCTGCGCGAGTTTTACAAACTACCAGCACTTGGTCTTCTTTGTTCCTACACCTTATCAGCTGATAATTATACAACACTCAAGAATATTCAGCGATTTCTCGAAGTTCCAATATGTATGACAAAGGGTGACAAATGAAACTATCTTAATGTCGCTATCGCTACATTATCATCTGTCTGTCTGTCTGTCACGAGGCTACCTATATCTCAAGAACCGTAATAGATAGACAGCTGAAATGTATACATAAGGTGTGAGTATTTCTATTGTCACTAAAACAAAATAATAAAAATTAAATTAAATTCAAGATATTTTTTTTCATATAATATAAAATGATCCCGCACTACGTACATTTTGCTTAGAAGAAGGACTCTGCTTAAACTAGATAATCATAGATACGGCCGTTTCTAGCGCGTCTATATTTTAACATGCCTACAAATTCATATGGAACCCTCGGTGCGGGAGTCCGATGCGAACTTCGTCGTTTTTTTATTATGAGTGAAACTACCTAAAGTTTAAAACATAACATTTTATTTTATTTTATTACGCAAGCAAAGTCACAAGTATTTCGTAGTATAATTTATTTACTAAAATGTACAAGTTAAGTATGAAGTATCTTTTTCTATTTATTTTTTATTTTCTTCAACTTCATTTTTTTTATTATTTTTTTATTTTTTTTATTTTTTTGTATTTAGTTTGAATTATTACTAAAATGTGTCGAAAGAAGAATATGCCGAAAACGGAATACGTCCTAACAGAAATGTGCCGAGACAAGTATAGTACAATCAGGAATATAATTATATATAAGGGGGACAATCTTACACAAATCGACCTAGTCCCAAACTAAGCAAAGCTTGTACTATGGGTACTAGACGACGATAAACATACTTATATAGATAAATAAATACTTAAATACATAGAAAACATCCATAACTCAGGAACAAACATTCGTGCTCATCACACAAATAAATGCCCTTACCGGGATTTGAACCCAGGACCTCTTGCTTCGTAGGCAGGGTCACTACCAACTAGGCTAAAGCGGTCGTTAAATACGACGAATGTATCTTCTTCTAATATACTTATAAAAATCTCGTATCACGGTGTTTGTTATTGAACTCGTCGGAAACGGCTTGACCGATTTGTATGAAATTTTTGTCCGTCTTCGGTAGGTCTGAGAATAGGTCGTAGGCTATTTTTTAGAACCCTATTCTTCGCGGACGGAGTCGCGTGCAACAGCTAGTATATGTATATTATTTACAAGTATTCTCAATTTTTGGGCACGAAAGTAACACATTAAATTGGCAAGTTAAGTATGAAGTATCTTTTTCTATTTATTTTTTTATTTTCTTCAACTTCATTTTTTTATTACTTTTACGGTCATCCCGTGAAACCATATATTTCAAACTAAATACAAACTGAAATATAGATGCACAGAAAAAACCCCAGAAAAAAGACCAATGCTGGGAATCGAACCCAGGTCCTCAGCGTTCCGTGCTGCGTGCTTACCCCTACACCATCACTGGTTTTGGTTTTAGACCAGTGATGGTGTAGGGGTAAGCACGCAGCACGGAACGCTGAGGACCTGGGTTCGATTCCCAGCATTGGTCTTTTTTCTGGGGTTTTTTCTGTGCGTCTATATTTCAGTTTGTATTTAGTTTGAAATACATTAAATTGGCGCCCAATTATTTTTATCACGCAAAAAAGTAACAAAAGAGCTCTAAAAAATTGCGTTTAATATTTTCTCTCGCTTTGGCAATTTATTGTTGCTGAGGACTACACCATATACCTGGCGTGTTTTACCGACCGTGCCCAAATGGTTGCCATTTATATTCACGCAACAAGGACTCGGTAGTTGCTACCATAAAATAAATGATAGAAAAATGTATTAGATTGCATATTCACTACAGCTATGTGATGTAGCTAAAAATTGTGTGAGGAAATAATCTCCACCATCTTTTGACTGCCGTGATAAGCAGTGGTGGGCTCGTGGTTTGACCTATGGCCTCTCAACCAGACGGTCGTGGATTCAAATCCCGGCTCCCACCTCTGAGTTTTTCGGAATTTATGTGTGAAATTGTTTGTTTTGTTTTTTTTTATGTGCGGATCGGCAAACGTAGCGTGGGACGTCCTCAGACTCGGTGGAGCGATGATCTTCGCAAGGCGGCTGGCAAGAGCTGGATGAGAGTGGCCGAGGATCGTGCTCAGTGGCGTGCCATGGGAGAGGCCTATGTCCAGCAGTGGACGAACATAGGCTGATGATGATGATAATGATGATGTCCGAAATTACATTTGTAATTTACCATGAGCTTTACGGTGAAGGAAAAACATCGTGAGGAATCTTGCATACACCTGCGAAGAAATTTAATGGTGTGTGTGAAGTAACTGGGCCCGCATGGGAACTACGACCCAAGCCCTCTCATTCTGAGAGGAGGCCTGTGTCCTGCAGTGGGACGTATATAGGCTGGGATGATGATGATGATGATGGTGATCTTTTGACTGCAGACAAGTTAACGCATCATCTTGAAAGCCGCGGTAGGTACCTACCTCAACGTTCTTGGACAGCGCCAACTACAAATAAATCTACCATTATCATGGATGGTGGATGCACCTACGTCAAACATCCAATAAATTTTACAAAATATCTCATTTATAATACCTACTAGTAAGATACCAATTTCCCATCGGGTAAACTCGGAAACCACGGCAGTACACGAAGTGTTATATCTATTAATATGAAACTTTATTTTCATTTTGATATTTAACTTAGCCAAAAACATTCACATTAATAATTTACATAATAAATACGTCGATCATTTAACACTTTATGAGTAGTCGTAGTAAATATCTAACTTTACCCCACGGCAAATCATTATTCAGCACATCTGTAATACTGAAACAGAATAATTGAAGACTTTCAAAGCGTGGAAAATAGCGTTAATTCCATCATTTGGTAGGCACTATGTTTTTGCTTAGTTTCCCACATAACAAAAACCTAAGTGCTTGTTACTCCTGCCCAGTTTTAGACAACAACACAAGAGCTTCGAACAAACATGCCCCTCTAAGTCTATAGATGTCTAGCAAAAACTAAAACAAGGGTCTCGACCGCAGTCCTATTTAGCAGGGTCCACGGAACCACCAACTTTAATGGCCGAGTGTTCCGCATTATCTGACCCTTGATAATCAATCAAGCGGGAACGGGTCCAAAGGAATTTGTTCGAAAACTTCTATACAAAAACCACTTAAGAATTGATCGTAACTTCAACTAATTATAAGAGTTTAAGACAGTTGAGATTAACATTGTCTTGAAGTTCGTATTTCGAATAAAGGGAATCTTTCCATTGTAATAGAAGTCTATCAAAGGACGAAAATCTTCTGTTGAGGTAATCCTTCTGGGTGCCTTATTGCGGGAGTTGTTTTATTAATTTCAGCTGAGGAAGAGATATATTAAAAGTTTTATGTATGAGAATGAAAGTAATAAAAGTCAGACTTGAAACTTTAAGGTTTAAGTGAATATTTAAATTATTATTTCGCATGGGTATGAAGTGAAAATTTGAATTAGTGTTATATAAGTAAATATGTGAAAGGTCGTAGCTATGTAAAAAGGTAGTTCATTCTTAAACATGGATATACTTCCGTCACAACTAGAATTTTATGTTTTTAATAATGTGAACATTCACAAAGATATTTGATTACGATTACGAGCTATTTTAATGAATATCGTTAATTTGTAATAGAAACTTCTTCAAGCTATTTAAATATGGATATTTCTTCTAATTTATTTCTCATCTGATTCGAATGCCCAGACAGTGCAATTCTGAATGAATCTGAACTTATTTAAATTTTTGCAAACTTAAATGCTCTTATGATAGTGTAGACCGGGGGGTTCTTTTTAGGGTTTTAAGATCTTTTGGAATACCTCTGAAGTTGATAAGAATGATTGAGGTTGCCACTAAGACTAGCAGGATGAGGGTCCGGGTAGGTTCAAGCTTAACCGAGGAGTTTGAAGTAGCGACAGGCCTTAAGCAGGGGGATGCGTTGTCTCCGATGCTATTCAACTTTGTGCTTGAAAGCGTCATTAGGAAGGTGCTGAACGTTAACGGGGGAGTTGAGTTGAATGGCACGCACCGGGTTATTGGGTACGCCGATGACTTGGCACTGCTGGGACAGCGCGAGAGTGAGGTGCAAGCCATGGCACGAGTATTGGAAGAGGAGGGAGGAAAAGTTGGACTCAGAATCAGCCGCGAGAAGACAGAATATTTCCACATGAGGAGGTACAGTAATCCAAGAGAGAAACGTAAAGACCTAAAGGTGGGTGACTCCATCTGTAGAGGAGTCAATAAATTTAAGTATCTTGGGTGCACTGTGACAGACACTAACCACAGAGAGGAGGAGATTGATATCCGTGTTCAGAGTGCCCTCAGATGTACAGCTGCTCTTCACAAGTTTCTGGTGTCCAGGCTACTATGCAGGAGAACCAAGATTCGCGTCTACAAAACTGTCATTAGACCGATCCTGACGTACGGTTGCGAAGCTTGGACACTAACACTCAAAGAAGAGAATAAGCTGCTAGTGGCAGAATGGAGGATTCTGCGGAGGATTCTGGGGCCGACTCAGAGGGAGGACGGTAGCTGGAGGGTAAGGAAGAACAAGGAAATTGAGGACTTGGTGTCTGAGTCCAATGTTATAGGAGAGACCAAGGCGTCCAGACTCCGGTGGCTCGGACACGTAGAAAGGTTGGGAGACGATCGAGCCGTGAAAAGAGCGTACTTGGGACGACCGAGTGGATGTAGGCCGGTTGGTCGTCCCAGATACCGCTGGAGGGACGAGGTCCTGAAAGATCTTTTGGACCTTGGGGTAATCTGGTGTTGGAGGCCAAGACCCACTTTGGGTCACTGCGCCCTGGTAGTTAGTTTACTTAGTTAAATGCTCTTTAGGTACTTTTTAGGACAAAATATCTTGGAAAATTATTGGGTAGTTATCTAATTTAGTAATTTAGATGTGATAAGTACATTGCACAGATTTGAGTATATGCAAATCAAACTTTGGTCTGCCTTGTGAAGAGTTACTTATTTTGATCAGCTCTACGAGCGATGTGATGTGCGTTGCTCTTCTTTCTCTATAGAAGTTCTCTTGTCTGATGCGACCATATCATAGAGTCTCCATACTCCATATTTAATTCTCGTGTTTATTAATCTTTCTATCTATTATGTTAGGACATCGAATGACCATAATATTTCAATTAGTCTGCCACCACATCATGTTCAAATTCAAAGTGTACTCGTAGTAAGTAAATATTATTTTTCGTCTGTCTCCTATCTAGATTTAATAAAGTTATAAAATATGGAAAGTTTTGTTTATTCTTCTTTTTTATAAAAATGGGCTATATGGCTCCCAGGAGAGCGGCTACGCAAGTGTTGACCTAATTTTTAAAGTGCTTACAGTATCATCGTATCATTTTTAACACGCTCTTTTTACTCTCGGTTCGTTTTTAATTTAAAACGTTCGCATATTTTTATCTGAGTTCGAAACAGGTAGCAAAATACTGGCAGCAATTTTAATTAAATTTTATTTCAGGTAATATAAAAAAAAAGATGGTAGATCTAAAATCATTTGGTTGTACACACTTAAATCAATTAAATCAAATATTCAGAAAATAGAACAATAATTAAAAGTTCGCTGACTAATAAACTTGTAAAAGTATGTTAGCTGTGTAAAACTTTTTGAATGGAGATAACAACATACATTTCAATGAAATGTCGGAGATAAAATTACTATAAAATTGTTCAAACGTTTCGACTACTGAAGTACCTATGTAAAATATGGGGCATGACCTAAAACTTCTATTTCCTTTTGTAATAACAAGTATTACTGTACTTAGTCTCTGTGTACCTGTTTTCTGTATTGCTTACTCCTGGTGTACAATAAAGAGTCATTGTATTGTATTGTATTGTATTGTAATTTTATTCCAACAAAGTTGCAAAAACAACAGGAAGAAGGTACACAACAACTTTAAGTCGTAATTTAATCCGAAATGTCATAGGAACGCACAGTTTCCGCAAACTGGCGGCACTCGTCCGGAACCAGAGTTGAAACCGAGCCATTGTACTCGCGAATACGGAACTCCTGCCAATTTCACTCTTCCTTCACCTTTATTTCTCTAATAAAAACAGAAATTCTCGAGTTTGAAAAACACAACACAAACAAAAAGCGGCAGAATAGATTAAAGTTTCATGACAAAATTGTTAAATATTGATCGAAAATAATTACCCACTTTGTTTGGAAGTTTGTATTTGTACTTGCTGTTGCCTGCGACTCCGTTTGCAAATAATTCATTTATCACTATCTCGCGGGATCTATACAATATATTAATCCAGGTTATAAACTATCTGTGTGGCAAATTTCATCAGAATCCGTCTAATCGTTTTAGCGTGAAAGATTAAGAAACATCCACACATCCATCCATCCATACTAATTTTCACGTTTACAATTTAGTGGCATTGATTTAATACACTCAAATATGTAATCGTTTTTAGAAGGCACATTATGTTACGCCATGAAGGAAAACAGCTCCAAAACTCAAGTCTTCTTCTGAATACTAACAAGGAAGTTTGCTTTGTCACTACTTACTTCCAGTAGTAAACTAATTGCTGGGAACAAAAGTTTTTAAAAATAAACTAATATTAATCGTGCAGAATCGCGAATAGGAAGAAAGACGGTAGTGTAAATACAATGACTGTGAAGAATAACGAATGCGATCAATTGCGTTTGCGTGGAATCCATATTGTGCAGAATCGCGAATAGGAAGACACAATAATGGCATAAACATTGAATAATCCATCCTAAGCAATAGCAGATTATTTCCATGGCATACACATCCATATATAGCATACTGACTAAACACATATTGACTAACAGATTAGGCTATTAAATTCTAATATTAGAGGATTAGCACGGAATAGGCTCTGATAAAGAAGCTTAAAACTATCAGCAGATAAGATCTAACGCTAAATCTGTTGTAAATTTCTGATCGCAATACAATGTAAAATCTAGTCCAATATGTTATAAAATACATAAACGGCAGGTTACCTAAAAACTAAATTGAAAGTCTATTTATTTTTCAACAGGTAATAAATTGGCCTCTGGTAAAGTTTAATTGCGCTAGCTTTAAAACCTTTTATGAAAAAATAAAATATTTTTAAAAATTATATTTTTATCCTTTTTCCTTAACCAAAAGCCTTCTTAACGTTATGCTAATTGTTTCACACTTTACGGCATCTCTTTGCTTTACAAAGAATACTAAAATGAGAAATTCAGAAATTTGTAATAGGTGAGTTAGTGAAATATCGTAATTAAATTCACTAAGTAGTAATTATTGTAGTCCATCTTTATGGATGAGCTAAAATAAAAGCAAACGCCCGCCATGCAGAAAAAAGTCTGTGTTTTTAAAATTCTCAGATTCCAGATTCCCACTTCAATTCAGACTGTGGCCTGTCAGTTTTCAAATATTATAGAAGACTAGCTTTTGCCCGCGACTTCGTCCGCGTAGAATTCCAATTTGTGGTAAAGCTTCTTCATCTCTTTCGTTATATAAAACAAAAATCCGGCAACGGCAACATCCATCATTATTACAATTTCATCATCATCAGTATCACTTTAGTGAATATTACAAGTCCCGTTTATTCTCTATCCCGTGGGAATTTCAACAAATTTGTCCTTATTTTATGCAAATTTTCGCTTATTTTTATCCCGCGGGAATTTTGCATTTTCCCCGAGAAAAAGTAGCCTATGTCCATAAAGGTGTAGCTTTCTACCGGTAAAAGAAGTTTTAAAATCAGCCCCGTAGTTGAATTCACTTATTTTTTTCCCGTGGGAATTTTGCTTTTTCACAGAGAAAAGTAGTCTATGTAAATATAAAATACTATTTTCTATACCGCGGGAATTTTGCATTTATCCGGAAAATAGCATCCTATGTTAATCAAGGACAGTGTATCTTTTCTATTGGTGAATGATATTTTAAAATGAGCTCCGAAGTTGAATTTTTTTTTCTATCCCTTGGGAATTTTGCATTTTCCCGGAAAAAGTAGCCTATGCCAATAAAGGATACTGTAACTTTTTCCTGGTAAAAGATTCTTTTAATCGGCTCGGAAGTCTCAGAGATTATCTATCCCACAGGAATTTCCAAAAATCCTGCAATAAGTTTTTTTGCTGTTATGTATGACCATTTACGTTTATACTGAATTTGAAAAGTTTAGTAATTGTAGTTACGGAGATAGGATCCAGTTGATTTGAGTATATAAATCCTGATTTATCCTTATCCCGTGGGAATTTTCAAAATTATTGAAATTAGCTTTATACCTATTCTAATAGTCTACTTGCATGCCCAATTTGAACAGTTTATCTTCGTTATGGGGATAGGGTCACTCTTGATTGACGAAATATATACATCCCGTATATTCCTTATCCCGTGGTAGTTCCGGAAAATTCTTTGTTATCGGATGCCTACGTCATACAAAGAACACATCCTCCAAGTTTCAGGTCTCTACATGCAGCGGTTTAGGCTGTGCGTTAATCCGCCGGTCAGTCATTTAGGACTTCAGGACAAAGCATTTTATATGTACTTGCATTGCACCAAGCTTTTAAGCGAGTTCAACAATGATGTCTGAATACTCAATTCGATTTTATTCGAAAAAGGTTGAACTCACATAAAAGCTTCATCATCATCATCATCATGTCAGCCGTAGGACGTTCACTGCTGCTGGACTTAGGCCTCCTTCATTGACGCCCAATCATTACGGTTGGAAGCGACTTGCTTCCACCCTGAACCTGCGGCCTTCACCAAAACGTCCGTCCATCTCGTTGGTGGACGTCCCACGCTGCGCTTGTAAAAGCAAAAGCTTGGTGAAATGCAAATACTTAAACATATAATTAGTTATTATCAGAGATCAGATCAGGAAGTGGTTGACAAACGTAGACAAATGGTTTGCAAAATTTGAAGTTTCGTTTCGTTTGCATTGTGTCAAAATAAAATGTAATTTAAATCAAAAGCACTAAGGAGTAATTGATATCAACTTCGAAGCAAATCACCCCCAAAATAACTTTCTACTCCTTTTTAACCCCGTCAAGGGATAAATTTCAATAAAATACGAAACACGTCTTCCATTAATTCTGTTAAAGAATGTTTATGCAAAATTTGAAGTAGATTGGACCAAGGAATCACGTTGTCCCATACAAACTTGCCCCCCTTTTTTACCCCCTTAGGAGTAGAACTACGAAAAATCCTTTCTTATCGGATGCCTACGTCATACAAAGAACACACCCTCCAAGTTTCAGGTCTCTACGATTAGCGGTTTAGGCTGTGCGTTGATCCGTCAGTCAGGACAAAGGATTTTATATGTATAGATAAAGTTGCGCAAAATTGAATTCCAAAAATACCGAATGTTGCCAACAGCAACAGCCGAAAATAGTTAACATTTCTATCCGGCTCGTTCGGTGCATTATTAACGAGGAGGCTCTGCCTGACTATACGAATCATTTATTAAAATGATCTCGACCCTATTTCGTTGTTTATAAATATTAAAGATTTTTGATATCGAACTGCCTTGTTTTTGTAACTTTTTTTAAAAAGGATATTTATTATACAGGGATATAAATATTGTGGCCTACAAAAAAAGGAAAGTCACGTTAGCAATCCAAGATACATACAAAAACGATTTTTGCGTAATACAAAAATGGCCCTTTACATAAAAGCTGTAGCTATTGCCATGTACCGTTCAGCGAAACCTTTATAAATCAAAACTTGAGTCGCAAGTTGTTAACAAGAACATTAATAACAAAAACAAAAAGTTAGCCAAGTTTGTTCCCAACTAGGATTGCGTATATAAGGGGCGACCGTTCAATTTCTGATAATAACACGTTTATGTCGTACTTCATGTTTCTTAATATATCTTGAAATTTTTATTACGTCGCGCTACGACGTGAAGTATCGTAAAGAAAATTATTATGTATTTATTGAAATGGGATACACAGGTCATTCACGTATTTGTAGTCGAATTATGCCCAATGTTTCGAGTCACTCCGTGGTTTTTTGTCAAATTCAAAACCGTTTATTTGTCAAACTGATACTTGAGTGACCTGTGTATACTTGTATGTATTCGTATCCGTATACACATACACGTGTGTGTATTTTTAGGGTTCCGTATCCGAAGAACGACAAACGAAACCGAAGCGGATTAATGTAGTACTCTATAATGTAAATGTGAGTTTGTTTGTTTGTTATGCTTTTACACTTTACCGATCGTGATGAAATTTATTATAAAGATAATTTTAACCTTTGGATCCGCTAAAATGGAGACACGTCCTTAGAATCACACAGTCTGATTAGAAAGAGTCGCTTTGCGGTAGTATGCTCACAGTAATTTTGATTTAAAATAAAACCATCTAGTAATTTATATCAATTAAACAACATAACTTAACCCAACAGCAGGAAATCGTGCCCAAAATGTCAGATAACATTCGATAACCTTAAAAAGCAAACCAAACATTTATATTTTTCCTCTTAACCGTTTAACAAAAATGTTATCTGTTCGACGATTGAGTACCCATTCCTTTAATAAGTTTGTTTGCTGATTCTCTCGTTCGTTTTGCTTGAACAAAGACATCGGGTTTGTCCTATTGTCATGATAATTCGAGGGGTTTTCAGATTGATTTTCGATACTAATTTCACTGCAAAGCTTGTACTGCGTTATTATTCTGATGAATGCATTAAATTACTTATTCATCACAAATGTTACTGTGTTAAATATAGAGTCAGCATAAATAAATATGGGGATCCTATCGATGTTTAGAAAATTTTATTTCCGAAGGTTTAGAATCCCGAAAACTTCATTTGTCCGAAAGCATTTTTTTCTGAAACTGTAAATATTTCAGGATTTATTTCAGGACCATCGTGTAGAACCCTTTAGGTTAGGTTAGGGTTGTTTTATAAAAATCCTGAAATATTTACAGTTTCAGAAAAAAAATGCATTCGGATAAATGAAGCATTCGGGATTTTAAATATTCGGAAAAAATAATTCTAAATTTTGATAGGTAACCATAAATATGCATTGTCAATTTATTGTCGTTTTACTGGTGTTTCAACCGCTTTCAGTTTCGAGTCGCATATTTTGAATAAAAAATATGAAGTTAGGATGGAGTTTTAATAAATTTAAATTGTGACGCAAGCACACTGTAACAGTTTATGAGAACCTTCCGCTTGTCGTGCCTCATTTCTTCAAAAAATGCGACAAGATACTAGTAGCGGCTGAAGCGCTACTAGAACTAACCCAAATATTAATAAAATCTAAGTCTTAATATTTTCTACTATCGGTGGTTCAGTGACATTCTTAAGTATCAGAATCTCCTTTATCTATTTTAGTGTATATTGAGAAATACAAAATATTTCATCGCGCCTTTAACACGGTAAATTTTGAACATTGATCAATGTATGGAGGCATTGTCAACCACAGGGGTAGGTACACTTTTACGCTAGCTATACTATGGTTCTACCACTTGTTTTTCGTAGTTAAGATTTGTTTGCCTATTCAGATTCAATCACGTCATTGGTAGCTCTACAATTTCGACATTCAGTGAGTGCTGGAGTAAGTAAGTAGCTAACACTAACACGGTCGAAATATCAATAAAAAATAACAAATATATTATAGAAAAATTTGCTGAATGCGATTCTGATCGTAAGCATGTTAGACGATTAAGGTCTCTAGACGATTAACGTAATCTGCAAAAACTGTTTTCACTTTTAAAACTCACTTTGACTTTACCGACTTTGTTTAAGTATTTAGAACTTTTACATCAATCATTTAGCGTGTCAATCGACCGACAAAACCACCTTGTATTCTGGATCGAATAAGATTTTAAAGTTAACGTTTAAGTGAAGTTCTAAGAGGAATCGTCTCTCGCTGAAAACACATTCAGTGATTCAGATGCAAATTGTATTCAGGAAGATAATCGGATTCCATTCGAAGTCGACTGAACTTCGCCCCTTAGATTATTCCTCCTTGCTTAGAATTAAGTGCGTAAGTATTAACAAGGCCTTTGTTCACTGATATTATCTTGGCAGGACTTTCAAATGTGGTTGTAATCGCTGTAAGTATTTGAATATGAAATTCTACAGCACTTTTTATTTGTGTCTATACGGGCAGTATAGAACGATACTGCGGCCATTCTCACCACAACTGTTATGATTTACGAACTTTAACAAGGATAGATTTGAATTATTTTCTAGGGTCACAGACTAATAAAACACAAAAGAGCAAATGGGTAGGGGAGAGGCGGCATAAAAGGGACACGTATTGAAAGGGACAATTCAAAATAAAAGTGCATTTACCTATACGAAATGGAAAATAATCAATTTTTAAACATGCGAAAATTAAGAACTAAGTAAGAATTGATTAATGACAATTATTGTATTTCATTTCAATAGTTTAAATAATAAACGCTTCCCATATTATAGGAAGCTTCCTAAATTTTAATTGTCCCTTTCAATAAGTGTCCCTTTCATGCCATCGCTCCCCTACCTTGATGATAAAAGGGCACCAAAACCCATGAACAGCAACAACATCAGAATATTTGGGACATTATTTGAGGGCTTATGCCGAATCACTTTCGTGGACCCATTTTATTAGAAATGAGAGAAGATTCTGATACAATTTCCACTTATCTTGTAGAAGTAACTTCTAATAAATAACCAAAAACGCCATCAAAATTTACCTATAGCCACTTCGTAGAAAATGTTAGCCAGTTGAATTGTTGGAATGACCCATTGCGGATGCGTTGGCAGCCACGGGTTACCGTAGCATAACTCATATCACAGTAGTTTTACCGGTGTCTTATGCATTGCTGCTCGGCGGGAAGATTAGCGAGTATGACGGTAGTAACAATTCGGGTGGACCATACACAATGTGCTTTTGATGAACTTCCTATAATATTTCAACGCAGGTGTACTCATGAATGATCATAATGCATGCAGCTACGTCAAAATGTAGGAGCTCATAAGAGTTGATTGCGGACTAGTTGTATCCCGCAGAAAATATAATATTTTATAAAATTGATCTAAAATATTTTTTTGATTTTGACTGAATAATTCTGTGAATATAATCCAGGATTTTTTTTGCGGTTAACAAATGTTTTTATTTTTTTTAGAACTGGTACAAGTTGGCTTCTCGCCCGATACCAGGTTATTGTTAAATTTTGGGACACCACTATATTTTTAAATTTTCAAGTTTGGTATGAAGTATCTTTTTAAAAAATCCACTAACCTTTACTTTGTTAAGGCAAGCTAAACGAACCATTTGCCGATATATTCCGAATAAAATTTAAGATATGTCTTCGGTGAAATATCTTTAAACTTTTATCCCAAGAGTACCACTAAAAGTTCTCCACATTGGTATAATGTTCTTAAGCAAACTTAGTACCAACTTAAATGATGTTTATTTAAACATCATTATCATCATCATCATTTCAGCCGAAGGACATCCACTGCTGGACATAGGCCTCCCACATTGATACCCAATCATTAACGGTTGGAAGCTGCTTGAAACCCCTGTGAACCTGCGACCTTTACTAAATCATCCGTCCAACTCATTGGTAGACGTCCCACGCTACGCTTCCCAGTCCGTGGTCTCCATTCGAGAACTTTTCGGCCCCAACGGCAATCTGTTATGCGTGCTATTATGGCATTTTAACTAGCTAATCCGTTTGACTATGGCAGTGACACTTGATCTTCTACAAAATATCTTCGTTCCTGATTCGATCCCGTAGAGAAACCCTGACCATAGGCCTCTCTCTAGCTCGTTGAGTGACTCTGAGCCTTAAATGCGTGTTCGTATTTCTTACATAAATTTAACTATCGTAAGGTCGCGGGTGAGCAAAGCAATTGTTTCAGTTCAGCAGTATAAATTTGCGAACTTCTAATTGTTATATTTTTATCTCTGCCATTTCAACTGGAAAGCCTCATGCTACATCGCAATCGATCACCACATAATCAAATCACGCAATTTATGTTCAAGTTTCTTGTTTAATTTTTGATAAAAATAATACATACATATACGTAGAGCAGTTAATGGTTTTCTCAGGGTTAATAAATTGAAAGTCACATGAACCTTCCGAAATATGAACTGTAAGCAGGAAAATAGATGACGATTTTTCAAATCGTCATATGCAGAGCTGTAAAGATTACGTTGATTGAGCGTTTTCCGCTTTTATTTTTTTTGCGATATTCTTGGTAAATTTTTGCTAAAACACTTTCAACAGATTGCTGCTTTCACGAAGGATTAATGTGATAGAGCTTTTCGTTGTGATCGCCTGTTTGTTTAGGATTTCGGTTTCGATTTTGCGCCGCAATGAGAGAGCCGGAGGAAGGCATTTTTTTTAATCCGTATTGACAGTATACGACTTTTTCAGTTCGACGCGCAGAATCGCATGCAGGGCTTAAAAATATTGGCTTTTCAGCTGGTCTTTGTTGCCAATGTTTGTCTATGCAATCACCAGAGCGTAATAAGTGATGGAATATTTGCACTTCTCATTTATGTTCCACGCCCACGCACATTGTCAGGTGTTGAGTTGCTACGAAGCAAAGGCTGAGTAAAATTATACGTTGTCATTACGCTTGGTTTGCTCGGAGTCTCTTTAGTTAAATGATCCTTCATCACAGCTACACATACCTATTACCAATTTGCTCATAGTGTATAGGTACTTCAGTTTTATTTAACAGTAGAAATGAATTAACAATCTTGACTGCTCTTTTTATTGAACAACGCTTTCAAAAATAGCTTGCTGTAAAATGGAAAAAAATGCTGCTTATTAATTTATAAAATTATTTTTCGATAAAAAAGTATACCAAGGTTGTAATCTCATTTCCGTTGTTAAAAAAACCTAGGATAGTAAATACTACCCCGTTACTACTTGTATAGAGAAAAGAAGTAACAGTTACCACATAACAACCAAATGGTTCTATGGGTACCGTGTTCCGACCTTGATGCACTGGAAGGAATATTAACTATCATGATCATAAAAAATAGTTAATCAATTGGTTTGAGAACTTCAAAGCGTTCCCGTTAAAAATAACATGTATTATTGCGTCCCGACCGGATATGAGATTGGGCGATCTTCAGTAAATATTTATTGCACGTAATTATCTCGATGATGTATTGTACTGAACAAAGGTGTCTGGTAAACAAAGCGTGGGACGTGTCGGGATTTTGAATCATGAAATATGTGCAGCAAAACCTGTGGAGGGACATGAGGCGTTTAATTGTTTCCTCTTATTGATGATTTATATCATAATCTTAACAAAAATTTAAATTATTCAGTGAAAACACCTCATTTATAACAATCCGACATTTACGGACTTGTATATTTTTCAAAATTTATGTGCGAAATTAGTTTTGAAATGGTTAATTATTAATGGTTAATGGTTGGTTATTTTGAACATTCCGTGTCTAAAACAGGAATTATTTTTAATCAATTTCATTAATTATTAATTTTAATTTTGGTTTAATTGCATTGTTTCCAGGGAAAAATATTCACAAATTCAATTAAAACATCGGAAGAAAACCTGGACACACCTGCGAAGTAATTTGATGGCGTGTGTAAAGTTTCCGATCCGCGCTAGTCCGCATGGGAACTACGGCACAAACCCTCTCATTCTGTGAGGAGGTAGCCTGCCAGTGGGACGCGAGTAGCCTGTGATAACAATGACTGTCAAAATATTTCCATGCGATGCGCTTACAACTTATTTACGTTATACTGTCATGCTATCTCTAATTATTCATGTACTTCGGCCAGATAAGAAGCAGATAACGAAAACACCGCTTTTATTTCAGTTGTAATGTTTGGGTTATCGTGCTGTACCTACGCTCGGGTCCGCTAATATTTATTGTTGCTGACAGTACTCGCGTACGAAATTTTTGACGCGTTTCATATCTGACGAAGTGGCCTACTTACCAGGAATTGGGGTTCGGACTCAGAGTTTTTATAAGGAGGTTAACGTGACAATGACGTGAAGTTGAGATTAAATAACGGTTTTATAGTTAATTCATTTGTTTTGTATAGATTCAGGCGTTATTATGCGGAGTACGATGTTAAAATCATGTAAAAGCATATTTTCAACGCAAGCGTAGCTATTTTTTCATGACTCTTTTGCGGAGGAGCAAAAGTTGACGAATTCGTAATCGTAAAAAAATACGACACAATAATAGTTACATGCCCAAATAAAAAAAGACTTAATAGAGTCTTGTTTCTTTTATGCAAATACATAGTTTTATAGTAAACTTAACAATGCATTTTTCATACATTAAAATTAAATAATTTTATATACATTACTTACCATAATTATTAAAACGAAAATCACAAAACAAAATTCGTCCGAATCGTCACAGAACCAAAAAACTTTCACAGAACAACAAAAACAAAACCAAATCGAACAGCACAGCACACACCAGTGGCTCACTGGCCAGTTATTTTATTTGACTTTTTCACGTCTATTTTAATTCATGTTTTGATGATTCAGTTTTCGCGGGAGATACGGCGGCGAGCGTTAAGGGGGAGCGTCGCGGCCGGCGTCCTGAGGTAGACTGGTGCCCCCCTCTCTGGTACCAAAGTGGGGGGGCAAGGTGCGGGGTCCGCAGCCGCCCGCCCAAGGAATAATGCCTCGACCACACATTGGACTATTTGAGTGCAATTCAGGTCTCGTGGGCTGACGCAATTAGTAAACCGCGCCGTTTTGTGTTATGACGACTCCTGCTAACGTGTGATATTTTTTTAGGGATATATGACGGTTAAGACGTAGACTTGTTAAGTGCTTGTTATGTTAAGATATTAGTTAAAATAATGATCGTATTTGCAGTAGGTAGTTTTGTGTAAACGTGTGACTATTAAAATAGGTAGAGACTGTAATAATATTAAGGTGATTACTTTTTTTACTTGAATTGTTCTGTTATTATTAATAATAATAATAATAATAATTTATTTAATTCGAGTAACGGAGACTCATCATATCATTCCACAATATTACATTTTACAAATTTATGGTTAGTACTGACTTAATTTAGGTGTTAGTACTTATACCTACTTATATTTTGAATAAATATTCAGCGACTAGGTACTAGACACATGTAGTCCACGGCATTTAGGAACAATCGATTCTGTCCGCTAAGTATAATGTGGAAAAGTAATGTTAAAAGTTAATCGTCATAATAATAAAAGTCACTTAACAATAACAAAAGATATTTAGTGTATTGTATATTTTACTTGCAACTCTGCCTGTGAAGTCGTTCAAAATGAAACCAATTATTTACTTCGCACAAAAAAGCATTTTGAACAAAAGTAACGCCCCATACTTTTAAACTGACAAAAATTCACACCAATGAATCAAAAAATCCGAAAAGCGATGGTAATATAAATCATTTCATATGCGCCGACAAAAGCGGACATAAAAGCTTGCGTAATATTGATTGATTGGATATTTTCATACTTGACGGGTTCCTGCTCATTGGGGTACAGTCAGCTGCGAAATTACCCGAAGCAAATTTATTATGAACGATTGGAGTAGCATGTTCATTAAAACGCCACCTAGTGCTAGGTAAACTTGAAGTACCAGTAAAGGCAGTTGTGAACGAAAAATAAAATGTTTTTTCTACTCTAAACGACGAATTATAATTTTACAAACACAATCATAAAGGCGCTATTTTTAGTGCTGAATTAAGAGTTTACCTATTGTTTATATAACTGACTACTAGATCGAAAATTTCGACTTTCACTTTGACTTTAAAAACTAAGAATATTGCTAATACGTCGATAGAGATCATCTTATCAAAATATTATAGCTTTTAAAGAGAAATTGACCCTTAAATCCATTTTTGTGTTTAATTTGTGATTTCCACTCACCTTACATATCAGTGTAAACCCAAGGCGGTTTTATCATTCTTACATTAGACGATCTCTGTTTCTAAAACAAATTTATTTCGTGACCAAAATGCGGGGCAAATGTAATCTCACATAAAATGCCAGATAGACACATTGCTGACGAAAAATGGAGCATTATATCGCTTAGAAACTGTTATCCCTTTTTTTCTTACTTACTGAGGTTAACTGGACACCCTCGTTTCTCAACTTGCTGCGTTATTCTGTGTAAGATAGAGTACTAAATCGAGTACTGGTGTTTGTGAGTTTTAATAGCTATAAAGGAGGTATTTCAGAGGATCTAGTAATGTGGTTGGATTAATGTGTGCCGTTTGACCTGTGCCATTCATTGTTCTGTGAATTGTGATTGTCATATCATTCAGAGATAAAAGCGATATCATTTTGTATGCCTAGCCATTTTCATTACGATTATTTTTTACGTCCTTACTACTTAGTTTGAGTGCAGATATACGAGGCAATAACCCTCCTTCGACAGTCGGGTGAAAATTAAAGGGAAGTGCTTACTTTACTGTCCTGTTGTACTTTTATGTCTAGTAATCATAAAAAGATTTTCCAGAAATAAAAACTAGCTGTTGTTCGTAGCTTTACGTAAGTCCCGCAGGAATTTTGCCTTTTTTCTTTTCAGGATAAAAGCTTAAAGAAGCTTAAAAAGGATAGATAAGCTTTCCGTTGGTCATTTTTTTTAACTTGGTTCATTAGATTCTCTCTTCCGTATTCAGTAGTTAAAACACACATAATTTACCTCTTTGTTAATTAGTATAGAGCGTCAGTATGCCAAGCATTCGTTTATCGCTATGCCTATATCCTTAATAGGGCATCAAACTATCTCGATACCAAATTTCATCGAAATCGGTTCAGCTGTTTAAATGTGAAGTGGTAACGAACATAGTTGCTTTCGCATTTAATATTAGTAAACATAGTAAGGATAGGCAAATAGTATATATAATATAATGTATAGGTCTAGACAATGTGGATATAACTAAACCCGAAATATACCTACTTAAAAATTTCCATAAGTAGTTTCAATATATCGCGTAGTGTAGGTTGCAGTAATACATTCTAAGCAAATCCTACAATGTATCTTCGTAATAGGGCGGAATATCGATACATACGAGGTAGACATTGTGTCCGCTGCGAATAGCAAATTTAATATATCCCTGGGTCCTATAATGCCTTCAGATTAGTTCCTTAACAGGAAATAACCTGCAAGCAGCTTTTCGGGATAAAATAAATATTGAAAACTAGCTTTCTCCCGCGATTTCGTCCAAGCAGAATTCAGGTTGTAGTAAAAGTAAAGCTTCTCTTTAATTGAAAAAAAAAATACTGCAAGGCAACATCCAAAAATCCATAATTATCACCATCGGTATCAGTTAGTGAATACATCAATGAAACTTTTTGCTTATCCCGTGGGAATTTAAAAACATCCTGCTATTAGTTTTTAGCTATTATAATTACCTACTTGCACGCTAAACTTGAAGTCTTATCGCCATAAACACGGATATAGAGTCCAGCTGAATTGAACCTGTTGAATTGAATACACAAAAACCGTTTTTTTTATCCCGTGGAAATATAAACAAATCTGTTCTTATTCTTTGCCTTTATGCAAAATGACAACGTCTAATAAATCGATGAACGCCGGCTGCATACACGAAAAAGGATGACGCAATGTAACGTTACGTAACGTTACATATACCTACAGAGCAGTGAAGGAAAGTTGCAATATTACATAATACAATGGTGCGGGGGGGGGGGTTGAATGTTTTGTTATGACGTTGTCACGTTAAACTATCGTCCGTCAACCAACTTTACAGACAACCGGTTTTGAGGTGAAACTTCTAATGCGACTTCCAAACAACGTTGGGTTAAACGTTCAAAGGGGGGATAAAAATTTCATTGATTTTGCCGTAGGATGCACCGTTTTCAAGATATTTGACAAAAACACCGGTTCTCGTCCGATCACCGAAGTTAAGCAACGTCGGGCGCGGTCAGTACTTGGATGGGTGACCGCCTGGTTTTTATTTTTTATTATGAAGTTTCACTTCTTTCGCGAGGAGGGACTCCACGCACTATGTTTTTTTTTATATTAGGTCCAAGGATTTAGGTCTGGGCGCTGATGAGTTAATCAGTCAGTGAGTGAGTGAGTCAGTCAGTAAATTAGTTGGGACTTTTATATATTTTTTATATGTATGATAGAAGCGCCTGAATTTAGATACTTATTTTATGATATAGCGTGGAAAACGAGCAAGTTAGTAGCCACCAGAATATTATCAATTCATTGCTAGTCTAGATGGCTAAGATAGAATACCTCGTGTGCCTGTATTTCACCGGCTGCCTTACTTGGTACACTGCTTCTTACTGGCAGGATTTACGAGTAAGACCCTATTAGCCTCTTGCACAAGGACCAGTCACTAGCATACCTTTGCTATATTTTGATTTTGAATTTTGAACAGAACCGTCTTGCCTACGTCGTTAATTAATTTTCAAACAGCTGAAATTGAATCAGCCGCGATTTGAATTTGGTTACGCAAATCGCATTATTTTGCTTTAGTCAGAGCAAAGAGTGATAAATTCAATGGTACGTGTGAAGTTCTTAATCCGCGTTGGGCCCGCGTGAGAACTATGATATAAGTTCTTTCATTACGACAGGAAGCCTGTGTCCTCTACAGTGGCTGTAGGGCACATGCTTCCTGTGTTTATTTTTATTGAATAGCTGAAAGAGATCTCTAAACAAAGAAAAAAATCATGGTAGAAGTTAGTTTTATTTTAAGTAGATTTTATAAATTTTATTTGATTGGCGATTTACAAAAGGTGTAAAATGTATCTTTTGAATTTACGGATCACCTACGAAACTTTCAAAAGTACTTACATGTTATTTATGTTGCGATCTATTTGGAATCCCCCGTGCTACTACGAGAATAATGATCATCGAATCCACATTAAAAATTAGTGGCAATTTTTTTTTAATACTCGTACACTTAGTATTTTGTTAGCGAACATATTTTAAAACAGGCTTTTTGAGCTGTGGATTGCCATTAAAACTACATATCCAGTCAACCTTATTACTAATTCTTGCAAGATTTTATTTAGAAAAACATTTCAAGTTCAGTAAAAGCTGGTAAAATTAAATTCTTTCTCAAGCAAACCTATTTTAGTACTCATCATACATTCTAGTTCTCGCGGGAATTAAACCCAGACCTTTACCTTCCTAGTCAAGGTGACTAAGCATTAAGCTTGATTAAGCTATTCAGCCGACAAAAAAATAAAAGCAATATAATGTAAGGAGAAAACTTGGACGTTCTCTTGCCTTATTCTCGGCGCCTCTTGAATTATTTATTTTTCACCTCAGCACCTCAAACAGGCAGGTGTTGCTACTAAAAAACAGTGAGCAAAATCCGATTTTGCTCACTGCGTGAGACAAAGTAGCTTTTTAATTATTTTTTTAAAAGTCAAAGACAATGATGGGTCTGCTTACTGAATTCGAAAGATTTGAACTTCAGTTTCATCTGTCACTTTCATTTCGATACGAAAAGAGCGAGAGATAAGGTCAAATCGATTCCAATTTCGATTTCAAATTCTATCCTAGTCGACCTAAAAATAAACGAACGATTGAACGTTCGGATACTCATAATAAGTTCTTAACCTTAAAATTGTAATTCGTCTGTTAAGGTTTTAAATTAAATTATTGTAGGTACTTTTTAATAATTGGATTATATTTTTATATAATCAAATTAATAGTAAAAATGTTGTTGAAAACAAAGTTTAAACAGGTATCTATATAATTATTAATAATTTTAACAATCTTGAACATCGTGGTAAATACAGCGGATGCAGCATCGGAACGCAGCGGGTGTAGTATCGGAACGCATCTTTAAAAAAATAGCGGAATTCAAATTTTAATTCTATTCTTCTGTTTCTCTAGCTACAGAGTTCGATATCTATGAGTTTGGTACACGATCAGAGGCAATTTGGAAATTATTAGAATAGTAATAAGTACTTATTTAATACATTTTTGAATATGATATGAGTGAATTGAGTGAGTCTAGTGAGGAAGTCAACAATTGAACACCAGACGAATTAATGGAGTAATACATAATGCAGAGTAAGTTTCTTACTTGAAAAGTATCGCGAAAAATATTTAAAAGCTTATGATATTTTTAAACAATGCAAACTCTTTTTCGGAGACTGTACCTATTGTTATATATATATAATATATATAAGTATTTACTCAATGTTGAAAACCACAACAAAGACAAAAAGACGACGTTCATATATCTTTAATAATTTATTATGTTCTCGCTGCTGAGGTGAAAAGTTGTATGTGTCACACGAGACCAAAGTTTTTTTGCATCTCGTGTATTTGAATCACTCGCGCACTCAGGATTCTAACTTAGAATCACTCGCTAAACGCTCGTGATTCAATTATAGAATCCTTCGCTAACTCGTGATTCAAAATCAGCACTCGCAGTAATAAACAACTTTGCTCTATTGTTGCACAAATAACTATTATAAAACTCCTTAAATTTCTGAGCCATGGAAAAAATATACATTTAATATTTAAATCTAAGAATACGGTGCAATTTTTTAAATCATTGCCACCTGGGCCCAATTGCATAACAAAATACAAGCAAATAGTATTATTGAATTTCAACACAAAATAGCTAATACTTATCTTGTAATTTGTTATGCGATTGGGCCCTGGAATTGGAACAGATTTTGAAGTATCGTTTAAAATTTCAGAATTTAAAAAAAAACCAGTTTCTTTACTATTCGGGTAAAATGTTGGTAACTGAAACCTAAACCGCAATCAATTCCGGTTACGGTCATTATTGTCATTAATCTGAAATCGGTATAACTAACCGGTTTCCGATCATTGATTATGATTATGAAAGCTTTGTCTGGCTTTGTAAAATAATATAAAACAATTTCAGTTCCCTATTCTACTGGAATTTAGAAAAATCCCTTCTTAATGCACCTTTTTATCCTCAAGAAATATTTGTGCCTTTCGTGTTTTTAGCTCCAATGGTTTTGACTGTTTGACAATTGTTTATTTACCATTCGCCTGAAAAAGTAGAGATTTCAGCTATAAAAATTTGAAGGGCAGAAGTATCTTCATGGTTATAAAGAATTCTTTGAAGAACAGGCTATCATAGAATCGAAATTATTCTGTATTATTTATGCGTGTAATTTAAGAGTTAGGGCCTCCATGGACGGACTTCTTAGAGCAGTCGAGACCATCGGCACGAGAGCAGACGTGAAGCGTTTGGAGACGACAGCAACCCGAATGCTCTGAATTTTGTATTGGAACAACTTCAAGCGATCGAATTGATGACATTTTACTCCTTAGGAGTTTTGATATCAGGGCCTTTATAAAAAAAAGTAAGTATACCTTTCTGTATAGCCGTGGTGGCCTAGCGGTACGACCTATGGCCTCTCAAGCAGAGGGTCGTGGGAATCCTGGGTTAGCACTTAACTCATAGTTATATAGTTAACCCTGATTCGTACAAGCCCTCCTTAGTAGTAAAATTTTACTCGTGCGATAATTTTGTAACAATAATACTTCTCCGTTGAAGTAAAACATCGTGAGGCAACCTGCACACCTGTGTATGAAGTTCCCAATCCGCACTAAGCCCGTGTAGGAGTTATGGTCCAAGCCCTTTTATTCTCAGAATAAGAGGCTTGTGTCCTGCAGGTGGACGTATATGTGGTTGGGACGTTGATGCTTATTACTCTCCGTTTTTGAATGGTATTTTCACGGGTATGATTTCAAAAACTTTCAGCTTTTGTACAATTCAGAACGAGATTGTCCTGGTTACTTTCCACGCAGAATAAAAACAAACCACCCATCTGACTGAGCTTCAATGAGGCGTTGCAAAACTTTACTATAGGGTTGTAACAATAAATTTCTGATTAAAAAAATTATCGATAAAAGCTAAGTAGGTAGATATTGTTCCTTCTGCCCCACTGCTTCGCCCGCTTCGCTTTCGCTCCGCGGTCGTGGGTCAGAAGGAACAATACCTTTTGAGGATTACAATCTCAACCGCATTGATCGGTACGCACAACGGAACCATGCGTTGATTAGATCAACGTAAGTAAACATATCGAGGGTTAGAATCCTGCGCTCGCGTTAACCGGAACGCACAATGGTATCATGCGTTGTTCATATAACGAGCGATCACCTTTACTGCACATTTTTAATAAGCTTTTCATGCTTGCAACACGCGCATCGCCTGAATTAATTTTGAGGAAATATGAAGTTTGTAAAACAAACACAGAGCTTGCAGTTGAATGTCGTTTGTTCAAGTCGCAATAATCGTTCTTTTCATCATGGAGAACTTTTACCTGACACAATTCGCAGTATAATTTGTGGGCCTTCTAATTGCGGAAAAACTAATTTAATTGTCGGTCTTTTACTCCATGAAAAAGGGCTCCGCTTCCTAAATGTTTATGTTTATTCAAAAACACTTTTCCAGCCTATGTATATGTATCTAGAAAAAATATTGAATTTGGTACCAACAGTCAAATTTCATAAATATCGTGAAAATGATGAAATACTAAGCCCACATGAAGCTGAAAAGAATTCAATCATAATATTTGATGACGTAGCATGTGAGAATCAAAACAACATAAGAGATTACTTTGCAATGGGAAGACATAAAAATATTGACAGCTTCTACTTGAATCAAACCTATAGTAAAGTGCCTAAACAATTAATAAGAGATAATGCTAATTTAATAATTCTTTTTAAACAAGATGAGGTTAATTTACGTCATGTTTATGATGAACACGTCGGAACCGATATGTCTTGGTCACAGTTTCGAGAAATGTGCGCAAAAGTATGGAGCATACCTTTTAACTATTTGGTTATAAATAAGGATTGTGCTAGAAATTCAGGATGTTATAGAATGGGATTTGATACATTTATCGTTTTGGATTAACTAAGATACTTATTGAGTCCCATTACAAGAAACTTTTATTGCTTCATATGAGATCCTCGAGATCAGACATGGCTCCTAAAATAACCGAACAAAAAACTTTAAAAGAAAAAGTAATTCAGTCTGCTGAGGCGATCAAAAAGAAAGTGAAACTGCTTCGTGACATGAAAACTAACAATAACATTGTATTGGAATCTGTCTTGAAACCAATAACAGATCCGCTTAATGAAATTGTTAAGAACAACGATAATAGTAATTTTAATTACTTTAACACCGACGATACTGATTTAAATGAAGATGTGTTTAAGTGGAAAAAGACAGCAAAAACATTAAAATTTAGTCCTACTACTGAAAAGAGAAGTAGTATTAATAATCAAACTATAATAGCAAAATCTAATGAATTTGGTTCAAACGATGATGACTACAGTCAAGATGATGATAGCGCATCATGTGAAAGTGATAACAGGCTTGAGCTTAATTCAACAGCCAATGCATCATTTAAGACGTCTGATTCGTATGCATCTCCTCGCGAAGACCCTGCATGGCAAAAGCAATATAACAGCGAGTCAAACATTCCTTTCGGCATACGAATAGAGCGTGACAAATTAATGCTAGGATCTAATTCAGTTTCTGTTAGCGACAAAATACTCAAAGTAAACGGGAATAGTTACAATTTAACACCAGGTTTATATAATTTGTTATTTGAGAAATTGCCTGATTTAAGTATTATAACTGAAGAGGATAAACGTTATTATAAAATGTTGTTACTAGAAACGAATGCCCACAGACGTGATTTTGACCCAAATAAACCAATAAAAAGCAACAAAGGTAAAAAATATTTGTACATTATAAAACCGCTTTTTAAATTATGTAAAGAACGTTTAATAAGCGATGGAAGTACTCAAGGCAAAGGGCTACCAACAATGAAAAAAGTTAAAAGGGATGTGTCATATGTATATTGGGATAACCCGAACGAATTAGTTGAAAGATTGAAATTACTCATAGCTTCTCGTGATGCTGGCAACACCGGATTAGACAATGAAATCATATCTATAGTTGAAGAGCTGCGCGAAGCTGACTTGGTTAATTAATGATATATAAATCGTTTATTTTACTTTGAACATCAGTCGAAGCTCGAATTTGACTATAAATACCTGAAAAATAAATAACAAAAATGAACATAGACAAATTCGGACATCATGTTCATAAACGATTGCGTGTATCTGAAGTTTCTGAATTTAAAAATAAAGCTTTGCTGCGTTCAGATAATGGTGATTTCGATTTACAATCGTTGAGATTAAAGGGGGTAGCGGATCCATCCTCACCTGATGATGCCGCAAATAAGCAATATGTCGATCAGCTCGTTCAGAACATTTACGATAAAAAGTATCTTGATTCTATATTTGAAATTATAAATTCTCAAATCTTACAGCTTTCTAATCAGTTAAGAATAAACTTTTATACAAAAGAGGACATAGAAGGTATTTTAAATCAAATCAATTATGGCAAAAGAACAAGTCGTGAACGAAATACATAGATCAGCAAGAAAAAATTTCAAGCGTCGTGCAGTTATATTAAAAGGAATTGACGATTTGTGGCAAGCAGATTTAATTGACTTACAGTATTTACAAACAGCTAATAAGGGAAATAAATACATTTTAGTCGTTATTGACACTTTTTCAAAATACACGTGGTGTATTCCCACAAAATCTAAATCTAAAACAGATGTAAAAAATGCTTTCAAACAAATTATAACATCGTCAAAACGAACACCTAGAAACTTGCAGACAGACTTTGGAAAAGAATTTTACAATGAAGAATTTCAGAGTTATGTGAATTCTTTAAAAATAAATCATTATTCCACGTATTCAATTAAAAAGGCATCTATTGTTGAAAGGGTAATAAAGACGCTTAAGAATAAACTTTTTAAATATTTTAGTTTTATTGGAAATTATAAATGGGTTGGTAAACCTTTAGATAACATAGTCGAATCTTATAATCGAACTGTGCACAGCACTACAAAATTTAGTCCGATTGATGTTAATTTTAACAATGATGTTAAAGTAAAGAAAAACATTGAAGAAAAACAATCTAAACTTTGTTTTCAATTAAATAAATTCAATGTAGGTGATTGTGTGCGTATAAGCAAGTACAAAAGCGTCTTTCATAAAGGTTATACACCTAACTGGTCAACAGAGCTATTTACTATCAAACACGTGAATCACACTTGTCCTGTTACTTACTATATTGAAGACCAACGAAAAAACACTATACTAGGTACGTTTTATGAACAAGAACTGCAGAAAACTAAGTACCCAGACGTTTACCTCATAGAAAAGGTGATCAAAAAAAGAGGGAAAAAATTGTATGTTAAGTGGTTAGGACTTAACGATAGCGAAAACAGTTGGATTGATAGAAATGCCATTGTGTGAATATATTTAAAAAAAAATCTTGCACAAAGTCATTAACACGCGGGAAATGAAAGGAAGAGGACTTCTAAACAGTATTATTAATCACTTACCAATTGAACTTCACATACCTGGTTACAATTATTGTGGGCCTGGCACAAAATTGCATAAGCGGTTGCAAAGAGGTGATAAAGGAGTTAATGAATTGGACAACGCGTGTATGCAACACGATATAGCATATGATAAATATTCTAACCTAGTAGACCGACATCGTGCAGATTTAGAACTCTATAAAATGGCTAAACAAAGATCGAATGCAAAAAGTGTTGGAAAACGAGAAAAACTTGCATCGTGGTTAGTTAGCAAAATAATGAAATCTAAAATTAAAGCTGGTGCTGGGATAAAATCATTTAAACGTTTTGTTTCTAAGATAGGCATCGAGTTGAAAAAAAATAAATCTAAAAGTAAAGGTACTGCTATTAATCAAGCTCTTAGCGCCGCAAATAAAATATTTCTTAATAACAAAACGAGTAAGCTGCGAGTTCCTCGTTTGATTCCAATCCCGAAAACTGGCGGTATATTACCACTAATACCCATTTTTGCCGGGCTTTCTGCGTTAGGATCATTAGCAGGAGGAGCTGCTGGGATCGCTAAAGCTGTTGGTGATTACAAAGCTGCAAGAAAAAACTTAGCTGAATCAGAACGTCATAATAAAATGATGGAATCTATTGCAATAGGAAAAGGGTTACATATTAAACCGTATAGAAGTGGAAATGGATTGTGTATAAAACGTACAAAAAACTAAATGAAAGGCTACCCAGACGCGCTCTTACAAATATTGATATTTTAAAGCATTCATCAGATATTCCTCATTTTCGCGGTGTTTACATGAGAGACAGTTTACCAAAGCGTGCAAAAAAAGTTGAATGTGCTATCATAAATTTAGATAGTTCTAAAAACCAAGGGACTCACTGGGTAGCCTATGTCAAAGATAATAATTATTGCGAATATTTCAATAGTTATGGTGACCTTCGACCACCGCTAGAATTAATAAAATATTTGAAAAATTATAATATCTTATACAATTATAATACTTATCAAAAATTTAATACTGTTAATTGTGGACATTTATGCTTGAAATATTTAAAACATTTTTGGAATAACCGTTTAAATACCTCTGATCAATAAATAGCTTCTCATTATCATGATGTCTTTCACTTTGTCTATAACTGGATCCTCCTCTACCCTAATTACGAATCATTCACCAGCCCTTCAATTAGATGGTGAATATGAATGTGGGTTGCTATACATGTCAACATTTAACTCAATACCTAATATAGACTATAGAAACAATAAGTTTTATTATGGTGATAACGAAGTAGTAGAAATTCCTGAGGGGTCTTATGAACTTCAAGATCTCGACGATTATCTTAAAAAACACCTCCAAGGATGTACATTTACACTGACATGCAACAATAATACACTAAAGACATCTATATTGTGTTCCAAAAACATTTATTTTAAAAAACCATATTCAATTGGTAAGTTACTTGGTTTTGGTGAAGAAACAGTGCGAGCGAATATATTAACCGAGTCCCCATTTCCGGTATCCATTCTATCGACAACTATAGTGCGAGTTGAATGTGACATTGTGAGCGGATCATTCGTAAACGGAAAACCTAGTCATATAATTCATGAATTTGTGCCTAATGTACCTCCAGGTTACCGGATTATAGAAACACCAAAAAACGTTATCTATTTTCCTGTTACTCAAAACAGCTTAAACTCTCTTAAAATAAGAATATTGGATGTAAACGATAATTTAGTGAATTTACGTGGTGAAGAGATTCAAATATATTTACATCTTAGGAAAAAATGATAGATTTTAATAAAAATTTGGTGTCGCACATAAAAACTGTTAGTGCTCATTGTGCTATCAAGAAAAGAAGACCTAAAGAGCAACTTACAAAAGAAAACAAACAATTTTTAAAAAAAATTGGTTTATTAAAATGAGTATATTAAACTTATCCGATCCTTTTAGCGTTGATGACGCGATTGAAAGTATTGAATATCATTCGTATAAACCGTACGTAACAAGTTTCAATTTAAACGATGAAATCCGAATACCTATTAACCAACAAGATCTTTACGTACTACCATCATCAAGTACTTTATATATAGAGGGTACTATAGAAGTAATCAACAGAGAGACAAAAGCGAAGGTGAACAGTGTTCTTTTTACAAATAACCCTATACTTCATTTATTTCAAGATATTCGATATGAGCTGAATGGGATCGAAATAGATAAAATTAAAAACGCTGGGGTCACAACAACAATGAAATCTCTTGTATCGTTGAATGAACACGAATCCTCGATGTCAAAGTTATGGTTCTGGGACGTTAATGGCACAAAAATTTCGCAAGGAACGTTTTCTGTATCTATTCCTTTAAATAAGATTCTTGGCTTCGCAGAGGATTACGACAAAATCATTATTAACTGTAAGCACGAACTTATTCTTTTACGATCCAATACTAATTTAAATAGCGTAAAGCTGAACCCAAATGAGTATATAGATAACCTAACTATATCTAAAATAGTATGGCGTATGCCTCACGTTAAGGTTTCGGATCGGGAAAGATTAGGTTTGCTCAAATGTTTAGAAAGAGATCGCGCAATTCAGTTAGCATTTAGAAACTGGGATCTGTACGAATATCCTCTCTTACCTAAAACATCAAAACATTCTTGGGCTGTCAAAACTTCCTCTCAAATTGAAAAACCTCGCTATGTTATAATTGGGTTAAAAACAAACAGAAAAAATGAATCCGACAAAGACGTGTCACGTTTCGATCATTGTAATTTGCGTGATGTTAAAGTTCATTTAAATTCGTGCTACTTTCCTTACGAAAATTTGAATACCAGTTTTTCTGCTCAAAAATTTGCTTTATTATACGAACAGTACGCCAAATTCCAGCAGTCTTATTACAACCGTGGCCAAGCACCTTTGTTGAATCCTCAAGAATTTAAAGATAAAGCACCTCTGTTTGTTATCGACTGTTCACGTCAAAACGAGACCTTAAAAACGGGATCAGTAGATGTGCGCATTGAATTAGAATGTGAAGCAGATATACCTGATAATACTGCGGCCTATTGTCTTATTCTGAATGATAGTATTATAGAATATAAACCGTTGACCAATATTACAAAGAAGTTATCATAATGAATCTGAATCATCTATTCGTAGATGTTCAGGGGTTTAAAGCATCTAAAAATGAATTTATTATTAAAGAATTTGCGATCAGTACCAATGAATACACGCAAACGTTTTTAATAAAACCTCCATATTCATTTTCTACTTTATCGGAAAATGAAAAAAGTCAAGTGAAATGGATCGAGAAAAACCTTGGCATATTGTGGCGCGAGGGATATGTCGATTACAGAGAATTTAAAAGAATCATTCATAGTTATTTGACTGGTAAGATTATACTTGTAAAAGGTTTAGAAAAAATTGAATGGGTTAAGAATTTGTGTGCTGATTGCACTGTAATAGACTTGGGTGGTGAAGGCTGTCCAAATTTTCAATCTTTGTATACTATATATTGTATCGACAATAGATCGTACAACTGTATCCATCATAAAAAATCTTGCGCGTTAAAAAACGTTATATGTCTCAAAAAATGTTACTTTGATAATGAAATGTCACATGTTTTCACATTATAAGAATATTGTATGAATTAATTTTGTAAATAAAAAAGTTACTTCTACTATGATTGTTTTTTTACTTAGCTAAATAGAAGGAATAAAACAACACTTTCCTTAAATAATACAACTTTATTACTTATCAGTTCAAAAATACATATTTAGAAAAAGAAAAAGAAGACACTTAATAACTAACACTGTACCCACATAACTTTTTAGATATTTTGTTTATGACACTTTCAGTGCTTTCTATGATTTCATCATAACCGTCGTTTGCAACATATTGTGCGTTGAGTAGTATATTTTCATTGCTTTCTTCGTTTTCTGGCATGGATCCACTTATATCAATTATTTGGATTTTTATAAGTCTGTTCCCTTTTGATGCTTCGTTATTAATTACAAATGACGGTGGATGACCTCTCAAATTTCGTTTTATTAGTTTATTTAATACTTTCCCTTTTGTTTTTTTCGTTTTAGGGTTTCCTCTTGCAGTTTTAATTTTTTTCAATAAATCACATTCTTCTTCTTCTTCTGCTTCTTGAAATGCCTCTGACCAATCCTGTGCGTATTGTGAAAATATGATTGGTGTTGAATCTACTGTTCCTTCCATATTCTGCGAAAAAAAAAAAGTTATTGGTAAACGATGTTATTCGTTAACACACACACATTAATCCATCAGTATGATAAAATGATAGTAATTAACTCCATCAGTTATTGCACGCTGTGTATAAATTTAATAATGTATACAAAGCAAGGAACCTGAAATTCTTTATGCAAACAAATTAAATTTCCAAGAAAAAAATTTTAAGTATCCGTAACCCGAAAGGGGTTTTTACATACAAGTATACGAAATAAAAATGGATACTACTACATACAAACACTCTAAATTATACGTGTAAGATAAACAAGCTAGAATATATCACTACTAACAAGATATAACTTACCAAATTAAAGATCGGCTTGTATTCCTTATTAAACAGTTATTTAAGTGAATGCTACTTTAGTGCTCGTACAGGTGAATAAAAATTGTCTAGCAAAATCGTTAATTATATACAGTTCACAATTCCATGTATCAGCAATAAACAGCCACGCGCCGCACACCCGTTGCTAACAAATTCCATTCATGTGATCATGTTACGAGTACGTTAACATTGCTGACACAATATCATAATAGGTGTTTGACACGTGTTAAAAAATACAGGTTATGACTTGTAAATGATAAACTAATAAATTAAATGAATATTAAAAAATATTTATGTAGTTCTGTACTATATTGCGAATTAATTTAATTTTAACCCGTGGTGACCTAGTGGTTTGACCTATGGCCTCTTAAGCAGAAGGTTGTGGGTTCAAATCCAGGCTCACGCCTCTGAGTTTTCGGTGAAGGAAAACATCGTGAGGAAACCTGCATACACCTGCGGAGAAATTCAATGGTGTGTGTGTGAAGTTCTCAAGCCCTCTCATTCAGAGAGGAGGCCTGTGCCCTGCAGTGGGACGTATATAGGCTAGAAGGTTCTAGCAGGTTAAGAAAATAAAAAACACATGTAAGTATTGGAAATTGCCGTTTATTTTATTTCATTACAAAACAAAAATAATATACAAATACAAATGAAGTATTGGATAAGTCAGAAACATTCATAGTAACATTCAGAAAATGTTTATTTATTGATTAATCAGAAGCAAGTACAAACATAATAATTAACATTAGAATTGTTGGCAAGCATTTAATATTAATGTCTCATTTTTTTAATACAATACGAATTACAGTACAATTAACAATAAATTTCATCTTAATAACTAATATTAAAAATTTATCATTAAACTACACTATTTTACATTGCTTCCTCGTTACAAACTGCTCCCCACAGCTACGTCTGAGCGACACATATATATGTTAGCATGCATACTTTGATAATGAATCCGTAGAGGATTTGAAACGCATCGGTGTTTGCGTGGTGTGTGTTAATAGTTGAGGCTGGGCATTATACATGTTTCGCTTGATGATGAAGAGAACGAAGGCTGGTTCTGCATGCTAACTTGTATATGTATTGCACAGACGTAGCTATGGTGCACAGTTTGTAGCGGAAAAGCAAGGTAAAATAGTGAAATTTATTGATATGAACCTCCTAAAAGTAACACCTGAATCAATCAATTAAATGTATCATTGACAATATTACCCAAGAATCATTACAAAGATTAATGTTTAAAAATTAAGTATTGAAGTATGTCCCCAAGCTCTAGTAGTAACTTTATCGCTAGAAATCATGCGTTTGTCGTCATTAGCAGATAGTGCAATTTTGTTCACACTTTGGGTGAATATTTCATGCTTTATGGATTTAAATAATATGTTTTTCTTTTTAATTATATCTCCTTGAAGCAATGATTTTTCGTAATCAGAAATATCAAATTCATGTATAACTGATGTTTTCACCCCTTTAGCTTTTTTTATAACATCATCAATGGTTTTAATACAATAAAGTTTAGACCGAAGACCAACAAATTCAATAATCATTTTCCCTCCCATTTCATCTTTGAAAAGACCTGGAACTTTTTTGTTTTGAATAGGTAAGTGTTGCTCATTATCGATACGATAGTTACTAGTATCAAAATAAGGTAAAAGATGCGTTTTTAAATCTTTGTAGTAGTTCTTGGTTTGTATATGATAAATAAAACTGTCCGTATCCGTGTAGCACATCTGTAGACGATTTTCATACAAGGGTTTAAATACTGAATAGTGAAAATCATACATATGACTTTTTGATAACTCTAGCACCGTGAAACCGATATATATTGGTTTGTCTAAAATAATGCGATCTGGATTTAACTGTACTGCCGCTAAATTTTCAGTAAACACCGAAGCACTATGGAAATTAGGATGTGCAATTAATTTATCAGCTGTGTTTTTTTTCTTAGTAAAGTTACTTTTATCACACCACTGATTAACCAATTGCACGTTAATTTTTTTCAAATTATTTTCTAGGGTCTTACCGAACAAGGAATTTATCATAACCTTGAACAGATCTTGTTCAAAGGTTGAGCTAGCTTTTTGACGTAACTTTGTATTAAGATCAATATACTGTTTTAAATAGGAATCTTGCAAAAATGTGATTGCTCTATGTATTTTTTTCAATTTTAATCCATGTTTAAGATATGTTTTAAGATGAACATAATGAATAACATAAAAGTATTTGTCATACAAGTTAGGCACGAGTTTGTAATCTTTTCCCCCTGGTGGTATACATTTTTCAGGACAAAAAGGAAAGTCATTATGATCGTTATGCTTATTTTTAGGGTAAATCAAGTCTACTTCAAGTATAAAACCATACTTAGCATCATTATCGATTTGTGTTATATCTAAAGCATCAATTTCATTTCGATCTAAAAACCTAAAGTTTGACAAAGGTAAGGACTGATACATGCTATAACCATATAAGTTGTTACAATCTATATAAACGAGGTACGAATCTGGTTGCAAAGGATCGTAACCTGGTATATACTTGTTATTAGCTTTAGCATGTCTGTGAGAGCACAAACAGACACCACCTCTAATTCCGTTCTGAATCATTGATATCATATTAAGATCGCTTATAAGCTCTAATTCAACACCTGTTTTTAACAACATTGCATCAAATGATAAACTAGGTGCTGTTAAATAAAAAGCTGGATCTAAGTCATAGTTTTGTTTACAAGTTGCTCTAAATTTTTCAAAAATATCAGTTAATAGAAGCACATCAGTTTTGAGATACAAATCTGTGTAATCACCCATATTAACGATATTAAACTCTTTCCATACTAAGCATGCATGATTATAGTCTTCTTCAGAAATATTTTCATTTGTGAGAGAACTGTAAAAATATTCTTTAGGAGGGAGAGAATCTTCTTGAAAACGAACCCAACTATCCATGTACTCATAGGGATAAACACCTTTACGTGTAAGTAATTTAAATTTGGTTGAATTTGGGAAATAGTGACGTAGATGCTCGAAATCTTCTTGTCGCATTGTTTTTGTTAATTTCTCTAAACTAGTACCCAAAAATTTAAAAGAGTCTACAAAACGAAGTTGAAAGAACTCGTTCTCGATTGGGATAAACTTTGTGAAAGAAACATAATTTTCTTTAGTCTTAGGTATTATTTTTATTGAGCCTGGTGCCTCTCCTAACTTTTTTAAAAATAAATGACTATCGTACCCAGATAAATTATGAAAAAATATTGGTACAAAAGACGGACGCTTGAACTGTAAATTGCAAATACTATGTGATGCTCCACGATAGCGACCTGTAATATGACAGTGGTCTCTTACCCTATCGGAAAAAAGAAAATTATCACAAATATAACATCGCGAAGCATTATCGAAATTTATCTTATCACAGGAATCAAATAGTATTGGTGTATTTACATTCAAAACTTTTTTATTTCTGCTACATCTTTATAGATTGAATCTATAAACTTATCAACACAGTCAAAACCGCGATATGAAACGTAACGATTATAACTTGAATCAACAGAACAAACAATGTAATACGCGAACGCTGCAGGCGTGTGGTGTTGTAAAGTAACTGTGTTATCAGTATTGTTACTAGTACAGTCGACTCCACAGTCACATACATCAGCTTGCAGTAATAGCGATTCAAAATCAGCATAAATCACAAATGGTATATTTTGCTTGCGATCATAATTTTTAAATTTGATTACTGATCCCTTCTCAGGTAACACAGTGACTAAACCACCACACAAATGATTATCTAGTTCTTCTTCTTCATAAAAAAAAACTAAGCAGATTTCACAAAAGTATAACTTGGTATGGTGTGCGGTTATTTGACTCCTAACTAGCCGAGACAAGTTTTTGATCAAACAAAAATGAGAACTACTATCGTTTTCTAGTAACAGTAGGTGTATAGTTTTTTTCCGTTTATTATTTTCAGATTTATAAAGTGGGCCTACTATATTATTATTTTTTAACCCAAATATAATAAAAGCTAGCGTTGGATTATATTTTTCAAATGTTTTAATATCAGAAAATGTTACTGGAAAAGACATACCGCTAATATTAAGTACATCATGAAAATCAGGGTAAGAAGTTACTCTCTCAGGGTGTTTTTTAGCAGGGTACAAAGCGGCTGTTACGCACCACAGAAAACAGCATTGGTCATTGTTCTGAATATTAAGACATGCTTTTTTATTTCGTATATATTTTGGTAATTCTATAAAACTTGAACCACGTAACGGTTGGAATTTATTGATATTAATTTCCAAATGGGAATTATTTAAAAAAGCCCATCCGCTATCACGCTGTTGAAATTCTTCGACTTTTCTTTTAAAACAATTTAAAACTTCACTATACAATCGTTCAAAATCATAACTTTGGTATAAAATTTTATTTTTAGTACCAAAAGATTTAATAGATTGACTGTTATTTTTAAACAATACGAAAAGCCCATACAATTCAAAGTTAACTTTTATGCAAATATGTTTCTGCACTGAATCGTCCAAAAGCATCTTTATTTTATTGTAAATAGAGTTCATAAATACATCAACCGAACTCGTAAAAAGTTCATTTGCGTTTGAAATTCTATACGTAGCGATACGATTACGGAATGCAGACTGTACCAATTCAATACCATCGCTAATAACTTGAGTGGAATTATTTTTTGTTTTATGTGCGTTGCTTCGGATGTGACCAACCCATGACTTTTTTTCTACAGATATACCACACGATACGCAAAACGGCATTATGAAGGGCTAAAAGTAAAACAATATCTATAATACAATTTTGACCAACACCATAACTAGCTATTATATTTTTTTGAAAGAGTATTGGAAAAGTGAGTGGGTTCACAGTCTTGAAAAATGGTAAAGGCTGTACCGAGGAATTTCTGAATTTGTTCCCACTCTGAAGATTTCTCCTCACACTGTAGTTTAACAACGGCTAATGCCTTTTTGTAACGCTCTAAGCCATCCAACGTTTGCGCGTCTTCAACTTTAAATATCTTGAGATCAATAAAAAAGTCACCTGACGTGCTTTTGATGCGTCGAGTTGAACCCGAAGACACACGGCTGGTGAATGATGATATTGTTTTGGAGCTTTTTGGAGTTGGATTAAAGACGCATTTTTCTTCTTCTCTTATGATTTGGAATATGTCCGTGTTTTTCTTCGCAACGCTGTGAACAAATATAGTATTTTGTTAAGATCTTAATATGCAATAAATCATTACCTAATTACCTTAACAATAAAACAGTACCAATAGACTTATTAACACTTGTTCACATATATTTTTATTACTTTTAGGGGTCTGTAGGATTTTAAAAGGAACATTAGTATATAAAATGAAGTACCTGGTTTTTTTATTGTTTTTTTTCGTTGATTCTAGTTCACTAGTGCTGGTAGATTTTCGTTTTAGAGGAGGAGTGCGTGGATCAGATTCACACCTGAAATAGATTGAACAATATATATTTATAAGATATAGTTATATAACTAAGGTAGGTATATCATAAACACAATTGGTGAAAACCAAAACAAAAAATGGAAGTACCTTGAAGTATGCAAACTCTCACTGTTCTTCTTCTCTGATTTTTTCTTTGACACTGGTGACGAACTGCGAGAACGAATTGAATTCACCGAGTTCGATCTAAAAAAATCAAAGAGAATTAAGTTTAATCTACAAAAGTTCATCAAACAAAAGTGCATTTTTTTATAATTTGGGTTTGTAAAACTTAAGAAGCATAAATAAAAATTAAGTAAGTACCTGCTTTCTTTCCTATACTTTTTCGTTGATGTTGACCGCTGTTCAGATTCACGCCTGAATAAAATTAAAAAGAATTAATATAAAGTAAAATAACTATACTCTGGTATTGTCGTGAACATAATTAAAGATAACAAAAAAAATACCTTGAACTCCTGTTTGCCTTCTCTAAACTTTTCTTTGGCACCGGGGACGAACTGCGCGAACAGAATGAATATTCGGAATCGGACCTAGGAAGCACACTGAAGTTAATATTTATTATCAGAAAACGTTAAAAAGTAATGTATTTTTACTAACCACACATCATAGGTCATATACTTACATTTTAAACTGAAATAACTTTCACACCACTTCAATAGAAAAAAGAAAAAAATGGGTGCACGACTGTCCAATAAAAGAATGAATGAAAAATTAATGTGTCTGAAGCTATGTCTATTTAAACACAAAAAAATGAAGAGTTATCACTTTCAATCATAATTTTTTACTGTTTCAACTACCAAATTATGTTATTCTATTTTATGACTTGCATCACATATATATTATACAATAAACAAAATAAAGTAATATTGTACTTATCACGTTTTTGAATGTAAGCGGTATCTTTGAAATAACGCGATTTCCTTTACATAATAACAAGTATCAAATGAAAACCGCTGATTCTATAATAAACTGTAGAATATGCAATAAAAATTTAGGTCACAACGTTAACTATCTTATTACCCGACTGTCGAAGGAGGGTTATGTTTATCGAGCGTAAGTATGTATGTATCTCTAATTCTTTGACACGCACTGTTTAGTACAACGTGTATCGGTTGCGTATATCTGATTGTATCCCTCTCAATTTTATCTAAGAGGATGAATCTGATGGTGATGATGATGATGATGATTGTACATTCGGTCTTTTGAATGATCAAGTATTAAATTTCAACCAGGGTTCCTTAAAGTAAAAAAAAACCTTAGCTGTAATCATTTTCCATGAGTATATTTATTATTGTTCACAGCGTATTGCACGCATTAAAATTAACAGATTTCCTGATCCAAGCAATATGAAGCGTTCTTTCGACACGTCTCCATAGTAACAACGATATTAAACACTCATAGAGTCATGAGATACATGTACCTCATGGGTGTACCAACAAAGTCATACATGAGGTGCATGTACCTCATAGGACTGGGTACCTGTTAATTAATTTATACGGAACGCTGATCGATAAAGGTTGATTAAAATAGCATTGAAAATGTGAGTATCACATTCATATTTGCTTGCGTTCACTTATTTCAGGCAGGGTTCCTTACGGCGTAAAAAACCTTTGATGTTATTAGTAAATTGTACGATTAATCATACTAAATAAAATCATCATACATGTCTGCGAAGTAATAAGCTCAAGGATTTATTTTAAGCCCTAAATTAAATCACTAGTTACAGATCTATGTACATATATTAATGAAATCTGGTTCCAAAGATTGAGTAGCTAATATGATTAAAAATCTAGTATTCCTCACGTTTGAAGCGACATTTATTAATGTAACTATACGGTAAACTCCTAGATTCAGTCATCATCATAATCGTGATCTATATACGTCTCACTACAGGTCACAGACCTCCTATCATAAACTTGACTTCATGATAACCATTTATGAATGGAGACTTGTATGATACTCCAATCAATATCCTCAAAGATTAAGTAGTCAATTTGATTCAAATCTAGTATTTCCAACATTTAAAGCAATATTAATTAATTAATGTACACGGAACACTAACCCGATGTCAATATTCATTTTAATTGTTTACAGATTGCAAGTGAGCAATGCACGTGCGACTAATTACCTGAACTTGAAACCATCGTATAGAATAATTAATCAGATTGTGCACAATATTTAGTACTGACTATAACATGATCAATGATTTAAATCAGTTTTAACTCTCTCAGAGGTTAATGCCTATTGTGATATATAAAACGAATATTTTATATTCAGGTATTATGATAACCTACGTACTCTAAAATTAATTGTATTTTAAATGTTTTAGGATTAATGTTAAAACAATACAATAACACTTTATTGTACACCAAATAATAAACAGTCCAGAACAATAACACATTAAGAAAATGAGTGAAATTAATGTGTATGTTGTTAATTAGCCAATGTACACATACAAGTTTAAAAATCTCTCAGAGGTTTCAAGCTGTTAGGTAGAAACTGATTCCATGTTTATTTTATTTAATCTTAGTTTTGATCATATTACTAGTATTAAACTGTTTGTGATTAAAGCTTTATAGGCATATGTGAGATATTTTGCATTGGAAATTAAACTTAGTGCATCTTATTTCATGGTTTGTCTTTGTAGTTGACGAATTGTAGTAACTACCTTTAAGATTTCAACAAAACAGGTGTGTACATCACAGCACGTCATATCTACGTCACATGATTTAACCAATCACAAGCGCTGTTCTACATCGCGCTAACGAAGTTTTTAGTTTGATTCATATAAATAAAAGTTCCATTGTTTTAGCTGTTGGAGAAGCTGCGTCTACAAGCGAGCGTTAGATGCGGTGACTCCATACCACTTCATGTTGAAGAGTTTGGCTAACTCTGCGACTGTCTTGGTATAAGCGGTGGCTTATTATCGTACCTCTTGGTTGGTTTTAATAACTCCAAAAAGAGCGGGCCATTTGGTGGTACGGTATGACACAAACCTTAAGCGGCGGCTTATTACCATAGTTATGGTATGACGCACTCGGTAATCCAATGCTATATGCGCTCGGTAGCACTTGGAGAACCCCTCACTTTCCTCACGTTGAAGAGCTTAGCCAACTCATCACGTAGGAGAGTGCCAAACACCATAACGATCCGAGGTCTAATCCCATTAATCGGGTATGATTTAAGCGTGAGAGTTATGAGAACCCTTGATAATCCAGATACCGGTTACTCGTGGAGAGTCGAGGGTTCTGGTGTGTACATGAGTTCTTGTGCACACTGTGTTAAGCCTTTTGCTTTTTTTTTCCTAAAAAAACTCACGTTGAAGCGATGGTGAACGGAACAAAAAACATAGACAAAAAGAAAGAATATGAAGAATATGGTAAAACGGAATAACGCATAAAGAAATCAAGCAAACAGAACTTACTTTGTGTTAATCAACGGAAAGCGCACGATCATTGAGCGTTCTGGATAACGCGAGCGCAGGATTCTAACCCTCGATATGTTTACTTACGTTGATCTAATCAACGCATGGTTCCGTTGTGCGTACCGATCAATGCGGTTGAGATTGTAATCCTCAAAAGGTATTGTTCCTTCTGACCCACGACCGCGGAGCGAAAGCGAAGCGGGCGAAGCAGTGGGGCAGAAGGAACAATATCTACCTACTAAGCTACTAAAGACTAATAAACGTTTCGAAAACCTGTAATATCATAACCCAAAAAATATTTTATTATTCATCTTATTTTTTCTTTTTGTGTTGATGGATTGATTAACAGACGGAGATGACGTAACTATAAGGGTTCTGTACTTGACAATACGACCACAGAATCCCTAAAACGGCGAATGCTCTTTTTTTGTTCAAAATAAATGCTCAAGTCAAACGGCAGTGATTTGATTTGGTGGAAAAAGTAAAATTGTAGGTATAATAAATACAATAACTTTTTATTAGTTTTACTAAACACCACATAGAAAACAATATAGAAGGTAGGCAATAGATGGTTTTATCGCTTCTGATCGATCTCTTTCAAACACAGACACGAAACAAACATAAATAAAGAAGTAGCCAATTCCGTGTAAGTATTCAGCGCTGTTTAATAGCCGGAATCAATTCTCATTTTTATTCATTCTTTTTTCATTTATAATCGATTATTATCTTCCATCCCTTTTATAACTAGCGACCGCCAGTAGCTTATTCATCGCGAAGATTACTCCAGTGCGGGCACAATGCAGCCCCCTGATTGATGGATAGGATCTGCCCTTTGTGTGGCAAGGGTGGGATTATCACAGGAGGTGTATAGCGCTGATTGAAAAAAGTGACAAATTGTCTTAGAATTTAGTATGTTTAAGGGTGTAGGTATTCCTAGTGTGTGACTTGTTTTAAAACTATCGTCTATTTGACACTCGCAAAATTGTTTAACATAGGTAAGTTACATAAAATGGACAGAGCTATATTTTTTTTTACTCACTAATTTACTACACAAAACAAAAGTTTTTCTATTGCTAATTTCACTGTGGTGCAATATTAAGATCGCGCTGGCACACTTTGGATACCTAAGTAACCCTAAAAATGTGCACGTAAGTTACCGATCTCACAGCCATCTAGTGAAATAACGTCGTCCTCACTATTCCGACTCAATAGAACTTAATACGAGTACTAGTAAAGTACCAACATTGTTTCGAATTGTCTTACCTGTTACATTAAGCCCAAATAGCACGTCGCCGTCGGGTGACAAGACAAATCGCACCAGCAGATAGATAGGCCGGAGAAATAGAATAATGGATCAACCACACCGGATCAAATATACGAACACACCGTGAACGCAACGACGTACCTCTTGCGTCACGTTTTAAATGCGTATATTCTTTAGGTGCAATTTGTGCATGCGCACGTGTCCGTCGCAGACTTCGGAAACGGCGCCACACATTATTGGCTACAGACTATGTGGCAATTAGTCAGTGTATGAATATGACATATTAAGCTACAATAGAGAAATATTTCTCTAGGCAGATGATAATTATGGCTCACTTGATCAAGCGCGCACGGCTGCGACCGGTCCCGATACATGGAGTTGCATTGCACCTTTACACCACTGCTCAATAATCGTAAATGCAGTACGGTGAATATTTGATCGTTTTGACCGCTCGAGTCAAACGTCATTTATCCTCCCACGTTTATTAACATTACAGAAGGACAGAACACAACAATTCTGATTTAACTGGAATTTGCAATCATACTCTGTCTTTCGTTCAATCAATCATAAAAAGTTGATTCGGGGCATCATCTCTTTAAACAATATTTGATGAGTGGAGAATGACAATAAGAAAAAGCCTTAAAAACGCTGAATATTGACCCAGTAACGTGACTCATGCATCACTTATTGACGCATATTTTCAAGCTAGTACTTAAAATACGTAAGGTTTGTGGGCGTATTTTGAGCAATGGTGTGAGTAAGTACACGATAACAATGTAACGCATGTGACACGTCTCTGCGTATACGATGCGTCTGCGTACATTGAGCACTGGTGTGGTGGACCCTTAATAGAATAAGAGTATTCTGTATTATAAAAGTACATTTGCATACAATAAAAAGGATGTAGTAATGTAGGTAGGTACCTCATGCTGATAATGTGATGGAGTGTCTTATTCAGGTCGTACATTAACTACATCCAATACACCAAAAGGTTGTTATAGAAATATAAAGGTTGTTTGTTATAGATAATTTATGTGTAGATACTTAGTAATGGATATTTTTAGATAAAATAAGAACAATCCTGCATTTGTCTGCTTTATGTTTTCAGCAAATACAGGAATATAATATATTGCATGCTCATTAGAGCAGAGTATGGTAGAATAGAAAGGGCCGAATTGGATAAAAATAGTAAGAGCAGTAAACATGTGTGGAATTTCATAAAAAAACATCACATATTCACGAACAAAACGTGACACTAACATAGATTTACTTAAGTCGCACGCACACCCGGAACTAGCAGTCAATAATGTAAATAATTTTTTTGCTGATATTGGTAAAAACTTGGCGAGTAAAATTGTAAATAATGACAATACTCATTTCTGCTCGGAAAATATGACTCATCCGCAAATAATAGTACATTGTTGTAGAGGCTGGAAAGTAAGCAATAGATGGACGAGTTTGTTTGAGGGCCGACGCGTAGCGGAGGCCCTCGAAAGTACGAGTCCATCTATTGCACTTTTGGCCGAGACTAAACATTGTGCTTTTCACGACTAATGCGAGGAAATCATTATCATCATCATCATCATAATCATCCATCCATCCCGTCCATCCCGTCCATCCTGTCCATCCCGTCCATCCCGTCCATCCGACCATCCGTCCATCCGTCCATCTATCCCGTCTATCCCGTCCATCCATCCATCCCGTCCATCCCGTCCATCCCGTCCATCCATCCATCCGTCCCGTCCATCCCGTCCATCCCATCCATCCTGTCCATCACGTCCATCTGCCCATCCGTCCATTCTGTCCATCCCGTCCATCCCGTCCATCCCGTCCATCCCGTCCATTCCGTCCATCCATCCCGTCCATCCGTCCATTCCGTCCATCCCGTCCATCCCGTCCATCCGTCCATCCGTCCATCCTGTCCATCCCGTCCATCTGCCCATCCGTCCATTCTGTCCATCCCGTCCAACCCGTCCATCCCGTCCATCCCGTCCATTCCGGCCATCCCGTCCATTCCGTCCATCCCGTCCATCCGTCCCGTCCATCCCGTCCATCCTGTCCATCCCGTCCAACCCGTCCATCCCGTTCATCCCGTCCATCCCGTCCAACCCGTCTATCCCGTCCAACCCGTCCATCCGTCCATTCCGTCCATCCCGTCCATCCCGTCCATCCGTCCATCCGTCCCGTCCATCCCGTCCATGCTGTCCATCCCGTCCAACCCGTCCATCCCGTCCAACCCGTCTATCCCGTCCAACCCGTCCATCCGTCCATTCCGTCCATCCCGTCCATCCCGTCCATCCGTCCATCCGTCCCGTCCATCCCGTCCATGCTGTCCATCCCGTCCATCCCGTCTATCCCGTCCAACCCGGCCATCCCGTCCATTCCGTCCATCCCGTCCATCCGTCCCGTCCATCCCGTCCATCCTGTCCATCCCGTCCAACCCGTCCATCCCGTCCATCCCGTCCATCCCGCCCAACCCGTCTATCCCGTCCAACCCGTCCATCCCGTCCATTCCGTCCATCCGTCCATCCGTCCATCCATCCCGTCCATCCGTCCATTCCGTCCATCCCGTCCATCCCGTCCATCCGTCCATCCGTCCCGTCCATCCCGTCCATGCTGTCCATCCCGTCCAACCCGTCCATCCCGTCCATCCCGTCCATCCCGTCCATCCCGTCCAACCCGTCTATCCCGTCCAACCCGTCCATCCCGTCCATTCCGTCCATCCGTCCATTCGTCCATCCGTCCATCCATCCCGTCCATCCGTCCATTCCGTCCATCCCGTCCATCCCGTCCATCCGTCCATCCGTCCATCCTGACCATCCCGTCCATCTGTCCATCCGTCCATTCTGTCCATCCCGTCCATCCCGTCCATCCCGTCCATCCGTCCATCCAGTCCGTCTGTCCGTCCGTCCGTCCGTCCGTCCGTCCGTCCATCCATTCATCCATCCATCCATCGCATGCAGCAGACGATTACTGTTAATTGGTCCAATAATGTCGTTTCAGCACGCCAGGAATGAAATTCAGAAATTATCTTTCAAAAAGTCGTATCGTACAATGAAATACGTATACTGATACGTCCTGTTTTCGATTAGTGTAACTTTGTTGTCGTGTTTGTGCGCCATAAATGAGTCAGCTGTTAAATGTACATATATAGGCAGTTTTGAGTACTGGATTTAGGTTATCTATGGCCACATTTTCGAGCAGTGTCGTGAAAATTCTTTTGTTATGATTAACACCGACGAGCACGAAATAGAACGCATTATTTGCAATTTGAAAGATAAATGTGCATCGGGTTGGGACAATATTTCAAATGGCTTTATTAAGCGTTATAAGCACATCTTATTTAAACCACTAACTCATATATTCCAGCAATGTTTAACTAATGGTATTTTTCCTAACTTTTTAAAGAAAGCCGTTGTGATCCCTGTATACAAAGCGGGAAATAAAGAATGTATCGACAATTACAGGCCGATTTCAATACTTCCGTCTGTTTCTAAAATCTTAGAAAAGCTCATAAATAAAAGGCTAGTAAACTATCTTGAAAGCAACAACATCTTGTCCACCAAGCAGTTTGGCTTTAGGTCGCAAAGATCTACAAATGATGCGGTTAATTTCCTCACTGATTATATTGCGACTAACTTGGATCAAGGATTGAAAACCTTGGGCATTTTCCTAGACCTTGCCAAGGCTTTTGACACGGTGTCAATTCCAATCTTGATTCGTAAACTAGAAAACATAGGAATTAGGGGTAAACAATTATCCTTATTTGAAGACTTTCTCAATAACCGCAATCAATGTGTAAAGATTAACAATTTCACGAGCTCAGACAGGAGAATTGAATTTGGTACGCCCCAAGGCAGTATTTTAGCCCCTACCCTTTTTTTTTAATTTATATTAATGATCTTTGCAAGCTTGAACTAACTAATGGCACCCTAATATCATATGCTGATGACACAGTTTTGCTATTTACAGGGAACTCATGGAACGATGCTTACAGTCACGCTCAAATAGGCTTCAATAAAATAACTAACTGGCTTCAAGGCAATTTACTAACGTTAAATGCTAATAAAACGAAGCACGTCGCTTTTTCAATAAGAAATGCACAGCAGCCTAGCAGTGGTAACACTATCCGAGCTCACCTGTGTTCCCTTTCTAATCGGGTAGGTTGCATTACCTGCCCAGCTATCTCGCAAGTTAACACCATCAAATACCTGGGTGTAATGATCGACGCTAACCTCACCTTTAGTCACCATATAGATATAGTTGCTTCCAGAGTCCGCAAGCTAATTTTTATATTTAAAAAACTTCGAAGTATCGCAAACGCGAGATTGCTCCGACAAGTTTATATGGCTTTGTGTCAGTCATTACTGTCTTACTGCATTTCGGCTTGGGGAGGTGCCGCGAAGACTACGCTTTTGGTACTTGAACGAGCCCAAAGAGCTATTTTAAAGGTCTCCACTTCTCGCCCCTTCCTTTTCCCTACAAGAGAACTATTCAAATCCTGCAAAGTCCTAACTGTGCGCCAACTATTCATCCTAAACATCATCCTTGATCAGCACAAATCCGCCCCTTACAACCGCAGTATCTCTGACAAAAGGCGGTCAGATATAGTATTTAAGACGCCACGCCCTAGGCATGCTTTCATGCGCAAATTCGCTTCGTTCTTGGGCCCCTATCTCTTCAACAAAATTAATAGACTCCAGAATATCTATGATCTTAACTACAATAGTTGTAAAACCAAATTAGCAGAGTGGTTACAATCATTATCCTATGTAGAAACCGAAAACCTTCTGACTCTAGTTTCGTAATGTATTCAATTATTTAAGCCGTAGTTACTTACTTTTCATATTTTATTTTTTTCTAAGTTCAAATAACAGTTAAATTTGTATTCTGGTTATTATGTTAACTTTAAGGTCCTTTATTTTTTGCCTAAGATACAGGCTACTTATGTATCCTAGTTTAGGCATTATTATATTTTAGTAGTAACCTCTTAGTCTTCTTGTAGAAGGCGTAGAGGCGGTTAGACGCTTAAGTCGAGCCATTAGTATAGTACCTAGATATAATACCTAACATAGATTAAGTAAAGTGCCTACTAATAATTATTACTATGTACTAAAACTATTTAAATAAATGAATTGAATTGAATTGAATTATGTTACCCATATTCCGCAAATAAACATTTCATTTCATTTCATTTCCCTACATAGAGCTGAAAGGGGGTTAATGGTTCCTTTTAAATAATTTAAATAGTGCGTTGGCAAAGACTTAGGTACTTACCCAAAAAAAATATTTTAATTTAAATATTTTATTGTAATTTACTTAATAGACAATTTAACACGAGAAATATATGTTTTAGTGACGGCCATTGTGAGTGAAATGGACGTATCGGAAAATACAATGACAAATGAAGTGGGACATTTTTTTCTTTCATAAGAAAAAAACATCGCTTTGTCGTTTCATCTGAAACACACATTTTATTTTAATTATGCAAAAAGAGCTCACTTGTTGATATTATGCATTTCAACACAAAAGTACAAGAACACACAAAACCGAGAGTAGGTATAGGTAATACGCTTGACTTTTCAAAAGTTAAAAATCAAATCATGACTTTGGTAGACGAAGAACAAAGTGGACATAATTCAATCCTCTTTAACGAATCTTGTTGCTTGAAAGAACCAAAAATGAAAAGGCTTGTAATTTCGTCGCGGCGTCCTCTCAGAGCTGGGCGTAGTCTGCCTACTAATTACATCTTAATTTTAACAATCAGCGAATTTTGTTATTTCTATCTCAGCGGGACACAATTAGGGTGTATTAAAGTGCTCAATTTAGCAATTTGCATAGTATTAATGTAACCCTTCCATCCTTTGAAGCTTCCGATGGTCTTTTGAAATATCCAATTTTTGAAGTTTTCAATATCCATTTTTTTTTTAATAAATTGACTATACTATATTGCACTGTCATTAGACCTTTAAGCATGTAATATTTTTTATGTTAATTTAATCTTAATTTTCTAGTACAAGCAGGTACCGTCAAGGACTTTATTCATAAGCCACCATGAAACCATTTCACAGTAAACGTCATAGTGACATCGCATTAATTAACAAGGAAAATCGTAATGACTTTTCTTCTGAGAAGGTTCCGTGGTGGCTCATGAATTAAAGTTCTTTACCGTACTATGAGAATTTGGAGCAAATAATAATAATATACACATTGACTTACTGAAAAATTAGAAAAAAATGCGCTTCATGAAGATAAAAACTAAGATATTTAGAACTAAAACCCTATCCTATGCATCACTATTCCTACTTTCCTACTAATATAATTAAAAATAAAGTTTGTGAAGGTGTCTGGATGTATGTATTAATGTTTGGTTAGTCATTCACGCTATAACGGTTGAACGGATTTATATGAAACTTGGTGTGCAGATGCAAAAAGATCTGGACTGAAACATAGGATACTAATATTCCGGTAAATAGTTCCCGTGGGATAATGTAACTTTGACACGTTCACAGTCCTATACGAATATCGAATTCCTGGTAACTCCAGCAAATTAGTTTAATCATTGTACCGTCTTGCTCAGTGAGTAAAGAAGATAATTGTACTAATCTGGATGCAAGTCTGGTTATTTCTTAGTGCTCGATATGCGGGCCAGACCTGTGGAGCTAATTTCGCCGGTGGAGTACTTTGTCTTTGAGTTTCTCTGCGGGATCGCATTATTAGAAATGATGAAATCCGCGTAAGAACTAAAGTTGCTGACATATCTCGAAGAATCGCCAGACTCAAATGGCAGTGAGCAGGGCACATCGCTCGTACGTATAGAATTGACGGCCGATGGGGCCGAAAGGTTCTCGAGTGGCGTTCACGGACCGGAAGACGCAGTGTAGGTAGGCCTCCAACAAGATGGAACGACAACCTGGTTAATATTGCGGGACCGCGTTGGATGCGGATGGCGCAGGACCGATCTGGTCGGCGAGCCTTGGGGGAGGCCTATGTTCAGCAGTAGTAGACGTCTTTTGTCTGAAATTATCATGATGATGATAACCTTGTCTTTCAAGATGACGTGTTAACTTCGTTTGCAGTCCATAGATGGCGTTGGCGTTTTCCGAGCATTGTGCTCCAAAAGTGTTGTCGTAATTTTTCCATGTATTTTTAACATGGGCGAAGCCGCGACATAAAGCTAGTCGTTTACAAAAGTGACGAGCAATCTCGTAGCTTATCTACTTCTACTATGTTTTTGTGGACATCTCCTTGACAAAGATACCAGTTTTATGAGATCGTTATTTCATATGAACTGTTTTTATTGCTTCTTATTACGTCTGCGTTCACTATTTTCCTTTCTTTGTTTCATTAGGGGATAGCTTTATTTCTCTTCGAAACCACACCTTACGCCTCAAAACCTTTTTACCTTTTCTGTAACGTAAAATCTAAAACCATTATTCTGCACTACTAGGGTGCCTGTGATTGTCTCGGATTACTTATTTAGCTTGAATATCTATGTTTATTTTTCGTATTTCGTATTAGTTTTTTTTGAGGTAAATTATTTTTTATTTATTTATTTTATTTTCGGAGAACCAACAGCTACAAATTACAGAGTAGGTTAAACATGTAATAACATAGGAGCCAATTATAGGATCTCACAAATAATTTTAATAATAATAAAGTTCCCATTAAATCATCAGAATTAGGTTGAGATATTACTTGGTCATGTCAATATGATAATTATTACTGTATGTATTGTAACTTTTGCCACTGGAATTAACTCACTCCAGCAGGCTTAATTGTCTAAGGCTTTTGACGCTTGCCTTCGCAATCACTGTTTCTTTCTATCAAATGTTATAAGATGATGACAGGAAGAGATGGTGGAGAAGGCAAGCGTCAGAATCGATACACAATACGGCCTCGGATCTGACACCTGCCGAGAGAAAGATCTCTCTATTGCGGGTTAAATTAAGTCACATTGAAATGGCACACTGTCACAATGATTGATTAATGTTTATACAATGCGTATCTATATATATTGCCACTACAACAACAAATAATAAAAATTAAATGAAATTAAAATTTAAAAGCACACAACTACTAAGTAGTATAAAATTACTCCATGCAACGTACATTTCGCTTAAAAACAGGGGTCTACTAACACTGGATGTAAAACTATAGAGACGTCCGTTTCTGGCATAAATTTTGATCTACAGCTAATTTGTACGGTATCCTCACTCTGCAAGTTCGACTCGCACTTGGCTGCTTTTTACTTGATCTGACGCAGAAAATATAGTAGGTTTGTGGAGGTCTGGGGCAACAAAGGTTGAAAGTTCCCAATCCCAACTGAGCCCGGGTGGGAACTACGGCCCGAGCTCTCGCATTCTGAGAGGAGGCCTGTGGCCTGCAGTTTATCGTATATGGGATAGGATGAGTAGGTTTGTGACTATTTTTGAAAGAGATTACTTTTGATTTCAACCAAACTAAATAAAACTTTGTCAAACACAGGTAACAAATTGCAGTACGGAACCAGGACTATCCTCAGTTAAGCGGCGGCTGGTTCACCCTGCCGACACCCACCCGCAAGTTTCTTTTGTTGGCCTGAAGCGCCGCGAAAGCCTTTGTGGCTAAGCGTTTCCGTGAAATGCTCGACCTACTGCCGCCCTGACCAACCCAGTGTGGCTTACTTTACGACGCGGCTGCTTTAACGTTGCTCTCAAAAACTAGCTACTTAAATGTTAGTAAAGTAACCTTTACGACATCAAAGAAGTACTAGTTTTGAACCACCAACAAAAAATAAACTTGGAAATAAATTGAGAACTGAAAATTGCTTTGAGCGGAAAACATTTATGACGATTTTTGAAATGCATAGCTTCTCAAATAATAACACTTTATACAAAAAAAAAACCATGTAATGATATCTCACACAATATTTTTCTCAGTAAATTTTTCTGGTCAAACATAATAATCTTGTTCGTATTGTATACCTTTGTCACCTAAGGTCGTATTTGTCTAACGCGTGGCCGCTCGCGACCGTATTCACCATCCCTCTCTACCCTTATCCTGTATCGTTTGGAAGAAGTGGTGAAAACGATTGCACTAATTCCAAGTGCGTTAAACAATAGAGCATCGGAGCTATAATCACAAATCGACTGATATGACATTTGTAAATAGTTCAGTTTAAATTTGTTTACTTGATTTACAACTTAAAGGTACTGGGGCGCTTAAAGTAGCGTTGCTATATATGCTTCCGCTAAATTTGCACCGACACCCATCCCATTATGCAGAGATGGCTAAGATTAGACACTAAACAAACGCTCTCTCACACGCCTCCACCAAATAGCTCCATACATACAAGCGTAAGATTCTTAACCCCATCAACTCTCGGTAGGTACCTCGGGTTTGGCACACCGTCATTAATCAGGAACTCAGATTAATCAATCCATCAAAAAGTTAGCAAGTGCTCGGTAACACCACTCGTAGGGAAACGCTTTTGAGTGTAGGTAGAGGTACATTGTACGCATAACCAATACCTAGCACAACCTGTGTAAGCACTTTAAGTAAGCAACTTAGGTAGGTATAGCCTGCGTACGTTTAAAATGTCAGGAACATGCAAGTACGTGAGAAATCTTACCTCTTGTTATAAAGTTGGAGAGTAGGTAAACAAATCCTCGATCGTCTTTAAAATATTATTATCTAAGGTGTACTACGAGTATTATAAAAGTGATGATTATATCATGAACAGTGATGTTTGGAAAAAATTCGGATTAGCATTGGTGATCCATAATAGTTTCAATTAGCAGCGTAAGTACTGTTTTAAAAAAAATAGTTGTTTTTAGATGTACGTAATTATACATACATACATAAAATCACGCCTGTATTCAAAAAGGGGGTAGGCAGAGCACGAGAAACGTTAAATTTACGTTTCGAAGCCGCTTTTAGCAATTTTAGGTAATCTGGTTGAAAAAAATATAACGTGTTTGATTTCTTGCCGGATTCTTCTCAACCGGTGGTAGATTCTTCGACATTTAGGCTCGTTATAATCTAGATTGAATAAAGATATTTGACTTCGAAATGTTTCTGTCATTAGTAATTAATAGTCCGCCTATCTGGTATTGCTTTCGATTATTGATTGAGATATTTCTCAGCTCCTTTTTGGGTAATAATGAATACCAGTAGGTTGCATCATCTTACTCTCACCCTTCTCACTTGATCGTCTGCCATCCTATTCATAAAAAAAATTAAGGACACCTTATGCTTTCGTCGCCAAATTTTAAAAACGAGTTTCATATTTTAATGACAACACCGAACACTTAAATCCAAATCTGGACACGGACTGCTCATTACGATGACGTTATAAATCATCGGTGTACGTTTTTGGTATAATGGCTGTCTGCTTGCAAAAAAAAATATTTTCAAATTATTTCATTGAGGTTGTGCAGGTCCTCTACTTTAAAATTTTGAAACAAAAAATTTTCCCAACGTATATCGTATTAAGTATAGTTTTAACTTTTAGTTAGATAAATAGGCACACTCTAATGACGCGTATGTACCTACCTATCATCTTCTAAGTTATCCTTCTTCCTGATAATAATATTTGGAATTCATACTGCGTCAATGGTGAATGTGAATGGGCCTTTACAGGGTGATGTTGTTAGTGTTGTGTGCAATAAACACATTTACAAATCAGTAAAAATGACGATGAAAACGCGGGTAGTTGTGCACCGGTATCAGTATCGTCGAGCAGCCGCACGAGCAGAGCGGTAGCGCGTAATGCACGTTTGGCAGCAGCCGTAACGTGTGGCTCCGGGAAGAAGGGCTACGGATTAGCCCAAAACAGAGTTAAACTCCTTTTAAGACGTGAGTGATCCGTATATTTTCACTATGAGTGAGTCTCACGGTAGTTTTATGTTTAAAATATTTAGATTGTGAAGATATTTGGATTTTTGGATATTTGTTGATCAATAACGCAATAAGAGCTGAATGAATTTGGATGAAACTTGGCGTAAAAATAGACGAAAATCTGGTTTAAGACATATGATACTAAACATCCCGGTAATGTGTTCCCGTGGGACAATATTTTAACTTTAAATAAGAATTAAGGTCGCTGTTGAAGAACGTTGAGGTAGGTATTTCAGCTTTAAAAATGACCTTTTGTTTCGTCTGAAATCAATAGATCGCGATGTCCGACCAAACATTGTGCTTTAGGCCAAACTATCACATCAGATTGTAAAATTTTCTCATGAAAATATTTCTACCGCGGTCAAAAGCTTTACTAGTCGGCTATAAAATGCTGTCGCGTTATTTAACACTTTAATGTTGCTGCGGTAAGCTTTTTTCTGTATGTTGTGCGTGCTACCACTATACGACGTGCGGTGCGTTACGACCATGCAATGAATAGAGAAAACGCTCGTCGCACCACCGATCGCGTGTAGTAGTAGCCGACCCGTAAAGCAACCACGTTCGAGACATTTGTTACGCTCAAAAAAATTTACTTAGGGCTCTGTTCAGTACTCAACATCTCGAGTGTCGGGTTACGTACAAGTTAAACGACGGCTCTTGAGATTCGAGCAGAGATTAGACCAAGATTTCGTGGAACTCTCGGAAACACTACACGGAACAAAGACGAGTACCATGTGTATATATAGTATCGGTATAACTTTCCTTGTTCGAAATGTATTGAAAAACCATTTTCCTGTCGCTGTGTTTTAAAATAATAATAATAATAATTTTAAGATGTCGGAATCCGTATCAAAATAATACATGCCGTAAGTTACCTTAATATCCAAAATTAAACGTTCAAATTTCAATACCTAAAAAAAAAAAAAATTTAAAACTGTTTATTTCAGAAAAAAAATACACTTTATACATCATTAACCTAAATCCTTAAATTGTAGGATTGTTGCAGTTAATAATAATATTAATTACCTACTTAGTTACTTATTGTTTGGCAAATCATCACTATACCTAAAAGGCTTAGGCAATCAACCCAATGTAAACAAAACAATGTCACTGATGTCTTAAATACAGTAATTCTCCCATTAAATATCTAAACATTTACATTTCTGTATTAAAATACGTTAGTCTAGGTTGAATTACAATGATTGATAAATAAAATGTTTTGAATCCATGAATGTGGCAAATTTGGACTTACTTACACCTAGCCAACTACCCAAACCCCTCAAGCATACCTACCCATTAAAATCATAAACCTTTTTGTTAAGGATGTTGATCCAAGTGACGTACAAGGATACCCTTAATCTTGTTGGCTTTGTTATTAACCATTTCTTTAATAGTTTCTAGTGAAAATTCATTCAGTATGCAAGGCAGAATGGACGCCCATACTCTCCGGCCATATACATTATTAGATCTCGGTATTATATAGTTCGGCAAATTAGATAGATTTCGTAAGTTCCCTGGTCTGCTCTTCCTTTTCAACTGGCTTATTTTATCACAATACTGTGTTATAATAGCTAAATCGACCTTTTCAAATATATTCATTACTTTACAGTATCTAAATAGATTTTTATAATTGTCTTTGTATTTATATTTAACTTTGGGGGGAACTATGGTTTTCAAAAATCGTATTTGTAAGTTATAAATATTATTCAAGTATGTTTTAAAAGTTCTTCCATAACAGGCCAATCCATAACTCACCACAGAGTCTGCTAGCGACATATAAAGAAGCCTTAAAGTTTTATAGGGAACCTTATTCTTAAGTATAGTTAACTTCGACAAACATCTTTACTAAAGAATCCGACATCATAAAATTAAATAATCATAAAATAATTTTAACTTTAAAATAATTTTAATTATAATCCTTTTTGTATTGTATTTAGCACTTTTACAATTTAAGGAAACTGTAGGTCTTATGTTAATCATAAGTCTTTCTGTACACATTCTTGTATATGACCATCATAATATTCTTTGCTCCATCCCACTTTAGGTGGGGTCGGCTCTCCTTATTTTGAGGCGCCAAGACATTCTGTCTTGGGTTGTCGGGTCGGGTAAATTGTTTTTGGTGACAAGTTTCCTCATACTGGTCCACCAGGTTGACGGGGGGCGCCCCCGGCCTCTTTTGTTCTCCGGTAGGCATAACGCTTTCTTGACCACGTGTTCCTGATCTCTACGCATCACGTGGCCGTACCACCTCAGGCGACCTTCTGTAAGTTTCTCGGGTATAGGGGTACCTTGAAGCTGCCGCGTATATATTCGTTCCAGACTTTATCCCATCTTGTTACCCCTCCCGACCATCTTAGCATTTTCATCTCGGCAGTACCTATGTAGTTTTTGTGCATGCGTCTCTTTCACCGTCCAGCATTCGGCACCGTACAGCATTCACATTCTTGTATATGACCGTTTGTTTCTTTTCTCAATAAATAAATAAAATAAAAAAATAAATAAAAAAACGACAGTGGCGAAACGAATAGGAGATTAGGTACTTTAAAGATATTTTCAGGAATAATGTCACCTTAATGTAAGAACAAGTGAAACCTAATACCTATATATGTATAAGCAATTCCATTTCGTCTACAATTAATTCCCAATTCATCCACTTCCTATTTTGTCAACATTTCCATTTCGTCCATATTCCCATTTCGTTCACATTCCCACTTCATCAACATTCCCATTTCGTCCATGCCTAAATTACAAAATAAAATCTTCCCTCAGAATTCAGCTAAGTGATAGCGAAAATCGGCTAGGAATGGTGACGAAGTGGAATTGTGGACGAAGTGGGAATATGGACGATATGGGAATGTTGACTAAGTGGGAATGTGGCAGAAGTGGGAAAAGGACGAAAAGGGAATATGGATAAAATGGGAATGTTGACGACTTGGGATTGTGGACGAAGTAGGAATGTGAACGAAATGGGAATGTTGACGAAGTGAACCTAAACGAAATTAATTAATGAATCAAAAAAAACTTAACTACTTTTATTATTATGTTGACATATTACTAATCATTGACTTGAAATTATGTTGTGCACCTAAATACTATTCTAATTTTAATTGTAAATATGAGTAATAGTTACTTGAAATAAAAGGATTATTATTATTATTATTTAAAAAATCCTTTAATAATGATTTTTGTGGGGTATTTATATTTTATTTTAATGTAAAGGGAACATACACTATATATAACGCAAGTAGTCAGCTTCCAAAGTAAAACTTAAGACACAACAGTTTCCACTAATAGTCTAAATAGTTCAAACAATTTTGTTTGTTCAGGAAGAACAACATCCTATCATTATCTAGATATCTAATTCTAATTTAAATGTACAAAAAAACTCTAATTTACATTAATAGAAAAATATAAAGCAAAGAATATAAAATAATACTTTCGAAGATATCCTCCTGAGGTCCTATTATTAGGACTTATTCTAATGTGACATTAAACTCAACTCATTAGTGAAAAAGTTTAAATTTCACCGTACAAAATTTGACATGGGTGGCAGGAGGAATTAAAGTAACCTTACATAAAACAAAGCAGAACTAATGAAAAAGTATTAAAGCTAAAACTTAATATTTCTTTGGCAACCACTGTAATTATAATTTTGCGGATGAATAATCCAGTCTACCTCTATGGCAAAGTTACCAAACCTTAATAAATACCAGTGAAACAATTCAAAAGTTCTCACTTTGATGGAGTTCTTACAAACTGTTAAAAAGTCCAACCCCTGTTTTCACGATGACTAACGGTGAAATCCGCGCTAATTTTCCAAGTTTTGATCCACCCAACTTATCGTCATCTACCTTACTCTTATAATCCCATTTAAAAGCTTCATTGGTATCTCCATGATTTTTCTAAGGCTTCAACAGGTTATAAGGAAGGTAATTTGTGAAGAAATTATGACAATCGAAAAAAGCTGTGGCCTGAACGATAATGAAATTTGAGACTTGTTTCAAAAAACTTAATCTTTATACTGGTAGATAAATAAAAAACTTCTTAAGTTAACTTCGAAAGGCAAAAATACATAATTGATGACCTACTTATATATATCGATATATAGCTACTACTATAGTACTTTAGTACAGAATGGAAAAAAAACTGATTTTAACACTAACTACATTAATTACGTACCAGGTACATTAATTTAGGGACTTGTAAAACTAAGTATGATAATGACATTTTCTTTTTACAAGCTTTCATTTATGTAACTTGCAGTGTCTTGCTAATCAACCGTCACTATTATGTTAGTGGCGGTATTGACTTGAAATTTGTAATATGACAATGCAAGTACCTTTCAGAGAAAAAAGTTTGTATTTTTTCACATTGGTGAAACAAACGAAACTAATGTAATGTCGATAGTGTAACATTTATTTTCGTTGTAACATAACTTTTATTGACAAAGTGTTGATGAAAACGGGGGTAGTTGTGTGTCGCTGTCAGTTGCGACGAATAGCCGCGCGACCAGTGCAGTAGCACGCAGTGCGCGTTTGGCAGCCGCCGTGACGTGCGACTCCGAGAGGAAGGGCTACGGATTAGCCCGAAACATGTCGGGTTAAACTCGTTTTAAGACGTGAGTGATCCGTTTATTTTCACTATGAGTGAGTCTCACGGTAGTTTCATGTTTAAAGTAACCGTTAAATTAATGTGACACAAACACACCGCTTTAACTAAAGTGCTGCGTTTAGCGTTTAATCAGTTTCAAATGAGTTGCATGAAAGTTATATTTCACAGTTTGATCAAAGAGCCTAATAGCCTAGGATCCGCGTATACAACGACCTTCACCGATCTGGTTAATGGATGAAAAGTATTTTATATGAAATTAAATATGTTGATATTGCATATTGCAAGTGGGTTGACTAAAAAATTTCAGTCCAGTAATTTTTTTTTTACAATTCAACGTTTCGGTCACTAGACAAATGCAATACCTACCAATCAAAAGTATGAAACCTAAAGAATATGCAAATGTTAGGTTGACTATTTTTTCCGGTCATAACTTTTGACCGGAACTTTTGAACTTTAAGAGGTAAAAACAGGTAAATCGATATTTGCACTGGTCTGGTTAGTCAACCTAACGTTGGCATATTCTATAGGCTTTATACTTTTGATTGGTATGTACGTCATTTGTCTATTAACCGAAACGTTAAAACGTTTAAAAAATAATTAATCATATTCTTTAGTCAGAAATTTTTAGTCAACCCACTTGCAATATATTTATCAATATATTTAATTTCATATAAAATACTTTTCATCCATTAACCAGCTCGGTGAAGGTCGTTGTATACGCGGATCCTAGGCTAGCTTATTTATATCATAATCCATGAACGGTCAAATTACTGCGTAATGATTATTAGGATTTGGGCCCAGGCTAGCTATTAGTTTCATATGAATCGCTTACTCATTGCAAACCACTCGTACTGGTAGAGCTGATGGGCTTTGGGGTCAAAAGGTTCTCGAGTGGCGTCCATGGACCGGAAGACGCAGTGTGGGTAGCCATTCATCAAGATGGAGTGATGACTTGGTTAAAGTTGCAGGAACGGGTTGGATGCGGATGGCGCAGAACCGGTCTGTTTGGCGAACGAAGGCGATTTGATTCAAGGGTCATCCTGGCTGATTCTAGGTAGCAGAACTGCTGTCGCAGAGATGGTGGTTCAAAAATGTTACATTTACCCCCTGTTTCACCATCCATTGATCAAATTTATTTGACGGATAAATGTGATGCCGTCTGTATTTGTTTTGTTCGAATAGGCGGAGACGGCATTACATTTATCCGTCAGTTAAAATTAATCAATGGGTGGTGAAACAGCCCCTTAATTGGTGACTTTAATCGTATGTACTAAAAAAATATAAGCGCGACAAGACGTGTGTGCTTATTGACAGACAGGGAGGCGAAAATTGACGACATCGAGTATGGAAGGAAATTATTATTAGTTCTGTGGAAATGGCTATTTGACCTTTAAAGTCGAACTAGCACCGACGAAAAGTAAAGGTAACAATACGATTTTATTCGTAGGAAACAGGTGAACATCGTCAAATAGCGGCGCGCCCTCAAGTTTTGACGTTTGGGGACGATGAATGCGCAAACAAACGATGATGGAACGTCCCTCGGCGACCATCGATCTTTGCGGGACTCGCCCTTATGAAACAGAGGTTTCGCCTTGTGTGCACTATCATTTTACGAGAGTTTTCACTTTTCTGACGTAAAAGCTCAAGCTAGCAATGTTTTAGAGTCGGAGAATTTTATTCGCATGTAGCTACCAGTGACAACTAGCAGAAAATATACGTGTAAAAAGTAAAGTAAGACTTTTGTTCTGTCTTCGTTTTCATTATGATCCCAACCACCTTTATAATATAACCCACAAATAGCAGAATAAATAAAGTTAGATGTATGTTTTGATAGTTTTTAGTAAACTAATTAATGTTTGTGCTCGAGACTGATTTTCAACATGACTGTATTTAAGTCTAGTACCCATGGTACAAGCTTTGCTTAGTTTGGGACTAGATCCATTGTTGTCAATCGTCCCTTGACTTATTCTCTTTCTGTCTAATATAATAAAAAATCTCGTGTCACGGTGTTTGTTATCAAACTCCTCCAAAACGGCTTGACCAATGTTTATGAAACTTTTTTCTCTATATTTGGTAGGTCTGAGAACAGGTCGACGATAGACCATTTTATGGTTTCGATTCCAAAGGGTGTCTAACGAGACCCAATTATAAGCTTCCTCTATCTCTGTACGTGAAAACAATAATGCCAAGACGCAAGTCTAGTAAAAAATCACTTTATTCTATATTTATTATTTTCTACATAATTATTCTTAATGAATTCATATACCGCCAGTAAATTTTAAATATAACTGGTGTGCCATAATTTTCGAAGAACCGTGTAAACTAAAAGGCATTGCTGACAAGAGCACACCAAACTTGAAATTATTGGGCCGTATAGACCCACAACTGTTGTATGCGCCAAAGTGGAAGGCTAGTTTACCCAAATTGTTTGTGTAACGACAAACATACTCGCAATCCTGTTAACAATAGTAACCCTTATCACGGCAAGTCAAAGTTTGCGCGACCCGACTTCGCAACATCAATTTATTTTCCTGCGGCCTACTAGCGTAGCACTTATTTGTATTGTACATTTTACTTACAAGTTAATTTGACAAAAATAGTGCCTATTTGTGGTTCCATACCAAAAGAGCGTAATAGGATCCTATTAAGTACTAAGCCTTCTCTGTCTACATTTCTTGAACTTTAACATAGATACTGTTAAGTATGACTTATGAAATAGGCTAGATGACACCATAAAACTATAATTCCAAGACGCGATTCTAGTAAAAAAAAAACACTTTATTTCTGAGCTAATTTTAACTAAATAAAAAAAAACAGATTTTCATCTGCGTTAAAAAAATAGTCGATTGAGCTACAGCATACTAGCAATTTCCATATAAAATGCTATCGTGTTTTTACACCTCGTAAAAAGTACCTACGTCAGGATTGGTGATGTCATCATCCCTATTAAAGAAAGCCCCCATACAAGAAAGATATTTTTTTCAGTTAAGGTGGTACTTCCGTAAGGGTTCCCCTTTGTAAGCAGACAGACTAATAGTTGGAACATGTACCTGTCCCGGTTCGACATCAAGACGACAGAGAAGGTCTTCGAGCAAATCCACGAGGCAGCTCGGAGTCGGTTATATTTATAGGTATCCGAATTATTTATCACCCCACTCGAGTTTAATAGAGCTAAGAATGTTCCAGACTCAAATCTAAGCACAAGAAGTTATCCCTGCGTTCCGACTTGTGGCCGAAGGGTGTGGTATTCCGTAGCTTTAGGGAAGCGAAGATGATAATCCCTGAATAGTTTGTACATCTTTTTTTTATTTTACATGTTTCGTAATACATATTTTATCTTATCTTATCCTACCATGTCTTATTATGTTTTACTAATATTATAAATGAGAAAGTTTGCGAAGATGATTGGATATTTAATGTTTGGATGTTTATTAGTTTATCACTCAATAACGGCTGAAATTATTTGGAAAAAATTTGGCGTATCAATATACAAAGATCTGGATTAAGACATAGTGTGAATTTTTTTTACGGTAAACAAGAATAGAGGGCGCTGTCTAAGAGCGTTGAAGCGGTTATTATGTAGGTGAAAAACTTAAGAAGATGACGTATTATAGGGAACGTGCACATAGACGGTGCTGCCAATTCGATGCCATCAATTTGACTGTTTTACCCTGATAAGTTTCTTTTACTGTCCGCATAGTGTCTCTTCTACCACATTAGTGCTGTCACCTAATAGTTTCTGCACGTTTGCTATTGATATGTAGTTTGAGTCATTTTTCTAATTTGGAACGTCAATTTGTTTATTTGGTCACGTTACTACTACATACAACAGGTCATCTTCTTAAGTTTTAATTTCACCTATATCGCGTTAAATTCGTTTGCAATTAATAGATGGTGTTATCCGAGCGAAAGTTGTGCTTGCCAAATTTTAAGCTAAGTTGCTAAATAAATTAATTTTATTTGTGTATCGCTTATCGTAAATAGGCACTAAACTGATATGCTGGTGTTACAATGCCACGTGAGCTGGGTGAGATGCGGGTCTGTCGCGTCCGCATCTATTTGCGCAGCACATACCGGTGCGATATATTATTCTATTATTGTTATTGTATTGACCTTTTGTCAGCCGGCGCTTGTGATTCGATGGGCTGTGGAGTTGAGCTTTCGTTTCATTTGTATTATTGGTTCACACATACAAGAACAGCTTCTAAGTTTTTTTACGTACAGGAAGATTCTTAGGAAGTGCTAGGCCGTTTCAATATTAACATGACCGTCCACGACCAGTTTTTGAGTAGAGCTGACTTATCTCACGTTTCATAAACAGTTCCTGACTTAAATTTACTGCCGAAGTTGAGTTATATCTAGTTACGGGATGTAGACCGTGATTACCTTTACTTAATAACTTTCCGAAATTTCAACGCAGTTGCATGCATCATGATGCAATTTGTATATTGCAGTTCTAGTGTAATTAACTGCTAGTCATCAAAAAGTTTAATTAGTTTAAAACCAGTCAGTCTCGCATGTTTGCCTAATTTGATACTAGAGGTAGGTCGATCGGGGTAAATTATAAATATGACTTGTTTTATTTATTTTTCGAATGAAGTGTGCCGATGAGTTCTCATATATTTCACGGTAGGTACTTATATCATCCACTTCAATATAAGTCCGTAACCACCTTTGACTAGTGCTTTTATGGTCGCGGAATAAAAAGATTCCTTTCTTTTCCTCGATCTTAACTCGTTGACATAGAGTCGAAAAGTGACGAACCTTTACATTCCGCGAATGTAATGACGTTATTTTTTTTTACTAGCCTATAATTGTGTCAGCTCCCTGTCCTGAGTGAAATCTGGCCAATCGTTTAATTCCGTTATTTAAATCAAAAAAACATTGGAAGCTTTTCGCCACGTTATGCAAAAGCTGTCTCCACCTGGATAAGGAAAAACAAATAAAATAATAAGCAATTTCGAAAAACACCCTTGAATTCACATTGATGTCAATTCCAGCTAAAGGTGTCTCTCAGTTTCCCCATCCGTTCGGATCTGACAGCTTCAAGCCTCGCTACCCCGAGCCTCTCGGGGCAAGGCTCATATAGAGATATAACTGCCTGTTAACTGAATAAAATTTTGGGTCCACCTTGGCCCGTAAAAAAGTACCTGAGCATTAAAAACCAACGCCTTAAGTAATTTTAAAGTATCATTTATTATATAAAAGTTCCGTTCATCTATTTTGTTACTGAAATAATACTCCGCAGGCTTGGATTAGTGTAGACGCGTAGCGTATGTGTGCGGCACACACACACGCCCACCCAGCGGTATACGTCACACGACCAAAATGATCCTTTCACTTTTTTTACATATCTGCTTGGCAACTGCATCGGACATACGTCTCTCTGTATTTTTCTATAATTATTAAATGCATGTCAAATTTGGAAACGATCTTCTACATTATCTCAAAGCCTTCCACCTTACGTCAACCTGTAAGACGCTCCAGTTCAACATTTGGTCCCACGACCCGAATTTGAAGCAAGAACCAGCCCGAGAACAAAGGAACGCGAACTACGGCGAACCGATACGTGGATAGTTCTGGAAGAAGAATTTGTCACCAAATTACTTAATACCTACGCCTGAAAACTGTGAAAGTGAATAAAAGTGAAGAAGTTAGCTATGAAGTATCTTTTTTTTTTGTACTTATTTTTTCAACTTCATTTTTTTTTTTTTTTTTTTTTTTTTTTTTGTGAAAGTGAAGAATCACGCCTACTTCAACGGGAACATCCGTAAGATCCTGAGGGAGTTGCGTTATCGTGAGTTTGTTCCAATTATTCCGTGAGACGTGTCCGGTGTCCCTACTTAAATTAATGCTGCACTTTAAATGCACAATCATTATAATTACTAAATATTTCTTATTACTCTTTAATTATTTCTTATTTTGCTTAATATTTCTTACTTGTCGTAAAGAAACAATTTAAATCAATTCAACCAAGCCCTTTTCAATTATTAAATCACTTCGCCACTTAATTGTGAATATAAATACATCCCGTAAAACATTATAATAACATTAAGCAAGTTAGTTGTGATCATTCAAATTAATTTCATACTTTTCTAATAGTACATAAAGATTCTATCTACCTTCAATAGTAAATGTATGCATATTAAGTTCTTAAATTATTTTTTGTGCCATTTAAGTTTAATCTCGAAGTAAATGATCCATCCATCTGTGCCTTTAACCTGCTTATATCACCGCTAACATCAGCGTCTTGTGCATCTTCCAGCTGATTGCGTTGCTTGTGCGTGCGCACCGTGCTTGACCTTGAAAATCTCCTCGTCCGGCGACACAGCTGACCGCTGCTGCTAGCTTCTTACCTACGCGCTCGCATTGTTTACTGCACTCTCGTTTAAAAATAAAAATTTGCGAATTCCAATTTGAAGTAGTTTCCATCTATGAGTAATATGTCTATTTGTTTAAGCTCGGATAGTTGTTTCATTACGCATGGATCTCTCAAGCTGTACATAGACCTTTGATCAATTATAACTGAAGATACACATTGCCGAACAAAATCCCCTTCAAAGAATGTCCGAACTTTTTTATTTGTTCGCATAACAATTAAAATCATCACCTACACAGAAATTTGAACCTAGTCTTTACTTCATTACAGTCGAATTTCGGTTGACACTTGACAGCTAAACTTGACAATTTCACGCAACGTACTGAGAAATTAAAAAAACTAAAAAACACGCTTTAAAAAATAAAAAATAAATTTTAATAAATTTCAATTCACTATTCTTATAGTGCAGTAAAAAATCTTAATAAGCAATTATTATATTGTTATATCCAGATCAAAATTTGTAAACAATTCTAAATATTGATAAAATAAATAATAATAGTTTAAAATATTTTATTGTAAGAAAAAGCGTGGGGTGCATGGTGTCAATTGTCAAGGATTATCATTTTGATAACATCTTAAAAAGCACCCCACGCTTTTTTTACAATAAAATATTTTAAACTATTATTATTTATTTTATCAATATTTAGAATTGTTTACAAATTTTGATCTGGATATAACAATATAATAATTGCTTATTAAGATTTTTTACTGCACTATAAGAATAGTGAATTGAAATTTATTAAAATTTATTTTTTATTTTTTAAAGCGTGTTTTTTAGTTTTTTTTAACTATTATTTATTTTCTATTTTTTAGTTGCATTTTTTTCTTTCTAACTTTACCCCCCTCACCTACAACCCCCAAACCCCCTAAACCCAACCCCCCAACATCCCCCACCCCATTTCCCCAAACCTCCCCCCAAACCCCACACCCTTACCCCCAATCCCCTAAACCCCCCTTACCCCTCACCTCCTCATTTTACAAACCCCCGAACCACCTAAACCCAACCCCCCTAACACCGAACCCCCCCAAACACCCGGAACCCCCCCCTTCCCCCACCCCACCACCTGCCCCCCCAACCCCTTCCCCCCCACCCCGCCACCTACCGCCCCCCCCTTCCAGTTCCATCATCAAACCCTTGTTACCATCTAGGCCTCTTACCCCTTCCCCATTTCCCACAACCCCCAAAATCACTTACCCGCGAACCCCCCAACACCCCCACCCTATTCCCCGTAAACCCCCCCCCATCTCCTAACCCCAACCGCCACACCCTAACCCCCAACCCTCTAAACCCCCGACCCCCTTACCCCATACCCCATTCCCCCCCCCACCCCGCACCTACCCCCCTTCCAGCTCCATCATCAGACCCTTGTTACCATCTAGGACCAAAGTACTCGTCAAAACGAATCAAACGAGCCCAAACTCGATGGGGTTGTTTCGTTTTATTGTGGAGTGCCTTTGGCCATCTTCCAGCTCCATCATCAGACCCTGGTTACCATCTAGGATCAAAGTGCTCGTCAAGACGAATCAAACGAGCCCAAACTCGACGGGGTTGTGTAGTTTTATTGTGGAGTGCCTTTGGCCATCTTCCAGCTCCATCATCAGACCCTGGTTACCATCTGAGATCAAAGTGCTCGTCAAGACGAATCAAACGAGCCCAAACTCGACGGGATTGTGTTGTTTTATTACATAGTTCCTATGGCCACCATCCAGCTCCATCATCAGATCAGCTCCATGTTACAATAATATTGCATTGTCATCCAATTTACACATATGTGCAAAATTTCAGCTCAATCGGAAACCGGGAAGTGGGTCAAAATCGCGCCCTAAGGAGTCGGTTACAAACATACAAACATACAGGTGAAGCTAATATAAAGCGTGTAAAAAGAAGGCCACTTTTATCAGAGTGGCGCTCATTCGGCTACAGTTATAACTGATCAAAGAGTGTAACGATTAAATCTTGTTTTTTTTTTCTAGCATGTATGTAGTGTTGTGTAGTGAATAGACGTACAGATGTAGTACATAATAGTACTAAATAATAAAGTTCCATGTTAATGAATATGAAAATGTCACTCATGTAATACAATAATTGATTATCAATCGAAATATGACGGGTACCGTTGTATTTCGATTAAGATTCGACTTTTTCCGATGGATACATTATGCACTATATCTCTAGATACATTTTATGGCGATAGAGACATGTTACTTCCAACAAACTATGTAGTAAAACATAGCACTAGCTTGGACATGGCCAGCGCCTATGAGATAATTTCACATCTGACCGATTTTCCGTCCGAGCGGGCGTTTATTGAAAAAGGTCCAAGGAAAGATTAGAAATTTATTAGGAAGGTCTAGTTGGAAGCGAGATTGGAAATATTATAAGAGTCCCTTTACGTGACCCTCAACCTGTAATAGTCCTTTTCTCCTTGCCATTTTTATAACCAATTTAAGTTATCATTCTTCAATGAAATGTTGCCCTCTTTTTGGGAAGAAGTTGATCCATTATATTTTTTAACCTAATCTGACTTAGAAATCAGATTTGAAAATGGGGATTTTTATATTTACATAAAAAAAGGAACGCTCTAATAAAATACCATGACATAATAATATCTTAAACTGCAAACATTTAATAATAATATTAATCATATAAAATGAATAATAATAATTGTATAATATCTTAACTTAATGATTAAGTAATAGAAATGATAAGATGATGGAGAATTTAAGTATAGAGGCCTTGGCGTCACACTAGTCTAAAAAAAGTAACAGTAATAAAAAACCTTCATATTTTAATATATTATTTTATCGGTCTAGTCAACAAGAACATAAAATATAATTTAAGTAGTGTTAACTGTGAATTTATCCAAATATAATACGGCAATCGTTATATCGCGGGAAATGAAAAGTATCCTATGCCCGTCTCTGGCTCGTAATCTATCAATGACTATTTCAAACTTGCACTGTCGTCGTTTACTCGTTATTACCATAAATAAAATAAAGTAACTCATTTTTACATTTATAAAGATAAAATTGGTATTTTGCCGTTTATTGAAAAAAATAACACCATTCTTATCAAAGTAATTCATTGTATGGTTCAAAATTCTTACCAGAAAATTTTACGCGAAAACTTAATGTCTTCCCTAAAATTAATATTATCGTGAGCCGCAACAGCAGACATTGTATCGAACGTCAACAAATTGCCGTATATTAATTACTTATAAAGTGGTAATTAGTCACTTACTTTATGATAATAATAAAATATTCACTAAGCAACAACATTCTGGGTAAAGTAATTGCTAGTCGAGATTATGATGTAAGTTCTGCGATCAGGTCCAGCAATTGGCTAAAATGATAATATGCTGCAAGTAGTTTTACTTGACATACGAGGGTTGCTACGAAAGTTTTTAGCTGTATCAAAACCATTCTTTTTATTTTGTAAATTACTTTAATATTTTTCAAAATATACCCCTCCAAGGTCTACACATCGCCTCATTCTAAAAAACCAATCCTCAAAACACTTAAAAAACGCGTTCTGCGGTAGGTCGAAGAAAAGCCGCTCAAATTCTTGTACTGCCTCGTCCAAATTCATGAAAGTCCGGCCACGCATCATTTTCTTTACAGTGGGGAATAAGAAAAAGTCACACGGGGCCAGGTCAGGGCTGTAGGGTGGATGCGACACCATCTGAACGCCTGTGCTGTTCAAAAAGTCCATTGTTTTTGCTGCAGTGTGTGGTGGTGCATTATCTTGGTGGAAAAAAAATCCCCGAATGCCGCTCTTTGGGCGTTCCTCACCCAGTTTTTCGAACGCTTGGGGTAGACAAACTTCGGTGTACCACTGGCTAGTAACTGTTCTTTGATCTTCAAGTGGAATTACAGCCACTGATCCACTGCGACGAAAGAAAACGGCGATCATTTTTTTGTTGACACTTCGGCCTCGAGCAATTTTTAAAGGCGGTCCGTCTTCTTCAAACACCCACTGCATAGATTGCTGCTTTGTCAGGGGGTCATAGCAGTATATCCAAGACTCATCAGTAGTAAGGATGTTAGAAACCTGCTGGGAATGGCCTCCGTCAAATTTGCTGAGCATAAACTGACACCAATCTACACGCTGGGTTTTTTGCTCTGCGGTCAGCAAATGTGGTATCCAACGCAACGCGACCTTCCTGACGCGAAGATGATCATTTAAAATGCTTAAAACTGCGGGTGCATCGCGGGTGATCGATTTCCCGAAGCGTAATATTCCTTCGTTCCTTAATCAACCACTCGGCTCTGATCACGTTTTCTGGCGTTACTGCACTTGACGGCCGTCCTGGTCTCGGCTCATCTTTGATGCACTCTCGTCCCCGTTTAAACCCGCGGTACCAATACGAAACTGTGGCTAACGATGGAGCGGACGTCACAAATGCAACGTTTAAATTTTTGTGAGATTCCTTGAATGTTAAGTTTCTTTTATAGTCATAGAATATCATAGCACGAAATGCTTCTCGCGAGAGCTCCATTGCAAAAACAAAACTGGACTGACATTGTCAACAAAAAAATTAAAAAAAGAAAATGTTACTGGCCAGTTTGCAATGTCACTATACAAAGAGGTTAATACATAAATTATCTTTAATTTATCATGCAATTTAGGAATAAAATATTTATAGTTTTCATACAGCTAAAAACTTTCGTGGCAGCCTAGGTACAAAATCATTACAGCATTAGTTGAAATGCACGCTTTTATGTAAACACACCTTGAGACAGAATTCAACTAATGCTGTAATAATTTTGTATGTCTCCACGTCGCCTCTATATATGAAAGCTCATCCTTAATCGCTACTGTTTTAGACAAAAAAAAGAGGTTGTCACAATTTATTGTATTATATACAAAACAAACTAAAATAATAATAAGGTTAACTAGTCAAACTCACTCTGAAGTGTAGGACTTGCAAGGTCCTCGTAGTTAGAGTAGCCCGCATGGATTTACTAAACAATTGCATACTACTGATTTGGTCAAACAATGATTTAAACCGAAATTCAATTGGCGTGCGGTGAAAATATTTAAAATTGGTGCATTTTAATATATGATGGCTTTTGAACAGAAGTTAGCTGGTTAGTGATACAAAAAAAACAATAAATTCATAACAAGCACTTATAAAACTTAACAGAACACCAAACCCAACCAAACCCAACAGAGAACCAAAGTTATCGACATAGCCCACCGCATCAGCACGCTGAAGTGGCAATGGGCAGGCCATATAACCCGAAGAACCGATAACCGTTGGGGTAGACGAGTTCTTGAGTGGAGACCACGGATTGGCAAACGTAGCGTGGGACGTCCTCAGACTCGGTGGAGCGATGATCTTCGCAAGGCGGCTGGCAACAGCTAGATGAGAGTGGCCGAGGATCGTGCTCAGTGGCGTGCCATGGGAGAGGCCTATGTTTAGCAGTGGACGAACATAGGCTGATGATGATGATGATGATGATGATGATGATGATGATAAAACTTAAAGTCGAAAAATCTACCACCGGTTCGGCAAAACCCTGTTGAGAAACATTAACCACATCGAAAATTACCAAACGCAGTGAAAATTATCTTGCTGTACGTAAATGCCTGGATAAAAATGACTGTATCAAATTACATTTTTTAGACTAGACAGGGTTCCACAACTGGCAATTTTTATGACACAAAATCAACTTATAACGGCACAAAGTCTTCCAAAGTATGGAATCAGTAAATACGCAGCTTTATAAATGTAAATATGAGTACAACATAAATGTTAAATGTAAATGCAATAATGTTGCCAACCCATGTCTTAGACATATGATAGGATTTTTCATATGCATGTCGCAATTTCACGATACGTGCAAGATTGATCGATATGCAATGAGATGAAACGGGATATGGAGGGCATCTGTGCGCATCGAACGTTGCTTTGATAGCTTCATTAAATGTTAGTACTTAGTTGTAGCCCAGTAATTTATTTAGTAAATAATCTACTATTGATTATTTCAGGGATTACTTTTCGGAGGTCCATATCAATACCTATGTAATATGGTAGTAGGAGGAGGAAAGGAAAAAGCTGTGTTGATAACTAGCGATATTGCGGCTATTAAAATTTAAAGCCGTAAAACCTACGTTGACTTAGATTCAAATATGGTGACGTATGATCGTTCGGTAGGTAGGTAGCTCCTAACGTCAGATAGAAACGCACCGACACACGCGCGCACGTACGCAGGCACGCACACTCAATAATGGTGCCTTGATAATTACCTATGTACTTAACATAATCTAATATTTAAATTCTAGAGTAATGTTTACATCATGATTTCATTATTATCATTCAACTGTCTAAACAGTACATTGAAGATTTGTTTTGAAATAAATAAAAATGTTGAGTTACTGGCCGGATTCTTCTCAACAGGGTTTTTCGAACCGCTGTGATACTTAGATTCTTCGACATTCATATTAAGTGCATGTTATCATCATCATCATCATCATCCCAGCCTATATACATCTCACTGCAGGGCACAGGCCTCTTTGTTATAGCCTACATTAAATAAAGATATTTTTTTATTTGAATATAAAGTTTTCTAACGTTATGACAGCTGAATCTAGACTCGGGCCATGTTCAGACAGCTATAAGGCAATGAATGATAATAGCAATGCGATATCTCCTCTGTGACGATAATCGTGTAGTCGAGATACTGTGCAGAAGCTATCTTCGGTGGATGTGGTTGTAAAAAAAAAGATAATTACAAGATATTTTTTTTGGTATGGCAAGCGCATCATGGAATGTCCAATAATAAGATGGATGGACGATTTGGCAAAGGCCAAGGTTCAAGGTGGATGCAAACCGTCTTCAACAGTAATGATTGGGTATCAATGAGGAAGGCCTATGTCCAGCAGTGGACGTCCTACGGCTCGGCTGTAATGATGATGAAGTTTATTTTGCTTTTGCTGACTTTTGCTAACTGTACTAGTATTGTCATCAATCTTACCAAATTTCAAGTCAATCCGACCACCAAGACATGGAATTTTCAAAAAATGACAAACAGTGGCCGAGCACATTGGATTATTCTAGAAATCAGCGAACCATCCACATTATCTCTGCAAGTAGAGCTTTATTTTATTTTATTTTATTGGAGAAAAAAACAGATACACACACACAATCATTATCAAACAAGGCATATAAATAAGAATGTAGTATGCACCCTAAATAAATTCTCACTTGGAGTTAATGAAGGATGTGGCAATTGAATGACAATGGGTTCTTAAAATAACACATTTAAGGGCAACCGCACACCGCGCTTTAGATGAAGAATATAAACTTATGATTCACTCCTAAGAGACTAGTAACTTTGAATATTTAATCGTTTTAATGAACGACGTCTCAGGCAAGTAGGTACCGTAAAACGGGGTTACTTTAAAAGGCAGGGGCTACTTTGGAAAACACTTTTTACGCCGTGTCCTTATTTTTTTAGACCATCTGTGGCAGTGAAATAACTACCTTGATAAATTACCTAACTTTTTACATCATTTGCTCAATCGAAGTGTTTTATAACCATTTTAAATCTATCAAAGTAGCCCCAAAATTTCCTAAAGTAACCCCAGTTTACCGTACCTACCTACCCACATTTCTCGGTGTGACATTCATTCTAACAAAGCTTCAGGGAATACGTTCGTATAAAATTAACATACAGTTTGGTAATTGCATTAAGAGCTTATGGAACTGCCAATTTATCAAAGTAAAATATCTGAAGCATTTCGCATTTTGAATTATAGAGTGTAGCTACAACATCATAATAATAATTCTAATGGTTATATTAGGATCTGCTTGATACACTGAATTCACAAATAACAATAAGTAAAATTATTCTTCAATGTTGGGCATATCTGTTTGAATATTTGATAATTTATTTCAAAATAAAAAACCGTTATTAATTAATTTCGAAAAGATGAAAGTTACAAATGCAATTAGTCACAAATAACTTTAAGAGGCGGCTTTTACTTTTGGAAAATATTTTTTCAATTGTTTTTAAATTAACAAGGTACATATGTAAAAGATGTGAAAATTCATCGATTTTCATTGCATTTACATGTTCTTGAGTGTTTTTTTACAGGGTAATTACAAAAGTTGGGAATTAGAAACTCCCTTCAAGCTCCGTTTCACCGACAATTTGCATGGTTCGCTAGGTTTTCCGATCCCCTAAAACTACTTCCTAGTCAATACTACGTAATTAAAGTATGTATTTACGTTTAATTTACTTTGCCTACACGTCGTGATGGCACAGTCGTTTGTCTGGTAATTTACAGTCAGTTGGAATGCCAGAGATTTTTGAAAGGAAGAAAAGAAAATTAACATTTATTTATAACAATAATTACACGTACACAGGCTAAAAGTAAGAGTACAAACATAGACATACTTAGGTACATAATGATGCTGCTATAAAGGGTCCCGGCTCAGCGTGTCGCTGGTTACAAACCAGCACTTGCTACCAGTGCCAGTTGCTACATGTTACCAGTTTGCTATTGATATTATAGCTTCTGAATGCTTTCATCGAAAAAAGTCTCGGTACTAGTTGTACGTAGTAGTACTATGGGTTTATGTTTCACTTAATTAGTTAATTTCAGTACTTACCTACTGAATTATAAATTTTTACTCTTTTCCTTTTAAACACGTGCAGATTTATGTTTATGAGTGATACATTTTTGTTCGCGTCTCTATTGTGGACATGGCAAAAGTTAATGGTCCATAGCCAATATTTTTAGTCAAGCCTACCAGTGGCGTGTGGGATGCCTGGCCAACTTTCGGCCAAATAAATCTTAAGTTTGCTGACTCGGAGTCGCCTAACTTTACAATCCGTCAAGAAAGTCATGAAAAGAATGACGAAGGAACTAATATTTTTTCTTGGACTGGCAACACTAGCTTACCGTCTGACTGAGTACTTCGGTTGTCATCTCGTAGCTTTGTGGTTAATGTTTTCAAGATTTATTGCGTTATTTCGAGCATTTTGTGTCGTGTGACCATCCAAAGATTGAAAATAAATCGCAAGGTTTATAAAAGCGGTGCAAGGCAAATCGTTTTTAAAGTTTTTCAGGAGTGTATGGCCGAATATCAAGTGGGAAAGTTGCTTTCCAATTTGGACGATATTTACGGGCGAACAGCCAAAATAACCGGTACGTAAATGTATTTTAGTGTTAAACATACAAAAGGAACTACAATACTTTAATTTTTAAGTAAGATTTATCACTTTTTACCATTGATTACCATTACGTTGAGGTTATGAAATTGACATACGAATTGTGCTTTGCAGTTAATAGTTTTGATACTTTTGATGCTTACTGCATCACGTTTTAAGTTTTGTAACTAATAATTGAATATATGGTCGGACTCGAGCGCGATTCAAATACTTCTGTCTTTTCCGATATTTCGGCACAGGTTGCACTGGCCGTGCCGTTCTATAATGTATTCAAAACGCGATTTAAAGTGTTTTTGTAACTTTGTTTTGAGAAGTGAATATGTTGTTTATTATTTCACATGCCTATTTTGTTTTTAGGTATTTCTGAAAGTACTATTCGGCGAATAGTAAATGAAGGAGTGGAGAATGACGGGAAATTCGAAACGCCGGGAAAACATAGACAAGGCCGTCCTAAGAAGCAGTTGGATGATTTCGATCTGTGTGCTATTCGACAAAAAGTGCATTTTTTTATACAGTTCAGAAGGAAGTGCCTACACTGCGGAAACTGTTAGCAGTGTTGAAGGAAGATCTGAACTTCGATTGCAGCCATGAACATTTGAGGCAAATTTTGCTAGCAATAGGCTTTAAGTATCAAAAATGCCAAACAAATAGACTTGCTCTAATAGAGAAGCCTGCTATTGCTGCAAAGCGTGAGTTTTATTTAAAGCACATCCGTGCAAATAGAGAGTTACCTGAAGAGCTGAAAAAAAAACATCATATACTTAGATGAGAGCTATATACATGAGTCCTATAAAGTCACAAAATGTTGGCAGGCCATTGACAATCCGGGTGTGCGCCTAGACGTTTCCAAAGGGAAACGATGGATAATTGCGCATGCCGGCAGTGAAAAAGGCTTCGTACCAAATGCTCTGTTGATTTTTACCGGAAAAAACAAACAAGAAGATTACCATTCCGAGATGAATGCCCAAAATTTTACCAAATGGGTAACTGAAAAGTTATTGCCCAATATAACGGAGCCATCAATAATTGTGATGGATAATGCACCATACCACTCTATTATTACAAACAAGGTATATTGCAATACATATATTTCTTTATTATTCATTTGTTTTGCATTGATGTTTTGTAATGTAATAATTAATTTATTTCCCAGGCTCCTACATTAGCATCTAAAGTTGGAGATATAAAATTGTGGCTGCTGGAAAACAACATACCATTTGATGAAACACTACGCAAACCATCCCTGTTGATGCTGGTTAAACAGCATAAACCAGAACCAATCTACTACATAGATGAGTTCATCTATGTAGTAGATGTTGGGAGAACATGGTACACTGTATTAAGACTGCCACCTTACCATTGCGACTTAAACCCCATCGAGTTAATATGGGCAATGGTAAAAAGGAGAATCGCAAACAAAAATGTTTCAAGCCAAAATGTTCCAAAGTTGGCTAAAGAAGCATTTCAGTCAGTGACTGCACAAGAATGGAAAAATTGTGTAGACCATGTCATCAAAATTGAAGATGAATATTTTGCCCGCGGAGCAACTCTATATGATGACATAGATACACTAGTCATCCCAGTAGGCGATGATAGTTCCAGTGAATCAGAAGTATCGGATATCGAGCAAAGCAGAGTTGCTTCTATTTCAGGCTCTATTTCAGGTGTTGAGTACCTAGACTTTGAATCTTTAGACTCGGATTAGAAATAAATAACTAAAAGGACTTTGTTACTTTGTTTTATTTTATTTAATAAAAATTGCCCGCGACTCCGTCCGCGTGGAATTATATAGTAATTTCGGCAGTTTTTTTTTTATCCAATTTGCTTTTTCATCAATTATGGCTCTCCTTAGTTCCTCGCTATAAAACAAATTACCCGCCCTCGCACCCCCCCAGACCCTCCCGCCCATCACAATCCATAAATCTGTCAGTGCAGTAACAATCTATGAGTGTGACAGTATTAGTGGTAAATTAGCTAAGAATGGATGCTGTAGTAGGGATCCACAATAGCCAGGTATCCGTCTAAGTAAATGCACGACTAATTGAATGACAACAAGTATTTATATTTAAAATCTTTGAATGGATAAAAATTCAAGATTTTGTTTTAGCACACTGTTATAAAGCGTATTTAATATCTCAATAAATCTTATGCCCTGCCCGTGACATACTTTAATTTTACTTCCGAATAAAATATCAAAACTTTTCAGGTCGATGTATATAGGGTTGCCGTATTAACGATAGAGGCGCCCTCCTTAATTTTCAAGACTTTCTTGACGGACTATTTGTCCACAGGAGAGAAAACTTTTGTTTCTTACGCGGTGTTATGACCCTTATTCTTGCAGGAAACACCGCCCCAAAATGTGTTTGTGTTGGTAAACATGGACGACGCTATCGATCCTGGAATAACGCCCAAGTGATTTATAGTCCTACTACCATTGTTTCCCTACTAGACAAGACGCTGTATAATGCAAAATAAGTAAAAACATTATTTTTTCAAAAAACTTCTTTATCAGTTAATATTTCAGCTTACTTTATCGTTGAATAGCCGTTAGCCATCTAGCAATGCGGTGATAACTATTCAGTCCTACACCTTCCGTGAGCAATATCCACGTGTTCAGGATGGCTACTAAAACAATTTGACGACACCATTATTCCTGTCGTCGAGAAGTTTTCTTCGCACATCCACGTCAGCTCGTGGAATATCGGCCGTTTCCCGATCGGCTGTCGTCTACGTGCACAGCATCAAACTATCTGTATTGAAAAGGCGGAAAAAAGGTGTGCGACCTAACGTTACTGTACTCCTTGACATACTGCATTTTCCGCCGATCCGTGCCTGTGTCACAAAACCAAATAATTTTTTGATATTAATTAATAATTATACATTTATACTTTTACCTGTTCTTCAGAAAATAGTGTCCACACAGCTAGCTAGCCAGATGGACGTCGAAGCATACATATACTCGTGAGGGTTTCGTTTTCCCCATTTAAAATACGGAACTCTCGAAATATCGAAGTTTTATTAACACACGCAACACATGAGAAAGTAAGCTTTTACATCTACAAGAAATACCTTTTGAGGACGTAATGAAGTATAAAATAACATGGGCGGGGAGCGCGAGCAAACCAATTTATATCAAAAATCATCAACTCAAACATAAATTTGCAACTTTATGTAGCTCATTTCTTCCCGTTTCACGTTCGGAGCCACTTGCAAATTTCTTGAGACATGCTCATTGACGGCTTTCACAGACATCAAAGGTCGTCGAATAAATATTGTTACCTCCTCACAATATTCGCGTGCTTGAGCGAGCCTGGGCTTGGCTGTCACAAACGAGCAAGTCTATGTATGGATCACTATGACTATGAACTTGCGTTTTCAAGCCTGTAGGGTCTGATTCTTGTATTTCATTTACATACGTGTTATATTTTCTTAGTCCATTCTATTCTATAGGGTTCAATTTTAACTTAAATTTACTTTATTGGTAGGGTTTGCCCTTCGAAGTAAGTACATTAAACTACTACTTGTACCTACTTGTTTTCTGTACTTATATATTATTTTCTCTGTCGGAGTCAAAATTAAAATATTCAATTTATGCTAGGTATAGTACGAAAGTTGATAAATCTACCACCGGTCCGGAAAATCCACAGAAATAATAATAAAGAGGATAGAAATGCCTTAGTTCCTATTTTGTTCCGGGACCAGTGGCGCTAGTTTGTCCCCTCTACTTACTATTAATGCACACACGCAAAAGACCACAACCGTACTACGCAATCACGCACACAATTACTAATATTTTGCTTACAAACAATTATGAACCTGACCACTTAGAGACAGCGTTGAATAACACTCACCGTAAGTCATACCCACACTTACAACACGGCGTTCTTCATTGGCCTCGTCGGCAGTATGGTTGTAGTGTACAAAAGCAATTTATTTCACATTTACGCTAGGCCTCGATTCATCGACAATTTTATCGACTGTTACAATTTGCAGTAAACTTTACAGGAAATTATTAGTTAAATGATCAAATTTAAAATTAATTCGTGGGGATGGACATTAGTATAAATAATTTGTAGCTAATTACGTGAATTTGACCTAGGTATGTGAATGTGAAATGTATAATGTTTGGCTGCATGTGTCTGTCATACCAACGTCATAAATAAGTGACCACTTTAGTAGTACCTTGTCACTTTCAATCGTTACATAATTTCGTATGGCTTTTCAAACATGACGTTAAAGCGACAAGGTACAAAAGTGATCACTTATTTATGACGTTGGTTGACCCTACCACCGACTCTGTGTAAGTGAGAGATGTGAGTTTAAACATGAAACTATCGTGAGACTCACTCACAGTGAAAATAAACGGATCACTCACGTCTTAAAACGAGTTAAACTCGACATGTTTCGGGCTAATCCGAGCCCTTCTTCTCGGAGTCGCACGTCACGGCGGCTCCCAAACGCGCACTGCGCGCTACTGCCCTGGTCGTGCGGCTACTCGACGCAACTGACAGCGACACACAACTACCCCCGTTTTCATCATCACTTTTATTGTCATTGTCAAATGTAGGATAGGGGGGTAAATGTAGGGTTGTCAAGTGATGTTGTTAGTGTTGTGTGCTACCCTACATTTGACGATGACAATAAAAGTGATGATGAAAATGTATACTAAGTACCAAATAACTGTAGGGTGTATTCGTTTTGTCATACATATTTGAAATATGTTTTTAAATAATACGCTGTTTAATACTGAATTATCATTTTTAATATAAAGTCAAAGTCAAAATTCTTTATTCTTTATACAATTTAGGAATTTTGTAGTTTTGGTGAGAGTTTCGGGATTAAATAAACAAAAGAAACAATCAGTATTTTTTTTTACAATGGAATTGTAACTTTATTATTTGTACACTATTTATTATACTAATTACACCACCTTTATACCGTGTTTAGGATGATTGTAAACTAGGATATCGATAAAAAGTCTACGCAAGTCAACGGGCATCACTAGCTCGGGACTAGTCGTAACATGTCTTGTGTTCGTACCATGAACATTTGTGCGAGGCAGAAGGTTTATCAAAAATTATATTACATTGCCGCGTATACTTCAAAGCAATCTGCGTTTTTAAGGATATGAGCAGCAATAGTACCTGAAGTTTCGTGTTAATAACGTGTAAACCAATATTTCATAATGAAATATTTTCTCAAGTTGTATTTTGATATAAACCGCATTATTACATTAAATTAATACATACCAATGAAATGTAATCCCCTTATTAGTGTAATTACACAGTGTGGACGAGTTTCCGCAATTGCTAATGCTGCAAAACACCATTTTAAACCACTTGTTATCATACCCACGTTTCAAATAGCACTGAGCCACAAGTCGCGCGCTTGTGACCTTCGAGTCACAAGGCCAACTTGTAAAAGTTGGCCTAGTAGCGCCATCTCTTGGTCCAGGTGAGCGGGTAGCTCCGAAGGAGTGTTGAAGTCTCTCGGTAGAGGGCATAACATAGATGCGCTTTATCACTGCCTAAATGTGATTATAACAGACTGAAGTGTACGATGTATGGGAAAGATTCGTCGCTAACTTCTAGACCAGTGATGGTGTAGGGGTAAGCACGCAGCACGGAACGCTGAGGACCTGGGTTCGATTCCCAGCATTGGTCTTTTTTCTGGGGTTTTTTCTGTGCATCTATATTTCAGTTTGTATTTAGTTTGAAATATATGGTTTCACGGGATGACCGTAAAAGTAATAAAAAAAATGAAGTTGAAGAAAATAAAAAAATAAATAGAAAAAGATACTTCATACTTAACTTGTAAAAGTTGGCCTAGTAGCGCCATCTCTTGGTCCAGGTGAGCGGGTAGCTCCGAAGGAGTGTTGAAGTCTCTCGGTAGAGGGCATAACATAGATGCGCTTTATCACTGCCTAAATGTGATTATAACAGACTGAAGTGTATGATGTATGGGAAAGATTCGTCGCTAACTTCTAGACCAGTGATGGTGTAGGGGTAAGCACGCAGCACGGAACGCTGAGGACCTGGGTTCGATTCCCAGCATTGGTCTTTTTTCTGGGGTTTTTTCTGTGCATCTATATTTCAGTTTGTATTTAGTTTGAAGTATATGGTTTCACGGGATGACCGTAAAAGTAATAAAAAAATGAAGTTGAAGAAAATAAAAAAATAAATAGAAAAAGATACTTCATACTTAAATTCTATGTATTGTATTGTCTTGTAATGAAGTAAAAACGTATTTATTAAAAATTGTGCTTGAAAGACTCAGTGTATTTAATTTAGGACATTTACGTCAAAGCAAATGCCAACTTTCTTCATTGTCATTAGGTTTCAAATTCTAGCACGTAGTCAATATTTGACGTGGGTCTTACAAGATTAAGGTTTACATTATTTCAACTCTTAATACATAAACGTTCAGTCAGACTCTGCCTCCGCCAACAGGAAATTGGATTGTCGAATGCTTTTGATCCTAAATAAGTATCAATATAGGCAAATTAAATCGACAAATTGATTTTATTACAAAATAGATAAACGTAATTTGAATTTATGATCACTTTTTTTATGATAGTAGTGAATTACAGATGAAAAAAAAATATATCTAGCTTTTCTACGCAGTTAAAATAGAAAAGTGGATACGGAACCGATTGCACAAAAATTAAAACCGGCCTAGAGCGTGTCGGACACGCCCAAGGTAGGGTTCCGTAGCCATTACGAAAAAATCAAGTAATATTTTTCTAAGGATTTCGTATGTGTACGGAATCATCCAAGTTTAGGTATGTTTTATACCTTAGGCTACTATTTACTCTTAAACTACAAATAATTTCCAAGCAATCTTAGCCGCTATAATTTTCCTAGTAAATTTGATATATTTACTATCCTTCTGAATTTTTTCAAATTTTTCCACCCAACAGTTTAGATTTTAGAGGGGGGGGACGGCCGTTTTTAATGAAAATTTTCACTTTAAAGTTGAATATTTCGCAAACAGATCACTGAATAGAAAAATCATGTTAGCAACCCCGTAATGATTTTAAAATACCTATCCAACGATACCCCACACTATAAGGTTAGCCGAGAAAAAAAAATCACCCCCACTTTACGTCTATGGGAGGTACCCTAAAAAATTTTTTTTTACTTTTTTATTCAATCACTTTGTCGGCGTGACTGATAATATATTCATGCCAAATTACAGCTTTCTAGTACTAACAGTCTCTGAGCTTAGCCGCGGACAGACAGACAGACAGACAAACAGACGGACAGACATGGCGAAACTATAAGGGTTCCTAGTTGACTACGGAACCCTAAAAAAGCAACTTCAAAGAATTCCCTCAATACAGCTTACACACTTAAAAAGTCATAAAATAATAAACTAAATCAAATATAACAGAAGTTATTCATCAAAATCCCTACTTGCTCCTTTGAACCGTTTTTTTAGGAAAATTGATGAAGGTGGCGTGAAGGGTGATTGGCATTTATTCGAAGGCACGGCAGTTATTAATTCCGCGTTGTGATGCGGTGTAGACTGGCGCAGAATAAACGAAATATCGATGCTCTACTTTAATTGCAGTCTGTCGGTCAGAATGTGGGATTAAGCACCGCTAATTGTAAATTGCGACATTTAAATAGTTATTGATTTTTGTTTTTGTGAGTTCAAATCTTATAAGGTCACCGACATAGCTCGAAGAATCGCCAGACTCAAGTGGCAGGGCAGAACACATCGCTCGTAGAACTGATGGCCGATGGGGCAAAAAGGTTCTCGAGTGGCGTCCACGGACCGTAAGACGCAGTGTAGGTAGGCCTCCAACAAGATGGAGCGACGACCTGGTTAAGGTTGCGGGATCGCGTTGGATGCGGATGGCACGGGACCGATCTGCTTGGCGAGCCTTGGGGGAGGCCTATGTTCACCAGTGGATGTCTTTCGACTGAAATGATGATGATGGGTTCAAAAGTTATAATAACAACTATAGGTTTAGTATTTGTTGGAAGCGGTCATCGGTTTAATCTATTTCATATCAGATTGACATTTTATGCATAAATGTATAGATAATGTTTGGTTATGTGATGAAATGTTGGGTTTATGTACTAAGCTGTGATATACTTACACGCTCACTTGTGCGCACACACGCGTACGGGCACACACACGCACACGCGCATGCACACACGCACACACACACACACACACACACACGCATCTACACACTCACACTATTGTTAGTATTGTATAGTTGTTATTGTTAAAATTTATTTGTTATGGAAGAGCGGAGTCTGCTGACACAGGTATTTTATACTTACTAGCAGATTCCAACCTTTGCACTGTAAACCTAACTTTTAACATAATAAAATAAAATAAAAATAAATAAATAAATATCACGGGACAATTCACACCAATTGACTTAGTCCCAAAGTAAGCTAGGAAAGCTTGTGTTATGGGTACTAGGCAACGGATAAACATACTTATATAGATAGATATATACTTAAATACATATTAAACACCCAAGACCCAAGAACAAACATTCGTATTTTTCATACAAATATCTGCCCCGACACGGGAATCGAACTCGGGACCTCAAGCTTCATAGTCAGGTTCTCTAACCACTAGGCCATCTGGTCGTCTAAAATTATTATTAATTATTATTAATTAATCGCCTTGCACTTGACCCGCGATACAACCTTTTCACAGTTCATTCCTCAGTATCATTCTTGATTGCGTGCATTGATGACTTACTGAGACAACGTTGTAACCACATAATCAACCTTATTTCGGTTCAAGATAACGTAGGAGCGTTTGTTTGTTGCTGAAACCAACCAAGAGATGATAAATCTACGATGGCTAATCCTGGGCTGTTCTCGTGATATTCGTTAAATATTGACTATCTACAAAGTGCCCAAGTTACTGCTGAAGCAAAGCCAATGCATTATGTTTGTTTGGATGGAAACTTAACAACTTAAGTGGTCAAACAGTGAGCGGAACTTGGCCGAGGCTGCAGCGTATAGAGCAAATACAAGCAAGACTGCAAACGCCATTCTTCAGAAATACGATATTTTCATTTGATTTTCTGGGGCGTGGAAGAACAGGCATACTGTCAACATTTTGAACGTTGGACAATTCATACACTAATAGATAAAAAGACTTGCTTTATCATTCAGTTACAATGGTAATCCTATTAATTTATAATTGATAAAGTTTGTCAAGATTAGATGTTTGGATTTTTGGATGTTTGCTGGTCAATCACGTCACTTCTTAACGAATTTTAACGAAACTTGGCGAACAGATAGACCAAAATCTTAAATGAGACAGAGAATACTTAGTATCCCGGTAATGCGTTGTCCTGCGACAATATTTTAACTTTAAATACGAATATAAGGTGCCGCCTAAGAACTTTGAAATACTTGCTTCAATTTTCAAGATGATGTATTGTATGTGTCTGCAAGTAATAGATGGTGTTATGCTTTAAAAATGTAACCTTCTTTTTTTCCAGGCCAACTAAGATTGTAAATGCTTCTTGTGAGATGGTATTAATAACGCAAGCAAAGCAATTTAAAACTGGTACCGAAATAAATTACATACTTAAGTAACATAATAATAACCTCTGCAACTTCAACTCTCTGCAACTTTTTTGACGTGACAACGTCTAATAAATCGATGAACGCCGGCTGCACGCACGAAAAAGGATGACTCAGTGTAACATACATAACGCATTGTCCCGTTACGCGTACATCCTGGCGTTCGCTGCTCTCTTGTACATCCTGGCGTTCACTGCTCTCTCTTGCCCCACACCCCCCTCCTGATACCCCTTCCCCCACGTTCGCCTGTTTGTATCCATACAAAATAGTGGTAATTCAATAAAAATGATTCAATTTTGTTCATAAAAGTATGCAATCATTTCATCAATGTTTTGTTATGTTATGACGTTGTCACGTTAAACTATCGTCCGTAAACCGACTTTACAGAAAACCGGTTTTTTAATGAAATAGAGTGGCAAGAGAGCAAGAGTGTCACTTGAATGTAAGTAAGTACCACTACCCAATGACATCCGCAAGTTCCGCAATACCAGAGGATTGCGAAACGAGCGACCAATCCGTAGTCACACCAATTTACTACAGTGGTGGTGTGACTATTTTTCATTTTATTTATCCGTAGTCACACTGGTGTGACTACCGTTTATTTTATCCGAACCATGGCCACACTAATGCACCCCCCACACCATAATTCAGTCCAGAAAATAGGTAGGTTAGGTTAGTTAGGTAGTTTCTTCTGCTCGAAGGGCAAACCGCCCAGAAATAGGACTCGACTAGTAGTGTGACTACGGATAGATAAAATGAACCATAGTCACACCAAGGTAGCAAATTGGTGTGACTACGGATAGGTCATGGCGAAACGTTATCAACGTAGGGAGCTAGCATAGATTACCCCATAGCAACAGCACAAGCACAGCCAAAATTAAAAGAAAACAATACTTGCTCAAATTTATTTGGACAATTGCGAAAAAATATCGTCTCTGAATAAAAACGAAAGCCCCGCCGATCCTTTCCCTAATCATTTCAACCGCAATATCCCCAGGTTTGCTCAGTAAACACAGGTGAACCGGTACGTACGGGACCACACTCGCCCTAAAACCCTCCAATGTTTATGTATGACAGCAGAACCCTCTTCCCTTTAAAATAATGAATAGTATGCCTTATTTTTTGGCCCCACTATACCTATACTCCGTTTGTTATACTTACTTATGTTTTAGTCATTAGATTGCTATAATTTATGTAAAAAACAATGTACGTACAATTCGCAAAGTTCAATAGGTATACCAGCTAATACGGACTAATAATAAATTAGAGGAACAGAACGTGTCTTACTAAAATTATAAAACCGAAAATTTATACATATAAATGGATGTACAAATGTTTGTTACTCTTTCACGCTAAAACATTTCGACGGATTCTGATGTAATTCGGCACACAGATACCTATAAGATAAGATTAACATATAGGATATTTTTTATCTCGGAAAATTGTACAGGTCCCGCGAGATAGCATTAAACGAATTCTTCGCAGGTGGAGTCGCGGGCAACCGCTAGTTAACAATATCGAAGTTTTATCGTCAATAGTTCAATAAATATTAAACAATATCATGGCTGTGGTAAAAATTTGGTTAAAATGACATTCATTTTAAAAGTATACGAGCCAATATTTTCTCTTCGTCATGTTTTGTGTTCATCAAAAAGCGATAGCCAACGGGTCACAATGCGTGGGCATATGAAAAATGACGATACAATTGACTTTTTGTTCTGAATGACAATAAAAACTGTCATCAATCATTGGCTCTACCGTCCCTGCAATATTGGTCGCTCCAGCGTAGATACCGAGTCAAATCCAGTATGTAATCTACGCACAATATGTCGAATTTTCACTCAAGGGCGGATTGGTTACTGGCTTATACTGTGGCATAGGCAGAAAAGCTTACAATGTTGATTTAAAATAGTTAATGGCTTCCTATACGGTAAGACCATCAAGAAAACGTTAAAACAAAGTAGTATTAGGGCCCGTTGTTTGATCAATAGTTAAATAAACTAATAGTTAAAATGTATGGCAAAGATAACAATAGCTAACACATTTCAAAGGAAATTTGACTATTAGTAACTGCAACTATTGATCAAACAACGGGCCGTTAGTCGAAGCTTATTTACGAGTATATTGGAAGCGTTCTAAGTATTTGGTGTAGTTTATGAATAAAACGGTATAACTTTTATAAAAATAAAAATAATACTTATTAAATTTTGATATTCTTTACTAAGAACTTTATCTTAAAGACGTTTTGTTTGCTATTAGTGAATTTTTGATCTGAATCGCTAGGTACTGAAAAACGTATACCAGCTTCGGTAATATATTAGGGCATACAAGGAAAACAGTTAAGGGAACTGCGTCACGTCATATCAAATCATTTTATTATTTCAACTAAGTTCAATACTTACATTCGAAGAATATGCTCAAATTATAGTTGTAATTTTTCCTACTCCTGTACTTTTATCTGGTTTTTACATGGTCGCGAACAAATATATAAGAACATAGATAATATGACTTCAGAAAGTCTATACTTAATCTATTCGCCATAACAGCACTTGTGTCGAAATGTCGTTATTACGATACACCTAGCTGCCACATAATATTAAATGTAGGGTACACTCAACACTTTAAGCCCAGTTTAGACCTGCTGAGTTGAGTAGAGTAGGGTACAGTCGGGTACAGTAGGGTACAGTCGGGTACAGTCAGGTACAGTAGGGTAAAATAGGGTACGGTCGGGTACAGTCGGGTACAGTAGGGTAAAATAGGATACAGTCGGGTACAGTAGGGTAAAATAGGGTACAGTTGGGTACAGTAGGGTAAAATAGGGTACAGTCGGGTACAGTAGGGTAGAATAGGGTACAGTTGCGTACAGTAGGGTAAAATAGGGTACAGTCGGGTACAGTCGGGTACAGTCGGGTACAGTATATATCGGGTATAGACTTTCTCCGACATCTGCTAACAAATTAATTCTAAAAAACTACTCTAAACTATACAAAAAAATTATAAAGCTTACAAAACTATCTCAGAACAATTACAAAATGAAAACAGCGCGAAATAAAAATAAAACAGCATGGCAAATGATCAACGGATCCAAAATGATGTACCATAGGGATTCCATACTTAAAATAAGAAGAGATCAAAATCACGTTGCGACCGACCCTTTAGAGATTGCTAATTTGTTTAATGATTATTTCATAGATCAAGTGGTTAACATGGGAGAACAGACACCCAACACAAATATTGTTAAGGCTAAAATGCATTCAATGTTCATGTATCCCACTTCCAAGGAAGAAGTAGAGCAGATCATCAAAAACTTGAAAAACACAAAAAGCGTAGGTTATGATGAAATTGACACTACCGTGGTAAAATTTGTGAATAGTTCTATATCTGGACATCTTAGTCATATTATAAATTTGTCACTATATGCTGGAGTTTATCCTGATGGATTAAAATCAGTAATCATCAAACCGCTTTTTAAAAAAGGTGACAAAGAGAATCTCAAGGACCACAGACCGATTGCATTAATTCCTGTATTTTCTAAGATCTTTGAAAGTGTCATCTACACCCGCTTACACAATTATTTAGATAAATTTAACATACTTTGCAATGAACAAAAGGGATTCAGAAGAGGTAAAACTATAAATATGGCTATTTTCGAACTACTTCGTACTGCAATTGAAAACGTGGACAAAAGAATACCAGTATGCGCAGTTTACACTGATATGACGAAAGCCTTTGATCACGTTGACCATAACATTCTTTTAAACAAATTAAATAGTTATGGTATTAGAGGCAATATCCTTAGTTTAATTCATTCTTACCTATCGAATCGTGTGCAATGTACTGAAATATCACGAATTTGCTTAAAACGGAAACAGGAATTAAAGTATACTTCTAAACCGAGAGTAGTTAAATATGGTGTTCCACAGGGAAGTGTACTTGGGCCATTATTATTCCTCATTTACATTAATGACTTGCCTGCAGCTGTTCATCATCCTATGATACTCTTTGCCGATGACAGCACTGCTATTATAAAATGCGATAATCCTGATAATTATGAAAATGACATAAATACTTCACTAAATGATATTATAACCTGGCTCAATAACAATAATTTAATTATAAATATAAATAAGACAAATATAATGCATTTTTATCAAAATATACTGCCTAACAATCTATACATATAAAATCCTTTGTCCTGACTGACGGATCAACGCACAGCCTAAACCGCTGATCGTAGAGACCTGAAACTTGGAGGGTGTGTTCTTTGTATGACGTAGGCATCCGATAAGAAAGGATTTTTCGTAGTTCTACTCCTAAGGGGGTAAAAAAGGGGGGCAAAGTTTGTATGGGACAACGTGATTTCTTGGTCCAATCTACTTCAAATTTTGCATAAACATTCTTTAACAGAATTGATGGAAGACGTGATTCGTATTTTATTGAAATTCATCCCTTGACGGGGTTAAAAAGGAGTAGAAAGTTATTTTGGGGGTGATTTGCTTCGAAGTTGATATCAATACTCCTTAGTGCTTTTGATTTAAATTACTTTTTATTTTGACACAATGTAAACGAAACGAAACTTCAAATTTTGCAAACCATTTGTCTACGTTTGTCAACCACTTCGTGATCTGATCTCTGATAATAACTAATTATAATAAGTAGTATTTGCATTTCACCAAGCTTTTGCTTTTACAAGCGCAGCGTGGGACGTCCACCAACGAGATGGACGGACGTTTTGGTGAAGGCCGCAGGTTCAGGGTGGATGCAAGTCGCTTCCAACCGTAATGATTGGGCGTCAATGAGGGAGGCCTATGTCCAGCAGTGGACGTCCTACGGCTGAAATGATGATGATGATGATGAAGTTTTTATGTGAGTTCAAACTTTTTCGAATAAAATCGAATTGAGTATTCAAACATCATTGTTGAACTCGCATAAAAGCTTGGTGCAATGCAAATACATATAAAATGCTTTGTCCTGAAGTCCTAAATGACTGACTGGCGGATTAACGCACAGCCTAAACCGCTGTATGTAGAGACCTGAAACTTGGAGGATGTGTCCTTTGTATGACCTAGGCATCCGATAAGAAAGAATTTTCCGGAATTCCCACGGAATAAGGAATATACGGGATGTATATATTTCATCAATCGAGAGTGACCCTATCCCCATAACGAAGATTACTAAACTGTTCCAATTGGGCATGCAAGTAGACTATTAGAACAGGTATAAAGCTAATTTCAATAATTTTGAAAATATCCACGGGATAAGGATAAATCAGGATTTATATACTCAAATCAACTGGATCCTATCTCCGTAACTACAATTAAGTACTAAACTTTTCAAATTCAGTATAAACGTAAATGGTCATACATAACAGCAAAAAACTTATTGCAGGATTTTTGAAATTCCTGTGGGATAGATAATCTCTGAAACTTCCGAGCCGATTTAAAAAAAAATCTTTTACCAGTAAAAAGTTACACTATCCTTTATTGACATAGGCTACTTTTTTCCGGAAAAATGCAAAATTCCCAAGGGATAGAAATAAAAATTCAACTTCGGAGCTCATTTTAAAATGTCTTTCACCAATAGAAAAGATACACTGTCCTTGATTAACATAGGATGCTATTTTCCGGATAAATGCAAAATTCCCGCAATATAGAAAATAGTAAATTTAACTTCGGGGCTGTGTTTAAAAAAAATGACCAATAGAAAGCTACACTATCCTTTGTTGGTATAGGTTAGGCTACCTACTATTTATTCGGTAAAATGCAAAATTCCCGTGGTATAGAAAGAAGTTTAGTGAACATCACTTGAGGGCTGATTTGAAAATTTCTTTCACCAATAGGAAGTTACACCAACCATTATTTACATAGACTACTTTTCTCCGTGAAAAAGCAAAATTCACACGGAAAAAAATAAGTGAATTCAACTACGGGGCTGATTTTAAAACTTCTTTTACCGGTAGAAAGCTACACCTTTAAGGACATAGACTACTTTTTCTCGGGGAAAATGCAAATTCGTTGAAATTCCCACGGGATAGTGAATAAACGGGATTTATAATATTCAGTAACTGATACTGATGATGATGAAACTGGATGTTGCTTTTGCCGGTTTTTTGTTTTATACAATGAAAGAGATGAAAAAGCTTTACCACAAATTGGAATTCTACGCGGACGAAGTCGCGAGCAAAAGCTAGTATGAATATAAACTATAAAGGTGATAGGATAAATGATGTGCAAGAGTGTAAATTTTTAGGAATCATTATGGACAGTAATTTGAAATGGAAAGCTCAAATAACAGAGGTTAGCAAAAAAGTCAGCAGATCAGCTTATGCATTGCGAAGCCTATCGAAAATTGTAAATCGTGGCGTTTTGTTAAGTGCATATCATGGCATCGTAGCTTCAGTCCTGAGATATGGCATTATTTTCTGGGGCAACTCAACTCATATACATATGGTTTTTAAGGCACAAAAAAGATGCATTCGGGCCATGTTAGGTTTGAAACCGAAAGAAAGTTGTGTCCCGGCATTCAAAGCTCTGAAACTACTTACTCTGCCTTCACTATACATACTTGAAGTAGCTTTGTTTGTCAAATGCAATCCCGATTTGTTTGTGCTAGCATCTCGCGGGCAAACGCTGCCTGTTCGAGCTCAATACCAGCACAACTTGCGTGCCCCTACAAAGAAAACCGCTCTAGTAGCAAAAAGCTTGCTGGGCATGGCTCCGCGCATTTATAATAAGATACCGAAGGACATTATTCAACTAGATTTAAAAATATTTAAAAGTAAAATGACTGAATTATTAACTACTAAATGTTATTATTCTGTTTCACAATATTTGAATGAAGCGGTTAAATAGTTTGTAAGTCTAAATTTAAGCTGAATAATTATCATATATTATATTTACTTCATTATTATTATATCTTTTGACATTTGCTAATTGTTATGGTTTGCTTTAATTATAATTTTAATCTTGTTTTTATTTTATTGGAATGATAAAATTACTTAAATTAAATAGATAAATATTTGTACACCTGCATTTGTGGGTAAGACATAGCGACCGAAATGTAAAATACCACCATCCACTATTGTACCTACCTATGTTCTAGCAAATAAAGTGACTGATTGCTGATTACTGATTACTGATTACTGTACCCTATTTTACCCTATTGTACCCGACTGTACTCTACTGTACTCTATTTTACCCTACTGTACCCAACTGTACCAGACTGTACCCTACTGTACCCTATTTTACCCTACTGTACCCTACTGTACCCGACTGTACTCTACTGTACCCTATTTTACCCTACTGTACCCTATTTTACCCTACTGTACCCGACTGTACCCTTTTTTACCCTACTGTACCCGACTGTACCCTACTGTACCCTATTTTACCCTACTGTACCCGACTGTACCATACTGTACCCTATTTGACCCAACTGTACCCGACTGTACTCTACTGTACCCTATTTTACCCTACTGTACCCGACTGTACCCTATTTTACCCTACTGTACACGACTGTACCCTACTTTACCCTACTGTACCCGACTGTACCCTATTTTACCCTACTGTACTCTACTGTACCCTATTTTACCCTACTGTACCCGACTGTACTCTACTGTACCCTATTTTACCCTACTGTATCCGACTGTACCCTACTGTACCCTATTTTACCCTACTGTACTCGACTGTACCCTACTGTACCCTATTTTACCCTACTGTACCCGACTGTACCCGACTGTACCCTATTTTACCCTACTGTACCCAACTGTACCCTATTCTACCCTACTGTACCCGACTGTACCCAACTGTACCCGACTGTACCCTACTGTACCCTATTTTACCCTACTGTACCCGACTGTACCCTATTTTACCCTACTGTACCCGACTGTACCCGACTGTACCCTACTGTACCCTATTTTACCCTACTGTACCCGACTGTACCCTACTCTACTCAACTCAGCAGGTCTAAACTGGGCTTTAGTGTTGAGTGTACCATACATTTAATATTATGTGGCAGCTAGGTGTATCGTAATAACGACATTACGACACAAGTGCTGTTATGGCGAATAGATTAAGTATAGACTTTCTGAAGTCATATTATCTATGTTCTTATATATTTGTTCGCGACCATGTAAAAACCAGATAAAAGTACAGGAGTAGGAAAAATACTATTACACTATTTCACATCTGCAAAGGTAACGGAATTATGACTACACAGTATATTTTGATTGAAGTTAAATTATAGGAAAATAATGGGCACACGATTGGCTCGTAATAATTAAACGAAAGGAATATTTACAGATGTCGTCTACTCCACCTACGATTTGGCCACGGGATTCATGTATTGTTGTATGCGCGCTCCAAATTAATAGCACAAATTCAGTCTTTATTATAGTGGCTAAAGCGTCACGTAGTACAACAACCATTAATAACTTGGGCACCGCCATTAGCCCGGGTTCCGCGAACTTTATAATAAATCATCATTTTTCATTATATTGTACGCAACAATAAGACTTTTTTTATTTATAATTTTCGAGGAAATTTTCTGTAAAGCTGCTGCATGACGTTGGGTAAGTAAAACTGTTTTAAGAGGCTTTTGAAAGTTGCGATTTACTTAAGCAATTGTCAGTATTATTTTGGTCCTATGAAAACAAATGCTTGTGAACCCGCGATCGGCCAAAGTCGTGCGTAGGTAATGTCTAAATATTCAGTTCATGCCCCACAACTGGCCAAAAATGGTCTCTTATATAGGTATATCATCATTTCAGCCGAAATACGTCCACTGCTGAACATAGGCCTCCCCTAAGGTCCGCCAAACAGACCGGTCCTGAACAATCCACATCTAACGCGTTCCTGCAACTTTAACCATCCATCCATCCGTCCATCCATTACTTCAGCTTGCTGGAAGCCTCCCTACACTGCGTCTTACGGCCCATAGACGCCGCTATTCGATATCCTTTTGGCCACACAACACTTTTCATATTTCCAAAGTTATTAAAACTTGAAAGAGCATTGTTATATTACAACTGAATTAGAATTACTTTTGAGAATTTAGAGTATACTTTTAAATATAATTTTACTCTTTTCAGTGAATTTCAATTGTATGTTAAGGCCACCTGTAAAGTTATACCAATAGCATTATACATTGGGGTTTGTAGGGTTAACGATTCACACTAATTTAATGGTCGATTGAGCGCCGCCCGCAGTGTCATGCTACTGGCACAATTTCACTGGCACCATGTAAACAGGGCCTTACTTTTATCTGTATTTACTTCGAATCGTTTTATTTATGTCGTTGTGTAAAGCTGCGTTTGATTGGGCAGTATTTTATAGGTCGTAAAAATAACGATGTATTAATATGTTCTGTTCAATTTATCCTGAGTCGATTGCTGATGTCGATCAAAAACGATATGATTAAAAGCCTGCTATTCTGAGTCAGCAACCTGCCGCGTCGCTACTTTTACTACTCATATTTTATGGTTAGGGTACCGATTTTAAATCATATTGATTTAAAATGCCACTCAAAAGAGACGGAAAATTCTGAGAAAGATTTCTCAACTCTAACTGTAAGTTTTTGAAATACCGCTATATTATAGTGAAAATAAACGGATCACTCACGTCTTAAAACGCGTTTAACTCGACATGTTTCGGGCTAATCCGTAGCCCTTCCTCTCGGATACGGATTAGCCCGAAACATGTCGAGTTAAACTCGTTTTAAGACGTGAGTGATCCGTTTATTTTCACTATGAGTGAGTCTCACGGTAGTTTCATGTTTAAAGTACCGCTATATTGTATTCAATAAATAAATTTTGGACTTGTTTAAAGGTCAATCCTAACATTATGTTATTATCTTACGATTTTACAATTATCTACATTAAAATAGTTTGCACGTTTCAAAGACTTTCTTAATGTGACTGATTTTACTTGACCAAACAAACGAATCTTGGATTCTTAATCAAACACAGGATACATACAGGATAAGCTAATAAGCTAATAAGCTAGTAGATGTAATAACGTCTGAAGCTTTGTATAATGTAAGTTTTTGTTGGGAATATGTGCCTATCTACGTCGTGCAATATTTTTCTATTAAAACGTAGGCTCCGGTCTCCGGAGGCAATTATGTTAGAAAAAAAATAATACGGGCGCGTTGCCACGACTCTATGTAACAGAACAATGACAAATTGTTGTTTTCCCCCGCTCCCCTGGCGCAATCATTATTCTTTATTGCACTCCTCGGCTATTGTTTCCTCCGCTCACCCTCTAATTAAGACTCGAGGCAAATATTTACTTTCTGCGCATTAAAAATATTACTTTCAGTAATTTGAAGTTGGGCTATTTGAAATTAAATTCTCTTCAAATTATTTTTACAATGTATTCAACGAGCGCATTGTTATGGTTGGCTGCAACGTTAAATAATTATATTGGTCGTTAACACGTTCACGGTGGAACATTGTATTGTAATTGTATTACAGTGCTAAGTTAGCGTGCGCTTCCAAGGAGGCGAAAAGAAGCGAAGACGTGCAGAATCTGAACAATTACAATTTAGTTGAATTTAAATGCACTAAGTACTGAACGTTTCCTACGGAATTTCCTGCCACGTATTGTGGATTTGTGTTCCTTTCAACGGTATTCCCTAGTAATTAAACCGAAGTCTGCACAAAAAAATCCTATCCTATTCCTAGAAAATCCGGCAGCAAACTAGCAATTCGTTTGCTGGTTCCCGGGGTGATTGCTTGCTATCAATCGACTCACTTTTTCGTTTTCCACCCTCTATTAATAAAAAAATCAACGTCTCGCGTCGCTCTCCTTGTTTGATATAAGTAGTGTGCTGTGGATTTCAACCGATACCACTGGTTGAATCTATACGTCTTGGAATAGCTCTTATTCAATGGAAGTCACCCTCACCAAGATCAGAAAAATATCTTGACCATATAGAAAGTTATAAGACCATTATAGTTAATGAAATAAACGGTCTATAGATGTCTTTAATGTCTTGATAACGTATATAATATTTATGAACTTGATCGTACAGTAGAGGAAAGTAAATCACGCACCAGGCCTTTGCCTTTTCGCAATCAATTCCACGATAATTTCTTTGGCAAATGTATGAGAAGTCAAGATGATATTTGCAGCGAAAAGGTTCCCTGTAAGCCATTCATTTTCCTCGACTGTACCTACTGCAATATAGGTATCTCTCAAGTTTATCTCGTTTATAATGAACCTGCTACAAAATATATCATGCTCGAGTAATGTCATCAGTTCAGCGCTGTACGTCTGTAAGCGTTAATTACCATTCTTGTTCACATTGCGGTATGTAGGTATTGTAGGTATTTGCTTTTCTAGATAGTCACGAAATACAGAGGTGCGGCGGAGTAGTTCATATTTATTTAATACATTGTCATTTAATACTAATTTCGATACTCTAAAGTCCAGGATAAGTTTGCGACTTTGGCTATGTACATTAATTATGTTTGTCTTCTTCTTATAGTGCCACTGCAATATTGAAGGTTGGCTCCAGGCTCTGATTGAAGACAGCTCCTTAAATCTCGTCCTGTCCATAGCCAGCTCAAATAGCTGTTCTACAGTATTGACGCCGATCTACGAGGGGCGTTCAATATAAAGTGAGAATGAGATGCAAACTCTTTTAATATTACGAAATTAAATACTGGCCGGTAAAGCTAATCTATCTAGCTGATTGCTATGAAAAAAAAAACTAACTGTCTTTTGTTTAAAAAAATATACGGTAATTTCTTTGCAATGCTATTGAGTACGTTAGCGAAAATGGAGAAAATTGAACTGCGCGCCGTTATCAAATACTTGTATTTGAAAAATTTTTCTACGGACCAAGTCAATTTGGATTTGCGGGACACTTTAGGGTCTAATGCTCCTCCGTATTCGACAGTCGCACGTTGGTGCGCCGAATTTAGACGTGGAAGAACATCGACAATGGACGACCCCCGCTCCGGACGCCCTACTACAGCAGTAACTGAAGAAATTGTGAAAAAAGTCGAAAACTCAGTTTTGGCGGATCGTCGTGTCACAGTTCGTTTTATTGCTGAAAATGTAAAGATTTCAACGGGGAGCGTGCATAATATTTTACATGAACGCTTGGGTATGAAAAAGGTATCTGCGCGTTGGGTACCAAGAATGCTTACTGACACGCAAAAACAAACTAGACTAGAGATTTGTCAAGAAGCTTTGAACCTGATGCAGCAAGACCGGGAACTTTTTTTGGCGCGATTTATAACAATGGACTAAACATGGCTCCATCATTACGACCCTGAAACGAAACTGCAGTCTATGACATGGAAAAACCATCATCTCCAACTCCGAAGAAATTCAAGGTGAGCCCATCTGCCGGTAAGGTCATGGGCTCTGTTTTTTGGGATGGTAAAGGGGTATTAATGATTGAGTATCTTGAGCATGGAGCCACTATTACGGGCACTTTATACGCCAAACAAATAGCAACATTGCGCAATGAGATCCGCGAAAAACGGCGAGGTAAACTCTCGAAAGTTGTGCTGTTCCACCAGGACAATTCCCCGGCACACAAGTCCGCCGTTGCAATGGCTGCAATTCGTGATGCTGGGTTCGATATCCTTAAGCATCCTCCGTATTCACCAGATCTTGCTCCCAGTGATTTCTACCTATTTCCGAGATTGAAACAATACCTGAGAGGCCAGAAATTTGAAGACTACGACGCGGTAGTCGCTGCAGTACAAGATTTTTTAAGTACTCAAGATGAGACCTCTTTTAAAAATGGAATTTTAAGTTTAGAAAAAAGATATACTAAGTGTATTATGCTAAAAGGTGACTATGTCGAAAAATAAAATGACATTTAGTAAAAGTTGTTTATAACATACTCATTCTCACTTTTTATTGAACGCCCCTAGTACTTTGTTATGTTACGGAGCCATGATATTTTGTGACTCCTGACCTTTCGTTTTCCGGCTATTTTGCCCATCATGATGATTTGTAAAAGGCGATATTGTTGGTTTAGTTAGTATGCTTGTGCCTTAGTTGACTTCCATGCTCTTTTCGGTTGAGTAATCGCCAATCCTCTATTCTTTGAGCCAGTCTTTTGAGTTCCTCATACGAGGCTATTTCTCGTCTCCTCTATCCTGCCTTCCAAAATATTTAGAAAGAAGCGTCGTGGCGTGTCAAGTGGCCTAACATCTTTCCTCTCCTGTTACTGATAGTGTTTAGTAGACAACGCTTCTCTTCTACTATACACAAAACCTCTTCATTCGTCTTTTTCTCAGTCCAGTCCTTTCCATCAGCATCCTCCGCTAGCACATTTCGAAAAAATATAATCTTGCTCTATCTTTTTGTCTCAATGTCCACGCATCACTCGCATACAACGCAATGCTCCAGATAAAAACACTTAATAAATCTCATTATCATTAACAATACAATATCTATTCTATACATAATAATAAATCTGTAACAAGTCGGTGTCTGTACATTGAAGATATTTGAGAAAAACTGTCGCTAGGGCTATTTATTAGCGCAATAGAACCCGAAACAATGATTTTTAGAATTATTGTCTGTTTGTATGTTTATCTGTTTGTCTGTTTGTCTGTTTGTCTGTGCGTTTGTGCGCGCTAATCTCAGAAACGGCTTAACCTAGAAGGATGCGGTTTTCACTGATATGTTGGTATTTTCTTGGATTAACATTTATTGTTTGTTTCATTTCAATCGGTTCACAAATAAGAAAGATGCGTCTATTTTAAAAATGTATCGAACAGATTTTTTTTGTTTGAACGCGCTTATCTCAGAAACTACTGCTCCGATTTTAAAAATTCTTTCAGTGTTAGATAGCACATTTATCGAGGAAGGCTAACCTAACCTAACACCAATAGGAGCGGAGCGGAGCGGAAGAATGTTTCAATTTCGGGGGTTTTTGAAGTAAAACTTCTATAGGCACGCTTGACTTGGGAGTACGGTGTTGAATGTGAACGTGGGTGTGCGGGGGGGTTCGGGGGGGTGCGCCATAATTGATGAAAAAGAAAATTGGATAAAAAAGAAATAAGCTGCCCAAATTACTAATTCCACGCGGACGGAGTCGCGGGCAAAAGCTAGTCATACAAATATTCTTTATTAATCACCAAAAGCAATAAATAGCTAAAAAGCGATCTCTTCCAGACAACCAATTACTCAGAAATTAATAAATATGAACAGAATAAATGTAGGTGGCAGAAAAAATAGACAGGAGAAACGTGGAATCATAACACCATCATTAACATTAGCTTACGTCTATTTCAGTGCCATCTCCGTACGTACTTTATTCCGTCGAGTAAACACCACAGTCTCGGGTGCTAACGAAGGCGTTGACAACAGAACTGATGAATTGGCTTCGTTACGTTCGGAGGCTGTCTTGATGAACCTTCGGTTATGATTCACGCCGACACACGTCACTAATGACACACGTGAAATAATTATTGCGAGGAATGTGTCGTTTTGAAACTGTTATGCTTCCGAATATAGTCGTTTATGGTTAATTTGTGTTGTGCTGAAAGGAACACTCGTAGTATTCGCAAATATAAAAATGTATTGTTAAGAGGCGTTTTCCGAAGCCAGGAAATATTGTCATCTATCGCTTCAAAATGGTTACATCTATTTTGGCGAAGCCTTTTTTTACTGTGTTCTATAATATTATTATATTAGCTGTTGCTCGCTACTCCGTTTATTGCCAGCCCGCAGGAGCTATGGAATTTTATGGAATAGAAAGAAAGAAAAAGGAATTAATAATATAATAAAAATAATCCTATATTTTTAATGTTTAATGTTTATTTGGGCAAAAAAACGGCACAATATAATGAGTGAACTTAAAAAAAAACTTAAGTTATACATAGGCCAGCAAATGTTCGCTTTTGAGCGGTAAGACCGCCTATTGTCTGCCTGATTTTTTATTGTTATTAATAATTTTTATGTATTTTTTTGGTCATCAATAAAGAATATTTGTATTGTATTGTATGCCACAGTTAATATGTTATCCAGATTATAAATTAACAGTGTGCCAAATTTCATCGGAGTCCGTAAAAGCTTTTTATCGCGAAAGAGTAAAAACCATCCACACATCCATCTACACAAACGTGATCGAACGTTAACGTTATAATACAAACGGGATTTTAAAAAGTCATTAGTTAATAGAAGCTTCTATAAAAAAACAACTTATTTTCACCTTATCAATAAAACCTTAACATAAGGGACGGTCTGCGGTAACCCTGCCAAGGTGTGCTCCAAATACATAATACATTTACCTATATCATTAACATGCAGCGCCCGACATGACACATACTACTTAAAGGAATTAGTTTTGAGCTGTGACACTGTTTTCAATGGGTCCGTGCCAATGAACGGAGTTACGGGGCGACGCTACGGCGACGGTGGTTTCATCAAAGAAAGCATACTGTAACAGAAATAATGGTGACAACCCTGGAAAATTTACTTTCCTAAAACGTTTTCTGCATTTCACTGTCGGCTACATTTGAAAAAAAATTGGAGGTGGGTATGGTGAATTTATCATAGGTAGTCAAATTATCACAAAATGTCTTAGGTCATTTAAATAAATAAATAAATAAATAAATATTAGGGGGACAATCTTACACAAATCGACCTTGTCCCAAACTAAGCAAAGCTTGTACTATGGGTACTAGACGACGATAAACATACTTAAGTATATAGATAAATAAATAGTTAAATACATAGAAAACATCCATAACTCAGGAACAAATATTCGTGCTCATCACACAAATAAATGCCCTTACCGGGATTTGAACCCAGGACCTCTTGCTTCGTAGGCAGGGTCACTACCAACTAGGCTAAAGCGGTCGTTTCGAATGAAAACTTCCTTTTTTATCGTCATAATTCTTGGTAGCAAAAGAGGTCTCCATAAATTAATTAGAAAATTCACCTTACCTAGCTGTATTTTTTGCAAATCAGTCCAAATTGTAAAAACAAACTTTAAAGCATGCCATGGTTCAGCTAACGATTAGGTCGTCATCATCATCATCTCAGCCGACGTTCCAGACCTCATCTCAGAATGAGAGGGCCCAGCTGTGTAGGTACAAAAATACAGTCTCTCAGTTCTATGGCTGAACCTAAATTTTGTACTGACATTATTAATAATTAATAATGGTGCGTGCGTGGAGTGAAGGTCATAAATATATGTTAGTTAATTTTCTATAGGTACATATAGGTAGTAGGATTGGTGTTTACGTACGTACGTACGTATTTGACGCGATGGCTGTACAGATATATATTGCCTTGACTGTACATAGGTATAGCCCATATTTCTGAGTGCTCGCAAGCATGTGCCATAACTTAATTTAGCACTAAGCACTTAGCACTTACTTGTTGGTGGCAAGAGCTCTTAAACAAACTCAATTAGAGGTCCTATAGGCGACAAATTGGATAAATTCTTGCCATTATGGGATCACAGCATGTGAAAGTGTATGTTTAAGTTTTCGGAGGGTAGTTTCGATTCAATTTAGGCATCCAGATGGCCTAGTGGTTAGAGAACCTGACTATGAAGCTTGAGGTCCCGGATTCGATTCCCGTGTCGTGGCAGATATTTGTATGAAAAATACGAATGTTTGTTCTCAGGTCTTGGGTGTTTAATATGTATTTAAGTATGTATCTATCTATATAAGTATGTTTATACGTTGCTTAGTACCCATAACACAAGCTTTGCCTAGCTTATTTTGGGACTAATTCAATTGGTGTGAATTGTCCCGTGATATTTATTTATTATTAAAAAACAACCAGACCAGCATGTGAAAGTGTATGTTTTCGGAGGGTAGTTTCGATTCAATTTAGACAACCAGATGGCCCTTTTTTTTTTTTTTTTGGTGTGGAAAATGCACCTTATGCATCGTCTCCGTTCGGGGAAACCCACTAAAAACCACACGGATTCCCTCGTCTGCCATTGTGAACGCCACGGGAGCAAAGTGTGTCACCGCAACGCCCACTGGCCGCCCCGGGATGGGGCTCCTCTGTCGACACCGTGCAATGCGGGCTCGGCACTTCCCGGCCTCCCCCGCTGGTGAAGGAAAACACAACCAGATGGCCTAGTGGTTAGAGAACCTGACTATGAAGCTTGAGGTCCCGGATTCGATTCCCGTGTCGGGGCAGATATTTGTATGAAAAATACGAATGTTTGTTCTCGGGTCTTGGGTGTTTAATATGTATTTAAGTATGGTTATACGTTGCCTAGTACCCATAACACAAGCTTTGCCTAGCTTACTTTGGGACTAATTCAATTGGTGCGAATTGTCCCGTGATATTTATTTATTATTATTATTATTAATTAATACGTTGATTGGCGATCTGGCTGACTCACGTCCAGGGAAAAACAAAGCTGAAATTTAATAGGCGTACATGGGAGATAACAAGGGTGGTAACCGCTTTATGATGTAGGTAGACATGGATTAAGAACAGATTTTTAGAAATTCTCTCCGGAATATAGGCAGTTCTGTAACCGGACCAAATCTGCGAGAACAAGCTAGTATTTCTTTAAAGTACTGAACCTAATTGATTATTTGAGCCTTACTTACGCTATTTTTAACTTCATCAAATTTTTCGAACGAGGATTTTGGGTAATATGTAATACTAGCGAACCCGGCAGACATCTTGCCCACAGAAGCGCCACCTACCGGAGGCCGTATTGTCTAACGCTTCTGTCCTTGCCTTCGTTTTCACCATCTCTTTCTGTCATCATCTTATACCGTTTGATAAAAAGAAATAGTGATTGCGAAGGCAAGCGTCAGAAGCGTTAGACAGTAAGCCTGCTGGTCTAATTGTGTTTTCAAACTATCCAGAAACCTACATAAAAATAACCAACAAAATTTTGTGTGTATCGGTCAAGCCATTTAGGAGGGAGTTAGATGAAAACTCAAGTATAGAAAAAAAGTCAAGGCAGAACATATCCTACTAAATACAATTATAAATGTGAAAGTTTGTGTAGATGTTTGGATGTTTGTTACTCAATCACGCAATAACGGCTGAACGGATTTACATGAAATTTGGTATGGACATAGTTTGAGACTTTTGGGAAAACAAAGGATTGTTTTATCGCGAAAAATTGCATAGTTCCCGCGGGATAGCGATAAACGAATTCTTCGCAGATGCATACTATAAGCTACATACCTACACAGATATATTCATAAATTTTACTACTTACTCATTTAGCTGCGCTCTTGTTTGTATAGCTAGTTACTTGCAAATCTAAGCCATTGGCGCCTCCGATACAATCGTGGGTATAAATCACAAAAATCAATAACACTAAGAAAATACTAACGCTGTTTCAATACGAAATCCTCATAGCATACGTGTCTAAACAATACCTGTAATTTATTGATAATGCTTTGAAAAACAAGTAGGTAATAAAACGCCTACAATCTCGCTTCAAATCACAGTTTGGGCTCCTTCGAATACGCCCGTGCTTCGGTTCGATGCTCCTCAGGGTGGCCAAATTAAAAAAGCAAAGCGTGGATAAGGGTCAAATACAGCATAAGAAACAAAAGTAGTCTTTCCTGTGGACATAAAATTAGCGACTCTGAGTCAGCAAACATAAGATTTATTTAAGTAGATATACTTCAGTTAAATCTAATATATAAAAATCTCATGTCACGGTGTTTGTTACCGAACTCCTACGAAACGGCTTGGCCGATTTTTATGAAACTTTTTTCTCTATATGCGGTAGGTCTGAGAATAGGTTGTAGGCTATTTTTTATACCCCTAGGTGATTATTTGCTTATCTAAAACAACGCTCTATTCCAAAATACTACGGTGTGCAACTTAATACTTTAATTATTGCAAATAAGGTGTACCTATAATTACACAACGTATCATGCCGAATTAGGCCGTTGTTTTAAATAAGCAGCGAATGGCAAAACAACGTTTGCGGGGTCAGCTAGTCTAATATATAAAAATCTCGTGTCACGGTGTTTGTTACCGAACTCCTACGAAACGGCTTGGCCGATTTTTATGAAACTTTTTTCTCTATATTCGGTAGGTCTGAGAATAGGTCGTAGGCTATTTTTTATACCCCTAGGTGATATAGCAAAACAACGTTTGCGGGGTCAGCTAGTTATGTATAAGTTAATCCTACTTTGTTAATTGTTAAATTATTATAATTTACTCTGTTAAGTCTATAAGTTTGCACCGGTCTGACTCTAGCTGTTAAGGTACAAACTGTAATTTTTAATAAATAAATAAATAAAAATGGACTGAAAGTTGGTCAGGCGCCCCACACGCTGATGTAAATTTAACTAATAAATATTGGCTATAACCCTTAACTTTTGCCATGTCCACAGGAGAGACGCGAACAAAAAATGTGTATGACCCATAGGAAGCTTATTATTAAATTTCAATAAAATTCTGTCTAGACGTTTTTAATAATAACTGTAACCCCTCTTTTTGTGTTTAGGTGGGAGAAAACAGTATCGCTTAAGCTTTGATATTGTACCATAACGCAAGGTATCCTGAATTATTTATATCCAATCGGTACGCCGTATTGTAGTCGTGCCTTTCGTATTATACGCACACTAGTTTGTAAAACAGAGCCCTCGCTTTATCTGTACGTATAAATTGTTTCTACGATGACTTAGATATTTTCTTTCTTTGCGTCGAAGCAAATGTTTATTGTTTTCAGCTTCATCATCAATCATCATGAATATATATGATTCATCATCATCTCGGCTTGTACATATTCACACACACACACCGTTGAATTTCTAGTATTTAATGTAATTTCATGAATTCCAAAAAACTCGGAGGTACATGCCCGAGCTCGTACTCACGACCTTCTGCTTGAGAGGCTATTCGTCAAACCACGAGGCTACCACGACTTCAAACCAGTAGTTTAGTTAGATGTACATTAGTGGATCAGAAATAAGCTCTTAAATATTTATATTTTGAATTACGTGACGAGAAAAACTTTTTGTAGAATCATAAATATAGCTACGATGCCTGGGGTAAAATATCCAGTGGTCAGCCAGGCACCGATAGTCGGCCTCTGTCAATGATAAAAGCACGAGAGATATCTTTCGTACTCCTCGCACTCATTATACGGCCGACTGCCGGTGCCTGGCTGGCTACTGGGTAGTTCACCCTATCTTCATGTGACTTAATATTATATTCTGTATTTATTTGTATGGTTAAATTGTATTCTTCTTCTTCTTCTTAAATTTAAGAGCTATGCTCTTGTTGGTGGGGTAACCGCCGCTACGTGCGTTCTTCGTCCAGCCGTTTGACTTCCTAATACGCCACGACACCCACTTTTTCCTTCAGCTGGTTTTAATTATATTATTATAAATAAATATCATACCTATTTATACCTTAAAACGAGCAATTCTTGTATATATACATATACATATATGTACTTATATATATAATCAGAATCTCAGAAACGGCTCCAACGATTTCGATAAAATTTGGTATGTGGGGGTTTTCGGGGATGATGATCTAGCTTGGTCTTATCTCTGGAAAAACGCTTGGTACCGAGTTTCAGCCCGAGCGGAGCTCGGCCGCCCAGGTATGTTATAAAATCATATTATCTTGAGTAAGAAATAGGTACGTTTATTTAAGTTAATCTTCAGCCATGTTAAAGGATTTCGTGGCGCATCGTATCATCGTGCGGAGGAAACATTGTATAATCGGCTTAGATATTTCAGAGCCAGAATCCAATCCCTGCTACATTCATGTGGAGCAGGTCTGTGTTCCAAGGAGAATAAGGGCTTTATGGGATTGAGATGAATTCTCTTTGAAACTCAGAAAAAATATGATTAACTAGCCTTTATCCGCGACTTCGCATGCGTAAACCATTAAGGTCGATTTAAATCTACAGGCACCGCGCGTTTTAGACACGTATCGTGGCAGACAAAATAATTCTTCTATACAGTTTATATTAACGTATTCTACGTACATATTTTGTATCGGGTTTAAAATTGCGCCATGTGTAGATGGTGTTGGGTATGGCTACACGACCGCGCAGACACGGGCCGTGCCCGGCCAGTATGCGCAATAGTAGATTGTTCAACAAGGGAGGAAAATAACCAATATGACACGAGGTTACTTGGCACCCGAGCAAAGCGAGGGTGCCAATATTCCGAGGGTGATATTGGTGTTTTTCTCGAGTTTAACACTGTGCTTTTCATTTCGACTACAAGGAAAGTAAGAAAATATAAGTATAAATAAATAAAAATGTCTAAACTGGACAATATGATCGCTGTAAAATATTTCAATGGAGTTTATTGTTAAGGAATAATTAATTTAACAAAATTTAGAATGTTCAATATAATAATCAATGAAAACAGTAGATAAAGTAGGTATTTTAGTAAATTTATTATTAAATATCAAGTAACCAATTTGAACCAGGGAGTTAAGCTGTATAGAGATAGGCTGTATGGACAATAACATTGTCGTTTACCGTGTTTTTTTTTTAACATTTTCTAACTTTTTTGGTTTAAGTCACTAAATAAGAAATTATTTTATAATTTAATTTAATAATATTTCACTAGCATTATAAAATTAATAATATGACTAATTAAGAAAAAAAAACTCAATACTTAATTGTTCCTTGTAAATGCCGTAATGCTTGGCTGAATGCGTATGTGTTCCATTGACAGCCAATGCCTTTATTTTTTTTAATTCATATCTACCCTAGGGAAGAAAATAATAGTTATCCTCCCGTATGTCAGATATGATTTGCCTCACTTTCCGAGTATGAGAGATGAAAAGAAAATTTCGTCGATGTCTGATACGGCGCATGTCTAACACGCTCGGAGTCTGAAGATATGAATCGACCTTTAAGTCTAGCAGTTCAATTGAAAAATCGGCATTTTACGACGTTTTCGTGAAAATTCATACTCAGAGGTGGCCTGTGCCCTACAGTGAGACGTATATAGGAGGGGATGATGATGATGACATCGTCATCTTTGCTTACGTTGAAGAACATATATGTGTAAAAATTTGGTATTTATTGTGCGTAAATCCCGATTTCGTAGGAAAATCGGATTAAGTAGCCTATGTATTTTTCCAATGACCCTAATTACATACGCTGTTTGAACGTGAAAGAGTAACATAAATTTAATCTATTTAATTGTTACTCTTAAGATATATTCCCTGTAGACATAGTCACGGGTAGAGTATTTTGAGCAGGTAGGAATATTTTCTCAATAAAAGAAATGTTAAAATGACATACCAAGATTTCTAGCTGCTAAAAACATACCAAACATGCCATATTTATTTCACTTCCGTGTTTCCAAACAATACATAACTTACAATCATTTTTGGCAACTACATAGGTAACAAGTAAAATATGTAATCGTCTACGTAAAATGGAAATTAATAAAATCTTGATTGAAATAGATCTAAATTAATCGTTATTTCCTCATTTGACTCGTCATCTTGGAATTTACATTAATTTTCATACCTTTCTTTATTAGAAAAAGCAATTTCACCAATAACATTATTAAATGTAATAACACGGCATCATTTATCACTTGGCAAGGCTCGGGGGAGGTCGGTATCCCAGTCGCTTTACCTTTAATGTAATTTCACCGTTGAGTTAGGTCGCTGAGGTACTTGAATTTTCTTCAATCGATTAAAACTTATTAGAACTGTGCGTGGTCGTTCACTAAACGGATCGCTCCCAAGTAGTACAATTGGGCAAAGGTATTACTAGTTCGGTCTTTAGGTTCTTTAAGTACACTATAGTATGTATGTGATAAAGTCTACGCGTGCTTTGCCCGTTCCTATATCTGAACCGTTCCTTTTCGCTATCTCAGTCACACTCAATGTAGTCATCATCATCATTATCATTTCAACCGAAAGACGTCCACTGCTCCCCCGAAGCCTCCCCCAAAGTTCGCCAAATAACCATTGGTATCGCTCCTGTGCCATCCGCATCCAACGCAACAACAACACGATTGAATGGTTGATTGGTTGTAGTACATACAAAGAATCGTTCACTAAGTTCGATTTGATTCGGTTGGTGCTTGGCTCGTTGGTCAATCGAAGCTATTTCGAATACTTCAAAGCGATTCTTTTCAATTGCTTACTCTCTAGATATTGAACTCCATGTGCATACTAAGAACAGAAAGGAGATGGGGTTAGAGAATAAATGCAAATATAGGGTTGCTTACTGTAGATGTGATGTCACTCTAAATGATATTTCATATTCCAGTTTGACTCCATTTATTGCTATTTACACGTTATTGCGTACTTAGTAGCGGGCGAGAGACTACTGACGCTCCGGACTACTTAGCAGGCGCATGACAACCATATCGCAGCAATCCTGTGTAGCCACACTTAACTTTTTTGTTCAAGGCTGTACATCATCCCCCCATCATACTGATATGATACATCTGAATGTACAGTGCATCGTATCTCTATCAGTAACATAATTGCTCGTTTTGTCCGATGTGTATCAGATACGCTATCGAATTAATCGCGTATCACTTCGGGTCCAACCTCACGATCATGATAGATACGCATGTGATACGAATATATTTACCTTTACATTAAAATTACGCTTCTGTTTCCTAGCTTGTTCAAACTATAACGGATTACGGCTTAACTTATTATTTAGGTTTTGCTTGCAGTCAGTATTGGAGTTTTATACACTTAATTTTGTAGTTGTAGTGTAATTTCACACACTTTTTGTATTTTGGAGAAAACTTCCGCTATTTACTATTTTTTAACCATTAACTTTGAATGAAAACAAAAATATACCTAGTATAGAATATTAGTGAACTGGACAAGAAAGCTTTCCAGAATAATAATATGCAACATTTGATTTTTTTATCTGATATCAAAGAACTAGAAGGTTTTCGCTCACAATATCATTATTCCTACGATCACGATACCTCTAGATACTTGGTTGTTTTCTAAAAACACTTTGTTATTTTTAATGCTCTCGTAAACAGAAGTAGAGGCTACGTTAAGTGCTCTCCAAGCCAGGCGCTGAATATTCCACAGACGTGGCTGGTACGACACAAAGAATACTCCACGAGATTGTAGTACATTTTCTACAAATTCTATTCAAAACATCTCCCTTAATTTTCAACAAAAGGTCCTTGACATTTTTGTAACGAACAGGCTCACGACTTGCGTGCTCAGCAAATATGTTTTTCCGCGACATAAAAAGGTTGCTTACTTAGATAAGTTCCCTGTGTCATTAGATTGTTTCTTTTTCGTTCTAAAAATATCTATCCATACGCATAGGTACCTACTAATATTATAAGTACGAAAGTGAGTCTTTCTGTCTGTGTATGCTAAACTGCGATAAGAGTTTTTATATGGTTTTTAAACGTGCTGTAAATTCTACGGACTGCACGCTGGATATTCCTATCGGTCGATTGGAATCAATACGTTTCTTAGGAATTGACCTGGATCCCTATCTTAGATTTCATGATCACGTAGACGGTGTCGCAGGGAAACTAGCAAGTGCATGTTATTCTTTGAAGACTATGGCGAAGGTTGCTGATGAGCACGCCTTGAAGACCGTGTATTATGCTAACGTCGAAAGTGTAATTCGTTATGGAGTCGAGGTGTGGGGTAATAGTACCTCGATTAATAAAGTTCTCTTAATACAGAAAAAGTGTATAAGGTTGATCGAGGGGTACTTTCCTGAAACTCATAGACCTTTGTTCATAAAAAATAACATCTACACAGTAATTTCCTTATACATATACCAACTTTGTCTTTACGTGTTTAAACACTTAAGCTCATTTAAATCAGTAAACGATTCCCGAAGATACCCGTCACGGCGCAATCTGGATCTCGTACTACCTGAGTCGTACTTTTTACAATATAAAAAAAACATAGGTTATGTAGCAATAAAGGTTTATAATCACCTTGATGTCGACATAAGAAAATCACAAAACTTGAGGGAATTCTCTAATAAGTTGAAATCTTATCTAAAGTTAAGACCATTTTATACCCTTAACGAATATTTTGCTAAAGTATTTGACTGATTCATGCTAAATGTTTGCTTCGTCTACTCTACATGTACTTAACTCATCCAGGATTAATATTGAGTAAAATTTATTGTATTTAATTTAACTTTTAATTGCATACCTTATTGTATTTCTATTAAGCCAAAGATTTTGTAAATTACAATTGTATCTCCTTTGACATTACATATTAATAATATTTAAGAGAATAGAATGGAATAGAATTAATATATATATATATATATTTTTTCAAACTTTGCATTAGTGTAGGTAATTCTCTAAGCTGAATTGAACTATATTGTATTGCATGGAATTCTTTAAAGCAATAAATGACTGAATACTGAATACTGAATACTGTCCGTTGAATCGCTCAATCGATTTAGATGAAATTTAGTATGGAGATATTATTTAATACTAGCTGTTGCCCGCGACTCCGTTTTCGTGGAATTAGTAATTTGGGCAGCTTATTTTTTTATCCAATTTGCTTTTTCATCAATTATGGCTCTCCTTTGTTCCTCGATAAAAAAAGCTTACCCGTCCCCGCAACCCCCCCCCCCCACACCGTTCACATTCACCACAAGTCAAGCGTGTTCTTTCTCTCCGTTGGTGTTAGCGTGATGATTATATAGCGTGTAGCCTTTTGCGATAAATGTGCTATCTAACACTGAAAGAATTATTCAAATCGGGCAGTAGTTCCTGAGATTAGCGCGTTCAAACAAAAAAACCTGTTCGATAAATTCCTAAAATAGACGTATCTTTCTTATTTGTGAACCGATTCAAATGAAACAAACACTAAATGTTAATCTAAGAAAATACCAATATATCAGTGAAAACCGCATCCTTTTAGGTTAAGCCATTTCTGAGATTTTCGCGCACAAACGCACAGACAAACAGACAATAATTCTAAAATCATATTTTTCTAAAATATCTTCAATGTACAGACACCGACTTGTTACAGATTTATTATATGTATAGAATAGATACAGATATAGAAGATGAGACCCTGACAAGGACATCATCATTTCAGCCGAAAGACGTCCGCGCTGAACATAGGTCTCCCCAAGGCTCACCAAACAGATCGGTCCCGTGCCATCCGCATCCAACGCGATCCCGCAATCTTAACCATGTCGACGCTCCATCTTGTTGGAGGCCTACCTACACTGCGTCTTCCGGTCCGTGGACGCCACTCGAGAACCTTTTTGCCCCATAGGGCATCAGACCTACAAAGACTGCCCACTAGGTATGTACCACCTTGAGTCTGGCGATTCTTCGAGCTATATATCGGTGACTTTAGTTCTTGCGCGGATTTCATCATTTCTAATGCGATCCCGCAGAGAAACTCCGAGTATAGCCCTCTCCATCGCCCTCTGAGTAACTTTGAGCTATCTTATGAGGCCCATCGTTAGCGGCCGCGTCTCAGTGCCATAAGTCATCACTGGCAACACACACTGGTCAAAGACTTTTGACTTGAAACATTGCGGTTTGTTGGATGATAAGATAATTGAGAAGAACATAGGATTGGTTTTTCTTGAAAAATTGCATAGTTTCCGCGAAGCGATAAACGAATGCATCGCAGACAGAGCCGTGGGCACTAGCTATAGTTAGCATTTTTACATACTGTTAATCGTTTCCCTAATTTCCTATAATTATAATTGTAATAAATTCACTGTCTTGTCATAACAACTTTTGCCAAAAAATATATGAAACCGTGCTGCTTTAAGAATTTTCCAAAATGTCCACTTACATAATCAAGTATATTATGTAATCTGTGATACAATAGTTAAGTACGTTAAGTTAGTTTAATAAAAATTCTGAAAAAAAGCTAACTCAAATTAAATCATTATGGCAAATGAAGCCTGCCTGAATAAAATACAGGAAAACGATAGAGAATCGTCGTAATTTACACCAAATTTCAGGTGCATTTATCTTTATGTTTTAAAGTTTTCCTCGAAGAAAGATCGCTCCGAAGCGACAAGGTCGCCTACGGCTTAATAGAGTTTTTTTTTAATTACTACATACTTTCATTAATTTCTCAAAGAATTCTAAATTATTATAAAATTTTCAAATGTAGTTTCGCACATAAATTCCGAAAAACTAAAAGGCGCGGGTCCGGGCTCGAACCCTCAACCCTCTGCTTAAGAGGTCATAGGGCAAATCACTACCACCACGGCTTTTTTAACCTACTTCAAAAAAAGGAGGTTCTATGTTCGACTGTATGTATTATTTTAATTTTTTTACTTACATTTGACATTTAGGTACTATGAGCTATATGGTTAAGGAAAACATCGTGAGGGAACCGGCACACACCTGAGATGAATTTCAATGATATGTGTAAAGTTCCCAATCCACACTAGGCCCGCGTGGGAACTATGGCCCAAGCACTCTTAATCTGAGAGGAAGCCTCCCTGCAGTAGGACGTATATTAGGCTGAAATGATGATGATGATATATAATCTTTTATGATTTTTCGAACAAAGCCTTGCAACATACCTGTCTCATAAGGGCTGACGAGCAATGTCTGTTCAAATTAGACCCGCCGCAAACGCAGCGTATTTTACAACTAGTCGTATAAATTTTATGATTTTGCTTAGCACATAAATTGAACGGATGCCTCGCTATCGTTCAAAAGTGATATTATTTATTTTATCTAGTAATAGAAAATTTATCTAGGGGTTTATGTTACTTGAGCGGTTACGCTCCTCGAGGTGATGACATTGTAGTTAATAAACTGAAACAATTCCTCCACCTCCATACTGTACGAACACACGCAAATCACACAAACCCAACTATCACCACCACTAAACTACACTGACGCGTTTCGAACTCAACCATAGAGCTCATCATCAGAGTTGGTACCGCAACCGTTCACTATGCTACGAAATGTTAGACTCAAGATAACATTATAGTTATAGTTATATATATATATATTATATTATAGTTCTCAGAAAACATTATATATATGATTGATTGACTCAGCCGTTAATTTGCGGAAGAATATACAGGATGGCCAATAACAGGTATACACTTTAGTTTTGTAGATTTATTCTACGAAATATAAAAATTATTAAGTATTTCTGGTTAAATATAGTTTTTAGGGCCGGTAATTATATATGGAAAATAATATCCCAACTCTAACAGCATGGCAGATGTGAAAATGTGAACCCTTTTCATCACGTTTTTCATCACATTTTCACAATTTCCTGCGTTATCTCAGTGACTGTTTCGAATATTTTGTTTTAATTGCTGAAAGTTCATTGGCCTATTAGCATAGAGGTGAATCAACTTTTTTGTGGTGTTTATTCTGTCCCCGGTTGTCCAAGTGACACTTCATACTGTTTCAAAAAAAAAGCTTAGGTTGTCCAAGGGAAAAAAATTGTGTAACCATAGCAACAGGAGGCACTTAAAAAAAATTGATTCACCCATAGACACGTCCCTTAAGATAGCCCCACAGAAAAAAATCAGGAGCGGTTAAATCAGGCGATCTTGGTGGCCAATCAATGTCACCGTTCAATCAAATTTTTTTAGAGTTGCTATACATGATTGGGTTGAGTAGAACGTTTTTAATAATTTAATAAACGTTGTTCAGTCGTAAAACGCTCCATAATAAATCTACACAAAGTAATTAATTAGTTAGAAAGTAATTTTTATGCAACAACTTTCATATTCGCCGTCAAAACGAAATGGCGGCAAAAAAAGTTGTGTACCTCCAAGTTGGCCACCCTATACGAATGAACTAAGTACAATATAACCTAAACTACCTTGGTTCTTCACTACAAAGCATGCACCACAGCTACTTTTGTACAACATATACTTATTATGTTAACATGCAAAACGCGCTCTCCTCTTCTACATAAAACAATACATACGACATGTCACACCAACCCTGCTACTTATCACAAACACCACACGAAATCCTTAGGTGTTTCAAACTCTACAACCTCATTTTCAAAACTCCAAACACTCGAGCACACATCTGTTGTTAAACAAAACGAATGCCATACGGATGACCCAGACGAGAGTTGTGTTATTTAGTAAATTGTTTCAACGTATTTAAAGTTCATTCGCACTCCTAAATCAAAAGAGCATCAACTCAAAATAAAGTACCATTTTAATTTAGACTTTATTCATATTCTGAAATGTCTAAATTAAAATGCTACATTATATTGAGTTGACGCTCTTTTGATCTAGGAGTGCGATTTATTCATTGCATTATTTGTACTCTAGGTATACAGGGTGTAACATTTAGATCGGTCAGTATGGAAAAGTCTGAAACTATAAGACATACGAAGATCTGTTCTTAGAAACCATGCCATTGATTTTAGTAACAAGAAAAACTGCATTCATACATTTAAAAAAAACTTTTACTCAGTTCTGGAATCTGGACATTTTGAAAAATAAAACTAACTCTATTTCTTACTACGAAACATGATGTCTAAAATTAATAAAATGCATTGTATTCATATCCTTCTATTTTTTTTTTTTTTTTTTTTTTTTTTTTATGTTAGAAAGGCCAGACAAGCGAACTAGTGGGTCACCTGATGTTAAATGATCACCACTGTCCATAGACACCCGCAGCGCTTTACGCGATGCCAGTGCGTTGTCGGCCCTAAAGGAATGGGAACAGGGGAAGGGGGTGAGGGAGGGGAAGAGGGAAGGGGTGAGGTATTGGGCCCCCGGCACTCTCACTGACCGTACGAAACGCAAGCAGGATTACTGCTGCTTCACGCCGGTGTTCTGTGAGAGGGTGGTACTGCCCCGGACGAGCCGGCCCATTCGTGATGCAGCGGCTAGCTACAACATGGCTCTACCACTACTACATGGCTCTACCACTACTACATTATTATTTATTTTAGTAGGTGTTCGAAAGGTATACCATTTTTTTCAATGCAACATTCTTATAGTTTCAGACTTTTCCATACTGACCGATCTAAATGTTACATCCTGTATAATAACATTCGGTAGTAAAGTTGTGCTTACTATTTTGGACTTTCCAAATTATACTAGGACCTAGGAGAACAGGATTCAATTTATAACAATTGCGGTTTAATATATGCGAGTTCCTTTCGAGTTTTAATTTCATGTAAACAATGCAATAACTTTTACGTATTAACATATGAATAACACAATAGAATAGTTATTACGACTAATAATGCATTTTTAGATTCTGGTTGAGACTTAAGTAACATATAGTAACTTTAGTAATCTACCCCCTTTTACGAATGATTTTTAAGCTTGTCACTTTCATTTATTTACCCTTGCCAGACAAAGATAACATACCCATACATTTCGCTATCCAGATTTTTGACTATTTATAAATAACTTAGTTTTGCCAAGTAGAATTCTTAGCACCGGGTTCTTTTGTGTTTTGTGTTCCATTGCTCTTCTCCGATGGCAGGAACAATCCTAAAATGGCTCCAGCTAAAAATAACAAATGAACAGCCAATTAAAACAAAATGAATTATTTAAATAGCAGTTGTATTTTGTTTGTTTGAGAAGTCTATTCGTAACAATAACTTCGATGAAGTGTTGATCGAATAAAACTAAGAATTTAAAAATATTTTTACCTGACTTCAAAAAGGAGGAGTTATGACAAAAAAGTAATTTATGTGATGAAAAGTTTTTTTTGGGACGGTAGATATTATTCCTGTTCTCAGAAAAATATCATCCTTAAGGAAAGTACTTTGAAGTGGTTTTTTTATTATGAAACCAATACAAAGTTAGTTTATGATTCATCTCATCAGATAATGAGGCGGCATTTCCTTACAAACGTATGTAGTAAATACTTAATAACTACTAGGTTGTATTTTTTGTTAGTTATCCAATAAATAAAATAAATAAATAAATAAATATCACGGGACACTTCACACCAATTGACCTAGTCCCAAAGTAAGCTAAGCATAGCTTGTGTTATGGGTACAAGGCAACGGATAAACATACTTATATATACAAGTTAGCTATGAAGTATCTTTTTTTTTATACATATTTTTTCAACTTCATTTTTTTATTACTTTTACGGTCATCCCGTGAAATCATACATTTCGTACTAAATACAAACTGAAATATAGATGCACAGAAAAAACCCCAGAAAAAAGACCAATGCTGGGAATCGAACCCAGGTCCTCAGCATTCCGTGCCGCGTGCCATACCCCTACACCACCACTGGTCTAGAGATTAGACACGAATCTTTCCTATACATCATACATTTCAATCTGCTAAATCATCACCTTATGCAGTGACAAACGCACATCTATGTTACACCCTCATCGAGAGATTTTAACACTCCTTCGGAACTAACCGCTCACCTGGACAAGAGATGGCGCTACTGTGCAACTTTAAACAAGTTAGCTATGAAGTATCTTTTTTTTATACATATTTTTTCAACTTCATTTTTTTATTACTTTTACGGTCATCCCGTGAAATCATACATTTCGTACTAAATACAAACTGAAATATAGATGCACAGAAAAAACCCCAGAAAAAAGACCAATGCTGGGAATCGAACCCAGGTCCTCAGCATTCCGTGCCGCGTGCCATACCCCTACACCACCACTGGTCTAGAGATTAGTACTATTATTTGTATTTAGTACGAAATGTATGATTTCACGGGATGACCGTAAAAGTAATAAAAAAATGAAGTTGAAAAAATATGTATAAAAAAAAGATACTTCATAGCTAACTTGTTTAAAGTTGCACAGTAGCGCCATCTCTTGTCCAGGTGAGCGGTTAGTTCCGAAGGAGTGTTAAAATCTCTCGATGAGGGTGTAACATAGATGTGCGTTTGTCACTGCATAAGGTGATGATTTAGCAGATTGAAATGTATGATGTATAGGAAAGATTCGTGTCTAATCTCTAGACCAGTGGTGGTGTAGGGGTATGGCACGCGGCACGGAATGCTGAGGACCTGGGTTCGATTCCCAGCATTGGTCTTTTTTCTGGGGTTTTTTCTGTGCATCTATATTTCAGTTTGTATTTAGTACGAAATGTATGATTTCACGGGATGACCGTAAAAGTAATAAAAAAATGAAGTTGAAAAAATATGTATAAAAAAAAGATACTTCATAGCTAACTTGTTTAAAGTTGCACAGTAGCGCCATCTCTTGTCCAGGTGAGCGGTTAGTTCCGAAGGAGTGTTAAAATCTCTCGATGAGGGTGTAACATAGATGTGCGTTTGTCACTGCATAAGGTGATGATTTAGCAGATTGAAATGTATGATGTATAGGAAAGATTCGTGTCTAATCTCTAGACCAGTGGTGGTGTAGGGGTATGGCACGCGGCACGGAATGCTGAGGACCTGGGTTCGATTCCCAGCATTGGTCTTTTTTCTGGGGTTTTTTCTGTGCATCTATATTTCAGTTTGTATTTAGTACGAAATACTTATATATATACATACTTAAATACATATTAAACACCCAAGACCCGAGAACAAACATTCGTATTATTCATACAAATATCTGCCCCGACGCGGGAATCGAACCCGGGACCTCAAGCTTCGTAGTCAGGTTCTCTACCTACTAGGCCATCTGGTCGTCTATATAATGGTATAATCATTGGAGTTATACATATATAATAATGTTTCTACGGAAGATACTTACATAATAAAAATGCTGCCAGAAACAGGAAGAAATTATTGCAATTGGTTAATAACTGAACACCTATTATGTTGAAAAATATAAACGAGACGCCCCTACCAACCATCATGGACAGGCCTACAGCCATAGCTCTGAAAACAGTAAACACGTGTAAGGTTAGATTATATGAGAGCTACAATTAATGAAAGAGAAAGTATTGTAATATATTGATGTTTATAGCACGAATTTACATCACCATCGAAATACAAAATAGCCACTTTAGCAACTGCATTAATTTAGTCCATGAAACTAAAGTCGTGCTACATACGAATACTTTTTTTTCAATTTATTCACGCGATACTTTGCAGAGGTCTATAACAATGAATCACAATCATTTACTTTGCTACTCCGCAACGTAAGAGCGGACAGTTTCATGTCTAGCAAAGTAAGAGAAGAAAAAAAAGAGAGTGAGATAGAGTAAAGAATATTTGTATTGTATTGTATTGTAAGAGGTTGCAGTTCACGGGAGTTTTTTGAATATAAGTTTTTTTTTCAACATACGAGGGGTTATACGTTAAGTGCCGTCGCCAGATATTACGTTTGACGTACGTGGCCGCCAAGCGGGATACCTGAGGACCATAACACCGAGTTGAATAAGGACATTAGTGTCAGACATAGGCTCGAGACAGGACATGAGCAGTGTCGGATACGAGTGTCGCAAATTTGAAACCTCCAAGAAAGTTTTGCGACACTAATATTATGGTACCGTGGGTATAGTCTGCGAAGGAAAAATAAGTCCGATTCCTATATGTATTATAACGCTACCAGAATTTTATATGACAAATTATGAACAGTGATTATAAAAATCAGATTATGAAGTCTGCAGCGCGGTAGAGTTTGGGCAAACAATTTAACACTATTACATAGGAATTGAATATAAAATAGCACAATTTACGAACGCAGTTTAATAATAAACTGAGAAAACTAAAAATTAAAAGAGCGGACAAAGATCAGACTAACATTATCATACACACTTAAACGCCTGGGAGTCATCATCAATCATCATCATCATCATTTCAGCCGAAAGACATCCACTGCTGCTCCAAGGCTTGCCAAACAGATCAGCCCTGCACCATCCGCATCCAATACGTTCCCGCCACCTTAACCAGGTCTACCTACACTGAGTCTTCCGGTCCGCGGACGCCACTCGAGCACCTTTCGGCCCTATCGGCCATCAGTTCTACGAGCGATGTGCCCTGCCCACTGCCACTTAAGTCTAGCGATCCTTCGAGCTATGTCCGCGACTTTAATTCTTGCCTGGGAGTATTTTACGTCTATTCATGGCGTTAGAATATACGACACTGAGATGCAGTCATTTTCGCATTGCTAATAGTGTAGGCTCATAATACACTTGATTTGAGATACTAGATGTCGTGTATTGTCCATTGCGCTCTTAAATGTTTTCATCTTACCTCATATAAGTAGGAAATAACTCAACCGCGTAACTAGTAGTGACTCCCATGCAGACAACGTTGCACATCATTCCTATGAAGGGCAACACACTCCACCCAAGGCTGACGTGGTTCACCATAACGGCTAATACTGCTGTGAGTACATGCATTCCCACGTACATCCATTTCTTTCCAGTGTATGCGATGACAACTACACTGATTACTAACACGATAGTGATGACGGTAGCAAAGACTGCGATACCCATGAATGTAAAGTCAGCGATTGTATCTTCACATTGTGTTTCCTGGAAAGTTACAATTTTATTATAAGTTAGGGGCGATTGACTTGATTTTGGAGATGTAATTGAAATCAGCCCTAAGGAACTGACTAAATGTATACAAGTCGTTTACCATCGTATTTTACGTGAATCACAAGACGAAAAATAAAAATAAATATATATCGTGGAACCATTGACTCCAATTGACTTAGTCTCAAACTAAGCAAACCTTGCACTATCCGACAACGGATAAACATATTTATATATAAAGAACTAAATTAAACTAGCAGTTGCCCGCGACTCCGTCCGCGAAGCATGGGGGGAGGGGATAAAAAATAGCCTACGACCTATTCTCAGACCTACCGAGTGTAGAGAAAAAAGTTTCATAAAAATCGGCCAAGCCGTTTCGGAGGAGTTCGGTAACAAACACCGTGACACGAGATTTTTATATATTAGATACATACTTAAATACGTATTAAACATCCAAATCTCAAGCATAAGCATTCGTGTTCTTCACACAAAGTCTGCCTCGATTGGGAATCGCACCCGGGACCTCATGTTTTGTAGTCAGGTTCATCAAATGATGATTTCCAAGAGCAAATATACGAGTTACAACAAAATATACCCAAATCACTTTAGGTCCACACAACATTTCAAAAGTTCTCTCAATTTCTCCAGGATCCACTCATCAGATTCTAAATTTGGAGATATTCCCTGTCCAACCAAAAAAAATTACAAATCGGTTTATTAATGACGGAGTTCTTCAGAACAAACATAAAAAGTAACAAACGTAAAAAGACGAGAAATAATCTCACTAATTACTGCTACGAAATGTTAACCTATAAATTATGTACTGAGTTGGTTAAGGTTGTTCCTAACCGCATCTCCAGAACCACCTGTATTATGTACTTAACGAGTTTTCTGGTTTGATTAGTTAATAATACATATACAAGTTCATAATTATGTATACCTATAGCAATTTTTATATCTACGCATTTTAGTTGTAGTAATGGAAAGATTCAATATCGTGTCCGTTCGGCTAAGAAAAAAAAAACTATCGTAAGAAAAAACCAAAAACTAGTACATGTGAGAGTTATTTAGAGGCGAAAATACGTACGAGTGTTTAAATTGTGTAATAAGACAGGGTAAACATAGTTTTCTATTAACTTACTGGCCAATCAATGGATACCTACCGCTGTAGTAGTTGTATTATTGGTAGAGTCAGTTTTAAAAATTTGGCAAAAAGTAATGTTGGGCACGTCAGAGTATATATATCTATTGAAGATAAGCGGCATCCACACGGCAAATGGAGGAGATCTGTAAGAAATTCACATTTTCATTTCAACATTATTTTGTTCTGATTCTGCTAACCTGAACATTACAAACTAGATACGTCAGAAAGACCTACATAGCGACTGCAGCAATTAACATTGTCGTATGTGAGAAATCTTTACTTTCGTTAAAATTTCGCAGAGATATATATTATATTGAATGTATTCAAATGGTATATAACATTATTTTAATGCATTAAATTTAATTTAAAAAAAAATTGCCAAAGAATGTAGTTCCAACAATGTTAATTTTCTGCCGTCGATAAGGTACCTATTGGAAGTTAAACTGAGAGTATTACAGTAAGGAGTCATCAAAAAATATATTAAAATTGTATGAGGCCTTTAGAGGGGGTGGAGTCAAGTCAAATCAGATCCATCACTTAGGTGAGAGAGGAGTTCTCGATAATCACAACGTAATTTTTAGGAAAAAATAGTATAAAGCGAGAAAACAGGTTTCTGGACTAAAACTCGGCTTAAAACAATAGGAAAAATCGCATTTTGAAAAATGTATGGTAAGGCCCTCCTTACCATACTTACATTTTTCAAAATGTGATTTTTTGCTAGATCCCTGTTCAACCAAATCTCACGATATCTCATCAGGGGCGAAGGGGGAGTCAAAACGTTGGTAAAATTGTGTCATGTAATAAATCGATGCCCAAAATCAACTCTATATCTAACAGTATAAACAAGTTTATCATGGTTGGATGCGACGTGGTTCAGTTGGTAGAACACCCGTTGGGGCGCATACCCGGGAGACGTGGGTTCAAGTCCCACCGGCGCACCCGGAAACTTTTTCGCTTTTAAAAATCTTAAGTTTATCATATCAATGGAATAGAAAATACTTACATGCAATACGTAGGAATACTGATCCCAAAAATAAGAAACGTATTCTTGATGTATTTTTTGCGGAACAGGGGTACAGTCTGGTTCCACACAGAATGGAAGAAGTTGGTATTTTTTGATTTGTTCTCATCTTCGTTCAAAACCACGTGCCTGACCTGAAATATTTTTAAATCAGAAGTAGGCACACGAGTATACATATATAATCTCAAGAAGACGAATAAATACAATACAACAGCAGCGCTAACGTCTACCTATGTCGATGTCGATGTGTCACGCATCCTTAAAAGAAAATTAGCAAGGGTTGGAAAAGCGTCCGTCATTTTTTAGCCACTCAGTTGCTTTTTTGCATTCCTACCTACTACCATTTATGACCTACTGTCATTTATTGACAAGTGATTTCAAACAATGTTATTATTGACTTAAGGAATATACTTGATTGATTGAAATAAATAAAATAAACTTGCAACCGTAGTTGCACAAAGCATGTGAGTGGTAGGGTTCCGCAGTTCTACAAGTTTAACAGTTTCACCATGTTGATCATCACTCTCTAAGCGTAACTATCATAAGGTCGTGGGTGAGTAAAGTAATTGTTTCAGTTCATTGAGTAGGATATATTTAAAAGTTATTGCCAAGTTTTTGACAATTTCACTTACCGTATAGTTTTCTTTGCTGTGACCAGTATTCACAGCGTAAATATGTTTGAGCACTTCCAATCCATTGTCATTTTCACCTTTTGAGAAGTAAAACTTGGGGCTTTCGAGCGTGTAGTACTTGATGAGGAAGAAATTGATTACGCTCAGAAATGCTATGACCTGATTCAGAAGTCGCCATGGCCGGTAATAGAATCCAAGGAAGGGTATGTAGTAAGCGAAATTAAATTTTAGAGTCGGGAACGCCACCGCTGGAAAATAATTAGATGATAATATATAATGTTGGTATGTACAGTCAACAAATTTGATTTCTAGGCCATTGTAGAACCTTGTCGCATACTACTAGATAATTACAATGTCAGTGCGGGTCAAAGGATTATCAACTTTCCGATCACAACATGCAATAAACGTAAAGAGTTTATAATTATAAACGTTTTCGCTCTATGACATGAGAAAATAACTATAACTGACCATAGTTGTGCAGAAAGCGACCAACCCCATTTTTTCGAGAAATGAGTTAGATATGCCATTAAAAACTAGATTTTTTTCTGCATATTCTGGTGAAACTCAGTAATTTTTAAGACTTCATTTTACTGAGAATTTTAATTAAGTTTAAAACGACTATCTGCAAAATTGTGCGTTTTTATTTGTCAAAAACAGCCAAGTACTGTATTTGGTCTATTTCTACCGTAAAAATACTACAGTTTTAATCTGCAGAAAACAGCCAATTTACCCTCGGTCCCCCTGGTCGGATTTAACAGAATACGAAGTATGAGTTAGAACATTTATTTAATTTGCTTAAAACAACCAGACATAATGGTCGCTTTCAGCAATTTTGTTTTTACGGTGTATTCCAAGTGTGGTCGTTTTCTCACGTATTATTATTGCAGTACCTGGACTTACCTTGCCGTGGTTGTTTCTTATTAATAAGAATGTTTGGCTGCAGGAGTGTTAACTTACTTCTTGTTACTATAGTATACTAAACGTATCAAGCATATTTTTAACATATAAGAATAAAAAATAAGGCAGATACTAGAATGTGCGTATATTTATTTTACTTTTCCTGAATAAAATATTTTTTTATACAAAATACGCCTGACATGGCGATCAAGGTAATTTGTTGATAACGATCATCAAATTAGCTTTTTTCATAAAAATTAAGTAATGTCGTCGTAAGTCGACTAAATCATGGTCACTTTCATTGATTTACGGTTGAGAACAGATTAACAAACATTTTTATTCTGCAGAAAACGACCAACTTTTTTGATTAAAAAAAACCAGAAAAATCCATTTAATTTGCATAAAAGGTGCTTAAAACAATGCATTATACTATATTCTACCAAATTGGGTTACTTATTTTGAATAGAACATAATAGGGAGCGTAAAAAATATTTTTTAAACTTAAGACGGCTATATCTCGAAAGTGGATTTTTATTATTGGTCTCTTTCTGCACAACTATGGTCAACTTGAATTGGGGGCCACGCAATTTGGTCACACATATTTTGACAATAAAGTAAATGCCTATTATGCATCTAAGATCCCTTCCGCAGCTAGCAAAAGGACTGATAACTTTGAAATGGCTGAACCAATTTTGATAAAACATGTCTAAGAACCATCGCCAAGAAATCAGCTTTCAAATAAAAAAAACACATCCGAATCGGTCCACACGTTTAAGAGCTATGATGCCACAGACAGACAAACAGACACACACACATAGCGGTCTTATAACACCTCTCTTTTTCTGTCGGGCGTTAAAAAAGACGTTTTAGTTTCTAGTTTTATCCCTGATAGACGGACAGTGTCAATTCAAGTTGTAAGTTATAAGCAAACTCCTTTCCTATTCATTATCGTTGACACAATGTTCACAAAGATCGAGATGTCATCATGGCATACTTCACGCAATAATCACTGTCGTAGAAGATAAACAAATTAATTCATTATGACAAGGTTCTATAGTGGCCTAGGAATCAAATTGGTTGACGGTACGTATGTAAACCTTTATTGCACAAAAATAAGAAAAAAAATACTATCGACAACCGTTTAGATACGCGAACTTATCCCTTTATTTCCAAATTGCATGATTCTATATCAACCAGAAGTACCGTGTAGGGTTTGATTCCCACCATGCCTGAACGAAAAGACGCGTTCAAAGGTTGTAGGTATCTTTTATCGGGTTAACTTGGAAACTTAATTCCTTCACAGCTCTAAGAGATTGCAGATGTCAGTGTTTGATATTAATTTTAATATTTTCACTGGTCCTTGAGAAAAAGTGTCTTCACAGACATAATGACAAACGAGAGAAAACCTTTTTCAAGCGACGAAAACAAAAGGAGGAGGTTCTCAAGTCGACGTGTATATATTTTTTTTTATGTATAATCACGCATAACTTTTTACAGTGTTGTCCGATTTTGATGATTCTTTTTTAATTGGAAAGCGTATACCCCGAGGTTGTCCCATTTAAATTTGGAAATAATATACCTACCCTAAGGGTAGGAAATAGGGGATGATTGCTTGTTCAGTCACTGATTGTACTATATGACCACGCATAACTTATTTATTACAGAGTAGTCGGATTTTGATGATTCTTTTTTTATTCGAAAGCGTATACCCGAAGGGTGGTCCCATTTAAATTTGGAAATAATACTCCAACCCTAAGGGTAGGAAAACAGGGGATGATTGACTAACGTTTTACAGAGTAATCTGATTTTCATAACTCTTTTTTATTGGAGATGGGAAAAAAGTATAAAAAAAATAAAAACTTTTTAACAAAAAAATTAAACCGCCGAAAAAACTGAAAAGTAAAAAAATAATACCTTTTTTGTTTGACCTTAATCTAGGTACTAGTTTGAAGTCGGTGCCTCAGCACGAGCCAGGAGTGATAGAAGCCAAAAGGTATTATTTTTTTACTTTTCAGTTTTTTCGGCGGTTTTATTTTTTTGGTTAAAAAGTTTTTACTTTTGAAGTAGCGAACCCTGAAAAATACTTGTGATATTGTCTAATTGGTTCAAGTAATGAGTAATATACAGTCAAAGCCATGAAAAGTGACACGTACATGTGATAACGCCTTGGCTGAACATAATCCCCGTAGTGGCGTACAGGAGGAAGCGACGTCGATGCGATTGTTGCGTGCTCTCTCCCAACAGGGTGTAGACAACGGCATTCGTGCCGCACACACTAAAATATAAGTTTAACATGAAATGACACATTTTTGCTTTATATTACGACCAAATGGCTTGGAGTTTAATGACCCCGACCATGAAGCTAGGTTTCAATCCCGGTAATAATAATCCTCCTGGCCGATTTCAGCTACGGCGACTACTTCATCTCATGCGCCTTTATGTTACTCGCTTAGCCAATCTTCCTCGAGTAAATACGTGCACACAGCGGGCGCGTCAAGACACTATTTATGAAGTTATAATTATAAAATTGCCACAAAACAAAATGAGCTTTTAACTCGTAGCTTTAATTTGGTGTCATGCTATGAATGAATGACGCTGAATTTATAAAATTGTCAATTTTATGTCTCACAAGAGATCTAAATACACTACGACTAACCGCAAGCTTCTCGCACTGAGATTTCTTGAATCCCGATATGATGGATACCAATGTTTGTCCTTGAGTTAGTAGTCCATCACTCAATACAAAAGAATATACGGCAAAAGAATACAACGGCACGAAGTGATTCTATTCTTTTTAGCATGTCCCGTACAATACGATTAATTCCACTTTGGTACTCGGGATGTCTCGGTATTAATCGTAAAGGTTCGTGTTTTCACATAGAGTATACGGTATACCTAGAACCCTACCAATTACCACTACCAATTAGTACTTATTGTAAATAACGGTTTTAAACAAGTAAATTCCCTTGTACTAGTTTAATATTAGTGTTTTTAGCAAAGCTATATAATAAATAAATCAAGTTACATCTGTCTTATTCATAGGTCTATAATAAAAATGACATTGTGGCATAAGATACACCTACATTACTGCTTTAGACTATTAACACACAAAGTGCACACTATGACACTATGAATATGCAGCAATGTATCTCGTGTCATTTGCACTTCCGATTTCTCCCGATGAATGTCGAGAATTGTCGAGTGCCAAAGTGGAAGTAATCGTATTGTACCAATAATAAATACGACGTGAGTTCAGATTTGACTTCTTAATTGTACCTTATTGTAACGTCCAGGATATTTTAAGAAAATTTGCATTTGAATTATACACTGCTAGTAAACTTTTGCAATTTAGTTACAGTCATCATCATCATCATCATCCCAGCCTAAATACGTCCCACTGTAGGGCACAGGCCTCCTCGCAGAATGAGAGGGCTTGGGCCGTAGTTCCCACGCGGGCCCAGTGCGGATTGGGAACTTCACATACACCATTGAATTTCTTTTCAGGTGTTTGCATACTTGTATATGGTGTATTTAGTTACTACTGTAATATTCAAAACTACTTACAAAACAGCAGAAAAGAATTTCGAAAACGTCATGAATGCCCAGTGGTTGGCAAAACTGGACAAAAAAGCTCCGACCACAGTCCCAATAATAGTAATACGCAGAGTGTAAACGCGGCCTCTGGTGTCGGCCACGTAGCCCCAAAAGTGGGCACTCGCTATTACACCTAGAAATAATGTGAATACAGAAATAAATTACAGTTCTAGTAAGCCCAGGAGGCGCTGGCGGGCCTAGAAGTCTTAAGGACTCGTCGGACATCGTTAAAAAAATCAAGGCGAATGGACAAATAAGTTGGAAACCACTTTCCGACAGTACAAAATTTTTCCGCGTTAAATTAGCTATGTAGTTGCGATGATATGATAGAAAGGTCAAAACTAGAGCAGATCTATGTTCAAAAGTAAGTGCTAGGCGTAGGCAATATAGGCCACCTCCAAAGGCCCCACGATCTGGAGGGCGCCGCACCTCGGAAGTTTCTAATTTTTTTATCCATTTAAAAATCCATCATCTCATAATCATAATATAATATGTGGACCGCCATCATGTTAGGGTCTCGCAAAATATATCTTGTTAACACCAAATTTAAGTCCTGCACTGATACAGAAAAAAAACAGGCCCAAGTGCGAGGTGGACTCGCACACGAAGGGTTCCGTACCGTTATCTATAAAAACGGCAAAAAAATCACGTTTGTTGTATGAGCCCCCTTAAATATTTATTTTATTATGATTTTTAGTATTTATTATTATAGCGTTTGTTATTATTTATATTATCTGATATTTCTTATTATCTGATGATGTAGGTATTTCGGTTACCGCTATAATAACAAATACTAAAAATCAGAATAAAACAAATATTTAGATTCTGTGAAAATTTCAACTGTCTAGCTATCACCGTTCATGAGATACAGCCTGGTGACAGACGGACGGACGGACAGCGAAGACTCAGTACTATTAGGGTCCCGTTTTTACCCTTTGGGTACGGAACCCTAAAAAGAGAGAATTTACAGATCTCTAATTTTAAGTTTTAGAAATAGCATTTTTTTAATCTACGCCTAAAGGAGACAACCAAAGAATAAAATGATGGTTATGTATTTTCCGTGATAAAAAGTGGGAGATGGTCAATAAATTATTCAATTTAATTCTGCGCCGACAAAGTAGCGGATAAAAGCTGATTTCACCTAAAATACCATACCTAAAATGGGAACTGAGCTGATGATCCCCTTCTCAAACACTCCGAGTTCCAAGTCGCACTGACTCGAGGTCACAATGACTCCCACACTGAACACCTCGGCCATCGCCGCTAGGAGAGAGTAAATACTGAGAACCAACAATCGGTAGTTGTACTTTCCAAAGCCTAAAAGTTTAACAATCATACAGTCGACCACAAAGGGGATCCGGTCTGGTGGCATCAAATTTTTAGGTATATTTATCATTTCGCAGAACTCTTTTTTTCTTGAAACAAATGATTATTCAGAATTTTTTAAATGGTTATCCTATAGGTCTCTATGGGTTAGGTTAAGTTTATTTTATAACATTTCTGAATAATTCATGGTTTCTGAAAAAAAATAGTTATACGAAATGATGATTTTTTAGTATGGGAAAACATTTTACATTTTTTTGACCACTACAAAGATCGATACAGCCAAATTATAAAAATATGTATACACAACCTTAATGTCTTTGTAGTCGACTGTATACAAAAATTATAAAAAAATGGGCATGATAAGAACACATAAAACAACTCAAGCCCAGTTGCATCGCTTGAATCGTGGTCCACAATTAAGGTAAACATACCAATGCTCGACACCTCAACGCCCAGTAGATGGCACCCATCTGTCGCCTATATGACATACGATTACTATGGCATACGATTGAAGGTGTCATGTATTGGGTCAGTATCGAGCACAGGGATGTTTACCTTAGATCACAGAATAAAAACGTAATTAGACCCCAGTGGACCCAGTGGATCCAGTGGACCTATTTTTTCGGGATGTAGATAACGATTACCTTTAATCATGACCATGCCCGTGACAAGTTACTTAGTGACACGTAGAGATATGGGTGGAGTTCAAAAAGTTGGGTAACTTAACGAACGAAAGTTTCCCTAGTGACCGGAAAATTAACCATACAATTGTAAGGTTAATTTAATAATTAAATAAATCATTGGAGGATCAACACCAATAAAATTGATCTACTCCCAAACAAAATAAAGCTTGTTCTATTACGGGTACTAGACAGCAGATAAATACAGCCTAGGGCTGTTCAAGGCTAGAGTGAATAGGCTTTACTGGACCAATGAGATAAACCGTCGGCCTCATCTGCACTTTCATCGGGTGAGATAGTGGTCAATGACGGGTCAGTTTTATGTAAAAAAAAGATAAACATGCTATAGATTCAATTTAAATTCAATTTATTTATTTCCAAATGTTCATACTATTACAAAAATTACACTGGCTCCTACACTAGGCAAGGCCTGTTCTGTAGGTAACCAATTCGCATAAATACATACATCCATACATACTTAAATAAGTACATATTTATATACATAATAAATTAAAAATCCATGACTCGAGCTCAAACATTAGTATTTTTCATAAAAATATCTGTCCCGACTGGGTTCGAACCCGGAACCTCAAGCTTCGTAGTCAGTCTCTAACCACTAGGCTATCCGGTCATCAATTTTCGTGTCACAACGTAATTTTTTCAGTTAGTCATTTTGTATGGCTAACTACGATTGTGGTCCAATTTTTATCTCCACTCATATCGGTAGCTCATTAATGGTAATCGCGGTCTACAATATAAACAATAATAATATAACTAATGTTATCAATATTGCATTCATCGTTACGATTTCAACGTGTAATTTTTGTGAAAAGATCCCACAGCGAGTCACGATTTGGTTCAGCTAGCTCTACGTAAACTGTATTTAGACCAGATTTAATGAGACATTTCAAAACAAGACGTGTTTAAAAAATTCCAGTTGTCTAAATTGATGTCTAAAATATTCCACATCCAGACTGATTATTGTTTTTGTCAATTCATTTAGATTAATGACCGACCCTAACGCGATGTAATTATTCTAATGACTGGTGAGTTTGAATCGTTCCTTCCTTAGAATTTCATAAAAATATCGTAAGTATACCTACTTATGTAGTGGCAGGGTACACCTTAATCTTACAGTTATTACAAATTTAATTGAAATATTTTTTCGTCAAAATGATTTCAATTACATTTGAGATACTAGGAAAACCATTACATTAACTAATTAGAAAATGTTATATTTCTTTTCATAAAATATTCATGTGCGAAATTGCCGAAATTACATTTGAATTTTACCATGAGCTTTCCGGTAGGTAAAGGAAAAGCAACGTGAAAAAAATTTCACACACTTGCGAAGCAATTCAATGGTGTTCGTAAAGTTCTCAATCTGCTCTGGGTCCGCATGGGAACTGCGGCCCAAGTCCTCTAGTAGGACGTATTTAGGCTGGGATGATAGGAAAAGCATATATTACCTGTTAATATTAAAGCGTCTTCAAATGCAACCTCTTCGCTTTTTTCCACTTGAGCCACATTTTTAATTTCTATTACTTCGTCTTTTTCACGAGACATCGTTTCATTTCCCGTTCCTTTGTCATCAGCCATTGTTTTTTTTTTTTAATTTACATCAGATAAATCTATACGTCATGTCTCTACCACGCTCAAACTAGGAATAAATGACGTTGTTTAAACTTTATTATATTGCGATATATATTATGATACTCCAGCCCGTAATTAAACATTGGAAGAACATCGTCACAATTTGTTTCCACTGAAATTATCTAATCAACAAGTAATAATAATCCTTTACTTAAGCATACCTACTGACAAAGTCTAAGACTAATAATATAATAGACTAGGATAAAGATCTGCTATATCACTTACTAAACTAACAGACAAATAAAAATGTGCCTCCACACAGAGACAGTGCTTCAGTTACTGAATTGAACAGCGTGCATAAAACCATAGATAGCAATGAACTTATAATGAACTCCGTCAACTATGCGGTAGTAACCTTTTGATTGAGTACCTAATTGTTTCGGACTTATGAAACAGCTTCCAAAATAAATTCTCGTCTAATTTTACTTCAACAACAAACAGTAATTAATCTACATAATAACATAGGTACTTTTTTAACATACTTAAAATACCACGTAAATTTACACCATACGAGTACGTCGACTCATCTTCTTTCTAATATATAAAAATCTCGTGTCTCGGTGTTTGTTATCGAACTCCTCCGAAACGGCTTGATCGATTCATATGAAATTTCTTCTCTACATTCGGTAGGTCTAAGAATATAGAATAGAATTGTAGTAGTATAGAATAGAGTTGTAGAATATTTTTTATACCCCTATTTATCGCAGACGGAGTCGCGGGCAACAGCTTGTCTAAATATAATAATCAGAAGAAATAAACTAATTGATAGTGTTACAAAATTATTATAAACAGACCAAGAGATGTATCTACTTAATTTCGTCATCACCTAATTATAAAACATCGTAGTGCTGTTCCATAAAAAACTGGATATATTTGGATATAAATCTGTACGCTGTGTCAATACACTTTATTACATAATTTTTGCTAGCGGTACGGAGCAGGCATGCTCGAAGTGAACCGTATTATTTCATAACATAATTTACCGATTACTTTTAATGAAGGTGAACATTACTGATGACATTCGTCAAAACAAGAGATAAATATAAAATATAAGCACTTATTTTATGTACCTACTGAGATGGTGTATAAACAAAGATTGTTCAAGTATCTAGTTGAAGCCGGTCAAAGAATACTATCTAGGTGTCCCCGGGTAGCAAAAAGTAAAGCTTAGAGACGAAATAACAATGTACTGCTTAACTAATTTAAACATTCGTATGAAAAAATAGAATCTTGTCTAAATTATAGTATTATAAAGCCTTCAAATTTAACAAACGTAATAAACACCAATTAAACTAACATAAATTCACTGGGTATAATGAGACACACGGCCTCATAAAATGTGAAGAATAATATAATGACCCCTATCGAGATTGTAGAAAGAGGCTGCCAAGTATAGATCATTAAGAAATTCTCCACCGCACCTGATCAAAGTCGCTAAAATGGTTGAATACGGAAACCAAATAGGTACCTTTCCACACTCTGTCAACCAAAGACTAGATGCTTAGATGCTCGGATAATATTTTGCGTACAGGACCTTCTTCCAATATTTTACCTTACTCTTGTCATGTTATTGTTACAATATTTATACTGTCGTGTAAATAAAATGTGATCTTACTGTACACATTAAGAAAAGCCAAAACAATATGCTAATTTTAAAGTAAATCAAATATTGGTGAATTTTTTTACTAATGTTTAGTGTAAGACATCTGGTGCCACATGCAGATAATACCTTTATCAGACTCGGTTTACTCGAGGTAAAAGACAAAATGTATTTAAGAAAGAAAAATAAATTTCTGTCTCGTTTGGCTTCGTTGTGCAAAGCACAAAGTTTATGATGAACCATGAATCTAGTAGTGGATCTTTAACTACTTAAATAAACAAAAAATGATGCGATAAATACCTAGCCAAGTTCACAAAGTAATTTAAAATGTCGAATATAAAAAAGCAAAAGCGTCAATGTAATTGTTTTTTCTCAAACATGCTATGAAATATTGACGTTATGTTCCTTAAAATACGCCACGAACTGTCACGTTGCAGGTGCGGCTAGACGAGAGGTCAACAATGGAATTTCATACAACATTGCTGGCCAAGGCCAGCAAAGTGATCGTCTATTGTTTTATGTGACACAGCACCATGACGTTTAATAGGTCGACGTGGTCGACGTGGATGGATAGATGGACGGACGGATGGACGGACGGACGGACGGAGGGATGGATGGATGTTGATGGATTGATGGATGGATGGATGTTGATGGATGTTGATGGATGTTGATGGATGTTGATGGATGTTGATGGATGTTGGTTGATGGATGTTGATGGATGTTGGTTGATGGATGTTGATGGATGTTGATGGATGTTGGTTGATGGATATTGATGGATGTTGGTTAATGGATGTTGATGGATGTTGATGGATGTCGATGGATGTCGATGGATGTTGATGGATGTTGGTTGATGGTTGTTGATGGATGTTGGTTAATGGATGTTGATGGATGTTGATGGATGTCGATGGATGTCGATGGATGTTGATGGATGTTGGTTGATGGTTGTTGATGGATGTTGATGGATGTTGATGGATGTTGGTTGATGGATGTTGATGTATGTTGATGGATGTTGATGGATGTTGTTGGATGTTGATGGATGTTGATGGATGTTGATGGTTGTTGATGGATGTTGATGGATGGATGGATGGATGGATGTTGATGGATGTTCTTGTTCATGGATGTTGACGGATGTTGATGGATGTTGATGGATGTTGATGGATGTTGATGATGTTGTTGGTGATGGTGATGGTGATGGTGATGGTGATGGTGATGATGATGGCGGTGATGATGGTGGTGATGATGATGATGCATGTTTGAGAAAAACTCTATACAAGCCTTGGCCACGAACAGGGATTGCCGGCCTCGTATCTCTAGATGGCCTCGTTAACACTCGACATCTATAACTACTTGGCCTGCAATCCCCTATTTCGCGGCCGCTGCAGTAATGTACTATTACTTTCTATTAATGAGAATTGCGTACAACTTTAAGTTTTGCGAGGAACTGTATAGGTACGAAAGAAAGAATTAAGTGGAACGCTCCGACACAAAAAGGCATTGAATAGTTTCATACGCAAGTGACTCGACGTGTCCCAAATCGCAATATATTAGGTACAGTCTACCAAATAAATATTCTTTAAATTTCATGCAACTCCTTATCAATGAATAGTTACGTCGCTAGAGTCGAACCTCGAGTTGACAGATACGTCTTATCGGCATCATTAATATTCAACCTAAAATAGGACTGTTTACATTATTTTACTAGAATAATCCAGTACTTAGTATTACAATGGGCGTCCGCAATGCTGACGAGTCACAAGAGATTAATGAAGCACCGCAGTGTCATGCTACTAGAATTATGTTTTTGGTGTAATGTAAACAAGGTCTTAGTGTGCCAGATCATTCATTTGGCAGTCTGTACTTCTTAGTGTATGAACGTGTCACGGTTCCGTCATTCGTGCATACAGTATCACTTCCGTGCAGTGAGCAGTCGTTCGTGAGGAAATAGCGGAAGGGGTGATTGCCTATACGGCCTGAACACGGCATATGGGTACATACAGTACGTTAGTAAAAGCCGTGTATGTGACATTTTTCCCATTTCTACTGAGACGAGAAGTTCAACTCAACGGAAAAATAAATCTGAAGCTGGGAATTGAATGCATTTTCTCGTTATTCTGTGGTGTGTGTTATAAAAATACACCATTCCAAGCGATTATAGATACTAAAAACCGGCCAAGTGCGAGTCGGACTCGCGCACGTGGGGTTCCGTACCATTATCTATAAAACGGCAAAAAAACACGTTTGTTGGATGGGAGCCCCCCTTAAATATTTATTTTATTTTAATTTCATTATTTATTTTTATAATGAATGTATAACTACAAATATTCTGTTAATGTTTCAAGCGTCTACCTGTTGCCGTTATCATTATTGAGCAAAAACGAGCAAAAAAATCACGTTTGTTGTATGGGAGCCCCTCAAATATTTATTTTATTCTGTTTTTTAGTATTTTTTGTTATAGCAGCCACCGAAATGCATCATCTGTGAAAATTTCAACTCTAGCTATCACGGTTCGTGAGATACAGCCTGGTGACAGACGGACGGACGGACAGACGGACGGACAGCGAAGCCTCAGTAATAGGGTCCCGTTTTTACCCCTTGGGTACGGAACCCTAAAAATTAGTAAGGATATTATTAAATCCGCGTTAACATTACTAAAGAACTCATGAAGTCGGGCGCGGCTTACAAACGGGAATTCGATCTTTTCTGATTTGTATGGTAATATCGGTCAGACGAAAAGGGAACACTTATTCCATTTTTGGAATGGTACGATGAACCAGGATCAGAATTTCCGATTAAACAACGTTTACATATGTATTTAAATAGAACTTACTGCTATGAACATATTTTTTCTTCTATAAGGGTCGAATACAAACGTGAGTGACTTGTTACCTGTGTCTATGCTTATACCATTAAATGAGGAATATAATAATATTTTTAACGACGAATGAAATTATTTCAGTGGTTTGGGGACGAAAAATTGGTCCAGCTAGGTCTTGTCTATGGAGAACGCGTTTCTCCTGTTTTGCTAATACCGAGAAAAACTTTGTCACCCAAGTACTCTAAGACGGGTATGAGTGGACTAGGGTTAACTACGGAACTCCGAGTTCACTGTTAACCTAAGGTTAAGTCGTGTCTAAATGTATGAAACTGGCATCCAAATTATTTAATTTTTTAACCCTAGGATGTGCCAAAGGCCCTAATCAGAATAAATAATTCAAACAGCTAACGTTGCCGAGTGCGTAGTAAATTATATCAACTCAGGTAATATTTTACTTTAATATCGTCTTATAAATTCATAAAATGCTGTGTAGGATCATAAAACATACACGCGACTTCGTTCCACAGCTACTCATCAAACTGAAAGCTTTGGTACACGGAACGTTTGTTTTACACATATTTTACTGAAGTCACTCTGTTTTTTCTTTGTAAGTATCGTTTATCTCAGTTTTTGTTTACAGTATCATCATCATTATTCAAAGTTAAGCTCCATTAGAAACGTCAGACGACCCAACGAGATGTTCGCTACTCGCAGTCATTTGATGATGCAAATCTTTTTTGTCTTTGTTTCAGTTCTTTGATTAAAATAAAAAATAAAAACTGCAAAGAGTCGCCTTGAACGTGTTCGAAGGATCAACAGTTTATTGTTTACGTTTTTGAGCACCTGGGCTGCAAAATAGCAAAGATCTTAAAAAGTTTTATGACTAAAAATATCTAGACAATGTGGTGGAATACGTCCGCCTGAGAACTTGTATCCGCTACAGTCGCGCCACTATTTCCACTTCAATTCATTTGTGGTAGATACCTACGTATCGCGCACCTGCTAAATGGGCATTTCTATTTTTCGTTGTACCAGAAATATAATTAAGAAATTGTTAACAGGCAGTTAAAATTAGTCCGCTTCGTTACGCACTTTTCAAGCCTTACAATAAAAAAAAACGTAACAAATCGGGCAAATTTAACAATGAGGGAAGAATTGTCCGATTTCTCACATTTTTTTATTGTAAAGGCTTGAAAAAGTGCGTAACGAAGCGGACTAATTTTAACTCCCTGTTAACAATTTCTTAATTTTTGGTAAAACTAAAAATAGAAATGCCCTAATGGCAGAGTGTTGCCTTCTGGCCGACAAAAAATAGTCGTATTTTGGAAATTGTGGGGCTCCATGCCGCTGATGAATACGACATTAGAGATACAACAACAACACCAGCAACAACACCGCAACGGGGTCACGCCGTTTTGTCCCCTAAATAGAATAAATGTGAAAAGCTTTTGCGCTCCAAACTAGTAGCGGGGTGGATGTGTGTGTGTGTGTGTGTGTGTGTGTGTGTGTGTGTGTGTGGTGTGTGTGTGTGTATGTGTGTGTGTGTGTGTGTGTGTGTGTGTGTGTGTGTGTGTGTGTGTGCGTTCTTGCATGTGTGCGTGCGTGCGTGCGTGCGTGCGTGCGCGTGTGTGTGTGTGTGTATGTGTGTGTGTGTGTGTGTGGTGTTGCTACACACATACAGGTCGCCACAAGTTGCCCTATGATGACTGACTACAATCTTATTTTTGTTGATATCACGAATAAATGTTTTTTAATTCTTTTTTCTAGAAAACAATTTAATACTTAGTATTAAATACCTGCTCCCTTAAAAAAATACTAGGCCTGAGAAATATGGCAAAACTGTACAGTATTTAAAGAACATCTAATTAGGTGTAGGTAAGATAAACAATCTCGCATCACTAAAAGTTCAAAGACGATAAAACTCTGGAATGATAGAACAATTTTTTGTTGATAACCTGGGAACATTTGTTTAATAATTCTTAAAGCCTATTAATAATTTCTTATCTCGAAAAGTTAACCATAGCTGATGCCTCCACAATTAGTTAGTCCAACAACAAACAAACCAAGTTTGCTGTTCGCAACAAATGGCGGCGAAGGAAGCTTTGCGGACAGAATAACTCCGAGCCTAATTAGGGTGTTTAAATAAAATTATTTTCATAGAACAAGTAGGTTTTTAGCTGATTGATAGTATGCAACCTCTACCACATTTGTGTAGTCGACCAAGAAATTTCATTATCATGCTTTTACCATAGCCGTGGGGAAGTAACTCTATTGTATTGTAAGTATGAAGGAGTTAATTGGTCGACTTAAGTTCATGTATGGTAGAACCTACCTTTAAGCTCCAAACGCACAGACAGCGGAGGCGTGGCGGTGCGGTGGCGGTGATGATTTTAATATTCTAACTTGTATGATCGAGTTCACTATACGGTACCGCACTACCGTTCATACAAGTTCGAATATTACAACCGTCACCGCCACCGCACCGCCACGCCTCCGCTGTCTGTGCATTTGGAGCTTTACCTCTAGAACATCTTTAGTGAGAAAAACTTCTTGTCATTGTCATCATTTTATTTCAGCCGTTGGACGTTTACTTCTGGACTATCTGGACATAGGCCTCCCACATGGATACTAATTTTTTACCGTTGGAAGCGGCTTGCATCCACCGTAAACCTACGGCCTTTATCAAATCATTTGTGCATCTCATTGGTGGACGTCCCACGCTACGCTTACCAGTCCTTGGTCTACATCCAAGACTTCTTGTAGTAGATAGATTTTCTGTTGATCAACTTCAAATAACAAGGTAGTTATAACTACAAGATTCCGTCAGTTATAAGAAAGTGAAGCAGTTTTTTATATGAATTTAAATGCTTGAAGTTGATACATTAAGCACATATCTACTAATTTAACAGTTCCATGTAGTCCCACTTCAATTGCGTCAAAAGGCCTTACTTCTACCTACTCGTCAAAATTATTATTCATAACCAGTACATGGTATCTGAAACTTGTCCCACACGTAAAATGTATTATCACATGAGTTGATTGCGCGACGAAGCCGACTTGATCATGAATAATGTATTCCTGTTCCCGTAATAAGCGACCGATAATCGTGGCCCACCGATCAATCAATACCCACCCCTATTACCTTTGCCGAAAGTTGTCTCTCAGTGCCAAGTGCATATGACGCGTAACCAATAGATAACGTCTCAATAGACGCCACGAATGAATTTTCATCTTAGAATTCAGTGATTTTCCTTTTTAAGTAAGGTTCGGAAACGTGTCGTTTATGTAGATGACTTATTATTTATAGGTATATAAATTTTTCGATATTTATGATTTCATGAGAGACCAGCAGACCAGATTTGATCTGAGAGAACTGGTTGAGAGAGACCGCGATGTAAATAAGATTGAAAGATTTATCATTTTCATCTACATTTTAACTAATTGTCATATTATTTCTTTTTGATTCTGATGCGTTTTAGGGTGCCCTCTCGCCATACAGAAAGTGAGGTACAGTCACAACACGGGAACGTTAAACCACTTGCGACTGTTTGTTATTTAGACGAGTAATACATACACATATTATACATAGATGTCAAAAATATTGCCATTAATATACGAACGTTTTTCGCTTTTAAAATAATCTTAGATTCGGTGAGCAGCCGTATTGCTAATAAAAATAAATAATATTTGAATATACGTAACGCCATCAGAGTTGAGGTCACGCACACAACAACACGTCAAGTAATGACAGCGGGATTTTGACATTTATTCGTACCGATAGCAAGTTCAACAGACTCAACATAGAATTACAAGATTGACTAAAAATTTCTTCAACCTATTTCTTTAAGAATATTTTAGGAAAATACATCTTGTTCAAACAAAACAGAAAATAAAATATTTTGATCTATTTTAATAAATCAGATAAGCATAGTTTTCGCTATTTATAAAATACCGATTTTTTCTTGCAAGTATTTCTTATCAGTTAAATTGTTTTATTTCAAAAATAGGTTCTATGAAAAAAGAAAAATTATGATATGCATAGTACTGCGTAAGTATTTCATCATAAGATCATATAACTCACATTTTCATTCACTCAGTAATTTCATTCATTCACTATCTTTTTTGCAATCAGTACTTTATGTAGCTGTGTGTGTAACCATTCTCCTCAACTCTCGTGGCGTTACCTCTACACACTATTAGCATCACAGCTAAATTACAAACAGTGGCAAGTGGCTCAACAATCCCGTGTGGTGATTGTACTGTGAACTTTTTATGGTTAACACTTTGTTATCGTGTGCCTGTCTGTCATGTTTAGAGTTATTTTAGACTAGCTTTTGCCCGCGACTCCGTCCGCGTGGAGTTAGTAATTTGGGCAGCTTATTTTATTATCCAATTTGCTTTTTCATCAATTATGGCTCTCCTTAGATCCTTCCGGAAGAAGTGAAACTTCATAATAAACCAACCCGCTCCCAATCCAGCCCAACCCGCTCTCAACCCGCCCCCAACCCGCTCCCAACCCGCTCTCAACTCACCCCCCACCCGCCCCCAACCCGCTCTCAACCTGCCCCCAACCCACTCCCAACCCGCTCCCAACCCACCCCCAACCCGCTCCTAACCCGCCCCCAACCCACTACCAACCCGCCCCCAACTCGCTCTCAACCCGCCCCCAACCCGCTCCTAACCCGCCCCCAACCCACTCCCAACTCGCCCCCAACCCGCTCCCAACCCGCTCCTAACCCGCCCCAACCCACTCCCAACCCGCCCCCAACCCGCTACCAACCCGCCCCAAACCCGCTCCCTACTCGCCCCCCCACCCGCTCCCAACCCGCCCCCAACCCGCTCTCAAGCCGCCCCCAATCCGCTCTCAACCCGCCCCCCCAACCGCTCCCAACCCGCCCTATCTAACTGGGCTATATAACACTGAAAGAATTTTCCAAATCGGAGCAGTAGTTCCCGAGATATAGACGTTTTATTTCCAAAACCCCCGATTTGGAAACATTCTTTCGCTCCGCTCCGCTCCTATTGGTGTTAGCGTGATGATATATAAGCCTATAGCCTTCCTCGATAAATGTGCTATCTAACACTGAAAGAATTATTCAAATCGGAGCAGTAGTTCCTGAGATTAGCGCGTTCAAACAAAAAACCTGTTCGATAAATTCTTAAAATAGACGTATCTTTCTTATTTGTGAACCGATTCAAATGAAACAAACACTAAATGTTAATCCAAGAAAATACCAACATATCAGTGAAAACCGCATCCTTCTAGGTTAAGCCGTTTCTGAGATTAGCGCGCACAAACGCACAGACAAACAGACAAACAGACAATAATTCTAAAAATCATTGTTTTGGGTTCTATTGCGCTAATAAATAGCCCTAGTGACAATTTTTCTCAAATATCTTCAATGTACAGACACCGACTTGTTACAGATTTATTATATGTATAGATTAAAAAAAAACAATATTTGAGTAAATCAACTTTATCGTGTTGTTTACTCAGTCCCCAGTTGTCCAAGTGAAAAAATTCATGTAATGATAGCAACGGGTGGCAAGAAAAAGTTGATTCACCCATTACCACTCGTTGCATTATGTATATTTACAAAAAATAGTACCTATTAAGTAAATATTTTACAGCGTCTAAAGAAACTATGCAAAAATAAACTAATTAACAACAAACATTACGCACAGAGTCATTGGTCCTTGATGGCGATGTGCTAACAAAGACTTTAGATTACTCAGTACAGCATTACATACATAGAGAGATGTCGTTGTGTTTGCCTTCATATTCAAATTCACACGCCGAATTAATTTGTGCCAGGATCCGTTTAGATGTTGTTATGCAAATTAAGCACTCGCTCATTGCATTTGTGAAATGAAACATACAGTCATGAGATATTTTTTGAGATTTTGCCTACCTTGTACAATGAAGTTCTCTTTTTTTTTGCAATTAACAAAATAAAGAACATTACTGCCAATTCCAACACGCTGCTAGTTCCTTTAACTACTGATTTATAGTCACTAGTTAATTTATGTACCGTTAATTCGGGATATTTCGACTCAATGGAGGGTATCTTTGGCCTATAGAAAAATCAACTACATTTTGTTTGTAATGTAATAAAGGACTGATAGATTTTGTAACGATATAAGTAACATAAATGTGATGTACTTGAATTAGTATTCGTTGGCAAAATCAAAAATAAAAACAGAAAAAAAAACCATTCCGCCGCCCATCCAAAAAGGAAAATCATATCGACGATGGGCAATGGGCGCTCCACGAAATTCATTTCATTTCATTCATTCTGCATTTCTTTTTAACTTTTGGGACGCAAAAAACTTAAACAGGGCTAATAATGACATTAGTTCTAATAATGAATACTTAGGCAAATGGAGCTATACGAACTGTAAACCTCACGACATGCCTCATTAAAAACTCTTTAAGCGACAAACACCTACAGCGAGGTATAAATATATACTATGAGCATGTCAGGCACCTGATGAATAATGTATATGGGATGCTGCTTCATGTGCGTGCCTTGACATGCCAACACGTTATACTTATAAGCTGAGGCTCACCCAACATGTTGAGCGACTCGGTGGCTTTAAGTTTGCTAAAGTATTGTTATAGGATTTTCAACCTGTCTGCTGCAAAGTTAGAAATCTGTAAAATATAGGAAGGAATCTTCACTATGGGCCTGATAAATGAGCTCAGAGTCGCTCAATGAGCTATGGAGTGGGCTGCGCTTGGAGTTTCTCTACGGGAACGAATCGGGAACGAGGAGATCCATAGAAGAACAGGGGTTACCGACATAGGTAGCCAAACAAATTAGCTCGTTAAAATGGCAATGGGCACGCAGAACAGATGGCCGTTGAAGGCCAAAAGTTCTCGAATGGAAACCACGTACTGGCAAGCGCAGCGTGGGACGTCCACCAACGAGATGGACGGACGATTTGGTGAAAGCCGCAGGTTCAGGGTAGATGCAAGTCGCTTCCAACCGTAATGATTGGGCGTCCTACGGCTGAAATGGTGATGATGATAATGATGAAGGAAGGAATGACTAAATTTGTTACACATTCTTAAAATGGCACTTAGTAACGCTCTGCGGGTGATAGGATCTTGCACAGGGTTTGTACGGATTGCTACACTACTATCTTACTACCTGAGGTTTTATTGTCTAACGCGAGGTCGTTTGCAATCGCATTCCTCATATCCTTCTACCGTTTTAACCTAACCTAACCTACTTTACTGGTAGTAGTTCGTTTTTGTGTGAGGTTGGTCAAATGAACTATTTGAAAAACAATATTTTATGAAACAACTAATTTGCTAATCGTTAGTTCACCAAAGGTTGATTTCGAAATAAAACGTATTTATGAAACGTTTGCATGAATAATTGTATACCTTTGCAAGTAAATACATCGCGGGCACCTGTACATTTATAATTGGATACTTCGCGCACCAACGTGTCCATTGTGTTCCGTTTGCTGTTCCGGGTGAAATCAATTTGGTTGGATTTGTTTTTTTAACAAGTTAACCGTCAGTTCAAAGAGTATTGACGGAGCAAATAAAAAGCTTTCAATGGCACGGGATTCCAGTTGCAGTGTTTAAAATAAAGCTTTGTTTGGACACCAATCTTCAATCAATCAATCTTGTGAGTAAAAATATCGTCATTCCAATTTCTTAACTTTTTTCACCAAGTTACTAGGTACCTACCTATAACAAAAAAAAAGCCGTAGTAGCCTAGTAGTTTGACCTATGCTCCTTCAAGCAGAGGGCCGTCGATTCAAACCCGGGCTCGCGCCTCTTAGTTTTTCGGAATTTAATCGCGAAATTACTTTTGAAATTAGTCATGAGCTTTACGGTGAAAGAAAACATCGTGAGGAAACGCACGCACCTGCAAATAAATTAAATGGTGTGTGTGAATTTCTCATTATGAGAGGAGTCCTGTGCTCTAGAGTATGACGTATATAGGCTGGGATGTTTATGACTGTAACGATAGCCGATTTATATTTATTTTATTTAAGCAGCTATTAATGCAATAATTTAGCGCGTAATGTCTTTTTTGCACTTCTGTTGTTTTATCTGTTTTTTTTACATGGTCACGAACAGTTTTATTATATAAGAATATAGATATTGAATAAAATACTATTTTTTCAGCCGCCTCAGCTGTTGTACCGGCTTTAGCTGTTCCGCGGGGCGTGTGACAAAGTTATTGTGAAGAAGTCTGGCGATACCCGATGGTTCCAGTGACACCGGTACGTTGACGGTGGCTATAGAGTGGCGGATAATATTGTCATTGAGAACAGAGTATCTAGAAAAAAAAAAAATTAAAAAAATTAATTCATTGTAAAGTCCTCGAGAGACACCTGTAAAGTTTCCCAAGACACGCCGTTACAAATATAAACTGAAACTACCTCGTGAGTTTAAAAAGCATACAAAGAATCTCAACGTCATCCCGTAAATTGTCAAACACGGAGCACCCCAAAGAGAATTACCTTAATTTACTAAAACGGCCATTCCTCCCGCCCTTCCTCTTAACCTAATTTATACTGTAAACGGACTTGCTTGTACTAAGTGCATTACTTAAGTAGCCGAAACGGATTTGGAGCTACAATTACGTTGGTGTTAGCTTAAAGAAGTAATTGTTCTTTCCAAAATACAAAATTGAATTCCTTTGTGAAAATATCGGAACTAAGTCTACTCAGTTTTAATAAAAGGTAAAGTGACACGCAATTGATTGGATAATCAAAGAGAAATATTAGTTTCTATCGTTTAGAGGGGTCGACGTAACTGCGGGCAGTCGAGCTGAAAACCGGTGCTTTTGAACGGACTTGTTAGGGATTTATGTTTTCCGTTTGTTTTGATTACTGTTAATAGTAGCTGTTTAATTTGAGGTAACTGAAATAAGCGGCAGGGCAGGGGGTGCGAAGAATCCCCGGGTTACGGAATGCCGCCGAAAACAATTGACTTTGGCAACGTACAATGGACGCACGTTACGGCTCGACGAGCATCTGGCACAACTTGAAGTCGAACTCGAGAAAATAAGGTGGCACATTCTTGGGTTAAGCGAAGTCCGAAGAGAGGGGGAGGCCACGGTAACTCTTGAATCAGGCCACCTTCTATATTATCGAGAGGGAGACCAGCTGTCCCAGGGCGGCGTAGGGTTCCTGGTGAATAAAGCTCTTTGTAACAACGTTGTAGAAGTGTCGAGTGTGTCGAACAGGGTTGCGTACCTCGTAGTTAAGCTAACCGAGAGGTATAGCCTCAAGGTTGTGCAGGTTTACGCACCGACCTCGACGCACTCAGACGATGAGGTGGAAGATATGTTCGGTGACATATCGAAGGCCTTACACTTCACCACCAAGGCCCACTACAACGTTGTCATGGGAGACTTCAACGCCAAAGTGGGAGTACAGAGTTGCAGCGAATCGGTAGTAGGATCCCACGGCTATGGTAACAGGAATCATAGGGGGCAAATGCTTGTCAACTTCCTCGAAAAGGAGGGGCTATTCTTGACGAATTCATTTTTCAACCGACGAAAACAAAAGGAGGAGGATCTCAATTCGACGTGTATATATTTTTTTTTTTATGTATGATCACTCATAACTTTTTACAGAGTACTTAGTCCGATTTTGATGATTCTTTTTTTATTGGAAAGCGTATACCCCGAAGGTGGTCCCATTTAAATCTGGAAACAATATTCCTACCCTCAGGGTAGAAAAACAGGGGATGATTGATTGTTCAGTTACTGATTGTACTATCTGACCACGCATAACTTATTACAGAGTAGTCGGATTTTGATGATTCTTTTTTTATTGGAAAGCGTATTCTCCAATGGTGGTCCCATGTAAATTTGGAAATAATACTCCTACCCTAAGGGTAGGAAAACAGGGGATGATTGACTAACTTTTTACAGAGTAGTCTGATCTGAGTCTGGATAGATAGGGTATACCTTGAAGTTGGTATTATAAATTTGGAAAAAAAATTACCCCAAGGATGGAAAAAAGTATAAAATAAAAACTTTTTAACAAAAAATTAAACCGCCGAAAAACTGAAAAGCAAAAAATAATACCTTTTTTGTTTGACCTTAATCTAGGTACCAGTTTGAAGTCGGTGCCTCAGCACGAGCCAGGAGTGATAGAAGCCAATCAGGTAGACGATTATAGGTCCACTCCTCCTGGCTAAGTGCTGAGGCACCGACTTCAAACTGGTACCTAGATTAAGGTCAAACAAAAAAGGTATTATTTTTTGCTTTTCAGTTTTTCGGCGGTTTAATTTTTTGTTAAAAAGTTTTTATCAAGAAACAGCTCCAAAGGAAGTGGACATAGTGGAGCCCCGATACTATGACTATAAACGAGATCGATTTCATCATAACGGACAAGAAGCGCATATTCAGAGACGTCTCAGTGATCAATAGGTTTAATACCGGAAGCGATCATCGACTCGTGCGAGGCTCTCTGAATGTCGATTTTAAGCTTGAACGTGTCCGTTTGATGAAATCCAGGCTCCGACCAACCCTGCTCCAAGCTATAGTCGGATCTGAAAAGTTCCAGTCTAATCTGGAGAACCGATTCGCTGCCTTGGAAACCACAAATAGCGTTGACATTGACCGGGCCCTCGAGAATGTAGTCGGAATCCTCAGGGAGGAAGGTGTGAGATTTTGCGAATTGCGGCGTAAAGGCAGGAAGTCGAAGCTTTCGGAAGAAACACTCAGGCTAATGGAAGAACGACGTGAACACCCACCAGTTACTTCGTCAGAACGACATGCTCTAAACAAGAGAATTGGCAAACTAGTACGATACGATCTCCGATGCTCCAACACCCGTTCAATAGAACGAGTGATCGAGCAAAATCGGGGATCAAAGGTTTTTGTCAAATCTCTTGGGAGAAGTCATCTGACGAAGCTGACCACTACGGATGGAGTAGTTGTTTCTTCCAGATCTGGGATTCTTTCGGAAATTGAAAACTTCTACAGCCAGATATACGGTACGCATGCATCTCCACCTGATCCCGAAAATGAGGAGTCCAGAAGCTGCATTAACACGCCACTTTACGGAAGACTTGCCAGAAATCAGCCTGGACGAAATCGCGATGGCTCCCAGACAGCTTAGGTAATAGGTAATAGGTAATAACGGGCTAGTTTCCGCAACTCGACGTCTTTTACGCGCCTATTTTGCGTAACTGGCTGTAGGCACTATTCATGCCAGCCCAACTCCATAAGGAAGCCTAGCAGACCCATCACGTTGCCGACGACTTCCTGGAGCGACCTCGGTGTCCCGAGGTGTAGCGCCCTGTAGCTCGCCACACTAACACACTCCAGCAGGACGTGTGAGGCCGTTTCTTCCGCCTCCATGCACGCTCTGCATAGGGGGCTGTCTGTAACACCTAAATTGTGTAAGTGTTTGTTAAGTAAGGCATGTCCAGTTAGAGCCCCGACCAGTAGTCGGAGCTGAGTTCTTCCATAACCGCGAAGTTTGCGGGATAATCAGGGGTTGATCTTCGGAAGAGCTTCTCTGGTCTGCCTGCAGGTTACTAGGTTTGTCCAATATTCTTGGTGCATTACCTTGGTGTTGTGGCGCAACTGGCCGCGCAACCATCAACTCCGATCCCTCCCTCGCCAGTCGATCGGCCGCGTCGTTGCCTCGCGATCCACTGTGACCCTTTATCCATTGAAGGGTAATGGTGTTTGTCTCACTTACCTTCGTCAGAGCTCGATGGCACTCATATATTAGCCCCGATGTCATAGTGTTGCTCTGCAGGGCTTGCAAGACCGATCTGCTATCAGACAGTATACGGATTGGGAAACCCTGTACCTCTCTGGAGTTAATCGCTGTTGTTTCCATTATGATACCCATGCATTCCGCCTGGAAGACGGTATTATGGATCCCCAATGGCGATGAGATGTTGATATTCAGGTCCTCTGAATGTACTCCAGAGCCTGTACCTGTTGACGTTTTCGATCCATCCGTGAAGATCCTCAACTCCTTGAGGTTGAGGCCCTCCCCTGGGTCTTCGTGTAATTGTATCCTATATTTTTTGTCGAATACGTACTGTTTAGGTATTCTGTCGGTGACCGCCTCGATGAGCGGCTCCCTATTTACCAGTTCACCCAGTATTCCTGTGTGTGTTACTTTCACGTTCCTCCATAGGTTCAGCTTCCTGAGTCTTACCGCAGCCGCTCCCGCTTCCTGTTGGATAAACAGATGCAGCGGCGGCAAGTTCAGTAGGGCTTCCAGGGCCGCAGTCGGAGTAGTCCTCATGCAGCCCGTAGTCGCCATGCAAGCCAGCCTTTGAAGTCGTTGCAACTTTGCTTCAACGGTGATTAGTTTGGTTCTCGGCCACCACACCACTGCACCGTAGCTGATAATGGGCCTGATGACGGACTGGTACAGCCACAGAGTGATTTTCGGGGATAGTCCCCACCTTTTACCTATCATTCTGCGGCACTGCCAGAAGGCTATTGTAGCCTTGTCGATCTTGCTGTTGAGATGGTTGCTCCAGTTCAGTTTACTATCCAGAATGATTCCCAGATACTTTACCTCCGAGCTGAACTGAAGCTCCGTACCAAACAGTCTAGTGGGGTTGTAGCTGCCCAGTAGACGTTTGTTAGTAAACATTACCTGTTTCGTCTTCCTGGGATTGACGGTCAGTTCGTTGTCTATGCACCAACTTTCCACAATTCATAGCGCCTGCTGCGTGACATCGCACACGGTACTGCTGACTCTGCCGCTAATTAAAATAGCAATATCATCAGCATACCCGATCGTGAAGTAGTATTGCTGGTTCAGTCTGGTTATGAGGTCATTAACTACTAAGTTCCACAGCAGTGGGGAAAGCACCTCTCCTTGCGGACATCCTCTGGCTACCAGTGCATGTTTTGTCTCAGATGACGCGAGTTTGACGACTCTTTTACTGAGCATGTTACCTATCCAGTCGACCAATACCGGATGCACTCCGTGTTTGACCAGGGCCGACGTGATGCTGGTGAAGTTGTTCTTGTCAAAAGCTCCTTGGATGTCAATGAAGGTGCCGAGGCACATTGATTTGTTTTCAATGGCCTCTTCTATTTTGCTGACCACTGCATGAAGAGCTGACTCTGACAGCTTAAAAATGGAAAAGCTCCTGGAGAAGACGGTATTACGACTGAGCTCCTGAAATCTGGTGGTAAACCTATAATGAAGGAGCTCCAGAACATTTTTAATACTGTTCTTTTTGATGAGAAAACTCCAGAGGCGTGGAGTAAGAGTGTTGTCGTGTTGTTTTTCAAAAAGGTTGATAAAACTCTTTTGAAGAACCACCGACCCATTTCACTCTTAAGCCACGTCTATAAGCTGTTTTCGAGAGTCATCACGAACCGTCTTGCGCGAAGGCTCGACGAGTTCCAGCCCCCCGAACAGGCTGGGTTTCGATCGGGATACGGCACCATAGACCACATCCATACAGTGCGGCAGATTATACAGAAGACCGAAGAGTATAATCGGCCCCTGTTTAGCGTTTGTGGACTATGAAAAGGCCTTTGACTCGATCGAGATCTGGTCTGTTCTGGAATCTTTGCAGCGATGCCAAGTCGATTGGCGATACATCCAAGTGTTGAGAGGTCTGTACAACGCCGCTACTATGGCCGTCCAAGTCCAGAATCGGCAGTCTGAACCTATCCCCTTGCATCGTGGTGTGAGACAAGGGGACGTTGTAATCCCCCAAATTGTTCACAAATGCATTGGAGGATGTGTTCAAGACGCTGGACTGGAAGGGGCGCGGCATTAACATAAATGGCGAGTACCTCTCACACTTGCGATTTGCAGATGATATCGTCATCGTGGCGGAAACGCTGCAAGATTTGCAACATATGTTGAATGGCCTAGCTGATTCTTCTCAACGCGTTGGTCTTCGGATGAACCTGGATAAAACCAAGGTTATGTTCAATGAACATGTAAGTCCGGAACCAATTGCAGTTCAAGGCAATATTCTCGAGGTTGTTAAGGAGTATGTTTACCTCGGGCAAACTATACAATTGGGTAAAAACAACTTCGAGAAAGAGGCCAACAGAAGAATACAGCTGGGATGGGCAGCATATGGGAAACTGCGTCAAGTCTTCACATCGCCAATTCCACAGAGTCTAAAGACGAAAGTCTTCAATCAGTGCGTCCTACCCGTCATGACATACGGTGCTGAAACATGGACACTCACTGTAGGGCTGGTCCACAAATTTAAAGTTGCTCAACGTGCTATGGAAAGGGCTATGCGTGGAGTTTCTCTAAAAGATCGAATTCGTAACGAAGTGTTCCGACAGAGAACCAAAGTTATCGACATAGCCCACCGCATCAGCACGCTGAAGTGGCAATGGGCAGGCCATATAACCCGAAGAACCGATAACCGTTGGGGTAGATGAGTTCTTGAGTGGAGACCACGGATTGGCAAACGTAGCGTGGGACGTCCTCAGACTCGGTGGAGCGATGATCTTGGCAAGGCAGCTGGCAACAGCTGGATGAGAGTGGCCGAGGACCGTGCTCAGTGGCGTGGCATGTGGCATGGGAGAGGCCTATGTCCAGCAGTGGACGAACATAGGCTGATGATGATGATGATGAACTGAAATAAACCACGGCTGAGTACTGTAATCTTGTAAAATTAGGGCCACTAGAGTTTCATCTGCAATGTAAAACGGAATAAAAAAAAATAAGTTTGTGTTTGTTCACTCTTTTAACCTATGTTTAGTTTGCCACTTATGTTTAGGTCATATCATGCTAATTAAACTTCACTAACTGTTAGTATCTACTTGAAATCAGGTGTACATTTTGTAGGTTGGATAAAAACGAAAGACTAACGAAAAATAAAAACAAAGAGTACAGCCACCAAAAAAAAAATGTTTAGATGAATAGGTATATCAAATTCATAAAAGTATCTTGTACTAAATTAATAATAAAAACATATTTTAAACAGTATATGGTAAAAACTTAAATGTTTTTTACATACATTTTCATGTTACTGATGCAACTCAAAAGGCTCCTATTTTCTGTGTAGTTTCTTTTGCTTGAACTTGGCTTTCAACGCTGTCGCTTGTCTAGATACGTCAAAACTTCAGTTAATATATCAATCAATTTTATATAAATCAAGAATGGCAAGCATTGCGTTTTTATTCAATACATGTTTTTAAAAAGCCAAATTCATTCGGTAAAAAGCTAAAACTAACTTCGGTTTCAGTCAATATTTTAAAAAGGTTTTGCGAGTAGCTCGGTGTCCGGGGACCGACGGCCGGAGACGGCGGTCGTAGCTGTCTCGTCCGTTTATATTACCTGAATATCGTGCTTCCGGCACCGGGTGTATTTTAACGCTGGGTGTGTCTTAAAATACCTAGTCTGTTTGTAGATATGGATCAACTTAATTTCAATGTTAAGTCGGTAGTGGCACTGAACTTTAAATTCAGACTATATAATAAATAAATAATTATAGCCAATTGACACTGACATAGTTTAGACGACCAGATGGCCTAGTGGTTAGAGAACCTGACTACGAAGCTTGAGGTCCCGGGTTCGATTCCCGTGTCGGGGCAGATATTTGTATGAATAATACGAATGTTTGTTCTCGGGTCTTGGGTGTTTGATATGTATTTAAGTATGTATCTATCTATTATAGTCTCTAACTAAGTTGAACTTGAACTAATAAGCCCAGTTTAAGAAAGCTCAAAGTCACTCAGAGGGCGATGGAGAGGGCTATACTTGGAGTTCCTCTACGGGATTGCATTAGAAATAGCTCGAAGAATCGCTGGACTTAAGTGGCAGTGGGCAAGGAACATCGCTCGTAGAAGTGACGGCCGATGGGGCCGGAAGGTTCTCGAGTGGCCTCTCGGACCGGAAGACGTAGTGTAGGTAGGCCTCTAACAAGATGGAGCGACGCATCACGACGCGAGCATTGGATGCGGATGGCGCAGGGCCGATCTGCTTGGCGAGCCTTGGTGAAGGCCTATGTTCAGCAGTGGACGTCTTTCGGCTAAAATGATGATGATGATGATGATGAGAATTGTGCAAGTTGAATTCCATTGCGTGGCCGTAAAGCGAACTAGTTTGAAGTGCTCAATCGAGCGCCGCAATGTAATGCAACTTGCACGATTTTTCTTGCAGGTGACAATAGTTAAAAATACTTTTATTCACACACATTCTTCTTGGCAACGATTATCTTTCCAAAACTCTGGCAGTGGAGAAATATATATATAGATGTAAAAGAGCCCTCTGCAGCCTACATACAGCATAAAAGTAATCATTTTGAAACACATTGTGACATAGAAAAATAAGTACAAACAAACATCAGTCTCCTCCACACTTCACTACCTTTCGTGAACCCTGTTTACCATGGAAACAGTTCAGTTACTATATACACATCTGGTCATAAACAATAAGAACTCGTGCTAAGAAACGTTTGTGTGGTTATCCGTATGTAAATAAAGATCCTGTGTGTAAGATAAATCAAAACATTGTAAAACAGGAACACATAAACACATCGCAGCTTGATAATTACTACTGATGTTATTAATTTTATAAATATCATAATTTTAGGTATTCCTTTAACATAAAAAGAATATATCTAAAATGAAACGGCGATTTATTTCTGTGATACGCAGCCGCCCAATTTCAATTTCCGGTCCGTAATATCCCCGCCACGCCAGCGCCATCCGTCGGCTTCGTGTGATATTACCATCTTTAAAATTGTTGATGTACCTAATTTTGGCACAAGTCGGGATTTGACAAATTCCCTCCAAAAGGAGAAATGCAAGAAATAGAAAACATGTAAAAAGAGCTTCTGTTAAATAAGTCAAGGGAAAAAAATAAGTTGAACGGATTTATTGAAAAATGGAGGTAATAATGATGTCACTAATGTGTAGTAAAAGCTACTCTAATCAGGTGGACCCAACTTCGCGAAGCTCCGTAATATCTTGTCATCCAACGTACTGCAGTTTCTCAAGTCAGTCTTTGACCAGTGTGCGTTCCCAGTGATGATTCAGTGGCGTCTCAGTGCCATAGCACTGAGACGTAGCCGCTAACTATGTGAGCCTCATAAAAAGCTCAAGGTCACTCAAAGAGCGATGGAGAGGGCTATACTTCGAGTTTCTCTAAGGAATCACCTTAGCCATGATGGAATTTGCGCAAAAACTAAAGTCACCGGCATAGCTCGAAGAATCACCAGACTCAAGTGGCAGGGGCAGAGCACATCGCTCGTAGAACTGATGGCCGATGGGGCTAATAGGTTCTCGAATAGCGTTCACGGACCGAAAGATGCAGTTGAGATAGGCTACAACAAGATAGAGCGATGACCTGGTTAAGGTTGCGGGAACGCATTGGATGTGGATGGCGCAGGACCAGTCTATTTGGCGAACTTTGAGGGAGGCCTATGTTCAGTAGTGGCCGTGTTTTGGCTGAAATAATGGTGATACAAGCAAATAAAATTAAAGTATAATAAAAATGAAAAGTATTTTCAAATTTATTGAATCAGGCGTTACTTTGCGGAGGTCCATATTAATGAACTAAAACAATTACTTTGCTCACCCGCGACCTTACAATAGTTACGTTTATGCAAGAAATGTGCGTTCATGCAGTTCCTCCACCTCCACACTGTACGAACACACACAAATCACATAAACCCAACCATCACCACCACCAAGCTACACTGACGCGTTTCGAACTCAACCAGAGCTCATCTTCAGAGTTACCACAACCGTATGCTATGCTACCAACTGTTAAACTAACAAACCAAAACAAATGTTTTAACTTGTCACTGTAACTTCTCAAGTACCCACTTTATTTTTCTTATTCTCAAACTACCCCACAAAAATTAACTTTTATTGACATATTATAAAACTACCTTGAATTTTTTGTTTATTTATTTATAAGGCATATTTAATTAATACTAACTGTTCAAATTCGACCCAAGCCGCAGTAAAGGAGAAGATACTAAATTTACCTGTTCATTAATAATAGACCCCATAGTGTTGTACCTAATTATTTCCATGCATTCCAGAGCATCCAGACGCAACCCCTTGCCGCAATAATGTAACACTTCATAAGAATCTGAATCTAACAATGAATGATTTGATTCCAACAAATGTTTTGCAAAATTCGATCTATCTGGATGCTCATTCCTATATGCCGAAACATGCTCTTTAAATCTAGTATTAAAACTTCGGCCTGTCTGTCCTACGTATACCACAACCACAAAGAACAGGTAGATAAGGGAACTAGATCGGGGGTATACAAGCTTACTTGTAATGACTGCAATGGGATATACGTAGGACAGACAGGCCGAAGTTTTAATACTAGATTTAAAGAGCATGTTTCGGCATATAGGAATGAGCATCCAGATAGATCGAATTTTGCAAAACATTTGTTGGAATCAAATCATTCATTGTTAGATTCAGATTCTTATGAAGTGTTACATTATTGCGGCAAGGGGTTGCGTCTGGATGCTCTGGAATGCATGGAAATAATTAGGTACAACACTATGGGGTCTATTATTAATGAACAGGTAAATTTAGTATCTTCTCCTTTACTGCGGCTTTGGTCGAATTTGAACAGTTAGTATTAATTAAATATGCCTTATAAATAAATAAACAAAAAATTCAAGGTAGTTTTATAATATGTCAATAAAAGTTAATTTTTGTGGGGTAGTTTGAGAATACGAAAAATAAAGTGGGTACTTGAGAAGTTACAGTGACAAGTTAAAACATTTGTTTTGGTTTGTTAGTTTAACAGTTGGTAGCATAGCATACGGTTGTGGTAACTCTGAAGATGAGCTCTGGTTGAGTTCGAAACGCGTCAGTGTAGCTTGGTGGTGGTGATGGTTGGGTTTATGTGATTTGTGTGTGTTCGTACAGTGTGGAGGTGGAGGAACTGCATGAACGCACATTTCTTGCATAAACGTAACTATTGTAAGATCGCGGGTGAGCAAAGTAATTGTTTTAGTTCATTATTTTCAAATTATTCTAACTATATTTACTTACCTACAGTTTTCTTAAACCATGTTCATAGGGCTAGCTGCATTTCCGCGCTGGATTGCGAATATGGTCATGGTGTAAAAAGAAAGCACATTAATTATTCGTTTATTTTTTCCGTGCATCACGGTTACATCTGAATGATACATATATGTTTATGTTATGTGGACAGGTTCTGCATATAAACATATATATGTTGCCCAGACGTAGCTGTAAAACAGGGCAAATATTTAATAATTCATTGATAAATAAAGCCTGAGTCAAACAATTATTTAAAAACTAGTCTAGTTTAATCCTAATGGACTAATTATCTCCTCACTAAATTCAATCAAGATGGATTAAATTAAGCGCTTTAATCAGAGATAGATCGCATTTGCCAGAAAAGGTATTACCAGGTAGGTATTACCTTTTCTGACAAATGCGATCTATCTCTTATAGTTCAACATTTTTCCTAGAAAATTTTGAACTAAGGAAGATAATATATTAATTGACGACCAAATGGCCTAGTGGTGTAGTAGTGGTAGCGGAACCTGACTATGAAGCTTGAGGTTCCAGGTTCAATTCCCGAGTTGGGGCAGATATTTGTATGAAAAATACGAATGTTTGTTTTCGGGTTTTGGGTGTTTCAATATGTAAGTATTGAAGTATGTATCTATATGTATAAGTATTTGTAGTTGCCTAGTACCCAAAACGCAAGTTTTGCTTACTTTGGGACTAGGTCAATTGGTGTGAATTGTCCCGTGATATTTATTTATTTATTAATTAGTTTATGAATACTATACCCACTTGGTTCCTCCCCAGCGGCGTAATTTAACCAAATCAATAAAACAGTGCGAATGCACTTCAATCAAACTCCACACTCTGCGCCTCATTCCTAACTTGTTGACCTGATTCGATCAGTCAATACAAATTCGATTTAAGCTGCAGACTGCCCATCTACCTACATATGTGCCTTATCCATCATCATCATCATTACAGCTGTAGGACGTCCACTGCTGGACATAGGCCTCCCTCATTGACGCCCAATCATTACGGTTGGAAGCGACTGGAGACCACGGACTGGCAAGCGCAGCGTGGGACGTCCACCAACGAGATAAACGGACGATTTGGTGAAGGCCGCAGGCTCAGGGTGGATACCTAATTTATGAATTAGTTAACCTGGGTTAATTAGTTACTAGAAAAAACACATTTTTTTACTTATTTTAATTAGCTCGAAATGAAAAGAATTGGTTTGTGTGCAAAATATGGTTGCAATCAACCACATGACAACCTCCATTTCTAAAATGCCACTTAGTGTAAAGCTAAAATGATAAAGGGTTCAGTGGCAAAATGATATGAAGGAGATAAGAAAAAACATTTCTACGAGACAGAGGAGCACAAAGGGAGAAAATAATTGAGCGGGTTAGCCCGCGGGGTCGTCTCAGATGAAGTTACGCGAGCGGTGGATTGTCCCAATTTTACAAACCAGCCCCTAGATATTTTCTTCAGCTGTTCCTAATAGTAGATTGTACACCAAGGGGATAAAGCACTGCATTATGTCACGGGCGCGATATTGAATCCTGAGCGTATCGAAGGACTCCAGATTTAACTCCCGAGCGTAGCGAGGGGGTTTTTAGTTGATTCCCGAGCGAAGCGAGGGAATTAAGATGGAGTCCTGAGAGCAGTGAAGGATTTAAGCGCGCCCAAGGCAAAATCAGTTTTATCCCCGAGGAGTATACTCTACTTTTCTCACCTTTTGCGAGACAATAAAAACCAAGGCTACTAGAAAAATACTCGAAATAGACCCAGAAGCACTGATTCTGACACTGACTTTGCGCCTTTCGCAGATTTCCATTTGTCGAAATCTTTGTAAGCTTTTAAGTATTTTTCCTTCGACTTCTCTGGGAGTAAATTATTAACAATTTCTAAGGCCGGCTTGCGCAGACCTGGGTTAGCTACTTAACTCCGAGCGAGTTAACTGCTAACCCAGGGTTAACAAGTGTCAAAATGTATGGAACTGTCATTCTTAACCCAGGGTACACCGATTTAATTTTTTTACTCTGAACTGTGCAAGTGGTCCTAAGGCGTCTAATTTAATGGAATCAGGAGTCAAATCACTTTCGTCACTCGATATTTTCTTAATGTTTTATCTTCTTTTGCAGTTTTGATACTTAAAATTGCAGCGTATTGAAACTCTCGCGGCTTTTGTTTAAGTATTTGACTTTGTTTTCGTTCGGCCGCCGAGTTACAAATAAATGAGGCGCGGCGCGGCGCCTGCCCGCGGCGCTGAGCACGTTGAGCACCAGCACCAGCAGCAGCACGGGCTGCGCCGCCGCGACCAGCGTGCAGGTGCTACACGCCGCCGGCCTGCACGCCGGGCTATTTTGAAATTAGACTTTAAGTGCATACCAATAAGAACTACGAGAAGTGAGAATCAACATTACTGCCCGGCGGGTTATATTGAAATTCAGTACAACATTACTGCCCGGCGGGTTATAATGAAATTCAATACAACATTACTGCCCGGCGAAAGCCAAGGGCTATAATGACTTACTTTGAGAGAAGTTTGCATGATATATAATAAGGCATTGTCGAGCAGGTGGTGTGAAAACGGTATTATTGCTATAGTGGCAAGTAATTGAATCATTTGAAAAAGTATTATTCTGTGGTATTATTACTCGCTTTCTTTTGTGGGTTTTAGGACGACTTAAAACGGTAAGAAATGGATAAAAACAGAAATAATACTTTACCGAAATTGCCATAATGTTAAAACTTTTTATATCCAAGATTTGACAATTAGAAGAAAGTAGCGACGACGTCATTTAATTTTTACTTTTTTATAAAGTACTAGTACTCCAAAAATGTGTGACAGTCTTTACGCATATAAATTTAATCAAAACATTTTTGAAATTAAATACTAAATCACAAAAGCCGTTGTCAAAAACATGTAACGTTCCGTTCATTAATAACGTCAAATTTTGTGCACCTTCTTTAGATTTGCCAAATAAAGGCGAAGTCTCCTTCAGTAAATGGATAAATTGGCGGAAAGGTATAATTTACGCTAATGAGCCGCCTATTAGGAATACAGAAATATATTTAATGAAATGCTATATAACTTCGAAAGTTAATTGACAAAATTTCATATTTCTAATACTATAATTTGATTCGTTCTCTGTATTCTGTTTGGAAAGAGAAAGACGCTGATAGTTTTAAATTTTCACTAGGATTATTAATTAATTGATTACATTTTTTTAAAGATGTGCTTATTCTAAAAGAGCGTTACTCCAAAACCACGATAGAATAAATATTTTTCCGTGTTCAGGAGGCGAAACTTCGATTCTTGTAGTAATTTTCAGGTGTTAAAAAAAATGAAAGGTTGTCAAATTAGCCGCCGTGACGTTTGGGGTCTGAATAATATAAATAAGGTAACATCATATTGACTAACAGACTCATCAGTTCCTGAAATAAGGACTAATAATAATGGAGAGACAAATTTCACTTTTCGATGGCACAAACAGTGCATTATTCATGTTCACAAAAGCCAAAAGTTAACGTGAAGCTTGCGGTATTTGAACCTAATATTTAATTATCTCTGAATGGACCCAGATTTATGAATGCAGGTAGGTATCTTTCACAATCGTCATACCGGCTATGAATTATAAGAATAACGATGCCATAATGTCACAGCGAAATACGTTCTCTGCCTATTCGCAAGTATACAATTGTATAGCTCGCTCATTTTTTGCAATTCCGCTTTTTAAAGGTAAAAAAATCTAAAAGTAATTTCTTTGGGTCCCCCCCAGTCTCATTCGAATTCCCTTTCTTCTCGAGGCAACTTTTTATTTAAATCCGTGGCTCGATTTAGGTCGGAACGTTCATTTCGCGATTTTGGCCGTTGAATTTTAATCGGCTCCGCTGGGTGGCATTATTAGGGAACCATTTGGTACTACACTAATTTCCAAGAACTTCAAAGGTACCTACTTATAATTTACAGGTTAGAGTAAAGGTCGTAAGCACAGAAATAATAATAAAGAGGATAGAAATGCCTTAGTTCCTATTTTGTTCCGGGACCAGTGGCGCTAGTTTGTCCCCTCTACTTACTATTAATGCACACACGCAAAAGACCGGAACCGTACTACGCAATCACGCACACAATTACTAATATTTTGCTTACAAACAATTATGAACCTAACTACTTAGAGACAGCGTTGAATAACACTCACCGTAAGTCATACCCACACTTACAACACGGCGTTCTTCATTGGCCTCGTCGGCAGTATGGTTGTAGTGTACAAAAGCAATTTATTTCACATTTACGCTAGGCCTCGATTCATCGACAATTTTATCGACTGTTACAATTTGCAGTAAACTTTACAGGAAATTATTGGTTAAATGATCAAATTTAAAATTAATTCGTGGGTATGGACATTAGTATAAATAATTTGTAGCTAATTACGTGAATTTGACCTAGGTATGTGAATGTGAAATGTATAATGTTTGGCTGCTTGTGTCTGTCATACCAACGTCATAAATAAGTGACCACTTTTGTAGTACCTTGTCACTTTCAATCGTTACATAATTTCGTATGGCTTTTCAAACATGACGTTAAAGCGACAAGGTACAAAAGTGATCACTTATTTATGACGTTGGTTGACCCTACCACCGACTCTGTGTAAGTGAGAGATGTGAGTTTAAACATGAAACTATCGTGAGACTCACTCATAGTGAAAATAAACGGATCACTCACGTCTTAAAACGAGTTAAACTCGACATGTTTCGGGCTAATCCGAGCCCTTCTTCTCGGAGTCACACGTCACGGTGGCTCCCAAACGCGCACTGCGCGCTACTGCCCTGGTCGTGCGGCTACTCGACGCAACTGACAGCGACACACAACTACCCCCGTTTTCGTCATCACTTTTTACTGTCACTGTCAAATGTAGGATAGGGGGGTAAATGTAGGGTTGTCAAAGTAATGTTGTTAGTGTTCTGTGCTACCCTACATTTGACGATGACAATAAAAGTGATGATGAAAATGTGTACTAAGTACCAATTAACTCTAGGGTAATATTCGTTTTGTCATACATATTTGAAATATGTTTTTAAATAATACGCTGTTTAATACTGAATTATCATTTTTAATATAAAGTCAAAGTCAAAATTCTTTATTCTTTATACAATTTAGGAATTTTTTAGTTTTGGTGAGAGTTTCGGGATTAAATAAACAAAAGAAACAATCAGTATTTTTTTTTACAATGGAATTGTAACTTTATTATTTGTACACTATTTATTATACTAATTACACCACCTTTATACCGTGTTTAGGATGATTGTAAACTAGGATATCGATAAAAAGTCTACGCAAGTCAACGGGCATCACTAGCTCGGGACTAGTCGTAACCTGTCTTGTGTTCGTACCATGAACATTTGTGCGAGGCAGAAGGTTTATCAAAAATTATATTACATTGCTGCGTATACTTCAAAGCAATCTGCGTTTTTAAGGATATGAGCAGCAATGGTACCTGAAGTTTCGTGTTAATAACGTGTAAACCAATATTTATTTTCTCAAGTTGTATTTTGATATAAACCGCATTATTACATTAAATTAATACATACCAATGAAATGTAATCCCCTTATTAGTGTAATTACACAGTGTGGACGAGTTTCCGCAATTGCTAATGCTGCAAAACACCATTTTAAAGCACTTGTTATCATACCCACGTTTCAAATAGCATTGAGCCACAAGTCGCGCGCTTGTGACCTACGAGTCACAAGCGCGGCGCCAAGGTCACGCGTCTAAGGCACTTCTATACTCTTTATTATTATTTCTGTGGTCGTAAGATAACGGCATGAAATATCTTCTTACAAACTCATTGACCAGTCAAATGCCAGACAGTCAGTAAAATTATTAGCGCAAAAACACAAACGAAAGTTAATAAAATCTTCCATCTCCTAGTATTACAAGGAACAAACTACGTCGACAGCCGTAAGCAAAAAGTTTAAAATTAGTTTGTTCACAAGACACAGTAGGTACGAGTTCGTAAATTGAAAAACTTTTAAAAATACCATAAGACGTGATTTGTTAAGTTCTTTTCTAGTGAACCCATCAATCAGACTACTTTGTTGCGTGGAATTCATTTTACAAATATGGGAAAGTACCTTTTTCATCTCTCATACTCGGAATGTGAGGCAAATCATATCTGACATACGGGAGGATAACTATTATTTTCTTCCCTAGGGTAGAAATGAATTTAAAAAAATAAAGGCATTGGCTGTCAATAGAACACATACGCATCCAGCTAAGCATTACGGCACATACATGGAATAATTAAGTTTGATTTTTTTTTCTTAATTAGTCATATTACAAATTTTATAACGCCAGTGAAATATTATTAAATTAAATTATTAATTTACATTAGTTTCTTATTTAGTGACATAAACCAGAAAAGTTAGAAAATTTTAAGAAAAAAACACGGTATACCTAAACGACAATTTTATTGTCCACACAGCCTAACTCTATACAGCTTAACTCTTGGTTCAAATTGGTTACTTACATATTTTATAAATAAATTTACTAAAATACCTACTTTATCTACTGTTTTCATTGATTTATTATATTGAGCATTCTAAATTTTGTCAAATTAATTATTCCTTAACAATAAACTCCATTGAAATATTTACAACGAACATATTGACCAGTTTAGACATTTTTATTTATTTACTAGCTGTTGCCCGCGACTCCGTCTGCGTGGAATTAGTAATTTGGGCAGCTTATTTTTTTTATCCAATTTGCTTTTTCATCAATTATGGCTCTCCTTAGTTCCTCGTGCCTATAGAAGTTTTACTTCAAAACCCCCGGATTTTGAAACATTCTTCCGCTCCGCTCCGCTCCTATTGGTGTTAGCGTTATGATTATATAGTCTATAGCCTTACTCGATAAATGTGCTATCTAACACTGAAAGAATTTTTCAAATCGGAGCAGTAGTTCCTGAGATTAGCCCGTTCAAACAAAAAAACTTTTTGATAAATTCTTAAAATAGACGTATCTTTCTTATTTCTGAACCGATTCAAATGAAACAAACACTAAATGTTGATCCAAGAAAATACCAACATATCAATGAAAACCGCATCCTTCTATGTTAAGGCGTTTCTGAGATTAGCGCGCACAAACGCTCAGACAAACAGACAAACAGACAATAATTCTAATAATCATTGTTTTGGGTTCTATTGCGCTAATAAATAGCCCTAGTGACAGTTTTTCTCAAATATCTTCAATGTACAGACACCGACTTGTTACAGATTTATTATATGTATAGATAGATAGATATTTATACTTTCCTTGTAGTCGAAATGAAAAGCAGAGTGTTTAACTCGGGAAAAACACCAATATCACCCTCGGAATATTGGCACCCTCGCTGTGCTCGGGTGCCAAGTAACCTCGTGTGGTATTGGTTATTTTCCTCCCTCGTTGAACAATCTACTATTGGCGAAATATCTATTATTTTTAATTAAGGATTTTTTTAAACATGCAATGAAATATTGATTTTATGTGTCTCAAAATAGGCTGCGAAGTATCACATTTAAGGTGCGGCTAGACATAAATAAATTGTGAAACCTAATCCAAGTCTCGTTTAGTTTTCTTTCGCTGACCTAGGCAATAAAACGAGACTTGGATGGGAGCTTCAAGCAAGCAGTAAAGCAGGGTATTTCTTCCAGCCCTTCCTTTTCCGCTTCTGCCTACGATTCAACGTTCCAACCTACCTACGAACGTTCTGCTCTACTGCCTCGGAGCAGACCGTCGGTGAAGCTTGAACCCCCTATTGGACGCTCCGAGGCTACGTGAATACCCTGCCCTGCCTTCCCACCTGTCCAGAAAACCTAGGCCAGTGTTTTTTTATTTATTTTATTGAAGAGCAGTGCTGACTGGGACAATTTGTATATACATATTTTATACTGTATTATAGTTTTATTTACTACATAGTCTCTTATTTCTCCGACCGGCTAGCCGGTTACAGTATTCGAAAATTCCTTCAATTTCTCCAGAATCCCTTCATCATATTCTGATCTGACGATATTGGGAACAAGTAAAATCTATACCCTTACAAACAAAAAATGTTTTTAAAATCAGTCTATCTGTCTTCAAGAAATCGGTGATAGTAAAGTTAGTGACCCTTCCATTCCTTTCTTCCTTTTGATATTTGCACTTGAGTGTAGTTCATAATTACTATACTAACCGGGACTTATCACGCAATAAGTATTTATTTAACTTTACGTTTCGGCCACATTGCAGCAGCCATGGTCACGAGTTAACTGAACTGGTGTCAAGTTCGTTTAGCCGCACGAGTCTTTCGAACTACCTGCACTTGATCCCGATTAGAATCAGCACCCGTATCTCGAACTACCCGCACTTGATCAAGATTTTTTTAACGGCACCCCATCACACCGACACACAACACTCACAACATACGACGACCTCTCCGAACACTCCTCCTGACGCCAACATTTGTTTATAACAGGATTCCACGAAGACGAAAGCTTCCATCCTCCCGTTAGAAATTTTTGTGTTTTTTAATTTCAACCGCTTCACCCACCATTTTTGAGTAGAAATGACGTTCCGTTGAGAGAATTCTGGGATTGTGCAGTTCAATCCAGTGGTTTGGTCCTGACTCCAATAAATGCTCGGCTATGGCTGACTTATTCACTTGGCGATTTTTAACAGCAGCCGCGATATGTTCCTTGACCCTCTCAGCTGTTGTTCTTTTTGTTTGTCCGATATAGGAACTACCACAACTACAATCAATCTTATAAACACCCAGTGTTTTAAAGGGAACAACATCCTTGGGTGTCCGCATATGCCTCGCGACCTTGGACAAAGGCGTGTAGACAACCTTGATAGAATATAGAATACTTGTCTCTCCCATAACATAAGGCATAATTATACGCGGGCTGTCTAGCCACGTCAGGATGTCTATCTCTACGCTTCTTTCTGGGCTGCCATTTATTTACCACAAAACTGTTGCGCTTTATCACCTCCTGAATATGTCTCAGCTCATCCTCAACAAATTGAGGGTCACGCAGATCCAATGCCCTATTTTACAGCGAACTCACAACGGATTGGAGATGTCTGGGATGGTGGTGGTGAGTGTAGTTTAGGAAAAATTTGCAAAATAAAATAAGTTCAAATCTCACGACACTATACTAGATATTGTATGTTATTTGCGTGCTAACTCCCGTGAGTGGTAACAGTTATGAGTGAAAATCAAGACGTTTTCTTGATTAGAGTCACTGAAAGAGTAATTGGCAAAAAACAAATGCCTCGTTTTAATTTTTAACCAGACCATGGTTTGTGTGACGGCTGCAATTAGCCATACGTTTTGACCAAGATGTTAGGTTTGCTGCGTTGGGATTTGTAAAGTTAAGCCTTGAAGAGTTCGGGGCTTGGATCTTCATGGAAACTGATAACTTTTATAACCGTCGAACCAACCGCCAAAGTCCTGGCAACCGATTTATCATGAAATCAATTATTTGGAATCAATATCAGGCGTACTATTTCTCTTCATGAAATGCTGCAAGTTGTTCTGTGTTGAACAACTTTGAAGTACTGAAATCTTACGGGAACTGATTAGTTGTCGCTCCATTCCCCAGAGAAAGTAGAACTTATTCATAAACTACTTAAGGCGGTGACAGTTTTCAAAACTCTGATCGCTCTATTTCTTCAAGTACAAGAAAGTTTTGAATAGCAAAATGTTGGGCTGATATTCCATAGTAAGCTTACGACTATTTATCGGTCGAAGTCGTTAGGGCTAGCTAAAATCTTTATCGTCTTGGGAACAAAATATTCAACACACAAAGTTTCGCCGCGCATTGGGCTGTTTAAAATTTAGAATTATTACAAACTATTTTCCTAACTGTATTTTTGAGGACTGAACTGGCAATGACATCCAAATTACATATCCGTACCAGATTTCAAGTCCGATTACATTACTGGCAGGTGAAATTTGGCTTGCAAGATTTAAGATTTGAATAAATACTTACAAAATGGCTGCTTGCGTACCTAACTTATATTTATTTACCTATACGAACATTCCAAGATAAAATTTCCTTAACTAGTGTTCGCCTGGTCCTTTAATTTGTTTTCTTAGCATTAGAAAAAAGGTAAACAATCTTGACGAGTCTTTTTTATTGAAAAACGCTTTAATAAAATAGTAACTATTATTATGAAACTAAAATAATAATAATCGTGACAAGTCTATTTGGCACCTTTGCGCCTGGTACAATCCGGGGCGGGTTATTTGACTGACTGCATTTTTTCAATTGTATTTTTAAGGTTTTTAGTTTTAAGATAATAGTACATTGTTGTAGAGGCTGGAAAGTAAGCAATAGATGGACGAGTTTGTTTGAGGGCCGACGCGTAGCGCGACGAGTCCATCTATTGCACTTTTGGTCGAGACTAAACATTGTGCTTTTCACGACTAATGCGAGGAAATCATTATCATCATCATCATCATAATCATCCATCCATCCATCCCGTCCATCCCGTCCATCCCGTCCATCCTGTCCATCCCGTCCATCCCGTCCATCCGACCATCCGTCCATCCGTCCATCTATCCCGTCTATCCCGTCCATCCATCCATCCCGTCCATCCCGTCCATCCCGTCCATCCGTCCATCCGTCCCGTCCATCCCGTCCATCCCGTCCATCCTGTCCATCCCGTCCATCTGCCCATCCGTCCATTCTGTCCATCCCGTCCATCCCGTCCATCCCGTCCATTCCGTCCATCCATCCCGTCCATCCGTCCATTCCGTCCATCCCGTCCATCCGTCCATCCGTCCATCCGTCCATCCTGTCCATCCCGTCCAACCCGTCCATCCCGTCCATTCCGGCCATCCCGTCCATTCCGTCCATCCCGTCCATCAGTCCCGTCGATCCCGTCCATCCTGTCCATCCCGTCCAACCCGTCCATCCCGTCCATCCCGTCCATCCCGTCCATCCCGTCCAACCCGTCTATCCCGTCCAACCCGTCCATCCCGTCCATTCCGTCCATCCGTCCATCCGTCCATCCATCCCGTCCATCCGTCCATTCCGTCCATCCCGTCCATCCCGTCCATCCGTCCATCCTGACCATCCCGTCCATCTGTCCATCCGTCCATTCTGTCCATCCCGTCCATCCCTTCCATCCCGTCCATCCGTCCATCCAGTCCGTCTGTCCGTCCGTCCGTCCGTCCGTCCGTCCATCCATTCATCCATCCATCCATCGCATGCAGCAGACGATTACTGTTGATTGGTCCAATAATGTCGTTTCAGCACGCCAGGAATGAAATTCAGAAATTATCTTTCAAAAAGTCGTATCGTATAAATGAAATACATATACTGATACGTCCTGTTTTCGATTAGTGTAACTTTGTTGTCGTGTTTGTGCGCCATAAATGAGTCAGCTGTTAAATGTACATATATAGGCAGTTTTGAGTACTGGATTTAGGTTATCTATGGCCACATTTTCGAGCAGTGTCGTGAAATTGTTATTTTACTTATTGTAAATCATTTCTATAGTTTTTAATTAATTTTAGTTATTACTATTATATTTCTTAAGGTGGTTAGTTTTAGGTTAATTGTTATTGTATACAAAATGTTTATTTATGTATATATTAATTAAAAATGTTCGTAAAGTCATTTTCAAAAAAAATTGTTACATATTTGCTGTGAGTTATTTTTCAAACGTGTTTTTCAATAAAAAAAAACCATCATTATTGCTTACCTTCTATGCTAGGAAAAGCGAGGAATAATACAAGACAAGACACAGATCTCTCGAGGATATTCTTTATCAACAACCCTTTTAGATGCCCAATCCTATAAACAATCGAAACGTGAATTTATTTTTTCAATTCGCCCTGCCTGTAAATTGTAGCTTCTCGCTCAGCTGGAAGCTATTCGCATTCCGACATGAACAGAGCATGCCATCACTCCAGTGGCCAGGGATAAAAAGAATTTCGATTGCAGAGAGAGTTCGTAATTTACATCCGTAGAAACATGTTTTGATAGCTATAGTAGAAACAACGGCTTCCCCGATTTTCAAAATGCATTAACTAATGTCATTTTCATATTATGTCCAGGTAAACTCGTCACTGATTATATTTTATCGTCTGCTTACATTAAAAAAAGTAACGTTATTAATGTTCGAAGTTTTTGTTACACTCGTAATGGACGGTAACAGAGTTGTAAGTAGTCTCATGTTTAAAATGTAATAGAATAGCCTCCACAAATTTTGGCAATGACTCAATTTCTTATTAGATAGGACTTGTTGTGCTAGTCTCGGATATATGATGACTCTGCGTGTGTGTTTGTGTAAGTGCATGCATGATTTCATTTTTTTAAGGCGATTCGATAGCAACGGCACACACTTTTCAATTAGGCCATCTAATATCATTTTTGCGGACCGATTTAGTATTTATTTGGACCGGCAGGCTTATGTCTAACGCGCTGACGCTTGCTTTCGCAATCACTCTATAGGTATTTCTTTCTGTCAAACAACATGAGACGGTGACAGAAAGAGATGGTGAAAGCAATGGCAAGCGTCCGCGCGTAGTGATATTGCCTAACTGCTTCTGCTTTAGTGTATTTATTTTAGCTGAAATGTGCGTACTACCTGAAATGCTTGGTATTATGTGCAACTGAACTGAAAACATTACGCACGTTCAACGCCATCTAGCATGATTTCCAGCAACTATTTCGTTAAGTTTTTAACATACCCTTTAATTTTCAAATAATCATGTTTATAGGTGAAAAACTTAAGTATATGACCTTTGTATGTAGTAGTAACGTGTCCGTATAAACAAATTGACGTTCCAAATTTGAAAAATGACTTAAGCTCCATATCAATTATGTGCACTACTACATACAACGGGTCATTTTCTTAAGTTTTTCACCTATACTTACGTACACCTCTTCACAGTAAATTTTCCGATGATTTCTTTGGCAGATGTAGGGAATGTCAACGTGACATTTGCTAAAAAAAAAGGTTCCATCTTGGTACGCAATTCAGTTCCTCGACTGTACCTACTAATACTAAATTTTGCCAATCATTACTTACCTACTTGGCTTATCAGTCCTCATAATTTTCTGATCGCTTCAGTGTATCAAATGGATCAAAATTTGTATGTGTGTTACTCTTTGTTCCAATATTTCCGAATTAGTATGTATAGGTGTCTGAAATTCCGCAAACCTATAGACATGAAATTTTGCATTGAGTGTTTTTCGTATACTTAATGTAAATGAAGACTCCGATGTATATTTTGAATTATTTTGGAATTTAGTATAATTCCGGAATTCTTAATTAACCGCCAGAACTAGGTACATAATGGTTCACGAAACCGCAGGTAAATTCTAAAGATTTCTTTGCATTTTGTGCATATTAAAAAATTATACAACCGGTATAGTACGTAGCGGTGTACAATTTGGGATTAGGGCAATTTTGGTGTAAAATATTCCAAAAGTTTATTTTTTATGTTTTATTAAATACCTCCAACAATAAATTTAGGTAAGTATTTCATAAAATGAATGGTGACATTTGTTCCTAAAAGTAATATTTTCAAGATAAACAGAAAAATAATTCAAAGAAGAGAAAAAACACGCAGAGGTGGAGTCGTTTAGATAAAGTCGAGAAGGAATAATGACGCTCAAAATGAAAGTCATTTAACGTCGTATTATTTATTTCGTCTGTGTTCCAGCCGCTCGGTACAGATACGAGCGGCGTTTACTCGTTACCTTAAGTACACGTAGTAACGCTACTTTTACCAAATTGTCGAAATACTGATATTATTCGAGAGGTCGATGACCCCGCAACACAAACGTACAGCGGTCGTCGCTATGAGAGTCACTTTAATCACTGATCAATATCTACAATGCATTTTTATAATATAAATATTTCAATATATTACAAATAAAATTTCACTATATTTAAACGACTTAATAATTCTTTCTATAAATATTATTGAAAGATTCAATGAGATAACGTTTGACTTCCATCATCCTTAACTAATCCATCTTATAAATTGCTTGTTATAATGCTTTTGTTTCTATAACGGCCCTACTAATTTCCCCAATTACTTTTGCTTTCACATAACCATTTAACTAATCATACACATAGCTATTTCGTTCGGCTTTTAGATATAATAAAGAATTTAAAGCCATTGTTTCTAAACATTTATAACCAGTTAATAAATCCATAGAATCCTTTTGTTCCTCTGTTCCATACGAGAAAGGTCAACTAATGTTCGATAGAAGTGTTTACTGTGCCTAAATAAGGAATGGCATCTCAAAATTTTAAATGCTTTAGCGTTATTTGTTGTAATAATTTTATCTTATTGTTCTAGTTATACTTGGCAAACGTCTATATGCCCCAAGACTATACAAACGCTTGAATGCCATTTAAACGCTTGCAAGTGCGTTATTGTATTCCGCATCTTCCTTTAATCTAAACCTCACCCAACCCAAGCTAAACACCCCTGTTCATAAGCTTATGCTTGTAAAAGGTTGTTGGTTGTTAGAGCAACCGTTATTTTTATGGTAGAAAAGACCCTAGCAATATCTCAAGAATAGTAGAAAGAAATAGCAAAAAAATCATGTTTAACAAATAACAATATTCATGTTACTATCGAACATCAGCGGACAATTTTTAGTATAAATATTTCATGCAATTTTCCACTCTTGAAGCAATTTTATTTCACAGCAATAAACATTATAACCTCAAGGCATAGGCTTAGATTGAAGCAATAAAATATTGTTTTTAAATCAATGCTTAGTTCACTCTTTCTTTGCCTTTGTACGTATAATTAAAATCTTTTATTTATTTAATCGTTTGATCGTAGAACACATTTAAAAATGAAAATACACCTTCTCTTGGACATAATAGACTCACAAAAAGTCTGTAACCATAACACCATTATTAAACTTCCGTCATGAACTACAAGATCAACAACGGTGCATTATGATGGTATCGCAAAGCCATCCATATGAGTTTTTTTTCAAAACTTTTAACTTGAAACATGAACCGCACTTAAGTTAATTTAACAAACAAGTATTGCTTCAACCAATCCCATGGAAATTGACTTAGACATTCAACAATCCCTTCCTGGTGAAAGTCAGTAAAGAATTCCAAGGTAACACTTCGACGTTCCAACCGCCCAGTAATGATAATCAATTGGCTTTGCCACCACCTCATAAAACATACTCGTACAGTACAGCTAGAGCACCTAATACGCCACGACCCTTGTTTGTTTCGAATTGAGAGCAAATGTTTTTTAATAATCTATCTATACCCTGTTTCACCTCTGAATATATTCAATTGCTATTTTTGGCTATTAACCAAGAAGCGAGCGATATATTTCGCACAGGTAAGTATCTAGTAGAACTAGGTAAACTGTTCAAAATGTGTGGGAATCAACACATAAATAATTCATACGTGACGAATGCCTAGACACTTTCGATGTTTTTTACTTACAGGTATGGAAACATGTGCTGTCAGTCTACGGAAAACAAGAATCGTGAGAGTGAATGCTGTGGTAGAGTATTTTTACGATAGCTCTATGATACTTGAATTGATAGCTCTTATAGAGAAATCAAAATCTTATCAAAAAACCGATACTAATTTTCAGAGACCATCACAAAATTACTCTACCATAGACTATAGTCATCCAGGGTGTTTATTCAACTCAGCCCAAGTGATAAATATAATCCTAGCCGAAACTAGCGAATTCTTAATTAATTATGATGGTTTTAGTAACCGCACAAGAGTATCTCCAGTACAAGAAAACGCTATTCTTCTCTATTTCGCGCCTCTTTAGGCCCATCTGATATACCACAGAATAAAAGGTCCTTCCAAACTTCACATAATATCAGCATAATGGCTAATGATTTAGCACTCAAACATATTTTGAATGAAGACCCTGGTATAACAGAAAGTGTAGATCAACAAACAATCAAAGTCAACAAATAAAGAATAACAGAGAAATCAAGCTTGTTTCTGCTCTATTCATAAGGGGTAAGAAGCCAATTGGAACGTCTTCAAAACCTTGAATTCCGCTAACCTAGTATAAAGTTATCTGGAGGATCTCTCAAAGCGACCGCCGCTCTGAAGCCAACTGAAGCCGTGCGCCGTAGTCACTACACACTACAACCGCTGCCGCGGCGGCTACTGACTGTCGAGCGACACTTCAAGCCAATCACAAATTTTAAAGCTACGGTTATCGTATATTTTAATCAGTGCGTGTTGGACGTTGGACATCTTAAACGCAAATGTTTGAAGCAAATACTCTGTGAAAAATTCGCGTTTCAAACATACCTGGCCTCTACTCGTTCATATCACGCATTTTTTATGAAAAATCATTGCTGAAGAGCAAATTTAGTATCCTTTTCTCTGTTTTTGATTGAACACAGCATAATAGTTTTAAATGGATTTGGCGAGGCTCTTCAATTAACCGTACTTTATTGTGTTCTTCAAAAATTTTATCTGATTTTTTGAGATGACCCATACTTAATTGACTTCTTACTTAGCTGTTAATTACGACTCAACTTTGGCATTCATAAAAGTAAAAAATATTGTTTTACACAATCACTTATCCTTGGTGTCTATGATGATCTAGTCCCATTTACAAAACTATAGCAAATCGTCTTATTTGGTCATCATTTATGAAATTAAGTATGCTTTACTTCGTTATCATGATTTTTTACATTCTGAGTATATAAGCTTGCTTAATCTTTAACGAATGTATTTAAAAATTATGTAATGTTATGAATGAAGCCTATCGTCCAAAATCCAACAAAATGAACCGACTTTTCTAAGTATAAATATGACTGCATAATGTTATTTACAATTCATGTAATCTACAGTATACAGAGATAGATAAACATTGGTATATTTTGCCGTACCGTTATTTTATATTATTGTAGTAGTTTAATTCGTGCACGAATCCCATATTAGAAAAGGTCTTATATTATTGGCCTATTAATTAATAGACTGTAAATCACTAGGTACTGCTAGTTGGCAGTAAATTACTGACAAAGCAAATAAAATTACCTTACTAAATATTTTTAAAAACCCTGATAGTTGAAAACAGATATTTAAGGATGAGGTTGGTATTAATAATCCTTGCTAAATAACTATGTAACATCCTATTTTACATAATACTTTTCTATCAACATAAAAATGTACTATCCTGAGGAATATTTTCTAAGCTTATCAAAAAACAAAACATTTGCTTCATTACTTTTTTTATAGATGGTAAAATTTTACCGAATGAATTAGTTGATTAACAGATTGGAACTATGTTTAACGACTGGAATGAATACGTAACTAAATTGTTTAAGAAGTCTTGGTAGTCACACTTTCCGCTCTGGATCTTCATACCAACCACAAACTTAACAAATGACACTCGTGGACGAACATGTAACGTCATTACTATAAGCGAGGTTCCAAATAATTAGTTATTATACGAGGAGCAGGTAAAAAAAATCAAGTATCAAAAACATTTTGTGTCCCATATCAGTCGCGTTATTTGTGCAATGGTTTTATAAAACAGTTATCAACAACAAAATTTTGTCTTGAAGTGTTGCTCAAAAGTAATTGGTAACCATGTAGCTTCCGACAGACATATAAACAAGTGTATACAATATTATGTTTTCTATAAAAAATGGACCAATCATGGCAGTGACAATTAGTGGATCAATGCAGTCATTGGTCAATTTCCCCCACTCTTATATTATATGTCTAGCAGACGCCCGTTTATATAATTGAACTGAGTCTTTGTTCAAATACTGAGGTCGGTTTTATTTAATTTTTTGTGAGTATCATAAACATATACTTATGTCGGATACCTTTGCAATTTGATTAAGAAAATGACTTCGGAATTTGAACATAGCGTCTCTAATCTTGAGATTGCGACCGATCTCAAACCCTAATTAATTCAATTCCCTCGCAGAAGAAGCGATTCGTAAAAATGACTTCCCTAATATTAAATATTTATTGTAATTAAATTTTATTGTTACACGTCATTCTAGTATTAAATAGAGTTATAAGTATTTTTTAAAGTTTGGCTTTCAACATGAAACTGCATCGGGCAACTGAATACAGCAGAAGTGTCTGTCAGCGATCGCTCGTTCTCCGAGGGTCCCGCGCGTGGCTCGGAGCCCCCTAACTACTCTGATATGGTCTCAGTCTCAAGACAGTCCGTACGTCTGGTCTCTATGATACTCTCTCCCTACTCGAGCTACTAACTTGTGCTCACTGCCGGCACGGAGATACTTGGTAACGCCGTCCGAACGAGTCCGCTGGGAAAATCGGAACAAAAGCGAGGTGCTGGCAGCGCGCACAAGCCTCTGATATGTGGGATGATGTGTGTAGCGCCCGGGCCGCCCGCCGCAGATCCGATCGAAGGGTACAAAACGGGAGCGTACCTACATATACGTATATAATTATATACAATGTACATTACAATACGATAAACACTATAGAGGCTACGGGGCGGAACGACGGCGGCCGGCGAGGCGCGTGCCTCGCGCGTCAGTGTACATTCTCACATTAATATACATCGTAACTTGCTCTATATATAACAAACATCACGAGCGCGCACCACACTCGTTAAACAACATAATATACAGCGGAATCGTAGCACTCTTTCGATTCGATAAAAAAATTGACTAGAAAATCTCAATTCGCTATGAGCACTATGTGTGCGTGGATGAGGGCGGGGAGAAGATGTCGGCGGCGCGCCAGGCCTCCGCCTCCTCCTCCGCGTCGTACTGCTGCAGGAACGGGTTGGTGGCGCTGCAGTAGCGCGGCGACAGCGCGCCCGCCGAGTTCAGTGTCACGGCCAGCCCGGCCGACGTGCCCGGGATGCCGGCGCGCGGCGAGTCGCGCGACCCCGGCGTCAGCTGCGGCGTGCCCGTGCGCGGCGAGTCGCGCGGCGAGGCGCGCGGCGAGGCGCGAGGCGAGTGCCGCGGCGAGCCGGCGCGCTCGGGCTGCCGCAGGATCGACGACACGGAGCCGCCGTGCTTGATCGTGTCCGCGGGGCTGTGGCTGCCCGAGCTACTGCTGGGCGAACCGGGCGACGAGACCGTCACCTGACGGGAGCGAGGAGGAGCGGGCAGAGGCCCGCGGAGAGGCGACTGCGGACGATATTGGACGCCCCTGACTGATGAGAGAACCTGAACCAAATAAACCCCAATATGCATTTACATTGATAATATTCACTTCTCAAAACTTATTTAGCTAAAAATAAGCTTTTTACAGCATTTTTGAGAACCTAGCAACAGTTTTTTGGTGGATCAACATTTTGAAGTAAATTCAATCAGTGCGTTATGATAACTGAAGGTGCTTGCAAGGCATTAAAGCAGAAGCATTGAAATATGGTGTAAGGGTTTCCGATTCGTAAACATGTGTCACTTCATAAAAGTAATAGTAAGTAAGTAGTAGGTATACCTAGTCGTCACTTTTGGGAAATAGTCAAAGGAACCTGTTTTTGAAAAAATTATCTTGGGACTGAAACTGAAATCGGGGCTTGCCCACAATGTAATAGATAATTATATTAGTCTACTTCGCGGACTCAGTCTAGCCACCCATTATTTATGAGACAAAGCTCATGGGCTTACTGATTTTTTAACCTAGCACCCCTATATGATCATAAAAGGCCTCTCCTCATCGTAAATCGTGCCAGAGTGCATGTTTGTAAAAGTGATGCTATCTCTTTACTATCGTGGATGGTTATTGTATCTGTCTCGGCTAATTTCCACGAGAGTAAAGAGCACAGCAGGAGTGTATACGAACATGTGCGGGCGGCGAGCGGTCGGGCGCGGGCCGAGCCGAGAGAGCTGGCGGCGGAGATGCTGCTGATGCTGCCGCTTGAGGCCGATATGGACTGACTGAGGGCGGAACTCGGCCTGCCGACAAGCATGATATGTATGTACCAACCAACCAACCTTGAACCAACATTGGGACCAACTGTCGACCAACTTATCGCTTGTTTTCTTGTACAGTACAGTACCACACATTCCACAATGTGCAGCGTCATCAATATACGCCGACTTATCTATCTAGGTCAATGTACGGCGGTTTTAATATCAGCCTTTATGTGACCTCGTTGATTACGTAAAAGTAAAGTAATTTATTTCAGAACTATCATTTAAAGGTTGTATAAACCATAGTACTGATTGTGAGCTTAGTTACTGTTGACATAGGTACTGAGTTAATTCTATCTTTAACCGCTCAATGTGTTAAAGCATTTTAAATCAATTTGAGTTAATATTAGCCTAAAAACTTCAAATTTTTTCATGCAAAATAGGCTTGCATATAACTACGATAATTCTTGATGATATATGCTTCACACCTTTATGTGATTTAAGTTAGACACGCGCTGACTTTGCTGTTCCTGCCCATCATATGTTTTTTATACAATATAGGCTTGCGTTTGACCACAATCACGCCTGATGGAAAGCACAGATGAGGCATACGATGGAGCACGGTTGCCTAGTAAATACTCATTCACCCTAAACTTGAATTTAGGGGAATAAGCACAAAGAAGGCAGTAAATTTATTTAAGTACCTAAATCAAGTGTGAGAGCCTCAGCAAATTGTTTTACACATTTATGTTGGTTGTGTTGGCCCAATAGTAGGTGATTGGTTAAACTACGTGAATGTGAATTACATTTATACTAAGTCTAAAATTAAATGCATTGCCTTGTCATAAAATTTTGAAAAATTGAATGGTCGAAATCGGTTAGTGAAATGATTAAAATAAAAAAAACTAGTGCTCTACGCAAATTTACAGTGCACTGTTGATAAAAATATTAACCAATGCTAATTTTTGTGTACGTAATACTATTTAGATATTTAGGTATGCTGTTACTGTGTAATATACGACCGAGTTCTACTAAAATTCATCACTAGTTTTCCAGTTAAATAAATGAAATGAAAATTTCAGTAGCCTGAATTTCAACAAAACTAATTTGAGCATGATGAATGTTTATTATTTTTTTCTAACCCATTGTAAAGATCTCATATTAATTATATTTCAAAACATTTTAGCCGTTTTGAAACAAGAGATATATCTGAAATTAATGCTAGTACTAAGTGTTAAAGTAATAGTAAATAAACGAAATTGATTATTAGCGGAGACCGACCCAACAAAGGAATTGGGCTTAGGACCTATAAATAGTGTATCTTACCTTGGGGGAGTATGAGTGAGGCCGCTTGCGACGCACTGACTCTGTTTCCACGCAGCCCGGTTGCTGGCTCGCCGCGCCGAACTGTCTACAAACATACATGCGTTAAGGTACCGCTTGGCCCGTTGTACAATGTGTTCGTTTGATTGCGTTGCTACTGACTTTATACTCGGGTCATACCTGCACCAAACGGGCATTTTCGGTAAAGTGTCCCCTTTTACTTTTTCTTTTAAATGAGGAAATTTTGGGGGTTTTCTCGCTTACGAGTATAATCAAGAACGCTATTGATTTTGATGAGTAAAAAAATGTTTCTAATTTTCACAATTTTTTTTAGGGTCAATTTTGTGACGAGCCATATAAACTATATGAAAAAATTTACTCCAAAAAAAGAACACTTTTTTTCTTAATTAAAATGAATAGTACTCGTGATTTTGAATAAGAAAACCAAAGGTAAAGAAAATTAAAGGTACAGTTTTTATTTAAAATGCCTAGATGAAAATTTAAAAGGCATTTGTAGCAGGTATGGCCTCAGTATAAGTGCTACTGATTAGATAGTTCATAGTATAGCTCAATTGTATTGTGCATGCATGTTGTTATGTCAAAATGTGACGAAATATTTAACCGTACATTAAGTTTCTGTTGAATAGCAATGTGAAATATAAATATCTCTACGGTTGCAGTGTAGCTAATGTGCAGTGCAATAATTCAGAAGACCAATATGCGAAATGACATTACCTGAACGTTTAGGCGCTGGCCAGATCTGAAGAAGGCATTGAAGGACATGAATCGGTCTCTGGTAATCTAGATCGGTAGGCGGTTGCGAGTGTAGCATCAAAGGTGGCGCTAATGCGACGGCTAGATGTTGTGGGGACATCTTGTTCCGGTCTTGAGCTGCCACGACCAAGGCCAAGTGGTCTAAGAGGAAGACCAGGGTTGCGCGCGCGGCGCGGGGCAGACATTCCACTATTGAGGCCATCAGTCGAGCGTTGCCTTCTCGGTCGTCCGGAAGGCATACTCCTGTGAGAGAATAACATTGTTTTTTTTGTTCAGAGGCATCGCTCTTGTGTATAATGCATTGGTTTGAATTTTTGATAACAGTTAAGTCACTTTTGAAAATGATTGATGGGCGATGGCGCTAAAATGCTCAACTGTTTCACAGTTTTTCTCATGTCAGTTGTATCTCTATTTTATTAACATTCTAACAGGCTTATCTTTTCTCATTAGAAGCATAACTTAGAATGAATGTACGTTCCACTGCGGGGCACAGGCATCCTCTCAGAATAAGAGGGCTTGGGCCGTAGTTCCCACGCGGGCCCAATGCAACACACATCACTGAATTTCTTCATAGTTTGCCTTCACTATAAAGCTCATGGTAAATTTCAAAATGTAATATCGCGCATAAATTCCTAAAATGATAGAGGTTTGTTAAGTTGCAACCATTAAGTATTATACCAGCTTACAGGTACATTAAGGGTACAAAAACCTTCGTCAGCTATTAAATTGATTCCTTTATCAAGTCAACTCTTAATACCTTTTGAAAAATGGGAAACGTTCTTACCCCGACTGCGCTGTTTGATCCTGTAGATTTAACGTAACTTACCAAGAGCGTCCAGCGTCATCTGATACAGGCAGCGACTGAACAGCGGCTGCGGCAGTTCCCGCAGATAGTCCTTGAGCAAGCCCGTGATGACGTTTATGTCCGGAACAGAGTCCGGCGCGAGCTCCACGCCGCGAGAATTGCGCTCGAATGACTCGCGGAGGATGCGCTTCTTGTTGGCTGACCCGCATAATCGGTAGAGACCTGTAATAGACATAAGCGTTAGAGAAGAATATACGTATATTTGACGTGGTGTATAAATATGTAAAGATTTAAGACGACTGTAATTGATAGTGAAAATATACGGATCGCGTCTTAAAACGAGTTTAACTCGACATGTTTCGAGTGTGTCGAGTGCGTGAGTGCACGTTTGGCAGCTGCCGTGATGTGTGGCTCCGGGAATAAGGGCTACGGATTATCCCGAAACATGTCGAGTTAAACTCGTTTTAAGACGTGAGTGATCCGTCTATTTTCAATAAGAGTGAGTCTCACGGTAGTTTCATGTTTAATGCGTCTGTAATTGAGTTATCAAGTGGGCTAATTATGTATTTCTTGGTCGAGATGACAAAATGTTCTTATCGTAAACGGTAAGTTTCCGTTCCATTTCCATCCATCCATCAGTAATCAGTGGTCCATTTCTGAAACTAGTCTTTTATGCTTGGTCATCCAGACTCCATTTAATTTTCTGCTAAGGTACGTATTTTACCCGTACATTTCGTAGCAATTAGCTTTAGGACAAGTATGAGCCATCGAAAAAATCTTAACGCTGCATGATTTCTTCGTTTATTTTTTCGCCTTTGTTCCTTGTCGCAGTAGCACCTTCAGTTCTAGCAAAGGTTCTCTCGTGAAGAAACTAGTGTTAAAATAAAACGAAATAAGGCACATCGCTCGTAGGACTGATGTACGATTGGGCACAAAGGTTCTCGAGTGGCGTCCACGGACCGGAAGACGCAGTGTAGGTAGGCCTCCAACAAGATGGAGCGACGACCTGGTTAAGGTTGCGGGATCGCGTTGGATGCGGATGGCACGGGACTGCTCTGTTTGGCGAGCCTTGGGGGAGGCCTATGTTCAGCAGTGGGCGTCATCATCATTATTATGATTTCAGCCGCAGGACGTCCACCGCTAGACATAGGCCTCCCTTATTGATACCCAATCACTACTGTTGGTAGCGGAAGTGGACAAGTTGTGGCTGAAAAGATGATGATGATGATGAAAACGGAAATAATTGTACTACACGGTATTTCATTTATTTATTTATTTATTAATTATGGTTCGCCAACAGGTACAACACTATAAAATTAACAAAAGAACAATGCATTTATAATAATAAAAGAGTGATAACCCAATAACAGGCAAACACAGCAAGCATATTAATACGATCGATGACAGTGAGGAACGTGGCTTAACTAATTTTAACACTTAAAATAGCAAAATAAAACAATATAAAATACAAGAAAATGTTATAAAAGAACTAACAATAACCTTTTAAGTAAGTTAAATAGGGACGCAAAAGGTTAAAATTAAAAACTAATAATAAAAAAAAAACAAGAATGCACAATAGGAGAAAAAGGGTAAAGACACGATATCAACAAACCAAGTCAAATTTTGAGGGAACATGGACACGAGACGCCGACAGCACAAAGAGCAACAGATACTTGTTCTACTTACTGTTAGATGCATCAGCTATGTATTCATAAAGTGCATTTCAGCCGTAGCACGCCCACTGCTGGGCATAGGCCTTTCTCATGGACACCCAATCACTACGGTTGGCAGCGGCAGTGGACTGAAATGATGAGTTCCCCCGAAGGAACAGCCAAAGGAACTGCCGCGAACAATCCCTAATGCTTACCTATGATGTCCAGCCCTCTTCGTTCAATCTCTTCGACGCAGCGTCGCACTATGAGCGGCACGGGCGGCGCGTGCGGCGGCCGCACCTCTCGCGCCACCACCGCGTCTAGTTCTGCACCGAACAGGGGCGGCGGCGAGAGGCGAGGCGCCGCCGGACGGCGCCGGAACAACTCGTGGGGCTCCGTGTGCCGGACGCGCACGTACAGAGTGCCGCGGGGTTCCATCTGGAGTACAGGAGATATTTGTAACTGGAGATGGTGGCCTATCAATATCGCGTCGAGTTGACTTTCGGAAATATTTACGACCTATGTTGAAGACCACCTACCTAAAGACCACTGAGTTAATAAAGTACAGTATAGTGCATGAAGTACAGTATGGGTGGACGAACATATAAATACACACACATGGAACACGTTGCTACGACAGTACTAAATTTAAACAGTGGTCTTGAAAAAAAAGCTTTTTATGTTTGTAGAGCAGGTTCACCCTGTTTTGGCATAATTTTGTAAGTAATCGAATATTTTTCTGACGGGATGTTACAAGTGATACCTACCAAATAAAGTTTCTATAATCGATTATGCCAAGTCAGCTATGCTAAAACATTTTCGGACAGTAAATGTTATGCCAAATAGAGAGAACCTTTGTAGAGCAACCCGATGTGACTGGAGGTAAGAATTGGAGACCAAACCCTGTGAGGAGTTTAGCTCCCAAATTTATCTAAATTCACTAGCAGCAATCAGTCCGGATGCGTAACTAAGTCGGTCAGCAGATTTGATGGGACTACTACGCTCGGTATCTTTACTGAACGGCCAGAAACTGGTAGGGATCAATGTTTTTACTCCATCTTAGAAAACATACCTTAATAGCCAGTTGGTGATTGGGCGATCTAGCAAGCAAGTCGGGGAGAGTGACTGCCCCGCGGTAACACAGCTTGTGCCGATGTTGCGGGTCCCACGAGTAGACCAACACGTCCAACTGCCGGTTGTCTACTAACTCCAGCTCGAATGATTCGTCCCAATCGAATTGCAGCTCTCCTGTGCGGACCTGAGGGAAAGAAGTGGTTAGAGGTTCAGTTCAAATGTTGACTACAAAAAATGTAACTATCATTATTTTCTTATGGATGTTTTTCGGCCTTGTTTGCTTATCAACAGTTTCTTGATTAATTAAACGACTGACAGACAATTTACAACCTAAACCACTAGAGCTAGAGAGAATAACAAGAAAGTAACAAGGTTTTTCTTTTAGTAAATTTCAACTCACCACAGTTCGAGCTTTATGCACTCGATCGCACTCCAACACACAGTAAAGGTCCCTGGGAGCGACCGGGGGCTGTGCAGGCGCCAGCGGCCCGGACGGCGGCGAGCCGGGCGACGAGCCGGACGGCGCCGGACGCAGGTTCCGTCCGGCCAGCAAGTGCACCCAGAGCATACCGGACACACCCCCGGATAGACGAGATAGGCCAGTCATAGAAGCTGAGAGGCCGCCCGAGCCTGGCTTCTCCACTTTGTATTTTAGGAACTCTGAAATGAAAAAAAAACATAGATTTTAAAGGAAACAATTTAAATTTGTGTAGTGAAGAAAGCTGAATGTGTTTCTTTCAACTCTATTCGAAATAACACAGTTTGACATTGTTTGTGGAGAGATGCTACATAAGAGAGGGCAAATGTTATGCCTGGGGACCGAAGTCCGAAGGAAGACTTGGAAGTTGTATTATGCAGCCGAGTTGAGATACTTCGATAGCGCGATGCAGAACGTAGCGGATTCTCTAATAGACGACTAGATGGCGCTAGAGGACGCTACATATTAAATATCTGTACTTCATTCAAGAACTTAACAAAAACAAAGATCAAGCAACTCACCATTGGGATTTATATCTAGATGGCGATGGTGTCGTGACCCTGGCGTGGGGACGGGGCTGGGGTTGGGGCAGTTGAACCGCGACCCCAGTTCCAGCAGCTGCCGTACGCGTCGCGCCGACGGCGAACCGCCCGCTGTTGGGCCCAGCTGTTGCGAAGAGAGCGACCGAGCCGGAAGGTGCCGGGGCCGCTCTACTCGACGACTAGCCAGGCCCAGGGAAGACCCGAAGCGACTGCCGCTTTCCATCTGAAAATAACGGAATATTTAGAGAAATCATCATCATCATTTCAGCCGAAAGACGACCATTGTTGAACATAGGCCTCCCCCAAGGTTCGCCAAACAGATCGGTGTTGTACCAGCAGCATCCAACGCATTCCGCAACCCTAAACAGGTTGTCGGTTTTTTTTTGTTAGGAGCCTACCCTACACTACGTCGTCCGGTACGTCTACGCCATTCGAGAACCTTTTGGCTCTATGCCCTGCCCACTGACACTTGAGTCTGGCGATTCTTAGAGCTATGTGGGTAACTTTGATTTAGAGATATAGGTGAAAAACTTAACTTAAAGGACCTGTTGTACGTAGTAAGTGCACTTAATTGACACCTATGGAACTTTTAATATTTCTAATTTCGAACGTCATTTTTTAGGGTTCCGTAGTCAACTAGGAACCCTTATAGTTTCGCCATGCCTGTCCGTCTGTCTGTCTGTCCGCGGCTAAGCTCAGAGATCGTTAGTACTAGAAAGCTGTAATTTGGCATGAATATATACATCAGTCACGCCAACAAAGTGGTAAAATAAAAAATAAAAAAATAATTTTTTTTAGGGTACCTCCCATAGACGTAAAGGGGGGGTGATTTTTTTTTTCACGACTAATCCTATAGTGTGGGATATCGTTGGATAGGTCTTTTAAAACCATTGCGGGGTTGCTAACATGATTTTTCTATTCAGCGATCTGTTTGCGAAAACAACTCAACTTTAAAGTGAAAATTTTCATTAAAATCGAGCGTCCCCCCCCTCTCTAAAATCTAAACTGTTAGGTGGAAAAATTTGAAAAAATTCAGAATGGTAGTAAATATATCAAATTTACTAGGAAAATTATAGCGGCTAAGATTGCTCGGAAATTATTTGTAGTTTAAGAGTAAATAGTAGCCTAAGGTATAAAACATACCTAAACTTGGATGATTCCGTACACATACGAAATCCTTAGAAAAATATTACTTGATTTTTTTTGTAATGGCTACGGAACCCTACCTTGTGCGTGTCTGACACGCTCTTGGCCGGTTTTTCTTTTTTACATATTCGGACACGTTATTACTTACTACATCCTACAGGTCCTTTACTTAAGTTTTGCACCTATGCATAGTCGACAATTTGAGATTATGTATTATTTGTCACTGCGACAAGTTTTATAATAGGTACTTTACATACGGTTTTATTTAACCAAAACTTCGAAGATCAAATTTAAATTAAATTGACTTGGGAGCAGAATAAAATGTTGGGCTTTGTTGGCCGCTGTTTAACCACGCGAAACGACTGACTGCAAAAAGTTCCATTGTGAAACGAAAATTACCCATACAATTGTATTGCCAAACAACGGAATATTTTTATATTATTTTTAAATATAATATCCAACTAGCTGTTTCCCGCAACTCCGTCTGCAAAGAATTCGTTTAATGCTATCCAGTGGGAATTTTGCAATTTTCCGGGATAAAAAGTACCTATCCTATTTGTTAATCCAGGTTGTAAAGTATCTGTGTGCCAAATTTTACCAGAATCCGTCAAACTTTAAACTAAAAAAACTAGAAACTTTATTTTCAAACATATTTAAGTGTGACCAAATTGCGTTCGGGGTTTTTAAAATTTTTAATTTATTTCGCTGTAGCAATAAATGAATTTTTATTTATTTTATTTAAACCGTTTTAGCGTGAAAGAGCAACAAACATCCACACATCCATATATACAAACTTTCACGTTTATAATATTAGTGGGATTTTTGAACTCGACCCAATTAATGATTAACGAACAACCGTTCGTTACCCGAAATGCCCAGCTTTGTATACTCACATTCTTGAGCGCGTCGTGTATGTTCTCGGCGGAGTAGTGCGTGGGCAGGCGCGGGCGCAGCGTCTCGTACAGCGCGCTCGTGGACGGCGCGCGCGACAGCCACGCGCGGTACTCGTCCGACGTGAACACTGAACAAATTAAATGTTTAATGCTAGTTTTTGTGCTGACTGTACTTTTTATGGACTGTATTTGCACTGGCAAAATGTCTAACGGTCAGCTAAATTATTAAGTATCAGTTTGCATCAGAGAGAGAGAGTTGCTGCTTGCTTTACTTTACTATGAAGATTTAAATAATTTATTGAATCAGGCGTTACTTTGCGGAGGTCCATATTAATGAACTAAAACAATTACTTTGCTCACCCGCGACCTTACAATAGTTACAATAGTGAGTTTAACATTTGGTAGCATAGCATACGGTTGTGGTAACTCTGAAGATGAGCTCTGGTTGAGTTCGAAACGCGTCAGTGTAGCTTGGTGGTGGTGATGGTTGGGTTTATGTGATTTGTGTGTGTTCGTACAGTGTGGAGGTGGAGGAACTGCATGAACGCACATTTCTTGCATAAACGTAACTATTGTAAGGTCGCGGGTGAGCAAAGTAATTGTTTTAGTTCATTATGAAGATTTACTTGCTCCTTCTTAGCCACTCTTTTTCAAGTTTCTGTGAAGTTTATTTGATAGAATGATATCTATGATGCCATTTTTTTTCAAATTTGGTCAATTAAACAGAGAAGGCATCACAAATATCTTACGATCACATTAAATATTAAAAACTTGACAGCTAGTGTTGAAACTGGCCCGTAGTATCATAAAATTATATTCTCAGTAAACGAGGAGACCTTACCTCTGGAAGAACGTAGATCTAAACGTGAAGACAATGGTTCCGGTTCATCTTGAAGAACACTTCCCGCGCGCCTTGACAACCCCATCCTGCACCAAAAAAGTTCAATCAATGACAATACAAAGCTCAAAATAGGCATTTAATAATCTACCTCTGGTTATTCTACTTGCCTTTGACCAGTGCCTCTTACATCCCTCGGAAGCGAATTGAACTTCGAACTTATATCTCTTCCCAGCGTACTGCTTCTGTATCCACTCAGCCCAGAGTAATAAGGTGCTCTGGATGGCGCTGTGGCTTCTGTATCAGAAGAGTAATCCAGACTTCTATTCCTTCTGTTCGTTCCAAACTTGGTGCTGTACGATGGTAGCCCTAACCCCGTAGTTCCGTATGTTCCTCCGAGTGTTCCTAAGCCAGACCCTGTTAAGCCGCCTCCTAGGCCAGAGCTGGTTAGGCCAGATCCAACTAAGCTTGAACCAGATAGGCCGCTAAGGCCGGTTGTAGATAGCCCGGAAGGTAGGCCAGGACCTCCAAGACCGGAGCTAGTTAAGCCACTGCCTGTAAGACCACTGCTAGGTAGACCTGAGCCGCCCATACCCACTCCATATCTTTGATTGTATCTTGACAAACTTGAAGCTGAAAGAAGACAGGAAAAAAATGTTGAGTAATAATTATAACTCCTTAATTTTAATAAGACAAGATGAAAGAATGATCAGGAGCCTTACCACCGGTAGCTGCAGATGCCTTTAAGCTAGATCTTAGCAAGGAGTGTCGTCCGAAATCGCCGTGGGTCTCGGCTCGAGGCAGTTGCTGTTCTGAACCAGATCTTGGTACTCTTGTGTTAAAGCGCGTACTGAAATAAATATACAGGAATTATCAGATTTTTCTTCTAATACCTATATCTCTAAGCAACAGAAAAATTTTAAAGTCTTGTGCTAAATGCGTGACAAGAGAAATATAAAACACGTCTGATTCAATGCATTCAACGGGAAAATGTCGGGAGTCACTTTGCTAGCGTTTACAGACCAGATACCATATTGTCTAACGTGCGGGCGCTTGCTATCGCATTCGCTATCTCTTTCTGTCACAATCTTATACCGTTTGAATAGTGCAAGCTATAGCAAGTGCCCGCTCGTATGACAATAAGCGCACAGATTATTAAATTACTGTAGAATAAAAAATGATCATTGCACTTCATTACTTACCTCCCACTTTCTGACGGGTAGAAGGAATGCACCTTCTCTGCGAGGCTTTCCAATGTGTTAGGGTAGGAACGCTCGTAGGGCACAAAGTGCGTGGCCCCTGATTTAGGCTGCTCCGTGATAACGGGTGGTGGAGGACGGTAGCTGCAGAAAATTCAAATATTAAGATGTTCTCAACTGACGGACATGCTAAGAAAAATGACGTTCTTCAAAAAATGTAAAACTTTATAAAATTACGGTTCTTGTTTCAGCTTGTCGCTGAAAACGTTCTAGATGTTATTTGGAACTTAGTTCTGTAGAGGTAGATTTCGATTTGATAAAGTATTAGAACATGAAATTAGCCCGAATCACAATCATGTACACGATGATTTAAAATAAATTAATTCAGAATATTTCAGCAGATGATTAAAGGAATAATTTTGACTGAATGAGTTTGTTACTGGTATTTTAGGTTCATCAAAAAACCCTGGAAAACATTTACAGGGGATTTGCTGAAATATTCCTGATTAGTTTTAAATCATCATGTATGCTAATAAATATCTATCTACATTATATTCCGTAGGTACTTAGTAACTTTTCTACTTTATCATATTTATGTATATCCATCAATTTAGCATAGCGTTATTTAGGCAACAATAAAGTGACAATGTATGTACAGTCGAGGAAACAGAATCGCCTATCAGGGTTTAACCTTTTCCAATCAATTTCACGTATGATTTCTTTCACAAATGTCTGGAGCGTCACCATGAATTTGCAGCTAAAAGGATCCATCCTGTCTGGTATGTGATTAAATTTCTTCAGGTTCGTTTAAAATACGACCTGTAATGAACGACAAATGACTTGACTCATTCTGAGAGGAGGTTTTTGCCCAGCAGTGGGACGTTTATAGGCTGGGATGAATGACTTGATGTTCAAACACTCATGTAATTGCCATAAGAACCATTGCCATTGAATCAACAGTTTGCGCATTATACGGGATTGTGCACTAACCACATCCATTTCTGCGACTGTTGTATAAAGCACAGAAAATAAAACAATAAAAAGTAAATAAGCTATTCCGGGTACTGGCCTTATACTACGAAATTCGATTTTCGAACTTCGTATCGTGCCATTCCATTCGCACTAATAGTATTAAACAAATTACTAAAAGGGACGCCACGATATCAACTTCAAATTTCGTAGTAGCTACTTTAAACCGTATAGCTTGTCTAATTTAAAATGACGCGCCCCACCACCGCATTTGACATACAGGATTTCGAAATCCTGTATGTCAAATGCGGTGGTGGGGCGCGTCATTTTAAATTAGATAAGCTCTACCTCCATGTAGAGTGATCCGAAGGCGGGCGTGAGTTGTAGTACATATCGAGCGCATTGGAGTCTGGAGAGAGTGCGCCGAGTTGCAGACGACTGCGTTCCTCGCGGCCGTCGCCCACGGGCCGCACGCCGCCGCCCGGCCCGCCCGTCGACCGCAGCGTGCCGTGACTGTATGATCTGTGGACATTATCTGTATTTAGACGCCCCATGACACTGCTTATTCTATATTTTACCTACATTATCGTTAAACTTTATTGGCAAGTACGCAAAAATCATGGCTAAAATCACAATTTTCTACGAACTGACATACATTTATCGATTATTGAAGAGATGTCTGCGTTGTTCGATATGTACTTATTTGTATGGATGCAGTAATTTGTAGACTACTAAAACAATTCTAAAAAAATGTCTAATTTAAAGCTGCACTAACCCCGATTAACATTAGGCTAGTAAATATGTAAAGTTCTTCACTTTAAATTGCGGACAACTCCTAATTTACTATTTTTTATGTGCACGTGTATTTATTTATCCACAAAACAAAACGTATCTCACAGATTGCCATCACCACCACTAATTACTAGACTGATGCATTTCATAGTTAAACAAAGGCGTTTCTCTTTCGAATTGTTTACTCCCTACCAGTAGTATCAAGGTAATTTGGTGATTCACAGAAATATTAAGGCTGACAAAAAACTATAAATTGTGTTCAAAGAATTAAATTATCTCTAACGCTTGCAACTCAAACAGCCGATACAATCATTTTTTCTGTAAGTAGGTGTGTGTACTAAAAAATAAAAATTTACAATAATATACTAAAAATTCACAATTAAATAGACAGTTCTTACTGCGAATATAGTCCGTCTACCCTATCCCTGTCGTCGTCGTCTCTCATGTCCCTCTTCAAGACGACCACTGGCGGCGGTTTGTGCTCGTTGCGAGGTAGAGACGGTGAACCTGGGCCAGATTTACCTGCGACAGCATACACAATTTATTTACACTTAGGCAAAAACCAATGCATATACTTCGAACCCATGTACACAAATTTCTTGCCACTACAAAATTACGAGCACAAAAGGTATTATTAAATATGGGTTCTCTCGTATTATGGTTATCGTAATGGACCATCCAACAGGTAATCTGTTTGCTAGTTTGACTATAAGATTAAATTATGATATTATTATCAGGGCTTTCAAGAAAAGGGTTTATGCTTATTTTAATAGTCTAAGTAAAAACTTAACTTTATTTTTTTTCATTTTTTCATACTTATTACTATCCCGAACGATGCGTCTTAGGCATAGTTGCCACGCGGGCCTAGTGTGGACTAGGAACACACTTTAAAGGCTGGCAACAGGTCAATGACTCTCTTTGAGTTATTGATATTTATGGGCGGTGGAGATCATTTCCCATCAGATGACCCTTGCTCGTATACCTTCTTCACATAATAAAAAAGTCAGTGTAGAAATTTATCAGTCAGCTCAAGACCAAGACTTCTGGTACAATCACAATGCAAACACGGATCAAATTACAAATTTTCCACGTGTTGATGATAACGGTCCATCAAAAAAAAGATATTCAAAAAAAAGATTCCGACGAATTGAGAACCTCCTTTTTTGAAGTCGGTTAACCCTTTATAAGGCAGAGGCGATTTAGCGACCACATGCATTGAGTTGGAATTTCAACATTATTGATTACACTATACGTCACAATTTAATTATTGAAAATACGACTAGCTTTAAAAATATCATTTGTCAGGTATGCATTCGATAGCTGCTTTTGATTCTGTGGTAGTGTGGTCCAATAAATGGGGCCTTATAAAGGATTAAAAAGGGAGGGAAGGGAGGGAGGACCCTAAACAAGCAAATCAATAAATTTCTATTGCTTTATACCTCTGTTACCTTTTCTCTGCCTCGTACACAGAAGCAGTCTTCGTGGTATCGACATGATGATCACGACGTCATCCAGTGACATCCGCCGTACATCCACCAGGTTCACAGCTAGGATCTCATCCCCAACTTTGAGACAGCCGCTGTTGTAGACGGCAGACTCCAGTGCTATCCGGGAGATGAAGACGCCATCAGTCCGAGCTCCTCCGTCCCCTTCTCTGATGTACAGGCCCAAGGTCTGACCAGGCCGCTTTACGATTTCCACGAGTTGGACTATGTGGCGAGCGTCCTGAAAATGAAATTATAATTAAATTGTATTTCAGTACCTACTGACTGATACTTGGCTTGGCTTGGTATTGTATTTTCAGACTAAAATTACAACGTACCTATAGAATAATCACAAACTTCAAAGAAGTGGACGAGTCATTGAAGAATTAATCATGCACTTCAGAAATCACGACAAAATGTAGTACCTAACTAATTTTTGGTAACATTAAATTAATTAATGTAAAACAAACGCCTTGAACAACGTTTGACATCAAAAGTAACCAGACAAAAAAACAAAACACGCTCATTTGTTTTTATAAGCCAGCAAGCGCCTTTACAGACTTTATCACTAGCCAGTAACATATTTTGAAAAAGTTCAGTACACCAAAGAGTTTAAAAATAAAGTGACTGAAAGTTTTAGTTATACAAACGAACTGCCAACTAAATTCGAAGCTATTTATCGGATTGATCGTGTCCAATCGTGCCCAATCCATCTTCCACATTCAAATGGGCATGCAATCAACCCACAGGCTTGTTCGCATCGACCGCCATGCCGGCACCGTATCCCAGCAATGCCGGTCTAGATTGCGTTCACATTCCCGTTATCTAGGGCACCGCCGGGAACAATAGGGTTCACTAGAGTAGCGTTCTTTCACAGGGTTCTGTTCACTAGTATTCAGGTCAATGGAGGGTGACGTTTTAAGGTTAATCTCTAGCGTGTATAAAGAGCCTGGTTTATTTTGAGAGCGTAGTAAATGTTGCCCTTGGTTTTATTATAGCCGTAGAGTTTGAATAAAGTAGTTAATTAAATTTGTAAAGTGCTAATTTATTTTTAGTTAATTTACATTTATGTTTGCAACCCATTGCGTTCGTGTTTTCGCGGAGTTACGTATTGTAAGGCGTTGATTACATTGACATTTACATTACCACATCTAAGTTCTAACCAAATGATGATTAATGATGACCCAATCCTGAATATTTTACAACTGGCTAACTTCATCACCCAGTGTATGTATAACTATAGATTTTGTCTGTTGAAGTGTTTAAAATCTATCTTAACTAAATTACTCATATTTGGTAAAACGAAAAGTTGTATCAATCGTTTGTAATTATTTAACATCGGAAAGACGCATAGGTAGCTAAACTTCATCAACTTATTTAAAATTAAGTTTTTGTAAATTCCTTATTACACTTTTTTTTTGTAGACTGTACTTGATTATTGCATTAGGGTGAGGCCACACGAGCGTAATTTTGTGAGTCGTGAGCGGCAGAATTTCAGTTCACGCCATACAATACGCGCGCCATCACGTGACACTCAATGTATGGCGCAACCGAAATTCTGCCGCTCACAACTCACAAAATTACGCTCGTGTGGCCTCACCCTTATCCTCAGAGATTTATTTGCATGTACTAAATTTTAAGACGATTGGATCATTGGCAGTGGATAAAAACCGACTGAGTAGTAAGATATGTTTATATTGTTACTTAGTTATAAGTAAAGGTAAAATTATATGAATGTTAAAAAGCTCTTCTAAATGTAAATTTCCTTAATTTCGTAAAGCGAATGTTTTTGTTTTCAGAACCTTTCAATGCCCAAGTATATCCTCCCCGCAAGCATTAACGCGTAAACCCTCAAAAGCTAACCATGTCAGCTGAGAGGAGCATGTATTGACGTTCGTTTGCGAGCATTTATTACACGTGACTGCTCACAGCAGAAACCCTCTTCTACATAAACTTTGTGCAAGCAAAGAAAGAAAACTGTTCAAGTGTGAAACATGCACATAGAAGCTTTGTTAAACCTTGTTTTCTTTGATATCCATTAACTTCACAAATGGTCTATAGAAACTACCTGGTACAACTAACTAAGTTTATGTCAAATCTATAAAAAAAATTCACTCATCTATCTTCTATACATATAATAAATCTGTAACAAGTCGGTGTCTGTACACCTAGTTCAGGCATGTGTCATTCTTCACTTTTAATTTGTTTAGACTTAAGTTTTTATATTGTAAAAACCTATTTTGAATAAAGATTTATTTATTTATTTTAATTTTTTTATTGAAGATATTTGAGAAAAACTGTCACTAGGGCTATTTATTAGCACAATAGAACCCAAAACAATGATTTTTAGAATTATTGTCTGTTTGTCTGTTTGTCTGTTTGTCTGTGCGTTTGTGCGCGCTAATCTCAGAAACGGCTTAACCTGGAAGGATGCGGTTTTCACTGATATGTTGGTATTTTCTTGGATTAACATTTAGTGTTTGTTTCATTTGAATCGGTTCACAAATAAGAAAGATACGTCTATTTTAAGAATTTATCGAACAGGTTTTTTTGTTTGAACGCGCTAATCTCAGGAACTACTGCTCCAATTTGAAAAATTCTTTCATTGTTAGATAGCACATTTATCGAGGAAGGCTATAAGCTATATATCATCACGCTAACACCAATAGGAGCGGAACGGAGCGGAAGAATGTTTCAAAATCGGGGGTTTTTGAAGTAAAACTTCTATAGGCACGCTTGACTTGGGAGTACGGTGCACGGTGTTGAATGTGAACGCGGGTGTGCGGGGGGGTGCGGGGGCGGGTAATTTTTTTAACAATAAGAATTAGGACGTGATATCATTTAAAACAATTTACATATATTCAATATTCATATTTGAACAAGATTCTGATAATATTCGGTATAAAATCAAATAGTACCTTGACTGACTGACTAACAGAAAATCTACAGCCTAGCCTACTCAAGCTACAGAGCTTTTTTATTCAATTCAAGGAGCGAAACTACGGACATAAGCTAATCATCGATAAATACAATAACCCCACGTGCACTTCTACTCAAACATATTCAATTAATAATCATAATAACTTTTAATTAATATTTATCTTTGATCATTTCAGCCATCAGAATTTGCTTCAATCTTTTCAAAGATTACATTACAACAAAATTAATTCAAGTTCACAAACACAAACGGTAACATAAAATAGTATTTCTATTTATAGAGATATCAATCTTTTGTTAACATTCACATGAATGAGACAGTTACCTGTAGTGAAAAGAATTTCTTGGCGGCCTCAATATTGTTCCGACCCACTTGTCTTATTTCAAGTATACGAACGATCATCTCGCCGCGACGCTCCACCGCCTGTAAAAAAGAAAACCTTATAAGATATGTAATAATACTAGCTGTTGCCCACGCCTCCGTCTGCGATGAACAGGGTTATAAAAAGTAGCCTACGACCTATTCTCAAACCTACCGAATGTACAGAAAAAAAGTTTCATAAAAGTCGGTCGAGCCGTTTCGGTGGAGTTCAATAATAACACTGTGACGCAAGATTTTGACATATTAGAAGATTTAATATTACTAGGTATTCTAGAATAACAATAAATGGTTCAGATTGCAGCGTAATAGCGTATTATTTTGTACAGTATCCTCCATTGCATGACGTAGGAGCTACACAAAAATATTACTCACTGATCAAACCAAGAACTAGGGAAGAAATAACAAACTACATACTGCCTGGGGCGGCGTAAAATGATATTACTCATAAATTCTTGTTTTCGCGCTCATAATAATAAATCGCCTATTAGCAAAATTTGAACTAGTAAGCTCCTTAGACTAAGTTATACAATACACTAGTACTTAGAGAATAGATTAGTTACTAAGTACATTTGAACTTAACGTACATCGAGTATTGTTATGACAAAATTATTTTTAAGCCTATTTTTTAAATTAAGAATGTGCTTAGGTTATGAAATGTCTTCTGTCTATCTTTTACACAATTTCACCACTTTAGAGTCCACTATCTCCTTTTTGGCCTGATTGTGGTTTTAATGGGTCTATATCGAAATCCATCATGTCATAATGTTTGCCATAACTCTTTGAATCTATAATTGTTCTGGATTGTTACAAATTATAAAACAAACCTAACCTATAGAGTTCTACAAGATGACCATTTCAAAGTCCTTGAAAAAATTTACGGTTTCAGAGATAAAAAGAGTTATGGCAAATGTTCATTATGGCCAACAACATTGTGGATCTCGAATGGCATCCGGTTTCCGTTTTTCATTAATTGAAGTTATTTAAATCTGAGGGTCTTTCTTACCTCGAGCGCCGCGGCCGTGGTCGCATCGTGGTCGTTCTCGACCATCTCAATCTGTCTGAATATTTCATTACTAACTCCTGACACCTGAAACATGAGCATTAAACTTTATAATCGCCTTGTAATCCGAAGTCGTAGAGGCGTAGAGGCTCTACGAGGCGTAGCTTAAGTTCGTAGACGTCTACGCCAGCAATATATAAAGACAATTAAGTTTTTGATTAGATTTTTGTCCTAAAGAAAAATCATACTTTATTATTATTGATAAATTGGCTTCGATAATTACCCGCTAATTTTGTTCAAATTACAAATTCATTGGTTAAAAAAAGTCGGGGTAGCCTAGTAGATTTATCCATGGCCTCTCAAGCAGAAAATCATGGGTTCCAGTTTTTCAGAATTAATGTGCGAACATTTGAAATTTGTGGTGAAGAAAGACATCGTGAAGAAACCTGCACAACTGAATATATTCAATGGTGTGTGTTAAGTTTCCAGTCCGTACCACTACCAGGCCTCTCGTTCTGACAATAAGCCTGTGCTCTATACTGGAATGTACTTATATAAGCGAGACGATGGGTGATTCATCAATTAAAAAACGTAATTCCTTGAATGCTAATTGAATCAAGAATCTCTTTATAACTTTACGTTCAAGTAGTAGGAAAGAACTTAGTAAAAATTATGATTTTCAAAGTTCTAAAGCGTACATACTCTTAGAAAATTGCATCATAGTGCAACTTCAAAAAGCCGTAAATTTACGTTATAATTTGAACCATAAAAATATAGCTTTAAAATCTACCACCCTGCAACGCCGGCAACGCCTTAAAGTTTCCGAATCAATAATCTGGGGTAAAGATGCTTAGTCTGAAGCATGCTATTATAGTCACTTCCTTGAGTGTACTTTTCTCTCTTCACTGAAAGTTGATTTTACGCGAAAGTAAAAAAACTGTCTCAAATAATGCCTACTTTAATTATTTCAGTGAATGAAAGAATGGAAGTTTTCAATAATGCCATTAAATGCGGTAACGAATTTTTAACTGAAAAAAAGAAGCTGGACGTGTTTAGGGAAAGTTTTATAATCAATGCCTCTGCAGTTTAATAATTAAATCAAGCCACATCTGTTTTATTTATAGGGCTACTGTAAAATCTGACATTGTGGTGGTGTCTCGCGTCATTTGCACTTCCGATCTCACCCGATGAATATCGAGAATTGCCGAGTGTCAAAGCGGCAGTGTCACTAGTCAAAAGTCATTGACCAGTGAGTGTTATCATTATCAGTAATGACTTATGGCACTGAGCCGTAGCCATTAACGATTAAGCTCATGGTCCCCTAGATGGCGATGGAGAGGACTATGCTCGGAGTTACTTTGCGGGATTGCAATAGAAAAAATGAAATTTTCGCAAGAACTAAAGTCACTGACATCGCTCGAAGAATCACCAGGCTCAAGTGGAAGTAGGCAGGGCACATCGCTCGCAGAGCTGATGGCCGGTGAGGCCAAAAGGTTCTCGAGTGGCGTCCGCGGACTGGAAGACGCGGTGTGGGTAGACCTCAAACAAGATTGAGCGACGACCAGAGGCTATTATTGTCTAACGCGCGAAAGTTTGCTATTGCATTCACTATTTATTTATATCAAATGGTATAAGATGGTGGCAGAAAGAGATAGTGAAAGCGATGAGAAGCGCCCGCACGTTACACAATACAGCCTCTGGTCAAGGTTGCGGAAACGCGTTTGATGCAGATAGCGCAGGTCCGGTATGTTTGGCGAAACTTGGGGGAGGCTCATGTTCAGCAGTGGACGTCTTTCAGCTAAATGATGATGTTGATGATGAAAGTGGCAATAATCGTACTGCACGATATGCTAAGTGAGTGTTACCTTTCTAAAGTCGGGCTGCAGCACGCAGGGCGGCGCGTGGTTGGCGCGCGGCGGCTGCGGCAGGCCGGGCGGCGCGCGGCCCGGCGACGCCGTCAGATCCGGCGCCGCGCGGCCGTTCTCCTACCAGACCAATCAAAATTGATGTGTGCTTTTAAATATTCATTTTACCATTAAAATTTAAAGTGTACCATTAACTTATTTAGGGTTTCCTACCCAAAGGGTGTCAATAGGATCCTATTACTGAGACTCCGCTTTCTGTCTGCCCGTTCGTATGTCATATACGGCTCTATTTCACCGTAACAGACACTTGAAATTTTCACCGGTTGTGTACCTATCGCTGTAGAACTTACATAATTAAGCACATACAAACGTTCCGATAAACAATCAAAAGTTTTATTTCAATACTAGATGAAAAAACCACCTGTATAATTCCTGTTCCCATTGGAATTCCGAGAAAATATATATTCTATGTCACTCGCGGAACTGGGACAAATCTAATGACTCCTCACACTTCAAAATCCATTGAGCCATTTAGGCTGCAGGGCGTGCCAAAGAATGATAAATACATGCATACATAAATACATACGCTCGAAAAACATAACCCTCCTTCGACAGTCGGATAAAAAGCAATAAATCGATCAAACCGTTTTCTAGAAAAATGGAAACATTCATATCGTACACTAATAAACAATTAAAATAGTGATCTCTCACTCTAAACGCATTTGTGATAAATGCGACAAATAGCACCGACTAAGTATGTGTTAGTGGGAGCAATTAAGTGGTAGGACTTTCACTAAAGAAAAAAGCGCTCTGCTCTAAGCCATTGCAATTTCTTAACACATTCACAGCCGGCTTTCAGGCCCAAAACTTATTCCGGTGCAATAGCACATTTGCATTGAAAATAATGTCAGCGAATTGGACTAAAGTCACGAGTCACGAATTGTTTATTAGTGTACGTAATGAAATGAATGTAGACAGTTAATTCATTTCGTTAATTAAAAAAAAATAGTAATTTAATTTTAAATTTGTCTGGTTGATATAAATAGTATCGACATGTACTTTTGTGAAAGTCCCCATTAATATTGCGTGGGATCTACAGGTCAGTTCTCTTACTGTGAAGAGAAGGATGCATAAAAAGACTCAATCACTTCAATTCAGCTATTACGAGAATATTTGTAAAATGTCATCTTAAAGATTACAGTAGGTCAGATTAGACAAGAATTATGAAAAAAATACTGTTTCAAAGTAGAACACTTTACGTCAATGATAATTATGGAAAACGAAGCATTATTACACTATGGAATTCAAATGGCAGATGATAGAGAACCATAAAGACTATATTTCAGCCTGATTTGATGCCACTAAGTAAGCGATTCTAATAAAGAACTGAGTATTACAAAAAGTAGGCTAACAATTCGTGTCATATTTTCCTGGCTTATGTTAATAATTTGTAGTGACAGAAATATAAACAGGATGCTTTGACATGATGACCTATTTGGCAGAAATCACATGCTCTCCTTGTATATTTGGGAGTTTATTTGGCACGAGGACAGAAAATATTTATTCAATATGGGCATGAATATTTCACTTGTCCGATTTATGGGAACATCCAAATGGAATGTACGGAAATATACATAGTTTTTATACGCGATGCAAAACTTATGTTACTAGCTCAGCCAATGCGAGACAATATAGTGCATTAACTCAATTGTTTCACTCAATTTGCTTTAGGGCGTGTACAATTTTAATTTTAGCAAAATAAATATAAAATCAAATATGGACGGCCTAAATTAAATAAGGATAATTGAAGCAATTAGTTAATGCTTTACGTATAATGCAGCAGTAGCAGAGCTAAAAATTCTATTATTGCTCACGTAAAAAATGCAAAGTGTAAAATTGAAATTAAATAAAGTAATACAGAACACGCATTTGTAAATCAACAGTGGTTTCGAATTTTGTCTCAGACATAGTAATTCAAATACTCTAGGAACGATAGATTATCACTACATAGTATTTAACAATGTCTCTTCCGGCTGTCAGTCCCTATATGCTTAGATCTTTAAAACTCCGCAACGGATTTTGATGCGGTTTTTTTAATAGATAGAGTGATTCAAGAGGAAGGTTTATATGTATAATACATGCATAATTGCTCCCGTTCGAAGCCGGGGCGGGACGCTAGTTCTTATTATAACACGGGTTGAAATAGAGAATGCGATATCACAAGAAAGGACAACTAAGCTCAGCTTTACTATCTAATGATTTACGAGTCTATGAGCTTTACTATCTAATTTAGCTAATGCTAAATTGGAGTTGCCTAGCGAGGCAGCCATTTTTGATCCAGTTTTGACTCTGTGCCGCACAAAATCCTGCGAGGCAGTAGAATGGACCAAGTTATCGAGCTCGAATATACTAAAATTACTAATACAAGACGGCGTACATAAATCAAAAGAAAATGTAGTAGGTACCTACTAAACTTTCGTACTTAGTTAAGTCGTGTCAAAGCGAAAAGGTCCTAATTAGTAAGATTAACACGGCTTACGGAAGTCCGTGCTTCTTTTGAGAGGTTAAATGAAAACTTTTTTAAGGATTCCTTTAATTATTACGGAATGGTTGTAGTGTTAAGAAATAAGTAAGATAGATTGCATTACTTTTAAACAACTAAACGTTATCTTAAAAATCTTAAATAGGTACTCTAGCTGTACATAAAATACCGTCTGTTGAAATAAATTCTTATTAACTGACTGTTGCCCGCTCGCATATTTGTCTACGTCACACCGAACTTTGCACTTTCTCAGGATAAAACATAGATAGATAGCCTACGTTATTTGCTGGTAGGTAATATAAGTAGGTAGCTTTCTACAAGTAAAAGCATCGTTAAAATCGGTTAAATAATTTTTGAGTTTATCCATCACAAGTAAACACACAGTTAAATATTTCCTCTTTATAATATAAGTTTAGTTTGGTGAACTGATATTACAGTAACCCACCAATGTCAGTCGACAAAATACGGGGGCGGGTCCGAAAGTTTCCATTCTATTATTAGGTAAAAACGTTTCGGCCTTTTGATCTGGCTAGAAAATTTCAAACTGATTGTAGTCAAGTGCACATTGGTCATTTCACTGGTGTAATTGACTCATAAGTTCCATGCAAATAAAAAATTGTTAAATCGAAATCTCCCCCTTCTCAATTTTAAACACCGCAGAGCCCGACCTAGTTTCGTTTTTACGTTCTGGATTTTATGGCCCATAATCCGTTCCTTCGACTAGAGAGCGTTTTGTTTCTCCTCGAATGCGTTAGGAATTTGGCGGTCGATCGAAGCGGGTCGCGGGGCGGGGGCTGGGCCCTGACCTAGTTCCCGGCCGCCCCCCACTCGCGTACGCACGAGGTCACTGTACTGCAGTTGCAAGCTCTGAACACCGCAAGAGTGACTAGACTAACCCCACAAACGACCACATTCATTCGTCTTTTGGCCCCTTCGATGCGATTACAAATAAACATAATTCGCTAAGAGGAAAAGATATTGCGGAAGCTATATTTTTATAGGTAAAACGGTCCACTCCTGAGGCTATTTCATTAAACATTATTTAAATTCGAAATGCAAATTTCCGGAAACGTTAATATTTATTTTATACAGTCAATTAACGATCAAAACTGAAACACGGACACGTTAGGGTGAACTCGGCCGAAATTCGTTTTTGGTGTAGCTTAATCGCAAACAGATTGTTGATTCGTTCCGCTCGTCTGCTGTGCGCGCAACAAAAAACATACAACAAAACAGGAAAATTGCTCGATGACTTGAGCGTTTGACTGGAGTTTTTCATCGTTTTCTCTTTGCAGAGCAATTACGTGACCCTTCACAGTGATACACGACAGCCACATGCATTCTGTAGCGGCACATTAGTCGGCTATTTACCGTTGCAAATGAGGACTTATTGCTTCGCGGGAAGACTTGATATTGGAACGAGTGGGCGAGATTAGAAAAACCAACGATGCGCTGCAGTGATGTATCGTCGTATGATAAAATTGAGTACTTAATGAAAAATATAATAATCTCCTTTCCTGAGAACCATGTTTTCAAAATAAAATAAAATTGTATGAAAAAAGGGACTTTTGTGCCCGAACGTGTCAGTTATAATAATGATGTTGTGATATTATTATAATTAACCATGGAAGTGCCCTTTTTTGCCGTCTCTTGACTTGGGCAGAAGAGCACCAATGTTAAAATATTTACATAGTAGCTATATCAACAAAAACGTTATATTTTTTCTTAGTTTAATTATTTTCGTTGAGCAATGTTTTTCGTTCAAAAGATAGGCCTGCGTGGAGGAATATTATGTTATTAATTCGTAAAACATATAATCAATATTTTATTTTAAACCTCTATGAAAAAATAAAGCAATAAGTACTTAAATCATAACGTAATAGCTTCTATGATCTTCGTATCGACGTAATCAATTATTCAGAATGGCCGACTTAGCTCAGGCGTCGAGGAAAATAACGCACTTGATTTACTGAATTATTTATGGACCTAGTTGACTGTGTTTGTAATTTTACGTCGCCTGCCCTCGCAGGATCAAATCGATTTAATTTCTTATTTTAACCGACTTTAACACTGATTATCGTAACTACTTAGATTCCGAAGCTTCTGTATCCATCGTGTTGAAAGTATTTAACCAAAACCAAACTCATTTTCACGTGCGTATTTATATAAGAAGTTAGGTAGGTACGTGAATTAAGGTCAGACACGTATGACACATTGTGTGGTATATTTTGATATTCGATCAATGTCACTCAAATAAAAATTCCTGAAAAATAACTATAATAACTAGACATCGGTAACTCGTGGCAATTAGGTAGCAGTAGTGATGAGACACTTTTTCAAGTGCCTTTATAAGATAAGATAAGATAAGATAAAATAATTCTTTAAAATTGAAAGGTCATATTTACTACCGAGACTACATCCAAAAGGTAAACTTGTTTATCAAAAGCTAAAAATAGCATTATCAAAAAATCCAGGATATCTTACAATAGTAATTTTTAATAGTTTATTACAAAATAAAGAAGTTGAAACCAACAAATTTACGCAAGAATGCTTTTTACAAGCTTTTATTTAACTTGCAATGTATATGTGTGTATGTACGGTTCAAATTTTGGAAGTCGATTTCGACCCACTTCCGATTGGCTTGAAATTTGGTATACTTATGTAGGTTGGATGACAATGCAAGTAAAGTCAACAAAAAAGCTTGCAATAAAAATGAAATTTTAACAAAAACTTTTTTTTAACCAACACACTCAAATAGGAGACGTAGGATAACTTTTAAAAAATTTGAACAAATATTTATTGTCTATCACGAAAGTGAAATATTAAATTGTTGAAAAGATTTATTGTAATTGGTTTCTTTGCTCGATTCATACAGAGAAACATAGTCACTTCACTAGTCTGTCAGAAACGTCAAATACTACCTAAATGCCACGAGTTACCGATGTCTAATAATAACACAGCATACGCTGTTACGTATGTATCTAAATAGTGAAGAAACTATGAACTATTTATTTACCAACGCTTCAACGGTTATCCATTATTTAAGGTAAACGTCCCTGTGCTCGGCACTGACCCAATACATGGCACCTTCAATCTTATGTCATAGTAAGACAGGTGTCAGATGGGTGTTATCTACTGGGCGTTGAGGTGTCGAGCATTGGTACGTTCAACTTACGTCGCACTTCATTGAAAGCCGGTCAATATTAAATCGTACCTATGACAGTATCAAGTTCTCCTACAATTTCTTCAAACTGGATCGAGCTCAGCGTCTAAATTTAGTCTCTAGGTACCTACAGCAGTAAGTAACCATGGCAATAACCATTATACGATACGTTCATTGACGATCCTTAAATTGAAATACTGTACACGTACACGTACAGTGTACGCGTACATGGCGTACGGACATGGCGTTGCAGGACACGCAAGCCCGGGTACGCGTACCCGAGTGCGCGCAGTCCGTACGCAGCTTTACACTCTCACATAATTTTCTTATTCATCGTAATTCGATTTAACGTGCCTTATTCCATTCGCGTGAATTTCGTTTTCTGAAATGGAGCGCACATTTGAAACACGATTAGTACTTACTTAGTATATAGTCAGCCTCAAAAGATGCTAATAATTTTTGATCTTATATTTTTTTGTATTTTATAGCGGAGAGGTGGATGAAAGGTACACGTATTAAAAGGGAAAATTCAAATTTAGGAAGTTTCCTTTATTTATGAAACGTTTATTATTTAAACCATTGAAATTAAATACAATCATTGTCATTAGTCAATTCTAACGCGAGTGTAGATGGAAATATTGGAAGAGGGAGACCAAGAAGGACATTCATGATCAGATTGGGGATGTCTTGAAGAAGCGTTAAATCAAGAGTACTTACCCGAATCCGGCGAGCATGTATGAAAAGACTAAAGAGTGTTGTGGAAGCAAAAGATGTATGTCAGGATCGTAGCAGGTGGAAACAAATAGTCTCTGCCTATACCCTTGCTGGGAGGAAGGCGTGATTGTATGTATGTATGTATGTATGTCAATTCTTAGTTGTTAATTTTCGCATCTTTAAAAATGTGTTTTTTCCACAGAAATAATAATAAAGAGGATAGAAATGCCTTAGTTCCTATTTTCTTCCGGAACTCGTGTCGCTACTTCATCCCCTCTACTTACTGTGTTAATGCACACATGCAAAAGACCGGAACCGTACTACGCAATCACGCACACAATTACTAAAATTTTTGCTTACAAACAATTATGAACCTTACACCTTAGAGATAGCGTTGAATAACACTCAACGTAAGTCATACCCACATTTACACAACGGCGCCATTTATTGGCCGCGTCGGCATTATGTCTGTACTAGTCGTAACCTGTTTTTTTGTCCGTACCACGAACTTTTGTGCAAGACGGAAGGGTTATAAAAATTACTTTACATTGCTGCGTATAATTCAAAACGATCTGCGTTTTTATGGGCATGAGTAGCAATGGTATATGAAGTTCCGTGTTAATAACGTGTAAACCAATATTTCATAATGAAATATTTTCTCAAGTTGTATTTTGATATAAACCGCATTATTACATTAAATTAATACATACCAATGAAATGTAAACCCCTTATTAGTGTAATTACACAGTGTGGACGAGTTTCCGCAATTGCTAATGCTGCAAAACACCATTTTAAAGCACTTGCTGTCATACCCACGTTTCAAATAGCACTGAGCCACAAGTCGCGCGCTTGTGACCTACGAGTCACAAGCGCGGCGCCAAGGTCACGCGTCTAAGGCACTTCTATCCTCTTTATTATTATTTCTGTGGTTTTTTCCCATTCATATTTAATGGGTATCGAATCAGAAACGAGGAGATCCGTAGAATAACCGGGGTCACCGACATAGCCAAACGGATTAGCTCGTTGAAATGGCAATGGGCAGGCCATATAGCACTCAGAACAGATGGCCGTTGGGGCCCAAAAGTTCTGGAATGGAGACCACGGACTGGCAAGCGCAGCGTGGGACGTCCGACAACGAGATGGACGGACGATTTGGTGAAGGCCACAGGTTCAGGGTGGATGCAAGTCGCTTCCAACCGTAATGATTGGGCATCATTAAGGGAGGCCTATGTCCAGCAGTGGACGTCCTACGGCTGAAATGATGACGATGATGATGAAAGGGGCAATTCGATCAATTCGTGTCCCTTTCATACCACCTCTCCCCTACATTTTGTTAATTTTGTATGACGTCACACGTGGTTGTGTACTAATAAGGTAAAGAAATGAGCAGCTACAAACGGTAACGTTCGAAATTAGAACACCGAGGCAGTCAGCACGGTAGGCAGCACGAGTGCATCGAGGATTCGGTACTTTGTATCTGAATGTAAACGACCGCAAAATGTACGCAATGAGGTATCATTTTATATTGATTAGTGAGTGATTTCTATTTTTTGTTATTCCAGCGGCATTAGAAGTAAACATTATGTATATATTTCTGCTGTCTGTCTTTCTCGGCTCTTGTGATACAGTCTTGTGGCAGACTGTCAGACTTATCACCCATAGGGTACGGATCTCTAAAGATTCGATATACCTATTCCATTTCATGTCTGGACACCGCTAAGAATGACCTTTCTTAAAGTTTTCACTTATACTTCTATACACCACCTCAGTCATGCCATTAAAAGAAATGACGTAACAATACCTTGTCGAGAGTAAATTCTACGTTTGGCGATAAAATTGAACAGTTGTAGATTTTATCGAGGCCGTTAACCTTTGTATTGTTTAGCATGAATTTTGTTTCAATAATTTCTTTCAAATTTTGTGGCAGTGATAGAGGCAAAAGTTTGTTTTATAACAAGACCCGCGACTTCTACCGCGTATAATTTAAAGTGGTAAAACTCATAGTTACGGAGATTGGGCCGCTCTGAATCGAACCTACCTATAAAGTCAGTCAGTGAGTGAGTGAGTCAATTAGACAATCACTCAGGACTTTTCTTTTTATATGTATAGACGTTTTAATTTTTTCATGAAATAGAGACAACGGTCGAGTACTATATAGATTCAGGCTTTACTTTGTAAAGGTTCATGTAATAATAAATGAAATAGTTACTTTGCTACTCCGTGAAGCAAAAAAAAAAGCGAAACTTTGCATACCTTAACTTCACTCGTGGAGTATAAAAATAAATATTCCATTTATTTCAACGGCCGAGTGTTGACAAGTAGAGTATGGAAAAAGTTGTGTATACTTATTGAGAGATGTTGCGTTCGAAAACAAATCTGTCTCACGCATGTCTTAGTCACAAAGTTTCTCTCACGAATATGTCCCCTCCACGCCACTGAAGTATGCAAAAGTGATATCAAAGATCACTTTTCTCGCAGTAAGATAATATTGATCACAAATGTAACAGCGAAACTTATCACAACGCTGACGTATTAGCGTAGAGAATAATCCATTCTCATTCTGATTCTAGACGGTTTATCATCCCTTCCCGCCATTCTATTTCCATCATTCTATAAAACAACCAAGGTAAGATAGAACATAGCTACAGTACTATAAAAGTCTAGCTCACAGGGAATACTGGAATACTCGCTAAGCTGCCGATTGCTTATAGGTGAGTCATACGACGAGGGGGGGCTAAATCCAGGAACGGGCCTTCACGGGTTTGGTAGCGGTAATTCATTCGTTTGGGTTGGGTTTGGTTTGAACTGCTATTCAGGAACGCCAAAAATCACTGGTTTGCGAGAGGTTTGGGCTGGGTTTGAGATGAGCCTTATTTATTTGATTATTTATGAGACTCATCCCAAGCTCAACCCATTCCTATCCTCTCCCAAACGATTGAATTACCGCTCGCAAACCGTGTTGGGCCGTTCCTGAATTTAGCCCCTGGGCCCAATTGCATAACAAATTACAAGCTAATAGTATTAGCTATTTTGTATTGAAATTCACTAATACTATTTGCTTGTATTTTGTTATGCAATCGGGCCCAGATGGCCTATTGGTTAGAGACCTGACTATGAAGCTTGTGGTCCCGGGTTCGATTTCCGTGTCGGGGCAGATATTTGTATGAAAAATACGGATGTTTGCTCTCGGGTCTTGGGTGTTTAATATGTATTTAAGTATGTATCTATCTTATAAGTATATTTATCCGGTGCCTAGTACTCATAAAACAAACTTTTCTTAGCTTACTTTGGGATTAGGTCAAATTGCTGTGAATTGTCCCGTGATATTTATTTCTTACCTATTTTTAGGGTTCCGTAGTCAACTAGGAACCCTTATAGTTTCGCCATGTCTGTCCGTCTGTCTGTCTGTCCGTCCGCGGCTAAGCTCAGAGACTGTTAGTACTAGAAAGCTGTAATTTGGCATCAATATACATATATGTATATCAGTCACGCCGACAAAGTGCTTAATTAAAAAAAAGTAAAAAATTTTTTTTAGGTTACCTCCCATAGACGTAAAGTGGTGGTGATTTTTTTTTTCTCGACTAACCCTATAGTGTTGGGTATCGTTAGATAGGTCTTTTAAAACCATTGTGGGGTTGCTAACATGATTTTTCTATTCAGTGATCTGTTTGCGACTATATTCAACTTTAAAGTGAAAATTTTCATTAAAATCGACCGTCCCCCCCCCCCTCTAAAATCTAAACTGCTGGGTGGAAAAATTTGAAAAAATTCAGAATGGTAGTAAATATATCAAATTTACTAGGAAAATTATGGCGGCTAAGATTGCTTGGAAATTATTTGTAGTTTCAGAGTAAATAGTAGCCTAAGGTATAAAACATACCTAAACTTGGATGATTCCGTACACATACGAAATCCGTAGAAAAATATTACTTGATTTTTTCGTAATGGCTACGGAACCCTACATTGGGCGTGTCCGACACGCTCTTGGCCGGTTTTTCTCTTTATTTATTTATTATACACATTTTTTTTGTTCGCGACTCTCCCGTGGAAATGGCAAAAGTTAAGATTCTGCAGCTAATATTTTTAGTCGAGTCTATCTAGACGTGTTGAACGCCTGACCAACTTTCGGCCCATTTAAATAAATCTCAAGCTTGTTGACTCAGTTTCACTAATTTTATGACCACAGGAAAGACAACTTTTGTTTCTTATGCTGTGTATGACCCAGGTGAAAAACTTAAGTAAAGACCTGGGGCCGTATTGTCTAACGCTTCTGACGCTTGCCTTCGCTTTCACCATCTCTTTCTGTCATCATTTTATACCGCTTGACAGAAAGAAATAGTCATTGCGAAGGCAAGCGTCAGAAGCGTTAGACAATAAGCTTGCTGTTGTGTGTTGTTGTGTATGTAGTTATAGATAAATGCATATGACAGGAAATCCCACCAACCCAACCAATAGCACTAAGTAATTATACAGAAACGGGCGAGGGTCGGTCAAGGAAGTAACCAACGGGTAAAAACATAAAAGACCGACCTAAGCACCCCCCAGTGCCCAGCGGGAGAATGCATGCTCCTCTCCCGGCCTTCCAGCAAATGGCTGAGGCAGGACACTGTGGGTAGATTAAGTCCCCTCCCTACCCCTCCCCTCCTCAAAATTTAAAGCATACGTTTTTTGTCATGATAACCAATAGAGAAGGGGACTTGTGACCGGGTTTTTTAGTCCGTGCAAGTCGGACACTGTCTGGGCCCTCCATTTCCAGTACGTCCGAAGGGATTTTTAAAGTAAAAAACAGCAAAGACTTCGCGTCTTTGGCCCCTCTGGCGCATTAAAAAAAAAACGTGTCCGTATAAACAAATTGACGATCCAAATTAGGAAAATGATTCAAACTCCATATCAATTCACTACTACATACAACAGGATCTCTTCTTAAGCTTCGTACGGACTGCGCGCACATTACACGTACCCTACGCGAGCCTGGGTACGCGTACCCGGGCTCGCGTAGGGTACGCGTGATGTGCGCGCAGTCCGTACGCAGCTTTAGGTTTTTCACCTATACAGCTGGCACAGCTAATAGGGACGTTAGTTTCGCGTATCGTGAGATTGCGACGCCTGTCACAACCTGTCACCCTGTGAACGTTTCCAGTGTCAGCTTACCTTGCTTCTATGAAAAATACTCACGAAACTTTATAAACTGTGAAACGGCAGGCTTTTATGATATAAACTGTTTACTTTTTTTAAGTTAATAAGTGATTTAATGGGGCAGTGAGTAATTGTATGAACATTAAACGAAAACCGTGAACGGTTTATCTGTCACTCTAGGTCACAAGCTTACCACTTATTAAGATTTTGTACTAAATAGGTACTTAGCATTTACTTACTGGCTTATGTCTTCAAATAATATACTCAGCTAGCTCTAAACCTCGCGAAATGACCGCCGAAAAAAAAAATGAATTGACAAAAATCCATGTTATCGTCCAACGTGCTCACGAAATTTCACTAGAATCGGTCGAGAAAGGCGACTTGCAGCAGATGAAAACAAAGAGCCGGACGGTAGATAAACCTGCGAGAGCATTTTTTCCCAAGCTGAAAAGATTCATATCGTATTTTGACAGCAAATCTTAGAATTTAGCTATAAATTATTATTGTATTCCCTTACGCGGCGTCATGGACTGACTTTTATCACTGAAACATCCTTGTTATAATTATAATGCACATGACATGACAATGAAATAAATAAATGAAACGGAGATGCTTCGCTTCCACTTCGCGCTCACTCGATCAATTAATCCTACAGAATAATACAAACTAATTTTGATTAACTAATTAACCTTTTTTAAGCAGGAAGAAAAAAATCTGCGCTATTCTGGAGATTTTATTTCTAATTTAACCAGTTAATACCATATTAACTAGTTTTGGTTTATAGAGAAATATGTTTGTTTTCGTTTATTTAAAACAATAAGAAAAGATAACATTAAATTTTGCACTGTTACATGCCCAATGCCTCTATCTAGGCATGTAATAAAGTAATAATTTAACGTAACACTAAAGTAAAATAACAACTTGCTACATTGAGCATTAAATGCATTCAAGTTTTCCCATATCTGTACAGCCAATCGTTCATAAATATCTAAACATGAACCTTATGTTACGGTAATAAGGTCTATATATAGATATTTAATATTTATGAACGGTTGGCTGTACAGATATTAGTGAACTCGACTGTAGGTCCCTATGTATTGAAAAACATAGTCAGAAGACAAATGATAAAAGATAGAATATACCTTTCACACAGGGTTTTCTTTTTAATTTCTTGTACATATCGATGGCCCAGACGAATAAACGTGTAATCGTAAAACGACAAATTTACAGGAAAAATATAATCAACTTTAACAAAGATAACTGACAGTTCTGGCAGCCTTTATAATAATATATGTGCATATAATATATCATTAGATAGATATAAAAATTACCTACAAAACTGTGTAAATATTTGACCCTTATTTTTAACCATTTTCCCGTAAATAGTGAAAAACCTCTTTATTTTTTTATTCGAATCATAAATCTTCAGGTCATTTTGTGTTATGGCCCATTGCACCGTTATTCGTGTTAAAAAATGTAATTGCTTTTAGTGCAATGTACATTAACATCTATTTCTGTATTTTATTTGATTTCGCATTCGGTGTTTGCAATTTTGTTCGTGTTAATTTATTAAAATAATTTTATTCTATGACTCAAACGTTAATGAGTAGTATGTGAAAGCTAGTATAACTAAAATTTGGCTGACAAGATTGAAGGCGATCAAAGGTGTAATGCTAGTTTACACGAATCTTGCTAACAAAGTTTAATACGAATAAACGTGCAAAGTAATATTACTAAAATTGGAATAAAAAAAAGTCAATGTAGAAACCATTGCACGTTTATTCGTGTATAGTAACAAAATTGTTAAAACGGCAACACTCTCTTGGAATCTTATTCGTGTTAATTTATATGGAAAATTACCAACGAATAAAAATTAAATACATATTATTATTTATAAAAGGTAAATCGGATTAGCTTAAAAAAAAAAATACAACGTGCCTAAGGGTATATAAAAGCATAAGAAGCAAAAAAAATTTTTTTGTGTAAGGGCCTTTGCACGTTCATTGGTTTGGGCCATCGATATGTAGTTATACATTTTTGTTTGTCTAAGTATTTTTTTTTTCTTATAGGTACATAGGTAGGTACTAAACATTATGGTCAAAAAAGTTTTCTTTCGTTATACCTAGCCTAAATAGTTTTTAGTTAAAAGTTATAGGTAATATGTCAGATAGAATGATGTATAAATGTGTAAATTCAAGAAAAATACATGCACGAAAATAAATTTAAGTCTACCTATTCGTTAAAAAAAACTTTAAACTGAATTTTGCTATCTATCTTATTTATCAATCTATCTATACATATAATAAATCTGTAACAAGTCGGTGTCTGTACACTGAAGACATTTGAGAAAAACTGTCACTAGGGCTATTTATTAGCGCAATAGAACCCGAAACAATGATTTTTAGAATTATTGTCTGTTTGTCTGTTTATCTGTTTGTCTGTTTGTCTGTGCGTTTGTGCGCGCTAATCTCAGAAACGGCTTAACCTAGAAGGATGCGGTTTTCACTGATATGTTGGTATTTTCTTGGATTAACATTTAATGTTTGTTTCATTTGAATCGGTTCATAAATAAGAAAGATACGTCTATTTTAAAAATTTATCGAACAGTTTTTAGAAGAATTAATAAGCTGAAGAGTTTGTTTGTTAGTTGTTTGAACGCGCTAATCTCAGGAACTACTGCTCCGATTTGAAAAATTCTTTCAATGTTAGATAGCCCATTTATCGAGGAAGGCTATAGGCTATATAATATATTATCACGCTAACACCAATAGGAGCGGAGCGGAGCGGAAGAATATTTCAAAATCAGGGGTTTTTGAAGTAAAACTTCTATAGGCACAAGTTAGCTATGAAGTATCTTTTTTTTTGTACTTATTTTTTCAACTTCATTTTTTTATTACTTTTACGGTCATCCCGTGAAATCATACATTTCGTACTAAATACAAACTGAAATATAGATGCACAGAAAAAACCCCAGAAAAAAGACCAATGCTGGGAATCGAACCCAGGTCCTCAGCATTCCGTGCCGCGTGCCATACCCCTACACCACCACTGGTCTAGAGATTAGACACGAATCTTTCCTATACATCATACATTTCAATCTGCTAAATCATCACCTTATGCAGTGACAAACGCACATCTATGTTACACCCTCATCGAGAGATTTTAACACTCCTTCGGAACTAACCGCTCCATCCGCGCCATCTCTTGTCCAGGTGAGCGGTTAGTTCCGAAGGAGTGTTAAAATCTCTCGATGAGGGTGTAACATAGATGTGCGTTTGTCACTGCATAAGGTGATGATTTAGCAGATTGAAATGTATGATGTATAGGAAAGATTCGTGTCTAATCTCTAGACCAGTGGTGGTGTAGGGGTATGGCACGCGGCACGGAATGCTGAGGACCTGGGTTCGATTCCCAGCATTGGTCTTTTTTCTGGGGTTTTTTCTGTGCATCTATATTTCAGTTTGTATTTAGTACGAAATGTTCTATAGGCACGCTTGACTTGGGAGTACGGTGGTGAATGTGAACGCGGGTGTGCGGGGGGTTTGGTGTGTGGTGGGGTTGGGAGGGGGTGAGGGGGGTTTGAGGGGGGGGTGCGGGGGTGGGCAATTTTTTTATATCGAGGAACTAAGGAGAGCCATAATTGATGAAAAAGCAAATTTGATAAAAAAAATAAGCTGCCCAAGTTACTAATTCCACGCGGACGGAGTCGCGGGCAAAAGGTAGTATTCAAATATAACAGCTGATTCAAAATATCAAGAGCAATTTATGTCTCAGAATAATAGGATACCTATTTTGCAATTGTAAGCACGAAAGGTTTCTCGAAGACAAAACAAATAAAAACATAGTTAACTCTAAGCTTCGTGGATGACAGGAATACAGCTACAAAAATAACAAAGGAAGTTAAATAAATAAGCAATAATTCCAGAGCACATCTTCCCGCGGAAAACTTCAATGGACTGCCTCTTAAGAAACCTTACACAAAGCGTTGAAGGGGTTTTAAAAGGGAGCATCCTTATAAATGATCTCGAACAAATTCATTATTAACTCACTGGAGAGCACAGGTCAGGCAGCTATTAAAATAAGTTAAAAAAGCGTGGCTCGGAATATATTTTGGCGATTTTTCAGCGTTTCAACCATCCGTCGCTTTGATACCTTAACCATAGGCCGTAGCCGCAATAATGCATAATGCAATGATTTGTGATAACTTTTTAGATACATAACTTTTCAACTGTTATCCAATTCGTCAATATTTTTGGAGCGATAAAAAAGCACTTGAAACGCTCGAATAATCACCCGCTTGCGATGGCGTTCAAGCATATTTATTTAAAAGTGAGGTACATGCTTGGCAGCAAAGCAGACAGTCGCGTGGGCATACGAGTATCAAATTAAACTTACGCAGTCACAATAAAAATACGGAGAGATCATCTAGTCATTTAGCAAAATTGGACTACTACTTTAAAACTGCAAGTAACATTTTGTAACGGGTTTAGAAATGAAACTAAACCAAGAAGCAAGACGCTTCAGGGCGGTATACACCGGCTGGCGGGTCGATGGGCATAGTCCGTACTCCTAATCGATAGCCTCGTACTACCGCCTCAATGGAATGCGCGCGCCGGTGGCCTTACGTAACGCGCAGCACTAACACCTGTTGCTTAGTACTACCCCCACCTATAACCCAGCAAATTTAAGACGGTTACAGCCAGTTTTTGAAGCGCTTACGGTGGGAGTGACTAAATTTAGCCGGTTGTTCGGAGTCAATGCACCACAGCAACCTTCGCTGCACTCAAGGGTGCATAGTAGTGTAGAAGAATGATAATGATCTTCATTAGCGTATTGGACGCTCATAATGGAAGGCTGGACTACGGTAAAACATTGTTTTCAGTAAGCTTAATTAACTGTTACTTCGAGACTGTTAAAAAAACAACAACATTGTAGAATGTTAAGTTAAATAAGAAATCATTTCTTTATTTTATTTTTAATATCAGACTATGAATGTATTTATGGTTCTTTTTAGGTCATAGTGCCTGTTTGCTTCTTTTGAAGTAACTGGGTACTCAGCAGTGGGACATAAATAAGCCTGAAATAGTGATGAAAGTGGGTAACTAACGCGGTTTTTTTGCCTTCATGAAAGCTTTCTTAATTGACAGTCTTAACTCCCTTCTCAATAAGCGCTTGCTTAGCTTTTGTTAACATTGATTTCTCTTTACTTATGGACGTTATCCTTTTCCAAACTAACTTAGTCTTATTCTGACTAAGACAAACAATGGCCTTATTGTTAACCCCCGACTCAAAAAAAGGGGAGGTCAAATAATTTTGACCGCTATGTGGGTATGTATGTGTCTGACTGTGGCATCATAGCTCTTAAACGGGTGAACTGATTTGAATGCGAATTTTTTTGAATCTTGTTTCTTGGCGATAGTTCTTAGACATATTTCATCAAAATTGGTTCAGCCGTTTCAAAGTTGTCAGCTCTTTTGATAGTTGCGGAAGGGATCTCAGACGCATAATGGGCATTTACTTTATTTTCAAATATTATATGTGACCTAATTGGGTTGGGGGGTTTTCATTTTTTTAATTTATAATTATGTTATGAATAAAATAAAAGGTTTATTTTGCTTCAGTCGTGGTAAAAACTGGTCTTATAAATAGTGCTTCCATTTTATATCATTTCGTTTTAAACATATTAGTAATTATTTATTTATGAGTACCTAGAGGTAAGGTAAACGTACCAATGCTCGACACCTCAACGCCCAGTAGATGACACCCATCTATCACCTCTCTTACTATGACATAAGATTGAAGGTGCCATGTGTCGAGCATAGGGACGTTTACCTTAAGTTTATTTTTCTAAATATAGTTTGAACGGTAAAGTAGGTACCAGAATGTCCTAAATTATAAACAAGGCCGTCTCGCGTTATGGGTTTTCTGCAACTTCCAAAGTAAATAAGCAAGGAAACGCCATTACCAAGCTCGGTCACTTTAATACATCAAATTTTATGGCGCCTAATATCTACGGAATTGCCGGCGGGCTAGATTATAATTCAACGTCAAACTAAAATGCACAAAAATGACATGAACTCTGAAAACTTATGATATTAATTATTTCATATTATTCTGCTTCAAATTTTAATTTCTTGCGAAGCAATAATACCATTATTTACATTTGATATGTATACATAATTACAAATATCCTAAAACTAAAATCCATAAAAAAAACATATTATAAAATGGAGTTCATTCAGGCAAGGTCCCGAAGATACTGGCAGCGTTCGCCCTTTGAATAGCCAAACTAATTCTTTGTTGGAGGAAGCTGCCAGCTCTTCAGTCTCCTGTGACGTCGACCTTTTTGCTATTTCATTAAATAGCCTCATAGCGCTAGAACCCCACGGAAGAAGAGTCTCGACACCGAACTATTCTGCTTCAAATATGCTAGGGACTTTATGGATTTCAGGAGAGACAATCTCGACGCATATTATCTGATATTCTTATGTAAATAAGAAACCTTAACAACTTGCATTAAAATATATTGATGAGAATATAAATGAGTACAGTATATTTGCCCGACATATTTGCTCGTCAATGTATATTCCCTTATTACGCAAATCACAGTATCTCGGTCGCAACGAATAAAGATTTTTCAATAAAGCAGATAAATAATTGGTTAGTATCTGCTCTTATTATTAACCGCATTGGAAGCAAACTTTCCAGACATTAATTAGGGAAAAAGGAAATCCCGATTTAATTAAACCACCCAATAATCCGATGCCCGATTAATCTTGTCTGATAAAATCCTTCGACCCCGGACATAGTTCGAATAAATTCTACTTTACAAACCAAATTCGTTCATAGGCCGTTATTACCTAGTCAAACCCAACGCCACAGATATTATATTATTACTAGCTGACCCGGCAAACGATGTTTTACCATATATCACCTAGGGGTATTAAAAATAGCCTACGACCTATTCTCAGACCTACCGAATACAGAAAAAAAGTTTCATAAAAATCGATCCAGCCGTCTTGCAGAAGTTCGATAACAAAAACCGTGACACGAGATTTTTAAATATTAGACCAGCTGTTGCCCGCGACTCCGTCTTCGAAGAATAGGGGTATAAAAGATAGCCTACGACCTATTCTCAGACCAACCGAATGTGGAGAAAAAATTTAATAACAATCGGTCAGCCGTTTCCGAAGAGTTCCATAACAAACACCGTGATACGAGATTTTTATATATTACAAGATATGGGTGCCAAAACCTTGCTTGAGATCCCTCCACCATTGCTATTTGACGCGCTAATGGCTGCCGCTATTTAAGTAGCAGTGATTGTACATTTTTGTTTTGTCGAGGAGGGTAAAGACAGCGTTCATCATAGCTAAGTTTCCAATTTATCTGGCATTGCGAAAGTCTATTTTTTTCGAAACGGATTTTCTTTGCGTTTAATAGTAACATGCATGACTAAAACACAGCACACAGCAAAACTCAGCGTTAGCCTTATTCTGTCATGAGATTTAAGCCGCAAACATGAGCTAGTTTCTACCCTAAGCAAGCTGAGTCAAGCTTATTCCTATCCTAAGCAAGCCAGCACAAGCTAGTTCCTACCCGAAGTAGATAGGCATTAGATAACCTGTGATACACCCCATTGACAACTCCCACTTGGGGACGAAGTTATTTTGACATTTGCATTTTATTGATTGTTTTTTCATCGTTGATTATTTTTACTATTATATTATTATGTTTTGTTTTTTATAAATTTTTGACGATCTCAGCATAAATTCTTATATACTGACTTTAATGTATTATATAATGTAATTATTATGTCTGAGTGAATAAATAATCTAAACTAAACTAAACATGGCTAAGAATTTCAGACTGTTTCAAAATTTTTGTTTAGTGTTAATAAAGTTCGTTTGTAAATAAATTATTCAAAATATCGCGAGACACATTAATCATCATCATCATCATCATAATCATCATCATCATTTCAGCCGTAGGACGTCCACTGCTGGACATAAGCCTCCCTCAATGACGCACAATCATTACGGTTGGAAACGACTTGCATCCACCAAATCGTCCGTCCATCGCGTTGGTAGGCGCTGCGCTTGCCAGTCCGTGGTCTCCATTCGAGAACTTTTGTTTGGGCCCCAACGGCCCATGAATACTACTGAGAATCAAAGTGCTTATAAACTCAATGGGCATGATACCCTTTTACAACATCATATGGTTATTTTGAGCCTTAGCCAAGGAATATACAACTGTTACTAAAGTATTAAACGATGCATCGTCTAACGCACTGTCGGTCCTTTTTATGAGCCACTGCAACTGGTCTCTCCACCCACCTGTGATTCTTTCCGAACTTTGCCTACACTGTCTTTACTTTTTTAAACGTACCCTTATAAGTTCGCACTATCATTCATATTTGTAAATATGATATAAAACTACTATGTTGTGAATAACAAATGTAACGATTTTTCCTCCACGGGCGCTTCTACGAACAGTAAACGAGACGCCCATCACAATAGAATCCGCAGAATATTTAAATAAATCCATTCTTGTTTCCAATGCAGACTTCGTTCTCGTTTAAATAAGGCAACCCTAGATTATAATACTACAGTCTAGTAATGGAGCAATATCGTCAAGGCTGAAGTCTAGACGGCGACGCCGGCAACCGTTATTAACTTGTCATTTGGATGACGTGGCTTTATTGACATTTTGCGGTGCATGCTTCTCTTTGTTGGGAGATTTATAGTTTTGGTATGACGTCATAAGGCCTCTTGTCTATGGCATAGACTCTATGCTGTTAGACCGCAATGAACTAATGAGACTGGGTTAGAACTTAGAACTGACAGTCATTCCATATGCTTAAGTACGATTTTTCAATCCTGTAGTAGAGTTATTTTAATTAAATTCAATTAATTTATTGCATATAATGGTATACAGATGATTTATTGGCATAAGTCAGGAACACATTATGTACAGTCAAGTTTTGTTTCCGATAACTTTATTTCATGTGTCATAATTTCACTTGCAATACTAACGTTTGCCTTAAAATATGTACAAATTTCAGATTTTTTTAAATTTCGTCTGATGTAGTCGATTAGGTTAATTTGATGGGTTCGAGAAAAGGATGGTACGGCCGCGCCTTTGTTTTGCTCGACTTGGCGGGGGCACGCGTGCCCCCAGATAACAATTCTGAAGTAAATACTATTGCAGCAATGAATTACTTTATGACAAATTAAAATTATGGAAAATGCAGCACTATGGCATATGGCATTCGGGCAAATGATAGAGACCCTCCTGTGTCACTTGCTTAGTGGCAGCGCAGGACCTAAATTTGGCACGGGTTAGATAGATTAGATAGCCACCTCGAGCGCATGGAGGACGGTCGCGCAGTGAAGAGGGCCTACCAGGGTAGGCCAACAGGGCGGCGTCCCGTTGGTAGCCTTAGAGACCGTTGGGCAGATGTGGTAGAGGCAGATCTGTGCGAGCTTGAGGCTGGTGACTGGCGAGAGACGGCACAGGACCGGGATCTTCGGCGTGCACTCGTATTGGAGGCCAAGACATACTTTGGGTCGTTGCGCCAGAGGAGTAAGTAATAAGTAAGATATATTTTGCGAGGCCCTATGATCGCACACCACACATTAAATTAAGGATGTTTAAATTGGCAAAATAAAAGAAAAACTATCGAGGCGCGAGGCCTCCGCTTAGCGCCGCCTCTGCACTTGCTATACATTTACTTACTATACTAAAAAAGCCGAAGCAGCGGGCTAATTTTACTCGTACCGAGTTAGATGAAATATCACGTAAGGTAAACGCCCCTGTGCTCGATACTGACCCAATACATGGCACCTTCAATGTTATGTCATAGTTAGAGAGGTGACAGATGGGTGTCATCTACTGGACGTTGAGGTGTTGAGCATCGGTACGTTTACATAATAATTAATAATTCACCTGATTTTCCTTTACCAGCATTATATACACAAAGTTCCCGTTGTATTCTAAACAAGTGATGCCTTGCGATTTTTTTATCATGGTTTGTGCTGTGTATTAACTGAGTTATGTCATATTGCGTTTAAAACAGACTTGAAAACTCTATTGATAAGTACATGAGCTATACGTATCTGTTTCCGTTTTTTCTTTTTCTATTTTTTTTGTCACGAATAAAAAAAATTCTTTCTTTTTTTTTAGTTAAGCGAAAAAGTGTAGCCCTTTGTCTCCGAATAGTTAATTTATTCGACGTATTCACATTTGCATAGAACACGACACGACAGACTGTTACGATCTTTATTTACTGGGAATAATATTTTTTGAGGTAAATTACTGTGAAATTTAAATAAACCAGTCCATTTTTAAGTAACTAAATTTATCTACTCTTTCGCATTCTATCATGTAGGGGAGACCGGGTACATACCGACTCTTGAAAGGAGAAATTATCTAATTTACAAAAGTGACATTTTGCACATTTACGTTATTATCTGGTTATGCACCCCATGCGTGCGGAGCCTTCAAAAAATATTATCTACATATATTTTCGAATACTCAAACCTTTTTGTTTTTAACCCCCGACACAAAAAGAGGGGTGTTATAAGTTTCACCTCTATGTCTGTGTGTGTCTGTCTGTGGCATCATATCTCTTAAACGGGTGAACCGATTTTAATGTGTTTTTTTACATTTCGTACTAAATACAAACTGAAATATAGATGCACAGAAAAAACCCCAGAAAAAAGACCAATGCTGCGAATCGAACCCAGGTCCTCAGCATTCCGTGCCGCGTGCCATACCCCTACACCACCACTGGTCTAGAGATTAGACACGAATCTTTCCTATACATCATACATTTCAATCTGCTAAATCATCACCTTATGCAGTGACAAACGCACATCTATGTTACACCCTCATCGAGAGATTTTAACACTCCTTCGGAACTAACCGCTCACCTGGACAAGAGATGGCGCTACTGTGCAACTTTAAACAAGTTAGCTATGAAGTATCTTTTTTTGTACATATTTTTTCAACTTCATTTTTTTTATTACTTTTACGGTCATCCCGTGAAATCATACATTTCGTACTAAATACAAACTGAAATATATATTTATATATATTTATATTAATATATATTTCAGTTTGTATTTAGTACGAAATGTATGATTTCACGGGATGACCGTAAAAGTAATAAAAAAAATGAAGTTGAAAAAATATGTACAAAAAAAGATACTTCATAGCTAACTTGTGTTTTTTTATTTGAAAGCAGGTTTTTTGGCAATGGTTCTTAGATATATTTCATCAAAATTGGTTCAGCCGTTTCAAAGTTATCAGCTCTCTTTTCTTAGCTGTGAAAGGGATCTTAGACGCATAATGGGCATTTACTTTATTTTCAACATATGTGTGACCAAGTAAACTAAAACCTGGATTAAAATACGAGTCTTATCGTAGGTACAAATAGTTAAGGGCTGGCTACATGCGATATTTTATGAATCTCAGCTACGACTCACTGAGTCTATTCATTTTCATAATATCTAATACAAGTATAGAATATACTAAGTAGGTATTTAATAGGTAAATGAGTCATTTCATTTCAGAAAAACCACAAGTGAAGCGAAGTTTATGTTCCAAGAAAAGCATAAAACAAGTACTTAGGTAAGTTTATCTTAGAATAACGCAAAAACTTAAAAACTATAATACACTGGTTTTTTGAGTTCATTTGTGAAAGATGAGCAATAAAACAAAGGTGGAAGATGATATTAATGGAAAAGATAAAGAATAAAATTTATTAAGTAACTGCTTTCACGAAGTACATACCTACGTATGTAGTTATTCTCAAATACGTTTCAGAGAGCAAAGCAAACATGCTAAGCAAAGTTAAATAAACGAAACCAAGCATCTAACTTGTATACAATTTGAATGTAAAGTGGCACGTACTTACAAATTATTTACATCTTGCTAGCTAGCTATCACTTGTGAATTCATCCACGGTACTTCTATTTTTTCTCTCTCGGAAAAGTGTGATTTTCCGGAATGAACAACACCTAACTTATGCATTATTTCCGGGGTGTAAACGGTTACGTTTGATGGGAAACATGGGAAGAAACGCACTGTCGGGTTATGGTGAGGATGTGATCCTCTTACGAAAGTGAGAATTTTGCTATAGGTGAAAATTCTGTAGAAATGTATCTGCATTTCTAGCGGTACGTTCGTTTGTGGGCTGCATTACTTGGTATGTGGATACTATCTTTTGAGGATTTCATGTCAAAAAGACCAAAACAGAACTTTAATACGTGAAAGCTGTAAGTTGATATATGGATATGTAATCATGCCAACAAATTGGTAAAGTAAAATATGAAAAAAAAGTTATTTATAGGGCAACTCGCCTTATCTACACGCAAAAAGGGGATGGATTTATTTATCGTATATTTCACATCGCGTAGTAGGTTTTTGGTCGTACTACGTCATTTATGTTTCTGATCGGATACAATATGAAATTACAAATTGCCATTTAACAATATATAATCTACATATTTGAGAGTCGCAGTAGTATTTAAGTTAAACCATTTCGCCACAGAGCCCACAGATTTGTAATTAAGTAAACAAATAAACATTAAATCGCAGCACTCTGTCACCATTATTGTCAAGATTTCAGCTCGCTCTAAGTGCCCTCTTAAGCGCAAAGAATCCCCTAAACTAATATCTTAAATATTCAAAATGTTGCCATTAAGGCTACTTCACTTACGCCCCACGTCGATGCCATTACAAAGTTTCGACGTCAAGATAAGTCTTACGTCTTTTGCGGTGAATTTCAAATGCTACTCGCTCTAAAAAGGGTTGGTACTGAGTACTGATCTCGTATTTTTTATAGGTTATGATCATTCGTGAGAGCGGATGTAGGATGTAGAGTAAGCCAGGGCAACTGTATCGCGCAACGTTTTATGCTGCCGATCGTGAATACGTAATATTTTCATTTCTCTTACGTTTTTACGTTTGGCTTCACACGTACTCGTATATGTTGGCGAGGAGTGTTTTCGTATCACACGTTTTTTTTTATTATTTCAAAAATTATTGTAATTCACTTAATAATACTTTTGGAATTAGGGATGCAGACAAGAAATGTGATGCGTAGCATTCTCGTTTTGTGTCTGTTTATGCGACTTTTATTTGGAGTATTAAACGGACTAGGATTACAGAGTAATGGTCAATGTGAAGGTCGAAAGTCAACGGACATGCCAACGGCTCATTTATCAAATTACTCCAGGCAGTTGGCTGGTAGGCAATGGGGGAGACTGTCACTAGCCGGGCAAAGAGTGGAAATGAAGCAGCAGTAGATAGATGTAGGAAATTTGATAATTTCAAATATACCAGATAATAAATTCTTATTTAACACAAAAGTGGCACAGAAATAATAATTTTGAATCACTACATAGTACGAGGGGCGTTCAATATAAAGTGAGAATGAGATGCAAACTCTTTTAATATTACGAAATTAAATACTGGCCGGTAAAGCTAATCTATCTAGCTGATTGCTATGAAAAAAAAACTAAACATCTTTTGTTTAAAAAAATATACGGTAATTTCTTTCCAATGCTATTGAGTACGTTAGCGAAAATAGAAAAAATTGAACTGCGCGCCGTTATCAAATACTTGTGTTTGAAAAATTTTTCTACGGACCAAGTCAATTTGGATTTGCGGGACACTTTAGGGTCTAATGCTCCTCCGTATTCGACAGCCACACGTTGGTGCGCCGAATTTAGACGTGGAAGAACATCGACAATGGACGACCCCCGCTCCGGACGCCCTACTACAGCAGTAACTGAAGAAATTGTGAAAAAAGTCGAAAACTCAGTTTTGGCGGATCGTCGTGTCACGGTTCGTTTTATTGCTGAAAATGTAAAGATTTCAACGGGGAGCGTGGATAATATTTTACATGAACGCTTGGGTATGAAAAAGGTATCTGCGCGTTGGGTACCAAGAATGCTTACTGACACGCAAAAACAGACTAGACTAGAGATTTGTCAAGAAGCTTTGAACCTGATGCAGCAAGACCGGGAACTTTTTTTGGCGCGATTTATAACAATGGACGAAACATGGCTCCATCATTACGACCCAGAAACGAAACTGCAGTCTATGACATGGAAAAGACCATCATCTCCAACTCCGAAGAAATTCAAGGTGAGCCCATCTGCCGGTAAGGTCATGGGCTCTGTTTTTTGGGATGGTAAAGGGGTATTAATGATTGAGTATCTCGAGCATGGAGCCACTATTACGGGCACATTATACGCCAAACAAATAGCAACATTGCGCAATGAGATCCACGAAAAACAGCGAGGTAAACTCTCGAAAGTTGTGCTGTTCCACCAGGACAATGCCCCGGCACACAAGTCCGCCGTTGCAATGTCTGCAATTCGTGATGCTGGGTTAGATATCCTTAAGCATCCTCCGTATTCACCAGATCTCGCTCCCAGTGATTTCTACCTATTACCGAGATTGAAACAATAACTGAGAGGCCAGAAATTTGAAGACGACGACGCGGTAGTCGCTGCAGTACAAGATTTTTTAAGTACTCAAGATGAGACCTTTTTTAAAAATGGAATTTTAAGTTTAGAAAAAAGATATACTAAGTGTATTATGCTAAAAGGTGACCATGTCGAAAAAAAAATGACATTTAGTAAAAGTTGTTTATAACATACTCATTCTCACTTTTTATTGAACGCCCCTAGTATAAAACAAAGTCGCTTCCCGCCTGTATGTCCCTATGTATGCTTAGATCTTTAAAAACTACGCAACGGATTTTCATGCGGTTTCTTTTAATAGATAGAGTTATTCAAGAGGAAGGTTTATATGTATAATACATGCATAATTGCACCCGTGTGAAGCCGGGGCGGGTCGCTATTATTACTATAAATACAACAAGCTGCTAACCTCCTTGATACGACAGTAGGTACATACATGTGATTAATATTAAAACATTAACGTAAAATTTAGATCCATATTATGTATCCTACGACATGGAACATGACAGCACAATAAAAATCATGAGTATGAAATTTCATCGTTTCTGCTCTGATCCTGACAATTTCATTATATAACTCAAATTGAGTAGGCGTCGATGAAAATAGACTCGACACGTACCCACCGGAGATACTCATAACTGTAGAAAAAGGCTTTACCGCCCGGCTCGATCAATTGAGAAAATTTGCCTACATTTTAGAAACCTTGACTCTGATATCACGATATCTACATGAATATTCAAACTGTGGTACTTATAAGATCAAAATTCCGCGACCTCCGATCGCAAAATTGTGAAAGCTCCAAGGCCTTCCAGGAGCCGAGGAACAGTTCCCGGCTTTGAAATGAAGACCACGTCACGTCGCGGGGTCTTAATGACGTCACAGTTCATTAGGGCGCCCCCGCCCGATCCAGGCTCGCACGCCCACTTCTGCTTTACACACGGCTGGTGGGCAGATTTAATGACGTCACAGTTCATTAGGGCGCCCCCGCCCGATCCAGGCTCGCACGCCCACTTCTGCTTTACACACGGCTGGTGGGCAGATTTAATGACGTCACAGTTCATTAGGGCGCCCCCGCCCGATCCAGGCTCGCACGCCCACTTCTGCTTTACACACGGCTGATGGGCAGATTTAATGACGTCACAGTTCATTAGGGCGCCCCCGCCCGATCCAGGCTCGCACGCCCACTTCTGCTTTACACACGGCTGGTGGGCAGATTTAATGACGTCACAGTTCATTAGGGCGCCCCCGCCCGATCCAGGCTCGCACGCCCACTTCTGCTTTACACACGGCTGGTGGGCAGATTTAATGACGTCACAGTTCATTAGGGCGCCCCCGCCCGATCCAGGCTCGCACGCCCACTTCTGCTTTACACACGGCTGGTGGGCAGATTTAATGACGTCACAGTTCATTAGGGCGCCCCCGCCCGATCCAGGCTCGCACGCCCACTTCTGCTTTACACACGGCTGGTGGGCAGATTTAATGACGTCACAGTTCATTAGGGCGCCCCCGCCCGATCCAGGCTCGCACGCCCACTTCTGCTTTACACACGGCTGGTGGGCAGATTTAATGACGTCACAGTTCATTAGGGCGCCCCCGCCCGATCCAGGCTCGCACGCCCACTTCTGCTTTATACACGGCTGGTGGGCAGATTTAATGACGTCACAGTTCATTAGGGCGCCCCCGCCCGATCCAGGCTCGCACGCCCACTTCTGCTTTACACACGGCTGGTGGGCAGATTTAATGACGTGAAAATCACTACGCTTTTGATCGAAGATTGGATGCTCAGGCTAACTAAGAAAATTGCTACAGGCTTAGCGTCATGTATCAGAAATAACGAGGGGTTATTTAGTAGGTCGTGCATTCCGTATCTCTAAACACCACTATCACTCTATCTCTACTCTATCACTCTCTAAACACGCTCTAAAGAATTTATTTATTTGAACACAAGTAGTTAATTTAGTAGGTCAGTAGGTATATTAAGTTTTTAAGAAAATGGTAGCTTAGTCTGTTAAAGTCAGGTGACGATTTTTATATTTAACTAGCTTTTGCCCGCGACTTCGTCCGCGTAGAATTCCAATTTGTGGTAAAGCTTCTTCATCTCTTTCATTGTATAAAACAAAAAACCGGCAACGGCAACATCCAAAATTATTATCATTTCATCATCATCAGTATCATTTAGTGAATATTATAAATCCCGTTTATTCACTATCCTGTGGGAATTTCAACAAATTTGTCCTTATTCTATGCAAATTTTCGCTTATATTTATCCCGCGGGAATTTTGCATTTTCCCCGAGAAAAAGTAGCCTATGTCCTTAAAGGTGTAGCTTTCTACCGGTAAAAGAAGTTTTAAAATCAGCCCCGTAGTTGAATTCACTTATTTTTTTCCCGTGTGAATTTTGCTTTTTCACGGAGAAAAGTAGTCTATGTAAATAATGGTTGGTGTATTTTCCTATTGGTGAAAGAAATTTTCAAATCAGCCCTCAAGTGATGTTCACTTCTTTCTATCCCACGGGAATTTTTCATTTTACCGAATAAGTAGTAGGGAGCCTAGCCTATACCAACAAAGGATAGTGTAGCTTTCTATTGGTCATTTTTTTTAAACTCAGCCCCGAAGTTAAATATACTATTTTTTATACCGCGGTAATTTTGCATTTATCCGGAAAATAACATCCTATGTTAATCAAGGACAGTGTATCTTTTCTATTGGTGAAAGACATTTTAAAATGAGCTCCGAAGTTGATTTTTTTTTCTATCCCTTGGGAATTTTGCATTTTCCCGGAAAAAGTAGCCTATGTCAATAAAGGATAGTGTAACTTTGTACTGGTAAAAGATTTTTTTAATCGGCTCGGAAGTTTAAGAGATTAATCTATCCCACAGGAATTTCCAAAAATCCTGCATTAAGTTTTTTTGCTGTTATGTATGACCATTTACGTTTATACTGAATTTGAAAAGTTTAGTAATTGTAGTTACGGAGTTACGGAGATAGGGTCCAGTTGATTTGAGTATATAAATCCTGATTTATCCTTATCCCGTGGGAATTTTCAAAATTATTGAAATTAGCTTTATACCTATTCTAATAGTCTACTTGATGCCCAATTTGAACAGTTTAGTAATCGTCGTTATGGGGATAGCGTCACTCTCGATTGATAAAATATATAACATCCCGTATATTCCTTATCCCGTGGGAATTCCGGAAAATTCTTTCTTATCGGATGCCTACGTCATACAAAGGACGTCTCTACTTACAGCGGTTTAGGCTGTGCGTTAATCCGCCAGTCAGTCATTTAGGGCTTCAGGACAAAGCATTTTATATGTATTTGCATTGCACCAAGCTTTTATGCGAGTTCAACAATGATGTTTGAATACTCAATTCGATTTTATTCGAAAAATGTTGAACTCACATAAAAGCTTCATCATCATCATCATCATTTCAGCCGTAGGACGTCCACTGCTGGACATAGGCCTCCCTCATTGACGCCCAATCATTACGGTTGGAAGCGACTTGCATCCACCTTGAACCTGCGGCCTTCACCAAAACGTCCGTCCATCTCGTTGGTGGACGTCCCACGCTGTGCTTGTAAAAGCAAAAGCTTGGTGAAATGCAAATACTACTTATTATAATTAGTTATTATCAGAGATCAGATCAGGGAGTGGTTGACAAACGTAGACAAAAGGTTTGCAAAATTTGAAGTTTCGTTTCGTTTACATTGTGTCAAAATAAAAAGTAATTTAAATCAAAAGCAATAGGGAGTATTGATATCAACTTCGAAGCAAATCACCCCCAAAATAACTTTCTACTCCTTTTTAACCCCGTCAAGGGATGAATTTCAATAAATACGAAACACGTCTTCCATCAATTCTGTTATAGAATGTTTATGCAAAATTTGAAGTAGATTGGATCAAGGAATCACGTTGTCCCATACAAACTTTGCCCCCCTTTTTTACCCCCTTAGGAGTAGAACTACGAAAAATCCTTTCTTATCGGATGCCTACGTCATACAAAGAACACACCCTCCAAGTTTCAGGTCTCTACGATCAGCGGTTTAGGCTGTGCGTTGATCCGTCAGTCAGGACAAAGGATTTTATATGTATAGATTAGATATTTCAGGTTACTAAAGTTCTAAATTTTTATTACAATGAATTTATTACAAGAAAAAATAAAAACACATAAAATTAACTAAAACGAGCTTCCTCTTCCAAAGATAGGGCAGCGCGGGGCATTGTACCTAAGACGCTAGCCGCCTTGCCCCGCTGCACTGCGAGGCTCAGTTTTTGGGCGAAGAAAAAGCCTGCTCTTAGGTCGCCAGAGACGCCAATTTAAGATAGGTAGGTAGGTAGGAGCGTTACAACTTAGGGATCTTTAAAAAACGAGCCTACCAATTCCTAAAAGGGTCGGCTACGCACCTGTGATGCCCCCCGTGTTACAGGTGTCCATGAGCGACGGTGATCGCTTTCCATCAGGTGACCCGTCTGCTCGTTTGCCACCTCTTATATATAAAAAAAAAAGGTTTTTAAAACTAAGCTAAAATTAAACTTTTTATAATTAAGTTTTATTCATGGTGTTTTTTTCTTTTCCTACTCCTGTACTTTTATCTGTTTTTTACATGGTCACGAACAAATATATAAGAACATAGATAATATGACTGCAGAAAGTCTATACTTAATCTATTCGTCATAACAGCACTTGTGTCGTAATGTCGTAGCTGCCACATAATATATTATTAAATGTAGGGTACACTCAACACTAAAGCCCAGTTTAGACCTGCTGAGTTGAGTAGAGTAGGGTACAGTCGGGTACAGTAGGGTAAAATAGGGTACAGTAGGGTACAGTCGAGTACAGTAGGGTAAAATAGGGTACAGTAGGGTACAGTCGGGTACAGTAGGGTAAAATAGGGTACAGTAGGGTACAGTCGGGTACAGTAGGGTACAGTCGGGTACAGTCGGGTACAGTAGGGTAAAATAGGGTACAGTAGGGTACAGTCGGGTACAGTAGGGTAAAATAGGGTACAGTTGGGTACAGTTGGGTACAGTCGGGTACAGTAGGGTACAGTAGAGTACAGTCGGATACAGTAGGGTAAAATAGGGTACAGTAGGGTACAGTCGGGTACAGTAGGGTAAAAAAGGGTACAGTAGTGTACAGTCGGGTACAGTAGGGTAAAATAGGGTACAGTAGGGTACAGTCGGGTACAGTAGGGTAAAATAGGGTACAGCTGGGTACTTTAGGGTAAAATAGGGTACAGTTGGGAACAGTCGGGTACAGTAGGGTAAAATAGGGTACAGTAGAGTACAGTCGGGTACAGTAGGGTAAAATAGGGTACAGTAGGGTACAGTAGGGTAAAATAGGGTACAGTAGGGTACAGTCGGGTACAGTCGGGTACAGTAGGGTAAAATAGGGTACAGTCGGGTACAGTCCGGGTACAGTAGGGTACAGAAGGGTACATTAGGGTACAGTAGGGTACCCGACTGTACCCTACTGTACCCTATTTTACTCTACTGTACCCGACTGTACCCTACTGTACCCTATTTTACCCTACTGTACCCTACTGTACCCTATTTTACCCTACTGTACCCGACTGTACCCTACTGTACCCTATTTTACCCTACTGTACCCGACTGTACCCTACTGTACCCTATTTTACCCTACTGTACCCGACTGTACCCTACTGTACCCTATTTTACCCTACTGTACCCGACAGTACCCTATTTTACCCTACTGTACCCGACTGTACCCTACTGTACCCTATTTTACCCTATTGTACCCGACTGTACCCTACTGTACCCTATTTTACCCTATTGTACCCGACTGTACCCCATTGTACCCTATTTTACCCTACTGTACCCGACTGTACCCGACTGTACCCGACTGTACCCCATTTTACCCTACTGTACCCGACTGTAGTAGTAGAGTCGAGTCGTAGAAAAAATATTGTATGCAACGGTGTATAATTTGGTCTTAACGGCTCGTGCCGTCTTCGATTGCGAAACTCACGTTCGCTCATATCGCAACTCACGTCACTCGCCTTTTAAGACCTCACTTATACAACCGTTGCATAAAATACTATAATAGGCATGATGTGTATTCCTAGATTCGTATTCAAATAGTCATACATAATAAAAGCCGTGGTGGGCGACTGGTCTAGCCTATGGCCTCTCAAGCAGAGGGTCTTGAGTTCGTGCCCGGGCTCGCACCTCTGAGTTAGAACAAACCTCACTCCGCACTTCCCAATCTGCGCTGAGCCCGCGTGGGAACTACGGCCCAAGCCCCCTCGTTCTGAAAGGAGGCCTGTGCCCAGCAGTGGGACATATTTAAGCTAGGATGATGATGTTGATGAAAAAGTCATACATAGCTCATGAACAAGCAATAAAGTTTGCTAAATTATTCACAAAACAATGTTCATATTGTAAGTATCAAATAAAATTAATAATTATTTATTAACTGATGTAAATGCGATTATTTCTTTAGTAAATATTTAGGTATTATTGTTATTCTCCTAAAAACAAACAAATAAATAAAGAAAAATAAATATACATAGATCTTGAATTATGAAGTCAACTAATTGTAAAAGGGAATAAGAATTCCAAGGAAGCAGTGCAAGTTATTTTTCTTGTGAAGTTTATTTTGAAATTCATACCGCCCCGCCCCGTCTTGTTTAGCTTTGCTAGTGGGAATTACAAATTATTTTCTTTGAACAAAGCAACCTTATTTAAAGCAACTTGTACTTTTGTAATTAGTTCAGTCGCAAACAGTATTGATTGATCTTTCTTGCAACATATCAATTTTTGATAATGTTCACTAATCAAATCATCAACCAAGACTGGCGACTACATTATTTTACCTTCATAAGTGCACAGCAAGACTTTTTTAATTATATTTTTAGGGTTTGAAAACAATATCGTGGTTCACAATCTCAAATACTTAATTATATTAACATCCTGATTTTTTTTTTATGCAGATGTTTGTATTTATTTGCTGCGTAAAAGGTCACACTTCTTTCTTTATTGTTTAGGTTTTATTGTATGTAGTGTACTATGTTATTTATGTCTAACTTGGTTTAGTTATGTTACTGTGGACCCACTGAAAATCAGCGTCGTGGCACCGCATGCTGAGGGGGGGTGTCCTTTCTTTGTAGCAACTAAGTTAATTCGTATTATGGTAGTTGTTCAAAAATAAATATTACCTGTTCTACAATAGATAAAACTATTTATAAATATTTTATAATTATTTGATCAATAATTACACAAACCCAATGACTAAAATGGATAAACCAGATAATTGTAATATAGTCTGACAATAAAGGGTATAACGGATAAAATATTATAGTCATCTGAAAACCGGATAGCCTAGAGGTTCCGGTTTCGATGCGTGGTCAATTCGGATATTGTGAATAAAAAAATACGAAGGATGTTCTACTAGAGTCTCGTTTGTAGGTATAATATATTTAATTATTTTTTTGTGTAAATGTCTTAGTATACATGTTTTGTTGTCCATTGGCTAGTACACATAGTAAACGTTTTGTTCATTCAAAGGCTAACCAAATTAGTATCAATTGTCTTGTGATATTTTTTATCATTTATTTCATATAAAATCATTGCAATTTTTGTATCAATTTTATATACACATGTTTTCCCACTACGTACTTCCATTCGTGCCAGCTTTTTTAAAAACAGCAGTCTAAGAATGGTCGTGAAATAAAACGCAAGTTAAGGTGTGAGCAATTGAAGCCCTAAAAGATATCCAGTATTGCTGAGTAATCCATCGCCGTGCAGCTCTAATATTACTAAGTGACACCCACGTCACTCCCCAAAGCCACCATCCACATAAAGAACCAAGAAACAAAACGCAACATCTCAAAACACAATGCATCGTTCCCTATGCAGGTGTTGAACACTATATCGCAAGAGCAATGTTAAGTTTCGACATATTACTATATTTTTGAGAGTGTTTGTTCCATAGAAGTGCAAAATCTGCGATGTACGTAATTTTCGCGCTTATATTTCGTTAACAAACCAACAAAAAAATACAATAAACAACTTTAATTTGTAGCCTCACTTATTAAGTATATTAATATTAAGTTATATTAAGTAGAGATTCAACGTCACTAAGAATAAAACACAGTATAGTGTATTAAAAAACAAAATTACTTGGTTACATAAAGATCAGCATTATGCGATATTTCCGATAAATACCAAACTAGGACGAGACTGGATCTTAGCACTCACTAAGTCAGTTTACAAACGACGACGACGATTATTGTTAACAAATTACACAAATAATTAGTTTGTCCCGTAAATTCATAGTGGAATTATAACCATAAACACTAGCAGTTGCAGTGTGAATTTTTAAATTTGAATTTGTTTTTGAATTTTCATCAGGTCCAATCACGTGTTAGTAAGATAACAGCAGTGCCTCGCTCGTCGTTCTCTCCTCGTAACAGGGGGTGGCGCCTCCCCCTTAGCCTTCCCCGCTCATGTCTGTCTCCTTTGAACGGTGCCTAATGAGAAGCGCCGAGACCTGAAATTTGGCGCCAACTCGAACTCTCAAGTACTCTAGAGCGTCAAGAGCCTACGACTGGACTCAGAACTGGGGCACGCGACTCGACTCTTGCGTCTGATTCACTCAAATTGAACCGTATCTGATCGCCGGGAAGGCAGAACACGCAATAAATAAAATTGTCGGTGACTGAGCGAGTGCCAAATGGCGGTATTGATAGAATTTTTACGATTCTATTTTTAAGAGACGCTTTTATCGTCAGTAACCCGATTTTTCAATTGCAAGGGATATTGGTGGATGAAACCTTTTTATGGACGCGTTTGAAAGATGAAACTGTACCCGTAACGTCTTAAGTCTTAAATCGAAACTTAAAAGTGATTTAGAAAATGTATTGCATTGCTACACAGTTATTTTTATCTTTTTACACCAAGCTATTAGGTATCATTTATGCCTTGGTAAATTATTAATTCAATTGGTTATTAAGGATATCGTTAAAAGCAATAAATTGAATCGACATTGTAGCTATCAAAAATTTAAGATAGTTCTAATGAGAATTTGAAAACCACTTCTAAAATTAGTTTCTTATTAAGAAAAAAAATAGTTTCTTTATTTTATTGGGAACCAAGAATTTTTGCAAGAAAACTTGTCGACTACAAAAGCAAATTACTTAATCCTCGGTAGCTGTGATCGGTTAGCATGAAGCTTATTCAAAGTGAAAATTAATGTCGTCTACGATTCTCGTAGCAGGTCTACGCGACCGTAGCAACCCGTATCGGCTACGAGATTTCTTTATACCATGATCATGAACCAGTCATTAATATTTCATCGAAACTAGGTGTAAATTACATATTAAGCCTTTCCACTGTTACCTAAGTGGTTTAAAGATACGATCTCTTAAGCAGGGGGTCGTGGGTTCAATCGACCCGGACTCTCTGAGTTTCTCGGAAATTTATCTGCGAAATTAAATTACACTCGAAATTCACAATGAAGTTTTAGGGAAAGAACAACATCAAAAACCTGCATATGTAAAACTACAGCCCCCTCTCATTCTGTAAAGATTCCTAAATGTAGGTGCTAAATCTAATTAGCACCGAACTACTTCACTTGAAAGTAACTCTTCATGGTATTGAGTTTTAAATTCTGGTAATCAAAATTTAACTGCTCTCATGGAACTCATCATTGTCATCGTCGTCAGCCGAAAGCCGTCCACTGCCGGATAGGCCTCCCACAAAGAATCATCCACCAAGTATCCATGAGACTCCCGCAACCTTTACCAGTTCATTTGTCCACCTTATGGGCTCACGAGGCAATTAAAACAGTTTTCATAATATTGTTTTTAATAAAAAAAAACCACTTGACGTGATTTAAAACGAAAGTTGGAAATCAATCAACTACTTCGTTATCAAACGTGAGATCTAAAACTTTTCACGTAGATATGAAAATTCTCTACAATTATAAGTCGATTTGTTCGAAAAACGCCCTGTGATAACTATACTGGATGTAATCGTGAATATTCTGTGAATAGTGATTAAGGACTAAAGGCCATTGTAGTTAAAAATGTAGGTAGTTCTTTGAAACTTCATGGCCTAATTAGTTTGAAATGAGACAAGCAAAAACTGATGGGCTTCGTTAAAAGATTAATGGCCTTGGTCTTTTGTATGATAGTACAACATATCAATAAACTACATTGTAGCATCGTCGTGAACTATTCCTATAAGCTACAGTAGTAGCGTCGTCGTGTACTATAGTTCCTATAAGCTTTAGTACTAGGGTGACGGCACCAATCATGGACATGTTAAGCACAGTAGTTCTCCAGTAATGGACACCAAAGATTCAATACCTTATAGCCCACCATTCATGGACTTTAGCACTTATAACCACCAGTTATCTCAGGATAGTGTTGATAGTTTAAAAATGTAGTGTGGCAGTTTCTTAAAATATAGGTTTTCGGAAAAAAAATGTCCATAATTGGTTCTTGTCCATTACTCTGGTGCTATCACCCTACAGCATAGTAGTTAGTTTAGATACTAACATAGCTCGGAGTGCGCCATACTAAGTGGCAATGGTCAGGGCACTCGACGAACCGACAGCCACCGGGCCAGTAAGGTTTTAGGTAGGCGATCGCGAACCGAAAGTCGTGGCGTAGGAAGGTCCCCAACAAGATGGACGGATAATCTGGTAAAAGTCACAACCACTTGGATGCGGGCAGCGCAGAACTGATCGTTGTGGAACTTTTTGGGGATACCTTTGCCCAGCAGTGGACGTCTTTTGGCTGATATGATGATGATGATGAAGCTATATAATCCTAAAAGTAGAGTCACATTAATTAACTAGAATACAAACAAAAATTGGAAAAACATGGCGAGGATCAGGAATGATGAGGAACTGGTTTCGACTCTCAAACTAAACTTATATGTTTTTTTTAGAATTCTAGTTACTTGTGACTAGGTAAAAATCGCTTAGGTAAATTTCCAACAGTGATATTTAATTACTAAAAAAATAATATGGAAAAGATGTATTTACAAACGCTATCTCTAAACAGACCTTATAATGAATGATTTTCTATAAAAGCAGAGGAAAGTATACTTTCTGTAGAGAAAGTATACTTTTTCTGAATCCACCAATCGAATTCATTGAAATGCATTTCATTTTATTTCAACTAATGTCATTGATTAAATTTTACCCATTTTCACTCTGCTCCATTACTGTGAAACCCTTTAACACATCACAGCCTGTTCATTTAAGATCCAAGTAGAGCCTCCCTTGGAATAAATTTACTCCACAGTTTTGTCGACACCCCATAAACACAGCACGCTTTATAATCTTCCACAATAACTTATTCTAATGGTCCGTATTGTTTGAAATAAATCACAAAGAAAACCGAAACATCAGGTCTTCACGAGAAATCTTTTGTCAAAAAACGGGACAAAAGAATTTGTTCTTTAACGAGGCTTTTTGTTTTTTTCTCGAAGAAGCCTTTCATTTTATCTTCAAAATAAGCTTTTCAATGATTCCTTGTTTTACAGGCTAAACAAGAATTTAATTGGCCAGGTCTTTTGTTATTTAAAAGTTTGAACAGCATTCGGTTATACTCGTACCTACAATGATTTTAGTCGTGGGATTTCCTTAAGTAAAAATATGTTCTTTCTGCTCCCGTAACTTTAACGTAGGTGATTTTAATTAATTTTACAAGAAACAAAAGTAAGTAAGTTTACGGTTAAGGAAAACATCGTGAGGCAACCTGAATAAACCTGTGAAGAAATTCAATGGTGTGTGTGAAGTTCCCAATCCGCACTGGCCCCGCGTGGGAACTATGGTCCAAGCCCTCTCATTCTGAGAGGAGACATGTGCCCTACACTGGGATATATATAGCCTGGAATGAGATAACTCTTAAATGTCACACCAATATTCCACGACCTTTGGCCCTCTCCCACAGATTCTTGTATTACGGACCGATATCAAATTATTACATGCTCCTTCGATAAATATTCGCAGTGGGCGTCTATAAGTTAAGTATAAGAAAACATCTGCCCTTTAAAAGTTTCTATAACCACCTACGTACCTTAAAAGCTTTTGTAAATCCTACCCTACTAATGCTATAAATGTAAAAGTTTGGATGTTTAAATGTTTGTTAAGGATTTGTATGAAATTTGGCACACAGAAAATAGGCTTAAGTTGACATAAGTGAAGTATATATTATTCCGAAAAATTTCATAGTTCTAGCGGGAGACGAAGTTGTGGGTAAAAACTACTTTCTCATAAATTAAATACACTCACCTAACGTCTGTTAAAAAAAACGTATCTAAAAATATCTTTGACGTACACACTTTACTTTTTTAATGTGTTCACAGGTTTCGAAATTACCGTTGATGAACAAAAAGAAAATAATCAATCCATGGCCTGGGCTATTGCACAACAATCTATATACACCGTGAAATTTTAGTGGTTGTTTTCCCGAAACGAGGTGATTTAGTTTCGATTGTACAATCGATTTATAATTACTATTTTGACTAGAGTCAAAAATCCAATTGTGAAAAACGAAAGTCGAAAATGACCGCAAACCAATAGTAACGCTTCGTTGGTACAAGTAGCGTACGATCGTACGATAGGTTAGGTACCAAAAATCCAATTGTGAAAAACGAAAGTCGAAAATGACCGCAAACCAATAGTAACGCTTCGTTGGTACAAGTAGCGTACGATCGTACGATAGGTTAGGTACCAACGAAGCGTGACTATTGGTTTGCGGTCATTTTCGACTTTCGTTTTTCACAATTGGATTTTTGACTCTAGTCAAAATAGTGACTATAAATCGATTGTACAATCGATACTAAATCACCTCGTTTCGGGAAAACAACCACTAAAATTTCACGGTGTATACATGTAGGTAGGTATATTTTACAATTTGGATTTACACATTATGTATCTAAAAGATCAGCAAGGATGTCAAAAATGGAGTACATAACGTCATTGTATACCTTTTGTTAACATTCACGTAAGAAAATACTGAGTAAAATAATTTAACCATCTTATATCAATAATATTCCCGACCTAAACGTTACTGGGATTTATTTTTGCTTTTCGTTCAGGTACATTCTGTACAGAACACTTGTTACAAAAAATGACCCGAGATATTGTGGTCCGAAAGCATGCATTGTCAGCAAAAAATACGTGCAGAATAATACACACTAACAGAACTGCGATGCCACCGTGACGCGAGAATATCAAAGATTACAAAAATGCACTATAAATGTACGTACATCGCATTGCATTGTCATTCATAAAATGTTTTGCAATATCGTACTTGATGGAGATTTGTAGGCGGCTTTTTATACCGAGCTGTAGGGACGTGACGGCTTATTCTAGATCTAGACAGCAAAATCTAGAGCTTTATTATTTCATATGATTACGTAACAAAACGTATATTTAAAGGTACTTTGTGTTTGGAAAGTATAGTTTTTAAGTTATTCATATTTTACTGCTTCGTGTTTCCAATTACATTTCCGTAATTTACGGGAAATAAACAGATAATCTTTTATTTTAATCAAGTTGTGTTAAAATCCATCAATATAGTAAAATATGGCCTGTATCATACGTACATTCTCTCATTATGTATTCACTAACTGTTTCCCGCGACTCCGTCTGCGAAGAATTTATTTATCGCTTTCTCAGAGGAAAGCCAAAAGGTCCCTACCGGACGAAGTGTATCCCCAAGGACCCCTAATATTTAAGATAATATTAAGATGATTCCCAGAAGAACTATGCAGTTTTTCGAGATAAAAAGTATTTTATATGTTAATCCTGGTTATCAGTGTCAAATTTTACCAGAATCCGTCAAACCGTTATAGCGTGAATGACTAACAAACATCCACACATCCATCCATTCAATCAAACTGTTATGTTTATAATATTAGTGGGAAGTGCGATGTACGGTCAAGTGCAAAAATATGTATCGATTTAATCTTCTCCTATTTATATACCAATACCTTAATCAGATGACATAAGAGCTATTATGGGACATGTTTATGAGCAAGTAGTATGCACCCATATTTTTACACTTGACTGTACAGGGTTTTTCGGGAGACTTGTGCATGACTAACCCTAACGGATTCAGCTAATTATGACTACAATTTCGCACCACTGTTAGTGAGAATATTATTCAGAATATACTATAGGTAAAATAGGTACCTAATTAATTAATTATGTTGCTGATTAAGTAGATAAAAATAAATAAGAGACAAACCAATCAGACTTTTACACCCTAGACAAATGATGTGACCATAATGTAGAAAGTGAAAGGGGATACATTGGGAGTGAGTAGTGACGTAGTGATAAAAGTAATTATTTCAAGGCACTTACTTGGCAATTAAATTGACCAATTCATTTGTTCGATGACAACTAAAAATCAAACTTTACAATTGATTTAAATAATCGGGTTTCCTGGACTAAAACATGTGTTACAACGTGTGTCCTGGAATTATTTTTAATGGGGTCAGCGATTTCAATATAAATTTAGTTGCGAATAACAAGTTTTCTTAACAAGCCAATGTTGGTAAATCAACAGTCCGTGATTTTATTAGTTTGCGTTAGACCTGCCATTATATGGGTCTGCGGCGACAAACTTCTCTCAATTTGCTTTAAACTCTACGCCAGTTATGTCAACAATGCTAGACCCAAATTATAGTCAACTATGTACTAACAAAACCACTGAACGAAGTTTATACAGCGAAGCGCCGAATATTCTAATATAATGTAAGGCTGCGGTGAAGGATGCGAGGATAGAAACGCTCCGTGAAGCAGTACACTTTTCACAATGATATAACGACAAATTAAAAAAATTAAAAACGTCCAACTCAATTTGGTTACATATGTTTGAAAATAAAGTGAATGCCCATTATGCGTCTAAGATCTCTTCCACAGCTAACAAAAGAGCTGATAACTTTGAAACGGCTGAACCGATTTTGATAAAACATATCCAAAACCATTGCCAAGAAACCTGCTTTCAAATACCAAAAAACCGCATCCAAATCGGTTCACCCCTTTAAGAACTGTTGCCACAGCTTATTAAATGTATACAGTGCACATAAAATTACCTAGAACTATCTAGGTCACACATTCATCCGAGAGAAAAGTTTTTTTTACTTTCGAATAAAAAAATGTTAAAATACGAGGAGATCCGTAGAAGAACAGGGGTCACCGACGTAGCCAAATGGATTAGCTCGTTGAAATGGCAATGGGCAAGCCATATAGCCCGCAGAACAGATGGCCGTTGGGGCCCAAAACTTCTCGACTGGAGACTAAATACGGACTAGCAAGCACAGTGTGGGACGTCCACCAACGAGATGGACGGACGATTTGGTGAAGGCCGCAGATTCACGATGGATGCAAGTCGCTTCCAAACGTTATGATTGGGCATCAACGAGGGTGGCCTATGTCCAACAGTGGACGTCCTACGGCTGAAATGATAATGATAATGATGAAGAAAAATGCTTCAATGAAGCATAACGAGGTAGATTACGATATTAAAGACCGATAAAAATAACACTAAAGCAATTTCAAATTTTTTTCGAGCTGAATTTTACGTCAACGAAGAAAGTGTGACCCTTAATTTAAATTTTTACTCTTTGCTGTCTAACTCTAAATGCAAATGGACGTTGAAAGAATACCTAGCGGTCATCGACAGTCATCGTAGTAAACTTAAATTTAACATAAATATAGAAAGCTAAACGCGCCTCTCAAGACGTAGCCTAAGCCACACCCCGTACGATCCAATTTTAAACACAACACTGGAGGCCTTCAATCAGCACAATATAACCCATTTCATTGACCACTCTGGATATTTAATGATATTTCTATCGCTACCCTACTTTCTTTCCTATTCTTATGTAAATTATGTACAGTTGTAGCCTACTTTGATCGTTTTTGTTAAGTTTCATTGCATTTTCCGGCACTTAACATACAAAGTACTTTGCTTGCTTATCGAGTTTAGATTGTCACATAAAAAATTAAATAAGAGCACAGATAATTTTCATAATACTTACTACGAGTACAATTTAAACTTAAGGTCAAGTTAACAATTAGTTTTTTTTTATTAATACCATGAAAAAACGTAAAGCACTTAATGGCATTACTTCTATCGTCATTATGTGGATAAGGTACAAATATGCGGACAAAATCTAGTGCTTAATTTAGAAGTCTGTTCTGCGCAAACGCAGCTTATGTCAAAGTGTACAACCACGGGAAAATCAAATAAATATCTAACTTAACGTATGTACCGTAGCGTATAAAAGCAAAGATAATAGTGAAATGATTTAAATAATCGAACTTTTTTTAATTTTGCATTATCCACTTTTATTAAGATGAAATAATCATAGAAGTTCCTTCCACAAAAAAAAAGATGTTAAATCCATTTTTAAAAAATGTTTTTTAGCAAGTATTTATTTGATGAGTTGAAAGATCTACTCATTTGTAAAACCCTACACTAGGATATCCTTAAGCAGGTCACATTCTGTCATTAACAGTCATTATTTCACTTATTTTACAGAGTAATAATAATGAAAAAAAAACAAATAATAAAAGCGTGTTAAAAATAGTTACTTTTTAGCGCCAGTTACTATCTTAAGACAAGATGGCGAATGATGCTGTAAGTACTGGAGTAACCTACTTGCAGCCCATTATCGTATCGACACTAACGGGTTTTAAATCCTACTAATATTATAAACGCGAAAGTTTGTAAGTATGTATGTATGTATGGATGGATGTTTGTTACTCTTTCACGCTAAAACGGTTTGACGGATCCTGATGAAATTTGGCACACAGATAGTTAATAATCCGGATTAACACATAGGATACTTATTATCCCGGAAAATTGTATAGTTCCCGCGGGATAGCGATAAACGAATTCTTCGCAGACGGAGTCGCGGGCAGCAGCTCGTTTAACATATCGCGACCAAACGACGACTTAGACTGAATCTGAAAATGCCTTTTCATATCACTGGCATCATTCTAAACGCCTACACAGTGTATTTTCCAGAGTTATTTGCGATAATAACATACGTGTAACACTTCTTATAAAATTACGGGAAGGGAAATTGAGGGTACGAGACGTTTAACATTATGATCGATTTACTACCATGCACCACGTTCACGTGACCGATCTGCCGGCACCACCATTAAGCATTATGCTATCCTTTCATGTTTAGTACGTTAAGTTAACATGAGGGGTCGAACATGAACATTGCAATGATTCAGGTTCAGGCTTCAAACTCGTCGTTTAAGCACTTTTGGGCAGGGTGAGGACAGCGGGTCGGTTGCGGGAGCGAGCTCCACGAGTTAGAAGCGGTATCGCCGGGGTCGTCGCCCGTGGAGAAGCGGCGGCGGCCGGGCCGGGAGGGGCGACGGTTTCGGCGCGCGCTATCGATCGGATCGCATACCTTCCTGCGGCCGCAGCAGAGCATCCTCCGAGCGCGCGACTGTCCGCCCGGCGAAGACTTCAACCTGGCCAGCTTTCGCCACTGCATGGGTGCAGGTTAGCGCGGCGAGTGCCGGCGCGGCCGCGGGCCCGGGGTCGCGCGCATCGCGGAGCCCGGCACGCGGGCGGAGCGCGCGAGCCTTCCTCGCGGAGTGCCCGCCGGCCGCGCGCGCGTGCGCCCTCGCGCCCCCCACTCTAACCCACCCTCACCCCCACACCCCGCTCCCACCGCGATTAATAATTCCGGCTACGCTGCCAGTGCGTATGTGGGTTAGTTTTTTGGCGATCGATGCCGCTATTTGGTGCGAGCCGCTTCCGGTCGCTAGACCATCGCTGCACTCTAGACGAAGGCAGACGACCTATTAATCGCCCCGCCCGTCCACCGATAAGCGACGGATTTATTTATCAGAGTACGACTAAATGTGTGGATTACACTCGAGTGCCCGAGCACGTATATTTACCCCGTGGTTTACGACTATAAAGTTTGAATAGGACGACAGATCCAGATCCAACTTTTTCTGAAACTTTTTTATTTTCATAAAAACGTAGTCTATATAACAGTAGTAAAAACCTCACCTGCGAGTTAAAGTATATCAACACTACAACTCACTCCCCCTCGCCGTGCTACCGTCACCTAACGCGTACAAAAACCCTAATTACCGCCGGGGACATAATAATTAGCGGGGCAGAAGTCAATGTTTTCAGTCATAATGAGCTACAGTTACCTGCACAAAAGGTCGACCGCGTGAGACCGGATCGAGATCGTCCTACCACTCTTCTACTCAGATTAATGGAATTTCAACGACCTTTGTGTGCACAATAAAAAGGCTAGAACGTTAGGTGGATGATACACTTAATATTGTGAACGGCTAGATTGAGTATGACGACTACATGGTTTGTCCAGATATTCGTATTCTATAACCGATGGATAAGACAAGGTCCAAAAATGGGGCCATTCAAGGGCTTCCCGAAAGTTGTATTCGTGATTTGATCAAAGTTGCCCGTCGTAGATAAATCCAACTTACATTTCGCGTCAGTTAAGGACCATTATTATAACAATGGATGTTGATGAATATGATGATATGTAGAGCTCTGTTTAATGCGATGAAAACGTGTTTCCCGTCCTATGTTGCTTGTTTAAAAATTCCGATCTATCACCTCCTCCACCTCCTCCTTTTAGGGACCTTTATTTATTTATTTATTTATTGTGAAACAAACAGTCATACAAAGACAAAGTTACAAATATTTTACATGCTTAAATATGGACCTATAGTTTCCAAAACAAATATGAGAAATGTATTATCATTACCGCAATTCCCATGCATGTGTAAAACATAATAATTAATTATCACATCACACTAACAGAAATGTATACAACTATATTCTATCTTACCCTAAAAACTTGTGTAACCATTTTGTGCCTCTTTACAATTCGTTTACGGGTGCTATCACAAAATCCATTTCAAAAGTAATTCAAAATTAACATTTCAAACGAAGCAAAGTACCTAGCATAGTATATTCATTATTTATTAATTATTTGCCTTAAAAACATTCTTATAATGAGTCTATGTTACAGTTTAATATGTCTATATCCATAAGTTTCTTATTATTGTTATAAAGTGTACATGCACGGTTGATAAACATGTTCTTACAGTATTTTGTTCTACTACGTGGGATGGAAAAATACTAGTTTAAAAAAACTAAAAAACACGCATTAAAAAATAAAAAATAAATTTTAATAAATTCAATTCACTATTCTTATAGTGCAGTAAAAAATCTTAATAAGCAATTATTATATTGTTATATCCAGATCAAAATTTGTAAACAATTCTAAATATTGATAAAATAAATAATAATAGTTTAAAATATTTTATTGTAAAAAAAGCGTGGGGTGCATGGTGTCAATTGTCAAGGATTATCATTTTGATAACATCTTAAATCTTTCTAACTTTACCCCCCTCACCTACAACCCCCAAACCCCCTAAACCCAACCCCCCAACATCCCCCCCCATTTCCCCAAACCCCCCAAACCCCACACCCTTACCCCCAATCCCCTAAACCCCCCTAACACCGAACCCCCCAAACCCCCGGAACCCCCCCTCCCTCCCCCACACCACCACCTGCCCCCCCAACCCCTCCCCCCCACCCCGCCACCTACCACCCCCCCCTTCCAGTTCCATCATCAAACCCTTGTTACCATCTGGGCCTCTTACCCCCTCCCCATTTCCCACAACCCCCCAAAATCACTTACCCCCGAACCCCCCAACACCCCCACCCTATTCCCCGTAAACCCCCCCATCTCCTAACCCCAACCGCCACACCCTAACCCCCAACCCTCTAAACCCCCGACCCCCTCACCCCATACCCCATTCCCCCCCCCCCCACCCCGCCACCTACCCCCCTTCCAGCTCCATCATCAGACCCTTGTTACCATCTAGGACCAAAGTACTCGTCAAAACGAATTAAACGAGCCCAAACTCGATGGGGTTGTTTCGTTTTATTGTGGAGTGCCTTTGGCCATCTTCCAGCTCCATCATCAGACCCTGGTTACCATCTAGGATCAAAGTGCTCGTCAAGACGAATCAAACGAGCCCAAACTCGACGGGGTTGTGTAGTTTTATTGTGGAGTGCCTTTGGCCATCTTCCAGCTCCATCATCAGACCATGGTTACCATCTGAGATCAAAGTGCTCGTCAAGACGAATCAAACGAGCCCAAACTCGACGGGATTGTGTTGTTTTATTACATAGTTCTTATGGCCACCATCCAGCTCCATCATCAGATCAGCTCCATGTTACAATAATATTGCATTGTCATCCAATTTACACATATGTGCAAAATTTCAGCTCAATCGGAAACCGGGAAGTGGGTCAAAATCGCGCCCTAAGGAGTCGGTTACAAACATACAGGTGAAGCTAATATAAAGCGTGTAAAAAGATGTTCATATTTGTTACGACATTGGCGTTCCTTAGTACCTGGAACTCTAAATTGAACGTCTTTTAGCATGTCAGGGTTTTTCTTATTGTACATACTTTTTTTTAGTCTAGGATATTTGTACATTATAAATTTATACTTTATTGTTATTTATTATTATTGTAAATTACACGTTTGAACATTAAAACTCCAATGTTGCTGGAACATTAAAAACTCATTCCGTTGTTTCTGTCCACAATTATTTTTGGTACATTCCGGTTCCTTTGTTCGTGATTGTAAGCTGATATCTCAGATATCTGAGTAACGTACTTAACTAATTGAGCGGAGCTCTAGTTAACAGCTTTTGTTAAGATTATGAAGAGCCCTTGACTAGCTTATTTAGGTCTTATCTCAATCGTTTTGAGTCATACGCAGTATGAAACTACCGTGAGACTCAACCACAAAGAAAAAAAACGGATAACTCACGTCTATGAACGAGTTTAGCTCGACACGTTCATATTTACGTGTGCGTTTGGCAGCAGCCACCGTGGCGTGTGCTCCAAGAGGAAGGGCTACGGATTTGCCCGAAACATGTCGAGCTGAACTCGTTCATAGTGAGTTATCCGTATTTTTTTCACCATGCACAGTATACCGAGAAACAAAAAGTGTCTGTGGATATGAAGTTACGACTGACAATAGCGATCACAAGAAAGTACCTATACTAGGTATAAAGAAATCCGATATGATTTTTTTTTTCAAAATATTCATCATCATCATCATCATTTCAGCCGAAAGACGTCCACTGCTGAACTTAGGCCTCCCCAAGGCTCGCCAAACAGATCGGTCCTGCGCCATCCGCATCCAACGCGTTCCAGCAACCTTAACCAGATCGTCGCTTCAACTTGTTCTTGTTGTTTAAAATATTGTTTCAGCTAAATTATATTTTTGACCGACTGTGATATACCTTGGTGCTTTTTGTGTTTAATTTTTTTGGCGTGGTCTTACATAGGGCAAAAATCACGGCTCAACTCAGTCCTTAGAGTGTTACCACACCAATTGATCGATCATCGATTGGTGTGGTAATACGATCACGATCACCGATCGATATCGATCAATTGGTGTAGTAGTTTTGTCTGATTGACGGTTACCGGTCGATAACCGATTAATCCACAGCTGATCGAAGCTAATGTTTTACGATCGATAGTTTGGTGTGGTAACACCATAGTAAACCTATCTCTTTTTTTATTGAATTTTCTTACATATTTTCACAAAGCCATACTTTTACGCGTGTAAAAGAACACAGCCCTTAATTTGGGAATAGCGTGGTGTGCCTAGCAGGATTGATCGGAGCAATTCCGTAAATTATATTTTATTTCAAAGCGGCTCCTCGCGACTGTCGACATGGTAAGTGGATTTAATGCTTAAATTGCATCAATGTGTGTGATCTGGTCCGTTGCCCGACGTCGTCTAAGAGTACATTAAGATGTCCACTATTATGCAGATTGTCTAATAATAACCGGCCAAGTGCTAGTTGGACTCGCGCACGGAGGGTTCCGTACCATTATCTATAAAAACGGCAAAAAAATCATGCCTGTTGTATGGGAGCCCCCTTAAATATTTATTTTATTCTGTTTTTAGTATTTGTTGTAATAGCGGCAACAGAAATACATCACCTGTGAAAATTTCAACTGTCTGACTATCACGGTTCATGGGATACAGCCTTGGTGACAGACGGACAGACAGACTGACTGACGGACAGCGGAGTCTTAGTACTAGAGTCCCGTTTTACCCTTTGGATACGGAACCCTAAAAAGGTGTGAAAAAGTAATAGCTAATAAATAACTTAAATTTCAATAAGTACTAGATGAAGAAAACTTGCCTGTATAATTCCCGTTGCCAACCATGTCACTCTCGCAACTGAGACGAATTTAATGACACTTCACACTTTAAATATGTGTGTGATAGGATACTGTTAGCGGTTGAAATGCTAACTACATAAAAGCATATACTTAAATTACTTTAATTTATACTACATACATTGGCTAATGCGAACTACTGAAAAATACATACGTCTATTCTAATTTGTATTCGTAATTTGTAATTCTACAGTAATTCTGTATTATTATGATTAAGTAAGTAAAAAAAAGTAAAAAAGTATTTATTTTCTCCACCACAAAGTTTATAATACATACAGTGAACTAAAACTAGTAAGTATATTAATTATGAGTAACGCCTTGATCACACGTACCGAGTAAACGGGCGAGACAGTGCTCTCGGCCGAGTACTTGGTGCGTATAAACAAGCGCTGCCTTGTTTATACGCACCGAGTACTCGGCCGAGAGCACTGTCTCGCCCGTTTACCCGGTACGTGTGATCAAGGCATAAGTATACGATTATTACGTATGGTATGTATTGCGGTTGGGTGCATCTATCACATACAACTTTTATCACAGAATAAGTAATAGTACTAACGTACAGAAGGATCACTCTCGAACAAAAGTCAGCTTTAGGTATAAAAACTTGTCTATTCTTACTGCTTGCATGCGAAATTGAAACTTATCGTGTGATCCGAGCGTTCATATTCCGTTGGGCACCGCTGATCCGAAACCAAGGGCACAGGGTTCCGACTCGCCGATGTTTGGTAGGTATAAAAGTCAAGAAAGATAACAGTGTGTATTAATTCAGTAAACCACCTTTAGTAAGTAAGTAAGTTATTTATAAGATCGTTTAGAAGTCATTGTTTGTTGCAAAAATCACAAAAAAAACGATTCTTAATTACGCGCGACGCGGCTAGCGTGCGAACTGAAGGCCAATTGACAACCTACTGCCATACTCCGCCCGGGCGGAGCGCCGGCCGAACATACCTAAACTGCGGAGTGAACCCCCCCTGCTTTTATCAAATTACTCGATGATAAAGCACATGAATAAATACGGAGCAGAATAAAAACTTCAAACAACGCCGCGCACGCATTACACTACTACACGCACAACATATGTGTGCGTGACCTGTACAGACAGGACGGGGGGGGCGTGCACCGGCGCCCGCTCGGAGACAAACCGGTTTGAACTAGCTCAGTGAGTAGACAAAGTTCAGGTGTGCCGCCAGCGACGACGCGACCGTTTAGCGTTTAGCTACATAGTTCGGGTGTTCGGTTGTTTTTAAAGATGCCTGCCTGTTGTAGTGTTTGTAGATATACAGATATTAGATACTAGGGGTGTAAGGGTTCTCATTTATCATCTTACGGGGCCCAAGCCAACCTCTCCTGCTCGCGGTACACCCTGCTAACTAACAAACGAGGCATAACTGGCGACCCACCAACCCGCACCGGACCAGCGTGGTGGGCTTAAGGTCCGTACCTCCCTATGAATGTACAACTCCCCGAATCGGCCCCGAGTGCTCGGCGATGCGAGGATGCCCGGTGATGACGGTGACCGGGTCAATTCTCAAGTCAGGGGTGCTAAGAATCCCCGAGCGTCAACGACTGCTTTCCGTCATACTAAACCTGCATGTAGAATGGACACTGAGAATCTCAATATCTTGACTTATAATGTCAGAACTTTGCTTAAGGATGACCGATTAATCGAACTTGAAAACGCAATAGAAGACATTAATTGGGACATAATAGGTCTTGCTGAGGTAAGAAGAGAGGGAGAAGAGATTGTAGAAAGAGACAACTGCATATTCTATCACTGTGGAGCTGCTGGAGGGCAACATGGAGTGGGTTTTCTGGTGGCAAAAAAGTGGAAGGATAATATTATCGAATTTTATGGCTACTCGGAAAGGATCGCCGTCCTAAAGTTTCGCATGACACCAACACAGAGTCTCACTGTTATACAAGCTTATGCACCGACATCTGCTCATAGCGACGACGAGACAGAAGACTTTTACGACCTTCTAAATAAGGCTTGCGATGATCACCGAGGAACTTGGAACCTGGTCCTCGGTGATTTCAACGCTAAAGTAGGACCAAGACAAGAACTGGACAACGCAGATATATTAGGACCATACGGGTTAGGAAACCGAAACACTCGAGGTACTCGCTTAATTCAGTTCGCATTTGGACAAAGCCTCAAGGTATCTAATAGTTTTTTCCATAAAACATCGCAACGACGCTGGACATGGGCATCTCCAGACAGTAGTTTTAGAAATGAAATAGATTTCATATTATCATCAAACCAAAGTATCGTTAAAGATGTAGGTATCATCAATAAAATCAATTTTAGTTCCGATCATAGACCAGTTAGAGCCAAACTCAATTTTAATTTCAAAATACATCGCAAAATAACTTTTTCTAACCGTTTCAACAAACTCAATAGAGCGGTATTAATGGCAAATTATGATCAGTTCAACATAGAACTTCATAATCAATTTGAAGGTATGGATACTGATGTGGAAGACGTGAACATAAAGTATACCAACATTATTGAGAGTATAAGAAAAGCCAGCAATAAGATATCCCAGAGACCTAAAAAACTAAGTAAACTGACTGCAAACACCATATCACTAATTGAAGAAAGAACTCGGTTAAACCGAGGTTCAGCGGAATACCGTAAACTGGATCGAATAGTTAAGCGCAGCATCAGAAAGGACATCAGGTATAACAACACTGAATTAGTCAAGACTGCACTCATCAAAAATAGATCGCTAAGAACAGCTAAGCAGGGAATGTATAAAGGAAAGTCCTGGATCACCAACTTGAGAGACGAAGATGGCACCAAACATAGTAATAGGGAAAAAATACTAGATATTTGCACTAATTTCTATAAAAAACTTTATTCCGATTCAGCTAAAAGTTATAACACAGAAGAGTTTATTTGTGCTGACAACATTCCTCCGATTACCGAAGACGAGGTAGATAAGGCTCTTCGAAAGATAAAGCTGGAAAAGAGTCCAGGAGTTGACGGAATCAGCACAGAGACTCTTGTATTTGGCAAACCAATTTTACTCCCCCACCTAACAAAATTTTTCAATCTTATTCTTCGCACCGGTAAATTTCCGCAAAAAATGTGTTATTCCAACATAATACTCCTGCATAAGAAAGGCGATAAATGCGATATTGGCAATTATCGTCCTATTAGCCTTATTTCACACGCCTACAAGACCTTCATAAAAATTATAGAAAGTCGCATTGCTGGGCAGCTTGACCAGCTTCAACCGCCCGAGCAAGCTGGCTTTAGACCCGGATTTTCAACCACAGATCATCTTCATACTCTTAATCAACTCATAAAAAAATGCAATGAATTTAATAAACCGCTCTACCTGGCATTCATAGATTACTCGAAGGCATTTGACAGTATCAAACATTCTGCAATAGAAACAGCACTTCATAATCAGAACATTAACCCAACGTATATAAATCTGTTGATGTCAATTTATAATAACAGCACTGCCAATATAAAGCTCAACCATTTATCAGGTCAGTCATTCAAAATAGAAAAAGGAGTAAAACAGGGCGACCCGCTATCTCCCAAATTGTTTACAAGCTCACTAGAAGAGATTCAAGAGCCTGGCGGAAGCTTGGAGGGAGAAGGGCATTGTGGTCGGCGGCAGAAGACTAACGAATCTTCGCTTCGCCGACGACATAGTCCTTTTCTCTTCCTCGGCATCAGAACTCGAAGTGATGCTTCAAGATCTCAGCTCTGCAAGCCTTCAGGTTGGACTTCTGATGAACAGAACCAAAACAAAAGTCATGACCAATAGCACGAAACGTAGGGTCGAGGTAGATGGGCACGTCATGCATTATGTCGACGAGTATATTTACTTGGGCCAGATAGTTTCTTTTAACAATAGGCAAGACAAAGAGGTCGAAAGACGAATTGATAACGCCTGGAAGAGCTTCTGGTCCATGAAGGAGCTGTTGAAGGGTAACCTTCCATTGTCACTCAAGCGGAAACTCGTCGACACATGCATACTGCCTATCCTAACCTACGGTGCTCAAACGTGGTCCCTGACTGAAATTCAGAAGTCCAAATTGAAGGTCTGCCAAAGAGCTATGGAGCGCAGCATTTTAGATGTAAAAAGAACCGATCGAGTCCGGAACACTGTACTGCGCTCCAAAACATGCATTGTAGATGTAGGTAAAGCAACCGCCAGGCTGAAATGGGACTGGGCTGGCCATGTCTGCCGCATGCACCCAGAGAGATGGGCGCGGGTCACCACTCAATGGGTGCCCCAGGACGGTTGCCGGCGCCGCGGCAGGCCAAGGCGAAGATGGCGGGATGACCTAGACACGTTCTCGAGCGACTGGTCAAACACAAGTGCAGACAGGCCGAGTTGGAAGTCCAGGGGAGAGGCCTTTGCCCAGCAGTGGGACACTGAAACAGGCTATTAAAAAAAAAAAAAAAAAAGATACTTAGGTACTTGTTCGAATAAAATATTTTGATTCTTAATTTTTTTTTTTATCGAGTGACAACCCTATGATAATAGGTAAGAATTTCGAGCTCGGTTCTCTGTTCATGTGATAAAAGTATTTGAGTAAATAATATACTAATAAGTAATAAAGTAATAACGAACAATTTGGAGTGAATCAAAACAAATGATTTCGACTGCAAGTTTTCGTAGCCCGTAGCGGAGGCGTAGCGCGTAGCGTTACCCACCGTAGCGCATACACGTAGCAGTAACCACTCATTACGTGTAGCTGTTAGAGTACCTGTAACTATTAAAAAAACCGGCCAAGTGCGAGTCGGACTCGCGCACCGAGGGTTCCGTACAAATTTATATGTATCTATGAACATCCAGTCTTAGCAGACCCCTGCTCCTAAGCAAAATGTGCGCAGTGTGGGATCATTGTAGATTGGGTACTGATATAGACAGACAGACAAAAAAATTATGCTTTTCACAATTTTTCCTTTATCTGTGCTATAAGACCTTGCTTCGTACCAAATTTCAAGATTTTTTCATTTCATTCAAGAAATTTCAAGGTTTTGATTCCCTTGCGAGTTTCGAAAATTTGCGGAAATTTGCGGCATAAACGGCTGTATCTTTTGATTGCGTTGGCTTAGAAGTTTGATTTTTTACAGCTCCAAGGGACCGTAGACCCGAGTATTTGATATAAATTTCAGCTAGATACCTCCACGCTTTCCTGAGAAAAACGGTCTTGACAGACAGACGGACGGACAACAAAGTGATCCTATAAGGGTTCCGTTTTTTCCTTTTGAGGTGTACCCTAAAAAAAGAAGAGGAGAGAGGCAAAAAGTATGTGGCACAAATATTGGCATTGATTTTCCATTCTTAAAAAAAATGTTGAGGAATAACGAACTTTTTGGTGGGATGTCTCCCATTTTAGGGAGATGTAGAGGAATGCGGAAAGGTTTTTTCCCAGTTGTAACACACGAAAGACTATTGAATAAATAAATAAAAAACCAAGAACAAAAATTTCAAAATTTATGTAATTGAATATGTGTTACAAAAAATATATTTCACTTCTCATGCTCGTCAAGTTTTTCTTTATGTAGAGAGAATGCTGCATAAAATGGCTTTTTATGTACATAAAGTAAAATCTTCGTCTAAGACCAAGGCAATCAGGCGCAAATAGCCACAAACAGAAGAAATTTATAAAATACTAGCTGTTGCCCGCGACTCCGTCTGTGAAGATAAAATAGCCTATGACCAATTCTCAAACCTACCAAATAAAGAGAAAAAAGTTTAATAAAAATCGATCAAGCCGTTTCGGAGGAGTTCGATAACAAACACCTTGACACGAGATTTATATATATTAGATAAGTTTCTGGTTTTTTTATATAACCGGTGTTTTACATATATTACGAAATTAATAAGACTAGGCAAATCTAGTACATTATTATAGAAATTGCAATACGTGAATAATAAGTAAAGGGCGGACAGTGGATGCAATATACGTCAAAGTCATGTCAAACGATATACAAAAGCATAAGATGGATAAGACTTTTAATACATTTTGAGCAATATTTATCTATACATTTTTATTAAAAATATATCAGAAATTACAAAATATCTCTATCCTCCATAGAACAAAATGTAATTATTAAGAAAATACTGGCCACTTGTAAATTATCTCCTCTTGAGACTATTAAGTGTTTATATCTATTACGTCTTAGACTTAAAATCTGGTGTCCATCGCCGTCAGGAATCCTGCACGAAAACTACGAAATGGAATCAAGAAGATTTTAATATTGATGTGATAAACTTTCTAGCTTTGTGTAATATTCCGTGGAAACGGGTCAACAGTGCCGCATTTCGTCAGTTTTTTGCGAAATATATTTGTTGCCAGTGTACCTACTTACATCGTACATTTTGCCAAAAGAGACTATTTTGCGTAAGAAATATTTAACTAAAGTTTACAACCGTAAAATAAAGGAAATTCATGAAAATATAAGTGAAAACAAATTACGGGTGTCGCTGGACGAAAGCACAGATTTTTTAGGAAGATTTGTTGTAAATTTACTTGTGAAACCGCTGATCTCAAATATCGACACTCCCATCTACCTGTTAAGGTGTAAGGTCATTGAAGTCACAAATGCTAACAAGGTCTCAAAATTTGTAATTAAAACCTTTAAAGAAATATGGGGAGATTCTTTTACGACACAAGTTGGTAACATATTAATGTTATGCAGTGATAATGCATCTTATATGTTAAAGCCCGGAAGATCACTAAAAAAGGTTTTTCCCAATATGAAACACTTTACATGTCTCGCTCATGCATTAAGTAGAGTTGCTGAGCACATCCGATCAGAATACTCAGATGTTGATAGTCTAATATCAAATGTCAAGAAAATATTTTTGAAATGCCCAAGGAGAGTAAAAATTCTAAAAGAAAAGTATCCGAATTTGCCATTACCGCCTAAGCCCGTGGTCACAAGATGGGGCATTATTTAACTATTTTGCAACCATGTTCTCTTCTTTAAGCCAATTGTAGTCATATCCATATTAAGTATATCGTTTGTCATGACTTTGACGTATATTGCATCCACTGTCCGCCCTTTAATAATAAGAGCTCGTAAATTTTATTTCCAATATTGCTGGTTAATTTCCTTGCAATCGAAGTGAAAAGCAGAATGTAAAATTTGTGCATTAAACCCATTTTCCCCTCGAAGTGTCTATCCACCGTCTCCGTACCGGTTTGGGTGGCTATATGAACGTCTCAGGTAAAATGGCTCGTTTTATGCTCTTGTTGTACAATCTACTATTTCTATGAAGTCGCCGATTGAAAACCCGGTAGAGAAAGATATTTCTATAATGATCTGATCATGTATGTATGTACAAATGTATCATGGATGTTTACGCATTTAAGTATCTACAGATGTATGTTTATCCGTTGTCGAGAACCCACACTACAACATTGCTTAGTTTGCGGGGGTAGGTCAATTGGTGTACAATTTTCACCCCTACGATATTTTTTTAAGAAACACCACCCATCATAATCATTTCAGCCTATATACGTCCTTGTCCTGTCCCACTGCAGAGTACAGGCCTCCTCTTGAACTAAAAGAGCCTGGGCAGTAGTTCCGACGCGATTCCAGTGCGGATTTGAAACTTCACACACACACCATTGAATTTCTTTCATTTCTTTTGCCGTTAAACTCATAGTAAATTTCAAATGTAATTTCACACTATATTTCGAAAAACTGAGTTGTGAACCCGGGATCGAACCCACGACTCTCTGTTTGAGAGGCCATATTATAGCTACCTACCACGACTTAAGAAACACCACATTTAGGCGATAATTAGCTCATTATTTCAGCCGAAAGACGTCCACTACCGAACATAGGCCTCCCCTAAGGCTCGCCAAATAGATCGGTCCCGTGCCATCCGTATCCAACGCGATCCCGCAACCTTAACCAGGTCGTCTCTCCAAGGGTCCAGGTTGTTGGAAGCCTACCTACACTGCGTCTTCCGGTCCGTGGAAGCCACTCGAGAACCTTTTTGCACCATCGGCCATCAGTTCTACGAGCGATGTTTAGACGACCAAATGGCCTAGTGCTTAGAGAACCTGACTACGAAGCTTGAGGTCCCGGGTTCGATTCCCGTGTCGGGGCAGATATTTGTATGAATACTACGAATGTTTATTCTCGGGTCTTGGGTGTTTGATAATTATGTATTTAAGTATGTATCTATCTATATAAGATGTTTATCCGTTGCCTTGTACCCATAACACAAGCTATGCTTAGCTTACTTTGGGACTAGGTCAATTGGTGTGAATTGTCCCGTGATATTTTTTTTTTTTTTATGTACCCTGCCCACTGCCACTTGAGTCTGGCTGACTTGAATTAGCTCATGTTAGGGATAAAATCAGACCTTAGTGCAGCACCAAGACACAATAGACTATTAAATAAATTAAAATAAAAACACTGTAACCATGAAAATCCATAATCAACCCAATATAAAATATACGTAAGCAATTGTACATTTGTACAATCCTAATGGTTTATTTCGTTATCTTGATGGCGAGTGAGTGATTGACTAGTTAATTGTGGTCTTACTGAAATGTCGATAAACAACGTCTGCTGATCGAAAAATAACGCCAGAATGCACGTTACGTTTCAAACTAGTAAATAAGAGGAAATATACAATAGATGTTAATATAGCATATGTAGCTTATTTATAATTAAGACAAAATAATGGCAAGTCCTTAAAATAGGCTGCAAATGGATGCTAATGAGTTTGATAAGAAAGCTCAAAGTTACTCAAAGAGCAATGGTGTGAGCTATGCTCGAGATCGGAAAGTCGCCAGACTTTAGTGGCAGTAGACTGCTGTCTACTAGAGCTAGAGCCCTAGGGCTCATTACTCGTAGAACCGACGGCCGATGGGGAAACGAAAGAAGATATAGCGTATGTAGGCCCTAAAAAAATATGGACCCACGATCTGGTAAATAACAGGATCCACATGGATTCGAACAGCGCAGGATCGATTGTTGCGGTACTTTTTGGAGAGCCCTTGTTCACCAATGGACGTCTTTTGGCTGATTAAATAGAAAATCCAAATAAAGTTCCAGTATCATAAGCAGACATAGGAATTTAGGGGGCAAAATTGAATGATAGACAGGGAGTTCCTTTATCGATAAACTCAACTATCGACGCTTTTCCCATATGGTAGTGATCACCCCCCGCTTTGTTTCTAAGTCTTATTTCGGAGACAAATATGATATAGTTTAGACAAAGCATATTTTAAATGATAGCTGGGTAATGAGTACGATTGCACTATAAAATGTTTACAATAACCTTGGAAGGCCCAATTTGCTACAATACATAATTATGTCAAAGCAAATGTCAACTTGACTTGATTGTCAATAAGTTTCAAATTATGATAGGCAAATTTTGACGTGGGCTTTACGAGGATAAAGAAGACCAAAATTGATTTATTATTTTGTTTCATTTTTATACTTTCTATAAAATTATATTTTTACAAAAAATACTTGAAGTGATGGGAAAAGCGTCGATAGTTCAGTTTATTGATAAAGGAACTCCCTACCTGAACATAAATTTTGTCCCTTAAATTCCTATGTCTGATCATAAGTATACCTAAAGATTTCCCGGCGCGAACGACGTGTGGTTAGTGTTTGACATAATAATAACATCGCTTCGGTTTGGTATTATTGTCCATATACCTATTTTCAAACGTGTCACATTGGTATAATGCCACTTATAAGATAACGATAAACTATGTATCAGAAGGAAGTCACTAGCGTTGCATCGTTCTTGCCAGGGAAATTTCTAGGTACCTATAATCATAAGTATCATAACATAACGTAATTATCCTTTCCAAAAATCATCCAACCTCTTGAGTATCGTCATTACTTGATGACTTTGCTAGGTTGGTAATTAAAAAATGAATAAATTCAGTAAATCCACGATTTCGCCATAATTTCTAAAAATTATCGATTTTAGGTTAAAACAAAATGTGTTTTCACCTTAAGGTATACAACTTGAGCACAGAATTATACACCGTGAAATTTTATTGGTTGTTTTCCCGAAACGAGGTGATGTAGTATCGATTGTGCAATCGATTTATAATTACTATTTTTACTAGAGTCAAAAATCCAATTGTGAAAAACGAAAGTCGAAAATGACCGCAAACCAATAGTAACGCTTCGTTGGTACCTAACCTATCGTACGATCGTACGCTACTTGTACCAACGAAGCGTTACTATTGGTTTGCGGTCATTTTCGACTTTCGTTTTTCACAATTGGATTTTTGACTCTAGTCAAAATAGTAACTATAAATCGATTGTACAATAGAAAGAAAGAAGAAAGAAAGAAAGAAGACATTTATTCACTTTTACAAGACACACAAATACAAGAAAGTACACACAAATTTATACAAATAAACAAGGTTCACAAAACAACGAAGTAATAAATACACAGATCTGCATGTGTGTCCATGCAAAAGTGAAACGGTCGCTGACTCAGCATTATGCTGAGGCGTTAGACGCCTGCAGCGCTGATTTTCTGCCAGAACCGTCTGTGACACACGGAACGATACACAAATATACTATATAAACTACTTAATAAAAAGATAAATTAATAAAAAGATAATGAATTAACAAACAATTTAGATTTATTATTGCGTAGCATAATATGTAAATAAATAAATACAATAAAGAAAAAGTAAACTGCGAAAACATAACCCTGTAAAACAACAGGTTGGCATATCAAGTGCTGGTTTTATAGGTAGGATTTTTGGAGCGTTAATAAGTGATCCTTCAGCTTGCGCTTGAAGGTGTACCTACTAGACGCTCCTTGGATAGGGGGAGGAATATCATTCCAGCACTTGGACGCCGCAAACTTAAAACTTCCTCGAAATGCCGCGGTCCGGTGTTTAGGCACAAGAACCATAGCACTCCTGCGCTCACTCTTCGACCAAACAATTTTATTGAAGAGGTACAACGGTGTCCTGTAGCGTCTCACACCGAACAGCAAAGTGGCGAGGTGCATGCGCCTGCGTGCAGGCATGTTCAGCAAGTTAGCGGCGTTCAGGTAAGGAGTGATGTGGGACCGGGGAGGGACACGGAAACAAAAACGAGCACATGCGTTTTGCACTCGCTGTAAAAGCCTCTTGGAACGACCAACAATGCAGCCGTCATAAACAATATCACAATAGTTTAATCTGGACAATATAAGCGATTCACAAAGGTTAACACGCAAATCAACACTAAGGTAATCGCGTATACTGTACAGAACCTTGAGGCGGTAGAAGCAGTTACTCACAACTTTTAGGATGTGGTTCTCAAAGCTCAGCTTGCCGTCCATAAGTAGACCAAGGTTATTGGCTTCTACCACCCGTTCTATTGGTTTACCCATAACGGCAACATCCCCGGTAGTCAGAGCATCAATAGTATTCCGAATTTGATGCCTCGATCCAAAAACTATATACTTCGACTTGTCGGGGTTGAGGACTAAACAGTTCCTCTCCGACCAAGCTGAAATACGATCGAGATCTGCATTGACGGCGTCTACAGCAATGGAAGTTTCTGACGGCGCGCAGGAGACGTACAGCTGCAGATCGTCCGCGTAGAGATGGTATCCACTGCTCCTTATACTGCTGACAATATCAGAACTGTACAATATAAAGAGCAGGGGACCCAGTATCGAGCCCTGCGGCACTCCCCGTGTCACAGGGCAAAGAGAAGACCGCAGAGTACCACCATCCACCCCACGCAATACGATAGTCTGCGCACGGTCAGTCAAATAACTGCTAAACCATTTTATCGCCGTGACATCAAATCCGTAATACGACATCTTGGATAATAGCAAGGGAACGCTAATGCAATCAAAAGCCCTGGAGAAATCTAAAAGTGCTAAAATAGTACTTTTTCCAGCATCCCTAGCCTGCAAAATATTATCGACTACATCGAGTAACGCAGTAGCTGTCGATCGACCCTTGCGAAAACCCGATTGCAGTTCAGGTAGGATGCTGTACTTCCCCAAGTATTCCGACAGCTGTTCGCAAACTACCCTTTCCACTATCTTCGACGCACAGGGAAGGATACTAATAGGACGGAGTTCGGACAGATTAACAGGATTAGGTTTTTTAGGTAACGGGGTCACTTGAGCAATTTTCCAATCAGTCGGGAAAGTCATAGTCTCAATACTCCTATTGATGATGAATGTCAGTACCTTCGAAGTCACCGGAAGAGTCATAAGTAACATGTCAATAGCAATCGAATCATGTCCCTTTGCAGTTGTTTTAATAGAGGTCATAATTTTTGTCACAGTTCCTGTCGTTGTTGGTGAAAGAGTAAATTTTTTGTCACTATGTCTATCGAATTCATACCGTGTCAAGTCAGATATAGATACGGCCGGTTTACCAGGTATATTTAAGAAATGCCGGTTTATTAAGTCGGGGTCGTTAAAGTGTGTCGGGAGGTCAGTCTGTGTCTGTGGGTCTGGAAGGACGGTGCGCTTTAAGTTTTTCCAGAGAGTCTTTGAGTCGGTAACGTCATTGATGTGGTGCTCGAAGAAGGCACGTTTCTCGCTATGGATGGCTGCGATTACTAGGCGTTTCAGGTCCAGGTAGTATTGCTTATGAACATCAGCTTTGGTTCGTTTGTATTTGTCGTGGGCTTTGTCCCTTAGACGCATCATCAACTTCACATTGCTCGTCAGCCATGGTTTAAGAGCCTCCTTCACCACAATCGTCTTTTCAGGTGCGTGTTAGAATAAATCACCTAATAGAAACTAAATCACCTCGTTTCGGGAAAACAACCACTAAAATTTCACGGTGTATTGTACGGCCTGTACATAGACCTCCCACTGCCGAGCTTAGGCTTCCCAGATAGCAGTTCTGGGTTATAGGTAGTTTCCGCGCAGACCAAGAGTGGATTGATAACTTCACACAAACTATTTTAATAGTTTGTTTCGCAGATGTATGTAGGTCTCGTTACAATGTTTCACTTCCCTAAAAAATCACGATTTCAAGTGTAACTTCGAACATAGGTTCTGAAATACTCAGATGTAAAAAATTCCAGGCTCGAATCTACAATTCCCTGCGTGACAGCCGAAATGACTAGACTACGACGACGAATTTAGCAGGCGGCTATAGAGATTGAAATAAAGCCAAGAATACTTTCTTATATCAATTCAGTGGAAGCACCACAAAGCAGCTCAAATCTAGGCCGTTGATATAACGTGTTTATAAATAACATTCCTCGTTCTTAAACTTTTCTCATGCTGTTGTTCTAAATAGGTTGTACGCGTAATCGAAGTTGTCAGGCAAGCAGGCAATTTGCCTTGTTCCGAAGTATTACGGCTCTGCAATGCTGACAGGCACGGTGAATGAGAATTTTCAATTTAGCTTGTGGTCAATTGTAATCAGAACAGCGTAATAGTAAATCTATAATAATTAGAGTTGAAAATTAAGTTATACAAAGAAACTTTTTATTAATATACAATGTACGTACGTATGTATGTTGTCAATCAATTAGCTACCTCCTGTTGTTTAAAATTGCATGTAGTCTCACGATGATGCGTCTGGCATAACTTCACTTATGACGTTAGCGACATTTACGCCTGAAAGCGCAGGACAACTGCAAACCTAGAAACTGTGTCAACTGCCACTAGAGCTTAATAGCTTTAAGCCGGCATTAAATAGGTAAATGTTTTCTTCTGCAAGTTGTACCTACAGAGGAATTATGACGCTGAATTTTATTTCAGTGCTGACTTTCAAAGTTTGACAATTCGATTTTTCAAATTATGCAGATAAGCCTCAGAACGCGCTTGTAACTTTAAAGGGCTTCGATAATTTTCAAGATAATTTATTGACATATCCATTTAGGAGTACGTTTTTTTTTATATGACTTCAAAAAAGGAGTTGTTTTTTACAAGTATGTTGCTTTGTATCTACCTATTTTCTACGTGGATATGTTTTATAATGCTTACCTTTTGTACCTTTTTATAATGTTTTTATGCTACTATTTGTGTTTTAAATTGCACTACCTGCTGAAATCTATTCTTTATTTATCTTTTTGCAAAAAGTTGCCTGGAAAAGATCGCTCTGAAGCGAAAAGGGCACCTATTGTCTAACTTATATATTTTTTCCATGTGGCGTACAATAAAGAGTCATTGTATTATAAATAGGAACTAAAATATTGATACCCAACTACAAATTCTTACAAAACCATGGAATAGAATAGATAATAAATCAATCGATCCACTGTTGCTACAATCACAACAACCACCTAGAATGGTAGGGGTGGATAATTCTAAAATTAGTTGACTTGGTCGTCAAGCAGTAGCTGGGTATTCATGCCTGAATAACTAATCTTCTTCAAAATAGATCACTTTCAACCATTTTTCCACAGAAATATAAAAGTATTGGGTATGAATTACGATCTACATTAATTGATACTTGGCGGTCTCTACGTTATTATTAGCGACTGCTTTTTCAATAGTATTATGATAGCATGTTAATTTGTGTAGCTAGGTAAAACAATGGTTTACGAATTAACGCTTTCCTTTTGTTCTATGAATTATTGCTGTACTAATGAGACTTTAACTTTAATCAATTAGTTTCTTATAAGTCTGTTATTTTGCTGTTTATAATAATAATAATAATTTATTTATTCGTTAGATAACAATAGATCCATAATTTTGTTAGTAGACAACTTACAAGCTAAGTTAGTTTCAATAATAAACAATTCAATAAAATAAAATAAGGCGAAATTATCATTAAGATCACAATTAATTATACTTGTAATGTAGTACTATTGTTCTAAACTGTTTATTTTGTAGTGTACAATAAAATTATTTATTGTATTGTATTAACAAGGTACAAATTATCACTATTCTTTTTCAGTGAGCACACGATTATTACATATGATTCTATACATTTTTACCAACTTTCAATGGTCCGATTGACTTAAAATTTTACACGTAAATACTATACTCAATAAACTACTATTAGGTAAAAAGTGTGCTAAAAATTATAATTTTGAGGTTTCTGACTAGCTTTTGCCCGCGACTCCATTCGCGTCGATTTTTTTTTACATGTCTACAAGATTAGTTTCCTAACTGTAAATTCATTTATTAGGTATTGTGGAGCACAGCGGATGCCTGATGGGCTTTCCTATAAGTTTGGCGCTGGGAGGATGAATGGTAAAACGAAACTGACTATTATCACTTTTATTCCAACATTTAAACACACTATTATGCATACAATCTCGTACACAGATCAATACTTAAATTAATACACCCGCGCGGACCATCTCGGAACAATTAATTAGATTAAGTAACGTGACCGCTCTCTACGGCTGTGCGGCTAAGACTCCGAGGAAAAAAACGGAATTCGTCCGTTGTCGCTAGGCGTCTAAAAACTGGGCGGAAGTTACAACCCATTTCCGCCTTCTAGAACATTCGCGTCTAATCTAGAAGTTATAACGTGTTCACGGCGCCCTCTGAAGGGGAGTAGGGCGAGACTGGGGAAAAAGACAATAGGTTTGAGGCTACGCCCTCTGCTGTCGAGCGGCGGTACCATCAACCCAGCTCGTCTGAGTTTGAGCCTGACTGGTTGCACTACTCTCCGTCAGGTAGCGATTATTTCAACGGTGTGATTGCTTTGTCCACAAGGCATATTGCGGTCTCTTTCTGTCGGTCACAGGTATAGTCAAACCATTTCATTTCCGACCCCACCGTAAAACTCCCTCGCAGTAAGTCTCATGATAAATGAATGAATGAATTAATGAAATTATTTATTTGACGTTCACAAAGTTTTTCACAGAGCCCTGCAGAACAATTTTCACAGTTTACTTACAGGATACAATCTGCAGCATTTTCCTTGTCGTGCAATGTGATGTCACTGTAACATTTTCCTTATGTGAAAAAGTTATACAATGGATCAAGATTCAATTGATTTGATAGTGCTTACATATAACAAACGACATAACTACCTACACGGTCAAAGACTACAAGAAGCTCTTACTCTTTTGGTAATCTAGTGTATAAATTTTTGAGCTCCTCCCCTGTGCAGATCTATCTGCTGCCGACTGTACCTTTTACCAGCTGGCAGAAGTTCAATGTTCGTTGCCAACTAGGATGGCGACACAATAATTTACTCTGTTTATTTGTGTTAAATAGATACTCGTAGCTCTAGTAGCTCTACATGCTAAGTATATAATTAAGTAAAGAGGAGGAGGAGGAGGAGGAGTGTGGAGGTGGAGGAACTGCATGAACGCACATTTATTGCATAAACGTAACTATTGTAAGGTCGCGGGTGAGCAAAGTAATTGTTTTAGTTCATTAATTAAGTAAAATTTTTTTTTTGTATTTAAACGCATGATTCATCATAAAACATGCAATAATTTAATAATCATTATTAAATAGTACATTACTGCAGATACCAGTAAGTAAGCCAGCCTGGACGAGTAGAAGTTTGATGGCCGAACCACCAGGTGAGATTGTGCTGCGTAGAGCCAATGTGGGTGGCATTGAGTCCTACCTCATGGGGCGGCAGCTACGGTGGTGCGGACACGTGGCACGAATGCCGGAGCAGCGGGTAGCGAAGCGCGTCTTTTACTCAGAACTTCAGGATGGCAAGCGTAAGCATGGCGGACAAGTTTTGAGGTATAAGGACGTGCTAAAGAGGCACATGAGAACGTGCGACAACGTGCTTCTCAGTGGGAAAATCAGGCCGCCAATCGACTGGAGTGGAGGTCTCAGGTGAAGATCAAAATCCACGATTTCGAACTGAGACGGCGCTGTGACTTAGATGCCAAGCGTGACAATTTAAAAGCCCGACCACCTGCGGCAATCTATACATATAAAATCCTTTGTCCTGACTGACTGACGGATCAACGCACAGCCTAAACCGCTGATCGTAGAGACCTGAAACTTGGAGGGTGTGTTCTTTGTATAACGTAGGCATCCGATAAGAAAGGATTTTTCGTAGTTCTACTCCTAAGGGGGTAAAAAAGGGGGGCAAAGTTTGTATGGGACAACGTGATTCCTTGGTCCAATCTACTTCAAATTTTGCATAAACATTCTATAACAGAATTGATGGAAGACGTGTTTCGTATTTTCGTAGACCGCCTATTGTCTACCTGAATTTTTATTTTTGTAATGTCACTGTACTGTTTTTTGGTGATCAATAAAGAATATTTGTATTGTATTGTATTGTATTTTATTGAAATTCATCCCTTAACGGGGTTAAAAAGGAGTAGTAGAAAGTTATTTTGGGGGTGATTTGCTTCGAAGTTGATATCAATACTCCTTAGTGCTTCTGATTTAAATTACATTTTATTTTGACACAATGCAAACGAAACGAAACTTCAAATTTGGCAAACCATTTGTCTACGTTTGTCAACCACTTCCTGATCTGATCTCTGATAATCCTACTAATATTATAAACGCGAAAGTTTGTAAGAATGTATGTATGTATGGATGGATGTTTGTTACTCTTTCACGCTAAAACGGTTTGACGGATTCTGATGAAATTTGGCACACAGATAGTTTATAATCCGGATTAACATATAGGATACTTTTTATCCCGGAAAATTGCATAGTTCCCGAGGGATAACGATAAACGAATTCTTCGCAGGAATGCCAAAACCGCTAGAGTTACACATATGTAATGTATGATGGAAATGTTTATCTTAAATAGTCCTACAAAAAAAACCCACCACAGTATATATCTTTCGAAATTCCCACGGGATAGGGAAATATCTAAACTTTCTTTGTTTTTTTGTTTATAGCAGAATCTCTGAAACTATTGAGCCAATTTTAAAATTTTTTTCACCATTAGAAAGTTACACTGTTCTTGATTGACATAAGTTACTTTTTATGCGGGAAAATTCAAAATTCCCACGGGATAGAAATAAATTATTTCAATTTCGTAGCTGATTTTAATAATTCTTACATATTATGTGATATGAATATCCCCGATTAACAAAAGCTACTTTTTTTCGGGTAAATACAAAATTCCCACGGGAAAGAAAAAACTGAATTCAACTTCGGGGCTGATTTTGAAAATTCTTTCAACAATAGAAAGCTACAACTATTCCTGATTGGTAAAGACTACTCTTCTTCGGGAAAATGAAAATTCCCGTGGGATAGAAATAAGTGAATTCAACTTCGGGGCTGATTTGAAAATTTTTTTTACCAATAGTAAACTACAGTATCCCTTATTTACATAGGGTACTTTTTCCAGGATAATAAAATATTCCCGCGGGATAGAAATAAGTAAATTCAACATCGGCACTGATTTTAAAAATTCTTTCATATGATATGATATGACTATCCCCAATTGACATAGGCTACTTTTTCTTCAGGAAAATGCAAAATTCCCACGGGATGGAAAAAACTGAATTCAACTTCGGGGCTGATTTTGAAAATTCTTTCACCAATAGAAAGCTACACTATTACTGATTGGTATAGACTACTCTTCTTCGGGAAAATGTAAAATTCCCGCAGGATAGAAGTAAGTCAATCCAAATTTGTGGCTCATTTAAAAAATTCTTTCACTAATAGTATGCTACAGTATCCCTGATTGACACAGGTTACTTTTCTACGGGAAAATACTTAATTCCCACGGGATAGAAATAAGTGAATTGAATATAAGGGCTGATTGTTAAAATGATTGAATAATAATAAAAAGCTACGATGTCTCTGATTTTCAAAAAAGGTCCAAAAAGGAATTTCTATCCCGCGGAAACTTTACTTTGCACTTTCCGGGATAAAAAAAAGCCTGTTTCAATCAGGCACAGGCCTCCTCCCAGAACGAGAGGACTTGGGCAGTAAGATTTGGGAACTTCACACCCACCATTGAATTTCTTCTCAGGTGTGTGCAGCTTTCCACGCGATGTTTTCCTTCAATATAAAGCTCATGGTAAACTTCAAACGTAATTTACCACATGAATTCGGAAAAACTCAGAGGTGCAAGCCTGGGCTCAAACTCACGACCCTTTGCTTAAGAGTCCATAGGTCTGACCACTAGGGCACCACGGCTTAGCGGCTATAGAATTCACTTATTCCTATTCCACGGGAACTTTTCATTTTCCTGGCATTATCCTATGTGTTAATCCATGTAATAAACTACCTGTGTGCCAATTTTCATCCAAACAACTAACGTTATTGTCTTCGCGTACGAAGTCGCGGGCAAAAGCTAGTAACTAATTATATGTATAAGTATTTGCATTTCACCAAGCTTTTGCTTTTACAAGCGCAGCGTGGGACGTCCACCAACGAGATGGACGGACGTTTTGGTGAAGGCCGCAGGTTCAGGGTGGATGCAAGTCGCTTCCAACCGTAATGATTGGGCGTCAATGAGGGAGGCCTATCCAGCAGTGGACGTCCTACGGCTGAAATGATGATGATGATGATGAAGCTTTTATGTGAGTTCAACCTTTTTCGAATAAAATCGAATTGAGTATTAAACATCATTGTTGAACTCGCATAAAAGCTTGGTGCAATGCAAATACATATAAAATGCTTTGTCCTGAAGTCCTAAATGACTGACTGGCGGATTAACGCACAGCCTAAACCGCTGTATGTAGAGACCTGAAACTTGGAGGATGTGTCCTTTGTATGACGTAGGCATCCGATAAGAAAGAATTTTCCGGAATTCCCATGGGATAAGGAATATACGGGATGTATATATTTCATCAATCGAGAGTGACCCTATCCCCATAACGAAGATTACTAAACTGTTCCAATTGGGCATGCAAGTAGACTATTAGAACAGGTATAAAGCTAATTTCAATAATTTTGAAAATATCCACGGGATAAGGATAAATCAGGATTTATATACTCAAATCAACTGGATCCTATCTCCGTAACTACAATTACTAAACTTTTCAAATTCAGTATAAACGTAAATGGTCATACATAACAGCAAAAAACTTATTGCAGGATTTTTGGAAATTCCTGTGGGATAGATAATCTCTGAAACTTCCGAGCCGATTAATAAATAGTACATTACTGCAGAGACCAGTAAGTAAGCCATCCTGGACGAGTAGAAGTTTGAAGCAATGATACGAGGCCAGGATGGCGATTACTGGGCGAAGCTTGTATAGTGCTTTTCTCAAAAATGAAACAAGTTGATAAAAATAAAATAAAAGTACGCATTGAAAAAATAAAGAAAATCTACGATCCGCCATTAGATACTCACTCGCTAACCTATGTCTGTCTATGGTATGATTGTTTTTTTTAAAGGTACCAGGCGGCGATGTTTAGATATCTTAGTGTTGCCGGATAATCGATTATTAATTAATCGATTATTTTTCCTCTAAATAATCTAGATGTCGATTATCCAATCGATGTATCGATTAAATCGATATAATCGATACTAAGATTCATACAATGATATCGATTATAATCGATTAATCGATTATAATCGGTCAAGTACACGATATAATCGATTTAATCGATTTTATCTACATACTTGTTCGTTTGTCTGGCGTCTCTAACATAAAAAAAACAATCGATTTAATCGATTAAATGGATTAAATTGTAAAATATTAACAATCGATATAATCGATTAATTGTATGAATCTTAGTATCGATTATATCGATATAATCGATGATTTAATCGATACATAGATTGGATAATCGATATTTAGATTATTTGTGCGCCGCAATTATAATCGACGATTAAAAGATTCACCAACAATTGTCTCCTCTCCGGCAACACTAAGATATCTGCCAACTTTAAATTACAAACGTCATCATTTTAATAAGAATTTTCTTAATTTTGAAACATTTGAAACACGAAAATTGTAATTACAACAACATAAATTACTGAAAAATGTTCCAGTTATTTAATCAGAGAACTATCAAATTCGCATACATCCTCTTAAGTGTGAACTTTTTTATTAATAGTTTAAGTTTTTCACAGATGTAGAAGCACGGCACGGGTTCCAAATTTGAACACTTGATATGTAATGGAATTTCATACTTACTTCCTGGCAGCTCGAGATTACTTCCTGGTCGCTAGCAGCTGGTCTCCAGGATGCGTTACTTTCTACGACGTTTTTGATCACGTAATGGCAACATTTCATACCATTATTGAGAAAAAATCTTTTACCAGTAAAAAGTTACACTATCCTTTACTGACATAGGCTACTTTTTCCGGGAAAATGCAAAATTTCCAAGGGATAGAAAAAAAAATTCTACTTCGGAGCTCATTTTAAAATGTCTTTCACCAAAATAGAAAAGATACACTGTCCTTGATTAACATAGGATGCTATTTTCCGGATAAATGCAAAATTCCCGCGGTATAGAAAATAGTAAATTTAAATTCGGGGCTGAGTTTTTAAAAAAAATACCAATAAAAGCTACACTATCCTTTATTGTTATAGGCTAGGCTACCTACTATTTATTCGGTAAAATGCAAAATTCCCGTGGGATAGAAAGAAGTGAATATCACTTGAGGGCTGATTTGAAAATTTTTTTCACCAAAAGGAAGCTACATCAACCATTATTTACATAGACTACTTTTCTCCGTGAAAAAGCAAAATTCCCACGGGAAAAAATGATTTATTTATTTTATTTATTTATTTATTTCATTCATTACATTTCACAGCATAACAGATCAACCAAAGCACTGTGAAATTCAGATACAATTTTTACAAAGAATATATACACATAAGAACAATACAGTTTAAAATTGAACAGAAGAAGGTCTCATACATTCCTCACACAGTTGTAACCATCTGCTTGCAAACAAATCACAGCCTGGGGTCGATTCGAGGAGTGAGTTCATCTGGTGCAAAGCTCGAACTAGCGGAGATTTTCTGCGGGAAACCGTTCGTGCTGCCGGCGCCGCCAACAAATGGCGACAGCGTGGCCGAAAGAGAAATTTAGTCGGCGAGGGAACATACAGACGCATCAACTGAGCCACCATTTCGGGACAGTCAGAATCACCACGCAAAATACCGCTAGCTATATTATGTGAATTCAACTACGGGGCTGATTTTAAAACTTCTTTTACCGGTAGAAAGCTACACCTTTAAGGACATAGGCTACTTTTTCTCGGAGAAAATGCAAAACTCCCGCAGGATAAAAATAACCGAAAATTTGCATAGAATAAGGACAAATTTGTTGAAATTCCCACGGGATAGAGAAAAAACGGGATTTATAATATTCACTAACTGATACTGAAGATGATGAAATGATGAAATGATAATAATGATGGATGTTGCCGTTACCGGATTTTTGTTTTATACAATGAAAGAGATGAAGAAGCTTTACCACAAATTGGAATTCTACGCGGACGAAGTCGCGGGCAAAAGCTAGTCTACATCTACACTAATATTATAAAGAGGAAAGATTTGTATTTTTGTATTTTTGTATGTAATGAATAAACTCAAAAACTACTCGACCGATTTCAAAAATTCTTTTGCCGTTAGAAAGCTACATTATCACTGAGTAACATAGACTATATTTATTACTAGAAAAAATTAGAGATCCTCGGTAAATCTTACTAAAACCAACCCAAGGTGTAAAAAAAACCGGCCAAGAGCGTGTCGGACACGCCCAAGGTAGGGTTCCGTAGCCATTACGAAAAAATCAAATTATATTTTTCTAAGGATTTCGTATGTGTACGGAATCTTTCAAGTTAGGTATCGTCAATACTTTGAAAAAAGCTCGTATCTCAAAATCGTTAATCTGGCAAAGTGAACTTTATTACGCGCACATCAAGGTTCAGTTTTGTTTACATGCTGATTTGAGATATGAGTTTTTCAAAGCAGTGACGGTATGTTTAATACCTTAGGCTACTATTTACTCTTAAACTACAAATAATTCCCAAGCAATCTTAGCCGCTATAATTTTCCTTGTAAATTTAATATATTTACTACCATTTTCAATTTTTTCAAATTTTTCCACCCAACAGTTTAGATTTTAGAGGGGGGGGGACGGTCGATTTTAATGAAATTTTTCACTTTAATGTTGAATATTTCGCAAACAAATCACTGAATACAAAAATTATGTAAGCAACCCCCCAATGGTTTTAAAATACCTATCCAACGATACCCCACACTATAGGGTTAGTCGACAAAATAAAATCACCCCCACTTTACGTCTATGGGAGGTACCCTAAAAAAAGTTTTTTTAGTTTTTTTTATTTAACCACTTTGTCGGCGTGACTAATATATATATATATATATCCATGCCAAATTACAGTTTTCTAGTACTAAAAGTCTCTGAGATTAGCCGCGGACAGACAGACAGACAGACGGACAGACATGGCGAAACTATAAGGGTTCCTAGTTGACTACGGAACCCTAAAAATTAGCCATAAAATGTCTATCATCGCATGCGCTGCGGAAAGTATTGATGATAGAACAAAAAAATGTTCTACAATATTATAGAACATATCAATATCTACAAAAGACTTCGCGAGACCATATGACCAATTATTGTAGTTAAGTACGTCACTATTACTACTTTTTTACATTTTAAAAGATGATAGAAATGCCTATCAAAATCAGACCATGTTTTCCACACCTTTGCATTAATTCTTATCCAAATTAATTATTTCGTATTCAAGACTGGTTCAATACCTGTTGATTTCTTTTTAATTATCGAAATCGGACATTCCGTTCAAAAAATATTACGAAATTAAAAATGTCAATATAAATAAATGCCTTAGATTTTAATTTTGGAAATTATGACAAACTAGCGACCCGCCCCGGCTTCGCTCGGGTGCAATTATGCATGTATTATACATTATAAACCTTCCTCTTGAATCACTCTATCTATTAAAAAAAACCGCATCAAAATCTGTTGCGTAGTTTTAAAGATCTAAGCCAGACAGACAAACGACAAGACAAGCGGGACAGACAGACAGACAGCGGGAAGTTACTTTGTTATAATACTATGTAGTGATAGTGATTGAGTCATGTAGCTACGTTATAATTAGCATACTTATATATAAGACCGCGACGACCGCTTTAGCCTAGTTGGTAGTGACCCTGCCTACGAAGCAAGAGGTCCTGGGTTCGAATCCCGGTAAGGGCATTTATTTGTATGATGAGCACGAATATTTGTTCCTGAGTTATGGATGTTTTCTATGTATTTAAGTATTTATTTATCTATATAAGTATGTTTATCGTCGTCTAGTACCCATAGTACAAGCTTTGCTTAGTTTGGGACTAGGTCGATTTGTGTAAGATTGTCCCCTTATATATATATTTTTTTTTTTTAAGTTTAATTATCTTTATTTATCCCAAAATGTTTATAAAGATAATAGATTAGTGTAGATAAAATAAACATTCCAAATAAAATACAGATCATTTCGGTGGGACCTGCCTGCCAATCAAAAAAATTAGGGTCAATTTATGATTGCTCACGGACATGAGGTTCAAAGTAGCTTTACGTTTCGCTAAGTATAGCATTGAAAAGGTTAAAAAAGCCACTAGAGAATTATAAGAGTAGATTATTATAGCTAGACCGTTTAAATATGTCTTCGCCCGCGCGGTACAGGGGCTGGGGAGTACGATTAGAAAGGGGCCGAGAGAGGTGCGTTTCATAAAACAATTTCATAAAACTCGCGAGATCTACTACAGCTCACAGAGCCAGCAGTCTATCCATACTAATTCCATACTAATATTATAAATCCGAAAGTGTATCTGTCTGTCTGTCTGTCTGTCTGTCTGTCTGTCTGTCTGTCTGTCTGTCTGTCTGTCTGTCTGTCTGACTGTCTGTTACCTCTTCACGCTTAAACCGCTGAACCGATTTAGATGAAATTTAGTATACAGATAGTTTTAGTCCCGGGAAAGGACATAGAATAGTTTTTATCCCAAAAATCGCCCTTTAAGGAGGTGAAAAGGGGGGTGAAACTTTGTATGGAGAATCAATAACCACTTAACCGATTAAGACGAAATTTGGTATGCTTCCACGCATCCTTGATTGCTTGCATGCTTGCTTGCTTCCATGCCTGCTTGCATGTCTGCTTCCATGCCTGCTAGCATGCCTGCCTGCATGCTCGCTTACATGCCTGCATGCCTGCTTGCATGCTCTCTAGCATGCCTGCTTGGATGCTCGCTTGCATGCTCGCTTGCATGCTTGCTTGCATGCTTGCTTGCATGCTTGCTTGTATGCTTGCTTGGATGTTTGCTCGCATGCTCGCTAGAATCCTGCTTGGATTCTCGCTTGCATGCTTGCTTTCATACTTTCTTACAAGCTTGCTTGCTTGCATGCTGCTTGCACGCTTGCTTGCATGCTTGCTTGCATGATTGTTTGCGTGCTTGCTTGCGTGCTTGCTTGCATGCTTGCTTGCATGCTTGCCTGCATGCTAGTTTGGATGCTTGCTCGCATGCTCGCTAGAATCCTGCTTGGATTCTCGCTTGCATGCTTGCTTTCATGCTTTCTTGCAAGCTTGCTTACATGATTGTGTGCGTGCTTGCTTGCGTGCTTGCTTGCTTGCTTGCATGATTGTTTGCGTGCTTGCTTGCGTGCTTGCTTGCTTGCTTGCATGCTTGCTTGCATGTTTGCTTGCTTGCATGTATGCTTGCTTGCATGCTTGCTTGCTTGCATGCTTGCTTGCATGCTCGCTAGAATCCTGCTTGGATTCTCGCTTACATGCTTTCTTGCATGCTTGAATGCTTCCTTGCATGCTTTTTTGCAAGCTTGCATGCTTGCTTGCATGCTGCTTGCATGCTTGCTTGCATGCTTGCTTGCATGCTTGCTTGTATGCTTGCTTGGATGTTTGCTCGCATGCTCGCTAGAATCCTGCTTGGATTCTCGCTTGCATGCTTGCTTTCATACTTTCTTACAAGCTTGCTTGCTTGCATGCTGCTTGCACGCTTGCTTGCATGCTTGCTTGCATGATTGTTTGCGTGCTTGCGTGCGTGCTTGCTTGCATGCTAGTTTGGATGCTTGCTCGCATCCTCGCTAGAATCCTGCTTGGATTCTCGCTTGCATGCTTGCTTTCAGTTAAGGGTAAAAAAATTAAATCGGTAACCCTGGGTTAAGAATTTCAGTTCCATACATTTTGACACTTGTTAACCCTGGGTTAGCAGTTAACTCGCTCGGAGTTAAGTAGCTAACCCAGGTCTGCGCAAGCCGGCCTTAGAAATTGTTAATAATGTACTCCCAGAGAAGTTGAAGGAAAAATACTTAAAAGCTTACAAAGATTTCGACAAATGGAAAACTGCGAAAGGCGCAAAGTTAGTGTCAGAATCAGTGCTTCTGGGTCTATTTCGAGTATTTTTCTAGTAGCCTTGGTTTTTATTGTCTCTCAAAAGGTGAGAAAAGTAGAGTATACTCCTCGGGGATAAAACTGATTTTGCCTTGGGCGCGCTTAAATCCTTCACTGCTCTCAGGACTCCATCTTAATTCCCTCGCTTCGCTCGGGAATCAACTAAAAACCCCCTCGCTACGCTCGGGAATTAAATCTGGAGTCCCTCGATACGCTCAGGATTCAATATTGCGCCCGTGACATAATGCAGTGCTTTATCCCCTTGGTGTACAATCTACTATAATTTATAGTTATATATTTTAAACAAGAATAGAGAGCGCTTTCTAAAAACTTTGAAGTTTGAACTTCGTCTGCAGTCAATAGATGGCGTTGTCAGAGCGAACGTTGTGCTTTAAAATTGTCCCTTGTTCCTCGTAGATAACCAAGTTTAATAACTGGTATTCTACTAGGAAAAATAATTCTTCCTAGCTAACTCGGTTATCAAAAGTGAATATTTTTTTTCGTAGGAAAGAAAAGTGTCAGTGTCGTCGTAGAAAACCAAATAAACTAACAGTTTTTTTTCGGGGAAAAAATATATAAAATATTTGATAACCGAGTTAGCAAGGAAGAATTATTTTTCCTTGTAGAATACTAGTTATCGAACTTGGTTATATATGTATGTGTGTAAATAAATACCTACTTTAATGTACATAAAACACAAAAATAATACAAAACAACAAAACAAAAAGAGTACAAAGGCGAACTTATCCCTAAAAGGAAAAACACGACGTTATCTACGAGTAACAAGGGAAAATTGCTACCGTTGTTTTCAGATCAGACATTATGATTGTAATTTTTTTTCGTGAAAGTCTAAAGAAAAACAAATGAAAACTCGATGACACGTTTTTTCCAAAAATGACACCAATGTATCTTGTTTACCCCAGCAACGCCCCCCCCCCCCCCCCTCCTCACATACCTAGGTGAATGTTCATCGCAATCGTTACAGCTGTTTCCACAAACCCCGAAATAAATGAATATACAAGACTTGCTCGTTATTTGAGCCACATCGTATTCAAATGTAAATAGTTACTAACAGCGTATATACCTACCTACTGGGTTGACAAATTCCAACAAAACTTTGGTTTGCATAGGACCCGTATCCTGAAACTTAGCTGTCAGTCTGGATCGAGTTTTGGAGTAGGTAAACTGGAGCGTACGTACATCTAAACTCATAACTCCGTCTATGCTTATTAACAGCTGCTATAATAGTAGATTGTACACCAAGGGGATAAAGCACTGCATTATGTCACGGGCGCGATATTGAATCCTGAGCGTATCCAGATTTAACTCCCGAGCGTAGCGAGGGGGTTTTTAGTTGATTCCCGAGCGAAGCGAGGGAATTAAGATGGAGTCCTGGGAGCAGTGAAGGATTTAAGCGCGCCCAAGGTTAAATCAGTTTTATCCCCGAGGAGTATACTCTACTAGGGGCGTTCAATAAAAAGTGAGAATGAGTATGTTATAAACAACTTTTACTAAATGTAATTTTATTTTTCGACATAGTCACTTTTTAGCATAATACACTTATTATATCTTTTTTCTAAACTTAAAATTTCATTTTTAAAAAAGGTCTCATCTTGAGTACTTAAAAAATCTTGTACTGCAGCGACTACCGCGTCGTCGTCTTCAAATTTCTGGCCTCTCGGGTATTGTTTCAATCTCGGAAATAGGTAGAAATCACTGGGAGCGAGATCTGGTGAATATAGAGGTTGCTTAAGAATATTGAACCCAGCATCACGAATTGCAGCCATTGCAACGATGGACTTGTGTGCCGGGGCATTGTCCTGGTGGAACAGCATAACTTTCGAGAGTTTACCTCGCCGTTTTTCGCGGATCTCATTGCGCAATGTTGCTATTTGTTTGGCGTATAAAGTGCCCGTAATAGTGGCTCCATGTTTGAGATATACATATCATTAATACCCCTTTACTATCACAAAAAACAGAGCCCATGACCTTACCGGCAGATGGGCCCACCTTGAATTTCTTCGGAGTTGGAGATGATGGCCTTTTCCATGTCATAGACTGCAGTTTCGTTTCAGGGTCGTAATGATGGAGCCATGTTTCGTCCATTGTTATAAATCGCGCCAAAAAAAGTTCCCGGTCTTCCTGTAACAGGTCCAAAGCTTTTTGACAAATCTCGACTCTAGTTTGTTTTTGCGTGTCAGTAAGCATTCTTGGTACCCAACGCGCAGATACCTTTTTCATACCCAAGCGTTCATGTAAAATATTATGCACGCTCCCCGTTGAAATCTTTACATTTTCAGCAATAAAACGAACCGTGACACGACGATCCGCCAAAACTGAGTTTTCAACTTTTTTCACAATTTCTTTAGTTATTGCAGTAGTAGGGCGTCCGGAGCGGGGGTCGTCCATGGTCGATGTTCTTCCATGTCTAAATTCGGCGCACCAACGTGCGACTGTCGAATACGGAGGAGCATTAGACCCTAAAGTGTCCCGCAAATCTAAATTGACTTGGTCCCTAGAAAAAATTTTCAAACACAAGTATTTGATAACGACGCGCAGTTAAATTTTCTCCATTTTCGCTAACGTACTCAATAGCATTGCAAAGAAATTACCGTATTTTTTTTTTAAACAAAAGACAGTTACTTTTTTTTTCATAGCAATCAGCTAGATAGATTAGCTTTACCGGCCAGTATTTAATTTCGTAATATTGAAAGAGTTTGCATCTCATTCTCACTTTATATTGAACGCCCCTCGTACTTCTCTCACCTTTTGCGAGACAATTAAAACCAAGGCTACTAGAAAAATACTCGAAATAGACCCAGAAGCACTGATTCTGACACTGACTTTGCGCCTTTCGCAGTTTTCCATTTGTCGAAATCTTTGTAAGCTTTTAAGTATTTTTCCTTCGACTTCTCTGGGAGTACATTATTAACAATTTCCAAGGCCGGCTTGCGCAGACCTGGGTTAGCTACTTAACTCCGAGCGAGTTAACTGCTAACCCAGGGTTAACAAGTGTCAAAATGTATGGAACTCTCATTCTTAACCCAGGGTTACCGATTTAATTTTTTTACCCTGAACTGTGCAAGTGGTCCTAAGGCGTCTAATTTAATGGAATCAGGAGTCAAATCACTTTCGTCACTCGATATTTTCTTAATGTTTTATCTTCTTTTGCAGTTTTGATACTTAAAATTGCAGCGTATTGAAACTCTCGCGGCTTTTGTTTAAGTATTTGACTTTGTTTTCGTTCGGCCGCCGAGTTACAAATAAATGAGGCGCGGCGCGGCGCCTGCCCGCGGCGCTGAGCACGTTGAGCACCAGCACCAGCAGCAGCACGGGCTGCGCCACCGCGACCAGCAAGTGCACGAGCTGCGCGCCGGCCTGCACGCCGGGCGATTTTTAAATTAGACTTTAATTGCATACCAATAAGAACTACGAGAAGTGTGAATCACATTACTGCCCGGCGGGTTATAATGAAATTCAGTACAACATTACTGCCCGGCGAAAGCCAAGGGCTATAATGATTTACTTTGAGAGAGGTTTGCATGATATATAATAAGGCATTGTCGAGCAGGTGGTGTGAAAAAACTTAAACGTTAAAAAAACAAACTGAAACAATTACTTTGCTCACCCGCGACCTTCGCGACCTAAGCGACCTAAACAAAGGTCGCGATGAGCAAATTAATTGTTTCAAGTCATTAATATGGACCTCCGCAAAGTAACGCCTGATTCAATAATTATTAAAAAAACATTCAAATATTCTAATCATTTTTTTTTTATATAACGCAGTAGGTATTTTATCGCATTCCATAATAACAACAAACAATAATATGGCCACAGTTTACATTTCTAGGCACTCAACATTTCTCCACACACTTCCCAGAATCAAGGTCCCGCAGCAGACCGGGCAAGCACCAGCAGTTGCAGATGTAGTTAGGGTGCGCGGTCGCATGCGTGGACCCGCAGTTCGGCTCGGGCCCGCCCTGCTTGATGCGGCAGTCGGGGCCTGGGTTGTACTCATCTTGGGGACACTCTACTGAGAGCAGGGGCTGGTCAGTATCTGTAACGTGTAAACGTAAACCAGTGGTGTAGCTAGGCGAGGGCGAAGCGGGGCCCACGGCCACGCGTCTGACTCCTTGCGTCTCGAATGGTTCTCGTTTTTAGGGTTCCGTAGCCAAATGATTTCTAAAATGGAGAAGCAATGTACTAGAAACCAGGCTGTTAAGTTGTTCAATAGACTTCCTGTAGAACTAAAAGGTATCTATATCTATACTAATATATAAAGCTGAAGAGTTTGTTTGTTTGTTTGTTTGAACGCGCTAATCTCAGGAACTACTGCTCCGATTTGAAAAATTCTTTCAGTGTTAGATAGCCCATTTATCGAGGAAGGCTATAGGCTATATATTATCACGCTAACACCAATAGGAGCGGAGCGGAGCGGAAGAATGTTTCAAAATCGGGGGTTTTTGAAGTAAAACTTCTATAGACGCTAATCTCAGGAACTACTGCTCCGATTTGAAAAATCTTTCAGTGTTAGATAGCCCATTTATCGAGGAAGGCTATAGGCTATAAATCATCACGCTAACACCAATAGGAGCGGAGCGGAGCGGAAGAATGTTTCCAAATCGGGGGTTTTTGAAGTAAAACTTCTATATCTCGGGAACTACTGCTCCGATTTGGAAAATTCTTTCAGTGTTAGGCAGCCCAGTTAGGGGCGGGTTAGGAGCGGGTGGGGGGGGCGGGTTGAGTGCGGGTTGGGGGCGGGTTGGGAGCGGGTTGGGGGCGGGTTAAGCGCGGGTTGGGAGCGGGTTGGGGGGCGGGTTGGGGGCGGGTTAGGAGCGGGTTGGGGGCGGGTTGAGAGCGTGTTGGGGCGGGTTGGGAGCGGATTGGGGGCGGGTTGGTAGCGGGTTGGGAGCGGGTTGGGGGCGGGTTGAGAGCGAGTTGGAGGCGGGTTGGGGGCGGGTTAGGAGCGGGTTGGGGCGGGTTGAGAGCGAGTTGGGGGCGGGTTGGGAGCGGATTCGGGTTGGGTTAGGAGCGGGTTGGGGGCGGCTTGAAAGCGAGTTGGGGGCGGGTTGGGGGCGGGTTAGGAGCGGGTTGGGGGCGGGTTGGGGCGGGTTGGGGGCGGGTTAAGCGCGGGTTGGGAGCGGGTTGGGAGCGGGTTGGGGGCGGGTTAGGAGCGGGTTGGGGGCGGGTTGAGAGCGGGTTGGGGGCATGTTGGGAGCGGGTTGGGAGCGGGTTGGGGGCGGGTTGAGAGCGAGTTGGAGGCGGGTTGGGGGCGGGTTAGGAGCGGGTTGGGGCGGGTTGAGAGCGAGTTGGGGGCGGGTTGGGAGCGGATTCGGGGTGGGTTAGGAGCGGGTTGGGGGCGGGTTGGGAGCGAGTTGGGGGCGGGTTGGGGGCGGGTTGGGAGTGGGTTGGGGGCGGGTTGGGAGCGGGTTGGGGGCGGGTTGGAAGCGGAATGGGGGCGGGTTAGGAGCGGGTTGGGGGTGGGTTGGGAGCGGGTTGGGGGCGGGTTGGGGGCGAATTGGGAGCGGATTGGGGGCGGGTTGGGAGCGGGTTGGGGGCGGGTTGAGAGCGAGTTGGGGGTGGGTTGGGTGCGGGTTAGGAGCGGGTTGGGGGCGGATTGGGAGCGGGTTGGTTTATTATGAAGTTTCACTTCTTCCGGAAGGATCTAAGGAGAGCCATAATTGATGAAAAAGCAAATTGGATAAAAAAATAAGCTGCCCAAATTACTAATTCCACGCGGACGGAGTCGCGGGCAAAAGCTAGTCGTACAATATAATATTTTCAAAGTTAAATTAAAACAATTTTTATTAAGAGACTGCTTTTATAGTGTTGACGAAATATTTGATGGATGTGGAATCTAATTATTGTATGGGTCTTTGTATTGTTAGCAGTAAGGAATTCAAACACAATCTTGTATTGTTTATTGAATAAATATGTCTATGTCTGTCTAATGGCAAAAAACGGAACCCTTATGGATTCGTCATGTCTGTCTGTCTGTCTGTCCGTCCGTATGTCACAGCCACTTTTTTCCGAAACTATAAGAACTATGCTGTTGAAACTTGGTAAGTAGTTGTATTCTGTGAACCGCATTAAGATTTTCACACAAAAAAAGATAAAAAAACCAGTAAATTTTGGGGGTTCCCCATACTTAGAACTGAAACTAAAAAAATTTTTTTCATCAAACCCATACGTGTGGGGTATCAATGAATAGGTCTTCAAAAATGATATTATTATTGAGGTTTCTAATATCTTTTTTTTTTCTAAACCGAATAGTCTGCGCGAGAGATACTTCCACAGTGGTAAAATGTGTGTCCCCCCTTTAACTTCTAAAATAAGAGAATGATATAAAACTGTAAAAAATACATGATGTACATTACCATGTAAACTTCCACCAAAAACTGGTTTGAACGAGATCTGGTAATTAGTTTTTTTATAATACGTCATAAATCGTAAACTGCAATTTTTTATAGATAATGGTACGGAACCCTTCGTGCGCGAGTCCGACTCGCTCTTGGCCGGTTTTTTTGATCATTCAATACTTTAATTTATGGTGCGCCAGCGTAGCGCCTCGTAAAATATGCGTTGCCTACACTTAGGTCCTGTACCACCACTGGGTATATCTTGGGAACTGAAGAGAAGGGGCCTCGCTGATGCGACTTTACCCATGTCTATGCTACTACGCCACTACGTAAAACAAAACATTTTTAAAAAACACAGCATACCTCTAATCATGTACCACTTTGGATCGCGTTGTGGTCCCTACAGTTTCGCGGCAAGAAAAATTTGGACTTTCCACCCGTCAAATGAAAACGGACACAAACCGAAACCAATCGAGAGAATCCGACGTGAGAACAAGACTCATCACATTCCTGCTTCTCGGGTTTCTCAGGTCTTCTCGCCGGGAGATCGGGAGACGGGATCTAGTCATTCATTCATAATCATCATTCATCAGAACTTCTTAATAACTTTCCTTGGGCCTTCACGGTAAATTTTGAGATGGAAAATAAAAAATAAAAAATTTACCCAAAAAATATAATCATCATCATCATACCAGCCTATATACGTCCCACTGCAGGGCACAGGCCTCCTCTCAGAATGAGAGGGCTTGGGCCGTAGTTCCCACGCGGGTCCAGTGCGGATTGGGATCTTCACATGCACCATTGAATTTCTTCTCAGGTGTATGCACGTTTCCTCGCGATGTTTTCCTTCACCGTAAAGCTCATGGTAAATTACAAATGTAATATCGCACATAAATTCCGAAAAACTCAGAGGTGCGAGCCCAGACTCGAACCCACGACCATACGAAAAAATAACTAGAATAAAAGTAAAAAAAAAGTAAAAAGTCAAAATTCTTTATTCAATTTAGGCATCAATTGATGCTCCTATGAACGTCGAAGAATCTACCACCGGTTCGGAAAAAACCCTGTTGAGAAGAAACCGGCAAGAAACTCAACAAGGTATATTTTTTTCAATCAGATCTACATTGTTATTGAATTACATACATCTAAAGTACACTGACGAGCAAAAATAAAGGGTCGGTTACAAAAATGACGATAACTACAAAGCCCGCTGTGATAGCTTCTTCGAGTAAAATGAGTTTAGTAAAGAGTTTTGTTCTCAATTAAACTTTATCTTCTTAAGAATAAAACTCTTTACTAAACTCATTTTACTCGAAGAAGCTATCACAGCGGGCTTTGTAGTTATCGTCATTTCTATAACCGACCCTTTATTTTTGCTCGTCAGTGTATTTATACAATTTAATTTTTTAACACAGTAGATACGCTATTTGAGACTAGGGATCGCCAATGCAGATCGGAATTATTTCCAAACATCCCTGTCCATGATATAGTCATTAATTTTATAGTACGCCTTAGATATTAATGTCTTCTTCACAATGGATTTGAATTTTGTATCAGTTTGTAAAAAATAACAAGCACCGAAATTGTCATTCTAGTGCTGTTAATTAGATGTTGGAATATGTTAAAACAAATTGATCGAAATAAGTCGATTGATTGAAATATTTGCATTAATTAAAATATCCCGACACATCCATTTCCAACAGTCTGCCCTCTATACACAATTATTACCAAAGCAATAGGTACCTAAGTACCTACCTTACCCAAATGCACTGATTTATAAAAACTCACCTTCATTCGCCGACCAACACATGGCCATGGCCACGTAAACCATTAAAACAAACAAAACAATACAGAACCTCATCGTTACAAACAAGTGAATGACGATATTGCCTCCATCTCGTCTCATCTTATTCAATAAATACTGAATCTATTAACGTATAGCGTCTAACTCTTATGTAACCAGTATTTTCCAGGATCTTATTGTTTGAGCATTAAAATCTCATTTCAAGTATCACGGAAACTTAGAACTGAAGTAATGACAACATAGGACAAATGAGTAATCGAGGTGACGCTTGTTCTCGATAAGGTTATCTGCTGACCATTAATTCGGATTGGACTATTACTTAAATGGGTGGATTATCTTAGTTAGACCACAAACCTGCATTTGATTTGGTAAACAATCGGCTGCTAGATTATGATTCTGGTTTATTCCTATTCGAGCATTTCAACCGCCTCACAAAGACGTCCACTGCCGAATATAAAAAAAAAATCAAAACGTTTATTCTGCAAATAGGTCGCAAAGGGCTCTTTTACATGTCACTTTTTTTAAACTACCAGCGCTTTCGTAAGGACCATCATTGCCAAGAAGAATGCGCCGCAAGAAACTGGGCAGGAAGTCATCTTTTCAAATTAAAATATAATAAATTACAAACTAAAAAACCATATGGAAGTGTAGAATGCTTCCACCGTCAAGAAAGAAAAAAAAGAAAAAGAAAAAAATAAAAAATAATAATATTGGAGATAGTCTTCCAATGTCACAATAATTAAAAATGAATCTGTTAAGGTATAGGTCTGTTAAGGTAGGCATAGGTCTCCCCCAAGCACAAACAGATGCTATCCGTACCGTATCCAACACATTCCCGCAACCTTAAACAGGTCGTTGCTCAATCTTGTTGGAGGCCTACTTACACTGCGTCTTCCGGTCCGCGAACGTTACTCAAGAACCTTTTGGCCCCATCGGCCATCAATTCTGCAAGCGATTTACCCTACGCCCTGCCAATTAAAATTCTCACTCACACGCCGTATGTGTGGTATGTGAGATAATTTTTTCTCTACTGCATAGATTTTCAAAATCGAGGTGTGGTTACCAAAGTGGTTTGAAATATTGAAGTGTTGTTGTTCCAATCTCGTACGATCAAAGTTCTCGCGACGTGTTCTTCCATTATGGTACTGAACGTGGGATGACAATGATATTATATAACCAGGTGATCAAAATGCTTGAATATTCACCCAAATGGTAGGATATGATCTAAGAGTAAAATATTTTTAGAAATAAAAATCAAAACTACCTTATAACTATTTATTTACATCCTTAATGTACTACATTAAAAATCTACTCTAATCGACTATTCTTCCGCAGTTGAGCCCATGGATCTTCAAGCATTGAGGGGTGAAGGTAGTCGTCAATGTTGCTCCTGTTGTCTCTGGTGTAGCTGCTGTTGCTCTCGCTCTGTAAAGAACAAAAGTAACTGTTAGAAATCAAAATTATGCATACTTATAAAAAAAATAGTGACGGACAAAACTTGGCCTAAGCCAGTGAAACTAGAGATTCAAAGAGAGTTGCACTAAGAAAGGAATTTTTAAATTCACACAGAGCAAATTTAAGTTTCATTTTTCTACTAAAATTAAAGGTTATTCCTAGTTTTTTGCACCCTAATAGGGATGTTGACGCCATTAAAAAAATATTCGGAGATACAACTCCATTAAAACAACGCTTTAAAAGCCCTGAAAACCAGATTAATTTTCGATTAACTGCAAAATCAGATTTTTAGCTGCTTTAAAACAAGTAAATAGTTAGTTGATTGAGATGGCGAACAAGTGACGTCATAAGTTGCTATTGCCATTTATACTCTATTAGTAGAGGAGACGTGGAAGATCGACCTCCACCGATCTGATAACTCGATGAGACATATTTTTTATTAAATATAATTTATAAACAAATATGCCTATGATAACTTGCCTATCGAAAAGTGTTCATAGCTTTTTTTATGTTTTATTGTGGAGTGCCTTTAGCCATCTTCCAGCTCCATCATCAGACCATCAGACCCTGGTTACCATCTGGGATCAAAGTACTCATCAAGACAAATCAAACGAGTCCAAACTCGATGGGGTAATTCGTAATTTCATTAATTCAGTATGGCCAAAGGCACTCCACAATGAATCAACACAGCCCCATCGAGTTAGGACTCGTTTGATTTGTCTTGATGAGTACTTTGATCCCAGATGGTAACAAGGGTCTGATGATGGAGCTGGAAGATGGCTAAAAGCCCTCCACAATAAAACAAAAAAAAAGCTATGAACACTTTTCGATAGGCAAGTTATCATAGGCATATTTGTTTATAAATTATCTTAATATATAAAAGAAGAAACTGACTGACTGACTGACTGACTGACTGACATATCAACGCACAGCCCAAACCACTGGGCCTAGAGATTCCAAATTTGGCATGTAGGTTCCTTATAAGGTCTGGGTGCACTAAGAAAGGATTTTTCAAAATTCACTCCCTGAAGGGGTGAAAAGGGGGTTCAAAGTTTGTATGGGGAAACAAGATTAGTTCGACTATTTTATTCGAAACTTCACAGAAGTACTCCTAATGATAAATGAGTAAACACGTGTTTCAGGTTTTTTGAGAATTCAACCCCTAAAAGGGGGGAAAGGGGTAACAAAGTCTGAAAATCAACATGAGTGTTGTTTCTATGGTTTATCGGGTCGCTGGTTATGAAATCAATAATGGTTTCAAAATACAATGTGGCATACGTAAAATACCATCTCCCTGGATGGGGTGCGATGGGGTTGAAATGTCTAAATATCAATATGGGTATGGTTTTAAGGTTTTTCTCAAACCACTGGATCTAGAAACTTGAAATTTTGCACATAGATACCTTATACAATGTAGGCATCCACTTATTTTTGGGAATTCCCACGGTAACGGGGAAAACGGGATTTATATTTTCGATTCCGAGTGACCCTATCTCAGTAACTATAATAACTAGACTCTTCAAATTTGATACACAAGTAGGTATTACATTAGTTAAAACATTAATTTCAGGATTTATCAAAATTCCCACGGGATAAGGAAAAAATGGGATTAATATATATTCAGTTCAACGGAATCCTATGAACTATAATTACTAGACTCTTCAAATTTGGCATAGAAGTAGGTAATTATAATAGTAAAAAACGTTTTTAAGGATTTTTGGAAATTCCCACGGGATAAAGAAAAAACGGGGTTTTTCGTTTTACTGGTCGTAGAAAGCTGAAATTCGGCATATAGGATGCTTGGGGAGTGTAGAGGAGCACTAAGAGAGAGGACTTTCTGATATTCTCACGGGAACGGGAAAAAACGGGATTTTTCGTTTTACTGGTCGTAGAAAGCTGACTTTTGGCAAGTGGGTTCCTTGGGGAGTGTAGGGGAGCGATAATAAAGTATTTCCCGAAATTTTTACGGGAACGAGAAAAAACGGGATTTTGCGTTTTACTGGTTGTAGAACGGTAAAATTTAAAAATTCAAAAATATATACTGTAAGTAGGCCACAAAGGACAGGTATGTATTTTTTTATGTAGGTATGTTCACCGATTTTTCGTTCAATTGGGGATGTCTATTTTTTTGCAATGTATAGTAAATCGAAAACCATTTCGAGATAAATGGTTTTTAACTCGTTTTCTGTAGTTATTTAATTTTAATATTATATAATGAATTTATTACATAACAAATAAGCAATGACCTAAATTATTGGTGTAAATTGCGTGACCGGTCCAAGTCGTACTTTATTCTGTGTGGTTAGAATTCTTCACAAATTTACGCGTGGATTATAACTACGGAGTTTGATTTGGACCCACTGCCTGACATCTAGCACTTTGACAGCGCCAGTAAAGTGACACTAGTTACAGTGTACCACCACGCAAAAAATAATTAAAGGGGTTGCCTTATCGTACGCATTTAGATAGATTTAGAAATTTGGCAGTGTGGGAGCCCTCAATTACAATCTGACGTCATCAACCAAAATAGTTTCAATAATTAATTTTGAAAAAAGTAGTCAACTAAGTGACAAAATATTGAAATTAGTTTCTTATAATTGACTTTTCTATACAAAAAAAATATAAAAACCACTGGTAATTTTTTTTAGACATTCCCAATTGTGGACAGATTTTAAAAAATATTTTTTTATTTTAAAGAATACCTATAATATACTCCTGAGATGGTCCCATTATCACCAAATCAAGATTGATGATGGGATCTCAGGGAAATCGAGGGCAATCTTCAAATTTTGTAGGCACGCATTACGTTTTTCATATATTTTCTCAAGCTATTTAAGTGTTTGCGTCTGGTAGACATCATCTCATGTTGACGAGCTGATGATGGAAGGTAAAACTCCTTAACGGTTAGGAGTTGAGGATATTTTTTCAAATATTATATGTATGTATAGACCGATAGTTGTATTTTTCAGGTTATCCAGGTGAGCTGATGATGGAAGGTAAAACTCCTTAACGTTTAGGAGTTGAGGATATTTTTACAAATATTATATGTATGTATAGACCGATAGTTGTATTTTTCAGGTTATCTAGGTGAGCTGATGATGGAAGGTTAAAACTCCTTAACGGTTAGGAGTTAGTTATATAGGAAGTTTCTTTAAATATCATATGCAAGTATAGACCTTTGGTTGTATTCTTTCTGTTTATTCAGATTTTTAGTGCCCGCTTCCGAATTAGTGAAAAACATTGTATTGTATACAAAGAAATACTGTAAAGGGCCGTATCTACCTGAAGTTTAGTCGTGCTTGCTTGCACGCTTACTTGCACGCTTTCTTGCACGCTTGCTTGCTTGCGTGCGTACATGCTTGCTTGCATCTTGCTTGCATGCTTGCTTGCATGCTTGCATGCTTTCTTGCTTGCCTGTATGCATGCTTGCTTGATATCTTGGTTCTTTGGAATACTCATGGTACACGCGTGCGAAGCCGCGGGCAAAAGCTAGTATTTGATAAAAAATATGTCTCATCGAGTTATCAGATTGGTGAAGGTCGATCTTCAACGGCTCTTAGACCATATGGGAGAATTGTGTTTTGACAGCTCATAAAAAGTATGTCAGTTGATTGGTGGTGTCAACATTCCTATTTCACTCACACTGCATACTACTGGGGTTTTTCCACACACATAAGCTTTACAATGAAGGCTAACATTATGAGAATTCAATGGTTTGTGTGAAGTTCCAAATCCACACTGGGCCTGCATGGAAACTATGGCCCATCATCATCATCATCATCTCAGCCTATATAAGTCCCACTGCAGGGCACAGGCCTCCTCACAGAATGAGACTACCGCCCAAACCCTATCATTCTGAGATGCCTGTGCCCTGCAGCAGGACATGATGATTTTTAATAGGTGATCAGGAGTTGAAAAATATTAATCCCTGGCCAAAATGGAACTTGTCTGTGTGTAATAAAAATAAAAACGTTATTGTTAAAACTTCCTCCATCTACCTAATATATGGGCATCCTACATCTGTTGAAGTTAGGTAGTTTCGTCAAGTGTCATCACTCATCACTTTAGTGGGAAATTTGCCTGGTCTCACATCAAAGTTTATTTAAGAAACTGACTTGTCAGAGGTTTTAAGCTCATAGACTAAACCATCTGTTGGGTGACAATGATTTTTATCAGAAAAATATTTTCCAAATAATCATTATTTAAAAAAGTAGACCCATGAAAATTAAATCATCACCACTATGTGATGATTGTCATAAGTGTGATGATTTGACCCATGTGTTGTTGGAGTGTGTCCGGAATTCGGACTTGAGGAGAAAAGTTCTTGGGGATTTGGGTTCCATGCACAATGGCCAGGTGAATTGTTGGCTATCTGAGCCGTTGTCAGACAAAGCAATCGGCATTTACCATTTTATTGATATGTCCCATGAATAGGGAATTGTGTAAGCACCCTTGAGGCTGACATGATCACCTGGAGTTTTCAAAGCCTCGACAAAAAACAGAAAAAAAAAGAGTAGTTAAAAAAGTTTTTAATGTGTTATAACAAGGCTTAAATAAATACATTAAAAAACCCGTGGTGGCCTAGCGGTCTCGGCTTGCACCTCTGAGTTTTTGGAATTTGTGTGCAAAATTAATGTGTTTAAAATATTAATTAATTATAATGAGCTTTATGGTAAAGGAAAACATTGTGAGGAAACCTACATACCTACACCTGCAAAGAAATTCAATGGTGTGTGTGAGGTTGCCAATCCGCACTGGGCCCGCGTGGGAACTACGGCCCAAGCCCCCTCATTCTGAGAGAAGGCCTGTGCCCTGCAGTGGGACGTATATAGGCTGGGATGATGATGATGATCTGTACTCATAAAAAAAAGCAATTAAACGGAATGTGATCAGTATGCGCCTATTTTTTGCTGATTTGGTACAAAAATGCTGGTTCACTGCGGTATTGGGTCAATTTGACCTGACGCATGTATGGTTAATTTGCAAGTGAAACAGAACTAATTGCCACAGCAAATGTGTTAATTGATTGGATTGGAACATGTTAAAAACTTTGCTAGTGATTTTAGCTACTCCATTATTAACATTAACAATAGGAATAATGACACCACCAATTAACCTGACATCCTTTTTATGAGCTGTCAAAACAATTATCCCATAAATTTCGTAAGGGATAGCTAATTAGCTTGTTTGTCAATTTAATCTATTATTTATTTGGTATAAAGTCTAGTTTTGCAGTTAATTTCAAATTAGGTAATTTTGTTTTCATGACCAAAATGACGAATTTGTTTACTACAGTTGCGTTTTGGAATTATTATTATTATTATACAGTACAAATAATAATAAATAAATAAATAAATATTAGGGGACAATCTTACACAAATCAACCTAGTCCCAAACTAAGCAAAGCTTAGGCGCTACTACGAAATTTGAAAATCGAAGTTTGTATTGTTTTATCCCTCTCACTCGTGTCAAATCATATTAGCGTGAGCGGGACGGCACGGAACGAAGTTCGAATTATGCACTTCGTGGTAGGGCCTCTTGTACTATGGGTACTAGACGACGATAAACATACTTATACAGATACATAAATACTTAAATCACTGTGGTATGCTCGACATTGTGGTATGGCTTAAACGGGAAAATACATGCTCTTTCTTGACTGTAAATGCACAAAGTATATGAACAAAAACAACAAAATATTTTCCTACAATTTTATTTACAATTTACTCGTAGTTTTAAATACTTCTGCATTGAACTTTATGCTATTGTCTTAAATGAAATTCAAGGGACTTTGGCACCAAAACTATATTTACTACACGGCACAAGACATACTAAAATCTTTAAATATAAATAAACATATCAGCTTAGTATAAGATGTTCATAGATCGGCAGCTGACAGCAGAGTCAGTCATAACAAACAGAAAAGATCAGACTGTCATATTTAAACATGATTTAAATCTAGAATTAAATATAGATATTCAATGTCGATTGCCGACCTCATTTAACATATTGTATTATTGTCTTAATAAAGTACTTACGCCATAGCTGCTGTTCCTCTGAGAATTATTGCCCCATCGGTTGTTGTTTCCGTTCCATCTTCTGTTGCCGTTTTGGGATCTATTATATTGGAAACTTAGAAATCTCTGGTTTGAGCTTCGTCTCCTATCTTGCCATTTACCTTGCACAGGTGTACTTTGATTAAATGGAATGAAATCGTCCGACATGATATTAAAAAGCGAAACAAATACTTTAAAATTATTACAACAAAAAACACCACGCAGTAGTACGCACACGCACTTTCGAATCAACTAATTACGTAGACTAGCTGGCTAATGATGTTTGATGATAATGAGGAATGAAATGAATGAGGTACAAACAAAACAATACGTACGTACGTCAACGCAGGGGGGGCACACTTACATATATCACACTTTTCATGCGACTACAGCGATCTCTGGTTGTTTGGTAAAGAACTAAATTAGCGGCCATCTTGGTTGACGTGTCAAACTTGTCAGTTGTCATTCATCGGCCATGGCCATGGCGTACCAAATTGTACGGTCAAGGACTTTAATTGATAGGCCACTTGCCAATGTTCGTATTTTAGCCGTATAGTGCAAATCGGGTTTAGCCGCTTATACTTCGTATATGCTGATTTGAATTAGACGGCTAAAATACGAATAGTGGCAATTAGCCTATCAATTAAAATTACGCGTAATTATAGCTGTACATCACTACCAACATATACCTATAGATAGGTATACATCTATAGATACGTCACATTAGTTCTTCACCAGGGCGTAGGGCAGCAGTACCTTCCATACATGCATATTTGACCATAGAGTTGCCACTCTTGTTCATATAATATTGCAATACTCTTTGCGTCAACGATGCGTCAGTCAACGTCAAGTCAATCAAAAAAAAATTTTTTTTTTAATCATTATTGCCACAGACTAGACTGCTAAGAGACCAAGGGATAAGAGACCAGGGGGGGCACACACATATATCACACTTTTCATGCGACTACAGCGACCTTTGCTGTTAGGTGTTTGGACGAAGAACTAAATTAGCGGCCATCTTGGTTGACTTGTCAAACTTGTCAGTTGTCATTCATCGACCATGTGCGGCCATGGCCATGGCGTACCAAATTGTAGGGTCAAGGACTTTTAATTGATAGGCCACTTGCCAATGTTCGTATTTTAGCCGTATAATGCAAATCGGGTTTAGCCGTTTATACTTCGTATATGCTGATTTGAATTAGACGGCTAAAATACGAATAGTGGCAATTGGGAATGTCTAAAAAAAAATACCAGTGGTTTTTATATTTTTTTTTGTATAGAAAAGTCAATTATTATTATTATTATTACTATAGCCTTTTTATTTCCATTTTGAATTCATTCAACATATATCATAGTACATCATAGGTGCATGCATTACATTCTCAATATATTATTACACTAATTATTAAATCAACATTACATAATAATTTCTAAATTAAATTTCATTTTGTAATAAATAACATTTCTGTATTATTAAATATGTTATACTGTTATGTTATACTAATGATTTAATTTTTATATTCTATTTTCAAATTGATTTTCATTAAATTAAACACCATAATTCAATATGGACCCCTCAACAGGTAAAGGCCTCCTCCATTTCATTCCACATCCGTCTGTCCTTTGCTTTTACAGTCCAATTATCGCCAGCTATTCCTACTATCTCATCAGCCCATCTTTCTTTTGGTCTACCTCTTTTCCTTTTACCTGTTGGACCTCGCCAAGACGTTACTTTTTGCGCCCAGTTGTCATTGTTCATGCGTGCAATATGACCTGCCCATTTCCACTTAAGTTTTTTTGAGTGTTCCAGAGCATCTATTAATTTTGTTGTTTTCCTTATCTCTGTATTTCTTTTTTTATGTATTCTTCGTATATTTAAAACAATCCCTTCCATTGCTCTTTGGCATACTTGTATTTTGTTTTCAATTTTATTATTATATATCCATGTCTGAGACAGTCTGACAGCCATATGTAAGACAGGGTAATAAACATGAGTCCATAACTTTTTTCTTTAGTTTTATAGGGAGTTTTGATTTTAAAGTTTCTGTGTTGCTCCAGAATTTATTCCAAGCAATGTTAACTCTCCTTTTAACCTCATCTTCGAGTCTTGTTGTAAAGAAAGATATTTGTTGTCCCAAGTAAACATAGCTCTGAACGTCTTCCAATTCGTTGTTGTTGACCCTTATTGGTAGACTGTGGTGGTTCGTCATGACTTTTGTCTTAAGATAAGATAAGATAAGATAAGACTTTATTTTTCAAAACACAGGCACACACAGACAAAAATACATAGTAACATCAAGGACCACAAAATATTTAATATTAGACGTTAAAAGAATAAAAAAGAGTGGATTAAAAAAATACAAGAAATAAAACAGCGCTAGCAACAAAAAAAGTGAAAGAAATAAAAGAACAAGAGTAAAACTATTAAACTTAATCTGAATGCCATGTGTCCTGAAAGAAGGGTGCTGACTCAGCATAAAGCTGCGGAGACCGCAGCGCTGGTATTCTGCCAGAACCCGTAGAGACACCTCTGTGGAACATATAAGAAGACGAAGTAGATAAATAATTAAATATAAATAAAACTAATTATAGAGTAATTAAAGACATAAGTTACGTATATTTGAAATTATAGAGTCGGGAATGAGAGGAGAAAAAACCGGGACCATTGCAATAAAGAATTGAAAAAGTGGAAAATTGGAATTGGATTGGAAAAGTTGAGCACTTACCAGGATTACCATAGGGCCGAGAATTAAGCAGGGGGAAAAATGACTAAAATAAAAAATAGGTGACAAAACTAAACTAGATAAATTAAAAGTGCTAATACGTATTTAATAAGAAAACAAAGTTAAATATACTTAATTTAGAAAATGATTAAAAATGTATACCTATAAACCAGTCAAATCAATCAATGCAAAAGAAGGGTTAGAGGTCAATGTAGAATTTAACTCTAGGCCAATCTTACTGCTTGCCTCATTTAGTTCGTTTATCATTTTTTGTAATTGTGATGCTGTTTTAGAAAAAAGCACAATGTCATCTGCAAATCTGAGATTGCTGAGTAGTTTCCCATCTATGTTAATTCCTTTTCTTTCCCAATTCAGGGTCTTCATTATACTCTGGAGTACAGCTATAAATATTCTCGGTGAGAGAGGGTCCCCTTGTCTGACGCCTCTACAAATGTTTATTTCAGGGCCTTGTCTCTCCAACTTTACGCGACTTTTGCTTTTGCTATAGATGTCCTTTATGAGGTCTATGGCCTCTGATGGTACCTCACACTCATGTAGTTCTTTCCACAGACTATCATGGGATATAGAGTCAAAGGCTTTTGCATAGTCAATAAACGCCAGGTAGAGTGGTCTATTGCGCTCCATATACTTCTCGATTACCAAGTTTAAAGTATGGATGTGATCTGTTGTGGAGAAGTCTCTCCTGAAGCCAGCTTGTTCGGGGGGTTGAAATTTCTCTGTGAACATTGCTAAGCGATCTTCAAGACATGAAGCAAATAGTTTATACATATTAGGGTTCGGCAAAAGGAATTAGTCCAGAAATTGAACCAATCACCCATAACTCTATTACTCTGGCTAGATTCTCTACACATGAGTTAATAAAGAAAATAGAATGTCTAAAATCTGACAAAAGCAGTGGACCAGATGGAATTTCAAATGAGATACTAAAAGTGGGCAAACACTTACTAGCACCCTGTCTAACAACTTTATTTAATAAAATTATAGACGAAAGAGAAAAGTCAATTATAAGAAACTTATTTCAATATTTTGTCATTTAGTTCTCTACTTTTTTCAAAATTTATTATTGAAACTATTTTAGTTGATTACGTCAGATTATAATAATTGAGGGCTCCCACAATGCTAAATTTCTAAATCTATCTAAATGCGTACGATAAGGCAACCTCTTTAATTATTTTTTGCGTAGTGGTACACTATACACTGTGTCACTTTACTGGCACTGTGAAAGTGCTAGATGTCAGACAGCGGGTCTAAATCAAACTCCGTAGTATAATCCAAGCGTAAATTGTGAATAATCTAACCACACACAATAAAGTACGACCGGTCACGCAAAATACACCAATGTCAAATGAAAGTCATTGCTTATTTCTTATTTAATAAATTCATTACGTTATATAAAAAAAATAACTACAGAAAACGAGTTAAAAAGCATTTATCTCGAAATGGTTTTCGATTTACTATACTTTGCAAAAAAATAGACATCCCCAATTAGCCTATCAATTAAAATTACGCGTATCTATAGCTGTACATCACTACCAACATATACATAATATAGATAGGTATACATCTATAGATACGTCACATTAATTCTTGAGTAGCCAGCCGTAGGGCGGCAGCACCTTCTATACATGCATATTTGACCATAGAGTTGCCACTCTTGTTCATTATAATATTACAATACTCTTTGTAAGAGACCATGTTTGTTATTGCGTGTGCTCGGCTCAGCCCGCGACTAACATTCCGAGATGCAGTGTTGCTAGGTGTTGTTTTCACTATTAGAGGGAGGAAAACGAGCAAGTGGGTCATATGATGGAAATTTTTCACTATCGCTCATAAATATCAATAGGTAACTCAAGGAGAGTCTCAAATCTGTTGCTGGCCTTTAAAGGAAGTACAAAAGCCAACACAAACCGGGAGCGCGAAGCACCGACGGAGCGTGCCGAGCGCGTTCTATAATATTGAATCAAATATACGGTGGTGGTGGTGGTTTTTATCATATTTTATGACATTTTAGTACTTTTGACAAATTATTGTTCTGTTGGTAGTAAACTCAACATGGTGTATCTTTTTGATATCTTCCATAATTCCCTTCATTGTAACGAAATTATTTAATCTGTGATTCTTACTAGAGATGACGATTCTTCTCCAAAAAGATCGATTTCTAAATCGATTCGAATCGCTGTAAAAAAAATCGATTCACAAAAATAGAGGTCTCAAAGATCGATCTCTCAAAAAACGATTTTTTTTTCAACTTTACATTTATAATGCAAATATAAATCCATTTTATGGAAAAACAAGAAAGGTACTATAATAATCGATCCTTTTCATTAAAATCAGGGAATTCTTCAGTTCAGGGAATTCAATAATTACAAATGTTTTTATAACCATGCCAACATTATCAGATGTAAAAGGAAGGAAGGAGGAAGGACCTTGAGAAAGAACTCTCTGTTGAGGCTTTAATTGAGAAAAAACCGAACGTTGATTTTCGAGGTTGAATGAAATATCGATTCACTGAATCGATGCAGTGCTACATATCGATCTAAAAATCGATTCTTCGATTAATTGATCTCATCGACATCCCTAATTCTTACTATTTGAGGTACTGGATAAAACTCTCTTTTGGTTTTCCCAGTTCGACAAAGACAAATAACTCCTATATCAAATTCAATTTGGCAATACTGTTTCAGAGGGGCTGTCATGTCAAAGTTATTAGTCGATTGGATTGTCTTTCTCGGGGGCATATAATAGTTTTCGTGTTTTATTATTCTTGATGAAACTATAGTCTATTTACGATGTTATTGTGAATGTCGAATACACGTTAAGTATAAGCTTTGGACACGATAAGATGTGGGTGCCCACAAAGTCTCCGAAATTAGCAGTTGGTAAGCAAGACCTTTTATGTATTCAGTCGGCAATATAATACATCCTGTCCGGAATTGCAGCGGAAACGTAAAAAAAATATGTGCGTAATGTTAATGTTTATTAGAATGGATCTAGCATAGCATCTCCCTGATTTATTTGATTCTGAATCAGCAACAGAATAGAGGCATTATAATAGTTTTTATTATTTTAAAGTGTCCTAAAAGATGTGTTTGAACTTCAAAGGATTTGTTTATTGTATAGAACATAGTATGTAGCTTTAGTTTCCTGCGCTTCCTGTTATATTTTTACATTAGGTCACTGAACTTTCAAGATCAACAATGGCAATAAATGTATTTTTGAGTGGAATTTTTTCTCTTTTCATCTTTCTTGAATAACTTTTTAAGTTATATAATGTGCTTTCACAAGTTACTACACCATGCTTTCTATTGCTATACTAAATGGCTGCCAATTTTTTGTAGCAGTTGTTGAATAAAAATAAATAAAATCCCCTTTGTATGCTTCAACAGGGTCAGCGCAAAATATATGTGTATATGTTTATTTATTTATTTTTATAATTGGAATTTTATGGGGCAGTGCAGGCTAGAATGTAGATATTTTTTTTACTTTCCATAAACATAAGGTTAAGAAAATGAAACAAGGTAAGTTTAACCTTTTGAATGCCAGTGTTGGCTATAGACAACAATAATGTAATAAAATAATTAACCTACCTGCATCCGCATAAGAATCAATTTTGTTTGCAACAAAACAATGTATGGGGTTCAAAAGGTTAAAAGTAAACCATGTCCTGCTATGTCTTGTATTCTCTGTCTGTGGTTAGCTTGTTATCAATTTGCAAAATAATTTGTTTTACAGCTGTCTACAACTGGAAAGGAGATGTCAGGTCCGGGCTACCCTTGGAGATTGGAGAGACTGTTCAAATATTAGAGGAACATTCAGGTACAAATTTTAATACACATTTAACTTCTTATGACCTTAGGCACAGATATTTTTTTATTTATAAGGCTGTCTTCTTCTATATTTATTTTTATTTGTGATATTGGTGTTATTTGACACATATGAGACTATACTTTAGTATAGTATTTTTCACTTCTCACAAACAGTTTCCTGCTCATAAGTACTGATTTTTTACTACAAACATAGGGCTACAAGCAGTCAAGAAGCGCAAGCTGCAGTACTTTGGTCACATAATGCGCAATGATAAATATGACCTACTCCAACTTATTATGCAAGGGAAAATCCAGGGACGGCGACCACCCGGAAGAAGGCGTACTTTGTGGCTTAAGAATCTCCGGACTTGGTTCAACCTTAGCACAAGATCCTTGTTCCGAGCTGCTGTGTCCAAGATAAGGATAGCACTAATGATAGCCGACCTCCGGTAGGAGATGGCACCTCAAGAAGAAGATAGGGCTAGAGGCTTAGCTATGAGTTCCCATGTTTGTGATTTTAAATATTATTTCAAAATTATTGACATCCCATGAGCCACAGTGGCGCGTAACTAACGCGTTCATGATTTACTAATTTTTGTTTCTTGTTTCAATCACCTTTTAACATAGGGTACATGGACAAAATTATCCAAAAAAGTTGTTGGTTATGCAAAAGGTTAAAATTCTCATTTCATTGAAAAATTTGCCCTTTGTGAGTAGAAGATAATACAGTTAACTGACACCAAGCCTGTCATGTTGAGATCCATAGTGTGTTATTATTGATTATTGCCATGTGCTGTTGTACTATAAACATTTTAAGATATGAGAATCAACTAGTGATTGGCAATTTAGTTGCCACTCCTTGGAATATCAAATACAATTTTTGTTTATGTGTAATATTATTAATAAAATAGATGACTTTCTAAATTATAGTGAAAAAATATGGGTCATAGTCATGAGTTATCCGTATTTTTTCACTAAGAGCAAGTCTCATGGCATTTTTTAACCCCCGACACAAAAAAGGGGTGTTATAAGTTTGACCGCTATGTGTATGTGTGTCTGTCTGTGGCATCATAGCTCTTAAACGGGTGAACCGATTTGGATGCGGTTTTTTTATTAAAAAGCAGGTTTCTTGGCGATGGTTCTTTGATATGTTTCATCAAAATCGGTTCAGCCGTTTCAAAGTTATCGGTTCTTTTGTTAGCTGCGGAAGGGATCTTAGACGCATAATTTACTTTATGCTCAAACATACGTGTGACATAAATGCGTTGGGGGTTTTTAAAATTTCTAATTTATAGTTATATGTTCAAAGACTTTCTAAAACTTGCAGAATAGTATTTGAATGTTACTCATGCTTCATTCTAAGGTGCAACAAAAGTAATATTCCAAAAGCTGGACTTAAATCAGCATCCTTGGCATTGATCAGACTCTTTAATCTTCACAACACTTGGTCTAGCTAGTGCAACATTAAATCAGTCCCTCACACAACTGCCCAAATCATTCCACCACCTTTTTCTAGATCCTGGTGCCAAATCAAAATGTTTTAACAACAACTAGCGACCCGCCCCGGCTATGCACGGGTGCAATGCTGATACTAAATATATTACAGAATGTCTTTATATACAACGTTCACAGCTTTTTTGTCATTAGTACATTATTTTGCTATCTCATAGGGTTCAGCCAGCGTTTGCAATGTAAGCGCAAAAAAAATGTGTTTATTTACAACATCACATTAGAAACCTCTAAAATTATCGGTGTTTCTCTACTATATTATGCATGTATTATACATTTAAACCTTCCTCTTGAATCGCTCTATCTATTAAAAAAAACCGCATCAAAATCCGTTACATAGTTTTAAAGATCTAAGGATGCATGGGTGAATCAACTTTTCTTGCCATCTGTTGCTATGGTTACACAAATTTTGTCTCCTAGACAACCTGAGCATTTTTCTATGAAACAATATGAAAATGTCACTTGGACAACTGGGGACAGAGTATACAACACGAAAAAGTTGATTCACCCATATAGGGACAGACAGACAGCGGGAAGCGACTTTGTTTTATACTATGTAGTGATTATTGTAACCCTGCCTTTCAGGATGGTGTCGTGGCTTCAGTACGAAGGACCGGTCAGCATGGGGTATTTTCCCCCTTTGTGTGGTTTCAGTCCGTCCCTGCACTGTCAAAGGGTCGGGACCAACCGCCATTGCCGAGCTGAAGGACGATCCCTTAGTCCGGGAGATTGCATGTGTGCTCAGAGAATGGGCTCGACTTTGGAAAAAACTCTATGTGGTAAATATAGATAACATTTTTTATATCCTCCAACATAAATAGTCTTAACTATTACTTTAATCGGGACTTATCACGCAAACAATGTTTATCTCAACGTTTCAGCCACATTGCAGTAGCCGTGGTAACAAGTTAACTCCCAAACTGATAAGTCCCGTTTAATTAAACTAATAGTTACGAGTGAAAATCACGATAGTTTAAAAGATTATAAATATGCTTATTTGTCAGTTTGCACGGGCGTAACCAAGGGGGGGGGGGGTTTGGGGTTTCAAACCCTCCCCGAAATATTCAAAATATTTCTTTAATCCGTCAACAACTGTAAATTTTAAAATGTGTAATCCATTTATGAACCAAGTGAGGTAATTATGGAAGCCAGAGATGAACAAAAGACAATGACTTGCTTTATTAGCATATTCTAATGACATGTTTGCTCTTTAGAAACATGATTTTAAAATTACCTTGAGGCTTATTCCTGGTATAACTAGATGTTTCCATACTTATTCATCATCATCATCATCATCATCATCAGCCTATGTTCGTCCACTGCTGGACATAGGCCTCTCCCATGGCACGCCACTGAGCACGATCCTCGGCCACTCTCATCCAGCTCTTGCCATACTTATTAGCAAATTATATTTAAAAAATCATTAATGCCCAATCCAAATTCTCGCACATAAAAAGCTGAAATTGTATGACGTTGACAAGGAGTCAGGGTAGGGTGACCGGATCTGATTTCCGGTTTTACGGGACAACTGACTGAAATTACGGGAGTGGGGGTTTAAAATACGAGACAGGCTGTTTTTTTTATTAAAAATCAACACTCATTTTTTTATTACTAAAATTTGCCAAACTTAATCGAAATACGCGTTAGCGCGGTATTCACCGCTGTGTGCGAGAAGATAAATATTGTTCGAATAAGAATTTTTATCATTAAATACAATTGATTCCTAAAATTACGAGACAATGTACTGTCCCGTATTGGTTTCGTCAAGTTATTGGACAATGAAAAATTTGTGCCTGAAATACAGGACATCTGGCCACCCTAAGTCAGGGCGGATTTCGCGTAATTCCCAAAGGATAAGAAGTTCTGCATCGTGAGAAAATTCACAGGCCGGAACTTATCGATTAAATATACAGATATTCCCAGATATTTGTTTTCTTTTGAGTATTAGTCAGTATTGAAACTATGCGGTCTCTTTGTTATTTCCTCAGATAAATAAATAAATAAATAAATATCATGGGACAATTCACACCAATTGACCTAGTCCCAAAGTAAGCTTAGCAAAGCTTGTGTTATGGGTACTTAGCAACGGATAAACATACTTATATAGATAAATAAATACTTAAATACATATAAAACATCCATAACTCAGGAACAAATATTCGTGCTCATCACACAAATAAATGCCCTTACCGGGATTTGAACCCAGGACCTCTTGCTTCATAGGCAGGTTCACTACCAACTAGGCTAAAGCGGTCGTTAAAAGATAAACTAATGAATCACTTAAATAATATTTACTTTGCAAATCAACATAATTGGTCTTGTTAGATCATTAGTTAGCTCCATGCCGTAAAAGTTCAGCTGTGTCATTGTAGATGGCGTTATTAGTAACTAGGTACAATTTACCGTTTGTAATTAAATTTATACTGTTTTAAACTTTCGTGATTTTTACTCATAATTACTAAACTAATAGCAATAATAGTAATAATAGTGTGTGATAAGTCCCGTTTAGTTTAGTAGTTATGTGTAATTAAATTTATTTCATTATACTGGTTTAAATTGTTTACTTTATAAGACTCGCGTAACGATTGAATGGATATAAATTTTCCTATATTTTAAAAGCGTCGAACGTTGAGTCGCGTTTGTTTCAATACTAATTGGCAGAAAGCAGTCTGGAACGTGTTTAAGTACCCATAAAACCGAATAAACCTTTCACTTCAAATTGATGACTACTGGATACTGGACTAGTAAAATAAAATAAATAAATAAATATTAGGGGACAATCTTACACAAATCGACCTAGTCCCAAACTAAGCAAAGCTTGTACTATGGGTACTAGACGACGATAAACAAACTTATATAGATAAATAAATACTTAAATACATAGAAAACATCCATAACTCAGGAACAAATATTCGTGCTCATCACACAAATAAATGCCCTTACCGGGATTTGAACCCAGGACCTCTTGCTTCGTAGGCAGGGTCACTACCAACTAGGCTAAAGCGGTCGTTGATTTGGAAAGTTTGTCCGAAATGTTCATGATGTTATATCATTTCACCAATATATTTGTGTTATGTGTATAATGTAGTATCAAACCAATTTTACACACCTTGACCAACTGGAGGAAAGGGCCTATTACGAAAATCGAAGTTCATATCATGCCGTCCCTGTTACTCGTATATTTAATACTATTAGCGTAAACGGATCGGCACGATACCATGTTCAATGTGTTTCGTAGTATCAGGCCTGTGGGACCATTTTGCAAAAAAACCATAGTCTCATTGTATTCCTTGACAAAGGCATGTATTGTGAAACTTAGTGTGATAACGTTCCAAGGTTTTGGGGGTCAAGAATCAAAGGGTTCACGGATTTGCCACACTGGATGCGTTCGGCGGTCGTGGTCTGGTCAAATTGAACGCAGCCCGCATTATGTATGAACAACATTGTTTGTCTCTATATATTTTGTATAGATATACGATCTGACCGTGCGGTCAGCGCGGTCAGATCGTATATCGTGAAATTTACCATGAGCTTTACGGCGAAGGAAAACATCGTGAGGACACCTGCACACACCTGAGAAGAAATTAAATGGCGTGACTGGAACCGCGTGGAAACTACGGCCCAATCCCTCTCATTCTGAGAGGAGGCCTGTGCCCTGCATGGGATGATGATGATGAAATCTGTTTTTTGTCAATACTTAATTTTTTTTCTAGTAACCTTTTTATACGTTGTCTAGGAACGCGAGACGTACCGGTTCAGTGCTGTGGCGAAAGTGATGCGAGAGCTGCTGAGCGGCCGACGCGCCCTCCTAGCTGGTACTTTGACCCAGGACCAAACAAGGGCGTTGCGGCTCAAACTCGTCGCCAAGCTCGACTGGGGGAACCGGTAAGTGATTTTAAAAGCTTTTTATTTACTTGCAATGTATGTACATATGTATGTATGGGTCAAATCTTGGAAGTCGAATTTGACCCAATTCCAGTGGTCGGATCAACTTGAAATTTGGTATACTTATGTAAGTTGGATGACAATGCAGTCAACAAAAAAAAGTACAGTTAGCTAAAAGGCTTGCTTTAAAAATGATTTTTTTAACAAAAACTTATTTCTATACATCGCGATTAAAACGGGGCATAAGAAATTCCCACGCTGGCTCCGCCCATCACCAATGAACACAAATTCGTCGGCGGCATGGGCCAAAATATGCATTTAACCGTTAAAAGTAAACTAAGAACTAAGTAAAATTATTTATCCCGGTTTAATAGATTATAATAACGCTATTATCGTTCCTGAAAATTTTGTGGCGCTCAAATTAATGGGGAAAATATTACTGATTGTATTTTCCTACGATGAATAATAATAACATGTTATTATACCTAATTTCATTTACATGTTTACCTACTTTGCCTTGCTTACTATATCGAAAGGAGAATTGGCAAAATATAGAATGCCTCGTCTTAAAACACGGGACTTGTAGGAAGATTTTCTCAAACAAATGAATGCTTAAATTGTCATTACAAGTTAAAAGAACTGAGAGTTGTGTATGGCTATCTTTGACAGTACAATACAATACAATGACTCTTTATTGTACACCACAAAGAAAACTACAGAAAAACAAGTACATGGAAAAAATACAGTACAATTATGTTGACGGTTATCTGTCGTCTAAATCGATGCAAATTATTGTCAAAGTGTGTGTTCTCTACACACACAGATAAAGCTCAAAATGCCGTACTAATTTTTAAGGTTTGCAAGTTTGATATGTATCAACACAATTATAGTACGAGTTTTTTGAGGTGTCCCGATGTCGTTAGCAGCCCACATTTCGAACAAAGCCATTGTATTCTATTATGTCCTCAAGTGTATAATCCTCACTTTAAAATGAACGTAAATGTAAGATAAAATAGCTCGTTGAAACAACGACTTTATTATTTACAGTAGAGAGTTCATTTTAAAGGAAACTTTGTTGGCAGCTATAATATTTTTCAACATTAAATGCGTCGTAGACATGCAACCAAAACAACAAAAACAAACAAAGTTTCAATTAAAATTAACTCTATTGTAAATAATAAAGTCGTTATTTGAAGGAGCTATTTTATCTTATAAATATTTACGTTAATTTTAAACTGTGGATTATTCACTTAAGGATATAATAGAATACAATAGCTTTGTTCGAAAGGTGGGCTGATCGGCACACCTCAAAAACTTCGTACTATACTCGTCGATGCCTATCTTGGTTGCTTGCGTCCTTGCTCATAGATCCCACTAGCCAGAGATGTGTAAATGCAGTAAAATTATATTTGTATGTAAGCGATAGTGACTGGCTGAATTATTGGCGTTGTAAGAAATTCTTCCTGCATAGAATCTGTGTTTTAGTATGTCAAAGCATGTCTCGTTTTCATTTAGATAGACGGCTTAGTCTCTAAACGGATCCGAGCGCCTAACTTGGTGTTTTAGAAAGAAGTTTTGTTTCAGCAGCATTAGAAATTACGAATTATTGGCCTTTACTTGATCATATCCGGCCAGTTGAGGTGGTCATTACTCACACTTACGCGTACACGTGCAATTAGTCAGTCGTATCCGGTGGCTACAACGGTTTGATCGCCTCATCGGACACGAAATTAAATAATGGACCAATGAACTCTGACAGCGTAAATAGGATTCAAATTTAATTCGGAACTTAAGTCGTTACGCTGCCGTGTGGCTACACGCTACAGTCTTATTTTGCTTACTTATTGTCGACCTATTTTATTTAGTGTAAAATATCTTTAATTGAAGGATAGAGGGTGCGATTTCAGAAGATTTCTTGAAGGAAGTATGTTTTATTAGGTTCTGATTCAGATTGTTGAGAACCGACAGTGATAGGTCTCACCCATGTGTTGTGTAATTTATGTCGTAGGAGTCACTTTTTAATTTGTGATTGAATCTTTCTAGTTTCTTTCTTGACTAGGAACAGGTATTATTTAGTCGGTGGTGGTAAATTACATAATAAAACATTTTAAAACTTTTCATTCGTTTATTTCCAAGAAAATATAACCAAAAATTACATAAAAACCACGTGAATCGCATACACAAGTTCACAGTAGCAGTCTTTCTTACATTTATGTAATTGTACGTAAACGTTGGCTACAGAGATATTTATAATATTAGGAAAATTGAAGCTATAATAAAAAAATGTTTTTATGTAGTAAATATAACATAATATAGTTAATGTCACAGGCATACTGCTAGAACTGACATAGCAACGACTTGCTACCTATGCTACAATTAGGTATGTAAAATATAGTGGAGATGAAGGAAGTTTTTTTAATTAATTGTTTTCACATCTTATCCTTAAGAATATGGCTAAAATGACTGAAAATAAAATTACCTAAAACTAAGTATATCATTTGCATAAACAATCGAGATAATGGAAGGCAAATTGGTCGTAAACTTTTGTAGGAAATCTGAAAATGCAAATGTAGTGTTCCGATTTCAACCGAAAGTCAACAAGTATTAAGATTTGTTACGATGGCACAATATTTCGAGTAACTTACTTGAGTACAAAAATATTCTCTACACATTTAGTACCTTATAATTTGCACCGAAATCCTACAACTTAGTAATTAATTTGTACCTACTACTAGTAAAATGCTTAAATTTCATGCAGGTGATATGTGTATTCGTCTTTTTTGAGTAATTTACCTGTAGGGTAAGTCTTGAGTTTGAGTGTAGTTGCATAATCTTGACAATGAAATGCAGAACTACTACAGTAATAAGCAATTAGAAAGATAGCATATAAATACGGATTTATATCTAGTTATATATGATGTCTGACCGCAACGGCTCACTAGCAATCTTTCAAAACGTATGCAAATCTAGTACAAACGCCAATGTGCTCAGGAGTCGTAGTGTACAAAACTTAAACAGTAAATTTCATATCGTTTTCACTAATTTTTTCATTGTCTCCCTGTAAGACATCGTCCCTGCGTTCTTATTGCTATTAATAAAAAAAAAACAAGCTATAAAATGTTATTTGTTAACAAAGGACTTGTAAAATTAACTGTAAATCTAAATTGAGACTCAAAAATATGGAAATAAACGGATCACTCGCGTATTTGAAGTGGTCTTCTTATTTGGGAATGTTTAACAAAAAAGGATCATGAAGTAGTTCAAATCATATCAGATAAAACCTGACTTAATGTTCGTGAGTGATTCATCTAGTTCAATAAACAGGCTTGTATTTTCCTAACTGCGCTCATAACTTATTAAAAAGTTATTTTCATTTAGTATTCTATAGATTATTGTAATGTTCCTACAATGTTAGTAAGTTCACAAAACAGACATAAGATCAAAATAACGAATTACTCGACAGTCTCACCAATTAAAATATCGTAACAATTAAATCACTCCTTATAAATCTATCCATTCACACCATAAATTTAAATTTATTAACTATTTTATTCACAAACTTTCAACGTACATTTTTGAAAAATATTTTTACATTTATTCATTTTATTGAGACCGAAATTTAAAGCTCGAGCTTAGAAAAAGGCAAACTGAGGCTTCGTTATTACAATGCATAGTCGATATTTTCATTAATATTTTATCATCATTTGAGCCGTAGGACGTCCACTGCGGGACATAGGCCTCTCTCATTGAATATTTTATATTATTATATAAAAGGAATGTCATGAACCGTCTATTTTCGTAAACTTGGAATACCTTACTATAAAAATTAACTCCATTTCGTCAAAAAAATAGAAAAAGATAAAAGTAATACACATTTAATTTGAATGCCTCTTCCATCAAGATATTGTTATCCGTCACTCCGTTTGTCTCATTCTTTTGTCTTAATACACTCGTATCAAAACCTGCCTACTGCTAGTTAACTAGTCAAAAATTGTGTACTACTTTAGTGTTTTATAGCTTACGTCTCTGTTTCCTTAGAGAACTTGTCTATATTCGGGTAAATGGGTGCCATTTCGATAGTCGACGGTGCCGAAGGTGGGTTGGAGCCGAGGTGCAGCCTCCGAGATAGCTCGTCCAAGACTTCGCCGAAAATACGCATTGACATGTTCTGGCCGAGCAGATGTAGCAGTAGGAAGTCACCCACCTATTAGAAATGCAGAATATGAAATCTGAGTCTGCAATATAGATTTAAGATAATAATTTTTGTGGTCAAAGCATCAGTAGATAGCTGCTTCTTAAAATGAGTAATTAATGATACTTTAAATAATAACTAAGTCGTTGGGAGTCGTACCTGTGTTTTCCTAACGAGAGCCTCGACTCCTTTTGGCGTTCCGAAGCGGAATCTTCGCTTTAGGATCTGTTCGCGAGTGCTCGGCAAGAGGATCACGGCCGCAGAGTACACAAGTGCCAGTCCAGAAACCACTGCCAAGATTATAAACCTGAAATACAAAAAAATAGGTAATACTGGCTGTTGCTCGCAACTCCGTCAGCGAAATATGAGCTTATCGCTATCCAGTGGAAACTTTGCAATTTTTCGAGATAAAACTATCCGAGATAAATTTTAGTTAAAACCAGCTACGTTATTAATAAAATTAGTTAATACCTAACATTATTTTGTAATTTATGTTCGGTACGTACCAGAACCACAGGAAAATGAATATTTTCTCATTGAGAATGTTCAAGGCGAGGACGCATAGCGAGTCGTGGGTCTGGATTGATCCAGAAGCACCATATTTATGGAATGTACATTTCGTCAATCGCGGGAAGACTTCAATCTGTAAACAAAAACGTGATTTATGAGATACCTAAGTACATAATAAAGACCTCCAATATGTTACAAAATACAACACTATAGTCCGACAAGCTCGTGCGCGACCCTCCGCGGAACCCTGTCGCGGTCAGCGTTTGACGCACTTATTAAAAACAATATTTTTAAGGACAGCAGAGGCTCTCTGCGACAGGGTTCCACCGAGCGCCGCGCACGAGCTTGTCAAGGTATAAATTGGGCCAGTAGCTCTATGATACGATCAGAGATGTAAGGTAATTTATGGGTGATAGTGTCGTACTGGTGAAATATCGCTTGACGTACAATACGTTTACTTTTAGTTTACCACTGACAGATGGCTTGCCTTCATTTCATTTCCAACTTTAATACCATACAAATAAAGTAGCTTTTACAAAATCTGCAAACGTGGGTAACAGTATTCTAAAACTGCCTTTATTTGTAGGTCGTTAAAGTTGAATATGAAATGAAGGCAAACCATCTGTCAGTGGTAAACTTTATGTAATTTTACTGTACCATGGGATCAGTCCGCTGTTCCTGGTTCATGTTGGAGAATCTAACTACGTCGGATCCGTAAGTCAAGAAGGCGCCATTCAGGAATCTGTCTAGGAAGAAGATGTTGCCAACCTGAAAATTGCAGATTTTAACATAATTAAACTTAAAAATAAATACTGTGATATTTGATAATAAAAAGAAAAAGTGGAGGGCTTTGCCCAGCAGTGGGACGTCCAATAGGTTAATTAAAAAAATTGCTAGAAGCAAGCTTAATAATAGGGATGTTGACACCACCAATCAACAGACGTACTTTTTATGAGCTGTCAAAACACAATTCACTTGTTCGCCAACTCAATCAACTAACCATTTATTTATTTTAAAGCAACAGAAAATCTAATTTTGCAGTTAATCGAAAATTAATCTGGTTTTCAGGGCTAAAATAAAGCATTTTTTTATTGGAGTCGTGTCTTCGAATTATTTTTTAATGGGGTCAACATCACTATTCAGGTTATAAATTTAAAAAGTGCTACAAGTTATATTTCCGTTTTTATAGTAATTCCATGTATATGCAGAATTATACTTACAACATTCACGAAGTTCAAGGCTTCGCAAAAGAAATAACCGAAGGAGTATGTGTTGTGCATATTCATGGTGTCAATCAGGTATTCGACGAGTCGGTTCTGTAATAAAACACGGATATCGTTAGAAAATATGAAATATGAAACTCGTCCAAAGAATGGTAATACAATGATAGTTATCCTCGTAGTTATGCTTTGTTTGTAGAACGTCATAAACTAGTTTCGGAATGGGGACAATGTCAGTGCATAATCTGTATTGTAATAAATTAATTACGTTTTGTTTTCTCGAGTGTTTGTGGCGGCATTGAGATTTGACAGACTTACACATTCTAAATGATAATTAAACAAATTAAAGAGATAATGAATTCTGGATACGACAGCAGGCTAATTACAGAAGTCTCTGAATAACAGGAAAAGTATTATAGCCGACGGTTGGATATTGGTTTTACAAGTTAACAATTAAATGTCTAACAAGTGGATTTTATCGACAAATTACTGCTGCATGTTCTCACACACATGTAAAAAATATATCCTTTTTACGACTGGATAGTCCAGTTGTTACAGAAACTGACTAATCACAGATTTATATATTGTATTACCCAAGTTTGAAAAATTATAGTACCTACCGTAAACAGGGGTATCTTTGATTAAATTGGGGCAACTTTAATAATTCTAAAATCGCTATAAAATCGACATTGTCCATGTGAGGTAAATGGTTGACATGTAGACGAAAAGATGACAGATGAAGACATCGACAAGGAATAGCAAATGCTAACAAAAATGCGTGATATGGTCAACAAACTACTTTTTAAAGTCGCCCCGCAGTTTAAAGTCACCCCGGTTTACGGTACAAGGTTTCTGTAGTATTATTTACTTAATTATTTTGAAGAATATTTGTATTGTATTGTATAAAATTGGTTTATTCACCTGACGTTTGTTCCTGCCATCGGAGATATTGGCCACTGAACCACGGATGCCGTCAGAGATCATCCGGACCTTGCCCTCCTCCCAATTCTTCCAGACCCAGTGAGGGATGTAGAAGAGGACGCCCTGCAACAATCATATTTATAACAGATGAACTAATCAAGAAGATTACAAATATCAATAGTCATGCCAGTTTTCTATTGGATGGTCATAATCTTAGTTGTATAAAAGGTTTACGTTTGCCGCTCTGTACCTCTACCATGAGTTTACACTAGTTTTCAGTGACCGTACTCGCTAGCGACGGCGTAAATGATTTGTATGGAGAATTGTACTTCCGTAAGTGACCGCTAGAGGCGCTGTACAATTCTCCATACAAATAATTTACGCCGTCGCTAGCGAGTACGGTCACGTAAACTAGTGTAAACTCATGGTAGAGGTACAGGTCTATGTTACGGCGTCATATACTCAAATAAGGGGCGGCCTCATGATAAAATCGTCATTGAACATTCAACAACGTCAATATTTATGTCCACTCATACTGAAAATACGTTTGCTGTAACATATTAGGCTCGGAAGCTTTTCAAGCGTTTGTTTTACAACAATGACGAATATCTCCATGAACCAAAACCAACCACCATCATCATCACGTGTGGTGTGTGTGGCAGCGGAGTAGCGAGGTTATCGGGTATAGTTCATGGACATATTCGTGATTTTTTGTGAGACACAAGAAACTGAGTTTCAAACGCGTCGCCTTATCTATTTAAAAGCAATCCGATGAATTATTAAGTATTGTTTGTGCACTGTCGCCGCAAAGCGCGATTTGGACCGAATGTTGAGTGAACTAAAACTGTCATTGATTTTGTGTATTGGTAACACTGAGTGTGAGAGGGTGAGCGATCTTTTTTGTCACTAGACAACGGTGACTAGTTTGAAAGTTAACGGCGAAGGCGCGACTGGTAAAAAGGGCATTAACTTGTATTGAGAGTATGTATGAAGGATAGGGGAGAAAAATTGCACTGTGCGTTTGTGTAGTGAGTAAAAGAACAACCAATGGTGAGTCCCTAAACGTTCCTTATGTAATGTCTTGCCTATTGTAGAGCAATATGATCCCAAGAATGAACCGTATAATAATCAATCATGTTTATGGAACAGTGCATGTTAAGCACACAGCACAAGGTAAACCTTGTATCACAACCCCGAACCGAGTGTTGGTTCAGGTGGTCAGGGCTGGCTATTAGGGGATTTGTTGGGAGGCCAGTGGGCGGAAGCCCGGTTGTGATTGTAGATTATTAAGTACTAATAAAGTAAAATGATTAGGGTTCATTCAACGATCATATTGTGCTATAAATGTGGTTACAGTTATCGTAGGTATATTGCGAAGCTATACCATACACCCCTAGTAGAAGGCGTCGCTACAAATTTTGGTGGTGTTTGCTGGGATACTTTGACTCACCCAAGTGGGAAAGATTAATGGAAAGATGTACTTAAATTAATAATTTGGCAATTATATAATACGCAATTTAATCTTCAAGCCTCGCTGTCATAGTGTCAGTATACATTGAACAGTTAGAATTCTTTGTATGTTTGGTCTGACTGCCAATTTTGCGAAATTTAGAGGAGTTCCTCGTGGGCAGATTCAGTTATCATACGCCAGAGGTGCGTCCTCACTGACAGGCAGGTTGTGTAAGTGGTGAGCCATAGTGTTGGTTATATGGATAGAGGGCGCAAGCCCGCTGACTTCCAATTTTGCGAAATTTAGAGGGGTTCCTCGTCGGAAGAGTCAGTGGTCATACTCCATTCGGTAGAGGCCATGCCTCACCAACAGGCTACCAATATAAGGTTGCATAAGTTTCCTTGGCTTCAGAGGGCTAAAGTAGCTGCCCTATGCGATTGTTGACGAAAACAGTAATGCAGAAGTTGCAAGGTTGGTTGTTTAAGAACCGTAAAATTTATGTATCAAAGGAGGGTAAGTTGTTGGTTAAATTTGCGCTAAAAGAAAATAACTGAGACTGAGATTTCCTACTTGGTGGAGTGGAGTCAAGTAACAATAACCCGGATACATTAGTTCAGTCATGATTATGTGGAGAGAGGCCGAGTACCAAGTTGGACGAAGTAAATGTTCCGTGAAATGTAATGCCTTGGTATAGGAATTGAATGTATATCTGTAATGCCTTGTAAATGATATGGTAAAATAAATAAATAAATAAATATGTAACGGGCCACTCCAAATGTATAAGCCAATTTTTTTTATTGAAGATAAAATGCTCGCACGAGCAACTTAGTCACAAAGCGATTTAATTGTGTTATGTGTATTCGTATCCCGGGAGTCGCGCCACTACGTTTGCGCACTTCCATACTAACTCATAGACTTGATGTGAGAGACAAAATAGTCGCGGAAACAAAAGTGGCACGGTGCGTGCATACCCTAAGATGACGTAATAACAACTTCTATGGCTAGAGTCTATGAAAAATAAAAGGACGTGATTTAGCTAGCGTTGGCTAGAAATTTAAAAATTATATTGTGTTTCTTAATTTATTTTCATGAATATTCTAATATTTCGTTTAACACATAAAAATTATACTATTTTATTTTACTCAAAAGTCAAAAATCAAAACATTTATTCTGCAAATAGGCCGCAAAGGGCTCTTTTACATGTCACTTTTTTAAACTACCAGCGCTTTCGTAAGGACCATCATTGCAATTACTTTTTCTGTTCACACGAAATTATAATGTGACGTGTCGGAACTACCTTACTAGTGCTTGATCTGTGGTGTACGTTCGGATACACAGTACACGGTAAGTACCATGTTACGGTTTCATATGAGAAAATAATATTTATTAACTTAATTATATCAATAAAAGTAATAACTGGTTTTACTTTAATCCTCCATAATATTGTAATTTAACCTTTTGAAAATTATATATATTTTCTTCAGGACTAGATTTAAAAAAAAAAAAACTTTAGTCGTTTTTATTTTTTTTCGGCAATATAGTGAACGAGACTGAACGTGAATTTATGAAGTTCACCACACACAGTATCCGAACGTACCGTCGAGTCTCCGCATACCCGCGCATTCTCGGAAATAAAAAAAAAATAAAAGGAGGGTTGTTTTGTTCAATTCGTGTTGAAGAAACATTATTTTCAGATTTTATCGTTTCAGTTGAATCGGATATTGTTAAATAGAAAACAAGTCTGTAGTAGAATCAGTGGTGTGGTCCGAAAGGATTAATAAGTGTGAAATTACAAGACAAGAAAGTACTCTTTGTTTATCGTCGTAAACCTCATAGTAAGTTATTGTAGTCTTGACGAGATCAGATTAATATAGTATATTGGAAGTAAAAGGTTTAAAAAATAAGTTTTAAATTGTTACTTGTAAACAAATTTCAGGTCGATGTCGCTTGAGAGTATTTGAGCAATAAGGACTTGGATTAAGGAATATATCCCTGCAAATAGCTGAAACCCCTCAGGTAGGAAGTCTAGAAATAGCATTTTATTATAAGACTAGCGACCCGCCGCGGCTTCGCACGGGTGCAATGCTGATACTAAATAATACAACAGAATGTCTTTATTTATATTACAATGTTCACAGTTTTTTTGTCATTAGACCTCATAGCAGGGCTTGAAATACCGTTAAAAGGTTGGTATCGTTACCACTGTGAGACAGATTTAACGTTAAGTTGTAATTAACGTTAACCAATGTACCGTTACTTATACTGCTTTTTACCGGTAAAAAAATGGTAATGTTACCTACAGCTGTGCATTGAGCTAACGTTAAGTCAAAGGTATCGTTAAATCATTTTTAACGTTATTAGGTAACGTTAATAGCAGCTTGTTTATTTTTGATTCACTGATGGATGGATATTGTATGGATATTGTAGGTAAGGATCTTCCTTCACTTCATGCACGCTCACGGTAGCCATGGCAACAACACCAATCAACCAGCGCGTCTATCGGTAGCGCGGTGTGGCAACGTAGCATTGTCGATTAAAATAGTGTTACTATGGTAACGTTATAATAATGTGAATTGGGTAACGTTAACAAGCCCTGCAATGAAAAGTAAAATTACCGATGAAAAATAACGTTAATTGGGTAAATAATAATAATAATAATAATATACGTTTATTTCAAGCTCGTGACTCATAATTATGTTAGTTACAATAAAACTTAAAAACTATGTTAGTAACACATTTTACAACACTACACTGTTGTTACTGGGCCTGTGAAGTCCACAACAGTGCATAATGTACGGACAGCCAATCTTGTCCGCAATCATTGAAAGTTATAATGGTGATATGTTATCAAGTAACGTTATAATTTACTACCGTTACTAAGGTATTTTTATGATTTTACCGTTTCCTAACGTTACTCATAATGTGAATTTGGTAACGTTAACAAGCCCTGCCTCATAGGCACGCGCCGCCCGCATTTTAAATCCGTAATATCTTCGAAAATATTCATTTCAATTACATGCTGTAAAGGGCTATATTGATCTATATTGCATGCACAATGTATTTAAGGTACTTGATTGGATAAGGACTAACGCTGTATTGCTTGAAATCGCTTCGTGGATAGGACATTATTTCTCGTAAAAAAGTAAAGGATAAAAGGTGGTTATTGTGGGTTATCCCTAAGAGATAGACATGTGCTATTTGTAATTTGTGATTTGTAGACCTTTTTAAGGTGTACAATACTGTGGTGCATTGTTTTGATCTGTCTCGTGGGGTTCAGCCGCCGTTTGCAATGTGGGCACGGAAGTATGTGTTTATTTACGGCTTCACATTAGAAACCTTTAGGGTTATTAGCGTTTCGCTACTATATTATGCATATATTATACATATAAACCTTCAAATAATTTCTTCATAAACGTAACTATTGTAAGGTCGCGGGTGAGCAAAGTAATTGTTTTAGTTCATATAAACCTTCCTCTTGGATCATTCTGTATAAAAAAAAAAAACCGCATCAAAATCCGTTGCGTGGTTTTGGAGATCTAGGCATACATAGGGACACACAGACGGCGGGAAGCGACTTTGTTTTATACTATGTAGTGAAGCTAATTTACGTGGTATAAAGTATTGTATTGTATTGTATTACAATAAAGTAATGTAATTTTTCTAATTATAATTTCAGTCAGCTTCATAATGGAACAGGCTTTGCGTACACGGCTCGCGTTGAGACAAAAGCATCTCAATGATCTTACGGAAGAGGTCAAATCTATGGTAAACGGTGAAAGTGGCATACCATTAATCGAAGTAACCCCCTGTGTTTACAATTAAAAACCGCAATTGCGGCTTTGGACAAGGAAACACTGGTGTTCATTGAAAAATGTGGGGACCTGGAAGGTCTGTTATCACAATGCACCGAAGACCAGATGAAGGCAGAAGAAGCACTGGCAGGTTTGGAGTCCCTGAGTCAGGTAGCAGTGAATAAATATCCTGAGCAGGTAGCAAGATTGCCTAAACTAGACTTGGCTAAGTTTAATGGAGATACATTAAAATGGACGGAATTCTGGGACAAATTTGAGGCAAACATTCATTGCAGACACCTAAAAGACGTGGATCAAATTGGCGTACCTGCTGAGCAGCCTAAAGGGGGCCGCTTTGGCTACGGTAGAAGGCCTAGGTGCCACCAACGCAAATAACGCCATAGCGACTGAGGTGTTGCTCAAGCGATATGGAGCAAAAGACAAGGTGGTTGACGCTCACTACGCTGCAATTAACAAGTTGGAGGTTGCAGCCAATGTAGCCAGTGAGTTTAGAAATAATCTAAACCAGATTAAGAAACACCTGAGGATCCTGGCAGCGCATGATGAGAACATCGACAGCAACTACCTCCGCGTAACCATATCCTCTAAATTTCCTGGACCTGTTTTTTTTTTACCAGGTGAAATTGCTTAGTAGAGACACGGAGATAACAGAACTGCGTGAGTGTCTAGAAAAGGTGATCATGGCTATGGAACAATCGGACGTACCACCCGCTTGAACATCTGGTGTCACCATTCCGGAAAGTTCCACAGAGGTCTTACACAGTGTCGTGAAACGTCAAGTACGACGAATTAATAAGCCGAAGCCGAAGAAACAAGGACCTCGACGAGTTAACTGCCTACTTGTGGACCGATAGTCTCATTGTTCTGAGCTGGATGAGATCAAGCAAACTACTCCCAGCCTTCGTTTCAAGACGTATAAATGAAATCAAGGAGAGCAAAGATGTTCAATTTCGTTACGTCAACACGCACCTGAATCCAGCTGATTTAGCCACACGACCTGAACTATAGCAACAAAAGAAGGACTTGTGGTTGAATGGTCCGGAGTTCCTCACCAAACAACAGGATTGTTGGCCAAACATCACGAAGGCTGACGAACATACAGCTTTGCTTTCGGCCGCGGAGGCTCTGGACGCTGTGGGCGGTCCAGAGGTGGTAGAGAAGGGTTATGAAGATGATCATTCGCATAAAGATATTGATGTGACTGATTTGCCGGTGGTGGCAGAGGAATCCACACCTGAAACTTATCAGCCCGAGGATGTAGACGTAGTAGAGTTACCTGCAACTACAGAAGATCCCTGTTCTGTTTCACTGTACTGTTTTTGGTGATCAATAAAGAATAATTGTATTGTATTGTATCCCTCGCAGACTAATGACGTGATAAGAAAATTGCAATCAGAATATTTTAGACTCATTTATCACGCAACTTAGGCTTATTCCTCGATGTTGATGGAATATTAAGATGCAAAGTGCGCATGTCGAACACCACATGGACGTATGGCAAGAAACATCCTATACTGATACCAAGGGAATGTATTTTCACAAATGAGATTATTAAAAGTACTCATGAGTCCAACTACCATGTAGTGGTAGCACATACATCGAGTATCATTCGACAAAATACTGGATACCGCAGGGGAGAGCAGAGGTGTAGCGCTTAATTAGAAAATGTCCTCAGTGCATGAAATATGGAGGAGGTCCATATAAACTGCCACCTACTCCAGCGTTACCAGCAGAGAGAGTAAATTATAGCAAACCATTTACTTATACTGGAATGGACTATTTTGGACCAATGTTTGTGAGTACTGAGTCTGGGAAGGAAAAACGATGATTATGTTTGTACACATGTTTAGCTGTGCGCGCCATTCACATGGAAGTAGTAAACAACTTAACAGCTGATGAATGTTTACTGGCTTTAAGAAGATTTACAGCGGCAAGAGGCGTGCCACTCAAAATTGTTTCAGACTTCGCGGACATACCTGTGGCAATGGACGACACAGTTCGTGTAAGTAACTGGTGATACAGCTGACCTGAATGGAGTTTCTCGTGGTGATGAGGAACAACATGATGCAACACACTGCGGTGATGATTCGGTTGAAGGTGAATCGACCAGGAAGAAGAGGGACGCAGCCATAAAGGCGAAGGAGAGGATTGCAGAGTGGACGCGTCAACTATTTGTCCTGTTGTAACAAGCCAGCAAGCTCTCGCCTTCGGGAGTGTCGCCGCAAAGCGCGATTTGGACCGAATGTTGAGTGAACTAAAACTGTCATTGATTTTGTGTATTGGTAACACTGAGTGTGAGAGGGTGAGCGATCTTTTTTGTCACTAGACAACGGTGACTAGTTTGAAAGTTAACGGCGAAGGCGCGACTGGTAAAAAGGGCATTAACTTGTATTGAGAGTATGTATGAAGGATAGGGGAGAAAAATTGCACTGTGCGTTTGTGTAGTGAGTAAAAGAACAACCAATGGTGAGTCCCTAAACGTTCCTTATGTAATGTCTTGCCTATTGTAGAGCAATATGATCCCAAGAATGAACCGTATAATAATCAATCATGTTTATGGAACAGTGCATGTTAAGCACACAGCACAAGGTAAACCTTGTATCACAACCCCGAACCGAGTGTTGGTTCAGGTGGTCAGGGCTGGCTATTAGGGGATTTGTTGGGAGGCCAGTGGGCGGAAGCCCGGTTGTGATTGTAGATTATTAAGTACTAATAAAGTAAAATGATTAGGGTTCATTCAACGATCATATTGTGCTATAAATGTGGTTACAGTTATCGTAGGTATATTGCGAAGCTATACCATACACCCCTAGTAGAAGGCGTCGCTACATGCACAGTCGGCAAATTTTATCAACAATGTAACTCTGTGTGCCATATCCAAATTTCAGTAGAATGCAAAGCCTGCACTATAAAATTCTAAATGCGTATCGTGTCGTCCCTTTTACTCTTCTGTTTAATACTATTAGCGTGAACGGAGCGGCACAATACAAAGTTCGAAAATAGAATTTCGTAGTATACTTAGGCCCTGAATTCGTGTAAAAACATCATAAGCAATAACTTTAAAACGAAGCCGTCACGTGATTTACTAAGTACCTGCGCTATAGCGGTTCCCTTAATTTTTTAACATAGTTTAACGGTGAAACAAGTTTCGTATCTATCTTACCTGGAAGAACAGCATAAATGGCACCCACTGATAGTAGGAATGTATACGTTTCTCTTCCTGGCCTTCGGTGCCGAGGTTTGAGATGCTGGGGTGAGCGGCGTGCATAGCAGGGTTGAAGGGCAGGGTAAACGTGTATGTAATCCAGCAGAAGTTGTTTATCACGTGCTGCGGCACCGAGCCATCGGTGATGCAGGAGATTGGGTCACCTGGAACAAATACATTAAACATTTAGTTTGTTTTGGGGTATAAGCGAAGGGGGGACTTTTTATTAAATAATTTCCAATACGTAATCGTAAGCTATTTAATTAATAATTGATCTGTTTATTTCAAATCGCGGAAATCTAATTTTACTCATTTTCTGTGATCTGCAGATTCATCAAAAATTTGGTAAAGACACGTATCCATCCAATCGGCATGTAATTATTTAATAAACATAGAATGGGTGATAATTGATAGCGCAAGTACTGTCAATAAGGGCATTTAACTAAAAAACGATGCGACTTCAGCGACAAAATTTGCGTGTTCATGCTTCTAGACTAGACCTTTTGTCTTGCGAAGATTAAGCCGTTTAGGAGTTTAATTACATAATATGGGTCGCCCGAGAAGCCAGTACTCGTAATACCAGTTCACAAAGGTCAACCTAGGCTCAACGAATACTCACGGCCACAGGCATTCGCTAGATAAATGGGACAGTATAACCCAAATGGAACTGCTTAAGTACCACCTTATTTACATTCCACGAGAGTGGCGCTGAAACGGTAAATTTACAGATGGGAAGTTGTCTACCTTTTATGGATAGGTGCAAATGAATAATGTAACAGTGTACTAAATCTCGACCAGAAAGATTTTGAGCCGGACAACTTCTCCTTGCGCTAACGAGTGAAAAGTTAAAAGTACTGAACATAAAATTCGTCGAACAGGTTCAAAATTATTGATGGACATCTGCTGGCATTAAAACCATTTGGGAATTTTAATAAAAAGCGTACCCTTCACTTTTTTAAATGAGGAAATTTTGGAGTTTTCTTATACAGAATGAAATACATAGCTCTATTGATTTGGGCGATTCAAAAAATGTCTCTAATTTTTCCCTACAATTTTTTTGTGTCAGTGCTGTGACGAGCCGTATAATAAACTGTATGAAATTTATCACGAAACAGATTAAAAAAATAAGGACCTTCTTTTCTTTATGAAAATGAACAGTAACCGTGACCCCAAATCTAAAACCTTAAAATTTCCTCATTAAAAAAAATGAAAGACAGGAACACTTTTTACTGAAAAAGCCATTTGCAATTGTTATTTTATCCTTGACATTGCACCGTGTTTAGCGGATGGCACTAATATCGGCAGGAATGGCACTGCAGCTGCCCCTGCATCAATTGGCGGCCGTGACTCGATCACCTTGTCCGACGGTGGGGTTACCATTGTATTTATAGCGCGAACGTGGATGTATAAAAAGGAGGTTCACACGTGCTGGATAGAGATATAAATCAATTTATCAACAGAATAGCAATGCTTAAGAGCATGTAGGTATTATAGGTGGTTCTAGAGCTTTGCAACTGCAATAAGGATATAAACATTTTGAGTGTGAAGCGATGTTCTTAATGCACGGAATTGACGGAATAATACTTATATTATAATTTAAAAGACAAATATTATTATTAAGTATACCTACAAAATTAATTGTTTTTAATGCTGAAGTTTCCTAATTTAAACATAGTTTTCATAGTTTTCATAATTAAAATAAACTTGAGCACTGGCTATTTGTCCTCGAATACAAAATAGTAGTGTCAGTTTTCCAGAAATGATGCTGAGTTGCGTTACTGTTCAAAGTAAATTCAAGTAAATTACAACTGGGCGCAACGTGTGAGTTCCTTCGCTTTGCCTTCTGGCGATTAGCGATAAATTCCGGGCCGTTAATCGCTTTAAAATGTTTACTAATCGGTGACATCGGTGTATCTGACCTTCCTTGGGTTTTGGGTTACTTTCTACACGTGATGCTTTATTACAGTGCCTCGCTTCCCGGTATTAAACTCTGCGGGGGTATAGTACCGACACGTGTTTGGGTACAATGAACACGGAGAAAACCGTTCTGAAAGTTTATAAAGCTAAGTTAAATGAGCTTCGACGTTGTGAATACGTGATTGTTTTAATACAACGTCAACGTGAATCACAGCATATGGGTTTACCGTTCGACCTAAATAGCATACATCTAAAACAAGGAAAATAATAACTTAAAGATCATTTCCTCCGTCTTACTCTTAAGTAACGTTATTATATGACTCACTAATAATAGCCTAGGTGTGAATTTGACTGACTTGACTCGCGTTGATTGAGCAATAACGAGCATTTAGGGCATTAGTTAGAGCATTTATCATCAGCGCTCGCTATTTATTATCCAGCCGTTGCCGACTGCGGTGTTACGCCGAATAATGCGATGACTTTAAATCATTAAGAGATAATGGCAGTGGTTTTTGACTGATCTCTGATTGCAAGATTACATTTACTTTGTCTTAGTTTATTGAATGTTGTTTAATGATTAAAGATTAAACTGCGCGATAGTTACGTTAACTCCTTAACTTGGGAGTGAGAATTTAAAATTTATTTTGAAAGAAAATATTCAAGGAATGCATATGTTAAAATAATGTCGCTGCATTAATTTTGAGACACTGATTGATCAAGTAACTGTTAATGTTTAGTTTGATCAAATAAACCAGATTATTTTATTGTGACTAATTAAACGTAACTACGTTCAATTAAGAGCTAGTTATTTTAGTTATCATTAAGTTCATAAAGAACTGTGACCTCTCAAACTAAATATGCTGATATCAAAGATAAATGTTTATAATGTGAAGTTTTGACACATACCTATGCGTTATATAATTGCTAACTTTGTGAATGAAATCTGAACTGCCGGGATACTCGGTGTAGATTGGCATCCTACAAAATGAATCTTCTACTTTGTAAAGGTCATTAAATGCCGTCCTTTGGATGAATAATGCGTTCGTTATGAAATTAGAAGGGATTGAAGACGAGAAGACTTTTATAAAACTGGCGTTTGTGATTCACACGTGTTTCTTAAAATGTCATGGCGTGTCTCGAAGATAAACCTGATTTGTAATGAAGACATTATAACTACATTTTCGTGCTGTATTGTCATTTATTATCAGAAACATTAACCCATAAACTGCACACCAAGTGGAATCAATTCAGGTTATTCTTGTTATGGTAATTGCAGTGTGCTGTTAGTGTAGGTAGTATTAAGAAGCGAGATAAGGGCTGTTCGCCGTAGGTGACCGTTTGCAGGTGTAGCTGCAGGCTGTTACTGGGTCACGGCAACTGCGTATGAGATTTATTGACGGCTTTATAGGTGGCTAGTGAATACTTGTGATTGGCTGAGGTAAGACGAGTGGAGGTATTACGCCATACATTGGATACAAAGTTTGACCAAAGACGAACGTCAAGTTAGCGGAGGTTTTAAGTTGTGATGTTGTCGTTAGCAACTTTGTTATTCGTTATCATTACAGATTGTTATGAGTATAAATAAAAGCGTCCACAGACTGGCGGTTCGTTTTACTGGCCGGAAAGGAAAAATATATAAGCCAATTAATTAATGTGGGCCTCCGCAAAGTAACGCCTGATTCAATAAATTATGAGATGTGTTAGTTACTATTGTAGTCTTCCACTTCCCTCTCGGTCTTTTAGTCCAAATTTGAGGTTATGGGTTTCATGAAACCCTCCGAGCAGCGGTTCTCTAACTTTATTGGTGACAGAACAGAATCCTTTTGGAACACGAAATATTCTAGACGGAGCCCCAAATAAAAAAAAACCTTGGACCATACATATAAAAGGGCTGTTTTTTTGAGTTTTTTCTTTTCTTATTATTACAAGTACTTTCGCGGAGACCCCACAGAGACTTTGCGGGGCCATAAGGGTCCACGGCGTATACTAAGAGATTGGCTGGCTTAGAGTGTATAATATGATTGTTTGGTCTATGTACAGTCGAAGGCATAAATAAATATATATAAAGCCTTCGCGTCAAATATATGTAAACATCAATCTCATAGTTAATTGCATAGAGTTGTGTTGATATTTTTTCGCCTTGGTAACGTACTCACATATATTTATGACCTTGACTGTACCAAATCGTATGTCCAGAATTAGATATTACCTTACTGAAACAAAAATTAAATTGAATCATTTTGAGAGGAATAAAAACCCATGACCATGACTATTTTTAAACGCAAAGTTTATGTTATACGTAGAATGATGTAGGTAAAGTGTAGGGAAATATAAATGCGAACTTAATATTCGCTTTAGAAGTATTGCTCACTTACAAATTAATTATGAAATATCTACCTTGCGCTTGAATAATTTAGGTTGCGAGGTGAACAATGGATCAGCCGGTTGTTATTGTTGAGCATTACAACATCTGCTTTGTCAGATTTTGATGAAAATCATATTTTTGCATTTTGTTTCAAACAAAATTCACAGGCTTCTAGTTTGACACATTTCTGTGTATTATGTTGAGATCATACGAGTTAATAATATGACAGATGCGGAGATTTTTTTGTTTGTTTTCCTACTTCAGATCAAGTTGAGCCTCATCCATCGTACCAAATGTTAAATAAAACTTGACGTGTCAAGAACTTGTGTTAAATAATGATAATTTTATATCATGTTATAAAAAATGTGCTCAAAATGTTTAGTAAAATTTTATCTCACGGTAGCTTTGGGACTGAGTCAAATTAAACAAATCGTGATTGATTACTAATTTAGGCACAGTTGAACCAATTGATTTATGTTCCACTGTAGAAACGTTTTCACGGTGAGTATCATAATGATTTACTTTTCAGGTTTTTTTTTTATTATGAGTGGGAGGCACGAGCAAGCGGCTCATCTGATGGAAAATGATCACCACCGCCCATAAATATCAGGTTATGCGATGTCTATGATACAATCTGTAAAATGGTTCCACATTGGGTCACGATGGTTCGATAGTATGTCGCTTCTACATGTTTCTAGTTCTCATAAAGCCTTCATAGCAACGGCTGACGCATATGATATCGTTATGATTAACACCTGAGGAGCAAATGTGCTTGTTTATAACACAGATACACCCTGTGTTATGGCCGGTGATCACGAACTACAATGTTGCTATCTTATAAGGGCTTAGTATCGCTAAATATGCCGATAGCAACTAGGCAGTGCATTCTATGCAATATGACGATCTTAAACAGAAAAACTGTTTCTGTGCGAGTAGATAGATATTTATGTTCATGTTGGTACACAGTAGATTTGTTGGTACTTTTGTTTTATTGATATAAAAAGGTGTAGTTCAAATAGTAGGTACGGTTTCGATTATGAATTATGTTTTTCCACTTTTAAAAAGTAATTTAGTGTGAAAGTTCGATAAAGTGCCTCATTTCGTAAACTTAATTTCACAGGGCAGAGTTAATTGGAACTAATTTATCTGATCTGGCTGTTAATCTTATAATGAGCGAAGATAATACGAACTAGTTTAATTAGCTGGCACATTATCGAAGGCTGGCACTTGAAGATAATTTGCGTAAGGACTGTGATCATTTTAAATTGTAAGCTTGATTCACATAATTTTTCAATTAGCGTAATGAATTGGAATATTGTTATGAATGAATACTTATTTAATGTGGTTTTGATTTTATCGTTATATTTATACCTAGAGATTTTCCTGGCACGAACTACGTGTGGTTAGTGTTTGGCATAATAATAACATCAATTCGGTTTGGTATTATTATTCATATTTTTTTAAAAATGTTACATTGATATAATGCCACTTTTAAAATATCGATAGTGACATTCCTATTTCATAATAACTCATCATCATCATCATCATCATCCTTTTCTATAGGCTGCAGGCACAGGCCTCCCCTCAAAATTTTAAGACTTTTGCCGTAGTTCCCACGCGGGCGCAGTGCGGATTGGAAACTTCACACAAACCATTAAATTCTCAGTTGTATGCAAGTTTCCTTAGCCGTAAAACTCGTGGTAAATTTCAAATGTAATTTCGCACATAAATTCCGAAAACTCAGAGGTGCGAGCCTGGACTCGAACCTATCGAACTACTAGGCTACTCCGACTCATATGGTCTACATCGAAGTAATTCAAACCAAGCAATACCATAACTTTTACAATGATAAGTAGGTGTATTTCATAAGTGGTGATTACAAAGTTCTGTTTACATCGGCAGCAAGTTAAATGAGGGGCACGCGATAACGTGAACATAAACATGGCTTCGGCTCGGGTTGCTTTTGTTACCACTTGACGCTGAATCGCTACTAACTCGTGAGATGAACCACTAATTATTAGTAGCTACAGATATTTCCAGCACGTGACTAACACGTTTCGACTTAAGTGTACATACGACCAGAAATACAAATTAGGAAATAGACCCCAAACAGTTTAGTAATTGTATTTGTCGTTAAAATTGGTACTGCTATTTTTAGTGGCGAGTGGCAGGTAAACCAAATGAGCAAACTTTGATTTGAAGCATTGACTTTTATAGTTTATCCTTCCCTTTACGCATCTGTTGGGTTTCCCTGGAGTTACGAATCACAGTCAGCAAATTAAATTCCATAGTAGAAATAACAATTTACTACAATTAAGCGTAATTCAGACGACATTTACAAACAATGATATTGATAGTATCATTAATATGAATGAGTAGAACAGTTGTAGGTATGAACTAAAACAATTACTTTGCTCACCCGCGACCTTACAATAGTTACGTTTATGCAAGAAATGTGCGTTCATGCAGTTCCTCCACCTCCACACTGTACGAACACACACAAATCACATAAACCCAACCATCACCACCACCAAGCTACACTGACGCGTTTCGAACTCAACCAGAGCTCATCTTCAGAGTTACCACAACCGTATGCTATGCTACCAAACGTTAAACTAACAAACCAAAACAAATGTTTTAACTTGTCACTGTAACTTCTCAAGTACCCACTTTATTTTTCTTATTCTCAAACTACCCCACAAAAATTAACTTTTATTGACATATTTAAAACTACCTTGAATTTTTTTGTTTATACATTTATAAGGCATATTTAATTAATACTAACTGTTCAAATTCGACCCAAGCCGCAGTAAAGGAGAAGATACTAAATTTACCTGTTCATTAATAATAGACCCCATAGTGTTGTACCTAATTATTTCCATGCATTCCAGAGCATCCAGACGCAACCCCTTGCCGCAATAATGTAACACTTCATAAGAATCTGAATCTAACAATGAATGATTTGATTCCAACAAATGTTTTGCAAAATTCGATCTATCTGGATGCTCATTCCTATATGCCGAAACATGCTCTTTAAATCTAGTATTAAAACTTCGGCCTGTCTGTCCTACGTATATCCCATTGCAGTCATTACAAGTAAGCTTGTATACCCCCGATCTAGTTCCCTTATCTACCTGTTCTTTGTGGTTACATAGCCTAGAGTACAAAGAGTTGTTAAGGGAACTAGATCGGGGGTATACAAGCTTACTTGTAATGACTGCAATGGGATATACGTAGGACAGACAGGCCGAAGTTTTAATACTAGATTTAAAGAGCATGTTTCGGCATATAGGAATGAGCATCCAGATAGATCGAATTTTGCAAAACATTTGTTGGAATCAAATCATTCATTGTTAGATTCAGATTCTTATGAAGTGTTACATTATTGCGGCAATGCATGGAAATAATTAGGTACAACACTATGGGGTCTATTATTAATGAACAGGTAAATTTAGTATCTTCTCCTTTACTGCGGCTTGGGTCGAATTTGAACAGTTAGTATTAATTAAATATGCCTTATAAATAAATAAACAAAAAAATTCAAGGTAGTTTTAAATATGTCAATAAAAGTTAATTTTTGTGGGGTAGTTTGAGAATAAGAAAAATAAAGTGGGTACTTGAGAAGTTACAGTGACAAGTTAAAACATTTGTTTTGGTTTGTTAGTTTAACGTTTGGTAGCATAGCATACGGTTGTGGTAACTCTGAAGATGAGCTCTGGTTGAGTTCGAAACGCGTCAGTGTAGCTTGGTGGTGGTGATGGTTGGGTTTATGTGATTTGTGTGTGTTCGTACAGTGTGGAGGTGGAGGAACTGCATGAACGCACATTTCTTGCATAAACGTAACTATTGTAAGGTCGCGGGTGAGCAAAGTAATTGTTTTAGTTCATAAATATGGACCTCCGCAAAGTAACGCCTGATTCAATAAATTAAGTTGTAGGTATAATTGACAGGATGACGATGATTTTTATGCGAGTGGAATGATTGCGTAAAATTGTCTTCCTCGGAAAATTGCATAATACGACAAGACTTAGCCGGGTGATGAAGTAGTAATTTCTAAACAATGACACTTGCTTGCTGGCTACCCGAGACGGTGCATAACAAATTTTTAACTAGATGCAAGAAGTTCACTGACCCGATTTGCCTCAGTGACTTTAAACTCTAAATGCAAGCATCGTACGTATTCGAACGGCTGTGTTTTGTTTGTACAAACGATTTGTTGATGACGTATCAATTTGGGTAAGCGTTACTGTTACGTACGTTTCCGCGCCACTACTGAACGATGACCTGAAAATGACTCACATGTTACAGCGTCGAGGACTAACTGTTATCTTATAATGTACGGGATTCTTTGTTGTGTCTAGTTCATCAGGTCAGTAGTTTTGCGCTTATGAATGCCACTAGTGTTTGGGATATTGATTACTTTCTCCCTATCTGGATCACGTTGCGAAAGTAATCTCACTGAAGTGTGTGACGTTTTAACTTTCACATTGCATACTGTTAAGGTTTTAATTCAGGACACATTTGTTAATAACAATAAATATAGTATGCTTTTCTATTACATAGAAAAATTTGATCACTAACGATGACGCGCGAAGTCAGCATTTCTCGGAAGAATAAGTCGTCAACGGTTTTTATCAAAAAAGCATACAAATGTTAGTCACCTCGAAATTCGACAAACTTAACTCACCAATTAGATTGTTAGCTGTGACCAGGATGCAGAAAAGGAACAGGAGAGCAGAGGTGATACGGTAGTGCATCCTGAACACCATATTGTCGATGATAGCCTTGTCGATGAGGTAGCGGACTTTGACGAAGCCCGCCACCGCGGATACCATCCCCAGTAACGCCATTTTGTATTGCTATCTGAAACAAATGAATAAAGATGTAACAACGAAACAAAGAATATATGCTGAGCCACTGAAATATTGCTTATAACCTATTGTTTATCAAAAGTGAAATTTAATTTTGTTCGTCTACTGCGTACATATCTATAACTAATACCGTGTGATGAGATAAAAATCAAATCAAAATTTAATTAAAATAAGTTATAAAAAAAAAATCCATAATTTACAGTGCATACTATAAATAAACACATACAAACAATAGTAAAAGGGTACTATTAATAAATCTACGCTGCCTGTAGCAGCGCCGTCGTGACAAGTGCCATGAGCTTCCCATACTAAATTAGAAGTTTAAACGGTAAACTTAACCATGTTCGATTTTATTCAGACCAATGTGTTTAACAGCTGTATCTGTTTGGCAGGAACATGGAATAACATGTCGTGTTTGTAGTAAAATATGTCAGGATGCTACAAGTTTTACCATAAAGTTTAGCTATTCGTGAGCTGAATTCTTTAAATTGAGTTAGTATATTTAATACACTACAAAGCATAATTCAAACGTATTAATGTATGTAGCACACATAGGTGCAACTTGAACGGCCGTGTCTTCCCAATCAATGACCTCTCAGCATTATTTAACGATGTGGCTACCTCTCGCCCACGCTTCGCATTAGGCGCTCGGGTTCTATAGCATTTTATAAACTAATATTTTCGGTCCGGCCCGAACACTTTAAGCATCATCATTCCGATCATTACTTATTTAGAATCCGAATGGGCCGTTACCTTCTCGCATTACTACCGAGATGAGCGTTCCAATGAATGCCGTCTAGGAGACAATTTGTATCAAATGGATCCAACCTTGGCAACCCAGTCTGTTCCTACGCTATCGCGTGTCCAGCACTTGATATTATTTAGGTCGCTTACAAGGGGGCATAGGCTAATAGACAATTGAAATTGAATATCATTATTTGTTCCCGAATAACATTCTCAATGTCTTACGTAAGGTTCGTTTTAATTAAATGTTCTGTGTAATGTACCTACCGGTAGCTGTGTAAGTGGTAGGAAATAATTATATTTTATTATGTTATCAATCTGTGTGGCCTTGCTAGTTAAGTACTTACTTAGTGTTAAGTTGTTTTAGCTGTACTTTCCTCTTAATGGCTTAAGAATATTACTGGTAAAACATATATTTCTAGAAGGTTTTGATCATATTTTTTGTCAAAGAATTTTGCCAACGTCGTGGTCGTAATCGTGTTAGAATCGTCCACGGTAGAGGCGAATGTTGCGCCGGCGCAGGGCATGCGGCGGGTCGTCGACCGGCCGCTGCTCATGCGCCTCCTGCGTTTCCAACCGCCCCCGCCCCCCTACCCCTCTCTACCTCCCCTGACCCTGTGCTGATGCATCGCGTGGCAACGCGAATTTTACGCGGAAACCAGTTTGCACGGCGACAAATGTTGCCCGATTCGCACGGCGCGATCTTGTTAATCGATTAGTTTGGGACATTCTGCACAGTCGGCAGCCCAAGTAAAAAGCAGAAAAAATTAGTTCCTCCAAATATCGGATTCCTACTTTAAACTCAGTTCAAACATTCTTTTAGACGTTGACTTTCTGGATTTGCCTATCGACAGAGCTACACGTCCCAAATGAACATTGTTTGCTAACGCGGTGACCGATAATAGGACCGCAGGAGGGCGAGGGGCGGGCGCGGGGTGCGGGAGCATTCCACCGTTTATGACAGGCACAGGCGCACAGTCGCTGCCGGTGGGATCCGTCCCTGAACCTGCTTTTGTGTCGCTCGTAACATCCTTATTCCACTTGCTCGTTACCGGAGCCATTTATCTTTAGCACGTCTTGTTCCTGTGTTGCACTTTTACGATTATGCTAGGAAAGGTTTGCGTCAGTATCTACATATCTATGGTGTTATCGAATCTCTCCAAAACATACTGATAGCTTGTATGTATTTTCTTATACCTACGTCTTGGTACAAATTCTACGTCTTCTTGCTGACTTAACAAAATGATAACCATTTAAAGTAATCAGCTGCTGTACTTATTTAAGAGCGCCGGCACGCGTCGACCGGCCGCTGAATGGACACTAATTGCGGCAGATGAGAGCCGCGTCCGACTGAGCATCACACGTCTACACAACTCACATAATACGGACAAGCCGTACGTGGGAAAAGAATCTTGGAGTCACTCGCCGACAAAACACAATATCGATACCCCTCGGACAATAACGGGCTATTTAAGCTGCAGCTTAATAAGAGAGCGGTAAAAGCGTGACTAATGACAGGAACGACGAGGTCGGTCGAGATTATTGAGCAACCTGGAGATTTGCGCGTTCCAAATGAATGGAGAGCTGACGATTCTTATGAAATTTATGTGTAACTGCGATCACGTCTGCGTGTGACGTTGCGGCTTCGTTGGGGTCGCAAGCGATGACGTCGAATATAATTAACTCTTTTGGTCGCGTAGACATCGAGTGACTTTCCGGCTACACACGCATTGTTTACCTCGTAGAACAATCACGTGCTTCCAATATCTCACGATGCTTCGCATGGGAACTGTTGGAACTGGTCAATGGGCGCGTTTCGTACTCGTCCCCGAGATAAGCTATCCTGATATCGATTGTGAATGAGTATTACATCCGTTGCATGGTACATTACGAATGGAATGGAATACGCCTGTTTTTCGTCATAGGCTTACGTATATGGAACTATACGGAAACGATGGATAATATACTCTGCGGTTGCGCTAGCTCGATGGAGCTTTGGTGTCGTATGCAGCGGTTAGGGAATCGGTCAATGAAACATTTTTAAGGTTGCTCCGATACTAAAATATAAAATAAATTGAACTACTTATGAACATTTAAAAATCACTCATTGAGATTTATGATCATCGTCATATCAGCCGGCTTAGTTATCATAAGGGTCAAAGATGTTGCTTGTGGTCGAAACTAACGCGAACATTGTGGAACATGCGGGCTAATTGATATCGCGTGTGTTGCTTTCGAAATAAGCCGGTCTTATCGGTTCACACTTAAACCATTATCGATGAGACCCGCACGAAATGAAGAACAAATACAGTGAGACGTATTCTGCTTGAATACTAAACGTACTGCAAATTTGTGGGTAAAAAGGTTGTAAAATTTTAACGACGGATCATCAGTAGGCGCCCCGACGTAATTGGTTATTCAGGTGGCGTGGTGCATGCTCCGTGACATGAGTCCAATGACTGTGACCTGTTAAAGAAGCTTTTGTCCTGAACGCTGAGAATCTCGCACACCGCGCTGGGAAACAAATTCCTACTCCACTCTCGCATGTCGTGATTTGAAATTTAAATGCTTCGCTATTTAGAATGCAGGTTTCCAGAATAATATTAAGCATCAGGTCTCTATCCTGGTACCTGTGTGTTATAGCTAATTTAAGATTGTGTGTTGATTTTTCGAGAATGATAAACAGTTATAGGTGCTTCATTGTTTTTACCTTGACATAATTACTGTCTTGTAAATGATTAATCTCGAAATCAAGATACTTGTTTTATTGTGCAAATTGAAGTAAATCAAATAGAACCTAGTAAGATTAACTTAATAAAGATAAGACTTACTGACATGTGCGTGGTTTTGATGTTATGTATATGACATACCTATAGGTAGGTACTGTTGAAAAAAAAATATATAAACTGTTTGTTTCAATAAAAATTCAATACATCAATACCTAAGTTACAACATTAATCTCAACTTACTCCTGTTGCATTTCATAGCATAAATAGATAAAATATATCTTAACTAGTACTAATCTGAAATTAAAAAGAATTTTTGAGTTGTGAAGTCTATAGATACAGTCAAGGTCATTAACATAATTTGCATATTGTTTCCTAGCCTGCGACAATTATGCCCACAGAGCCCATCAATTCTAAATTGCCTATATCCTGGTTCTCCATGTAGCAGGTAGTGAGCATTGACCACTTTATGCGTTATTTAGCCTGTCCTTGGCCGAAACATCTTCAATGAAGATCCGTGGAGCGTGACAATTCACGTGCTACCGCAAATTCAAGCGTACCTGTTACAAAACATGTGGTCGACTTCTCGATGATGCCAATACTCTTTCATAAAAAAATAGTTTTGTCTTTTATTCTAAGCTTTGTAAGTAACAACAAGCTTTCTTCCGCCCTGTGTTGTTTAAATACATTTATTACTTTACCTCGAAATGCTTTGTCCATTCTATACAAACAAATATTCCCAGTAAAGGGAACTGCGTCCCTTCCCCTTCGCACGGCGCTCAGGTAAATGGGGACAGCGCCGCTACCTGCGAGAAATTCATCCTGACACGTCAGACTGTGTTCATTTCATATCACCATTACCACTATCACACAACGTATCGGTTATTTATTACTTGTATAACATTCCCCAAACAAGAAAGCGAGCGAAAAAAAAGACCAGGGATGACTATGCACAAGGCTTTTGTTCCCGCATATGTCCATTATGCTGTCAAACTGCATTCCTCGCATCGAAGACAGGAGCACCGCGTCTCGATCCGTTCCTAAAACCAAGATTTTGTGACACAACTTACCTGTTTTAAACCTAACAGTTATTTTTCTAGCGCCACCTCCGGTTTCTCAAAACTTTACGATTTCACGCTTAGTCTCTAACCACAACACTTCAATAATCTCTCACATGAGATTTCAACAGCACGTTAACATATCAATTTGACACTGTTTTATTAGATTCGTTGTATTTCATAGTGAAATGTTTTAGAATTGTATTGAGTAAAACGGGTGGCTGCGCGCGACTGGCAGCGCACACCAGCTGCTTACGGGTCGGGACACTGACTGGTGGGTTCAGTGCAATCGGTCGGCCTCCTGCCTTTTCACTACCGAACTTGCGTATGCGCAGCTATAACTGTCCTTTTCGCGCACGCCGCGCGTAGCCGAGTCTCGTACTGCTGTCTCCGTCTAAACCTCAACTGAGTGAACAGTAGTCAGTAGCTCTTAGTGAACCAGTTCTGTCGAGCTTCGGGCCGCGTTGTTGCGCATCGTACTCATGCGTTTTCTCCACGAGCAATATGTCGGAAGTTTCATTATGCCATTTTTTAGATGAGGCTATGTATGATTACCGGTTTTAACGACTTGTAATTGCCCGGGGCTATTGATTGTCTTTACGGGCCGTTTGGCTTCTTATCTTACGTGATACATGATCGTCATATTGATTAGAATTATTATGAACATCGTAAAAAATAATAAAAAACACTAATAAAAAAAGACAACTCTATTTGATTGTAGGGTAAAAAAGGGCACCCCTTAATTTTATTATAGTAATTTTAGTTTATTATTGGAAATATGCAATATACTTGCGTTGTATCTGTCATTCCTTATGCTGTAAAATCTGTTTGTGTGTGTGTGGTGTGTGGAGCATCATTGGATAGGAATCTGTCTAGAGTCCAAGAACAGGTCGAGATTTTCTGAGTCGTCGCGCAAAAACTGCGGTCATTTAATACGCTTACGGACGTCGGAACTTACAATAAAAATTAAATAATTCAGTCTTGGGCCCAACAACTGATATGATACCTAGCTGTCAGTGAAATAATATGACATCGATATTGTGCACTACGGTACAAATGATTAAGGCAACATACTAGGGGCGTTCAATAAAAAGTGAGAATGAGTATGTTATAAACAACTTTTACTAAATGTCATTTTATTTTTCGACATAGTCACCTTTTAGAATAATACACTTAGTATATCTTTTTTCTAAACTTAAAATTCTATTTTTAAAAAAGGTCTCATCTTGAGTACTTAAAAAATCTTGTACTGCAGCGACTACCGCGTCGTCGTCTTCAAATTTCTGGCCTCTCAGGTATTGTTTCAATCTCGGAAATAGGTAGAAATCACTGGGAGCGAGATCTGGTGTATACGGAGGATGCTTAAGGATATCGAACCCAGCATCACGAATTGCAGCCATTGCAACGGCGGACTTGTGTGCCGGGGCATTGTCCTGGTGGAACAGCACAACTTTCGAGAGTTTACCTCGCCGTTTTTCGCGGATCTCATTGCGCAATGTTGCTATTTGTTTGGCGTATAATGTGCCCGTAATAGTGGCTTCATGCTCGAGATACTCAATCATTAATACCCCTTTACCATCCCAAAAAACAGAGCCCATGACCTTACCGGCAGATGGGCTCACCTTGAATTTCTTCGGAGTTGGAGATGATGGCCTTTTCCATGTCATAGACTGCAGTTTCGTTTCTGGGTCGTAATGATGGAGCCATGTTTCGTCCATTGTTATAAATCGCGCCAAAAAAAGTTCCCGGTCTTGCTGCATCAGGTTCAAAGCTTCTTGACAAATCTCTAGTCTAGTTTGTTTTTGCGTGTCAGTAAGCATTCTTGGTACCCAACGCGCAGATACCTTTTTCATACCTAAGCGTTCATGTAAAATATTATGCACGCTCCCCGTTGAAATCTTTACATTTTCAGCAATAAAACGAACCGTGACACGACGATCCGCCAAAACTGAGTTTTCGACTTTTTTCACAATTTCTTCAGTTACTGTTGTAGTAGGGCGTCCGGAGCGGGGGTTGTCCATTGTCGATGTTCTTCCACGTCTAAATTCGGCGCACCAACGTGCGACTGTCGAATACGGAGGAGCATTAGACCCTAAAGTTTCCCGCAAATCCAAATTGACTTGGTCCGTAGAAAAATTTTTCAAACACAAGTATTTGATAACGGCGCGCAGTTCAATTTTCTCCATTTTCGCTAACGTACTCAATAGCATTGCAAAGAAATTACCGTATATTTTTTTAAACAAAAGACAGTTAGTTTTTTTTTTCATAGCAATCAGCTAGATAGACTAGCTTTACCGTCCAGTATTTAATTTCGTAATATTAAAAGAGTTTGCATCTCATTCTCACTTTATATTGAACGCCCCTCGTATTTTAATTTTTTGGATGACAAAATAAACACGAGATCTGAATCATGAACTAAAAAAAAAAATAGGGAGGAAGGACGGAAGGAAAGGATAAGAGTTTCCTCATTCTTGCTCGCTAAAACAAATTCATGAGTTTATCGCAATGCAATACATACCAACTGATTTAAACAGTTTTTGCCATATTATACTCCACCTAAATTTATGAAACATTGTGGCGGCTATCCGCAATAATCTTGTATTACCATTGAGTGAGAGCCCGCTGCATTGCTTGCAACTGGCTCACCTTGCCCCTTTGTGTAATAAACAAGTGTTACAAATCCCATCATATTTCACTTGTTCTTTTACACAATCCAAAGAACTCCCGAGGCACATGAGCGAAATCAAAATCAATATTTTGATTAAATAAAAACCTGTGTCAACACGCGTTTGGAAAAAACTGGACAGACCAGAATTGGCTAATGGGCTATCGGATTTTTAATGCCTAAGTTATTCCGTCTGAGGCATCCAGCTTTAACATATATTAATTTCTAAATGTTTTACAGTTTTTATTTATCCTTGTTAGGTACGACGGACCTATCCATAAAGTTTAAAATAAAGTAACGCTTAGCGTGTTTTTATTTCGTTGCGTCCACTTAGGGTTTTTTTGTAGGTAGTGTATCTTCGGTGAATCATTTCCATGCGACACGATTTACCCCTTTTTCCTGCATCTTGTCAACAGTAGGCTTGACTTGAGTCATGTGCAGTCGACTACAAATACAATACGATTTAATATGTAAGCTTCGTATAGTGACGATATTCTTGCAATAAATCCCATTTTGGTCACCTGTGAATTTTTTTTAAACTAATATGTACCTACTATAAATGACTAGGTAGGTACTAATATTATGTGAAAGTTTGTGAGTATGTACCCGTGCGAGCGTGCGAGTATGTTTGTTACTCTTCTACGCTAAAACGGCTGGACCAATGTGGATGTAATTGAAATTTGGTATATAGATAGCTGGACGTCTAGAATACTATCGAGATAAAATCCCGAAATCCCAACCAAAGAAATCTATAATTTGGCATGGATATTTTTGTACAACGTTAATTGAACACCAGGATTATTAAAGTCCAGGAATTTCAATTGCTAGATCTAGGTACTTAATGTTACGCGAGCGAAGCTGCCGGCATATACAAGTTCATTTTCACGGCACTTTGCCCGGTCCCTAGCCGGTCTTATGGCCACAGCTGATCAGCCGATTGCCAATGATCATCTAACTATTTATTTATGTGATATTCTGATGTGGTCTAATCTTCGAGCTGATCTTGGGTCTCTTTAGCCGCCTTTAACAGTCTGTCATCAATTTTTATTTCGCTTTCGCCTATCAACAGTTCAACTATGTAATCCACAGTCCTAATGCCATTTTAAATTTGGTTGATTCCACTGGCGTCTCAACCGTTGCCAGTCCTAGCTATTTATATTAAGAAATGTATAATTCCTCTTCATTGATTTTTGTATGAAATAGATCCTGGCCTAGCGACAGAAGCCTTTACGTCATGATTACAAAACAATCTGATTTCCAATTCATAAAATCTTAATCTAGGGACTGAGAGCGGTTGAAACGCCCGTGGAATCACCGTTTAGGTAGTTGTCCGTTGTGAAATCGTGCTATTTAATTTACTTAAGTTGTTAAAGTGATATGTCTGTATAGTATAGGTAGTGCCTATACCACAAAATCTATATACACTCAGATATTGGGTGGCAACCATACCGCAGACTTTGCCAGACATCTCCCAGTGTCGCTTGACTAACAGGTTTGGCGACCTTTCCGTTGCACGCCGATCGGACCCATACCATGAGACAATTAGCCTTAAAAGCACCTTAATTTTTGACATATACCTATTCAAAGTCACTAACTTGGTGCTGTTAATAGTGATTCAGATGAGTTATCTATGATGTGTGATTATGGCTACAGAAGATCGTAAAAATTAATAAATTTCAAACTAAATACAAACTGAAATATAAATGCACAAAAAAAACCCCAGAAAAAAGACCAATGCTGGGAATCGAACCCAGGTCCTCAGCGTTCCGTGCTGCGTGCTTACCCCTACACCACCACTGGTCTAGAAGTTAGCGACGAATTTTTCCCATACATCGTACACTTCAGTCTGTTATAATCACATTAGGCAGTGATAAAGCGCGCATCTATGTTATGCCCTCTACCGAGAGACTTCAACACTCCTTCGTAGCTACCCGCTCACCTGGACCAAGAGATGGCGCTACTAGGCCAACTTTTACAAGTTAAGTATGAAGTATCTTTTTTCTATTTATTTTTTATTTTCTTCAACTTCATTTTTTTATTAATTTTACGGTCATCCCGTGAAACCATATATTTCAAACTAAATACAAACTGAAATATAGATGCACAGAAAAAACCCCAGAAAAAAGACCAATGCTGGGAATCGAACCCAGGTCCTCAGTGTTCCGTGCTGCGTGCTTACCCCTACACCACCACTGGTCTAGAAGTTAGCGACGAATTTTTCCCATACATCGTACACTTCAGTCTGTTATAATCACATTAGGCAGTGATAAAGCGCGCATCTATGTTATGCCCTCTACCGAGAGACTACAACACTCCTTCGGAGCTACGCGCTCACCTGGACCAAGAGATGGCGCTACTAGGCCAACTTTTACAAGTTAAGTATGAAGTATCTTTTTTTCTATTTATTTTTTATTTTCTTCAACTTCATTTTTTTATTACTTTTACGGTCATCCCGTGAAACCATATATTTCAAACTAAATACAAACTGAAATATAGATGCACAGAAAAAACCCCAGAAAAAAGACCAATGCTGGGAATCGAACCCAGGTCCTCAGGTAATAAAAAAAGAAGTTGAAGAAAATAAAAAATAAATAGAAAAAAGATACTTCATACTTAACTTGTAAAATTAATAAAGTTACCTGATGATTGAGTGCGTCGACCTACCTACTTTTCGCGATAGTTAGCACTGGAAGAATTCAAATAATTAGAAGCTAAATAAAAACCTGAATAAAAAACACAAACTCTTTTCCCCGATATTCCCACCTTGTAAAACCCGAAATCTTAAACCGCTAGGGCCCTTGCACACCGCGTTATTTAAACGCGCTGTCGACGCGCGTATCTATCGATACAACCGCGATACGCACGCGGGTTATGTGGCTGTTCTATGGAATAAAAAAAACGGCCAAGAGCGTGTCAGACACGCCCAAGGTAGGGCTCCGTAGCCATTACGAAAAAATCAAGTAATATTTTTCTAAGGATTTCGTATGTGTACGGAATCATCCAAGTTTAGGTATGTTTTATACCTTAGGCTACTATTTACTCTTAAACTACAAATAATTTCCAAGCAATCTTAGCCGCTATAATTTTCCTAGTAAATTTGATATATTTACTACTATTCTGATTTTTTTCAAATTTTTCCACCCAACAGTTTAGATTTTAGAGGGGGGGGGGACGGTCGATTTTAATGAAAATTGTCACTGTTCAGGCTCTCGTACTCGCTTGGCATGGTCCCGAGCTCGTGGAAGACAGCTTTGGTTTACCCAATCCCAAAGAAAGGTGTTCGCTCAGACCCAAACAAACAACTACAGGCCTATTGCTATTACACCCCTCTTCTCTAAAATTATGCAAGATCTGTTGAACCAGCAACTGCTGAGGTACCTCGAGGATCACCAGTTGATTAGCGATCGTCAATACGGTTTCCGCCGTGGCCGCTCGGCTGGTGATCTTTTAGTTTACTTGACTCATTGCTGGGCTGAGGCGGTGGAGAGCAAGGGCGAGGCACTTGCCGCCAGTTTGGATATAGCAAAAGCCTTCGATCGGGTGTGGCATAAAGCGCTTCTATCTAAGCTGCCATCGTACGGGCTCCCCGAGAGTTTTTGCAATTGGACGGCTAGCTTTCTTTCAGGGCGGAGTATCAAGGTCGTTATCGACGGTTCATGCTCTGATCTTATGCCCGTGAACGCTGGTGTACCGCAAGGCTGTGTACTATCCTCTTCTCTGTTTCTTCTGCATATCAATGACTTATTGCAGATTTGTAATATTCATTGCTATGCGGACGACAGTACGGGGGATGTAAGATACTCTGGCCGAGCTGACACCTCTCGGGACTATGTCGCTGAGTGCCGAACTAAACTTGTGTCCGAAATTGAGACGTCTCTCGGAAAGGTTTCGGATTGGGGCAGGGCCAACCTTGTTAAATTCAACCCCACAAAGACGCAGGTGTGCGTGTTCTCCGCAAAAAAATCCCCGTTCGTGCTATCTCCCCGCTTTGATGGCGCTCCCCTGGATATCCAATCCAGCATAGGGATTCTTGGCGTGGACATAACGAGTGACGTTCAATTTCGCGGTAATTTGGAGGGAAAAGCCAAATTGGCTTCGAAAAAGCTTGGGGTATTGAACAGATCCAGACTGTACTTTACACCAAAGCACCTTCTTCAACTGTATAAGGCCCAGGTGCGGCCGCACTTAGAGTACTGCTCTCACCTCTGGGCGGGGGCGCCCCAATGCTTTCTCTTTCCATTTGACCGTATCCAACGTCGCGCAGATCGACTTGTCGGCGACCCGCTAGTTTCTGGTCGTTTGGATCCCCTTTCCTTGCGTAGAGACGTAGGTTCTCTTTATGTGCTCTACAGGCTCTACTACGGGGAGTGCTCCGAGGAGCTATTCAATTTATTACCAGCTACGGGCTTCCACTATCGCACGTCGCGCCGTAAGTCTGCGTTCCACCGTCACCACCTTGATGAATATACATCTACAACTCTGCGTTTCCGTCGGCATTTTCTGCCACGCACAGTTAAATTGTGGAATCAACTCCCGTCTACGGTGTTTCCAACTAACTATGACATCGGGTCCTTCAAGAAAAGAGTGTATTGTTCCCTTAAAGGCCGGCAACGGACTAGTGACCCTTCTGGGGTTTCTGGTTCTCATGGGTGGTGGTGATCGCTTACCAACAGGTGACCCACTTGCTCGTTTGCCTCCCTCTATCAATAAAAAAAAAAGTTGAATATTTCGCAAACAGATCACTGAATAGAAAACTCATGTTAGCAACCCCGCAATGGTTTTAAAAGACCTACCAACAATATCCCACACTATAGGGTTCGTCGAGAAAAAAAAATCACCCCCTTTACGTCTATAGACGGCATATAGGTACACTAAAAAAAAATATTTTTTATTTTTTATTTTACCACTTTGTCGGCGTGACTGATATATATATTCATGCCAAAATACAGCTTTCTAGTACTAACAGTCTCTGAGCTTAGCCGCGGACAGACAGACAGACGGACAGACATGGCGAAACTATAAGGGTTCCTAGTTGACTACGGAACTCTAAAAACGCGCGGTACTTACCTAAGCGCGCGTTCCTAAAATGCGCGTCGACGGCGCGTTTAAAAAACGGACGTTTATAGACAAAAACTTTGCACGGATGTTCTTTACGCAACGTAAATGAAGACCACGGAATAATTTTTGCAATTTCCTATGGGAATTTAGAAGAATCCCGGAATTTCAAATCAACTGTTGAATTTTGGTTTACGCGCGCGAAGCCACTGGCAACGTTAGTATATTAATATTACCTATATTTTAACGCATTCACTGCCGGGAACGCATTATATGCGTTGCTGCTGTCACCTAGTGTTGCTGTCAAGTTTGGCAGTCATTTGAACGCACATGTGCTTTTGAGCCACCTGAAGAAGATTCGAGTCTGACAGCCGACAGCGTTAATGGGCAATTAATTTGCTCAATTTACGTATATTAATGACTATCTTTTGCCCACGACTCCGTCCGCGTGGAATTAGTAATTTGGGCAGCTTATTTTTTTATCCAATTTGCTTTTTCATCAATTATGGCTCTCCTTAGATCCTTCCGGAAGAAGTGAAACTTCATAATAAATCAACCCGCTCCCAATCCGCCCCAACCCGCTCTCAACCCGCCCCAACCCGCTCCCAACCCGCTCTCAACTCGCCCACCACCCCGCTCTCAACTCGCCCCCCACCCGCCCCCAACCCGCTCTCAACCCGCCCCCAACCCGCTCCCAACCCGCTCCCAACCCACCCCCAACCCGCTCCTAACCCGCCCCAACCCACTCCCAACCCGCCCCCAACCCGCTCCTAACCCGCCCCCAACCCGCTCCCAACTCGCCCCCAACCCGCTCCCATCCCGCTCCTAACCCGCCCCAACCCACTCCCAACCCGCCCCCAACCCGCCCCCAACCCGCTACCAACCCGCCCCAAACCCGCTCCCCACTCGCCCCCCCACCCGCTCCAAACCCGCCCCCAACCCGCTCTCAAGCCGCCCCCAACCCGCTCTCAACCCGCCCCCCCCCAACCGCTCCCAACCCGCCCTTTCTAACTGGGCTATCTAACACTGAAAGAATTTTCCAAATCGGAGCAGTAGTTCCCGAGATATAGACGTTTTACTTCCAAAACCCCCGATTTGGAAACATTCTTCCGCTCCGCTCCGCTCCTATTGGTGTTAGCGTGATGATATTATAGCCTATAGCCTTCCTTGATAAATGTGCTATCTAACACTGAAAGAATTATTCAAATCGGAGCAGTAGTTCCTGAGATTAGCGCGTTCAAGCAAAAAACCTGTTCGATTAATTCTTAAAATAGACGTATCTTTCTTATTTGTGAACCGATTCAAATGAAACAAACACTAAATGTTAATCCAAGAAAATACCAACATATCAGTGAAAACCGCATCCTTCTAGGTTAAGCCGTTTCTGAGATTAGCGCGCACAAACGCACAGACAAACAGACAATAATTCTAAAAATCATTGTTTTGGGTTCTATTGTGCTAATAAATAGCCCTAGTGACAGTTTTTCTCAAATATCTTCAATGTACAGACACCGACTTGTTACAGATTTATTATATGTATAGATTAGCTAGACGTAATTTGTATTTGACGTTCTCGTGTGCGGCTGCTAGCCATTGCTAGACTTACTGGCCAATTATGTATGACTATATAAAGCTCCAAACGCACAGACAGCGGTACCGCACAGCCGTTCATGCAAGTTAGAATATTACAACCGTCACCGCCACTGCACCGCCACGCCTCCGCTGTCTGTGCGTTTGGAGCTTAGGATGATGTTAAAGAAGGTTGTTAACAAAAACGTCAAGTTATTGCTTTAGATACCTGCGATGAGATGATTCACCTTGGGAATTCATAAATCATAATTCTGATGCAATGACCCTTTTAATGCGCATGTCTACTTAACTAGGTATGTACAAGATTATTTCCTCATAATAACTACTAGCTTTTGCGCGCGGCTCGCATGAATCATTAGATCTGGCATTTGAATTGAAATTCCGGGATTTTATAAAATTCCCATGGGAATTCCAGAAGATTAAATTTCGGTTTTTATTTTGTTGTTTTATTTAAGTATGCAACGTACCTAAACACACATGAAACGTATTGTTCCTTAACCCCTCTGGTATGTCCGGACACAGATATTGCCAAATTTAAGGCTATTTTTTCTATTTTTATTTCAATCCGTATAATTGGTATTATTTGAAACAAACGAGACTTGAGTGAAGTATTTTTTTTACTTCTGACATACAAGGGGTTAAAACTCGTAGAATTTTGTGTCTCTAGAGTAAGTGATTGAGACTTCGGGTTTTTATATGCGTAATTCCCGACTACCTGAGAATACGGGGATAAAAACTATAGCTTATAAACTAATCCAGAAAATAACTTTTAATACGAAAAAGCATTAGAAATGAAAAGAGGGCAATAGTTTCTTCGCAACTATGTTATTTATGACTTACTGACATAAAATTCTTGAAAATGGCAACAATTTCGCGTATAAAAATTTTAGTCTCAGTATTTTAGTTTATTTGTTTTCTATTGTTTTTTGTCATACCAAATTTCATCCGAATTTGTCCACCTGTTTTACCGTAAAAAGAAACAGACCAATCGCGAACGCGAAAATTCGTCTGTTTCTTTTTACGGTAAAAAAAGGATTCATGAATCCTCTAATTTGCTCAGTGGAGCGAGTAAATGAGCAAATATTTGCCATCACTAGAGTCTAGTGTTCTGAGAAATTCAATTTTCTTACTCGGTTGCTTAGTTAAATACATAATATACGCAGACTGACTAATGCAATCTCATTCTGAGAGGAGGTCTGTGCCCTGTAGTGGGACGTGGGTATATAGGCTGCGATGATGATAATGATGATGAGACTGACTATTCCTTATTAAAAGGAAGATTCTTCATAACGTCAGTGGCACCTGACACCGTCAAAGAATCCTTATATTTAACAGTAAGACCTTTAGTCGTTCGTTTATTTACTGTCGTTGTTGTGAAGCGCGTGACATCATTCATTTGGTCGCCTTGATTACAAAAATAATTTATTAATCTTAATAGCATCAATTTAGTAGGTACTCGCACATTCTGCTGTGGCGATGTTTACCGAGGCTGCAACTAAAAAGCCCATAGTAAATTATAATAAACTGTACATGAATGCACGTGAGAATTACTGAAGATTTTTCGCAGAATCTTTTACGTACGTAACTTTTCTGCAAACCTCACTCACTAGCTTGGTAAAAGTAGTTGTATCAAAAGAATCGCAAACGAATGTCGCCGTTTTGTAGATATGCCACATTGCAACAATGTGAACGAAATATATTCTTGTTTTTGATATATACGAGGGGCGTTCAATATAAAGTGAGAATGAGATGCAAACTCTTTCAATATTAGGAAATTAAATACTGGCCGGTAAAGCTAATCTATCTAGCTGATTGCTATGAAAAAAAAAACTGTCTTTTGTTTGAAAAAAAATACGGTAATTTCTTTGCAATGCTATTGAGTACGTTAGCCAAAATGGAGAAAATTTAACTGCGCGCCGTTATCAAATACTTTTGTTTGAAAAATTTTTCTACGGACCAAGTCAATTTAGATTTGCGGGACACTTTAGGGTCTAATGCTCCTCCGTATCCGACAGTCGCACGTTGGTGCGCCGAATTTAGACATGGAAGAACATCGATAATGGACGACCCCCGCTCCGGACGCCCTACTACTGCAATAACTGAAGAAATTGTGAAAAAAGTTGAAAACTCAGTTTTGGCGGATCGTCGTGTCACGGTTCGTTTTATTGCTGAAAATGTAAAGATTTCAACGGGGAGCGTGCATAATATTTTACATGAACGCTTGGGTATGAAAAAGGTATCTGCGCGTTGGGTACCAAGAATGCTTACTGACACGCAAAAACAAACTAGAGTCGAGATTTGTCAAGAAGCTTTGGACCTGATACAGCAAGACCGGGAACTTTTTTTGGCGCGATTTATAACAATGGACGAAACATGGCTCCATCATTACGACCCTGAAACGAAACTGCAGTCTATGACATGGAAAAGGCCATCATCTCCAACTCCGAAGAAATTCAAGGTGGACCCATCTGCCGGTAAGGTCATGGGCTCTGTTTTTTGGGATGGTAAAGGGGTATTAATGATTGAGTATCTCAAACATGGAGCCACTATTACGGGCACTTTATACGCCAAACAAATAGCAACATTGCGCAATGAGATCCGCGAAAAACGGCGAGGTAAACTCTCGAAAGTTGTGCTGTTCCACCAGCACAATGCCCCGGCACACAAGCCCATCGTTGCAATGGCTGCAATTCGTGATGCTGGGTTCAATATCCTTAAGCAACCTCTGTATTCACCAGATCTCGCTCCCAGTGATTTCTACCTATTTCCGAGATTGAAACAATACCCGAGAGGCCAGAAATTTGAAGATGACGACGCGGTAGTCGCTGCAGTACAAGATTTTTTAAGTACTCAAGATGAGACCTTTTTTAAAAATGAAATTTTAAGTTTAGAAAAAAGATATAATAAGTGTATTATGCTAAAAGGTGACTATGTCGAAAAATAAAATTACATTTAGTAAAAGTGGTTTATAACATACTCATTCTCACTTTTTATTGAACGCCCCTAGTATGTAATGTAGAAGGTTTATTTTAAATCGGAATATTTCAATTAATAAATAGATATTTCAGCTGGTGGTTGTGTTAGTTTGAGCACCTGTAAATATTTTATGGGATTTTTTAATTGTGGTTGAAGAATGTTTCCAATAATTCCAATCATTGACTGGTCTTAAAAGTTACCACGTCAATCATTTTTAATCATTAATTCCGAAGAAAAACCTTGCAAGCGTATTCAATTAAATTGACCCAACCATATGCTGAAATACTCCGTACTAATTTTAAAACACGTATACATATGTAAATATCCTTTTTACAACTAATCAGAAAGTAGTAATTCAAGATTTGGTCTCTCAGCCAAATGACTATTTATCAGCATTTCTCGAAATCACATTTAAATTCCACGTTTCGCACAAAACACTAACTCGCAAAAAAGCAAACTTCAACTTATAACGATGACTCAAGATTGTTATTAGTTTGTACCTTTGTCTTCTTGTTTGTATGCTTATCCTATTTATGCAAAAGTGAACTTTATCTAATCGGATGAACGGTCGATTATTGGAGGTTGTATAACGTAAGATGGTCGGCGAGTTAACCAATACGTGGCTTGATTGAAAGCTCGGCCTGGAACGGTTACGTGACCGATTATCCTCTCATTTATCCTTTAAGATAGTTTTTCTTATACAAATTACTTGGCAATTTTAGGCCGATAGTCATTTTGTGCTAGGATGGACAGGAAGATTAGGGTACAGTCGCTTTTACGAACATCGGAGCTGTCTATACACCGTGAAATTTTAGTGGTTGTTTTCCCGAAACGAGGTGATTTAGTATCGATTGTACAATCGATTTATAATTACTATTTTGACTAGAGTCAAAAATCCAATTGTGGAAAACGAAAGTCGAAAATGACCGCAAACCAATAGTAACGCTTCGTTGGTACCTAACCTATCGTACGATCGTACGCTACTTGTACCAACGAAGCGTTACTATTGGTTTGCGGTCATTTTTGACTTTCGTTTTTCACAATTGGATTTTTGACTCTAGTCAAAATAGTAATTATAAATCGATTGTACAATCCAAACTAAATCACCTCGTTTCGGGAAAACAACCACTAAAATTTCACGGTGTATAGGTACTCAAAAATAACTGAACAAATTGGGGCATTTTACGTCTCAACTACAATTCCTAGTTGAAAAAAATATAATTCAAATAAAATACGGGTTCTCTTTTGAAGTTTTATTTTCCTGTTTGTCGTTGTACACTTGATGTTTAATCACCTATTTGCTTTGTTCGGCGCAGCCTGCATACCAAAGTATAGTCATTTTGCTGTGATTTGTAAAAAAAGTTATGCTCAGTGTCACGTACACGTATTACACATTGAAGAACCATTTTCTTTTATGCACATTTAGTATAGATGAAATAACCTACAAAGCTCCAGTTTGATGTTTGTAAAACATCGTTCTAAAAAAATTGTCCAGGAATGCAGATTTCACCGATACCTAAATAAAAATATTAGGTAAATATGGGATCTGCTCCTCTAGCTCTATACGTATCTCAAATAGAGACAATATACGATAAGATTTTTTTTATGTAGTAGTCGGTAAATTGATTATGATACTCAATTGGTACTAGGCCCATAATAACGATACATTTATTCTGGCAATTAACACCTGATATTCACGATAGCATAGTATAGACTCGAGCACAACTCAGGCCTTATATTACGAAATTTGATTTTCGAACTTCGTATCGAGCCGTTTCGTTCATGCTAATAGTATTAAACAGAAGAGTGACACAGACAACACGATACAAACTTCGAATTCCAAATTTCGTAGTAGCCCCCCCAGACTAGATTTAGTCTGATACGCGCAGCCTAACAAGACGAAACTAACAACGTGGTGTTTAAATATTTACCCTCTCTTTTTTACTGGCGCAACCTCTTAAGCGGTATCCGGTTTAATAATTCTTCGAGACTTTTTCGAGTGATTCATTATACGTTCACCAATACCTTTTCTTAGACAGGTTACATTGCGGTTTTTTTACAGAGAACTTCGATTCAACGGCCTCTTTTGCATATCAATTTGGTATTTGAATGCTGTTCTTAGTTATAAGAATATCTATACGTATTTATATTCAGCTCAGAACATTTCTGTAGACATGTCAAATGAATCGAAAGGATTTTATCATTGAATCGAACCTGCTAGCAATCATTGCGTTATGAAACTTTTAGACTAGTTTCCTTAGACGGAAGGTGTTTATGGCTAAATAAAGTCGTTTAAGAAACCAGTTTGTAAAATGCAGTTACTCGTACGGTTTCAAATATTTTTCCTTGTTGTACACATATACTTCATCATTATCATCCCAGCCTATATACCTACGTCGGTGTAGGTCCGTTCGGCAAATTATTTTTCCCAAACTGATTCATTTGGCAAATGTTTAATTTCCCAAATTTTTATTTTTACTGAAACTGTAAGATATTCGGGATATATTTCAGGACTTTTCTGTAGGTTAGGTTAAGGCGAATATAATGTTTTTCTCAAATATCAAACAAAACCAACCAACCAACAAACAAAAATAAATAAAAATTTAATTCACATAAAGTATTAAGTTTAAAAAACCATCCGCCGACTTTTTTAACAATGCCATTTGAAGAGGTGTACCTATTGTTCTAGCCAAAACACCTAAGCTGTTTCTGACACAGATAAAAAATAGTTATTTGTGCAACAAGAGAGCAAAGTTGGTTTTTACTGCGAGTGTTGATTTTGAATCGCGAGTAAGCGAAGGATCTTCTATAGTTGAATCACGAGCGTGTGCGAGTGATTATAAGTTAGAATCCTGAGTGCGCGATAGGTTCAAATACACAAGATGCAAAAAACTTTGGTCTCGTGTGTCACATACAACTTTTCGCCTCAGCAGCGAGAACATAATAATTATTAAAGGTATATGCACGTCGTCTTTTTGTCTTTATTGTGCCTTTCAACATTGAGTAAATAGCTACTCCATATTGTAGATACCAATACACTCCGAAAAAGTGTTTTCACCTCAGCACCTCAAACAGGCAGGTTTTGCTACTAAAAAACAGTGAGCAAAATCCGTTTTTGAAGTGAAACTTCCAATCAGACTTGGAATAAACGTTGCGTTAAATGCGTTGCATTAAATACGCAACGCAACGCAACGCAACGCAAGTTGACGTTTACGAGACGTTCGCATTGTATATATACTAACGGATGTTAAAAACTTCGTCAGTGCGATCCAAAACAATTGCGTGGTTTAGTATGAAAACTTGTAAAAATCAAAACTATTTTAATGGTAGATCGTAGAATAAGGTATTTTAAACGTATATTTAGTAAAAAAAGTATTGAAATATCTTTTGAGAATTACGAAAAATCAAGAAAAAATATTGAAAATAACGTGCGCACGAGGAGCAATGCCATCTAGCGAGGAGTTATGTAACTTAATTCGCTAATTTGTATGAGACTTGATAAAAGCGCCATCTAGTGAGTAATGTAAAAAAATAGATGCATAAGTAAATTTAGTTCTTTAAGTTATTGCAATAAGGTTCATATTGATGTATACCTAAGTGCCTTTTTCATTTCCACATTACGAAGTTTCACTTCTTCCGCGCGGAGGAGCTGCACGCACGATTTTTTTCTCACTTCGTGATACAAAGTAGCTTTTTTTTTTAAATGTCGAGGACAATGATAGGTCTACTCACTGAATTCGAAAGATTTGAACTTCAGTTTAATCTGTCACTTTCATTTCGATACGAAAAGAGCAAGAGATAAGATCAAATCGATTCTAAGTTCGATTTCAAATTCTATACCTAGTAGGTTTGAAAAATAAACGAACGATTGAACGTTCGGATACTCATAATAAGTACTTAACCTTAAAATTGTAATTCGTCTGAAGGTTTTAAATTTAATTATTGTACTTTTTTAATAATTGGATTATATTGTTATATAAAAATGTTGTAGAAAAAATACAAAGTTTAACATGTATCTATATAATTATTAATAATTTTAAAAATCTTGAACATCGTGATAAATACAGCGGGTGCAGTATCGGAACGCATGTTTAAAAAATGGCGGGATTCAAATTTTAATTATTTTGTTCTTCTGTTTCGCTAGCTACAGAGTTCGATATACGATAAAAGGCAATTTGGAAGAATAAATAATAAGTAATTACTTAATAAATATTTAAATATGATATGAGTGAGTCCAGTGACGAAGTCAACAATTAGACACCAGACGAACTAAGGCAGTAATACAAAATGCAGAGTTAAGTTTTTTGCCTTAAAAGTCTCGCGAAAAATGGTAAAACAGACTAGCAAGGGGTGCAAACACTTTTTCGGAGAGTGTATTGTTATCTACAATATGGAGTAGGTAATTTATTCAATGTTGAAAGATACAATAAAGACAAAAAGACGACGTGCATATACTATTTACTATTACTATTTATTATATATTTTTTTATTATATATTATATATTTTTTTTTTGATCTCGGTTGCATAACTTCGCAAGATGTCCTCAATATTCTTAAAACTATCCGGACGAAAGCGGTTGGTGAGGATGGCCTGGGTGTGGACATGCTCGTGCTGGGGGCGGAAATCATTGCACCCATCCTATCCCATATTATTAATTATTCATTATCCTCGGGCTGTTTTCCTTCATTGTGGAAACGTGCTCACGTAATCCCTCTTCCTAAAAATTCGAATCCTAGTTCCTTCTCTGAATATCGTCCCATTTCAATTCTCCCGGTTCTATCCAAAATAGTCGAACATTTCGTAAGTCGTCGTCTCTCCTATCACCTGAATAGACACGACTTATTTAATCCTTTCCAATCTGGTTTCCGTCCTGGCCATAGCACTGTCTCCGCTCTCGTCAAGGTCACTGATGACATACGTCATAATATTGAGAACAGAAAGCTGACTGTTTTAGTGCTGTTGGATTTTAGTAGTGCATTTAATACCGTGGATTTCGATATCCTTTTAGGCATACTGAGCACTTTAAATTTTTTTTCCACCGCTTTATCGTGGTTCCGTTCCTACCTCTGTGGGAGGCAACAGCGAGTCAGGATTGAGGACGCTTTTTCAGCGTGGTGTGATCTTACCGCTGGTGTCCCTCAAGGGGGTGTACTGTCCCCTCTCCTTTTTTCTATCTTCATTAACGGTATTACATCCTCTTTAAATTCTTGCTACCACTTATATGCAGACGATTTGCAAATTTATTCTGCTGCTCCTCTTGACGATCTTCCTCGATTGATTGAACGCATTAATTCTGACCTTACAACCATTCGCGATTGGGCTGCGAGCTTTGGCCTCAAGGTTAACGCGAAAAAGACACAAGCGATCATGTTTGGCAGTCCATATTTAATTTCTCAGATTTCTGATATGGTAGTTCCTAACCTATATTTTGATGGTACCGTTATTCCTTTTTCGCCTACCGTCAGAAATCTGGGAATTATCATGGACCAGACATTTTCCTGGTCAGCTCAGGTTGCTGAGGTCAGTCGGAAACTTTTTGCCTCACTTCACTCGCTCAGACGCTTGCAAAATTTCCTGCCTCTCCAAACCAAAATTACCCTAGCTCAGTCTCTTTTACTTCCTTTGCTCGACTATGGTGATGTTGGTTATTTGGACCTTGCTGAGGGGTTGCTTGACAAGCTTGACCGCCTTCAAAACGTGTGTATCCGGTATATCTTTGGTCTCCGTAAATACGACCACGTTTCTCACTTTCGCGCGCAGCTGAGGTGGTTGCCCACCAGGGAGCGTAGGAACATCCACGTTCTGTCATTGCTTTTCAACACTCTTTTTAATCCTTCCGCCCCTTTATACCTTTCCGAGCGTTTCAGCTACTTGGCTGAAGGAAGCCAGCATCGTTTGCGGTCGAGTACCAATCTTCTTTTGGCCTGTCCTTCTACTTCTTCCAAAATTTACTCAAAATCATTTACTGTGCAATCTGCTAGACTGTGGAATCGATTACCCACCTCCATTAGGCAATCTCCCTCCGTGGTGTCGTTCAGGGAAGCTTTGAAGAAGATGTGGCTCACACCATCACTTTAATATATTGAGAACACTGCTTATTTATTATATGTATTTTGCATATATATGTTGTATATGGTAGTATATTTTTATTAGGTTTCTTTATATTATGAGTTTATGTATTGTATTTACTAAAAGTTGTATTGTAGCCTTTGCTTTGTCCGACTGTATTATTTTGACTTACTCTTTGTCGGTCCCTTACTAAATGCTCCTTTCATCCACTCAAGGGTTGACTGGTAGAGATCCCTTAAAGGGATAAGTTCGCCTTTGTACATGCATTTCAACGGTTGTCAATAATGTATTTCTTTTTTTCCTTATTTTTGTACAATAAAGAGTTTACATACATACATACATACCTTTAATAATTATTATATTATATATTATATATTTGCTGAGGTGAAAAGTTGTATGTGTCACACGAGACCAAAGTTTTTTTGCATCTCGTGTATTTGAATCTCTCGCGCACCCAGGATTTTTTGCTCACTGTTTTTTAGTAGCAAAAGCTGCCTGTTTGAGGTGCTGAGGTGAAAAAAACATTTTATGCTGGCGTTTTTATATGCGTAAAAGTGGTTAATTAGAAAGAAAGTAAAAAAAAATGTATTTGTGACAACATGGTAAAAACAATAGAAACAAAAGAATAATGAAATAAGGAGAAATACACGTGTCACAAAATGGTCCCAAATCAGCAAAAACTGATTAGATACAATGGAATTTGTATCCAACATTGTTAGAGAGATTAGCGCTCAAAAATGTTTGTTAATCTTTGATTGACGACTTACATTACAACCGAACCCAACCTATAGAGGTACTTCGTTTTTTTAGCATTAGAAATAGCGTCAGCAATCTTGATGAGTCTTTTTATTGAAAAACGCTTTTAAAAAAAGTGTAACCGTTACTTATGAAACCAAAAGAATCAAAATGGCCATATTATATCATGCTATGCTAACTGTTACATATTTGCTGAGATTTATTTTTCCATTGTGTTTTTCAATAAAAAGACACTTCAAGATCGCTTCCCTCCTTTTTAGTGCTAAAAAAACGAAGTATATTGCGTACACAGAAGAGTCAATAGGTTCACATAAATTAATAAACAATTTGTTACGAAAAACAAATGTGGTACAATTACAAATCGAAATACGTCAGTTAATCACGTTTAATTTAGAATAGCATATTTTGCAGCCTCTTATACCTATTAGGTACTCGGTCTATTTATTTAAGTTCGACTGGTCGCATCTTGCTTTGATAAATAATTCATTTTTTACTCTCCTTTTTACCCACTTTGCTCGTGTAAACCATTAGATATTGTTATGGACCAAGTTATTAATTACTATCTAAATTTCATTATTTATCATATTGCCCGGTCATTATTATATTGCTACGTGGCAAATGGGCAATTTGATAATAAAGCTAAGATTGACGCGGTGCGAGCGAGCGAAGCGATCGAGCGAGGCGGTACGGGGCGGAAGCGACTCGGAATGATTAGGTTCAAAGGCTAATGCGGGAGCTTCGCTCTTGTTGTTAGTTATTTTTTTTATGACCAGCGGAAAATACAATTAATTAATATTTCATTTGATTATTTGAATAATTATTATCAAATTGCCCTCTCATATTGGGCATTTTTCATAGTGCCCGGTCATAGCCTAGTTGGTAGTGACCCTGCCTACGAAGCAAGAGGTCCTGGGTTCGAATCCCGGTAAGGGCATTTATTTGTGTGATGAGCACGAATATTTGTTCCTGAGTTATGGATGTTTCTATGTATTTAAGTATTTATTTATCTATATAAGTATGTTTATCGTCGTCTAGTACCCATAGTACAAGCTTTGCTTAGTTTGGGACTAGGTCGATTTGTGTAAGATTGTCCCCTAATATTTATTTATTTATTTATTTATTTTATCATTTGGTCCGTAACAGATATACGTAGGTATATGGCAGTTGAATTGACATTCCAGAGTAGTACTTAATTCTCATGGGAATTTCCAAAAATCAAACACTCATGCAAAATTTCACGTCTCTAGACTAGTCGATTAAGAATTTGGAATTTTACATGAATCCCGTGGGATTGTCGGGATTAAAAGTTCTTAGTGTGTTATTCCACAGTCCAGTTATCTACATAGGTCCCAATTTTCGTTTAAATCCGTCCAGCCGTTTAGTGTGAAACAGTAGCCACAAACACTGACACATATATCGGAACAGAAAGCTGAATTCCTGAAATGTTGAAATCCCAAAATGTTTAATTTCCCAGAATGTTGAATCTAAAAAAAACGCATTTGTAATTAAAATTGGACGTTTTTGAACAGTGATAAACTCGCCAGTAAAAATAACCAAATATAAATTAACTGCAAAATCTTCTTCGTTTTTGAACGCACAGCTGTTTTCTGCAACTTAGTTTGGTTTTCGTGGGAATTTTATACTTTCCCGGGATAAAAAGTAGCCTTTGTTAACTAGGCAGATACTGTAACTTTTATTAGTATTTATAAAGGTTTTTTTTTTATAACTGATCAGAACACATTAATGCTAAGTCTGAGAATCGCATTGAACTTTTTAGATATCTAGTAACACTGAAACAGTTGCAAAACGTACGTTTTTTGGTTTTTATCGCTATTTCTCAAGCTTAGCTTTCATTGTTCTAATATAGTAGTTAGAGACATCACCTCCTCCATACAAACAAAGTAACACTCACGTAACACTGCACTGCTGCTGTTAGAATTACTTGGGGGCGCGCGCAACACAGCGCTCAACTGCCTTCTTCCTGCTTATTCCCCTAAATTCAAATGTAGGGTGAATGAGCAAGCCATTAATAAAAACAAAGTGTGCCTCCTTATTGTATAATTTATATAACTAGATAGATAGGTATTTCGTACTAAATACAAACTGAAATATAGATGCACAGAAAAAACCCCAGAAAAAAGACCAATGCTGGGAATCGAACCCAGGTCCTCAGCATTCCGTGCCGTGTGCCATACCCCTACACCACCACTGGTCTAGAGATTAGACACGAATCTTTCCTATACATCATACATTTCAGTCTGCTAAATCATCACCTTATGCAGTGACAAGCGCACATCTTTGTTACACCCTCTATCGAGGGATTTTAACACTCCTTCGGAACTAACCGCTCACCAGGACAAGAGATGGCGCTACTGTGCAACTTTAAACAAGTTAGCTATGAAGTATCTTTTTGTATTTATTTTTTCAACTTCATTTTTTTTTATTACTTTTACGGTCATCCCGTGAAATCATATATTTCGTACTAAATACAAACTGAAATATAGATGCACAGAAAAAAACCCCAGAAAAAAGACCAATGCTGGGAATCGAACCCAGGTCCATAAGGTGATGATTTAGCAGACTGAAATGTATGATGTATAGAAAAGATTCGTGTCTAATCTCTAGACCAGTGGTGGTGTAGGAGTATGGCACACGGCACGGAATGCTGAGGACCTGAGTTCGATTCCCAGCATTGGTCTTTTTTCTGGGGTTTTTTCTGTGCATCTATATTTCAGTTTGTATTTAGTACGAAATATATGATTTCACGGGATGACCGTAAAAGTAATAAAAAAAATGAAGTTGAAAAAATAAATACAAAAAGATACTTCATAGCTAACTTAGATAGATAGGTACTATTTTTTGGTAAGATTATATTATACCTAAAATGATTTATTGAATCAGGCGTTACTTTGCGGAGGTCCATATTAATGAACTAAAACAATTACTTTGCTCACCCGCGACCTTTAAAGGTCGCGGGTGAGCAAAGTAATTGTTTTAGTTCATACCTAAAATGGTCTTTCTATGCCGGGGCTCAGTGTGGACTTTTTTCAATAAATCTGATAAAGAAATAGATAGATAAATTGCTAATATAACAAAATACTGAACTATAATTGTTTTTTTACAGAAAATTGGGTCTGGAGTTGGTCCCGCGGCGCGGGGCCGCGGCCGTGGAGCCCGAAGACATGAGCTTAGTCGAGCTTTACAGGGTACACGTCGATAGCGCCGAACGGGCTGCTGCGGTTAGTACACACAACAGGCTAATCATATAATACTGCTATACTACCCTGAGCTTGTCCATGTCAGGTTATATTGATATCTCAATCCTCAAAGACTACCCAGACAGTATCGGTGGGCTTCAAAAGCATCATGCCATTTTTTTTGGCGTGTGAAGTAGGTCCGGTTTAACAATGTTGGGGCCCCCAGCCAATGCAATTGTTGGGGCCCCCTTTCAGCCAAATATCAACCGCACTTTTCAAGAAGTCAAATAGCAAGAATACTTATTGTCATCGAGGATACCAATAACCAATTGAATTTTCACTCCGAAACCTTTTTAATTTCTTTGTTGCGCTCGCGGGGTCTTTTGGCGATGCGAGGCCCCTAGGCCATTGCCTACTCTGCCTAATGGTTAATCCGGTCCTGGTGAGAAACCTTGCAATAAGATGAACCGACGATCTGGTAATGGTCTCAGGAACAACTTGGATGCGGGCAGCGCAAAACTGATGGTTGTGGACTCTTTGGGGGAGGTCTTTGTTCAGCAGTGGACGTCGTTTGGCTAATATGACGTAAAAAATGCACGCCTTGTTTGGAAAAACTGGAGGTTTGAAGGGCTTTGTAAGTACTACAAGTTCCCTCATGGCCATTAAGTCTAAGGTTACGGGTGTTTGAAGTGATTACTGCAACGCTTACTAGCCTCAAAGCCATGCTAGCCAGGCTTGGCTGAAAACATGACGCCAGCGAATGGGACAAACCTATATGTAGTACCTACTATCGATTCGACTAAATCCTGACACTGGAATGTTTTCACGCAAGATTTCATAGTGATGTCGTTTTGTTTGACGAGGAGAATCATTATGTTGTTTATTGTTAGAAAGTTTCAATTTCGTTTCTTACTGAATTACTTTTCAGATCAGTTATATTGTTAAACGGTATGTACTCGTGAACACGGTCGCTGCAATGTGGTGTAAACGTCGGGGAAATTTTAGCAATAAATTGTCGCGATAAGACATGGGTGTAATAATAACTGATTCTTTTGGTTTAGTTCCAATTTTGAACACCTAGCGTTTTTCTGAACACCTGATAATTTCTACGCCGGGCATTCGAACTGTTGACTGTCAAATATCTTCTTTCGATCTTGGACGCTGCTCGGGTGTTCAATGATCACCAGTGGCAAAGGGTACTAACAACCCAATTCCCCCGGGCTGACTAAACTTTCGAAGTTACCAAAGGCTTCTCTTCTGCACTTTCTTTTTTTTCTCCGGCTTTACTTGCAAAAAATTTCACGCCCCGCCACTGATGATCAGTTAATTTTCTTTTTGATAGCTCATTTTTCAATCACACACAATAGTTGTCCTTGTTAACAAACCTTTAGTTCAGTTCTGTCTGTCATCAAACAATCTTATATTTTGTGCGTCCGGTCTCTCGACTAGCATTAGAATTGTGCCGCGACCATTTCAATAATTTAATAGACTTGACAACGTAATAGCAGTATATATATTGAATGGCTCTTTTATAAACTTCTTTAGGTAAAGAAGTCTCAGGTGCGTCGATTTGGGATATTGAGTCGACCGTTGATGCGTGCGGACGTGTGTTTAATTTAATTAAAACACTTGCTAAATCGTGACCTAGATCTTCATCGTGCGGACTCGGCACCTAAGACTCATCTGGGTCACTCGGTTTCTCGTGTTGTGTGAAATATTGATAGAACTTTTAAATTATAATGATCAGTGTTTCTTCATAAAATAATATAAAAGGAAAAATGGATGGCGGTCCCTTCAACCGGAGCGGGCTAACGCGGCGCAGCCCGCCGCCCGCAGCCTCGCCCGCACCACCTGTGCCCGCCCCGCAGGTAGACGAGCTTCCCGAATTAATGGCTACTTCCCAGATCCAAAACTGGATGAGTGCCATCCAGCAGTACCTGAATGAGGTGTGCACTGTTTCATCTGAAGGTAAATTGAACACTGACCAGAAGCTGAGGATTAGTAATCTGTGCCGTAATGTGGGACATGTGACGTCTCAGTTGGCCGTGCAGTATCAATCTTTGAGACAGAAAACCATTCAAGCCCACATGTCCCTTCAAGCCCTTAAAGAAAATAATGATCTGTCGCAAAGACTTCTAGACCTCAAGAATAGCATCGAAGAGTCTTCAAAACCGGATATGGGAGCAGTTTCTTTCGCCGACATGGTCAAAAAAAGCCCAGACAATTATATTAAGCCCATCAAGACAAGCTCTGTAGCTATCTTCCCTATTGATAAGGTAAAGACGAGCGAAGAGACTAAAACTCTCGTTCAACAGATCATCCAACCAGTGCAAATGAAGCTGCATATAAGAGGTTTGCGCAAAACAAAAAACGGCGGTGTTATCATCAGCACCGACACCAAAGCTGACTTCGAGAAGCTTAAACAGTCAGCACAACTGACTACGTCAGGACTCTCTGTGGATGAGCCGCAAAAGCGCAGGCCAAGAATTGTGATCATCGGAGTGCCCGCGTCTATGAAAGAAGCAGAGGTTTTTGACTGTTTGTACCAACAAAACCTTGCAGATTCACTTCAAGATATGACGCCTGAGAAATTCTTGACCTCAATTAAATTAAGTCATAAGTCTGGTAAGAAAGACGCTGTGTCCTGCAATTATGTAATAGAAGTCTCTGCACTTATAAGAAAGGCCTTAATATCGAAGGAAAGGGTGTTTGTCAATTGGTCGTCGTGCCCGGTAAGAGATTTTACCCTTGTTACAAGATGCTACAAGTGCCAGCAGTACGGTCATGCGGCGAAGACATGCCGAGAGGAGGCTAACACCTGCGGTCATTGCGGTGAAATAGGTCATATGTTGAAGGAGTGTGCGAAGAAGTCTGATCCACCTAAGTGTGCTACTTGCCTGCACTTTAAGAAGCCGTGTAATCACACAACTGGCGATTCCGACTGTCCCGCTAAGAAATCTGCAGAATTACGGTACATTAATTCAATAGACTATGAAGACGCCTAAGAACGCCATTTCCAAGTTTACTTTCAGAACTTTTCTTTTACTTATTTTATGTTCGTTTTATTTGTATGAATGATAACTTAATCGATGACCTAGATCTTTTCTGTTTATCTGAGTCAGTAATATGTGAGGTTGAATATTTACTCCTTCGCTAAAATTATTCTTAAGTTTAGACTTTAACCCAGTTCGCAATTTTTGATGACATTGATACTTGATTGTCGTACCTAATAAAAAAATGTATAACAAGCAATATTGGAAAACACATCATACACGGATTTATAAGTATCTAATATATGTTTAAATTATTGACCTTGTTTAAATAAACATTGTTTTGATAATAGGTACTTCTTATGTTATTGTTAATAATGTTTCCTAATTTACCTTATAGTACTAAGATTACCTACATAGCGGTTTCTTTTTTCTGCAAGTGCTAATTTAATTAAATTTAACTTAATTAATATAGTTGTGTCTAGTTGTGTAAGTCCTTTTTTCGCCTGAGACACAGGATCTTCCTAGTTCAGGCATGTGTCATTCTTCACTTTTAATTTGTTTAGACTTAAGTTTTTATATTGTAAAAACCTATTTTGAATAAAGATTTATTGATTTATTATTTATTATTATTGATTGATATTATAAATATACAGTAATTAATGGTTTCAGGGAGGAATTGGTTACAAATTATTTCTACAGGGTTATTTGTAATTCACTAGCATCCTTTTAACCCTAAACTCCTACCACTTAAACAAATGTTTTTTTGTTTTACGGCTTTTGTCATAACTTAATATTTTTGGTGTATTAACGTTTTGAAAATTTGAGAATACCTCTTATTTTTACGATACTCTGTGTATTTGTATGGGGGAAAAAAGTGCTTCATTTTAAAAAGTCGTAAAACAAAAAACATTTGTTTGAGTGATAGGAATTCAGGGTTAAGAGGATGTCAGTGAATTACAAATAACCCTGTATAATGTTTCGTAAAGATATTTATAAATGTAGCTAAAATTAAAAGTTAGATACTTAGTAAAATGTTAAATGCGAAATTGTATTATCAATAAATTACAATATTTTTACTTTTTTCTTTGCTACAATCTTTACTTTTTTGTAGCGTAGAAGCAAGATAACAATATTGAAGTTCATTGATATACAGTATGCATATAACGATTTTCTAAGAAACTTTTAATTTTAACTTGATTTATAAATACCTTTATGAATCATTATAAATAATGGCTGTTCATTTGAGTTTAATGGTCTCCAAAGTAGAGCTTGTCTAAGCTAAAATGACGCGCGCCCCTCAACTGAAGCAGTTGATTTTGATGTGTACGTGCAAATATTAATTACGACTGTTCATCTATTTGGGAGCGTCAACTATTCCGGGACCTATGATCAGTGTGCAACATCAAGATCGACAAATCACATGAAAAATACTGTGCGTAAATGCGGTGGTAGGGCGCGTCATTTTAAATTAGACAAGCTATACCTAACTGGTTAATCTGCTTTCAGAAGGCTAGCTACATTCATGCAATCATGTTGATCACTTTCAACTCAATGATTTGTATATCTTATTTTATACGTATAAAATAAACAAATTAAAATCGTGGGACAATTTACACCAATCGTTTTAGTCCCAAAGTAAGCAAAGCTTGTGCCATTAGACAACTTATAAATCTGCTTACATAAATAGATAAATACATACTTAAATATTATATATTTATCACAGAAATATCTGGTCCTACCGGAAATTCAACCAGGAACTTGTATGTAACTATTAGTAGTTACTTAGTAGTAGTAGTGGTTAGTCACTAGGCTGGAAATAATACAGTACAGTGACTGACTGACATACATATAACTTGAGCATCATAATAAAAGTACCTATCCTAAAACAATGTTTCAAAGTTATCACGATAATGAAAATCATTGTTTATTCCTCTACGAACGCAAAGCCGGTGCAATAAGTAGTCCTGCATAGATACTGCGCAGTGTGCAACTTGTCAGACCCTGACTTTAGACTGGTTGTCAACTAGAAATATTGACCTTTATAATCTTTTTGAATTCGCCTGTGCTTAGTCTCGAGACTCGAGACCACCCAACTTATGAACTTTAGACTTGATATTTACGGTTTTGCCACGACTTCGCGCAATCGACAGCGCGGCGAGCGTTTTATCACTTCATTGCGTGTGCTGCGAGGTAACTACTGTGCGACAAGCGTTTCGGCCGCGCAGTAAATAAATAACATGGGACAATTCACACTAATTGACCTAGTCCCCCCCCCCCTCCCTAAGTAAACAAAGCTTGTGTTATGGGTACTAGGCAAGGGATACACATTCTTATATAGATAGATACATTCTTTACTACATATTAAACACCCAAGATTCGAGAACAAACATTCGTATTTTTCATACAAATATCTGCCCCGATGCGGGAAACAAACCCGGGACCTCAAGCTTCGTAGTCAAGTTCTCTAACCACTAGGCAATTTGTTCGTTTAAATCCAATGGACGAGAAAACGCTCGCTGCACCGCCGGTCGCACGTAGCCGTGGCCGGGCCGTTGGAATTAAAATAAGGTAAACGTACCAATGCTCGACACCTCAACGCCCAGTAGATGACACCCATCTGTCACCTCTCGTACTATGACATAAGATTGAAAGTGCCATGTAGGTATTGGGTCAGTGTCGAGCATAGGGACGTTTACCTTATGTAATGTAGCGAATTTCTGAAGAGAGCAGAATACCGCTATAAATATGATATAATTTAGTAAACGGGGTCATTACCTTTACCTAGTTCAGGCACCAGCCTCCCCCACTCAAGTCAGTTCTACGTTGTATTTGTCCGATTTTTACTTTTACTTTGTAACTTGGTGGTGGAGAAAATAAATATATCTTATTATATCTTATTATATCTTATTATATCTTATTATTATCGTTTCAACATCGGCCGGTAGTTTTTAGTTCACTTAGAAGGCAGTTGCAAATTCGTTACGTCTGATTTACTATCAAACTTTACCACCCAAAGTTTTATGAATAGGACACAAAGGTGCAATAACGATTTACCTACATGTAACCATGCGTATACTTTTTCGTACATGTCCTATGTTTCAGACGCTTTTGGTGGTTAAAGAGTTTTTCTCTTTCATTAATGGGATCTTCGTTCACAGTGGCGAGGCACGCTCCGCCGTGCTGGCGGCTCAGGCAGCAGCTTCAACTCCGGAACCCTCACAAACACAGCTGTCCCCAGCGGCACCACAACCGTTCAAAGCCACCACCTAATGTGCAGCATGAGAGACTTCGGCCATACGGCGGGCGGCGACGAGGCGGAACTATTATTATGGCTACATGACGCCAGAAGAGCCCAACCACTATCAGAAAGATTTAGAGTCAGAATAGCGAGAGACGGTTTCTCCAATTATGTGGATAGGCTGCACGCTAACAGCACCTTGTTTGCGGTACGTATTAAAACTACTTTTTGTAGGTACTACTAATCTCTTTTACGGCCCTGCAACTAGAGATAATCTACGATAACATGGCCCGCCCCTCCACTATTCAATAAGTCTTGAATGTATTGTGAAAGTATTTATAAAGCATACCAAAACTTTCAACGCATGTGTGCGTCTTGAGACAGCCGTCAAACAAAAGCAGATACTACTAAATAAAAATTATTTCGTAAATATGTGACTAAACACATTGAAATAGTAATGTGGAGGGGTGGGCCCTGTTATCGCAGTTTATCTCTACGCGAGCGTTTTCTCTGTTCATTGCGTGTGTTCTAAGGTAACTATTGCAGGGAACGTCTTGGCCGCGCAATGCACATGCAAAGAGAAGACGCCGCACCGCCTGTCGCACTTAGTGCTTGTTGTTTGATCAGTAGTTAAACATACTAATAGTCAAATTGCCTTTGAAATGCGTTATCTATTGTTATGTTTGCCATATATTTTAACTATTAGTTTGTTTAACTATTGATCAAACAACGGACTCTTAGTCGTTGGGCCATTATTATTGCATTATCATCAAATCTATTTATATACTTATACCCGAGCCAATCCGACAGCAGATAGCAGAAAGTCGTCTACTAAGGTTTCAAGAACGCACAACTAGAGCTATTGTTAAATAATAGGTGAATAGGAACTATACATTCATGGTGCGTTTATTAGCATGAATCATTTATTCCGACTCGAAGTAGATCTGGGGGCACGGCGTGCCCCCGCCAAGTCGAGCACGGTCGTACCATCCTTTATTCGAAGCGATTCACGGCACTTAAGAACTTCGTTGCAAGAAGAATCAAAGAATTTCGAATTTATAGTATCGAGAAGATACTATAACTTGCGGTAGTCTCATATACCTATTTTATTTAATTATAGCTCATAGTTTACCAATTATCGCTACTCAAAGATCTTAACAGGGATATTGACGCCATTAAAAAACAATTCGAAGACACGACTCCAGTAAAAAAACGCTTTATTTTAGCCCTGAAAACCAGATTAATTTTCGATTAACTGCAAAATTAGATTTTCTGTTGCTTCACAACAAATAAATAGTTAGTTAGTTGATTGAGTTGGCGAACAAGTGACGTCATAAGTTGCTATTGCCATTCAAACTCTATGGAAGAATTATGTTTTGACTGGTGGTGATGTGTTTGATTGGTGGTGTCAACATCCCTATTATCAACTGATTTCAAAGAAATAAATGTTAAGGCCCTACCGAGCTTTTGGCGTATTTATTGCATTCATTTAATCTCGTGCTGTACCATTACTAGCGAAGCTTTAGTCCTCAAATTCATGTGTAAGATATTTGAGGATTCACTCTAATTTGCAAGTAAGTGCATGTTTGTGTCATTGTGTATAATGCATTGTTATATTAGTATTGCCGATGTCGGTGCGTGCGGCGCAGCGCACAGCGTAATTCCACCTTCATACCAAAAATATTAATATTAAAAAATGAAGTTGAAAAAATAAGTACAAAAAAAGATACTTCATAGCTAACTTGTTTAAAGTTGCACAGTAGCGCCATCTCTTGTCCAGGTGAGCGGTTAGTTCCGAAGGAGTGTTAAAATCTCTCGATGAGGGTGTAACATAGATGTGCGTTTGTCACTGCATAAGGTGATGATTTAGCAGATTGAAATGTATGATGTATAGGAAAGATTCGTGTCTAATCTCTGGACCAGTGGTGGTGTAGGGGTATGGCACGCGGCACGGAATGCTGAGGACCTGGGTTCGATTCCCAGCATTGGTCTTTTTTCTGGGGTTTTTTCTGTGCATCTATATTTCAGTTTGTATTTAGTACGAAATGTATGATTTCACGGGATGACCGTAAAAGTAATAAAAAAAAAAAAATGAAGTTGAAAAAATAAGTACAAAAAAAGATACTTCATAGCTAACTTGTTTAAAGTTGCACAGTAGCGCCATCTCTTGTCCAGGTGAGCGGTTAGTTCCGAAGGAGTGTTAAAATCTCTCGATGAGGGTGTAACATAGATGTGCGTTTGTCACTGCATAAGGTGATGATTTAGCAGATTGAAATGTATGATGTATAGGAAAGATTCGTGTCTAATCTCTGGACCAGTGGTGGTGTAGGGGTATGGCACGCGGCACGGAATGCTGAGGACCTGGGTTCGATTCCCAGCATTGGTCTTTTTTCTGGGGTTTTTTCTGTGCATCTATATTTCAGTTTGTATTTAGTACGAAATGTATGATTTCACGGGATGACCGTAAAAGTAATAAAAAAAAAAAAAATGAAGTTGAAAAAATAAGTACAAAAAAAGATACTTCATAGCTAACTTGTTTAAAGTTGCACAGTAGCGCCATCTCTTGTCCAGGTGAGCGGTTAGTTCCGAAGGAGTGTTAAAATCTCTCGATGAGGGTGTAACATAGATGTGCGTTTGTCACTGCATAAGGTGATGATTTAGCAGATTGAAATGTATGATGTATAGGAAAGATTCGTGTCTAATCTCTGGACCAGTGGTGGTGTAGGGGTATGGCACGCGGCACGGAATGCTGAGGACCTGGGTTCGATTCCCAGCATTGGTCTTTTTTCTGGGGTTTTTTCTGTGCATCTATATTTCAGTTTGTATTTAGTACGAAATGCAAAAATATTAGTCAATAACAAAGGGCCGCAGCGCGCTGTGCCTACGCAGCCGGCACCGGGTTTGAATAAGTATTTAATAAAACCGAAGTGAATGTCGGAACCTTATTAATTTAAGTACCTAGTGAGAGTTATAAACTTTCTGCCAACAAACTGCTATGCAGTTTGGCAGAGGTATATAGATAAGTATTTCTGTACTTCTTTTGTTTGCTTTTAGTAAATAAATTTAAAAAAAAATACCAGTGTTTATCGAAACACGATTACTTGTAGTTCGCTCGATAGAAAAAAATCCAAAGGCGTCTCTAAAAAATAAAATAAATTCATAGTACGTACGACGTAAATAGAAATACTGCACGGCAGGTCATGACTTCTGTTTGAAAACAGGATGTTTTCTAGGCCGTAGTGTTGCTACATTTTTAAAATATGTCTTTGTTTTAGTAATACGATGAAAATACCTAAATACACGCGCAGTCTAACCAACCTATCTTGAGCCATCGTGCTTCCCACTTGTCCGCGTGTGTTGCTTTAGTTCTCTTTCGGCCATCGCACGGGGAACTCTTGTCGCTCGCGCTTGCACGGCTTTGATTCTCGCCGCTCTCACGCACACATACACGAGTGCATAGGATACCTAAAATCGATTAGCGCCAAAAGCTCGGTAGGGCCTTAATACTTAGGTGAAAACAAATTGATTACACAGTGTTGACTAGGTGCTTCCATAGACACTAACTAAATTAACTGACTAGGTTTTACATGAGATCTCATATTTTTATGTAGTGGAAGAACTACGTAGCGAGACTTGCCATTTTTTTACGTGTTTATGTTTTTGGTGGGATTCACTTAAGGTAAAACAAAGTTTAATTTTTACGTAAGGAAAAGGTGGGACTGGGGAATAACATAAAACTATTAAGAGGCAACTAAACAGGAAATAAATGGATTTACATCTGCAGCCCTTGTTTTTACAGTGTTTTTATATCCCGGCCTCACATTTGTTTACCTCTATGTATAAGTTTCAGTGAAGAAAATATACATCATGAGTACATCTTCACACATATAAGAAGCAATTTTAGCGGCTTGTTTTATGTTCGCAATTCGCACTGGATCTTTCTGAGAGCTCTGTTTCCATCGGTGGCACATAAATATTTCATCACGTCCTTATGAAGATTAGAGGCCTTATTGTAAAACGGGCAAACGCTAGCGATCACAATCACCATCGCTTTATACTGTGAAAGAAATGCTGAAAACGATTTGGATTCCGAATAGGTTAGACAATAATGGCCTCAGGTCATTTTGTAGATTCAGTCGCATCTCAGTCTGCAAAGAATTCATTTAGCGTTAACCCGCGGGAACTATGCAATTTTCCGGGATAAAAATCATTATGTATGTTATACCAGGGTATGAACTATCTGTATACCAAATTTCATCAGAACCTAAACGAGTAACAAACATCCACACATTCATCCAAACTTTCACGTTTGTAATATTTCGTCACTACTTTGAATAAACCTCGTATCTCAAATCAATACGTATACCAAATTGAACCTTAATATACTTTTAGTATATAACCCGAAGAATCGATAGCCGTTGGGGTAGACGAGTTCTTGAGTGGAGACCACGGATTGGCAAACGTAGCGTGGGACGTCCTCAGACTCAGTGGAGCGATGATCTTCGCAAGGCGGTTGGCAAGAGCTGGATGAGAGTGGCCGAGGATCGTGCTCAGTGGCGTGCCATGGGAGAGGCCTATGTCCAGCAGTGGACAAACATAGGCTGATGATGATACTTTTAGTAAAGTTCACTTGGCAGATTTTCGATTTTAAGATACGAGATTTTTTCAAAGTAGTGACAATTTGTGGGATGGGATTTTTTCTAGGATCTGTCAACGACGGATCTCTCCCGCGAGCTATGGTTGGTGGCGTGGGTGGTCCGAGTGGGGCGCTGGGCGGGCGCGGGCGGCGGCGGCGGCGGCACCGGCGAGCGCCGCGGCCCGGTCGCGCGCCGCCCTCTCGGCGCCGGAGTCTTACCGCTGGCTGAATTCCTGCGGCAGCCGGGACAGACGCCTGTCGAGAAGGAGTATACTTTTAAGGTGGGTTGAACAAGTTGACGTTGGATCGCTCCCGCAAGCAGTAAATAAATAAATAAATAAATAGATATCACGGGACAATTCACACCAATTGACCTAGTCCCAAAGTAAGCTAAGCATAGCTTGTGTTATGGGTACAAGGCAACAGATAAACATACTTATATAGATAGATACATACTTAAATACATATTAAACACCCAAGACTCGAGAACAAACATTCGTATTATTCATACAAATATCTGCCCGACGCGGGAATCGAACCCGGGACCTCAAGCTTCGTAGTCAGGTTCTCTACCTACTAGGCCATCTGGTCGTCACCTACCTACCCAGCACACAGCTAGGTACCTAGCAGTACCTAGGGGTGATGTTTTTTAGCAACTTTTTGACCCACCCGCTCTCTAGCAGTATGTATACTAGGGGCGTTCAATAAAAAGTGAGAATGAGTATGTTATAAACAACTTTTACTAAATGTCATTTTATTTTTCGACATAGTCACCTTTTAGCATAATACACTTAGTATACCTTTTTTCTAAACTTAAAATTCCATTTTTAAAAAAGGTCTCATCTTGAGCACTTAAAAAATCTTGTACTGCAGCGACTACCGCGTCGTCGTCTTCAAATTTCTGGCCTCTCAGGTATTGTTTCAATCTCGGAAATAGGTAGAAATCACTGGGAGCGAGATCTGGTGAATACGGAGGATGCTTAAGGATATCGAACCCAGCATCACGAATTGCAGCCATTGCAACGGCGGACTTGTGTGCCGGGGCATTGTCCTGGTGGAACAGCACAACTTTCGAGAGTTTACCTCGCCGTTTTTCGCGGATCTCATAGCGCAATGTTGCTATTTGTTTGGCGTATAATGTGCCCGTAATAGTGGCTCCATGCTCGAGATACTCAATCATTAATACCCCTTTACCATCCCAAAAAACAGAGCCCATGACCTTACCGGCAGATGGGCTCACCTTGAATTTCTTTGGAGTTGGAGATGATGGCCTTTTCCATGTCATATACTGCAGTTTCGTTTCAGGGTCGTAATGATGGAGCCATGTTTCGTCCATTGTTATAAATCGCGCCAAAAAAAGTTCCCGGTCTTGCTGCATCAGGTTCAAAGCTTCTTGACAAATCTCTAGTCTAGTTTGTTTTTGCGTGTCAGTAAGCATTCTTGGTACCCAACGCGCAGATACCTTTTTCATACCCAAGCGTTCATGTAAAATATTATGCACGCTCCCCGTTGAAATCTTTACATTTTCAGCAATAAAACGAACCGTGACACGACGATCCGCCAAAACTGAGTTTTCAACTTTTTTTACAATTTCTTCAGTTACTGCTGTAGTAGGGCGTCCGGAGCGGGGGTCGTCCATTGTCGATGTTCTTCCACGTCTAAATTCGGCGCACCAACGTGCGACTGTCGAATACGGAGGAGCATTAGAGCCTAAAGTGTCCCGCAAATCCAAATTGACTTGGTCCGTAGAAAAAATTTTCAAACACAAGTATTTGATAACGGCGCGCAGTTCAATTTTCTCCATTTTCGCTAACGTACTCAATAGCATTGCAAAGAAATTACCGTATATTTTTTTAAACAAAAGACAGTTAGTTTTTTTTTCATAGCAATCAGCTAGATAGATTAGCTTTACCGGCCAGTATTTAATTTCGTAATATTAAAAGAGTTTGCATCTCATTCTCACTTTATATTGAACGCCCCTCGTACTTTCGTCTGGCTAGCCTAGCGATTGTCGCAGCGGGTGAGGAAATCGTAGCCTCCTGCAGGCTTATTGTCTAAAGCCGCGTGTCCACTAGAGGCAGCCTCGGGCCGAGCGGCTGCCTCGCTCCGAGGCCGCGCAAGTGGAGACGCTGCCTCAGCCTGAGGCGCGCCGCGACGCGAGGCAAATTCGGCGCCGCGAGCCGAGCCATATTTTGTCGGTTTTTTTGGCGTGCTCAAAGGAGCCTCAGTCTGAGCCGTGCATTTGATGGAGACGGACGTGTTGCCTCGGGTCGCAATGGACAACGAATCAGCAATTAAATTAATAAAATTGTACGAGTGTTACCGTGTTCTCTGGAATCCGTTGAATAAAAAGTATTACGACATCTTTTTTTCTAATGATGCTAATGACAATTGAAGCAGCAGCTACTCTACGCGCGTCTGGCTGGAGCCATCGCGTATTTGCTTTAAACTGGGTCGCGGATCACGATGAGACGTGTTGCCTCAGTTTGATCCGCAACGTGCATCGGGCCTATGCGTCAGGCCGAGCAGCCTCAAACTGAGGCTGTTTGCCGCAAGTTGAGGCTGTTCGGCCTGAGGCTGCTCTAATGGATACGCGGCTTAACGTTTCTGACGCTTGCATTCGCAATCACTATTTCTTTCTGTCAAACGGTATTAGATGATGACAGAAAGAGATGGTGATATCTGTAGGGTCGTCCATTATTCACGTGATGTTTTTAGGGTACCGCACCTCGAAAGGAAAAAGCGGAACCCTTATAGGATCACTTTGTTGTCCGTCCGTCCGTCTGTCTGTCTGTCAAGACCCTTTTTCTCAGGGACGCGTGGAGGTATCAAGCTGAAGTATATATCAAATACTCAGGTCTACGGTCCCTTGGAGCTGTGAAAAAATCAAACTTCTAAGCCAACGCAATCAAAAGATACAGCCGTTTATGCCGCTAATTTCCGCAAATTTTCGAAACTCGCAAGGGAATCAAAACCTACAGGGTACTTCCCGTGAACTCAGAATCTTGAAATTTGGTACGAAGCAACGTATTTATAGCACAGATAAAGGAAAAATTGCGAAAAGCATAAATTTTTAACGCAATCAAAAGATAAAGCCTTTTATGCCGCAATTTCCGCAAATTGTCGACACTCGCAAGGGAATCAAAACCTACAGGGTACTTCCCGTGAACTCAGAATCTTGAAATTTGGTACGAAGCAAGGTCTTATAGCACAGATAAAGGAAAAATTGCGAAAAGCATAAATTTTTTGTCTGTCTGTCTATATCAGTAACCAATCTACAATGATCCCACACTGCGCACATTTTTCTTAGGAGCAGGGGTCTGCTAAGACTGGATGATCGATCATAGATACATGTAAATTTGTACGGAACCCTCGGTGCGCGAGTCCGACTCGCACTTGGTCGGTTTTTTTTTAGCAATATTCTACTCCTCCCCCAGAGGGCGTATTGTCGAATGCAAGGATGCTCGTAATCACAGTCACCATCATTTTCTACCAATATCTAATACCGTTTAACAGGGTGGAAACTGGTGAATTTGATTGCTAGCGCACACGCGTTAGAAAATAAGCATACAGGATATGCAGTGTAAGTTCATTCACAAGAAATTTGCATATAATGATACAGTTAAGTTATTAACTCTATTGTATTTTGCAGGTTTACCAAAGCGAAGAAAAAGACTTTCATCAGCTCCACGACATGCTGATACGCAAGCAAACTAATAAGTGTAACGTTCTACCGGGGCAACCCAACTATGGTAATATTCATTAATCCTAAATTGTAGTCCTACAAATGATATGTCATTGAAAGTTGCTAGCTGATCGATGAATCATGAGCATGAGGTACCTTCTTTCACATCTCTCAAAAGAAGATCCGATTCCTTCGAAATATGACTTAAGTCACGGATTAGAAGACGAAGTCTAGGTAAGTATCCAACAAGATGGAGCAAGGACCTGGATAAGGTCGCGGGAACACATTGGATGCGGGCGGATGGCGAACCTTGGGGGAGGCCTATCTTCAAAAGTAGACGGCTTTAGGCTGAAGTGATGATAATGACTTAAGTATGGAAAACATACTATTTAACTATCATCAGCTCTATTTAAAAACACTGACTCATCATCATCATCATCATCATCATCCCAGCCTATATACGTCCCACTGCAGGGCACAGGCCTCCTCTCAGAACGAGAGGGTTTGGGCCGTAGTTCTCAGGAGGGCCCAGTGCGGATTGGGAACTCCACATACACCATTGAATTTCTTCTCAGGTGTATGTAGGTTTCCTCACGATTTTTTCCTTCGCTGTAAAGCTCATGGTAAATTACAAATGAAATTTCACACATAAATTCTGAAACACTCAGTGGTTCGAGCCCGGACTCTAACTCACGATCACGACCCTCTGCTTGAGACCACTAGGCCACCGCGACACTGACCACCACCAAAACACTGACTAAGGGCCACTTGCACAGTTCAGGGTTAAAAAATTAAATCGGTAACCCTAGGTTAAAAATTACAGTTCCATACATGCCCATTTTAACCCTGGGTTAGCAGTTAACTCGGAGTTAAGTAGCTAACCCAGGTCTCCGCAAGCCCGCCTAAAAGTGACAAATCACTAAAGTGTTCAGCTACACGGAGAAAAAAATATTCCACAATATTACCAGATTGTATAGTAATTATGATTCTGGTGTAGGAAAACAGATTTCAGCAATGATTATCAGATTTTTTTTTTATAACAACGAGTCATTTTATTCAGTACTAGAATATTCTAGTTAGAATATTCTAGTTAGAATATTCTGGTACACAAAAACTCCGATATCGTTTTGGTAACCAACCATCTAATTGTTACAGAGTAAAATATGCATTTAGCTTATAACAGGTTTTGTATATTACACAAAATTTGTGTTCTACGATACTAGATAACTGGGTAATAGGAACTAGAAATGATGTTGCAAGAAGTAGAATTCTATATTAACGTGTAAAAAAAGTATAGTTGTCACATATAGTACAATAAAATCAAGTCAAATTCACAATACTCTGTTTAAGGAAACTAGATTTTTCTCTCCGTGTACTTTTGAAATAAACTGTATGCTAACACTTAAACTTGCATTTCCAGGCATAGTGGTGGCTCTTAGACTTCTAACCAACGCCGGCAGTATCACGGAGGCAGTAGCCTCCGGGGCCACCGTCACGGCCAAGCGGGGCTTCCCTGACGTCATCATGCCCGGGGACGTACGCAACGACCTCTACCTGACTCTAGAGAAGGCAGAGTTTGAGAGGGGAGGCAAGAGCACCGCCAAGAATGTACTGGCTACTGTCACCGTGCACGATAATACTGGACAAGTTATCGATGTATGTATGACACATTTTTTTTATCTGGGTGTAGATTTTAATTGTGTTCTCGTTTATTTATTGGAGGTCCTGTATCAAATAACTGAAAACTGTAGCAGAACATTGTATTGATTCGCATGTCGCAACAAATCCTCAAATAATGACCCAATTGTCATGATAACCAAAGTTTGCCTTGACTGACCACCGATATGGAAGCTGCTGACGGTGATAAGTAGGATATGTTAGTTTAGGCTCTTGCTGGCAGGTTCTAGTCGAGGTGCATAGAGGTTGTTTTGTGAATTTGTCATTGTTATCTTTACAGACGAGAGTTTTGTTTGTGATGACTTATTGCACTGAGACGTGGCCGCTAACGATAGGCCTCATAAAGAAGCTCAAAGTCACTCAGACAATGGAGAGGGCTATGCTCGGAGTGTCTCTGCGGGATCGCATTAGAAATGATGAAATCCACGCAAGAACTAAAGTCACCGACATAGCTCGAAGAATCGCCAGACTCAAGTGGCAGTGGGCAGGGCACATCGCTCGTAGGTCTGATGACCGTTGGGGCAAAAAGGTTCTCAAGTGCCGTCCACGGACCGGAAGACGCAGTGTAGGTAGGCCTCCAACAAGATGGAGCGACGACCTGGTTAAGGTTGCGGGATCGCGTTGGATGCGGATGGCACGGGCCGATCTGTTTGGCGAGCCTACAGACACAGCTACAGCATTTGGAGGCCTATGTTCAGCAGTGGACGTCTTTCGGCTGAATTGATGATAATGATCTTTTACAGGCTGTTTTTTATGATACAAACCTAAGGTATAGTTGAAAAAACTGAATTGGGGATGTCTAATTTTTTGCAATGTACAGTAAATCGAAAACCATTTCGAGATAAATGCTTTTTAACTCGTTTTCTGTAGTTATTTAATTTTAATATTATATAATGAATTTATTATATAACAAATAAGCAATGACCTTCATTTGACATTGGTGTAAATTGCGTGACCGGTTCAAGTCTTACTTTATTCTGTGTGGTTAGAATTCTTCACAATTTACGCGTGGATTATCCTACGGAGTTTGATTTAGACCCGCTGTCTGACATCTAGCACTTTGACAGTGCCAGTAAAGTGACACAGTGTATAGTGTACCACTACGCAAAAAATAATTAAAGGGGTTGCCTTATCGTACGCATTTAGATAGATTTAGAAATTTGGCATTGTGCGCCTTCAATTATAATCTGACGTCATCAACTAAAATAGTTTCAATAATTAATTTTGAAAAAAGTAGAGAACTAAATGACAAAATATTGAAATTAGTTTCTTATAATTGACTTTTCTATACAAAAAAAATATAAAAACCACTGGTAATTTTTTTTAGACATTCCCAATTGCGGATCATAGTGGAACCCTTTCGCTGCTAATGGCATGTTGATATATCATAGATTTTCTATCGTGAAATTTATTGTGAAAAGATAGACAAAGGTCTACTCTGGTATGCTATTCTATTCAGTTTCTTCAACTAGTCTATCTTGTTGTATTTATTCTGAGTCTTGAAAAGTGACCAACGACTGATATTATAATTAATAATTATTATTTGTGTTTTCATTGGTTTTGTTTGCACTTCTTTCTTCATTTTACATAATAATAATAAACGTCATTTACCTATCCGATATTTGAAATCCATTTGATAGCCACAATGTCTTAAAAGAAAACTTAACTTTTTTTTCTGTTATCAAAACAGAAAAAAGCGCAGTGCAAGCTTTTTTCATACTGGCAGAAAAATGGAGTTGTCACCACTATGAGTTTATTTTTTTAGGACTGCGTTTGGGGTGCCAGTGGCAGCGGCGCGACTCTCTACGAGTCGCTGGTGCTGTACCACAATAACAGTCCGGCGTGGGGCGAGCAGTTGCGTCTCACGGTGCCTCTGGAGACGTTCACGCACGCGCACGTTCGGATAGAGTTCCGACACTGCTCCAGTAAGTTGTTTATTTATTTTAGGGATAACTAACAACTGTATAAGTAGTATAATAAAATTAACAAGCATAGGTTACTGGTACTACAGTCAATGACGTTATCCACATTGTTATGATTGGCTTCAAAAGGCCTAGCAGAAAAAATGGTGCCTGTAGGACGCGGCAGTCTATATAGTACTAGTGCTTGTTCAAAATCAAAGCAAATTATGCGGTGGGCTAGTGTCTACCTATTTTACTGCCAAAACATAAGAAGCACTAGAATTAGGGCACGAATTTTTGATGTAAGATGTGGGCCCAAATCTCTTCTCTATCTCATGGTGTGAATTGTCGTTCGTGGTCGTATTGCAATATAATAAAGGCTTTGCAAGCTAACGGTAACGGTCGACCGAAAGTTAATGTTTATCTATATAAATAAAAATCAATTACAGAAAATGTATGTACTCGTATAACTTAGAACGGCTGCTCCATTTCTCTAATTTTTTTGGTGTTGTGTTTTTTTAATGAAGGATTAGTCCCAGGCATTCACATTTTTAAATTATCACATTCCCAGGACTTCACATTTCTAAATTATCACATTCCCAGGCATTCACATTCCTAAATTGTCACATTCCCAGGCATTCACATTTCTAAATTATCACATTCCCAGGCATTCACATTCCTAAATTATCACATTCCCAGGCATTCACATTCCCAGGATTCACATTCTTTAAAATATCACATTTCCAAGTTTACAACAAAATAAAATAGAATTTTATCGGCCGGTTTGGTACTTGAATTATTTATCGTAAAGTACCTAATATTTCATCATAATCTCTTTAATTACCTATCTAGTATTCAAATACTTGAGAAGTTAAACATCTAAGAACTGTTAATGAAGACTAATAACTATTTAATAATTACTTTTATCAATATAATAATACAAAGAGATAGACTTACATACATCCGTGCATACACACCTACATCTACATATAATATACTTCAAAACATGATGCCATTTTTGGGGCCGTTGGGTAAAAATATAATACCATAATGTGATCAGGAAGTGGTGAGATTATGAGGAATTGGGTTTGTACAGAGCTCAAATTAAGTGCCTGCCTGCGTGATAGTGTTATCACGCAGGCAGGCACTTAACAAACAAAACTTACAAACCCAATTCCTCATAATCTCACCACTTCCTGATCATATATGGTATTATATTTTTACCCAACGGCCCCAAAAATGGCACTGATAAGCTGGGAATGTAAAGAATTAGGTCTGTGAAAAGTTGGGACTGTGAAGAATTGGGATAGTTAAGAATTTGGAATGTAAAGAACTAGGATTGTGAATAAATGGGTTTTTGAAAAGTTGGCATTGTGAAGAATTGGGACTGTTAAGAACTGGGATCGTGAAGAATTGGATCTGTGAAAAGTTAGGATGGTGAAGTACTGGGCCTAATTCCTCGCTGCGCTCAGGACTCTATTGTAGAATCCTTCGCTTCACTCTGGATTCAATGTACTGCCCTCACCGTAAATACATCATTTTGCTCTCTTGTGACACAAATAACTATATCCATTGGTTTCTTCCTTGACCGACCCTCGCCCGTTTCTGTACCTTTGTTGTTGTGTTAGTAACTATTGAGAAAAGGTTTGCAGTTATGTATGAAAGATTTTTTTTTATTTTATTAGTAGTACGCCCGTGCGAAACCTTGGCGTGCAGCCAGTATTGAATATTGCTGAAATAAATATTTTTTTAGTAATCGAAGTTTTATTTAATTATAGCCCGCGACAAGAACGAGCGTAAGCTGTTTGGTTTTGCCTTCGCCAGACTTATGGAGGCGAGCGGCGCGACGCTTCGCGACGGCGCCCACGAGCTATACGTGTACAAATGCGACGATCCTACCAAGTAAGACGTTGCACTGCTAGGTACCACATGCTAGATTGCGTCACTATTTTGAAAAAGCTCGTATCTCCAATCAATACGCAAACTGAAGTCAACCTTAACGCCTAGTGAGTAAAGTTAATTTTGTAAGAGAAATATTAATGCTCGAGCATACTAGTATATTCGACCGCATCCCGACGGCCAGTTCAGATACTTGTGTTTATTATATTTTTTTCATATAATGGCGACTACATTACTTATCACAATTTCAGGCTAGTTTCAGCGAGCTACCTCCAACTGCCTTCATGCAGCACGGATGCGGCGCGCGCGCCTACCAACGGAGTCGTGGTGTCGTTCCAGAGAAGCTCCAAAGAGAATTGCACCATAAGCACACTGCTGTGCTCAACTAAACTTACACAAAACGGTAAGCAAGCATACCTGAACAAAATAAACATGATATAAAAAAACTCTGATAGGCCTTAGGTACTCGAAGAGTTTCTGAGAGAAGCTGGATCAAGAAATTCTGGAGCCTTTTCATAGATCTGAATTATTCAGACTAGTATTATAAATCCGAAAGATACTCTGTTTGTTTATCTGTTACCTCTTCATGCTCAAACCATTGAACCGATTTAGATGAAACTAGCGACCCGCCCCGGCTTCGCACGGATGCAATTATGCATGTATTATACCTACAGTATATAAACACTCCTCTTGAATCACTCTATCTATTAAAAAAAACCGTATCAAAATCCGTTGCGTAGTTTTAAAGATCTAAGCATACATAGGGACAGACAACGGAAAGCGACTTTGTTTTATACTATGTAGTGATTTGGTATGGAGATACTTTGAGACCTTGGGAAGGTCATAGGATTTTTTGTATCCCGGAGCATAGGATAGTTCCCGCGGGATAACGATAAACGAATTATTTACACAACGAGTCGCGGGCAACAGCTAGAATTTTATGTATACAGAAAACGTATGTGTTGCACAGACGTAATTGTCTTGCACGTCTTGTTGCGAAGTAGCGGGGTGAAATAATGTAAATTGTTTTAAGCACCGCAAAAAACTTAATTTTAATTTTGATGACATCAAATTTTCATGTTTTTGTTCCACAGAGGATCTACTAGCTTTATTACAATGGCGCGCCAGGCCAGAGAAAGTACAGGAGACGCTACTCAGGGTATTGCGTTTGGGCGACGGTCTCAGCTGCGAAGAGCTGATCAAATTCCTGAGGGACGTCCTTGATGCTTTATTCGCCCTATTCTCGACTGAAGATGGCAATAGGTAAACATGTACCGATATTTTAAAGTTGTTTAAAAATAAGTTTTAGTTGCAAATTTCATTTTTAAAGCAAGCTTTTTAGCTGACTGTACTTGCATTGTCATCCAACTTACATAAGTATACCAAATTTCAAGTGAATCCGACCATTGGAAGTGGGTCAAATTCGACTTCCAAGATTTGACCCGTACATACATAGATACATAGGTACATTGCAAGTTAAATAAAAGCTTGTAATATGATGATCTGCTCTAAGGTAAGGGCGCATATTCTTCGGTCATTTGAACATGCCGTAACCGTCGCGAACCCTCTACTAGATAAGAAGCCCTACATTTTGTTCTTTTTATATACTTTATAAGTCTAGGGTGAATGAGCATTTACTAGGCAAGCGTGCTCCACCGTAGGCCTCATCTTCGCTTTCCATCAGGCGTGATTGTGGTCAAACGCAAGCCTATATTGTATAAAAAAATCTAAAGTATATTCTGCTTTGTTTTCAGCACTCCGCACTCCGGAACAGTGTTTTTGGTGCTAGTGTCCATCTGTAGTCTGCTGGACGAGAGTCGATTCCAGCACTTCAAGCCCGTATTGGATGTTTACATAGAAGAGCATTTTTCAGCCGCCCTAGTATACAAGTAAGTTTGAAAAAGGAATTTGGTCATAACACTTGACATTATCTAGTTCTACATGAAATAAAACTTAAAAACGAAATTCACTACCCAATCCCTTGTGATCCTTAACTCGAAATCATAATTAGATTCCATCAAATCGACCAAGAAATGTCACTGTCACAATAGCATCTGTCAGTATGTCACCTACCCTTTCCTAATAATAAAAAATACATATGCAAAAATAGCAAGGGTGAAAGCCAAGATAAAAAAAAAAATACTTATAATTATCTTAATCTATGTGAAGAACATAACGAAATCCCTGTCTTTGTATGGAATATAGAAGTTACGTCGATATTCAAATATACTCCATTTTCTATACTTACCTACATAAAAACGTTGCAACTACATAATTGTACACTTTTCGTTAAATTTATTGCCTATATTTCGGTTCCTAGATGTTTGCATGTATCAGTTGGTATCAAGTTATCGTTGAGTCTTGGGACACCCTGTATATGTTAATTAATACTTCAAGCTCAATACCCAAGGTTTAAAAGTCACAAGCTCCGTATATCTTCCCCAGGGGCCTCCTCTCATCAGTGCAGCACTGCGCCGAATGGGCGGCCGGCGCGGAAGGCCAGGAGCCAATCCGCAAGTGCCTGCGTTCGCTCGGTGCCGTCTTCCGATTGGCTGTCAGGTCGCGACGGCTGTTCGCGCGGGCCACGGGCGGCCAATACGAAGACAGCTTCAGGCGGGATGTCAGAGCTGCGTTGCATGCGCTGAAGGCTTTGGCACAGCATCCGCATAGGGATCATTTGGCGCCCGCTCAGGTATGTACTCGTCGCGTACGTATCAAAATATATAAAGTTTAAAAGTAATAATGGACGAAATATATAATGGTCATCTACACTAATATTATAAAGAGGAAAGATTTGTACCTATGTTTGTATGTTTGTAATGAATAGGCTCAAAAAGTACTGGGCCGATTTAAAAAATTCTTTCACCAATAGAATGCTACATTCTTCCAATTTGACATAGGCTACATTTCATTTTGAAAAAAATTAGGGATCCTTGGTAAAATTTGAACAATGTAACCGAAGGTGTAGAAAAATGAGTCTTAAAATGTCTTTCGTCGAATGCGCTGCCGAAACTATTAGCGATAGAACAAAATAATGTACAACAATATTGAAGAACATCATAATGTCTACAAAAAACTCCGCGGTAGCATATGTCCAACTATTGTAGTTATGTCACTACAACAACTTTTTTCATTTTAAACATTAATGAAAATGCTAACCAAATTCAAACCATGCTATTTATGTGTTTATATTAATCCTTATCCAAATAAATTATTTTATGGTAAAGACCATTTAACTACCTATAAAATAGTTTTTAAATTATTTAAATTGGACTTTCCATTCAAAAGATATTACGAATTAAAAAATTCAAACAGTAAACAAAACCGCCATAGCGCCGTGGCCGTTGTTTGCGATGCAGTCTGAAAAGCGCGCCGGGCATCGCGGCGGGCGGGGTGGAGGGGGCACTGAAATACAGGAGTGGGGCGTGCACGTCTGTAATAATTAATAAATAATAAATAATAATTTTTTAATAAACAAAAATATTTGTGAAAAAAAGTGTTTCATATCCAAATTTCCAAAAATAAATAATTGTCTACCCCGTGCGAAGCCGGGACGGGCTGCTAGTTTGATATAAAGCAATTTTCTTGGAAATTCTCAACTCTACAGGATTTTCATAAAATAAACCTAACCTAACATAAACCAATCTGTAGATTACACGATTAAAAAAGTTTGTTTAATCAATAGTTTCATGGAAAATTTTAGTATGTATTATGACCATTATGTATTTCGTCCATTATTCGTTTTAAACTTTGTATATTTTGATACGTTCCATTACTCGTCGTACGAAAGACGATAGGCCTCCCCCCAAGGTTCGCCTAGCAGACCGGTCTTGCGCCATCCGCATCCAACGCGTTCTAGCAATCTAAAATAGGTCGTTGTTGAAGGCTTACCTACGCTGAGTATTCCGATACACGGACGTCATTCGAGAACCTTTTGGCCACAGTCCACAGTCTGTTGATTCTTCGAGCCATGTCGGTGACGTTAATTCTTACGCGGATTTCATCATTTCTACATTTTCTAATGTGATCCCGCAGCGAAACACCTAGCGTAGCCCCTCAGTACAGCCAAACAAGAGACGGCACCAAGTCAATCCAGTTCAGCCGTGTGATATTGTATAATTTATGTGAAATTCATTTTTTATGAAATAAAATATTATGTTAAAAGTAACGTGTTGCTAACTTGCCTAAAGAAATCTGTTCAATTTTATGTTTAATTAAATAACAAACTCGTTAGTGCTGGAGTCGCTAATTTGTACATTTCTTATTAATATACCACCGCTTAATCACATCATACTGGTAGCAGTACGCAGATTTCATCAATTCAAGAAAAAGCCGCCAGTAATCATAATTTTAACCCAAGGTGGCTCTAATGACGTCATGGGCCAGCGTGGCCAAAGAAGTGGCCTCAGCGCTGGGCCCAGTGGAGGCGGCCCGAGTGACCGCCGCCATGCTAGATGCTCCGGCTGCGAACGCCGCGCCGGCACTTGCCAAGGCTCGCCTGGCGGCTGCACAGGAGATACTGAAAGGACCTTTGGGACAGGATCCTGGTGAGTAAAAGGCACTTCTAGAAAAATAACTGCAAGAGTCTAGAGAAGGGCGGGTTTTCTTTGTTGAAAGTGTGGCGCGACGAACTAATGTTCTACTCCATTGTATAGGTAACGCCACCAGGGTTGAAGTCACACACACAACAACACGTCATGTAACGACACCGGGATTTTGACATTTATTCGTACCGATAGCAAGTTCAACAGACTCGACATAGAATTACAAGATTGACTAAAAATTTCTTCAACCTAATTTCGTTAAGAATAATTTAGGAAAATACATCTAGTTCAAACAAAACAGAAAATAAAATATTTTGGCCTATTTTATTTAAGTCAGATAAGCATATTTTTCGCTACTTACAAAATACCGATTTTTTTTATTGCGTATATTTCTTATCAGTTTCAAATTGTTTTATTTAAAAAATAGGTTATATGAAAAAATAAAAATTATTATATGCATAGTATTGCGTAAGTATTTCATCATAAGATCATATAACTCACATTTTCATTCATTCACTACCTTTTTTGCAATCAGTACTTTATGTAGCTGTGTGTGTAATCATTCGCCTCAACTCTCGTGGCGTTACCTATAGAAGGTTTTATTTCGAGTTGAAATATTGGTCATGTATAGATGACGTTGGCGTGTGAGGCATTCCATTGGCTGTCACGACTAGATGACTGGGGCGGTGAAGAGGTAAATAAACAGAAAAAAAAACTGGTAGGTATGTACTATGTAGACGCACATGTCTACTTAAGTTTCAAGCAGAAATTAAAAACAAAACATTTCATATTTGCAGAGGCTCGCAACATAGTCCTAACCACAGCGTGCCACCACCTACGCGTCCACTTGGCGCGTCGCGACGAATTGTCCCAATGCGCGGAGATGCTCGGCGAACTTGTCTCCTTACTGTGGAGGAAAGAAGACCCGGACGAGCCCGTGGACGAAGACGAATTGGACCCCGATGTGGACGTCTTGTGTCTGAACACGCTCGATGTTTTGGTGGAGACCGTCCTTCATCTAATTGGTGGCAACTCACCTGTGCTCGTGAGTACACTGTTACTGACATTTGTCTAGAAATATTTTCAAGAACGCGTGTAGCTTTGTACTTGAGTAATGGTTACGAGTACTTAGAAATGCTTTAGCTAAAACCGACGAGGAAGTGAGTCGAGATATCGTTTTTTACTGTATGTATTCAATGATGTATGTTAAATTTCCAATCCTCACTGGGCCCAAACATTATGTCGGAAAGCCACTGTACGAAGTCCCTTTTGTAGTTACAATGTAAACCAATTTTCAAATCGAAATATAAACAGATTTAAATTTGAATCGAAAAAAATCCGAATTAGACCACGATTCGTCGACGACGTTATCGGTGAACGTAGATGAAAAAAAATACATGCAGACTAAAATACAAAATGCCTTTTTTTGAAGTTGGCTAAAAACAAACTCTTCAATCATAACCATCACTATTTGTGTTGCAGGGCTCTATGGTAGCTGGTCTACTGGGCGCCATGGAACTACTGAAGCCGGCGCACTATCAGCGTCTGTGGAGTCACCTAGCGCCTCACCCACACGACAGGAAACCGCTGAAAGACTTCCTCATGCGAGCTTTCCTCGTGTTCAGGCATCTTATCGAACAGGATGTGAGTATAAAACACCCAAGTTAAAATACCAATGAAATACTAATGAATTGTAAAACTCACACTGGGTTTTGACGAGAAAAAAAAAAATCTTTTTTTTTTTAAATAAATAAAATAAATAAATATCACGGGACAATTCACACCAATTGACCTAGTCCCAAAGTAAGCTAAGTAAAGCTTGTGTTATGGGTACTCGGCAACGGATAAACATACTTATATAGATAGATACATACTTATATACATATTAAACACCCAAGACCCGAGAACAAATATTCGTATTTTTCATACAAATATCTGCCCCGACACGGGAATCGAACCCGGGACCTCAAGCTTCGTAGTCAGGTTCTCTAACCACTAGGCCATCTGGTCGTCTAATCTGGTCGACTTTCATTGATGTTTCATTGGTGTACGTTGAAGACGTTGTATTTTCATTGGCAATGAACCTCTGTAAGGTAACGCCTGAAACAATACAATACAATGACTCTTTATTGTAGATCACAAAAAAAACAATACAGAAAAACAAGTTCATGGAAAAGATATACAAAGTACAGTAAGATTATTTTTACTTTGGCACTCGGCAATTTTCGACATACATCGAGAGAGATCGGAAGTGCAATACTTAGGCTGAGGTTTTGTTATTAATCACATTAAATAGGTTTGGATATTTTATGTGATTAAATTCTAGGATTTTATATAAGTACTCTATGACAATAATTTATTGAATCAGGCGTTACTTTGCGGAGGTCCATATTAATGAACTAAAACAATTACTTTGCTCACCCGCGACCTTACAATAGTTACGTTTATGCAAGAAATGTGCGTTCATGCAGTTCCTCCACCTCCACACTGTACGAACACACACAAATCACATAAACCCAACCATCACCACCACCAAGCTACACTGACGCGTTTCGAACTCAACCAGAGCTCATCTTCAGAGTTACCACAACCGTATGCTATGCTACCAACTGTTAAACTACTAACTTAGTAAACACGAAACTTTACGGTTAAAAATGAGACGTCCCGAGTGTCAAATTGGAAATAATCTTACTGTAAGCAATAGGCGTAAGGTAACAATTATTTATTTGAAATTTTATTATACCACTTCGTCCAATGATTTATATATTTACCCGTGTAAAATTACAACTTTCTATCACTAACAGTCTCTAAGCTATGCGCAGTCGGAATGACGGACTGACATGGTCAAACGGGTTCCTTGCTAGACCTATGGCACACTAAAAATGCGTAGATTTAATTCTTTCCGCATAATCTGTCAGGGACAAATAATTAACAGGTGTTTCCTGCTGACTGGATGGTGCTGAGAGTTCAAAGTTGCAAGGTGCTGCTGTCAGCGTTGCAAGATCTAGCCAAACCTTTATTGGAAAGGTTTTTGGGTGACGAACCGCCGCAGTTTGATTCTCAGGTAATATAATAGTAATATCATATCGTCGGGTGACAAGCAAAAGTCACTAAGTACCAAATACCTACTTAAAACAAAGCTCGTATCTCAGTATGAAGTTACTAACTAGATACGACTTTTTGAAGAGCAGTGACAGAAATTTTAGTGAGTTTTGCTTGTCATCCGGCAATATTTACAAGCTTTTTATTTAGCTTTATTAAATGTATGTTCATTAAACTGCATAGAACATAATGTCCAATGATAGATGTATGGCCAAGCTTAAGGAAAAGTTGCACTTGAGTTTATAGGATGAGTTGAACATAAAACGCTGCTTCAATTAAAACCCGCTTAAGAGGGTACGATGGCTGAGAGACTTTTGAGAAATAGGTATTTTAATGAAATGTCGCTGTCTCGCTCGAACCCCTCCGTGTCAGTACAGCGAGAGCGGGACAACTGCAGCTCAGACCGTTATTAGGCGCGTAAAATTGATCAAAACAGCATTTCGTAATCCCCTGTTTTCTTCTCGAAAACTGAACCAATAAAATTATTTTTTTCAAAAATAATTAGAGGACAGATTTAGCTATGCCCCTATGTTTTCCTTTTTTTGTTTATATCAGGGATTCTTTTCTGATGAGTGTCTGAAAATGACGTTGAAATTGGGCAATTTTTTCAGTTTTTGAAAGCTCATATTTCTTATGTTAATTGAAATATGGAAAAAATCGAAACATAGGGGCATAGCTGTGGTAGATACAGATTACACAGTAAAAAAAAAACTGGCTCAAAAGACATTATCCAGGGAGGAAACAGGGGATTACTTTTGTATGGAGAAATGGTGCGCATCGTACCCTCTTAAGTTTAATACCAGAAAATTAATAAGTATAGTTAAAATGCTCAGCTGTGACCGATCGCGAGCGGTGTTATTTCGTCACTACTTTGAAAAAATCTCGTATCTCAAATCAATATGTAAACGAAACTGAACTTTATTGCACACTCGGTAAAGTTCAATTAGCCAGATTATCGATTTTGAGATACGAGCTTTTTTCAAAGTAGTGACGATTTGTCAACTAAGTAAGAATGCGTCAAATGTGAATATTTAAGTTACATGCCAGCAAAAGACTGTACGATGTACAGTCGAGTTCACCAATATCTGTACAGCCAACATTTCATAAATATCTATACATAGACCTTATTACGGTAACATAAGGTCTATGTATAGATATTTATGAAAGGTTGGCGATGCATATATTGGTGAACTCAACCGTACTTGGTACAGTCGCGAACCGGGAATGTTGAGCCACTTGCCACTGTTCACAATTTAGACGTGTAATCAATTACGAGGATGGCATCGGAAAAACTCGGCAATCACGACTTTTGCCGAACTCTGTTGACCAATGTGGCTAACGTTGCTACGGTTACGCTATAACAAATACGTTTAACCAATGGCCGACCGCGATTTCCTCGGAAACGGACGTTGCTATGGTTACATTATTACAGACGAATCAGCTAACCAAAGACCGACCGCGATTTAACAATTGACAGGATTCGCGACTATATACGAGAATTACCGATAAAAGCCGATTTGTATTACACGGCAAAGTTACAAACATTTGTGGGTGGCTCAATAATCCGGGATCTTAACTTGGTTGTGTTATACGAATCCCGCCCTTTCTTTATTGACACGTGGCCATAGCAACCCTTTTGTAACGACCAATAAAGATCAAGTTCAGTTTGAACCTATCCGTCATATTGTATTTAGTGTGACGTTACTAAGCTAACCATGCATTGTCATCCAAACTCAGCGTGTATGCAAAATTTCAGCTCAATCGGACGCCGGGAAGTGGGACAAATTTTACTTCCAAGATTTGATTACTGTGTATTGTTAGTTACAGTGAACCTAATAATAAGCGTGTCAATAAAAACGGCGGCAAAATTACACAGTTCAGGGGAATGATTTTAGGGTTCCGTACCCAGATAATAAAAACGGGACTGTATTTCTGTTGCCGTTATAATACAAATACTAAAAATCGTTTTTTTTTTTCTGTCTATGTAAATAATTAATATAAAATGACCTACTGCCTAAATTTTGCTTAGGAGTATGGTTCTGCTAACACTGGACTTCTATTCACTTGCCCAATTTGTGCGGAACCCTCGGTACGCGAGTCCGACTCGCACTTGGCTGGATAAAATCTTCTTTATAAAATAATCATTCATTAGGCAATCGGGCACGACGGCAAAAATCGTTAGTGGAAAAAGAGAAGATTACATAAAGTTGTCTTCGTCATGAAATTTCCGGCTGACTTGAGTTCAACATGCATGACATGCAATCTGATTCAGATAACCTTTGATAACAAGAAGTATTTACTACCGATAATCCGATAATATGCTAGCGGCTAAATAAATACTTCACAGTTTAAAGTGAAATGCCACTCAAATTGACAAATTCTAAATTTCAAAAACAACTTTGACAATCAGTTTGTCAAATAAATATTTTGATATCGACGCTAATAAATGTGATACGATACAATAAATTATAATGCCACCCTCAATTAGCAACGAGACGAGACAGCAAATTGTAGTTTTGCACCAGCAAGGGTTAAGCATAAGAGGAATAGCTAGAGCTTTAAATGTTCGGCGAAACACTGTCAGATTGTGGGTGACTCGGTATGCCGAGGAAGGAGATATTGTAGATCGCCGTCAAGGCAATCATGGTGTTCCGATACTCTCAACTGAACAACGCAACGAAATGCGACATAGCTACGAAGAAAATGGATTTATACCTACTAACCATTTCGCACAACGTTTTAATTGTCATCCCAAAACCATTCGAAAATATTTGCATTCCATGAATTTACACCACAGACGTCCTGCATACAAGGTCGCTTTGACAGAAGCTCACAAAACAGCAAGATTAAATTTTGCTCGACAGTTCCTAAACTTCGATTGGAATTCAACCGTATTTTGTGACGAGAAGTCCTTTAAATCAAGCGACCATGGTCGGTTACACCTCTGGCGATATGACCAAACAAGATACACGGAAGATCACGTTATACCCAACATGGAGTCAGGACGCATAAGTGCAAATTTATGGGGCTGGATGAGTTCGAGCGGTGTAGGCGAGCTCGTCCCATTACCTCCAAGAACAAACGCTCAAACTTACGTTAGTGTATTAGAAGAAAGCATGCTCCCCACAGTGCGAACTGTGTATCCTGAGGAAGACTTCCCGAGTCTAAATTTCGTGCATGACAACTGCACTATACACAGGGCCAGAATAGTTAACGAGTGGTTCAATCAACATCCAGAAATAACTGTCGTACCATGGCCCGCTAAATCAGCAGACCTTAATCCTATAGAAAATCTTTGGGGTTTAATGGTCCAACGCTGGGAAAACCGGAATGAGCGAACAAAATCGGCAATTGAAAGTCACTGCCAAGAAGTGTGGGAAAGCATACGAGGAAGTGATATTTGTGCTCGATTGGTCGGGTCCATGTCTACACGTCTCCAGGCCGTAATAGAAAACCATGGAGCATATACCAGTTATTAGCTATTGCTTTATTTTGTATAGACGTATATTTTAAATAAATAAATAACTATGGCATATTTTTAATTTGAAGTTTTATTTCATAAAAGTAGATTAAATGAGAAAATACGGTTTTAAACAAATCGTCATTGTGACAATTATTTAAATAATTTATTCCCAAGACAAGATCTAACGAAACTGATAAGGCCCGGTAATCAACTAATCACATCATGCTCCTTATGGAAAATAACAGTAATAGCATTTCATCTCTTAATTTAAGCGAATATATCCGACTATTCCCGATTCGTGTAACACAACCAAGTTTGATTGCAACACGGGAATGTCAAGCACGTGCTTACTCTTCTTAATTTAGTCGAGTAATACACGAGTATAACCGAATAAACCCGATTTGCATTACACGGCCAAAATACGAACAGTGGCAAGTGGCTCAACAATCCCGGTTCGCGACTGTACATACAATAGGGATGTTGACACCATTAAAAAATAATTCGAAGACACGACTCCAGTAAAAAAACGCTTTATTTTAGCCCTGAAACCCAGATTAATTTTCGATTAACTGCAAAATTAGATTTTTTGTTGCTTTAAAACAAATAAATAGTTAGTTAATTGAGTATGCGAACAAGTGACGTCATATGTTGCTATTGCCATTCAAACTCTATGGGAGAAATGTGTTTTGGCAGCTCATAAAAAGTACGTCAGTTGATTGGTGGTGTCAACATCCCTATAGAACAGGTTTAAATGAACAAAATAGTGAACGCCTGCATATTGAACCTTGGCAACGTTTCCCAGCTGTGGTCGGGCTACATGGAGCTGGGCGTGGCGCTGGTGACGTCGAGCGCGCTGACGCCGGAGCGCTGGGCCGGCCGCGGGCCCGACCGCCCGCGCATGCGCGCCGCCGCCGGCCTACAAGTACTAGCTGTCTGGAGTCGCCTAGGTAACTTACCTTACAACTACACTTACAGGTCGATTCACAAGAGTTGCCACGAATTAATTGAATCAAAGTTTTTTTTTTTTTTATGTTAGAAAGGCCAGACAAACGAACTAGTGGGTCACCTGATGTTAAATGATCACCACTGTCCATAGAAACCCAGAAAGTAACGTCAGTTTGACATTTTTGTAGGAAAATGACTGATGCATGTCATTTTCATATTTTGTGAAGTGTATTCAAATAGGTAACACATAGATACTTTCATTCGCTCATTCGATCCATTCGTGCCAGCTCTTGTGAATCGACCTGTAGGTACTAACCTTACTGTGGCAGAGCCATTTTACGATATCCTCCGTCAACTACAATTTTTTAGCTTGCTACTCAGCTATACCTTGACAAGCTCGTGCGCGGCGCTCGGCGGAACCCTGTCGCAGGGAGCCTCTGCTGTCCTTAACAAGATTGTTTTTAATAAGTGCGACAAATACTGACTGCGACAGGGTTCCGCGGAGGGTCGCGCACGAGCTTGTCGGACTATACATGTCATGTGCAAGACAGGTACGCCGGTACGGGAGGGATCCTGCCTTTTCGGTGAAAATATTTTTCCCAAATCTTTTTTTTCTGAAGTTTAACTTTTCAGGATGTATTTGGGTCATAATTCGAGCGTTTCAACCGCCTCACTTTCGTGGTCACGTTTTCTTAGAATTGGCTGTAGATTTTGATGGCGTTTTCGGTTATTTATTAGAGGACCTGTACTTGTACCACATAATTAAAAACTGTATCAGAATCTTTTGCCATTTCTACAAAAAAGTGTCCACGAAAGTGATTCGGAACAAACACTCGAATAATGACCCATTTCAGTACTATTTTGTAGAATCCTGTTAGCTTAGGTTAGTTTTATAACAATCCTGAAGTACTTACAGTTTCAGAAAAAAATAACAGTTGCGTATAATTAGAGACCTTGTACGGCACACATATCTGATTTCTAGCAGAACACTGCTACCCTATTTATTTTTAATGTAGTTTCTGGCACAAATTTTCCTCCACATTTTTAACCGACTGCGGTGAAGAGTCAAGTTTGCCTAAATTTCACAAAATTTACACACTTAAGAGGGTACGATGGCTGAGAGAATTTTGAGAAATAGATATTTTAATGAAATGTCGCTTTCTCGCCCGAACCCCTCCGTGTCAGTACAGCGAGAGCGGGACAACTGCACCTCAGACCGTTAATAGGCGCGTAAAATTGATCAAAACAGCATTTTGTAATCCCCTGTTTTCTTCTCGAAAACTGGACCAATAATTTTTTTTTTCATAAATAATTAGAGGACAGATTTAGCTATGCCCCTATGTTTTCCTTTTTTTGTTTATAGCAGGGATTTTTTTCTGATGCGTGTCTGAAAATGACGTTGAAATAGGGCAAGTTTTTCAGTATTTGAAAGCTCATATTTCTTATGTTAATTGAAATATGGAAAAAAACGAAACATAGGGACATAGCTGTGGTAGATACAGATTACACGGTAAAAAAAAATTGGCTCTAAAGCCATTATCCAGGGAGGAAACAGGGGATTACGTTTGTATGGAGAAATGGTGCGCATCGTACCCTCTTAACTTGTACACAAAAAAGTATGACATATTTAATACTCGGTTCCGCAATCAATTGTCTACTAACCAGACAGTGCCCAGGCGGATTCACAGGACAAAATTGAGTTTCAAATCTTACTGGAATGTGTCTATCGAAGACACAATAAAAATGTTACCATATTCTTTCCTAGGTCCCGCCCAACTCCACCTAGTCCCGGGCGCAGTGGGTGCGCTACTAGAGATCACTCTAGTGGGAGAGCTACGGAGAGCCGCACTCGGCGCGCTCGTGTCTCTAATGGCGGCGGAACGAGCGGCTACCGGCTCTGCAAGAAGAACGGAGGCGGCGCTCGTGGATAAACTAGACTCGTTGGTGGCTGACAATAAGGCTGACGACCACTACCGACGGCTGTTCGACTGTGTGTGAGTATAACTGAATGTTAATCATCGTCAACTTAAACTAGTCCCGGGCGCAGTGGGTGCGCTACTAGAGATCATTCTAGCAGGAGAGTTACGGAGACGTACTAATTAGAAACTTCACAAGCATCAATGTGTAGGTGTGGGGACACTTCACCGTAAAACTCATGGTAAATTTCATACGTAATATGACACATAGGTTCCGAAAAACTCAGAGGTGTGAGCCCTGGTTCCAACTCAATCCTTTGCTTGAGAGGCCATAGGTCAAACTACAAGACTACCGCGGAATTTTTGTTTGATTATGAGTGAGTGGTTCCCTAAATACGTGGTCAGCGCTCCCCTTTAGGTACCCTTCGACTCGTAGGTAATTCATTCAGCTATAGCTAAAAGCTGCCTACGGGTACCAGGAGTAGTTGATGTTTAAGACATAACAACTAATTTAATTTAGAAAAAGTTATTTTAATTATTAATTGAATGTTTATTGCACATGCTACTGTGGCAGGGAGCATCTGAGTTCTGTGTAAGTATTCACAAATGATTTCGCTAGACATTCATTCACTGGGTGGCTCGCTTGCCGTGCTAGTTCAGTCAATAATAAAATAAACTTCTATCCAACGAGTTTTATAAATCTGACACGCATAGCAGGCCGCGCCAGTTTCGCCTCCAATTTCGGACCAACTAATGTCACAGTCTGGCACTACTTGTGGGCTACGCCAGTTTCACCTCCAATTTCGGACCAACAAATGTCACAGTCTGGCACTACTTGTGGGCTACGCCAGTTTCGCCTCCAATTTCGGACCAATGAATTTTACGGTCGGTCTCCAATTTTTGTCTAAGAATTATTATAATCAAACGTTACAGTATAGCGCTAATTGTTGACTCTTATAACCAGGGGTCGGAGAAACGCCCGTTATTTTTCTCTTGAGTGCATAACGACGACAATCTGGGCAATCTAGTCGACCCGTTTATAAGTCGAAGAAGCTCATTCAAAGTCTACGGATGTCATTGGAGCGTATTCTAACATTATAAAGAAGTCTTTACTGCATGAAACAGGGTTAGGTTTTTAAAATGACGGGCGTTTTTCTAACCGTTGCTTATGACAATCTGGCACTAGGTAAAAGCTACGCCAGTTTAGTTTCCAATTTCTGTTTCGGTACTTGTAAGACGCTCCAGTTCAGTTTCTAAGTCCTGCCCAACAAACATGTCCCATTCTTGTACTGCAGACCGCGCCAGTTTCATCTCTAATTTTTGTTCAACAATATATAAATCTGACACTATTTGTAGGCTAATGGAGCGTGTGTCTACGGAGGGCTGGCGCGAAGCAGGCGCGGCGTTCGTGGGCTGCGTGACGCGGCTGCTGGAGCGGCTGTTGGATTACCGCGCCGTCATGCAGGGCGCGGAGCATCGGGACAAGAGGATGGCCGCCACTGTCAACCTCCTCGTGAGTCACTAGGCATTACATTCGAGCGGTGCGAAACAGCGGAGCGGAGCGAGGAAGTAATGCGGAGCGGAGTGAAAAAAAAATGTTTTCACCTCAGCACCTCAAACAGGCAGGTTTTGCTACTAAAAAACAGTGAGCAAAATCCGATTTTGCTCACTGCGTGAGACAAAGTAGCTTTTTAATTTTTTTTTTTAAATCAAAGACAATGATGGGTCTGCTTACTGAATTCGAAAGATTTGAACTTCAGTTTGATCTGTCACTTTCATTTCGATACGAAAAGAGCGAGAGATAAGATCAAATCGATTCGAATTTCGATTTCAAATTCTATCCTAGTAGACCTAAAAATAAACGAACGATTGAACGTTCGGATACTCATAATAAGTTCTTAACCTTAAAATTGTAATTCGTCTGTTAAGGTTTTAAATTAAATTATTGTAGGTACTTTTCAATCAAATTAATAGTAAAAATGTTGTTGAAAACAAAGTTTAAACATGTATCTATTATAATTATCAATAATTTTAACAATCTTGAACATCGTGGTAAATACAGCGGATGCAGCATCGGAACGCAGCGGGTGTAGTATCGGAACGCATCTTTAAAAAAATAGCGGGATTCAAATTTTAATTATTTTCTTCTGTTTCTCTAGCTACAGAGTTCGATATCTATGAGTTTGGTACACGATCAGAGGCAATTTGGAAATTATTAGAATAGTAATAAGTACTTATTTAATACATTTTTGAATATGATATGAGTGAATTGAGTGAGTCCAGTGACGAAGTCAACAATTTAACACCAGACGAATTAATGGAGTAATACATAATGCAGAGTAAGTTTCTTACTTGAAAAGTATCGCGAAAAATATTTAAAAGCTTATGATATTTTTAAACAATGCAAACTCTTTTTCGGAGACTGTACCTATTGTTATATATATATAATATATATAAGTATTTACTCAATGTTGAAAACCACAACAAAGACAAAAAGACGACGTTCATATACCTTTAATAATTTATTATGTTCTCGCTGCTGAGGTGAAAAGTTGTATGTGTCACACGAGACCAAATTTTTTTTGCATCTCGTGTATTTGAATCACTCGCGCACTCAGGATTCTAACTTAGAATCACTCGCTAAACGCTCGTGATTCAATTATAGAATCCTTCGCTAACTCGTGATTCAAAATCAGCACTCGCAGTAAAAAACAACTTTGCTCTCTTGTTGCACAAATAACTATTTTCTTTTATATTTGGTACGATTTTGAACTTTGTTACTTCACGATTTCACAGTTCTATAGGACATATGGGACCTACCCGTTTTTTAATACGCGGAGCTAGCCCGTGACCGTTTCTGTGTGTCGCTACCACGCTTTTCTTCCCCGCCCCGCTTCCCGGTTTTGTAGGAAATTTTAAACTACTGTAACTCGCTGTTTACTGGTGAGGAGCGGAGATTTATGCAAATTGGTGGATTTTTATCTTGCTGACCGCTCTGCTGCCTCGCTCCGCTTCAGTGGACAGGCAGCTTTACATACACTAAGGCCAGTCGCACATTGCATATATATGAATAAATTTTACAAAAATGTAATTTATACGTAAATTTATGACTTGATTTAAATCATGCGAATAAAGTACGCACACTGAATACCTAAGTTTGCTTCCGTCAAATGCAAAATGTGCAAAATTGAAAGGGAGCAATTAATCTACTAAGTTTTCAGTTTTTTTTTTGTAATTTACTAGCGTTTTGGCCTCTATAACGCCTGATGTTAAGTGTAGAGGAGGCCGAAGATGTAGCTCAGTCTTAACAATACACTACGAATTTCTGTTGCAGGGAAAATAGCCATTTTTCCTTTTTTGAGTTAACGTCCGTCGTTGAATGGTTTTGTAATTTGATTTGAAATTGTTTCAGAGCTTTTACAAGAACGAGATAGACCGCAAAGAAATGTACCTGCGCTACGTTTACAAACTGCACGATCTTCATATCGCTTCCGATAACTTTGTCGAGGCAGGATGCACGCTTTTGGTATGTAAGAAGCACTAGTTTTTCAAAGCAATGCAAAAAGAAATCTGAAATTAGGCACTTGTCTTATGATTAGTGGTTTGACCAATGTATTGTCCCAGTATGTCTCTTCCCTGTAGACATAAAGTTATCAAACTTGGAGTAATCAAACGTTTGTCTTCTTAACTTAAACATTGGCTAGGCGTCTTGAATACGCATTAAAAACACTTTTTTTATATGTGATAGGAGCCATACGAGCAGCCAGTTACGTGAAAAACTGTCACCGCCGATCATGGGCACCATGACATAACGTCACTACTTTGATAAGATAAAAGCTCGTATTGTGTTATGTCTCTACTTCGACATTGGCAAAATACGCCTTGCTAAAATAGCAAGGGTGAAAGCCAAGATAAAAAAAAAAAAAAAAAAGCTCGTATCTCGAAATCGATAATCTGGTCAAGTAAACTTTAGGAAGTGTGTATTAAGGTTCAGTTTGGTTTACATATTGATTTGAGATACGAGATTTTTTCAAAGTAGAATTACGGGTGCGCTGTCGGTCCTTTGAGAAATGAGTAAGCACGTTTTTTAAAGATTCCCAAAATGTGTTCACTATAAACCATTAACTATGACATGTCTAAAGGCAAGACGTGGTTAAGATTCTGGTCCCCAAATCTTCGTAGCGGTTTCGGATAGTATTTGTTTTTATTTTTTAGTTGTATGCGGAAACATTGAGTTGGGAGAGCGATCAAGTTGGCGTGGATCCCGAGTACCCGGAAACTCCTGAATGGAAGCGGAAAGAAGCACTGTACAATCAAGTGCTGCAATATTTTGATCGCGGGAAGGTGAGTAATCTGTTTATAGTTTCCTAGCAGATATCATCATCATCATCATCATCATCCCAGCCTATATACGTCCCACTGCAGGGCACAGGCCTCCTCTCAGAATGAGAGGGCTTGAACCGTAGTTCCCACGCGGGCCCAGTGCGGATTGGGAACCTCACACACACCATTGCATTTCTTCGCAGGTGTATACAGGGGTTTACTAATGTTTCGCAAATTACGTTTCCCAAACTGACTCACTTGGCAAATGTTTAATTTCCCAAATGTTTATTTTATCTGAAACTGTAAACTTTTCAGGATTGTTATAAAACAACCCTAACCTAACCTAACCTATCCTACAAAATAGTCTTGAATAGTTTACAGTTTCAGTAAAAATAAACATTTGGGAAATGAAACATTTGCCAAATGAATCAGTTTGGGAAACGTAATTTGCCAAACGGAAGTACACCGTATGCAGGTTTCCTCACGATGTTTTCCTTCACTGTAAAGCTCATGGTAAATTACAAATGTACTTTCGCACATAAATTCCGAAAAACTCAGAGGTGCGAACCGGGATTTGAACCGACAACTCTATGCTTGAGAGGCCATACCTAGGTCAAACCACTAGGCCACCACGGCTTACAGTAGTAGCAGATATAGATCAAGTCATTCATGATGAAGCGTGCCGAGGTTCTTATTGCAATGACATTCACTTCTAATTTTAACAAATTCATGCGTCTTAATCTTCTTCGTAATTCCTTGGTTTCAGTGTTGGGAGAAAGGTCTCCCTCTACTCCGCGAACTGGCAACCCTCTACGAAGTGAAACTATGCGACTACGCGCGTTTAGCGTCCTGCCTGCGCACGCACGCAACTTTCCTGGACTCTATAATGACGCAGCTGCGACCCGAGCCGGAGTATTTCCGAGTCGGCTTCTACGGGAAAGGGTGCCCTTTGTTCGTGAGGGTACGTGCGATTTGGGATTCTGTCTGTCTGTTCATGGCGCCCACTGAAAGAAAGATCCGGTGTCGGTAGGCCTCCAACCAGATGGAGCGACGACCTGCTTAAGGTTGCGGGAAGCGTTGGATGCGAATGCCGCAGGACCGATCTGTTTTGCGAGCCTACGTTCAGCAGTGAACCTAACCTCTTTCAGATGAAATGATGATGATGATTATATGTTTCATAGGTAAATTACAAATGTTAACGTCTGATAAACTTGCAGCTCGATTCTTAACTGCACGACTGCTGACTAATCACATTGCAGTTTCCGAGCCCATAAGTGGAGATTTCTACATATGATACAAGGTTGCAAAGTAACATACGTTGCGACGTGTATTTACGATGGCCATGCCCCGCTGTCTTGCCTTTTCTTGTTACTTTCCTAGGATGTATGTATGTATGTATGTAAACACTTTATTGTACAACATAAAACACAAAAATAATACAAAACAACAAGCTAACCTGGCATGAAAGGAAAAACTTAAAAAAAAAAGATAGGCAAATAATAATTTATGTACAGAGAGAAGAAAGAAAATATAACATATAAACAAATACACAAAATAAACAACAATTAGTGACAACGACAAATATACTTATACCTAACTTAACACTGAACAAAATACACACATACGAAAAAACAGTACATGTAAATAAAAATAATACGATTAACCATATTAGGAGCTGGGGCTTCGTTGTACGAAAAAAAACTTATGTGTGCTTCCTCTTGGATCATACTTCAGGATGACCTTAAAACTTAAAGAACTTTTACTCTGAGGAGTTCTCTACCAACGCGAAATGATGCGAACTTAAATTGCCTACTACAGCCGTAAAATTAAACACATTCGCCTCCAGCAACGTTCCGCTAAGCGCTTAAAGTTATGCCGGCCGAAATGATCGTAGTCTCAAATGAGTAATGAGTGTCACTGTCATAGTACAAATTCTATAGGAGTTAGAATTTTTGAAGTGAAACTTCTAATGCGACTTCCAACAAGGTCGCGTTTAACGCTACCATGGAGGGGGTATGAAAGCATTAGTATACAGGGTTATTTGTAATTCAATAGCATCCTTTTAACCCTATACTCCTACCACTTAAACAAATGTTTTTTGTTTTACGGCTTTTGTCATAACTTAATATTTTTGGTGTAATAAAGTTTTGAAAATTTGAGATTACCTCTTATTTTTTCGATACTCTGTGTGTTTGTATGGGAAAAAAAGTCTTTCATTTTAAAAAGTTGTAAAACAAAAAACATTTGGTTGAGTGATAGGAATTCAGGGTTAAAAGGATGTCAGTGAATTAAAAATAACCCTGTATGTACTGCCGAAGCAAGTAATCTCGCATTGTATATATACTAACGGATGTTAAAAACTTCGACAGTGCGATGCAGAACTCATACTGTCTGTGCAAATTGGTATGAGACTTGATAAAAGCGCCATCTAGTGAGTAATTTAAACACATAGATGCATAAGTAACTTTAGTTCTTTAAGTTATTGCAAGGTTCATATTGATGTATAAGTGCCTTTTTCATTTCCACATTACGAAGTTTCACTTCTTCCGCGCGGAGGAGCTGCACGCACGATTTTTTGATCACAAACGTGTCACTGTCAATGAATGTGTTAATTCAGACCCAGGGAAAGTGAGATGAAGTATTTGTTTTTCAGAACAAACAGTTCGTGTATCGCGGCCACGACTACGAGCGTATCGGCGCGTTCACGCAGCGTCTGCAGGCGGAGTACGTCGCCGCTCACATCATGATGCGAAACACGCCGCCAGACGAATCCATCATCGCCAACGACTCACAGTGTAAGACATCTCAGCCTTTGTACATCTGTTTTACCTGTTATTTGGTAATTTCGTGTATGTTATGTGTTATGTGCAATAAGAAGTTTTACATACTACCTACAAACATTCAAAATTGTTTACAGTACGACCGCCTTAGCCTAGTTGGTAGTGACCCTGCCTACGAAGCAAGAGGTTCTGGGTTCGAATCCCGGTAAGGGCATGTATTTGTGTGATGAGCACGAATATTTGTTCCTTAGTTATGGATGTTTTCTATGTATTAAAGTATTTATTTATCTATATAAGTATGTTTATCGTCGTCTAGTACCCTTAGTACAAGCTTTGCTTAGTTTGGGACTAGGTCGATTTGTGTAAGATTGTCCCCTAATATTTATTTATTTATTTATTTTATTAGTAAAGGAGAACATCGTAAGGAAACCTGCACACACCTGCGAAGAAATTCAATGGTGTGTGTGAAGTTCCCAATCCGCACTGGACCTGCGTGGGAACTACGGCCCAAGCCCTATCATTCTGAGAGGCATGCGCCCTGCAGTGGGACGTATATAGGCTGGGACGATGATGATGATTAGACGACCGGATAGCCCAGTGGTTAGAGAACCTGACTATGAAGCTTGGGGTCCCGGGTTCCAATCACGGTTGGGGCAGGGTAATTGTGTGAAAAATGCGAATATCTATGCTCGAGTTTTGGATGTTTGATATGTATTTAAAAGTACGTGTTTATTTATTTAAGTATGTTTATCCTTTGTTTAGCACCCATAGTACAAGCTTTGCTTAATTTGGGACTAGGTGAATTGGTGTCAATCGTCCCATGATTTTTTTTTATGATTGTGTTACAGACATCCAAATCTGCAATGTAAAGCCGGTGGCGGCGCGGCGAACGTGGGGCGCGAACGCCCCGGAACAAGCGCGTCGTTTTTACGCGTGCAACAACGTCAACACGTTCCTGTGCGACCGGCCGCTGCACAAGCCGCCCATCGACAAGGATAACGAGTTCAAGGTCGGCTGGTGAACAACTGACGTGCACAGTGAAATAATAAGGATTAATCAAGTCTCAAAACGAGTGTAACTCGACATGGTGCAGGCTAATCCGTAGCCCTTCCTCTCTGAGGAACATGTCGAGAGACGTGAGAGATGTGAAGAGGGAAACATGTCGAGTTAAAATCGTTTTGAGACTATGAGCGAGCCTCACGGTAGTTTCATGTTTAACCTCAAAAGTAGCTCAGCTGAGGGTCACCGATAGTGCTGACTGAAAATCAGCGCAGGTCATCGTTGAGTTTTAGGACCACACCTGTTGCGGACCGTTGTTATATTATAACATGAATATTCAAAGACAACAATTGAATCGATTTTATCAACAATAGTAATGGAACATAATGCGTACTATTCCAGAGACCCGTTCCAAAATGGTTGAGTATCGTTTTTATTACAGTTGCTATTTAAATTTACTAACGATTCATCTGGCTTTTTTTTTATAGAGCCTCTGGATTGAACGGACGACGCTCGTGACAGAAAATACTCTACCCGGAATTCTGAGGTGGTCGGAAGTGGTGTCTCGTTCTGTCGAAGAAATACCACCGGTTGAAGTAAGTAAAGAAAGAAAGAAAGAAAATACATTTATTTACAACATCACAAGACACATCATCAATATTTTGCAAAACAAAAGGCAACACCAAAGCTAAAGATATAATGTGTCATTGCGGTTGCAAATCGGACACTGGCTCAGCATAATGCTGAGGCGTTTAAAGCACCCCAGCGCTGAGTAGACGCAACAATACACTCTTTCTTTGGACAGTCGTTTAAAAATTATATTTTATAAAATAAAATGCATTCACGTGTATGCTAAATTTTATGCCTTTTCCACCACTACAAGTTGGTTAAATATTACTAACAATATTTGACCCGTACTGTCGAAAAACTGAATTGAATATCAGGGCGGAATCTTTTCGCTTAAAATGTTATTTTATTCCACATATCTTCCAAAGAAATCATCACGAAATTAGTTGTGAAAAGCTTCCATCGTCGTGCGCGATTCAGTTTCCTCGAATTTATTAATAAGTTATTAATAATAACTAACCAATTTTCACAGCAAGTTAAATAAAAGCTAGTAAAAAGCAAGCATTGCTATTTATTTACTATGATAATTTAAGCTAAAAACCACATTGAAATAGCTCGAGTAAGCACTTTACTCCGTCTTTTACCTTACACAGTTCGCCTGCGAAACAATGGAATCCACTGAACGCGAGTTACGCGGCCTCATATCCCAATACACCGCCGACCCCACTCGCAACCTCAACCCGTTCTCGATGCGTCTGCAAGGCACCATAGACGCCAACGTCCAAGGCGGGATCACCAAATACGAACAAGCGTTCCTTACTGCTGAGTTCGCGAGGAACGCGAGTCCGAGAGAAGCAGCGGCGGCGGCGAAACTGCGACGTCTGGTCGCCAGTCAATTGGCTGTTGTGGACGCTGGGCTTACGCTGCACGGGAGGTTGGCGCCGGAAGATGTCAAACCATTGCATAGGTGAGTTATTCAATGTTTGCCTGCATTGCCTCACTACCTGTAGTGCAAGTAGTGTAGTTTCATGATATCGCATGAAAACCTGTGGGGCTTTACTAGCGAGGTCGCGAGGATTGAGCTTCTTTAAGAAACTGGAGCGGCTGTAAAGTAAAAATAGATCTAGTTCGGTATTACCTCGGTGAAAACGCGTGCTTTCGAGTTTTAGTGAAACTGTACACGGTATAGTTACATACTGCCCTGCAGACTCTAAAACGCAGTAAGAGAGTTTTTACGTTTGTTGAATATTGAACACAGCACAGCACAGTTATTGAGCACAGCGTAAGGAACATAATGGTCTAATCGCTTTTTGCTCTTACTGCCCTACTACTTAGGGTCTGCAGGGCAGCATTGCATAGTTACTAAGAGATGCTCGGTTCTGATACAGTAAAAGAAGCGCCCCTTAGGCGGACCAGCGCGGATCAGAATTAACTAAAAATCCAAGCTAACTCAGAGTTAAGTAGTGTCAAAATGGATGAAACTGACATCCTTGGCCTACGTTTAATAATTTATTATTTTAGCTCTAGATCGTCCAAGTGGCTCTTACTCATATTATTAAAACACAAGACTCACAAAATTAATTAGTACAATGATCTTTACTGCTGAGTACAGTTGACTATTTCTTTGCGTGACCATTGGAACTATTGGCCTGTTTTGAGTTCAGCGTATGACGTTTGATTTCACTCTGCAGGCGGCTAGTGGAGAGATTCAACCAATTGAGACAAAGCTTAGGGCCTGGTTTGGCCAGGGCTCGCCGGCAGATGTCAGAGAGTATTGTCAAGTGAGTATAATCTCATTACTCCTTTACCACCCGAACCACTCACGTGCTTTTTTGCGTTTACTGTCATTTATTGACAAGTTATTTCAAATATTGTCATTATTGACTTAAGGAATAAATCTGATTGAAATAAATAAATTAGAAAGAAAGAAAGAAAGAAAACAAATAAAAAAAAGCATGTGAGTGGTTGGTTGATTGTTAGTTGAACGCCCAAGGATATTGTCACTTACAAGGTAATACGTCAATCAGGATTATTGTTTTTTCTATCTGACTGTACAAAAAAAAGTAAAGCACTTAGGGCCCGTTGTTTGATCAATAGTTAAACAAACTAATAGTTAAAATATATGGCAAACATAACAATAGTTAACGCATTTCACAGGCAATTTGACTATTGATCAAACAACGGGTCGTTAGTCGAGTGGTACTCATTACGTTTTGTAGTTAAGTGACGAATCATAAAAAATAATCGTAAAATTCTCATTTTTGTGCTAAAATTTACTCGAATACGTATACTATAGAAATGTGTGCTTAGTGTTGAAGTAACCAACTTACAACTACTTAGGTACTACTTTAAATTTATTATAACTTTATTCCAGTACTCCATTACCCCCCGTGCCACAGTTGGATAAACGATCGCAAAGCATACAGCAGACCGATAACTATTATGAAGATGGACATCTTTACAATAAACCTATTGTAAGTTTTTCTCAATATTAATTTCTTTTGAAATATTAAATCAGTCATAGTCTCACGTGATCATTATATGATCAACAGAACATTATATGAGAGACGCTGACGCTGTGTATGACCCTTATATCAAATGATCATTGTATATTTTGCACATTATTCTTACCATGGTCAAAGAAAAAAGAATTTTACTAGAAGGAGACGTAATAATGGGACACTTGATACGACAGGACAATTTCTTTTTAAACCTGCTGGAGCGAAAAATAGAAGGAAGACGAGGCAGAGGAAGGCCAAGATTTACCTATTCTAACCAGGTGAAGAAGAAACTGGGTTTCGTGTCGTATCAGGAAGTCAAACGGCTGGCCGAAGACCGCGCGGAGTGGCGGTTACTCCACCGACAAGAGCATAGCTCTTAAATTTAAGAAGAAGAAGCAGATTCTTTTCAAGCTGCATGTAATTGAGACGTGCCCGTAAGACTTACGTGGTAGTTATTATGTAATTTGTGAAGATAATCTACAAGGACATTCTTTGACATTTATAAACTTTTGCAGTACTCTCTCGAAGACCCGGAACAGCAGAACAGCATAATGTCGACGAGCCTGCCGGCCGGCGAGCCGCGGGACGGCGATGAAGGCTCCATGGTCAAGTCGGCGCCGCCGCTGCCCAGCCGGCCCAAGTCCGGCGACCCGCGGAGCCCTACCAGGCCGCCTAATGACAAATATCGGTAACTTAACACTCAGCATCATCATTTCAGCCGAAAGACGTCCGCTGCTAAACATAGGCCTCACCCAAGGCCCGCCAAACAGACCTGGCACGTGCCATCCGCATCCAACGCGATCCCGCAACCTTAACCAGGTCGTCGGGTCTTAACTTGACACAGCTAAGTCTTAATCTGTATATACACCGTGAAATTTTAGTGGTTGTTTTCCCGAAACGAGGTGATTTAGTATCGATTGTACAATCGATTTATAGTTACTATTTTGACTAGAGTCAAAAATCCAATTGTGAAAAACGAAAGTCGAAAATGACCGCAAACCAATAGTAACGCTTCGTTGGTACCTAACCTATCGTACGACCGTACGCTACTTGTACCAACGAAGCGTTACTATTGGTTTGCGGTCATTTTCGACTTTCGTTTTTCACAATTGGATTTTTGACTCTAGTCAAAATAGTAATTATAAATCGATTGTACAATCGAAACTAAATCACCTCGTTTCGGGAAAACAACCACTAAAATTTCACGATGTAGAGTTCAAAGACGTGATAATTTAGCGCCTACGGAAAAATTCATGCTGAATTCTTCGTCACCTACTTAGTAATAGTATAAATAACAGGCGACAGCATATTTTTTTTAACGAATTTAACTTTATTTTGTATGAGCCAAATTATCAAGCTTTTGAACGGCTATATTTACTAACGCATCAATGAATCATTTCAGCTGTTATACTGTGCGTGTAGCTATTCATGTGTGCAGTAGCTACTGTACGTACATAGAGTATCATTCTTATCTTTGGTACGGCCATTTTAACGATAGTCTAGCTAGTCAAGTCTTCTTCGTTTCTAGGAGTATACAGATGTTTTGTAGGAGCAATTTCTTAAAAGTACCAAGTAGAAGCTTGTTTCTGCGTTTCGCTCGTATGTCTCATTTGGAAGGCTGTATAGTCTGACTGTTTTAAACAAATTTCAAATATTATGGACACAAAAAAATAAAGAACCTCAGGAGTGTTTCGTGGCGCGCGTTATGCGCATCCTAACAACAAGTTCCCTTAAAAATGCTGATTATAATAATGTTCTAGGATGATGGGGCCATTCATATATTCCGTCACACCAATTTTGATAATTTTTAAATCCCATTACACTTATTATTATTTTAGACGACCAGATGGCCTAGTGGTTAGAGAACCTGACTATGAAGCTTGAGGTCCCGGGTTCGATTCCCGTGTCGGGGCAGATATTTGTATGAAAAATACGAATGTTTGTTCTCGGGTCTTGGGTGTTTAATATGTACTTAAGTATGTATCTATATATATAAGTATGTTTATCCGTTGCCTAGTACCCATAACACAAGCTTTGCCTAGCTTACTTTGGGACTAGGTCAATTGGTGTGAATTGTCCCGTGATATTTATTTATTTATTTATTTATTTATTATTATGAAAATCCCCATTATTTTGAACTAGCTTCATAAATCGACAAAGCCTCCAAATGCGTGACGTTATTTATGAATGGTCCCATATCTTCTACTTACTGAGTTCTATGGTCGCAAAGTGTACTTATCTGAGCGACCGATTTGCCAATTGTCAATTCGTACTTATAAATGTAGTTTGATCCCAGTATTTCATAGGTTAAAATAATGGTGTTTTGCTGCAGCGATTCGATAGATGGCGAACCGATTGAGACACGCCGCCACAGCCGCGCTTCTTGGAGCGAGCCCGGCGATGCCCCGCCATTGCCGCCTCGCGTCTCGGGTCAGTTCCTTCCACAAATAATTTGAAATAAATAAACATCATCGGACATTTTAACACCAGTTTAACACCAATCGATCTGCTCCCAGACTCTGCAAAGATTTTACTATAGGTACGGTCGACCAAGAAAGTGGTCTACCAGTGTTGACAAAAGTTTCTGTGGCATCTAAATATCCCTAAGTCACTGTCATCATGTTATTGCAAGGGAAAATCGACCTCGTTGTATCATGACGTGCAAATGAACTTCGACCGTAGGGGGGTAGACCATATTTTTGGCCGACTGTACTATGCCATGGGGTATTTAACGTGTTAAACATCAAAGACGCGAGAGCAATCATTTGTATTTTTTAACACGGGTCCTCGAGCTTTGTAGTTAGAATCTATAATTACTAGACATTTGGGGCCTGTTGCATAACAAAGTACAACTTATATTACAAGCGGTACTCCCTTTCTAGTTAATATAACTGAAGCGAGAGTTCCGCTTGTAATATTACTTGTACTTTGTTATGCAACAGGCCCCTCGTCATTACGTGAGCGGGTGTGCCAAAGAATGATACATAGATAGATAAATACATACGCTAGAAAAACAACCATAAGATTAAGAACCCCTGCAGACCGCAGACTTTCTATCGGCCGATAGTTTAGTTGGGCTCCTAATTTGTATAAATAAAGATGTATGCAAGTGCGCACCCTAAAACTATACTACTTACTATAGATCGTCTCGTTACTGGGGAGGCTCAGAGCGAGTCCCGACGGGGTCTTGTGTGTCATTGCTGACAGGTATGACTGCCCCATTCTTACATACTGGGTTAGCCGAATAAAAGGGGTGGCACAATTTAGATTTAGGTGATTGAAATTAATTATAATTGTATCTGTACCTGTACTAACAAAGATTAAGATTTAATTACTAACACGATATGGATGAAAAACTTCTGAAATAAATATTTATTATTATTATTATAACGATTCGATATCGGCCGATATAGCCAACTAAACCATCGGCCGATAGAAAAACTACGGTCTGCGGGGGCTCTAAGGTCAATCCAGATCGGCTCCAGAATCGCTGTATGAGTGTGGGTTGAAATATCAGTGTTTGTTTGTGCTTAGACGACCGGATAGCCTAGTTGTTAGAGAACGTGACTACGAAGCTTGAGGTCCCGGGTTCGTTTCCCAGTCAGGGCAGACATTTGTGTGAATAATACGAATGTTTGTGCTCGAGTCTGGGGTGTTTAATATGTATTTAAGTATGTATTTTCTATCTATATAAGTATGTTTATCCGTTGTCTAGTACCCACAGTACAAGCTTTGCTTAGTTTGGGACTATGTCAATTGGTGTGAATTGTCCTGTGATATTTATTTATTTTGAAGTGAAACTTCTAATGCGACTTCCAACAAGCGTTGCGTTAAATGCGTTGCGTTGAATACGCAACGCAACGTAAGTTGACGTTTACGAGACTTTCGCATTGTATATATACTAACGGATGTTAAAAACTTCGTCAGTGCGATCCAGAACAATTGCGTGGTTTAATATGAAAACTTGTAAAAATCAAAACTATTTTAGTGGTAGATCGTAGAATAAAGTATTTTAAACGTATTTAGTAAAAAAAAAAGTATTATCTTTGAGAATTACGAAAAATCAAGAAAAAATATTGAAAATAACGTGCGCACGAGTTATGTAACTTGTTTCGTTGCTTGCTAGCCGCTTCTTTGCTTTGGGTTATTACAATAAGGTTCATATTGATGTATGTGCCTTTTTCATTTCCACATTACGAGTTTCACTTCTTCCGCGCGGAGGAGCTACACACACTATTTTTTTATTTATTTTATTTTGTTGTCAGGCGACAAGCGTTCGTGGACAGACGCGCCGCCGTGCGTGCCGCGGCGCGCGCGCGCGCACGACGCGCGGGACGAGGACGCGCGCGACTCCGGAGTCAGCGTCGACCACGCCTACACTAACGCGCTGGACCAGCCCGCGCACCACGGTATACTTGCTATTACATCTGACTGAGCACTTATTAGCTTTTCTTTCAGGGACACCTCGCTGAAAAATCAACAACAACCGACAGACGCCCGCCCGCACGCTCACACACACAGATAGACCCTCACTCACGCGCACACACGCTGCACCAGCCTGCGCACCATGATATACTCGCTATAACATTTAGCTGAACCATTATCTTTGGCTATTTTTCATCGACATCTCGCTGAAAACCAACAACAACACACGCATGCACGCACTCACACACACACAGAGAGAGACCGACGCTCACACGCACACAGACCCTAGAGCACCCCACGCACCATGGTATCGCTACTTATTACATCTAGCTAATTCTCTTTAGCTTCTTTTAGTGAGACCTCGCTAAAAACCAACAACAACACGCGTACGCACGCACTCACACAAATAGAGACACGGGCTCACACGCACAGACCAGTCCGCGCACCATGGTATACTCGTTATTACATCTACCTAAACCATTCTCTTCAGCAGCGTTGAAAATGTGCCATTCATGCAAATTTCCCGTCCGCCCTCCGCATAAAAAATAAAATTAACCAACGCAAACGTAACTAAACCCACAACCAAGAGAACCATCACCACAAACATAAAAACGGACACGTGTTTCGCCTCCCTCCGAAGCATCATCAACGGTTGATCGAAGAATCACCGACCGACCGTCTACCGTCGTAGAATCAATGACCGCTGACGATGCTTCGGAGAAAGGCGAAACAGTTCTCTGGATTTCTATTAATGGTGCCACTAGCTTACGCTCTGTGACTTCTTGTACCGTGATTGATCATCTCTACGAACTATAGACGTGCTCGATCCATTGCCGTCCACCTTTAAAACGTTACAATTCTGTAAATAGTGAAGATTCAAGACCATTCAACTGTACCGGCCATTTCACAGCCGAATTTACTGTCAAAAATCACGTTCAGTTTCAGATTTCGACTTGACGGTTGAATCGCTTCGCTACGAGGAAATAATCTCAATGATGTCGGAACCACTGCGCGTTGATGAAGGCGAGACTCCACCGCCCATCCCGCCCAAGGGGCTAGGGCATCTCAGTAGCTTCGACTCTGGACACCACGAAAACGGTGAAACCAACTGCTAAACAGCTAAGCAAGCATAAAATAAACATAAGTAAGTTTATGAAACAGAGAGATAAACGTTATACAAGTTTACCAGCTAGTGCCATTCAAATAACGCTAGAGCGCCGGCATGAAGCTGCTTAAAGTTTAGAATCCTGCCAAATTAAAATAAACTACATTTCGTGACAACGACAGCGAAGTTCAAAGTCACTTTCAGTTTCGTCCACAAATATTTTTAGCGCCTGTGAAAAATATTTAGCAATGATTTTACGGCGCGAATCTCATTGCTTGTCTTTTAAAAAGTTTATTCCGTCATTTGCAAGTCGTAAGTTTAAGCTTTTATTGAGGTATGCCTTTGAAGTTAGGTATGATGTAATGGTATGGTATAATTATTGAATGTATTGTTTAATTAGGCGTGCATATCATTCTATTAGAGGCGTAATTGTGCGGTGTGGTTTGTGAAGTTAAAAATGATTATTATTTGAAAATATTGCATTTGGTAAAATTAGCACAGAGTATCATAGAATGTATAAAAATGCATAGATTTGAATAGGTATTTTTTTCTTCGTACGATTTACTGCTTTTATTCCACAATTTGATAATCAATTCCTGTCACGCTACTATTTGAAAACAACAGTAAAATAGTTCTCCCAATTGACTGCCCCATTAAAGATATTATTACAATCAGTGTAATAACCAGTAACCAGAGACCGGAATTATCGTTGCACTTCTGAGCTGTCATGTCATCTCATTTATCTACTTCCGATATACATATTATATCGATAAATGCAGAATACAATAGTTAAAGTATGCTTAAGAGTATAAATAAGCAAAAGGCAGTCTTATCGCGAATGAACGATCTCTTCGAGATAACCTTTTGATACCAATTTTTTGGAAATTTTAAACAGGAATTATAATAATAATTATTGTTCCGTATAACACTAAACTAAACTGATTAAATACGAAATTGTTATTTATTAACTTTTCATTGTTTTCAATTCATATCTCTATTTCACATTTTCCACTATTTAAAAGTTATCTGAAAGAGATCGCTCTATATTGATAAAATCGCCTGTTGTTTACCTTTACTTATATTATAATCTTCTTTAATGTGTTGTGGTCTATAATGTATCGATATAATATTTAGATCGGAGCTCAAAAGCGGGACGAGAATTCCGGCCTCTGGTAATAACTGCGAGATTTGTAATTGGAATTGATTTATCGCATTATAAAGTAATTATACATTTTTTTATTCCAAGGTGTTAATTTTATTAGTAAATATTACGCACATATGCTAAAAAGATAATTGAAAATTTATATTCCTACTAAAGTATTATTTTAGATTATAAGTTGACTTTTTATTGACAATGAAATGATTGCTGAATTTTAAGTGAAAATGCAATAAATTTTTAGCAAGTATATTTTACTGGGATAAAACAATAATCATGTAGAAAATGTGCTAAGTATATATTTTAATTATTTTCTTCTACTATTGCTCAAATTTTGATACCCTTTTCGCTGCAAAGTTTGATATGGCAAAACAAATTTCTAAGAGTGAAGGTTTTTGCCCGTAAACAGTTTGCAATACCTTTAATCCAAGGTGACTATAGTTAATTTTAAGACTTAGCAACTATACTATTTTACACAAGTACATTATTACATTATATTTTAATAATACATGGGACAGCAATATTTATGTAACAGCAATGAACCTCCGTAACTGGTGCATTTTATAATTGTTTACATAATCGTAGTTTTTCGACGGTTTTTCCGGTAAGTATTGAATAAGTGATCTATATTTAGTGTTATATTTACTATATACAATTATTTTTTTCCAAATAAAAAATGTGATTTCGATTTAAAAGCGTTTAAGAAATTGGCACTAATTTTTCGATCTCTCGAATCGCACAAGTTCTTCTTACGGACTTGCTTATTTTTGACTTGTTGTAGACATTGCAATATTTCAAAATGAACTGACTAAACTATTGATAATTTTTATTCGCACTTTAGAACATTTTTACGTTGTAACAAACCAGAAAAAACTATTGGTAGTTATTCATAATATTGGCAATGATATTAATGTCACTTTTTAAAGCCACAGTTTTGACACAAAAGAGTCACTTTCCACGTCTTTCCATAACAACGTGATATTTTCATACATTTCTATTCGATACTGTAATAGTGTATTTTTAAGGTCCTAGACATTAAGTTCGCATTTCCAACGAACAATTATACAATTTATTCGTATTTATTATAAAACTAATGTGCTCATTACAGCGTGGATGGCAGTATAGCTGACACAGAGAGTATTTTCTACTTAGAACACAACTATTCATGTAATTATTTACCAGATATTCCTAAATTAAAATACATTCCTATTTCGGTATTCGAGGTACGGTTATTCTTTATTCCACGCCACCGAAATGTTGTGTAGCGAAAGAAATAAGCGAAATTCGTGTCATTGGGAAGTATTGAGGATTTCAAATACTGTTCAATTTTGTCATTATTTACTTGTTTTGCTATGTATATAGATCAAGAAAGTACTTTGTCATTTTTTGTCAGTTCCTACTTCAGAGGAAACCCATAAGGCTGATTGACACAATGACTTTTAAGTGAAAATAGCCTTTGATGTTTTAAGCTATACAACTGACATTGAACCTTTGGTTGGCAAAGGAATTTCTTGGTATCAATAATTAAGGCCCTATCACACAAGCGATTTTACGGAGCAGCGGATTTTAAGCAGCGAATAAGATTAAAACCGTACATGGGCATTTAAAAAAAAGTGTACCCTATATACTCTTTCAAATGAGGAAATTTTGGGGTTTTCTTACTCAGAATCAAGACCTCAGCAGCAGAGTAAGAGAGAGATTTTGATGATAAAAAAATTACCCAATTTTTTTGACAGTTTTGTGACGTTTTTTTATCATACAGTTTATATGGCTCGTAAAACTGACACAAAAAAGTTGTATGGAAAATAATACCCTTTTCGTAAAAAAAAAATCTAATTTTCAAAAAATTGCTTCTTCGTTATTCGTTATTCAATCATCATTTTTCAAAAAAAAAGTGTAGGTATACATTTTTTTTTAAATGCCCACATTTTATCTTAGTAGAAATTTGGCATCTATCTAACATCACCACGTCACGTAGCATCAGAATAGAGCATGGGAAGAAAATAAATTTACTAATATTCATTCACATAAAGTACTTTGAGCGCAAAGATCGCCAGTATTCAGTATAGTCGCGGTGGGCATCTGTAGTTCGCGACTCGCAGCGACTCTTTCGGTGTAAAGTAGCGGCTCTTCAGTTCTAAACGCAAAAATAAATTGATCACTGCAGACTTTTGAAGTCAAGTAAACTTTCTTTCAGTCACTTATTACATAGTAAAAAACAAATTTATGTAAGCAAATACGAACATTTTGTAAATTGATCCTTTTGGCTCTTCCGTCTAAAAAGGTCGCTGACCCCTGATGTAGTCGGTTACAGTTACGCTTTTTTAGTAACATAATGTAAAAACACCGCTGTGTTATCCTTTTACGCTAATAAAGTAATGAACAGTTTTATTTTGAGGTAAGGCGATGATGAGATGATAATCTTTAGTCTCCTCTTTCTGTGCAAAATTGCTGCTTTTTGTTTCACGTAAAAAATGACACTTAAACTGTATTTCCACAACAAAAAGAGCCAACTACTAAACCAGTAAAGCCGATCAAGATACATCTCCCTGTATACAATAAACATTTGAAATTGAATCCAGCATATTGTGCGCACTTGCCTAACCACAAACAATGGAACGATTATTTAAGTTTTTTAGCAATCACATCCACATCAAGAGACTATGACCACTAAGCTTAAAATGACAAATGGACATACGTGTAGAGCTCGCAAATGAACTGTACAGTGGCATATAATTGTCTGACCCGGTGACGGCTGCGCTGTTGGTGAATATCGTCACAGTAAATGGTTAAAGCCATGCTATAGCTGAATAGCTTAATTTCAAACTCGGGTGAATCCAATTCTGAAAAATTTAAGGTTTTAGTATTCAAAAAATATGTTTTATTCCCATATTCATTAGATGATCACATTATTTACAGCTATTTCTTGTAAATATTTGAGGTCTAACAGATTTCTTAGGTGCGTGCGCTCAATATACAGATACGTGATAGTTATTTTTATGTGATCATAATTATTATAAAGCGTCTTGCTAATCTTTTAATAATGACTTAGTTACCTATTTTTGAATGAATTTGACTGATATTATCGATATATTATGGACGCAAGGTGTGATTATTGTATTCCTTTAACGTTATTTCTCATTAGGATAGAATATTATTATTAATGTTTCTTATATACCTATTTCGTAATTAAACCAAAAAATGTGTCGGCTATTTTTGTAATAGTTATAAGTTTGTTTCATTATTATCATTATTTAGTTATTCTATTGATTCTGAGCAGTCGCTATTGTCTGCCGTGTATACATTTAATCATAATTATAACAATTTAATGAAATTCTTAAAAGCTTATTTTAATAATTAAAACTGAAACTGAAATTTTGAGCTCATATTGGTTCTTTTGTATTTGACTAATTTCTAATGGAATATAATAAACTTATGTACTGTTAACGTGGACGGTCGACGTACATTTTCTTCTTTTACATGGCATTATACACCGTGAAATTTTAGTGGTTGTTTTCCCGAAACGAGGTGATTTAGTTTCGATTGTACAATCGATTTATAATTACTATTTTGACTAGAGTCAAAAATCCAATTGTGAAAAACGAAAGTCGAAAATGACCGCAAACCAATAGTAACGCTTCGTTGGTACAAGTAGCGTACGATCGTACGATAGGTTAGGTACCAACGAAGCGTTACTATTGGTTTGCGGTCATTTTCGACTTTCGTTTTTCACAATTGGATTTTTGACTCTAGTCAAAATAGTAATTATAAATCGATTGTACAATCGATACTAAATCACCTCGTTTCGAGAAAACAACCACTAAAATTTCACAGTGTATTTCATCTAAATAATTTTTGGGCGTCCTGACATACTATGAAATTATATTTTCGAACTTCATATCGTGCTAGTAGTATTAAACAGACTGAAAGGGGCGGCGCGATAAGAACTTCGAATTTCGTAGTAGGCCTCTCTTCCACTTGGATAATTTTCACAATAAATACCATAGGGCATTTATTCGAGTGTTTCTACCGCCTCATTTATTTGGTCACATTTTTTCAGAATTGGCAGAAGATTCTGATACAGTTTCCCAATAATTATGGTAGAGGTACAGCACCTCTACTATCAAGCCGAATGGTACGGCAAAATCTACAGTCACTTCTTAAAAAAATGTGACCAGATAAATGAGGCGGTTAAAACGCTCGTATAAATGCCCCATAGTGGTCAGCACATTAATGACAAAAAGCACTATGACATTTATGCGAAAACGGTCTGCGATTAATAACAGTTCAAGAAGCCCGACTGTACATGTTCATTCAATTAACCTTGTTTGTGCGGCACATCGCATAACCCTAAAATTGTCTCTTGATATTTGAAATAAAACCAAAGTTGCCATATTAATGATAATAACCATAATACCAAGGTGATATAGACTGGATTGGCAATCGCCATACTACGGATCGGCCGCGATTTTTGTAGTTTCGATTATTAAATCTAGATGGCGCTGAAATATAGCCAGAGGCTTTTAAGGCAAAACAATAAGACTACAGATATTTCATATCACTGCAAATGTATTATTATGCAATATTTTTGAAAAATAATACATTTGTAGTAATGTAAAACATCTGTAGTCTTATCGTTTTGCCTTCAAAGCCTCTGGCTATATTTCAGCGCCATCTAGATTTAATAATCGAAACTACAAAAACCGCGGCCGATCCGTAGTATGGCGACTGCCAATCCAGTCTATATCATCCTTGATAATACGAACAATAAATTTACATATTTTTTTATAAAAGAACCAAGTTGAGTACCACTTAACTTGCACTTCACTGTTTGATTGGTGTGAATGTTCCCTCATTGTCTAGTGTCTAGTGAAGGCCAATGCAAGTGTTAAGTACAAAGCTTAGTTGTAAATTTAAAAGAAGATTATTAAATAGTGAAGACATGTAGCCATTTGTAATGAACCGATCGAAATAAACATATAGAATGGATCGTGAATGTTGTTTGATTTACAAATGCTTGTCTTAATTATTATTTGTCTTTTTCAGGTGAAAGAAAAGTATAGTTCTCCACGAAAATATTAAAAGTAAATCAAAAACGTACTTGAAACATTGATAGAAACAATCTTTTAAATTATGGGAACAAAATATCTAAAAACGACCGTGTTGCGAAGTGCTAGCCCAGATATTACTAAGCACTTTGGGGCTTTGACGTATCGGGCGACTAGAGTGTAAATGATCATCATTTGTCATGATATCTGAAGTATTTGGGCGATCGAGGGAAAATGGTCGTTGTCTACAATAATTAATTTTAACTTAATCGATTTATCTTTTCAAAATCTCATCAAAATCGTTAGAGCTGTTTCCAAGAAACCCATTTAACGTACCACACTTGAACATTACACCAGTACTCTTTTAAAATGGCGGCCGTAAAAAACGAAAAGACGTCTATAGTTAAATTTTAAACATAGGTACTCGATTGGCAGAAAAGGTGTTCGGAGGCAAGTGGCACGGTGCCGCGCGTGCGCATTGATTATTGTGGTGCGGATTTTTAGATAATGAACGGTTGGCGTAATTGGAGGGCCGATGATGGACAGATGTTTTGATAAGTGCCGATGACTATGCTGGCTCCGAACTTATGCTACGTGCTCAGCGCATTATAACCCGCGATTCACTATGACTGAGAGACGTAGATCCGAACTTGTCGGATGGTTATCCGATCTGTTAATAGGTGAAAAATCCGGTAATTTGCTTTAAGTAATGCTGATGTAAAAAATAAAAATACCCTTGTATGTAGTGGTGTAAGCCATTTTTCTAATTTGGATCGTCAACATGTCAGTATGGATACATTACTACCTACTACATGCAAGAGAGGTTTTCTCTAAAGCTAAGTAGGCATAATCATGCAGAATCTCAGCACTTAGATTTATAAGTTATTTTAATCTAAAAGTTACGGCAGACCGAGGAGGTGTCAAAATCCGTCTCTTTTCAAAAGCACTTCATTTAGGTACTGCTTTTCAATAAATAAATTGTTATAAAGAAATAATTATTAATCTGCGCTCTATGACTCAGATCACTGATGCAGGTCGAACGGCGTCTAACCTGAAGTGGGACTGGGCTGGCCATGTCTGCCGCATGCCAGACGAGTTGTGGGCCAAGATAACCACCGAGTGGAAACCCAAAAACTCGAAAAGGCGACCTGGCAGACCCAGACGGCGATGGCGGGACGAACTGGACTTCTTCTTGGAGGACTGGCCCTCGTATACAGCGGACAAAGAGCAGTGGAAATGTTGGGGGGAGGCCTTAGCTCAGCAGTGGGACAGAATAGGCTAATAATAATAATTATTATTAATTATCTAATATAATTGCGCCACCACCACTGCGCTACCCACGCATGACCCCTTGCCATATTTATGTGATAACGAGTATGCTGATATGTCATATTTTAATGAAATAAAAGCAGAATGTTACGGTGGAATCTATCCTTAAAAACTGAAGAAATTAATTTTGTATTTTTTTCATTTAGCCCAATTCGAAAGGCTAGCACAGTATTGCTTAGCAGAAAGATGGTACAGTATATTCTGCTTTATGACAGTCTATCCAACGGATCAAAATCCTTACCCGGCACGGTATAACTGCAGAAGTAGATAAATGCTTACTCACATGCTACTTAAACATAATAATTTTCTTCCACAAGCTCTTTAAGTAGAGCATCCCTGAATCTATATTTAAGTAAGTCATCTCCAGACCTTTGTTCATACATGATGTGTACTATTATCGGCTCGCAGCCACGCCCCGGCTGGCCCCTAATGGATGTTGTTTGACAAAATTTGACGCCTTAATGAGTGAGGAGCTGTGTGTTACAACATGTAATGTAATCGAAAGTTAACGCGCAAGTAACACCTTGTTGGCTTAAAGGTTAAGATTATAAGTACAATAGGTTAATCGGGTCTTTAACGTCTGTTACCTACCATTGATAGGTACGTATCGAAATCAATATCTAAGTAGAATGTTATTAAATTAAAGTGAGGAGGTGCTCAATTTTTTACATACATATTATTGTCCATTGATTGACCCCTATCTCACCTGGTGAAAACTGCACATAACTTTCGCATTTGTAGGTAATACTAGCTTTTGCCCACGACTCCGTCTATAAAGAATTTGTTTATCGCTATCCCGCGGGAACTATGCAATTTTCCGGGATAAAAACTATCCTATATCCAGAGAGAGTTTAACATGTGGTAGCATAGCATACGGTTGTGATAACTCTGAAGATGAGCTCTGGTTGAGTTCGAAACGCGTCAGTGTAGCTTGGTGGCGGTGATGGTTGGGTTTATGTGATTTGTGTGTGTTCGTACAGTGTGGAGGTGGAGGAACTGCATGAACGCACATTTCTTGCATAAACGTAACTATTGTAAGGTCGCGGGTGAGCAAAGTAATTGTTTTAGTTCATTATCCTATATCCTTTCCATTTTCCTTTACCTCCATACCAAATTTCATCTAAATCGGTGCAGCGGTTTAAGCGTTAAGAAGTAACAGCCAGACAGAGAGGCAGACAATCAGACAGACAGCCACGCTTTCACATTTACATATAATTAGTATGCTGTCCTCATAATGAAGAATGCAGTAATCGACAAAAAAATCGATTTAGACTTTACGCAAAATGGCACCGGTGAATTCGTACCGGTGCCATTCTTCATAATGAGGGCAGTATGGATATTAGCATTTGCCCACGACTCCGTCTGCAAAGAATTCGTTTGTCGCTATCCCGTGGGAACTAGACTAGCGGGTCCAGTGCAGATTGAATTCTCAGGTGTCAGGTTGCCTCACGATGTTTTCCTTCACCGTAAAGCTCATGGTAAATTTCAAACATAATTTAGCACATGAAATCCGAAAAGCTCAGAGGTGCGAGCCCGGATTCTAAGCCACGACTCTCTTCTAAATATAAGGCTTATCTACATATAAGTACTAATATTATAAAGCTGTAGAGTTTGTTTGTTTGTTTGCTTGAACGCGCTAATCTCAGGAACTACTGGTCCGATTTGAAAATTCTTTTCAGTGTTAGCCGATTTATCTAGGAAGGCTATAGGCTATATAACATCACGCTACGACCAATAGGAGCGGAAAATCAATGATTAACGCGGACGAAGTCGCGCGCACCAGCTTTCACTTAATATTTATAATGAAAATATTTTATTACCTTCACTGCTAAGATATTTCAAGTAGGTATAGGGCGAACAATGAAATCGACGTCGTTACACACCGTGTAAGCCAAAAAACTAAATATTTTACACATAATCGTCCGTCGCACGTGACTTCGAAACAAGAACGACCTGCATCTTGCAATTAATAACAATTATACCGCGTGCCAATAAGTTGATAAGATCGCTTCACAGCTCGCTATCTATTATGATCCGTGTTGCAACGATCTCATCGCGTCAAGTTCGATCACCTATCATCGGAAATTAATAACGTGAGCTTAGAAATTGTAACAAGTGTGGGATCTTTGGTAAGCACCTACCCAATCAATAGGTACTTCAGTGTTATTAAACGATTAATCAAAGACTTTAGTTGGTTAATTGATGGTTGAGTTCCGCCATTAATTAAGCCAATTTTTCAAACAAATGTTTGAAATCGACGAGTCACAGATAATATTGGATTGTTGGAGATTTCCCAACGATAAAAATATTAAGTAATTGATTTATCAAGGCAATGTGTGGAAAGAAAGTTTAGTAGGTGTAGGTACTCAAATCTACTTCAAACCTTTTGTTAAAAACATACTAATGATTGTAGAGTTTTATTTGTTTTCCTTGAAATATGTTTTCAGTTCTTGTAAGAGGAACCTTTGCTTGGTCATAAAATAAATTGGAAAGAAACTGAATTCATTACTTTTATTACTGTTTTATAGGTGCATGCGTCTAAGAAAGCGATCTACGGCTCGCGTCACGCTTGTTCCTCACACCGTAAGTACTTTTTTATTGTTTTTTAGTTTGTAAACTACGGCGTTAAATATCAACACCATGAATAAAACCTTAAAATAAAAATAAAAACAACTGGCATAAAAAATTCAACCTCCTTGGAACAGTAATTGTAAACAAAACTAAATGTCGATGACAAAGACGATGTTGTCACTTGAGCATCGTGCGTAGAAGGCGCTGAAGTTTTTATCTAATTAAAGTAAAACGCTTGTTATTAAAAATGGCTGCGGTCGCTTTACCAATGGAGTCAAGCCCCGATACCATGAATCAATACTTGCTGAAATTGGGGGTGCCGGACAAGTGGCGTATCGTTGACGTCATCGCCTTGGAAGGCGAGCCGTTGTCCTGGGTACCGCGCCCCGTCCTCGCTGTGGTGTTGCTGTTCCCTCTCTCGGACGCCTATGAAAAACATCGCGCCGAGCAGGAGGTCGAGCTGCAGTCTAAGACACCGGAGGTCCCAAAGGACGTGTTCCATCTGAAACAGGTTGTGAGCAATGTTTGTGGTACTATTGCTTTGGTTCATAGTATTGCCAATAACACTCATCAAATCGAACTCCGCGATGGACCCCTGAAACGGTATCTGCAGGACGCTCAGGGTTTAGACGCCGCAGCCAAGGGAGTGCTGCTTGAGAACACCGCCGCTATCTTCGACGCATACAAGGATATCATTCGCACCGGCAGCCGCGACATAGTAGACGCCGAGGAACCGGTCAATAACCACTTCGTCACTTTTGTTCACAAGGACGGCCATCTTTACGAGCTGGACGGACGCAAGTCCTTCCCCATAGACCACGGGCCCACCACCCCGGATACTCTGTTGGAGGACACGGCGAAAGTTTGTATCGAATACATCAAAAGAGATCCCGAGAACATCGGATTCAATGTCGTTGCTCTAACGCCGATTGAGTAATTATGTCTAGTTATCCATATATTTTTCTCCCAACAGTAATGTAACTTAAATACACTTATTACCTACATTATGTCTTTAAAGTAATTTTATTCAGTGAGGGCCATTACCTAGCCTTTTTATACTGTTTGCGATGAAAGTATCATTGCTAATGAAATAATCGCTCGGCAGTGACGCGAGCTTGCACCGGCGTCACGCGATTCTTCGATATAATATGCCACTACGAAAAATGGCGTTCATTAATTCTCTTCATTAGCGAATACCCGCGACGTGGCCGCTCGCACTCGCTGCGGCCGTGGACTTAAATCCTCCATTCATAATTAATCTTCTCGTATTCAACAAATCGCCTCTCGGTGTTCGTAACGCTATGTTCACGTCTCAATTAAGAATCTGCGCACTCTCGCAACACGGCTCCCGCATTCCTCCTTAGAATTCTGTATCTTTGGAAACTAATTAAAAATTCGCCTCGCCTTCTTGGCCCGCTGTTCAATCGGGTCGATATAACTTCATTTAAAAACGAGCAATCTTGTTGAAGATAAAGACTGGCGAGAACGAGAAAACAACGAAGAGCAGCTCGCCACACGCGGCCGCGCGCCGCGAGCTCGCGCCGGCAGCCGGCGACCGCGGCGGCAAAAAGAAAAACTACGGAGAACTACAAACTTTTAAATGGAACGCGAGAGAATTCACCGCGTTAACTATGTCGATACTGGGAAGGACGCGACATCGGTAAGTCACGTCACCAAATAAATGACGCCGGGGCTGAAATAAATATATAAATATGTGTAAATAAAGAAAATAATACGCTCGGGACCCGAAATGCTTTAAATATTCAAATGAAGCGAGCCGAGGTGAAATACGAAGGTGCGCTCGCTCGAGTTGAGCCCAATTAAATCGGTGCCACTGAGGTAGAAATTAAAAACAAAAGGAGGATGACGGGGGTCCGGCGCGCATTTTTCTCATGAGTATTATTAGCGCGATGTCAACCCACAAAAAACGGATTTAGAGGCTTGTCGTGGCCGCGATCACTATCGATAACATCCCGCGTTTTGTACTGTTTTGATAAGTGTGATGCGGCTGCGTCGCGACGTTTTGTTGACATGTACACTCCGCATACACAGGTGATCGATATTGAGGCAGCGGGCGAGGAATGTCCGAGGTAACCCTTCAGGTAGGTAGGTAGGTGTATTTTTGCTCCCCGCGTTTAATAAAATCTCTAGTCTCTTTGTTGATTTGTGGCTCCTTGCTTTTACAAAATGCGTGTCGTACTACTTCGTTCAGTTCCATTTAATTCCTCACAGTACATTTTTCTCGAGTAGTGAGAACAAGTGCCATTCGTTATATAATTGCTACGATTGCTACGATCGACATCACATCAGGGATAACATTTGATATGTATATTTTGACACGCTTTAAAATTGGATTATATGTATTCCTAATACCTATTGTATAGTTCCTGTTTCCGAGCACCGTTTATATTGGTAGGTATGTCTGATCGCGAAAATTTAACGAAAGAAAGTGTCTAATTAATTAGAATTACCGTTACCAAAAAAGTGCACTGTCAAATCAATGGGTATGTATTATAATTTATAATACCGAAAAATCATAATACCTACAGTTAAAATATCGACGCTTGACACATCGAAATTCAGAATACCGAAAGTACAAAATGCCAATAACCGAGACACCGAAGATCGAAATATCTATTTTCTAATGACCGAAAGTACAAAATCCCGATAAGCAGACTGATTATGACATTAGCTATGAGCGGAGAGTTGAAAAATAAGAGGTGGAAATAGTTATTTGTTATACAAGGGAGGAAAGTTGTATTTTACCTGCGAGTGTTCATTTGAAACACGAGCTATCGAAAGGATCCTATGATTGACCACGAGCGAAGCGAGTGGTTCAAAAATAGAATCCTTTCGATAGCGAAAGAACTACAAAAAGCAAAAAATAATACCTTTTTTGTTTGACCTTAATCTAGGTACCAGTTTGAAGTCGGTGCCTCAGCACTAGCCAGGAGGAGTGGACCTATAATCTTCTACCTGACTGGCTTCTATCACTCCTCCTGGCTCGTGCTGAGGCACCGACTTCAAACTGGTACCTAGATTAAGGTCAAACAAAAAAGGTATTATTTTTTGCTTTTCAGTTTTTTCGGCGGTTTAATTTTTTGTTAAAAAGTTTTTATTTTATACTTTTTTCCCATCCTTGGGGTAAATTTTTTTTTCCAAATTTATATAATAACAACTTCAAGGTATACCCTATCCAATAAAAAAGAATTATGAAAATCAGACTACTCTGTAAAAAGTTAGTCAATCATCCCCTATTTTCCTACCCTTAGGGTAGGAATATTATTTCCAAATTTACATGGAACCATCCTTAAGGTATACGCTTTCCAATAAAAAAGAATCATCAAAATCCGACTACTCTGTAATAAGTTATTCGTGGTCATATAGTACAATCGGTAACTGAATAATCAATCATCCCCTGTTTTTGTACCCTTAAGGTAGGAATATTATTTCCAAATTGAAATAGGACCACCCTCGGGCTATGCGCTTTCCAATAAAAAAAGAATCGTCAAAATCGGACTACTCTGTAAAAAGTTATGCGTGATCATACATAAAAAAAAAACAAATATACACGTCGAATTGAGAACCTCCTCCTTTTGTTTTCGTCGGTTGAAAAATAGAATCCTTTCGATAGCGAGTGTTTCAACACACGAGACGTAAAATAACTTTTCACCCGTGTATAACACAAAACTTTTCACCTTACTACAGCGAGGAAAATAAGAAAAAGGGTTTGTACTATCAATTATTATTTATTTATTATTTGTCTCCATGTATTGAAAAGGTCAAACGCTTGCATGTATCTTAAACGGGATTTTTCAGGCAATAAGCTCAACTCCGCATTTTGCACGGTTTCCCGTAATTCCACAGGTGTTAATACGTCTTCGTCACTCGAATCCTACGACTCGAATCACTCATTTTTAATAACAAAATAACTAGAAAAACATGCGAATACGGCATGTGAATACTTTGACGGCTTAATTGAAAAGTTTTGACTTAAGTTTTTTTTTATTATTTCAGATGCGTTTTGTTCGCACATCAACTTACTTGGACTGTCATAACATTTTATCCGTTTTTACAACAAGAATGAAACCATATATTTCAAACTAAATACAAACTGAAATATAGATGCACAGAAAAAACCCCAGAAAAAAGATCAATGCTGGGAATCGAACCCAGGTCCACGTAGTTTCACGGGATGACCGTAAAAGTAATAAAAAAATGAAGTTGAAGAAAAAAAAAAATAAATAGAAAAAGATACTTCATACTTAACTTGTAAAAGTTGGCCTAGTAGCGCCATCTCTTGGTCCAGGTGAGCGGGTAGCTCCGAAGGAGTGTTGAAGTCTCTCGGTAGAGGGCATTAACATAGATGCGCTTTATCACTGCCTAATGTGATTATAACAGACTGAAGTGTACGATGTATGGGAAAGATTCGTCGCTAACTTCTAGACCAGTGATGGTGTAGGGGTAAGCACGCAGCACGGAACGCTGAGGACCTGGGTTCGATTCCCAGCATTGGTCTTTTTTCTGGGGTTTTTTCTGTGCATCTATATTTCAGTTTGTATTTAGTTTGAAATATATGGTTTCACGGGATGACCGTAAAAGTAATAAAAAAATGAAGTTGAAGAAAATAAAAAAATAAATAGAAAAAGATACTTCATACTTAACTTGTAAAAGTTGGCCTAGTAGCGCCATCTCTTGGTCCAGGTGAGCGGGTAGCTCCGAAGGAGTGTTGAAGTCTCTCGGTAGAGGGCATTAACATAGATGCGCTTTATCACTGCCTAATGTGATTATAACAGACTGAAGTGTACGATGTATGGGAAAGATTCGTCGCTAACTTCTAGACCAGTGATGGTGTAGGGGTAAGCACGCAGCACGGAACGCTGAGGACCTGGATTCGATTCCCAGCAATTGGTCTTTTTTCTGGGGTTTTTTCTGTGCATCTATATTTCAGTTTGTATTTAGTTTGAAATATATGGTTTCACGGGATGACCGTAAAAGTAATAAAAAAATGAAGTTGAAGAAAATAAAAAAATAAATAAGTTAGCTATGAAGTATCTTTTTTTTTTTTTTGTACTTATTTTTTCAACTTCATTTTTTTTTTATTACTTTTACGGTCATCCCGTGAAATCATACATTTCGTACTAAATACAAACTGATATGAGCTGAAAAGATACTTCATAGCTAACTTGTTTAAAGTTGCACAGTAGCGCCATCTCTTGTCCAGGTGAGCGGTTAGTTCCGAAGGAGTGTTAAAATCTCTCGATGAGGGTGTAACATAGATGTGCGTTTGTCACTGCATAAGGTGATGATTTAGCAGATTGAAATGTATGATGTATAGGAAAGATTCGTGTCTAATCTCTAGACCAGTGGTGGTGTAGGGGTATGGCACGCGGCACGGAATGCTGAGGACCTGGGTTCGATTCCCAGCATTGGTCTTTTTTCTGGGGTTTTTTCTGTGCATCTATATTTCAGTTTGTATTTAGTACGAAATGTAAAAAAATAAATAGAAAAAGATACTTCATACTTAACTTGTAACAAGAATGAAGGTTAATGTTGGATGCTGATATTTATGAATTAAAATAAAGTTGTAAGACTGTATTTAGTGTTTTTTACTCGATGCAATTCATTAATTGTGATGTTAAAAATTCAGCACTTTTAACGTGTTACGTTTTGTTTTCTGTCAAATATCACTTAAAAAAGCTGCCTTCAATCAAATGTGAAAATTATTTCTTCACATGTGGATAAAAAGCGATTTTCTCAATAGAAGTCAAACAAACAAAAAGGGCTTTCCGAGCTAGTGAGGTGAAAATTAATATAGCTACTTATACCTGAAATGTAACTGTGTTCGCTTCAGCATACGATTTTTCGACCACGTCTAAGTATCTGATTGAGCCTACGGATTAAAACCAGGCAACAATAGGTACAATAATCTGGAAGTGAAATTCTGGTTAAGGATCGTCTCCGCAGTGCAAATGCTTTGTCCTGACTGACTGACTGACGGAGCAACGCACAGCCTAAACCGCTGAACGTAGAGACCTAAAACTTGGAGGGTGTGTTCTTTGTATGACGTAGGCATCCGATAAGAAAGGATTTTTCGTAGTTCTACTCCTAAGGGGGTAAAAAAGGGGGGCAAAGTTTGTATGGGACAACGTGATTCCTTGGTCCAATCTACTTCAAATTTTGCATAAACATTCATTAACAGAATTGATGGAAGACGTGTTTAGTATTTTATTGAAATTCATCCCTTGACGGGGTTAAAAAGGAGTAGAAAGTTATTTTGGGGGTGATTTGCTTCGAAGTTGATATCAATACTCCTTAGTGCTTTTGATTTAAATTACATTTTATTTTGACACAATGTAAACGAAACGAAACTTCAAATTTTGCAAACCATTTGTCTACTTTCTGATCTGATCTCTGATAATAACTAATTATATGTATTTGCATTTCACCAAGCTTTTGCTTTTACAAGCGCAGCGTGGGACGTCCACCAACGAGATGGACAGACGTTTTGGTGAAGGCCGCAGGTTCAGGGTGGATGCAAGTCGCTTCCAACCATAATGATTGGCCGTCAATGAGGGAGGCCTATGTCCAGCAGTGGACGTCCTACGGCTGAAATGATGATGATGATGATGAAGCTTTTATGTGAGTTCAACCTTTTTCGAACAAAATCGAATTGAGTATTCAAACATCATTGTTGAACTCGCATAAAAGCTTGCTGCAATGCAAATACATATAAAATGCTTTGTCCTGAAGTCCTAAATGACTGACTGGCGGATTAACGCACAGCCTAAACCGCTGTATATAGAGACCTGAAAGTTGGAGGATGTGTTCTTTGTATGACGTAGGCATCCGATAAGAAAGAATTTTCCGGAATTCCCACGGGATAAGGAATATACGGGATGTATATATTTCATCAATCAAGAGTGACCACGAAGATTACTAAACTGTTCAAATTGGGCATGCAAGTAGACTATTAGAATAGGTATAAAGCTAATTTCAATAATTTTGAAAATTCCCACGGGATAAGGATAAATCAGGATTTATATACTCAAATCAACTGGATCCTATCTCCGTAACTACAATTACTAAACTTTTCAAATTCAGTACAAACGTAAATGGTCATACATAACAGCAAAAAACTTATTGCAGGATTTTTGGAAATTCCTGTGGGATAGATAATCTCTGAAACTTCCGAGCCGATTAAAAAAAAATCTTTTACCAGTAAAAAGTTACACTATCTTTTATTGACATAGGCTACTTTTTCCGGGAAAATGCAAAATTCCCAAGGGATAGAAAAAAATATTCTACTTCCGAGCTCATTTTAAAATATCTTTCAGCAATCGAAAATATACACTGTCCTTGATTAAAATAGGATGCTATTTTCCGGATAAATGCAAAATTCCCGCGGCATAGAAAATAGTAAATTTAACATCGGGGGGAGTTTAAAAAAAATTACCAATATATATTTATTGGTATAGGCTAGGCTACCTACTATTTATTCGGTAAAATGCAAAATTCCCGTGGGATAGAAAGAAGTGAATATCACTTGAGGGCTGATTTGAAAATTTCTTTCACCACAATAGGAAGCTACACCAACCATTATTTACATAGACTACTTTTCTCAGTGAAAAAGCAAAATTCCCACGGGAAAAAAATAAGTGAATTCACCGTAGCTATATTATGTGAATTCAACTACGGGGCTGATTTTAAAACTTCTTTTACTGGTAGAAAGCTACACCTTTAAGGACATAGGCTACTTTTTCTCGGGGAAAATGCAAAATTCTCGCGGGATAAATATAAGCGAAAATTTGCATAAAATAAGGACAAATTTGTTGAAATTGCCACGGGATAGAGAATAAACGGGATTTATAATGTTCACCAACTGATACTGATGATGATGAAATGATGAAATGATAATAATGATGGATGTTGCCTTTGCGGGTTTTTTGTTTTATACAGTGAAAGAGATGAAGAAGCTTTACCACAAATTGGAATTTTACGCGGACTAAGTCGCGGGCAAAAGCTAGTTATACATATTATTATATAAAACCAAGGTGATGATAATGATAATACAAGTTCAGTCATCAAAAAATTGCGGAGCTCCGTCAATTTTGTCTCATAACTATTACTTATTATTTATTGTTCAAAGTTATTTATTATTAACGATTAACGACCGCTTTAGCCTAGTTGGTAGTGACCCTGTCTACGAAGCAAGAGGTTCTGGGTTCGAATCCCAGTAAGGGCATTTATTTGTGTGATGAGCACGAATATTTGTTCCTGAGTTATGGATGTTTTCTATGTATTTAAGTATTTAAGAGGGTACGATGCGCACCATTTCTCCATACAAATGTAGTCCCCTGTTTCCTCCCTGGATAATGGCTTTAGAGCCAAATTTTGTTTACTGTGTAATCTGTGTCTACCACAGCTATGCCCCTATGTTTCGTTTTTTTCCATATTTCAATTAACATAAGAAATATGAGCTATCAAAAACTGAAAAAATTGCCCAATTTCAACATCATTTTCAGACACTCATCAGAAAAGAATCCCTCATATAAACAAAAAAAGGAAAACATAGGGGCATAGCTACATCTGTGCTCTAATAATTTATGAAAAAAATATTTTATTGGTCCAGTTTTCGAGAAGAAAAAAGGGGATTACGAAATGCTGTTTTGATCAATTTTACGCGCCTATTAACGGTCTGAGCTGCAGTTGTCCCGCTCTCGCTGTACTGACACGGAGGGGTTCGGGCGAGACAGCGACATTTCATTAAAATACTATTTCTCAAAAGTCTCTCAGCCATCGTACCCTCTTAAGTAATATTGTATATAAGTGTTATTGTGCACACTTACTACATACAACACGTCATCTTCTTAAGTTTTGCACCTATACCAACGAAATCTCAAGTAAGTACTCGCAGAAAAGCCAATATGTTTCTTAAAACTTTATCTAATTAATTTCCTTTAATTTTGTCTATTTTGTTGTTTTTAAACAAGTAATTTTACTTTCAGTAGAATTTGTCTATGCTAAGAAAAAGCACATAAAGTTGTAAGATTTTTTAGTCTGTACGTACACTGACGTGCAAAAATAAAGGGTCGGTTGATAGGTTGACGATAACTACAAAATCCGCTGTGATAGCTTATTCGAGTAAAATGTGTTTAGTAGATTCTGAATTAAACTTTTTCTTGTCAAGGATAAAACTCTTTACTAAACTAATTTTACTCGAAGAAGCTATCACAGCGGGTTTTGTAGTTGTCGTCATTTTTGTAACCGACCCTTTATTTTTGCTCGTTAGTGTATATCTACTACAGACTATAGAAAGTACGTTTTAATAAAGTAAAAATAAACTCAAACCACGTTGGACATGGTCATCAGTCAAGCGCGTGGTGAGACTGAGAACAGATTTAATATTTGCCTTATTAATGGTGATGAAATCTTTAATCATTTACGAGATCGATCTGGAGCTATAGGGAGTTTTAATAAACTTGTTAATTGGTCGTTCTGGCTTGGAATAATCGAATCATTGGTGTAGGTTAACGCAAGGATGGAAAACATTGTAACATGTAGGTATTTGTTAGACTAATTATTGAAGAAAAAAGTGTGATGGAGCTCTACCTGCATGGCTCTTATATTCTCCTGTACACTTAAAAATTAAAATGAAATGATATTTTAAAACAATCTAATCTACTGCGCTGGGAATGTTTTGAATAGGTCCCTATTTGTTTTCCAGAGTATAGTCGCCTAAGTCTAATCTCGGATCTTATGTAGTTTGGTTGGGGTGTCGAAAACGGAGGAAATCAAATTTGGTGCGTGTTTACCTGTCCGTGGTTTTATTGGAAGAGACTTTTGATAATCGCCATTTTGGCTACCGTAAAGCGTCGTTTTAACTAAACTTATAAGATGCCCCATCATCGAACTAGTTATGGCATAATGGCACGAAATACGTAAAGGATTATAATAGATGGCGTCACCTGTGACAACACCCCCCCTTCCTTGGCGGGTTATTATCCAATGCCAATGAATATCCATCATTGGTCTGGAAATCATTGACAGCCCAGATTGATTGCCCAGGGTGCATCGGCCCAAGCACTGCTGGTCCCTCTGGACGTACCCAGAAGGAAACCGCAGCTCTTGGGCACATGAGGAAGTTAGGGAACGTACCCATACTACGTGACCCATTTAGGGGGCCGAGGGGGTCACCAAAAATACCACGCCTGGTCACGGACGGGGGGGAGGGGTTTTAGGTTTTCATCACGTAGTCAACAAACTCTAGTCTTAGCCTAGGCAAATCTCGCAAATCTATATTAATAAGAGACAAATATGAGCCAAATTATTATTTTTTAACTTTGTGTTTGCAAAAAATGATTTAAAATCATATTTATAAATTACTACGTGAAAACTAAAGGGGGAGGGGGGGGGTCTTGGAAAATACTACGGGCGGTCACCGAGGGAAGGGAGGGGGTAAAAAAAAAATGGGTCACGTAGTATGGGTATGTTCCCTTACCCGTCACGCACCCCGTCGGCCAATCTATTAATATTATAAGAGGAACTAAGGAGAGACATAATTGATGAAAAAGCAAATTGGATAAAAAAAATAAGCTGCCCAAATTACTAATTCCACGCGGACAGAGTCGCGGGCAAAAGCTAGTCCTACATATTATAAATATGCAATAATATTTGTTACTCAATCACGCAATAACGGCTCAACGTATTTACATGAAATTTGGTATGAAGATACTTTGAGACCTTAGAAATAACATAGGATAGTTTTTATCCCGTAAAACTGAATAGTTCCCGCGGGATAACGATAAACCAACTCGCAAAAGGAGGCGCGGGCAACAGCTAGTAGGTAATTAACAATCTTTGATGTTTTCAGTCGTATAAATTACATTAAACCTTAGGCACCCTTAGGATGGTAAAGAAATTTCTTAGTCGGCTGAACCTAACTTTTAAAATATGGACCTAAGTTGCTACATAAGAAGCAAAGAAACACGATTTCGAGCCCTAGCTTGCGCCTCTTAAGAGGGTTTATTTATACCTGCTGAGCTGGCAACGTTGCATTTTTATTAGTTTTTCTCGATTATTCCATAAAAATTGAATGAAAATTAAAAATGTTTTCTATACAAATTGATCTAATATATAAGTTAATGTGTCTACTGCAATAATAATTCATGATAAGACTTTTATTTTCTTTAAAACGAACAAATTATTACCTAACGGTTTTTAAAGAAAATAAAGGTCTTATCACGAATTACTATTGCAGTAGACACATTAACTTATTAGAACAATTTGTATACAAAACATTTTTAATTTTCATTCAATTTTTATGGAATAATCGAGAAAAACTAACAAAAATGCAACGTTGCCAGCTCAGCAGGTATAAACCCTCTTGTGAAGGAGAACATCATGTGAAAAAGTGCATACACCCGCAAAACAATTCTATGTATGGTGTGTGTGTGAAATTCTCAATCCGCATAGGAACCGATAATATAGCCTTAGCATGAGAAGAAATATAATGGACCGCAACTTTTATCTTTACCTTGGTCAGTATGTGCGACACTTTCTGTGTTTTCATGCAGGAAATTGACTTCCCCCTCTTACACATGCCAAATGTCACACAGGCCAAACTATACACCAGACGACCAGATGGCCTAGTGGTTAGAGAATCTGACTACGAAGCTTGCAGTCCCGGGTTCGATTCCCGTGTCGGGGCAGATATTTGTATGAAAAATACGAATGTTTGTTCTCGGGTTTTGGGTGTTTAATATGTATTTAAGTATGTATCTATCTATATAAGTATGTTTATCCGTTGCCTAGTACCCATAACACAAGCTTTACATAGCTTACTTTGGGACTAGGTCAATTGATGTGAATTGTCCCGTGATATTTATTTATTTATTTTTATTTATTTATACCTACAAGTTATGATTCTGTACCTACGAGTTTTAAAGAGTACCACGGTTAAAAAAAATGTACTTAGTTCAATAAAGACCTCTGCAAAGTTACGACTGAATCAATCAATTAGTAAAGAACTAATTAAGAAAAAGTTAAATTTAACGAAGCGTTACCATGATCCATAACCCATAAGCGTGGTGTGATCCTCAGCATTTCATCTCATCGTTTATATTAGTCAGTACATAAAGTGGGCATTCATTAACACCCGCCGCGACCTCTGCCGGCACCCGCTCGATTTATTCAAACAAAATACATTTATTTTAGACACAACACCCACAATGAGGATCTAAGTGCTTATTGGGAGAGTTAACTACCATTGAAATACGAGACTTGAGGCGAGGGCTCTTTTAAACTTATACGCTTTACATTTCTGGGATGATATACTCTAGTTTTACAACAGCGGTAGTAAAGAGGCAATGGATTGTGTAAATGTTGTTTAGAGTCCCTTGAAATGCCGGCGGTGGTAATGGTTGTGCGAGGATCGCGACGGGGCGTCTGCGCAGGCCTACCGACGCTCATCACTATTCAATAAGCTCCATTTATTGAAATTACATAATTTGTGTGTGAATAATGACGATTGTGATGAATCTTCGTGGGCGATGCGAGGGACTTAAGCCCGGTTAACTTTTGACCGACTGCGTATTAATAAGCTGTCTAGCCGAGCTGTAATAGTGTAATAGTAATCACGTAGAAATGGAACGTTTAAGTGGAGCTGGCTATTGATTTCTGACGTGTGTTGTTTGAAAGAGTTCGTAGGTGAACGGTACGCAATAAGAGCAACAACCTGATGCCCGTAACTTCGTTTGCGTTCCACGGTAACTATACATTTTCCCGGGATAAAATACTATTCCATCTCTGAAAAATTTGTTAATCGCTATCCTGCGGGAACTATGCAATTTTTGGGGATAAAAATGACTAGACTGACTAACGGAGTTATTTTCGCATTTATAATATTAGTAAAGAAGTAAGGATGTTACTCGGTGATAGTTTTAGAACAAGTATATAATATGTATAATAGAAGAATTTTTAAAATTGGTTAAGTAGTTTTTGAATTTATCCATTAAGAACAAACAAAAAATCGCCTAATCAAACTAGCACTAATAGCCACTGCGCTAAGCCGCGGATAGACGGACAGACAAACAGACGGACGGACGGACAGACAGACATGCCGAAACTATAAGGGTTCCGTTTTGCCATTTTCGCTCCGGAACCCTGAAAATATTTTCTTTATAATGTTAGTTTAGGTGAGATAAAGTCTAAGTACTTTTAGTTATTATTAGACCCGGGAGTTTATCGAGATAATTTATTGCTAAAATCACTTCGACGTTTCGATCACATTGCAGCGGCCGTGGTCACGAGTAGACTGCCGCGTTTAATCCACACTAGTTAATACTATAAATGCTAAAGTAACTCGTTTTGTCTATCCGTCAGAACAGCTGAAGAGCTAGTTCTGAAGAGATAGTTCGAGACTTTAGGAAGGACATGGGATAGCTTTTATCCCTGACAATTGCAATTCCTTTTCGATTGTAGTTCTTCGCAGACGGAGTCGCGGGCAACAGCAAGTAATGATCAGTTATGAGTGAAAATCGCGAAAGTTTAAGACAATATAAAGTGTACTACTTGTTCTGCATTCCTCGACTTTTCAGCTGTACACTTTGTTGTGTAAAAGGTGTCGACGAAATATATGTACATCAAACAAAACAGATCTGAGAATCAACGGACGACGACACGGTCTTTAAAAATCGGCTAAGAGCACTGTGCAAAATATACGCTGTAAACAGCCGTAACTGTAATAATCCGGTGTTAGCAGAGCCCTGCTTCTAAGTAACATGAACGCAGTGTGGGATCATTTTATAATGTCGAACGGGACCCCCCATTCATGTTTAATTTAATTACTAGCTGACCCGGCGAACTTTGTTCCGCCTTAGAGGCAATAAAATGAGCAGATTTTGGATTTTAATAAGTTAAATTTTTTATTAGGATAATAAATATAAATAAAAATTCAAGTATTTTAAAGATTCTTTATTGGCCATGTATTTTGCATGGGTTGCAATTGCACTCTTCAGTAAAGCACCTTGTGATAGACGTTTTTCGTTTCTTAAAGCAGAGGGTCGTAGGTTTGTGCCCGGGTTTGCACCTCTTAGTTTTTCCTATTTCGTGTGCTAAATTACGTTTGAAGTTTACCATGAGCGAAAACATCGCGAGGAAAGCTGCACACACCTGTGAGGCCTGTGCCTGATTGAAACAGTCTTATTTTATCCCAAGAACGTGCAAAGTAAAGTTCCCGCGGGATAGAAATAACTGTTTTGACCTATTTAGAAAATCAGAGCCAGTGTAGCTTTTTATTAGTGTTTTTTTTAAAATCAGGCCCTAAGTTCAATTCACTTATTTCTATCCCGTGGGAATTTTGCATTGGCCCGTAGAAAAGTAGCCTATGTCAATCAGGGATACTGTATCTTAATATTAGTGAAAGATTTTTTAAATCGGCCCCTCATTTGGATTGACTTACTTCTATCCCCCGGGACTTTTGCATTTTCCCGAAGAAGAGTAGTCTATACCAATCAGGAATAGTGTATATTTAAATTGGTAAAAGAATTTGTAAAATCAGCCCTGAACTTGAATTCAGTTTTTTCTATCCCGTGGGAATTTTACATTTTCCCGACGAAAAAGTAGCCTGTGTCAGCCGGGAATAGTCATAATATCATTATCATAAAAAAGAATTTTTTAAATCAGTGTGCAGTTGAATTTACTTATTATTTCTATCCCGCGGGATTTTTTATTTTCCTAAAAAGAGTACCCTATGTTCATTAGACATACTGTAGCTTACTATTGGTGCAAGAAAAATTTAAAATCAGCCCCGAAGTTGAATTCACTTATTTCTATCCCGCTGGGAATTTTGAATTTTCCCGAAGAAGAGTAATCTATACAGATCAGGAATAGTGTAGATTTCTATTGATGAAAGAATTTTTAAAATCAGCCCTTAAGTTGAATTCAGTTTCTTCTATCCCGTGGGAATTTTACATTTTCCCGATGAAAAAGTAACCTAAGTCAAATGGAGATAGTCATATCATATCATATGAAAGAATTTTTAAAATCAGTGCCGAAGTTGAATTTATTTATCTTATTTCTATCCCGCGGGAACTTTTTATTTTCCCGTAAAAAAGTACTGATAGATACTGTAGCTTACTATTGGTGCAAGAAAATTTTAAAATCAACCCTGAAGTTGAATTCACTTATTTCTATCCCGCGGGAATTTTGTATTTTCCCAAAGAAGAGTAGTCTATAACAATCAAGAATAGTGTAGCTTTCTATTGGAGAAAGAATTTTTAAAATCAGCTCCGAAGTTGAGTTCAGTTTTTTTTCTATCCCGTGGGAATTTTACATTTTCCCGATGAAAAAGTAACCTACGTCAAATGAAGATAGTCATATCATATCATATTATGAAAGAATTTTTAAAATCAGTGCCGAAGTTGAATTTACTTATTTCTATCACGTGGGAATTTTGGATTTTCCCGTTGAAAAGTAGCCTATGTCAATCAGGGATAGGTACTGTAGCTTACTATTAGTGATAGAATTTTTAATATCAGCCCCGAATTTGGATTGAGTTACTTACATTACATTTACATTTTCCCAAAGAATAAGAGTAGTCTATACCAATCAAGAATAGTGTAGCTTTCTATTGGCGAAAGAACTTTTAACATCAGCTCCGAAATTTAATTCAGTTTTTTCTATCCCGTGGGAATTTTGTATTTTCCCGAAGAAAAAATAGCCTATATCAATGGAGGATAGTCATATCACATAATGCCCGCGACTCCGTATGCAAAGAATTTGTTTATCGCTATCCTACGGGAAATATGCAATTTTCCGGGATAAAAAGTATCCTATATGTTAATCCAGGTTATAAACTATCTGTGTGCCAAGTTTCATCAAAATCCGTCAACCCGTTTTAGCGTGAAAGAGTAACAAACATCCATCCATACATTCATACTTACAAACTTTCGCGTTTATAATATTAGTAGGATGTATATCTTTATTATTTTTTGTTGTAGCGGCCACTGCTTGACCACAGTAAAAGGTGAAAACTTCAAATATCTAGTTATCACTGTTCAAGAAAGAGATAGAGCCCTGTGCCAGACGAACGGACAGACAGAGAGAAAAAAGAGTCTTAGTAATATGGTCCCGTTGGCACGCTTTGGGTACGGAACCCTAAAAGTCGCCATTAAATCCGCAGCGCTTATAAATTTCCGTCACCAGATTTATCATAGTTGTACGACTTCGCGGATTCGCAAGGAACAGTACAGTCTTTATGAATAAAACATGTTCTCTCTGTCCGTTGCCGAATGTGCGGATGTACGTAGAAAGTGGGATTATAACGAGGCGCTGGTGCAGCGTTTACGAGTTCCGAGAACGGCCGCGGTACGGCACGATGCGGGAACGGTAAATTGTCTAAATTAAATGTAGGTAGATGTCCGCTCGTGACGTGAGATTGGATTTAATGTCATCCAGAGGTTTTGTCGTCTGGACATTTCTTAAATTCTTTATAGGTACGTGCTCAAATATTTTGTAGATGGAGGGTCGGAACTTCACAAGAAAAGAGTTCTCAGTTTCTGAGTTCCTCGTAGGTACTTACCTACTCGGTACAATTTGTTTCCATTTCCAAACTAAATATGAGCCCGCTAATTTAACTTAACTTTTGAGACATGAATTATTGCATAGCCGAAGACGGTTTTTCTATTTAATGCTGGTCCAAATTTAATAGTAGGTACCGAACGTGTTAGATTTTGTAAAGGACTAAACGCGACATCTTTATTCCAATTTAGGGAATGCAAGTTTACCTGCGCTTTCCATTGCTGTACTCTGTACCTCTTGTAGTATAAAATGTTCAAGAGCAATCACATAAGCAATCTCCAGGCTTTCACGGACCGTTAACTAAAAGAAAAGCGGACATGAAAATCTTATTCTGATTCACACAATATCCAATCGCGTTAACGCCCTATAAATCTCAGCTTAGGACTCGTAAACTACTATCTACGAATCGTATTTTCGGTAGTCAGTCGGCATTAAATAGTTTAGGGCATCCGTGGCCGCCCGCGGCGCGCACACTCCCCCAATTATGGTTCGAATTAATTCTGTTTTAAACAAACAGCGCTTTACTGCTGCGGCATTAACTCGACGGGACTCATAAACTCGGCATTTGATTGATAAATCCTCGGCGGTAACGGCCGGGCGACGCTCGCGTTACGATTGCTACTGGACCACTTCGAAAGCGCTGCGCTGACAAACTCCTTAACTCGATGCACATCTGCATAATATAATAGTCGGTTTCGTTTAGCGAAAATACCCATAAATAAGTCAAATTATCGTTAACATCACACCGAGACGTGCATGCGGACTTAATAAAATAAATGCCCTGGTTGAAATTACAATAAAATAAAAGCTTGTTTACCTTTTGTCCTTGAAACCTAGTAATTGCGTGGCATACTTAGTATTAGCTTTATACCGTTCAAATGTTTCAAGAAATATGCTGATATTCTTACGAGTTTTTTTATAAGAACGGCGGTAAAAATACGAATTCTTTCAAAATTTTAAATGTTTTTTGGCAGGCGAACGATGATATTTAACGTTAAATTTTACAATATTCATCCGATTAAAGTTTATGTTTACCTCTCTGCTTCTCGAAATCTCTTTTACTATCTTTATAGCATATAAGTACCTACTTATCTATAAACATAACAATTATAATACCCATCACTACAGCACATAGCAACATTATCTAACGCATATTAATTACCGATCAGCTAATCCCAACAAAATAGTTTCGGATAACCGCGTTTAGTTAGAGATTCTTTGAATCCGTGTGTACTGTGTCAGGTTAATTGGTGAGTGGTGGGGAGTAGGTAGATTAATGAACGGCTACCGCGCGCTTATCGCGCAGCATCGGGCGCATGACTGATCATCTGTCGTGCGCCGGCGCGGCCACGCGACTAGGGATGGCCGGCCACCGGATCGTAAGTTGTCGATGTTTGTTTTAGGCCGTTTAGCGTAGCCTAGTTGTTTGGCCTATGGCCTCTCAAGCATAGGGTCGTGAGTTCGAACCTGGAGTCGCGCCTCTGTGTTTTTTGAATTCATGTGTGAAATAACATTTGTAACTAACCATGACTTCTACGGTGAAGGAAAACATCATGAGGTAGCCTACACAGACCTACGAAGAAATTCAATGGTATGGTGAAATCCAAAATTTGAACTTCGTGGGATGACAACTTAGTAAATGCGTAACAAATCGCCACTGGCGTTTGACAGCACCACCAGTACGCTTAGTATAAGTTTTCATTCACTTCAATACTTCTAGATCGCGTTTACGTAAAAATTTCAATTCTATGGAAATATGGAAGCGCGCGCGCGGAGACGCTGTTCATGTTTCCCTAGTAATTGTTTTTTTTACGTAAACGCGATCGAGAAGTATTTGGTGAAGTAAAAACTTATACTAAGCATACAGTTCTACCAGTTGGCTCACCGCCGATGATGTACCTAAGCAGCAATCTCAGAGTACAATTTCGAGTGACAAAGTGAATAAACTCCCTACGTGTCGACGATTAGATAGCGGTGGCGAAATACTTTATATTTATAGTATGGAGTGACAAAGCACTGGCATTGGTGAGCTATTCGTGTTTTGTTTAGGTAGCTAATGGAACAGTGCCTTTACCATGTGGGGAGTGTAAATGAATACGTAGGCGGAGGTAAGAAGAACGAAGTAGTGTGAAAACACTAGAAGCAGATACTCGTTCCTCTATTTTAGGACAGTAACTTGGATAGTGTTACAATGCATTTTAACAGTTGAAATTAAAAAGTACCTAGTGAGTAGGAACACCGTGAGCAGGAACGCACAATACTCGTGTGTAGTCTGGTATGTGTATGTGATTAGTTTCTTGTAAATTTCACGTTTGTATAGATAACCTATAAGTAAATAGCCGGTTAGTGCAAAACTTTAAATTCAAATTCATTTGTGGGATATTAGGTACAGTGATCGACCAAAAGCCTCAGTGTAGAACAATCAGTGGTCCTCACACTAGGACATGCCTGTGACGTTACCTGCGACCGATTTAGGTTTTACCAAATTTAGTTATACATCTGATGCGTCATTCAACATTTCGTAGTCATTTGCAGTAGGTACTTAACAACTTTTTCGTTGACCAATAAATAGTTGACAATACTCCGGGTTATCGACTAGGTTCTTATCGACATCGCCTCCCGACGGCCATCCCTACAGTCGTGATATGACAGTGGTCGGGCATAGCTTCTCAGAAGTCATACTCATCGAATACCTTACGAGCACCGTACCCCATTCGACGGAGGTTTTTTCTCCGCTCCATAGTTTTATTGGGCGCATTGAAATATTTTTGTTTAGATTAAACGTCGTTTAACCAGTAGGTTGCTACATTAGGATTAATGTCCGACATCAGTTACTTACCTGTTTGTCCCGATGCTTTATATTGTTGTGCTATTGAGGGATCGGTCATGGGAACTGATCTGAGTGACGGAGCGATTTGATTTTGATATGTCGTTTTTGTGAGGCGTGCTTTGAATATTATGTGTTATTAATTAAATTGTTTGTGGACTCGAGCTTCGCCGTCTGGTTATTGGCTACCTACACAACATAAATAAGAATTATGATTTACATATCCAATGGTTAAGGGGCGTCTTGGTCAATATGCTATTTTTTTATCTTTTTCTTATTCGGTGACGCCCAAAATGCCAAGTTCATTATGACAAGAAGAAAAGTGGCTGTAAGTAACTGTAGGCATGTCTTCAAATAATACAAATATAGTACCATTTTTTTTCAACTCCGAAAAATGCACTTGTAAACAACATCGCGCCATCATAATTTCAAGGGTATTTTCTTGCTACACGGTTCTTCGACATGCTACTTCAAATAACATGTTCAATTGTTCACTATCCACAGTGACTACCTACAGCAACAAAAGTTTATCACCAAACAGAAGACCAGGAGCATATCACATAATAATTAATTGTTCATTTAAATACAAAGGCTAATTTAATAAGTGACCCGACTCGAAAATGTCAAAGCGATTCAAATAAAAAACGACAAAGAAATATAATAAATAAAGAAGGATGGTGTTCGGACGAGAGCTCGCCCAAGCTGGTGTCATGGGAATTGTGACTTTTTATACTTTAAATAAATTGGGAGTCATTTTTTAAAAGCTTTTTTTTTGTTTGGGTATTGAGCAGTGGTACAATGGGTGGACACGAACGGCTGTTAGGTAACATTTTTAACATCATTATAAGTGAAAAGCGGTGAGTGATGGTCCCGTCCTCCGCTCGTTACTTCAGACGCTGCAACCGTTTCTGGGAAGCCTGTCTATGTATATTCAAATTATGTAGAACCACACACAATTAGGTACATCTCGTAGAAGAAAGGGTGGTTTAAATATTGAAATTTTTGTTGCCTTTACATGTAAACTTAAACAAGTCTTAGATTTGCCTAAAATGACAGTTTTCTATGAACGGACATGCGTTAAATCATGTTCAACGATCGTCTACATTTTTGTTGTAAGTACCACGGTAAATGTTAGATCGATAGCCCTAACTGAATTGAGTTTTCTTTGTTTATACTTACCAACAGCACTTTTTAACTAATATTTTTTTCCAGAATCACCAGTATTCGTATTTTTTCTAATGACAATAAATAGCTTGATTTATATTGCACTTCCTTAAAACCAGTCCTAAAAAACTCGGAACCACAAAAAACAATGGAACAAAGCTAACGTTTGTCATTCGATTTTTAATCGATCGTAACTTTTCCAAACCCTCACCAATCCTGCAATAGCTTATCCCAAAATAGGCCTCTTTCCAAATTATGCCTTTATGATTTCCTGGACTTCCGTATATTAAAAAAAAATGCATTCTTCGTGTGTTTTGGTACCGTGGGAGCCCTGCCGGGCTGCGGTAGCGCCCGCGCAGCCCCCCGCCGGCCGCGACACTCGCCGCCCATTACTGATCCAATGCACGATAATTAGTTGACAATTATAATTAAAAACGTATTTAAAATGCCAATGATATGCGAGCCTCCCTCGATTACTTACTTACCAAGGCTCTAATGTAATTTACATGACTTCTTCTATTTAAGTACATGATCATACTACCTAATATTCCTCTGTGTATGGTTTACGTAAACTGTAAATAAATAATTTATTGAATCAGGCGTTACTTTACAGAGGTCCATATTAATGAACTGAACTGAAACAAGTACCTACTACAACAGGTAAGGTCGCGGGTGAGCGAAATAATTTGTAAAGAGATAGGTAATTTGTTGGGACGAGAGGGAATTTTGTTTGAATAAAGTAGAAAAGTTTTAAATATAGGTATATCACCCGAATTGTGAACAAAAATTTTATTATTAAGTATTTATTTTTGTACTTAAGTAGGTATATGTATTTACATACTAACGAGCAAATAAAGAGCCTCTTGGTATTGAAAACGCCATAGGTTTCATGTAGGTACTTAAATAGGTACATATTTGTAACACAAACTTACTTTTTCATAATCTCTGTCCTTCGGAAGCAACAAACTTGTTTCAATGGATTCAGAGTGTCCGTATCTCAAACGGGGACATGCAGAGAATTTCTTTAACGATGCCATGTTTTTTATTTGAAGTCTTCGAATTCTAACCTCTAGTTACGGAGCCCAACACAGATCATTCAGATAGACGGGCGATGTTTGTTTTTTGGGCCCGAGCTATAAAAGCACCATGATTATCTATCATATTTAAGCATCGACAGATACGTCGGGGACGTTCGGCTCGGAACGTACGCGGCCATCGATAAGTGATGATAAGGTAATGGTCGAGATAGGAGCCGCGGCTACCGAATCTGATACGCAACGGTAGCCAGATGAGCGGCCACTCACACCACCGTAACCTCCATACTTTACGAACACTGTCCTATTACGTGCGATTGACATTTGAGCATTCCGGCGCTGAGAGCAAACCGACCAGTTAATAGGCAGTTAGTGGGCGGCCACGGGTTCCGTGGCATCGACATTGTGTGCGCTAATTTTATTGATCATCCACCGCCTTATTACACTCTCCTGCCGAAAGCCTAATCTAAAACCCATCAATATACCGTTATCTAGAGCGAAGTGCCGGTAAAGCAAGTATACGATCCATAAATGAGTCCACAAAACGCCGGCGCGGAGCCCTAATCGCGAGATACCCACGAGGATGAAACTGCCAATATTTATAACGCGTCGCATAAAATGCCGAACACAATAAAAACGAAATGGCAAGACCCGCAAAATTTTATGCTAATCGACTGTAAAAGTATAATAAAAAATGCGGCCTTGTTTAGTTTCGCGTTGACACGGGATTGTGTCAGTAGGCAAACAAACGCGCCCACAAAATGTTCTTTATTAACTTTTATTTTAAAACTTTATGCATCCATCAAAATGCCTACTGGTTAATTTGGTACATCCGGTTAAGTTTTGAAGATGATTCTACTCATCTTCAGGCTTTCATCAATGATGGCCGGCCAGTCATCTCCAAAAACCTAAGTAAGATCTTGTTGTGTACCTATAAATATAAGCAGGTATGGTCGACCAAGAAATTCCTTTACCATCCTAAGGTTCAATATCAGTTGTACACCTTAAAATATCAAAGGCTATTGAGTCGCTTAACTTCAAACTCTGATAAAACCAATGTGAGATTTTTTAAGATTTCGTTATCAAAAAAAAAGGTAAATAAGTTAGATAATCTTCTAAGAGGGTAGTGTGGATTTGTTCGAGTTTGAAGTTAGGCAACTCATTTTCACTTAGGGCCTGTCCGCACAGCGATATTTCACCGCGCGGTTTTTTATTCGCAATTCTGTAACACATTGAATCTTATGGACGTAGACTCGCGGCTACGTCCATACTTAAGATTCAATGTGTTACAGAATTGCGAATAACAAACCGCGCGGTGAAATATCGCTGTGCGGACGGGGCCTTACAAGTCAATGTGACAATCAGCCTTATAATATTTTGTTCTGATATAGAAACTGTCATAAAAAATGGTAAAGCACTTACTTGGTCGACTATACCTAGATACTTTAGTCGGAGCTTTCATCTACACAACTTACCCAATCAAAATATGGGCTTTAATTACGAACTTTCAACAAAATATAATTTTATTTGATATCACGACTGTTTTCTTCTTGCATCAGTAGGTAGGTATGCTTGAAAACATTGACATGTCATCGACTCATCGACATCGACGACATTCTTTCCTTTCAAAATCCTCTTAATTAATTCATAGGCCTCATTAAAGCGATCGATCGTGTATCGAACACAGGTAGCGCATAAAATATCTCGCAATCTATTCGGGTTATTAATGACGGTGTGCTAGGGTCCGTCCGTCCGACGTGATGACAGCTCTTTATTTGTCACTGTCCACTTCACTGGACGCACCATTGATTTGCGAATATTTAAACTATATACATATTGGTGCTACTAATATGTTAAAGAAAGAAAGAAAGAAAATACATTTATTTACAACAACACAAGACACATAAATATTTTTACAAAAAGGACAATACAAAGGCTAAAAATAGAGTGTGTCATTGTGGTTGCAAATTGGACACTGGCTCAGGATAATGCTGAGGCGTTTATAACACCCCAGCGCTGATTTTCAGCCAGTACCGTCGGTAATACCCGGAACGGCACACAGATAGATAAAATGTACACTTATAAATATAAACATGTATGTTCGATTAAACAAAACGATCCCTGTCTAAAAACGATATAACTGACTATAGGTAGTGACTATTAATATTACGTAGATAAATGAATATTCATATCTACTTTGAATTGTACCGGCAGATCAAAACTTAGGTATCGAATATTAGGTTTGTACCTAAAAAATCCAGTGTTTTATCTAGCTATTATAACTGGCGACAAATGGCTGGCATTTATAAATGGCAAATATTTTACGCATAGCATGATACAGCACACGGGATAGGGGAGCGGTTATTTCAGGCTTTCTTTCAGGAATGTTTGAGAGGCCTGCTACCTAAAATTTTGAATGTGTGCTTATGTACCAATTAACTGACAAATTCCAGATCTCTTGTGGCAGTCTACCGGAGCTCGCTTGGGTTAGGCTGCTTGACAATAATTATGGGATTGGGCCATTTTTTTCCATGTGTTAGTATATATGAAAGGCGGCAAGGCGTTTTGCTGATCATAATAATTGACTCAAATACGGTACAAATATCAGCATTACCAACAATCCGATTTATACTATTATTTTAATGTGCCTGTAATATTGTAGGACTCTAAATATAGCTGTGTTTTATTAGATTACAGTTCAAATACTTGTGAAAGTACTCACTTTAAAAATTGATGAATTTTAAGCAGCCACAATCACGCCTGATGGAAAAGGACTCTACGATGGAGCAAGATGGCCTAGTTAAAATACTCACTCACCCTTGCCTTGAAAACGATTTCAAACCTATTTGTGGTTTTTTATCTTTATCGTGGATTGGTTAGAAACATATTCACTGCAAATATGCGAGTGACGTGTATTGAATTGTTAGAAATTCACTGAATCCAATGACAAGAATATACAACATTCTCAACATTTTATGTCCAGTAGCCATCAACTTTTTTCTTCATCCATCAATAACTTCGACATTTCATATCAAACCGGGCCCGCGGCCGCTTCCACTAACCGCATGCTAAGCACAGTCTAAAAACCAACCTTCACCGGAAAAACTATCCGCGCGCATCGAGGGCGCATCACCGCCGCCGCATTACGATTAAGTGATGCTAATTAATAAATTAATTAACCATGTTAATACGACGCTCGAGCGAGTCCAGTTTTTCTCCCCCACTGGCACTTACATATTTGTCTGAACTACATTTTTATTACCAACTCCAGCGCACCCCTTTTTGCGACAGCTCGATACGGCATGATCTCGCTCCGTTTGTTCATAATTTGTAATTAATTTATTAAAATTAATTACGAGCGTCGTGATCGGCCCAGTGCTCCTAATTGGGACTCAGTTATGACAGACGTTCATATTTTTATTACTGATTGATTTAAAGCTGCAGTTAATCATATTTTATGTCATATTTTCTCATTTGTTTTCGCAATAATTAATGTGCGCCGGCCTGAATGAGGTTTTCTTTGCTTAGAAATTTACGTCGTTAAGATAAGAGAAGGATTCGTGCGCAGTGATTCATGTACAAAAGAAGCGCTTGTTCATTATGATTTTAGTGGCGTAGCTGGACCGCTGCCGTTTTAAGCCTTCCAAGTTTTTAAAGGAGGCGTCGGTATAAATATGTATCATTGGCATAAAAGAGATGTATTCCTTTGACATTGACGCGGCTTATCTTTGGAAAAACTGGAAAATCGAAGCACGCGTACTTATGCAGCGGCGCCTCTGAAAGCGGGATCTGACGCTATCTGCAAACTCACCCTCCCTATATGCTAAACTTATGTAGTTTTTTACAATGTCACCGGTAAGGCGTCAATTAACATTCTAACAGGCGTCAAAGGAAATGGATATGTTTCAACTTCTTATGAATAGTTCTTATCAGCACGTGTCGGTTTAGCTTATATGCTGAATAGGGTGTTACAATCCATTAAATAGATAGATCTGAGCTAGTTTTTCACCGCATAGCACCTGGAAAAGATAAAAACCGTAGACTTTATTGTGATGTTGTGTATGAGCTATACGAAGAAGGAAAACATCGCAAGGAATCCTGCACATACTTGCGAAGAAATTCAATGGTGTGTGTGAAGTTCTCAATCGGCACTGGGCCCTCGGGGGAAATACGGCTCAAGCACTCTCATTACGAGAGGAAGCCTGTGCCCTGTTGTGGGTCGTATACAGGGTGTGCTAAAGCTTAAAGATAATCTGGTACCGGGCGCAAGGTCAAGTTATAACAGTTGTGGAACAATAAAAAAAACCCAAGTCAGTTAGTTGCAATAATCGAGTCAGATACAGATAACATATCACTTTTAGTATCAGATATTTTTGAAAAAAACTATTATCGCGTAACTAAGTGACATGGATTTGTTTCTTATTTTTTCCAGAACGATTATAACTTAACCTCTTGCTTGGTACCAGGTTATTGTAGAGTTTTGGGACACCCTGTATAGGCCGAGGTAATGAATGTTTACTGATGATTACAATGAGCTCAAGGTTGTAAAATGCCTATAACATTTTTTTTATATAATATAGGCTTGCGTTTGGCCACAATCACGCCTGATGGAAAGCGAAGATGAGGCATATGATGGAGCATGCTTGCTTAGTAAATGCTCATTCACCCTAGACTTGAATTTAAGGGAATAAGCAGGAGGAAGGCAGTTGAGCGCGGTGTTGCGCACACCCCCACGCAGTGCAAACCGTGATGATGATGATGATGTACAACAAATACCGCAACAAGCACCGCAACCGCTACGCTCACGCTGCACAACCGCTCAGACCCTTCCTCCGGAATGGGTTCCACGGGCAACAGGCCGGAACACGATGAGAGTCGCTTGGCGGTCTGGCTCAACTTATAGGGTTGTGACCAGCCGCAGCTGAAGCCTACCACCGGAGTTGTATCGCTCGTTTAGCACCACCCAGGGGTCGCGAGTGTAAACCCACCGATGCGAGCGATTTCAACCCCCAAAAGTTATTTTCATAATGAATACAAACATTACTTATTTAAAACTTACTTATTACTTACTTATTACATTACTTATTTGTTACTTATTTATTTAGAATGAGTCATCAACGTCCAGCCCAAACCCTTGGCCCTAGAAACCTGAAATTTGATATATAATAATAAATTCAGAGCGACCCCTACCTCTGTAACTATGATTACTCTACTCTTCAAATTTGGCCCGCCAGTAGGTAATTCTAACAGTAAATTAAATGACTCCAGGGTTTTTGGAAAATTCCACGGGTAAGGAAAAAAAACTGGATTAATATAATCACTAATTTATACTGATACCAATGATGATGATAATGGATTTTTGCTTTGCCTGATTTTCGCTTTCGCTTTCGATTCCCACCGGGTTGACATTTTTTTACATGATGTAAGTGATGACAATCATGACCCTATGCTAACTTCTAAGACGGCCGTAGTTTCATATGCACCATGGACTAGCACCATCAATGGTGCAAACGACACTGCTATGTATAGTCGGGGTAAGAAAAGGTTCGTCACTTTTCGACCTTAACTCGTTGACATAGAGTCGACTATACCGTAACGGTGTTAGTCATGGTGAATATGAAACTACGGCCTAAGCATGCCTAACCACAGCTCGGTCAGGTCATCGCAAAACGATCTCAACACCGTAATAGAACAAGATTAATAGAGTCGTATTATGTGCAGTATTAGTTATACTTATGATTATATTTTTTAATTAAATTTATAACGGTAACCCAAAATTTTCCGTAAGTTTGTGAAAGTACACATGTGATACTTCATTATCTGGCCTACGACCTATTCTCAGACCTACCGAATACAGAGAAAAAAGTGTCACAAAAATCGGTCAAGCCGTCTCGGAGGAGTTCGATAACAAACACCGTGACACGAGATTTTTATATATTAGAAGAATTTGTGTTCATTATTAAGTAAATTTATCAAATATAGGTATGGAAAATAATTTGACTAAATTTCAGTTGTTTCAGGAATGCCACTTTGGCAAAACTACAAAAGAAGTGCAACTAAAAAAGGTCGATTATTAATTGCAATAATGTCCGCTTTAGATAATCATATAATCTTAGGTACACTATTACGACTCTTTTGAATATTGTTCTAAATAGAAATCTGTATCTGTTTTTGCGATGACTTGACCGAGCTATGTACATTCAAGGTCAGAAATATATGTACCTACCTAGCAAGTAGGTACCAGGGCGTCAAAAACATCTTAAGAACTCTATGCCACTAACCATATAGCTGGCGTTTCCAATAATTTGACGCGATGGTCAGATAGATATTTATGTATTCGACTGTACCTAATTCACGCTTCACTCACCCTCCGGGTTGACGAAAGAAAATGTTCACTCCAAGCCACACTGTTTGTTTGATACACAAAAATTACACTGGCAACACCAGTGGAGTCAGTCTGCCTAACGAACCGCCATGAGCGTGTGCTGTTTTGTACTTAAAAATAATTTACTGTTTGTTTCACTCAAATAAAGTGTTTTAACATAATAACGTTGCATATTTCCTACAAGTGGTCCATCGAACGGATATTTTCAGTGAAACAGTGCTTGGAAGTGTAATTTGTGGTGCGGTGTGCTCCCGAAGCTAACCTAACTGTTACAAACACAAAACTTTATCAGTGAAATTAAAACTAAAAGTGAATTATTAGTCAAAATACGGGTATTTCTATTTTTCTTTGTGCCCGGTTGGGAAGTTGTGGACAGAGACTTGAAATTGAAATGCTCACATACGGTTCGGCACGACTCGTATCTTAACGTAAAACTCACTCAAAATTCACTCAACTCAATCGTGTTGGGCGAGAAACGCGAAGCAAGCGAGAACGTAGAGTACCGCACTCGAACCCGTAGTTACGCTTCAAAATGTCAGAATGACAATCAAGTGAAAGATCCGCGACGCGTCAATCGATTAATCGAAAGTCTGTTGATTTATAAAGTTCTGTTAATTGCAAATATACTTTTAATCCAAAAGAAAGCGTACAGAAAAAATGACGGGCGAAACAGAGGAGGAGTTAAAGCGGCTGCGTGCAGCAGCAGGCCAATGTAAGGCGCAAGTTACACGGGTCGAAAAATATATACTGGCAAATGAAACAGACATCACAGCGTCCACCCTACAAATAATGTCAAAACGTGTTACGGGTTTGGAGAAAACGTTGGAGCAATACAAAGAAATACAACTCAAAATAAACATAATAGAAAATAAAACAGATGAAGCGGATTTCATGGCCAATGACTTAGAAGACCGATACTATCAGCTTTGTGCTAAATTCGCTGACATTACGACTGTTACAAATACATCAACACCAACACAGGGTCAGCGCATGGCATCCAGCAAGCTGCCACATCTGGAACTACCAACATACACAGGCCAGGATATAACAAAATACAAGCCCTTCATGGAATTGTTTTCAGCAATTATTGACTGTGACGCCTCTTTAGCTCCAGTTCAAAAGTTATATTACCTGAAAACCCATCTTAAAAAGGAAGCTGCAGCCCTGATAGAAGGACTCCCTCTATGTGACAGCTCCTATCAAGAAGCAAGAAAGCTTTTAAATGACAGATATGACAACCCTGCAGTGCTAATAACAAGCCATGTGAACCAGATTTTAGACTATCCAAGTATAGCAAAGGGAACTGCTGCAAACCTCCGTGACTTTGTATCTCATGTGCGCCAACATCTAAGTGCGTTGAAAAACATGGAACAAGATACAGATGCCTGGAATATGCTGCTACTACCAATTCTGATGCGCAAGTTGGATCAGTTCAGTGCAAGACAATATCATATGGATCGTAAAAAGGAAAATTTACCTACTGTGTCAGGTTTGCTGTCATATTTGGAAGAAAGAGCATCCAGTTTTGAGGAGAGTCAGAAGCAGGTATCAGTCAAAAGGCCTTTTGAAAATTCACAGGTATCAATGCCAAATATTGTGAAACAAAAAATTATAAAATGTGTATACTGTCAAAATGACAACCACAAACTGTTTGCATGTCCAACCTTTAAGTTGGCTTCAATAAGTGATAGAATAACCTTTGTGCAAGCAAACAGTTTGTGTTTAATATGCATGAACAAGCACAACAAGAAATGTATTTTAAAATTAAAATGTGCTACATGCAAGTCAAAAGAGCACAATTCTCTCCTTCATTTAAATGAGGAGATTAAAGAAATCAAGCAGGATTCTATTGACAAAGTCAATATGCATAGTAGCTTGCCTCACTGCACTGTTCTTTTGCCAACAACCAAAATAAGAATTTTAGGTGCGGATGGTACTCACATATTGGCTAGAGGACTACTCGACACGGGTAGTCAGTCATCGTTTATCACTCAAAGTTTGGTAGAAAAATTAAAAATAAAAAATGTTCTTAAAAAGGACCTAAATATTGTGACATTGGGGCAAAAGAGCAGTCCAGTGCAGCAGGCCGTTCTTATTAAGATTAGTAACTTTGATGACTCATATAAAGAAAATGTGCTATGTTCAATTGTTAACAAAATAACATGTCCTTTGCCGCAACAACATGTTGTCATGAATAGCATTTTGCCTCCCAGCTTGATCCTTGCAGATGACGGGTTCAATGACCCAGGTGAGATTGATGTGCTACTGTCAGCTGATGTATTCTTTAATTGTATTGTACCGGGACAATATAAAATTGAAAATGGGCCATTATTAATGAATACTAAATTTGGTTGGGTAGTATCAGGGAAGGTTAACAATGCATGTATGAATGTTACTAACAACTGTGCTGTTACCTTACAATGCTCATTTAGCGAGCAAAATTCTCTTTCACAATTGGTAGAAAGGTTTTGGGAGACAGAAGCTGCGCCATTGATTGCTGAAAAAGAAATAATCCATAAGGACAATGCAGTCATTAGCGAAGAAGAAATATGCGAAGCAACCTTTAAAGCATCAACAACCTTAACAAATGGTAAGTTTCAAGTACAGTTACCTATTAAACAACCAATGGAATCCTTGCAGTTAGGAAATTCATTTTCTATTGCCTATCAAAGACTGGAACAATTACATAAAAGGCTCTCTAATGATCCAGATTTATTGTGTCAGTATTCCAAAGTCATAAAGGGCTACATAGACATGGGTCATGCAAAATTGTATGACATAAACAATAGCAAAATACCATTTGAGGACCTCTATTTCTTGTCTCACCATGCAGTAATACGTATGGATAAAAAGACAACTAAAGTTAGAGCCGTGTTTGATGGAAGTGCTAAAACAAATGCCAATACTTCATTAAATGATGTTTTATACAACGGCAAAATCTATCAAAAAGATCTCTTTGACATACTGCTAAAGTTTAGGACTTATGAGTATGTATTTATCACCGACATTAAAAATATGTTCAGAAGCATAGATTTACACCCTTCGCAAAGACATCTTCAGAATATTCTCTGGAAAGATAATCCAGCTGACCCCACCATGTGTTTACAGCTCAGTACGGTGACATTTGGCCTGAAAAGCTCCAGTTACTTGGCGACACGGTGCTTGAAGATGCTGGCAGACCAGAATGAGAAGGAGTATCCACTAGCAGCCAAGGTTTTGAGAGAGAACACGTATGTAGACGATATTTTATCGGGCTCTACTACTTCTCTTCAACATGCCATTGAGGTAAGAAATCAAATTATTGCTTTACTAACCAAAGGAAGCTTCGAGTTGCACAAATGGGCCGCCAGCCATCCAGACCTATTACAAGATATACCCGTAACTAAACACCACTTTGACAGTGTTGAATTGCAAGGACAGCATGTTGTGTTAAAAGCTCTGGGAATTTCTTATGACATAAAAGGTGATAACTTCAAAATACATTTTTCAAATGGGCAAGAAAACTTTAAATGGTCTAAAAGATCAGTCTTAAGTTGTATTGGTGGCATGTTTGATCCGCTTGGTATTATTGCACCCATTGTTTTAAAAGGCAAGCTATTCTTACAAATGTTATGGCAAATAAAAAAGGATTGGGATGATACCTTACCTGATGACTTTCTTCAGAACTGGAATGCCTTTTATTCTAAGCTCTCACGAATGGAGCCTATATTGGTCAATAGAAACTTAAAAATTAACAATGCTAATAATGTTCAGTTAATCGGTTTCTGTGATGCTTCACAAGCAGCTTACGGCTGCTGCATCTATGTACGAGCTTGTCATGCTGGGGAAACACATGTAAACTTATTGTGTGCTAAGTCTCGTGTTGCCTCTGCAAAGCAAAAACTAACCATACCAAAACTTGAAATTTCGAGTGCCTGCTTATTGGCTAATCTTATATCAAAGGTTAAAGAAATAATGAATGTCCAAGACATAGTATTGTTCACAGATTCAATGGTGGCCTTAGCCTGGATAAAGGCAAGGTATAACAAACATGATGTTTTTGTAAAAAATAGAGTTCATGAAATAAATAACATAACTTCCTTGGATGCGTGGCATCACATTCCAGGATCTGATAATCCAGCAGACCTAGTCTCCAGGGGAGTTGATCCAGGTATATTGGTCACATCTACACTTTGGTGGCATGGCCCTGAATTTTTAAAAGATAACATATTTACAGTCCACTGCCAAAACTCTATGTGTGATAACAGAGAGTGCCAAAAAGCCTTGAAGCTAGAATTTAATGATTCAACAGGAAACCCTGCCGCTGAGAGTGTGGCTGTGACTTGCAGTGCCTTGGATCAACATGAAACTCTACCAATTTTTGAAAATTGTTCAAATATTTTGCGACTACAACGCATAATTGCGGTAATTTATCGATTTTACAATAATTGTAAAAGCAAAACTAATAAGACTTCACAAAAACCCAGTGACTTACATGTTAAATTAATTTATACTGTAAGTGAGTTACGGCATGCTATGTTAAAAATTGTTTTGTACATTCAGAACAATCACTTTCAAAAGGAATTTGAAAACCTAAAAAAGAATAATTATATTGATGGATCGCTATCTAACCTGTCGCTGTTTATAGATGCAAATAGAGCGCTCAGAGTAGGAGGTAGAGTCGAAAATGCCAATGTTCCTTACAACCAGCGACATCCCCTTTTAATGCCAAGTAATTGCAATGTGACTAAGCTTATCATTGAATATGAGCACAGTATAAATTTACTTCATGGAGGTCCAAAAACAACTTTTTATAATTTATCGTTGAAATACTGGATTGTTGGTGGCATTCGTCAAATAAAAAAAGTGTTGCATAAGTGTATACGTTGCTTTAAGTTGAAAGCAGAAGCCTCTAAGCAACTCATGGGTTCGCTACCTAGTGACAGGGTTAATCGAGCTTCACCATTTCAAACTGTAGGTGTAGACTACTGCGGACCATTTGACATCAAACAATCTAGTATTAGAAAATCGATAATAGCTAAAGGGTATGTGGCTCTATTTGTATGTTTTTGCACAAAAGCAATTCATCTAGAATTGGTATCTGACCTAACGAGTGATGCTTTCTTGGCAGCTCTTAAAAGATTCATAAGCCGCAGAGGGCTCCCTAGTAAGATTTATTGTGATAACGCAACTAATTTCAAGGGTTGTAACAATCAATTAAACGAATTGTATAAAATGTGCAAAGATAAAGACAGTACTTTTAAAATCAGTAACTTTGCATCAGAAAAGGGGGTAGAGTTTAAATATATACCTGCATATTCTCCTACATGGGGGGGCCTTTGGGAGGCCGGGGTACGTAGTTGTAAGCATCATCTACGCCGTGTAATTGGAAAAATCTCACTCACTTATGAAGAATTTCAAACGGTACTAATTCAGGTAGAAGGCGTACTAAACTCACGACCCTTAGCTCCCATAACAAGAGACGGTCATGATTTTTCATGTCTAACACCAGGGCACTTTTTGACAGGTAGACAATTAAATGTGGTCCCAGAATTAGATTGTACCTCTACTCCTACCAACCGATTAAAGCTATGGAAGTTAACCACTCGATGTGTCCAACAGTTTTGGAATGTTTGGACAAAAACTTACTTAAATCAGCTGCAAAGCAAGCCAAAATGGCGGCAGCCACATAAAAACATTGAAACGGGGCAATTAGTACTCATTCGTGAAAATACTGCCCCCCTGACGTGGCCTTTAGCCATAGTGTCTGAAATTTACCCTGGGAAAGATGGTAGAGTTCGCTTGGTTAAATTGCGCCTCCCCAATAAGTCCGAAAAATGTATGGCCATAAATAAAATTTCCTTACTACCATTTTATGATGATGAGTAACACTTCAGATCACAACCACTCACAGCTTAAAAAATAATTTTAGTTTTTAATATAGCATGCAGGTAATAAGTAAAACCTTAATAGAAATATTGTAGAATTATAATAAGTAGAGATGGAAATGATGTAAAAGAATTCAATATATTTATGTACTTTCTTGTTAACAATGCAATGTTAACATAAATAAATTAAAACTAAGTAGTAGCTATGACTATGTCTAAAACCTGTATCTTAAACTTAAAGTAAAATTACAACTATATACAACTAGTTACATTTAAAAATGCTACCACCCATATCTTAAACTTAAAGTAAACTTACAACTATGTACAATTAGTTATATTTGAAATAGCATTTAACACCTTAATAAAGAAAGAAAATTAAAAAACGGGTACTTACCTTGTTACCCTAGCTGTATTCACCTTGTCACATTATCTGTATACTTACCTTTTAGTCAACTAATTTACCTATTATGACAGAAGATATGCAATTACCTATACCTAAAAATAATTTCAATCACTAACAGAGAGGTTTATTTGTCTGTTAAGATTAAATAGCTAGAATTCCTTACTTTGCCTTAAATAGTCATTAAGTAAACTATTTTTTAACTAACTTGAAATTGTTTCCAAAAGGGGATATTTTATTTCATTATTATGTTAATAAACTATATTATAAGTTTGATTCCCCCGGGAACTTGTTTGATACACAAAAATTACACTGGCAACACCAGTGGAGTCAGTCTGCCTAACGAACCGCCATGAGCGTGTGCTGTTTTGTACTTAAAAATAATTTACTGTTTGTTTCACTCAAATAAAGTGTTTTAACATAATAACGTTGCATATTTCCTTCACTGTTAGTTACAAGCCTTCTAGGCACGAAGTAGTTATTAGACGTTGAGATTATGAATGCTATGATACCTACATGAAATCCGTAATTATCTATTAAAAACATTTACTTAAACGCCAAGCAACACTCACAGAAATCATTGTTGCAACTACAAGATAAATCAAAAACATTTCCTCTATTGTTTGATTAGTACAAATCATGATTCCAATTTCAATGAAACTTCGCCTCGCAAGAATTTACAAGACAAAGGCAAGCAAGCACGAGCACGCGGCACGGGCAAGACACGGACACGGGCATAAATACAAACTGTGGCACATAATATAACGAGTATAGGGGGCCAATTTAACAGACTTATTGTCTCCGAGCGGCTACAATGCAGACATGGAGCGAGGCAAAACGAGCACGGCGCGGAGGAGTCCCCTGACTGCCGATACGAAACAATGGTATTTAATCACCGATGATAAATGCTGTATTCAACCACGTTTTTTAACGATACAGCCGTATTGTTTTGGCGGGAGCTTACCGTTGGATACGAAGATAACTCGCGGCTGAGAGTGGCTTAGCTGACAAATTGGAATAAAAGGAATATTTATTCCTGTTCAGGTCGTGCAACTTCGGACCTGGGATCTCGCGAATTATGGATGTGCCCGCTGGATTCCTGGCTCGGAGGCGTTCGTGTGTTATTGGGAATTGATAGGGATTGATCTGACGTTTTAAGAAGACAACTTATGACCGCGCTGAGCAATTCTTTGGTGTGAAATCGTTTTGTTGAAAGCGTCACTTTACCCTCCTCATATTCGTTCACACTATCACCATTTAAAATATGTATGTAATAATAATTTTGGAGCTGTCAATAACAGCAAGAGAAGATATATTGTTGCTAATATACAACTGAGGCCATACCAGCTGACGCAATTGAAATTACAAGCGCACTTACCATTTTTTTCTATCAAACTGTACAGGATGAAAGTAGAAAGAGATGGTGAATGTGATCACGAATGCCCTCGTGGTAGAAAATACAGCATCTGGTTTCCGTTTTACTTTCATCCTATAAAGATTGCAGCGCAATCTCGAACTAAAGGTCCTTATTAAAAAAAGCCATTTTTTAAATCCTTAATATTTTATATATTTGTACTTTTATAATGATGCCCAAATAAATAGGATCTTCCAAGCAAAACCTCATGCCAGTAACAGTAAAATGCAAACCCTGAATCCATACGAAGCGTACTTACGAGTGCCACAGATTTACATAAATCACGATATTTTGTTGAAATAATGCGAAGAAAGCTTCGGGAAGGTTCGGAGGCGATCGTAAATTTGTGCAGGCTAACAGCATGATGCCGATCGGAACTTAAGACGACGGATAGACCAGACTTATGATTTACAACGGCGTGGTTTTCGAACAAGATCTGTGATTCTATTTTGCAATTGTTCGACAGGACATCGATGTTTGTACGAATATGTACGTGGCTATATAGACTAAAGTACAAGAGTAAAAGTAGGGGAGCCCGAGAGGATAAATGGGGATTTACTCGAGCGTCGCGGGGACCTATTAAATTTCGCAGATGGTATAAAAAAATTGTATAATGTACACATGTTTTTCGGTAGGAAGAGCATCTACAGGATTTGAAAAAACAGAATCACGTGAAGATACTAGAGCACAACAGATATTCAAGGATGTTATGTGGACCCTAACACAATTCAAATTCATAAAACTATCGATTTGGATGTGAAGCAGGCTCGCAGTGGCTTTAGAAAAATACAAAAAATCGTAGTTTTGTAATTAAAGCTTGAACGTAAGATTTTGATACAAACGTTTCGGTTCGGCTTAATATCATGATTGTGCTGATCTTTAATCTGATAATTATTTTTAGGTGGTTTCTAAATCTGACGGCTTGAAAACGAATGCAGTTTATCTTAATGCAAGGCTAGCGTAATAACTAGAGACTTCAATGTATACTTAATAAAATTTAGTCAATTACTAAACTTTTTATTTCGGCTTTTTAACTTAATCCTAACGATAACCATGGGATATTACTCAGAATTTTCACGAACTGATCACTATGACCGCTATAACCATAAATAGTCAAAATAAAATTAAGAAATTACGGAGGTTCACACACAAAAAACGAGTCCTGGATGAGAAGATGAGAGAGAAATGGATAGTTTATATTTTAATAAAAATAAAAATAAATATCACGGGACAAGTCACACCAATTGACCTAGTCCCAAACTAAGCAAAGCTTGTACTATGGGTACTAGACAACGGATAAACATACTTATATAGATAAATACATAATTAAATACATATTAAACATCCAAGACTCGAGCACAAACATTCGTATTTTTCACACAAATATCTGCCCCGACCGGGAAACGAACCCGGGACCTCAAGCTTCGTAATCAGGTTCTCTAACAACTAGGCTATCCGGCCGTCTTTTTTCCGTTATTCTTGAATAATTTTTTCAAAAAAATATAAACAAACTCGCTGATGTACGTCAACGTTTTCATTGCAATTTTGTGATTCTCTTACTCCTTTGCATCACGCTCAAATCGTTAGGTTGTTGAAATGCACACTTTTTAACATTGTAATAAAATAAGCCACCGTACCATAATCTGACGCGCTCGAGTATTTCCACATAAGCAGAACTTCTTTACTGTTCAGATAGATTGCCCTAGATGCGAGGCTTTATACAGGAGGCTAGGATTTGGTGGAGGTCTCCACCTCGTATATCGATATGTTAATGCTCGAATAAATCCCAAAATCCCCTATTCGGCTCCCTGACTACAAGTATCCGTCTGGTATGAAAACAATACGTAAAATATAATAAATATACATTGAAAATATCCGACGATACTTTACGATGATGATGATCTGTTCCTTGATCTAAACTTGCATCAAGAAAACTTTATCGAATTTTTTATATCACTCTACAAGAATAATTATTGCAAGGATCACAGGGATCTTACATAGTAAAATGACTAGCACAGTGCTTAACTAATACTTAATATAAAATTAAGTTTAAGAAATTGTATATTTAACTTTCATTAGCAAAGAATCTTAACAATGCATCCACGATTCAATACCGAGAAATAACAGATGAACTAAAACGACTGAGTTGCCTGCATAATGGGTTTCAAAATATTAAAAAGATCATGTAAAAATATGCCAAAAATAGACAATTCAAAGCACGCATTGAATAATAGCGTCTCAAAACTGGCACTAGCGGTGTGCGACGCCGCGGATGCCGGCCCAATCTGCAAAAACAATTATGTCGATGTGGAATGTTGTATTTTGTATTTGTCGTTTCTGTGTCTTCGTCGTTTTGGTCTCTAGACGCCGGTGGTGCTGGTATAATGCGTGCCGATAAATATTTATGCAATTTATTCATATTTGAGCCGGTGAGTGGAGCGGTAGCTGGGATCTCGTAGACATACATGGGTTCGATTATAGCTTGAATTTAAAAATTAGTAACCTGTTTTTTAAACACGTTTCCGTTTGTTGTGACGTTAGCAAATTCGTAATAATAAATATCCATAAGTTAGTTCAGTAATGTGAATATTAAAAAAAAAACAATTCTACCTAATCTTACTTCTTGCCAGATTCTGCCTTCATTGATTTAAGATTCTAAAATATCTTATAAATAAATTAACATTTGATATAAAAGGGCGAAATACACACATCATTTTTATTCCTAACAAGCTAGATAATTTTGTTTTATAAGGTTTTCGTGAAACTTTTTTTATCAGTTATTTTTTCGTCATGGGGAAATTGAGGAAGATCATTATCAGTAGTAAGTAGTATAAGACTCCTTTATATCAAATTGTGGATAAAATATAGATTTCTATTGAGTGCTTGAGTGAAGCTACCATTTATGAATTCTGGCGCAAGCGAATATCAAAAACGAAAACAAGGACACTAAGGAGATACAATAGGAGTCGGTATCAAATGGAGGATTGCCGAATCTGGCATCTGTGTGTAGGCGATCTGTGGATCAGTGTTGCCATAAATACGCGGGCAAAAAGGCGGGAATGCGGAGGTTTCGGCGCGCCCGGCGGTCTCGACGGCGGCGCGTGACGGTTTTTCCTTTCGAATTCACCTTTGGAACACTGTGTTATTGTTATTTGGTTTACAAATATGTATCTACTTTTGTTTTTAATAATATCTTGAATTTCATCAGTTATGACTATGAGCGAACATTTGGGCACTACGTAACCCTGGGCTAACACTTAACTCGGAGTTGCATTTTTATTCAGGGGCCTGTTGCATAACAAAGTACATTTTATATTACAAGCGGAACTCTTATTCTAGTTAATATAACTGAAGCGAGAGTTCCGCTTGTAATATTAGTTGCACTTTGTATGCAACAGGCCCCAGGTCCGTGAAAATCCGCCTAAATATGACAACTTAGGTACATATCTCCTTCTAATATATAAAAATCTCGTGTCACGATGTTTGTTATAAAACCTCAGAAACGGCTTGAGAGATTTTTTAACATTTTTTTTTTCTATATTTGGTAGGTCAGAGGGTCGTAGGCTATTTTTTACATGCATACCTAGGTGATATATGGCAAAACAACGTTTGCGGGGCCAGCTAGTCTTCTAATATGAAAATAAAATATGTAAAAATCTAAAAATATAAAACTTCTAATATTTAACGACCGCTTTAGCCTAGTTGGTAGTGACCCTGCCTACGAAGCAAGAGGTCCTGGGTTCAAATCCCGGTAAGGACATTTATTTGTGTGATGAGCACGAATTATTGTTCCTGAGTTATGGATGTTTTCTATGTATTTAAGTATTTATTTATCTATATAAGTATGTTTATCGTCATCTAGTACCCATAGTACAAGTTTTGCTTAGTTTGGGACTAGGTCGATTTGTGTAAGATTGTCCCCTAATATTTATTTATTTATTTATTTATTTATTTATATATATTTTTTTAATTTTTCATATATAAAAATCTCGTGTCATGGTGTTTGTGATCGAACTCCTCCGAAACGGCTTGATCGATTTTTATCAAATTTTTTGTCTATATTTGCTAGTCTGAGAATAAGTCGTAGGTAAGCGGTTTTCAATACCCCTTTTTTAGAACTTTTAATAAGGTAAGCAATAACTGTAATTATTACTACATGTTTTTAGTTGGACAAGCCGTTAGGGGGTTATTGCCATAGTCGCCACGCTTGGCAGGCGGATGACACGGGACCGATCTGTTTGGCGAGCCTTAGGGAGGCCTATGTTCAGCAGTGGACGTCCCTCGGCTGAAATTATGATGATGATGAGTTCTGTCTGAATGTGATTCCTTCTGGATCCAGCTCATAATCTACGTTATAAGGGTAAGTAAAGCGATGGAAAAAAGTTAAATGCTCATTGATTAAGTCCTGTGCTTTTAATAATGGAAGTCCTTATTAATTAAGTAACTAGTATACTAAATGTGAGTCCTCCTGGATCCAGCTTCGTAATCTACAGTAGAAGCAAGTAGAGCGATGAAAAAAAGTAGTAATGCTCATTGTGTAAGTCCTGTCCTTTTAACCTTTTCAACGCCAACCACGGATATACAGGGTTATTTGTAATTCACTAGCATCCTTTTAACCCTAAACTCCTACCACTAAAACAAATGTTTTTTGTTTTACGGCTTTTGTCATAACTAAATATTTTTGGTGTAATAACGTTTTGAAAATTTGAGATTAGGTACCTCTTATTTTTACGATACTCTGTGTATTTATTTTGTATGGGAAAAAAAGTGCTTCATTTTAAAAAGTCGTAAAACAAAAAACATTTGTTTGAGTGATAGGAATTCAGGGTTAAGAGGATGTCATTGAATTACAAATAACCCTGTATGCGTCACAAAGTAGAACGTCAAAGTAATATTCACGCAATGACATAAGGTTTAAAGTAACTTTACGTTTTGGCTAGGCTAATTTGTCGAGTAACTACGTATCGTATATAGTACTCTTCATCATCAAGATCATTTCTGCCGTAGGACATAGGCCTCCGTCATTGATACCCAATCGTAACGGTTGGAAACGGCTTACCAGATCATCCATCCATCTCGTCGGTGGACGTCCCACGCTTCGCCTGCCAGTCCGTTACTACTAAATGACTATATGTATGTAACTAATACTAAATGTATCTAATTCCTAGGACCAAGCTTTTTTAAGATCTGTTTTAGAAGGGTAAGTAGAGCGATGAACGGATAGACTACATTTCGTACAAATGTAGAGGAATCGCGAACATTCCGTGGCTCGTTTGCGTGTCTAAGTAAAACATGCGAGCGTGCAAGCGGCGCGGGCGCAGTATCTGATCCGCGCACGTGACGGCACGCCCCGCGCTTTAAAGCCTGTTCATCTTAACTTCTGCAAAGTTTCTGAACCAAAAATTTAGTATTTTTCATCACAACAGTTCTGTTCTTCGGTAAAATAAAACAATTGACGGTAGTGACACTGATAGGTTTTTCATCAGAGATATAGTAAACTTAGTGCTATGGATGCATATTTTGATACCCATCAATCATATTCATTGATCCACATAGCAGCAATTAAAATTCGAATGGATATTGGATTAAAGAAAACTGATCAACTTTTACCTACTAAGTACATACATACACGCAAATAAACATATTTCGTTTCATTTCACATACATATTCCTTGAGGTTCAAAATAGTACATTAAAGCGGCCCCTAAACGATCAATTATATTGCACAATATTGCGAATTGTGCAATATTATTGACCGTTTAGGGTTAATATTGAAGATTGCGCAATGATTGACCGAAAGTTTGAGCGAGTTTAATTTTTATTGCGCCATATTTTTCCATTGCATCGTGTAGGGTCAGTATTGTGCAATATTTTAGTATCCGACTGAACACGAAAACATTGTGCAGTTCGTATTATTGATCAATATAATTGCTCGTTTGGATTCAGAGCGCCTTTCAATGTTATTGTACAATAAAAAGTATTGTACAATGTTATTGTAGGTCTAGGGGCCGCCTAAGAAAGGATTTGTCGAAGTTCACACGGCCTTTTTAGGGTTGCGTAGTCAACTAGGAACCCTTATAGTTTCGCCATGTCTGTCCGTCTGTCTGTCTGTCTGTCTGTCCGCGGCTAAGCTCAGAGATCGTTAGTACTAGAAAGCTGTAATTTTGCATGAATATACATATCAGTCACGCCAACAAAGTGGTAAAATAAAAAATAAAAAAATAATTTTTTTTAGGGTACCTCCCATAGACGTAAAGGGGGGTGGTTTTTTTTTTCTCGACTAATCCTATAGTGTGGGGTATCGTTGGATAGGTCTTTTAAAACCATTGCGGGGTTGCTAACATGATTTTTCTATTCAGTGATCTGTTTGCGAAATATTCAACTTTAAAGTGAACATTTTCATTAAAATCGAGCGTCCCCCCCCCTCTAAAATCTAAACTGTTCGGTGGAAAAATTTGAAAAAATTCAGAATGGTAGTAAATATATCAAATTTACTAGGAAAATTATAGCGGCTAAGATTGCTTGGAAATTATTTGTAGTTTAAGAGTAAATAATAGCCTAAGGTATAAAACATACCTAAACTTGGATGATTCCGTACACATACGAAATCCTTAGAAAAATATTACTTGATTTTTTTGTAATGGCTACGGAACCCTACCTTGTGCGTGCCCGACACGCTCTTGGCCGGTTTTTTTTAATCATTCAGCGTGACAAGGCCGCGAATATTTACAAACTAAGTTGCAATAATTCTGGTATTGCGGTTGTTTATGAACAACACTGGTGCACTTGCTCGTTTGCCTGTTTGTGTGAGTTCGACGGGCAGTTGCACTTTCTTTCTTCAAACATTTATGGGATTTAGTGAAAAACAGTGAAATTTAAGGTTACGATAAGTATATTGTTTACGTCTTATCTCACTTAAATATGAATCATGAATAGAACATCCTCGCGTCTCCACGTATCTAAGTCCACGTCTGCAGTTCACAGACGTGATGCCTGCGCACTGTCTTTCCCGAACTTTGATCTTTGACAATAGAGCAGAGCTGTAATGGTGTGAAACATTGAGTACTCAAGGAGGTACCTACCGCACTAGTTGTGGATTCTATTTTCTAAAACATTTAAGTATAAAACTTTAACGATGATGGTTTCTAGTTCGTTCACTCTTTTTTGTTTCATGAAAGAAGGTTTTGCAAAACTTCTACTGCTTTCTTTTGGCCTTGATTTAATTTGCAACATTCGTATGCACATATACTGGTACATATCTATACTAATATATAAAGCTGAAGAGTTTGTTTGTTTGTTTGTTTGAACGCGCTAATCTCAGGAACTACTACTCCGATTTGAAAAATTCTTTCAGTGTTAGATAGCCCATTTATCGAGGAAGGCTACAGGCTATATATCATCACGCTAACACCAATAGGAGCGGAGCGGAGCGGAAGAATGTTTCCAAATCGGGGGTTTTTGAAGTAAAACTTCTATATCTCGGGATCTACTGCTCCGATTTGAAAAATTCTTTCAGTGTTAGATAGCCCAGTTAGATAGGGCGGGTTGGGAGCGGGTGGGGGGGGCGAGTTGGGAGCAGGTTGGGGGCGGGTTAAGAGCGGGTTGGGGGCGATTCGAGAGCGGGTTGTGGGCGGGTTGGGAGCGGGTGGGGGGGCGAGTTGGGAGCGGGTTGGGGGCGGGTTGGAAGCGGGTTGGGGGCGGGTTGAGAGCGAGTTGGGGGTGGGTTGGGAGCGGGTTGGGGGCGGGTTAGGAGCGAGTTGGGGGTGGGTTGAGAGTGAGTTGGGGGCGGGTTGAGGGCGGGTTGGGAGTGGGTTGGGGGTGGGTTAGGAGCGGGTTGAGAGCGGGTTGGGGCCGGGTTGAGAGCGGGTTGGGGGCGGGTCGGGAGCGGGTTGGGGGCGGGTTGAGAGCGAGTTGCGGGCGGATTGGGGGCGGTTTGGGGGCGGGTTAGGAGCGAGTTGGGGCGGATTGGGAGCGGGTTGGTTTATTATGAAGTTTCACTTCTTCCGGAAGGATCTAAGGAGAGCCATAATTGATGAAAAAGCAAATTGGATAAAAAAATAAGCTGCCCAAATTACTAATTCCACGCGGACGGAGTCGCGGGCAAAAGCTAGTAGGTACATATACTGCTTTCCATATTTTCGTAGCACTTCTTAAAACTCACGCTGTACCTTAAACAAAGCGCTATTGTAATCTGTACTCTTTGTAAACTTGTAGAGGTATACTCCACAGTCTATATTTATTGTGTCTCTTAATTCACTATATCACGATTCATCCTAGACATTATTAATAGCTATGCAAGTTTTCTGACCAACAATCCGCTCCACAGCTCCATACTTCGCGATATTGTAAATTGGTCGCCTAGAATTTGGTATGTCATCGATTGTGATTGCGGGAATATTCGCGTCGCTGCGCCGGCGCGGCGTCGGCGTTAGCAATTGTCGCGCGGACAACGTTTTGCGATAGCATCGTGCCGCGCCGCGGGATCTAGATCGCGGCGTGCGCGGCAAAGACATGCGCGACGGATAAAGTCTTCACCGGCGACATGGCCGCATGTGGTATGCCTTTGAAAAATGCGGAGGTACGGTTCCACTGCTGCCTGAGGATCTGAGAAATGTTTCAATACACAGGTTTTGTGAATTGGTAAACATAAAATTCACATGCAATTGACTTTAAATTGCAAAAGCATTTTTTTTATTTCATTGTGACGATAACCCTCCATCTTTCCTGATGTTAAATGCAGATGATGCTGAAGACGTAGATCAGTGGTTCAGTAACAGCCTACTCATTCTGGCATTAAGTGACAGTGGTAATATCTTGTTACACCAAAAGTCACATTATGTTAATGTGAATACATTGGATTGAGAGCCACTATTTTAGCTTGGGATCAGAATGCTAGAGTGGCGAAACTATTAACGTTATTGTGGCTTAATCTCATAGTTTCTTCCTTAGTCAACACACAAATATTGAGTCGCATCATACCCGTTTCTTCACGCATTTTCTGCACCAACCCGAGTATCTGCTCTACATTAAATCGATTTCCTAATTAAAAATTCACAATAATGTTAATTTACGCATTCTGGATTCCGCAAGCACGTACTCAACAATCGCAAGTGGAACCGACCGCGGCTGCGCGGACCGCTGGCCGGTGCTCGTGCAGGCATCTAGCCCTATGCGCAAGCGCCGAAGTGCAACCATGTGTAATGCATTTTATTATTCTAATGAACTTTGTTCTCGTTTGTCGGCACACGTGATTTACACCCTAAAGTACGCCACATTGGAACCTGCAAATTATAAAGAATTTTCCGCTCGCATCCATTGTTGTCACACGACTTTTTTTTAGTTCCGTTTTTAGCAGAAATGTTTAATTATTTAACGCACGTCACGAGCTTTGTTGTGTTTGAAACAGAAACTCGCCGTTCTCAAAAACACGTTGCAGTGACATGCCGGGTTAGTGACGAAGACTGAGCTTAATTGTTTGCATTGGAATGGCTAAAAAGTGTTTTTGTTCGTTAGACCTCGCACCAGTGGCGTCGCGGCCGCCACGTTCATATGTCTTGGCATCTCTAACCACAATTTGAAACCGATCCTCGTTGTAATAATGCGCGTTCTCGGTTTCTTTGCTCGATTTAACTCGAATGACTTCACGTTAATCGCTGATAACCATTAATTACGAGGCGTTTGCGTTATTGCTCGCCAAATGCCATTGTGATCTCTTTGATGGATACGCCTGAGAGGATCGGGTGTCATGATGTGTTATTGTCAATTTTGTAAGCGTCAGTTTGAAAGGGCATGTTTTTTGTGGCTGGTCGGTCAATTATAAGAACTGAAAATATTAAATGGCTTAAATATAACCTTTTATAACTATACTTGTCAACGCACTGAATTTTGTTGAGGTTTAGTTTAGACATGCAGTCCCAGATTTAGGAGAGAGGGCTGGTAAACCGGAGGCGCCAAAATCATAATATTATTATAATATGATTGAATACTTATACATATAAAAAAAAATCTTTTTCCACCAAGCACCTAGATTGGCTCACCGTCCACGACTCAGAGGCAGAAGTGAGAAAAAGCATATGCAAGCGAAGGGCTACTGAAACACAGGGAAGCTTAAAGTTCCATCTTACAGACTGGCCAAAACCAAAAAGTCGTTTCTGGGAAGCTGCATACGTTTTTATAATAAAATTCCGCAAACAATAACCGACCAAACGGATACAAAATTCAAATCCATTGTGAAGAAAACATTAATATCTAAAAGGCGTACTACTATAAAATTAATGACTATATCATCTGATCTGTATTGGCAATCTCTAGTCTTAAGTAAAAATTTAGTTGTGTTAAATACTTTAGGTGTATGTTATTTAATAACAATGTAGATCTGTTTGAAAAAATATACCTTGTTGAGTTTCTTGCCGGATTCTTCTCAACAGGGTTTTTCCGCACCGGTGGTAGATTCTTCCACGTTCATAATAAAATTGATTCCTAATTCATAAATTTTGACTTTTTTTGAGAAATGCTACTCCCAAGTTTCTGTTATGGTTCAAAAACGCTGGAGAAAGGGGCACCACTGTCATTTCTGCCTCGAATCGAAAAAATCATAGATCCGGGGCTGTAGAAAAATTGAAACGTAGGCACAATTTATAAGCGGAATAAGCAGGCACATTTTACACAGTTATGTAGTTTCATAATAAAGTTAGCATACTTAAAACTGGAAATGATAGTTCGAACCGATTAACGCCATAAACCCAAAATAGAGTCTCACGTTTAAAAAGGTATCGCGCCCATTTTGCCAACTTTTTGTGGATACTATAGGCAGAGGATTAGACTGGTATTTATTAAATTTTATTCAAACACGTTTCAATACCTTTTAAACGTATAATAACTGTTAATTAATAATAATCGATTCTAAGTGAACATGACTAAGCCAGATCGATCATTGATTTTCTAAAAAAAAAGAACGTCGGCACAACCCGTCCCAAATTATAGTGTTTAAACGTTTTTAATGCAACGCTAAGAAATGTGCGTAAAAGTTATAAAAATCGGCTGGAGTTATAATAAATGTAACGCTGCCTTCTGGCGGTCATTACTTAGGCCCGGGCTTGTTATTAAATTCGGGCTTATTTATTTATTTATGAGCATGCTTATTGTATGCGACGGCAACGGCCTCTATCGGTCCGCAGATATGGCGTAGCTTTGTTTGTATTTACATTTCCACGATATTATCATGTATTTTGAGTTTTAGTTTTATCTATTCACTATTCTTTACCCGCGGTTTTGCTTGTGTAAACCATTAGATCTGCCAGTCGAAATGAATTTCCGGGAATTTACTAGATTTTCATTAGAATTATAAAAAAATACATTGTGGCCTTTATTTGCATTGGATAACGTACACCCACGAAAAAGTTCATGTCTCAGTCATGAAAATCTTAACCGCTATAAGTATAACAATACGTGTAGACTTACAAGGAAAGGTACCTACTCAACTTTCCGGCTCCGATTGGATTTATTTTAACATAATGTTAAAGAGTAGTCTAAAATAACACGACACGTATTTGTTTTAGCTGCACAGTCTCAACTTATTTGGAGAAATTGTCCTCCAAAGTGCTGAAAAGTGACTATTTTACCCTTCTTTAGTTTAGACTAAACTTCTGTAGTTTTTTTTTTCAGGCATATTGCTATACCTTGACAAGCTCGTGCGCGGCGCTCGGCGGAACCCCGTCGCAGGGAGCCTCTGCTGTCCTTAACAAGATTGTTTTTAATAAGTGCGGCAAACGCTGACTGCGACAGGGTTCCGCGGAGGGTCGCGCATGAGCTTGTCGGACTATAGTTGTTAGTTTGAGTCAAATAGAGTTACATTTTTAATCCATTTACACGCAGAATTTTATGTGGATATTTTAAAACCATTCTTAAATAGGTACTGATAGCTGGCTTTCTTTTGGCTATTCCCTGAGATGTATCAATTGATATGGCGATGAGCTTTTCGGAATTTATGTGCTAAATTATATTTTAAATTTACCATGAGCTTTACGGTGAAGGACAACATTGTGAGGAAAGCTGTATATAGCCAAGGTCATAATTATATGTAGTGTAGGTACCTACGTTACCAAGGCATCAAAAATATCTATACAACTCTATGCCGTTAACCATAAGGTTGTTGTTTGCATATATTTGACGCGATCGGTGTATAGATATTTATGCCTTTGACTGTACACACCTGAAAATAAATTCAATGGTGTGTGTGAAGTTCCCAATACACACTAGGCCCGCGTGGGAACTACTTTCATTCTGAGAGGCCGCTTGTGCCCTGCAGTGGGACTTATATAGGCTGGGATGATGATGATGATGAAGTTTAAAAAGCCGTCAAAACAAACATGATCAATGAATCTTCCCGAAGTGTCGAAGATCGCAGGCAACATATTTAACGCCTAGGCGTGAACTTTGAAACCGACGCAACGAATTACAGTCCAGACTTAATTACAGACGAGCGGTGATCACATGAAATATCGGTTTGGGAGGAATATTCAAATGTAAGACACAGGTGCTAGGGCCCGCCCCGCCCGCAGGCCTCGACACTTATACGCTCGAATCGACCACTTTGACTGCATTCAACTTTAAAACCTTATTTTCTAATCCTGCTAATATAATAAAACTAGCTGACCCTAAACGTTGTTTTGCCATATATCACATAGGGGTATAAAAAAATAGCCTACGACCTATTCTCAGACCTACCAAATATAGACAAAAAAGTTTCATAAAAATCGGTCAAGCCGTTTCGTGGGAGTTCGATAACAAACACCGTAACACGAGATTTTTATATACATACGAGATTTTTATATATTAGACTAGCTGTTGCCTGCGACTCCGTCCGCGAAGAATAGGGGTATAAAAAATAGCCTACGACCTATTCTCAGACCTGCCGAATTCAGAAAAAAAAGTTTCATAAAAATCGGTCAAGCCGTCTCGGAGGAGTTCGATAACAAACACCGTGACACGAAATTTTTATATATTAGATTAGATTAGAAGATTAGAAGATAAACTTAAATTAAAATAAAATAAATAAAATAAATATTAGGGGACAATCTTACACAAATCGACCTAGTCCCAAACTAAGCAAAGTTTGTACTATGGGTACTAGACGACGATAAACATACTTATATAGATAAATAAATACTTAAATACATAGAAAACATCCATGACTCAGGAAAAAATATTCGTGCTCATCACACAAATAAATGCCCTTACCGGGATTTGAACCCAGGACCTTTTGCTTCGTAGGCAGGGTCACTACCAACTAGGCTAAAGCGGTCGTTCAATTGTATGCCAAAGTTTGTGTTTTTTTATATATATCAACATATCAGCCTATTCATGTACATCACATTGTTGGGCCCAGGTCTCCTCTCATTCTGAGAAAGCTTGGGCTGTAGTTTTCACACGGGCCCACTGCGGATTGGGAACTTCACACGCACCATTGAATTTCTTCACAGGTGTGTGCAGTTTTCCTCAAGATATTTTCCTTCAACGTAAAACTCATGGTGAATTTCGCACGTAAACTCCAAAAAACTCAGAGGTGCGAGTCCAGGCTCGAACCCTCTACCCTCTACTTGAGAGGTCAAACCAGTAGGGTACCCTTTTAGGGTACGGCTTTTCTTGATCGGGATTGGGATTTGCCCATGTAAAATCCCGAACTCTCAACTGCTAACTCTAGACGAGTGAAATTTTTCACGGGTCCTCTTCATGCAACGGACATGAAGACCTCGATATAGTTTTTGGGAATCCCCATGGGGATTTAGTGTTAATCCCCAAAGTTCATCTCATTTGCCAGATAACGGTTCACGCGAATGGGCCTCGAGTAAAATAGCTTAAAATTATATGTACTTATTTAGTTACCACTAGCTGTTGTTCGCGACTCTGTCAGGGTAGAATTCGTTTACTGTTTTAAATTTTCGTGATTTTCACTCATATTTATTATATATTAAACGAGACTTATCACGCAAACAATATTTACCTCGACGTTGAGTCAACTCGTGACCACAGCTGCTGCAATGTGGCCGAAACGTCGAGGTAAATATTGTTTGCGTGATAAGTCCCGTCCCGATTCGTTTATCGCTTTTCCGCGGGAACTTTGCAGTTTTTCAGGATACAAAGCATTCTATAAGTTAATCAGGTTATAAAGTATCTGTGCGCCAATTTTCATGAGAATCCATCAAACCGATATTGCATGATAGAGTAACAAACATCCATACATCCATTTATACAAATACTAGCTGTTGCCCGCGACTCCGTCTGCGAAAAATAGGGGTATAAAAAATAGCCTACGAGACCTACCAAATATAGAGAAAAAAATTGATAAAAACCGGTCGAGCCGTTTCGGAGGAGTTCGATAACAAACACCTAGACACGAGATTTTAATATACGTATTATTAGAAGATTAGTGGGATTGCGTACTCTAGTTATTTATCTAATTAAGTTAGAAAAAGACAATCGCGCCGATCTAAAAACAAAGAAAAAACTGTCCCCGCGATGGTAAAAGTTTCTCGCGAACTGTGCATTTCAGTTGCATGTGATAGGATCTTCTATATGCAAGGAACACAGAACTAAGTTAAGTCCTTCTCGTATCTCGCAGATTTATCTTTAACGTAGTGGTCTCGGGAACATTAGCTCGCGTCTTCGTCTGGTCAGATGCATCGAGCACGAATACTGTTCGCCAATAATTTCATACTCGGCGAGCCTCGATCGAGGAGTCATAGTTGGTATCTGCGGATCCATCTCTCGCCTCTGGCCACGCGCTGCTCGCTAGGTACGGCCCTTATTAAATGCAAAATACGAGTATTACATCTTTACATAAGCGTGATCTCGTTAACATTGCATTACCTGCCAATAACTTAAATGTGTAGATATGTGCGCGCGCGTTTTACGGGAGCTTTTTGAGGCTACTAATCCTAAACCTAATTATCTTAATCCCAACTAATATTATAATTATGCAAATGTGTATTAGTTTAATTTAGTTTATTTATTTAAAAAAACAAAATGACAAGGTTATACAGATAACAGTATTATACGGTAAGCGCCAAATTAGGCTGAGCCTGTATCTTAGCACTCAAAAAAGTTGCTTTGTTTGAGACCGTGCGAAAGACATAGCAATAGTTTTTGGGTTAAATACATTAATTTAATATCATTGAAATATGTATGTCGTTTACTTACTGAGATAAGGTAGAGACATAGCGGTTGTTCATGTGTTCTTTCACTGAACTTTAATAATTATGGTCTCAAAAAAAAGAATACAATATATAATACACAATCAACCAAAAATAAATCATAAATCTAGGACCAGTTACGTTAATTCACAATATTTACTAGCAAATATGACCAAGGTATAGGTTTTTATCCCGGTAAGTTGTAAATATACAATAAATATGAAAGCCTGTGAGTGCCCGCGCGCGCGCGCGTGTGTGTGTGTGTGTGTGTGTGTGTGTGTGTGTGTGTGTGTGTGTGTGTGTGTGTGTGTGTGTGTGTGTGTGTGTGTGTGTGTGTTTCTTTTTTTTTCACGCTAAAACGACTTGACAGAAAATGTACCTATCCTTCGTCTTGATATTAAAGACAAAGTATTAAAATTAACATGTTTCTTCGATCGATAGTTACCTAGGTGTTGTAAACCTAAGTCAATATAAATAGGTTTTAACAGTAATTGCACGTCCACTATGTACCTAAAAGGTATTTAACGTTCGTCTACAGAGTTGGAAGCTCTCAACTAAGTACGTTTACGAGCTTTGAACGGTAACAGTCCAATAAAAGTTAAAGTTTAAAAGGAGTTTTAATAATCGCCTCTTAATTCAGACCTAGACACATCTGAGCATTTCGGACCAAGTTGATTCAGAATTTTATCGAACTAATTATCAGAGTAGGTGGGTATTACAATGTTTAAGTTTATGGTATTTAGTACTTTTTAAGGTAAATATATTTGCACGATAAAATAGTTACTATCACTCTCCTACACTGTATGATGGTTGAGATGTATAGGTATTGTAATTTCGTCAATGGTAATCCTTTAATTTAAAAGCTCTATGAGAGTTTATTATTAAAAGCCTTTATCTTTCATAGAGAGTTTTGCCTTTGTAAAGACATGTAAAACGTATTTTTAACTTAGTAAATATCTATTTTTCTGGAAGCAATCACATTTTAGGGACAAGTTCGCTTTTTTAGTTACAGTACCTACGTAAGATTATTAAATAAAACCGGCCAAGAGCGTGTCGGACACGCCCAAGGTAGGGTTCCGTAGCCATTACGAAAAAATCAAGTAATATTTTTCTAAGGATTTCGTATGTGTACGGAATCATCCAAGTTTAGGTATGTTTTATACCTTAGGCTACTATTTACTCTTAAACTACAAATAATTTCCAAGCAATCTTAGCCGCTATAATTTTCCTAGTAAATTTGATATATTTACTACCCTTCTGAATTTTTTCAAATTTTTCCACCCAACAGTTTAGATTTTAGAGGGGGGGGGACGGCCGATTTTAATGAAAATTTTCACTTTAAAGTTGAATATTTCGCAAACAGATCACTGAATAGAAAAATCATGTTAGCAACCCCGCAATGATTTCAAAAGACCTATCCAACGATACCCCACACTATAGGGTTAGCCGAGAAAAAAAAATCACCCCCACTTTACGTCTATGGGAGGCCCTAAAAAAATTTTTTTACTTTTTTTTATTCAATCACTTTGTCGGCGTGACTGATATATATATTGATGCCAAATTACAGCTTTTTAGTACCCCTTAGCCGCGGACAGACAGACAGACGGACAGACATGGCGAAACTATAAGGGTTCCTAGTTGACTACGGAACCCTAAAAACGGAATTACATCGCTTAATAATTGATTTTGATTTCAATACAATACAATACAATACAATGACTCTTTATTGTACACCAGGAATAGTAAGCAATACAGAAAACAGGTACACAGAGAGTATGTTACAAGGTAAGCAATAGGCGGCCTTATCGCTTAAGAGCGATCTCTTCCAGGCAACCCTTTACCAGACAGAAGGAAGGACTAGTTTACAGCAGGTGGTGCATCAACAGTGGATCAGAAAATTAAAACGCAACAAAAAATAGTACATCTACTCATACATATATCGTACATATAATAAGTACACGTCTAAAACAAATATAAGCATTGGGATAAACAGCCACATATAAATAAATAAACTATAACAAAGCTAATAATTACAAGAAGACAGATAGTACACCTTAAGCATTGATTTAAAGATTGACAGAGATTTTGCCCGTCGTAAGTCAATCGGCAAGGCATTCCACAACCGAATAGCCTGGACAGTATAAGAATAGACATAGAATTTGGAGTTAGAGAGAGGCACGGTAAGGAGAAAGTTTTGAGAGCATCGAATAGAAGTTACGTAGTTAAACCGCTCTTTGAGGTAGCGAGGAGTTGCAGGGTTAAAGAGAATGCCGTAAAGAAGGTGGAGAACGTGAGAGTTACGGCGAAGGCGGATTGGGAGCCACTTGAGCTGTGATCGAAAATTAGAGACATGATCGAACTTACGCAGACCAAAGATAAACCGAATGCATAGATTTTGAATTCGCTCAAGTTTATTAAGCTGCTCTTCTAGGAGATCGGGATAGCAAATGTCAGCATAGTCGAATATAGGGTGCAGCAAAGTTTGAGCAAGCGCAACCTTGGTAGCAAAAGGTAGGAAATTCTGAAGCCGTCTTAAAGATCCCACCGCAGCAAACACCTTCCTGCTCACCTCGCACACATGAGGAGACCATGAGACAGTGCGGTCTAAAATAACACCCAGGCTCTTGACCTGATGCGCAAACGGTATTAGTACTCCGTCGAAAAGCACCGGTGGCAGAGATGCAAAGTCGACTCTTGGCACAAGTTTCGAGCTACCAATAACAATGACCTGGGTCTTTGTCGGGTTAACAATCAGGCCAAATCGTTGGCTCCATTTCAAAATCTTCTTTAGATCCAAGTTAACAGACTCGATAACCAACGGAAGATCGCCAATCACACCCTGAGAGTAGATTTGTAGGTCATCAGCATAAAGGTGATACGAAGAAAGAAGATTACGAGAAATAGAATCTATAAAAATAGAGAATAATAATGGAGACAGCACTCCACCTTGTGGTACACCAGCAAGAGTGTTGCACCAGGAAGATCGAGAATCTTCCGCCTTTATTCTTTGCCGACGACCCACTAAGTAACTACGAAACCATTCAATAACCGCAGGAGATATGTTAAGAGAGCGTAAAATTCCAAGCATAATGTCGAAATCAACAGTGTTGAAAGCATTGCTGAAATCTAATAGAGTTAAAACAGTGAGTTTTCTATTATCCATACCCATTCGGATGTCATCGGTGATCTTCGCAAGTGCGGTTGCCGTACTATGACCAGGACGGAAACCAGACTGAAAAGGATTGAGGAGGTCGTTTCTGTTTAGATATGATGATAACTGTTGATGCACTAGACGCTCCAAAACTTTGGATAGGAAAGGGAGAATAGAAATTGGTCTGTAGTCAGAAAAGGATGACGGACTGGACTTTTTAGGTAGGGGAATAATTTCAGCATCCTTCCATACTACAGGAAATATATTCGATGTAATAGAATTATTAAGTATAGAAGTGATGACGGGAACAACTATATCAAGGAGAGGAAGGATCATATCACGACTTACACTATCAACACCAACAGCGTTTGAAGCGATGGATAATATGCTCTTCTTAACATCACTGTCGGTAAATTGATTGAAATAAAAAGGAGTAGTATCAGAAGTTGGTAATGTTGAAAGATAAGTTAGTGTTTTGTCTTTTTCAGATCCACTGAAAATAGCCGAAGAAGAGAAATGCTGGTTGAGCTGATCAATATTAATACCAGCCGAAATAGATTTTTGCTGAGATTTACCAACTCCTATTGATTTAAGAAATTTCCAAACTTTAGCAGGGTCTCCGTTTTCAACTGCCTCGTGGATATGGCGTCTTTGAGCGTCTCTACAGATAGTGCTACAGCGATTTCGCAAGGCACGATATTTGTCCCTGTTTCTGTCCGAAGAGTCAACCTTGTACCTTACTTTAGCTTGATTCTTCCTTCGAATCAGGGACTTGATATCATCAGTAAGCCAGGGAGCAGGAAGATGCTTCACCTTGATTGGTTTGACCGGAGCGTGCACGTCATAAAGTTTAGTGAGAAGTGAGTTGAAAAGAGCGATTTGATCATCAACCGCGCCAGCTCCGGAGACGGATGCCCAATCGATCTTCATTGCGTCCTCACGAAGCAAGTCAATATTCATTCGACCAAAGTTGCGCTGCAATAGTACATTGTTGTAGAGGCTGGAAAGTAAGCAATAGATGGACGAGTTTGTTTGAGGGCCGACGCGTAGCGGAGGCCCTCGAAAGTACGAGTCCATCTATTGCACTTTTGGCCGAGACTAAACATTGTGGTTTTCACGACTAATGCGAGGAAATCATTATCATCATCATCATCATAATCATCCATCCATCCATCCCGTCCATCCCGTCCATCCTGTCCATCCCGTCCATCCCGTCCATCCGACCATCCGTCCATCCGTCCATCTATCCCGTCTATCCCGTCCATCCATCCATCCCGTCCATCCCGTCCATCCCGTCCATCCGTCCATCCGTCCCGTCCATCCCGTCCATCCCGTCCATCCTGTCCATCCCGTCCATCTGCCCATCCGTCCATTCTGTCCATCCCGTCCATCCTGTCCATCCCGTCCATTCCGTCCATCCATCCCGTCCATCCGTCCATTCCGTCCATCCCGTCCATCCCGTCCATCCGTCCATCCCGTCCATCTGCCCATCCGTCCATTCTGTCCATCCCGTCCAACCCGTCCATCCCGTCCATCCCGTCCATTCCGGCCATACCGTCCATTCCGTCCATCCCATCCATCCGTCCCGTCCATCCCGTCCATCCTGTCCATCCCGTCCAACCCGTCCATCCCGTCCATCCCGTCCATCCCGTCCAACCCGTCTATCCCGTCCAACCCGTCCATCCCGTCCATTCCGTCCATCCGTCCATCCGTCCATCCATCCCGTCCATCCGTCCATTCCGTCCATCCCGTCCATCCGTCCATCCGTCCATCCGTCCATCCGTCCATCCGTCCATCCTAACCATCCCGTCCATCTGTCCATCCGTCCATTCTGTCCATCCCGTCCATCCCGTCCATCCCGTCCATCCGTCCATCCAGTCCGTCTGTCTGTCCGTCCGTCCGTCCGTCCGTCCGTCCATCCATTCATCCATCCATCCATCGCATGCAGCAGACGATTACTGTTGATTGGTCCAATAATGTCGTTTCAGCACGCCAGGAATGAAATTCAGAAATTATCTTTCAAAAAGTCGTATCGTATAATGAAATACATATACTGATACGTCCTGTTTTCGATTAGTGTAACTTTGTTGTCGTGTTTGTGCGCCATAAATGAGTCAGCTGTTAAATGTACATATATAGGCAGTTTTGAGTACTGGATTTAGGTTATCTATGGCCACATTTTCGAGCAGTGTCGTGAAAAAGAACTTTACGTTTAATCCTAGGAGGTCGAATTTTATATGAGAGGTAAATCAAATCATGATAAGAGAAAGCGTCTGCAGAACACTGGCCAGCTTTAGCAACATGACCAGGAGAAGAAGTGATAGATAGGTCTAGAAGAGACGGGGAACAGTTCGGGAAATGATGAGTAGCATTGGATGGGAGAATACTTAGGTTGCAAGCCTCAACAACAGACCTAAGGGATCTAGAGCGGGAATCGTTTTTAAGTAGGCACGTATTAAAATCACCCATTATAATATGGTGCTGAAACGCTGGCATAACATCTTCAAGGAGCTTCTCAAGGGATGCAAAATAATTAACCTGCATAGAGGGGGAATAAAAAACTCCAAGAAGTACCTTCGCGTATGTCAAGGTAATATTAAGAAAAAGATATTCAGAGACGTCGGATGATGAAGACTGAGGTGACATACTGACAATGGAATAGGGGATACAAGAACGAAGATAAATGGCAACCCCCCCACCACCCCTACCAGAGCGATCATTACGTATGAGACGGAAACCAGGTATGGAATAAGAGGTAGATGGAAGGCACGGTTTAAGCCAAGATTCGGAAACAAGTATAGCGTGAAGATTTTTTAAATTAAAACTTAGTAACATGTCGGTGAAATGGGCTGGTATACTTTGCGCGTTAACATGAACTACATTAAAATTGTTCGGAAAACTAGAAAACTCTAAATTAATGGTGTCAAAGAGTGTAGGAGGCAAGGAAGTAAAACTAGTCTCACTGTCAGAGTCTGAAGAGAAGGAAAAATAGTGAGCACTATCTGCGCTGACATCATTCAAATAGGTAATCAATATATAAATGTAAGTAATAAGTAAAATAAAAATTCAAAGCAATTTTGCAACCACCTGCCGGCAGTATACAAAAATTAAAAATTACTAATTAATTATAAAAGCAAGTTTACAAATGTTACAAAGGAAAATAACATAAAATAATGCGTGGAACGAAACGCAGCAATACAGATTTCAATAATTTATTGAATTTCTCAAAGAGGCTTAACAATACAACTTCGCTTATTAATGCTTATTTCGCTTATTGAAGTACCTACTTTATTATCCGGAGAAATTTACTTTCCCGTACGTTCGTAATATATTTTAATGATATGAAAGATACATTTTGAATTTTTACTTAAGTAGGTTTTTATTGCGGAGTCTAAAATACATGACATTGAAAAGACGAATAAACTATAAGCTTAAAGAGATAGAGTACTTAGTCGTACCAAAAGTTGCTATAAAAACAATGTGGGCGTCGTTATGTTGCGGACCATTTCGAAGAGTAAATTGTTTCTAGTTACTACACCTACCCAAATTGTCGGTTGTTCCGATTACCGTGCGTAGGCTACACCTGCCTAGCCTCGAATTTACATAAAATGAAATCGCCCGTGGACGATACGCCACGGAATTCGGAATATCCATAAACGTAGCTGCCAGCATACTGAGGCCCATACTTAAAAACAAAATTAAAGGGGATAGCCGTACGATAATATGAATTAAAAATAATAAAACAAAAAAAAGAGTCACGGATCGCCCCGAGTGAGTTTTTTTAAGTTTTTTCAAGCGAAGCCTGCGAACAGAGTGTACGGCCGATATCTCCTGACAATATCTTTGACGAGTTTTTTATGCTGCATTATTTTTAAATGAACTGATTATAAATGGATGTTGGGCGATTTAACGCCCAATCTAATTAGGTAAATGATATGTGTTTTCGAGAGAAGATCTTTCGAGATAGTGTGTTTGCTATTTATTGATTGATTTTTAATTGGGTGTTGTGATTACGGTCGTGTTTAAACGTTTTTATACTGACTTGTCGCCGGTTTATTTAGGTGAGTACTTTGGTTACACATTGGCATGGTTATATTTCATTAATGCCGTGATTTAGTGGCTTATAACTTTTATAGCTTAGCGTGGCAACCATGTAGCTGGGCACGATTTCAATAAAACGAGGTCTTTCTCACCGAACTATATATGTATGAAATTCAGGTTATTTTAATATGAATTTAATTTCTTTTTGCACACGATATTTAGTAAGAATTCTTTGACTTTTACGACGCAGTATAGCAATGGTAAGTATAAAAGTTTAAAGAACATTAACAATGTCAATGGACCGAATACGTCGGAATATGTTTATATTTTTTTACTTACCCACGCGAGTAACTCATTAAATTCTATTTTTTGTTTGTTCGCTTAGTAAAGAACCTGTTAAAATAATTTAATTTGTTAAGGATTTCTCGTGGTTGAGCTACTTGTCTTGCATCACCGTATTAAAAATATTCTTAATTAGGTCCATTTAGTTACTTAAAAAGTCTCGATTTCAAGTTTTACAACTGCTTATAAACGCAAATGAAGTAAAAGGTTGATATGTTAGGATGAAAACTTTTTGGGGAATATTTCAACAGTTTTTGTTATGTTAAAATACTTATGTATAAAACTTATTCTTATTATTCTGATCACAATTTTCCGGGATAAAAATTATCGTCATTCCCTGGGTCTCAAATTATTTCCATAACAAATTTCATCTAAATCTGTTCTCCAGGCGTGAAGAGGTAACATAATATAGACAGATAGAGTACCTATCTTCGCATTTACTCGTATAACATTAGTAAGGATTAGATGAGCCTGGAACTTGGTGTCGGCAATGAGAAATAAGTAGCAAGTGTTCGTTGGGAATTTTGACTCTTTTTACCCAAAACTGGAGACCAACGTTAATTTCAACAAATTAGATAGGTAGGAATTAGTGACAAGCACATGTACCAAGAAGATTTGGTTTCGGTTTCCGCCGGTTTCGGTCAAAAAATCTAGTTGCATGCAACCGGAAATCGGCTTAAAATTTGGTCGCACCTAATCTCATGGCCAAGAATTGTTGCATGACGATGACGTTTGGATAACTTTGAGGCTTATGTGTGCGGTGGACGCCCGATAGTTTGTGAACTTGGTAGTAATATAACATCGTCATCGTCATCTCGACCTATTTTGTCTCACTGCAGGGCACAGAAGAGTCTCAGAATAAGAGTGCTTGGGCCGTTATTTCCACGCGGGCCCAGTGCGTTTTGGGAACTTCACATACACCATTGAATGTCTTCGCTAATGTGTACAGGTTTCCTCAAGATACTTTTCTTCACCGTAAAGTTCATGGTAAATTTTAAATGTAGATTCGTACAAAAATTCTGTAAAGCTCCAGTTTCACTCAATTCAAACAATGTAGGTAGGAATGTTTGAGAGGCATTACGTTAACCCAGTAAGCTACCGATATTTATTAAGTAACTTCTAATCTATTATATAAACATCTCGTGTCACGGTGTTTGTTATCGAACTCCTTCGAAACGGCTTGACCGATTTTTATGAAACTTTTTTCTCTGTATTCGGGAGGTCTGAGCATAGGTCGTAGGCTATTTTTTATATCCCTATTCCTCACGGACGGAATCGCGGGAAACAGCTAGTTTTTAATATAAAATACTTACGTAAAAACACATTTTTATTAAAAAACTACTTATTACTTTTATTTTACCCATACTGTCAGATATATTTTTATAAGCTTTTTTTTCCTTGCAATGTATTTATGTAGGTAACACGTACGGGTCAAATCTTACAAGTTAAATTTGACCCATCACTTCCCAGTTCCCGATTGAGCTGATAGTTTGCATAAATGTATAAATTGGATAACAATGCAATATTATTATAACATGGAGCTGATCTGATGATAGAACTGGAAGGTGGCCATCGGGACTCTATAATAAAACGACACGACTGCATCGAGTTTGGGCTTGTTTGATTCGTCTTGACGAGTACTTTGGTAACTGGGAGTTTTCAGAAAAAAATGTACCCGTTTTACTTTTGACTTTCGTTTGACACGTGTCTTATTACTTTATGTAGAAGTCATCTGAGTGTCCATCAAATTTTGCCTTAATTATCCTTAATTTTTCATACAAAATTTATTAGTCACTTTTGTGATGTGATGGTCCATACAACATGTATGGTTAACTGCCTCACAAAACTGACAATTAAAAGAGGGAGACTATTTTTATTGCTTAAATCGAGAGTGCTTGTGATTCTGAGTAGAAATAACCCAAAATTTGTTAGGTTTTTCATAAAAAGTACAGGGTACACTTTTTTCTGAAAATGCCCAACTAGGGCCAAAAAATACACTGAACAGAAAAGCTTGTATTGAAAATATATTTTTTAACAAAAACTTCTTTATCGTCCTCTCTGAAATTGTAGTAGGTAGATTTAAAAGTGTTAGGTATTGTGGAATATATCTATATACGACTTACAAAAGTAAAAATCAAATTCTTAAAATTCGTAACGGCACCAGTTGATCTTCAATGATCTTCAAGAAATATCTACCTAGCATCAAGTCTGTATATCAGATTGTGAGCTAGTATGAAATAACCCCGTTTGTCCTAAGAATGGCTTTTATTTGTTATGAATAGATAACTATTTACCTGCTTGCTAAATTTGAAGTCTCTAGTAATTATTGTTACGCAGATAGAGCACCTTTATCCTAAGTGAATATTTCTGCCACATTTCCAATCTCTAGCTTCAATGGTCTGTGCATTGTCTGTTAGTAAAAGCTTGATAGTTCCTTCCTTTTGACACCACTAGTTAAACTGAGCTTAATACTAAATCGAGTTTTAATTTTTCTCACTTTTTTCCAGTAACTGTTGTTGACATGAGCTTGTAGGTACTTAATTGCATAGAAACGATATTAACGAAGAGGACAAAATACTCGCTAAAGAGGAGGATGCGCCAGCGCCATCGGGCACGATCGTGAGCCGATGCGTGTGCGTCGACTGCTGATCAACTCGTCGACGTGGGAACCAGACGAAGAAAGTGGCAAATCTCGTAGATCCATCTGGCGTCCTTGCTCATTGCGGGCACGTCTGTTTCAATAAAAATCCAATGCAATTATAATATAGCGGCCGCTCAGTCTTGCCATTCGTCAGCCCGTAAAAACTTTGAAAAGCTCCCCGAGGGGCGAGAGAGCTCGTCTTCAGCCAACATCATAATTTAACTCCGCAAAAAGTTGTGTCTTAATAAATAAATCAACCGATTTTTTCACCGTCCATAACTTAAAGAAGTCGAAGCGGGAAATCCGATGGAAGTCGAAGGCGAAACTTTTAAAAAAGGAAACTGCTCTTGCGGCGATGGGCCGCGCTGCGATTGGCCGGCCGCGCGGGGGCGGGGGCCGCCGGCGCGTGATTGGCCCGCCGCGAACGCACTGTAGGCGCGTTCATCTCGAAACGCGAACAAATAGATTTTTTTAAACAAAAGCAATTTTCCTATTCTTCTTGTTGGCTCTGTTTGCATAGTTTGTTTTTGCCGTTTCGTTTTGTATTGTTTATTGTGCTCGAGTGCGCGACAATCCACTCCCGGGTAATTCTCAGTGGTATAAACACAAATACGACTCCTCCACTCGCATTGTCGGTCGCACCGGGCCGCAGGGAAATTTGTAAAAACAACAATTGTTAGGAAAAACAAACGCATTGCGAGTTGCATCGAGCCATTGTGGGAGGCGTCGCTGCGATGATAGCTACCTAATTAACTTTGTATCAATACGCAGCTCACAATGGGCAGTAACACTCGAACAATAGCTACACGCTATTCATTATATTTTTTCATGAGACCCGACAAGCTTTGATTTCAGGTAGGATAAAGCATTAAAAACCAATGAATGGCTGTTCCTTCTACGTACGTACTTACTAAACAATCACTAATTAAATGCGTTGTATTTATCTATTGCGCTGTTTGAATCGTATTTAAAGGCGTTATCTTTCATTATTTACAGTTGATAGTTTCACCAGTACGATGCATCTAGGTATAAAAAATAAATGTGAATGGACCTATGAAGGAACCTTGTCCATTCCAAAATTGTTTTGATCGTGACTTTTGGTATCTTTATTGCGACTGGAGAGAATTGGCAGCTTTTATTTAGGAGCTTTCACTATGTAACATTGTACCTATTTGTCGAGACTTGTCCGGCTATTGTTGGACCAAGCAGAAATATTTGGTGAGGAGTGCCAAATTTTACTTACACCTAGTAAGTGGGTCTTTCTTGTTTATGTGGCTCGATGCGTGAACTGTGTACTTATAAACTGAGTATACCGCTAATCAAGAATAGTTTGTAGAATCATTATGATCCAAAACTACTCTTTGCATGGTAAGTCACTTTTATTAAATGGGAGTAGGTGTAAATAATAAGAAAATATATGATGATGATTATGAGTAATATTAAAGGTTAAAGGAAAAATTTAAAATGTTTCGTAATAGTGTCGATTGGTTGATTTAAATTGCCAATCATCATTGAATACTTAGTGGTAAAAGCGTAATAATGAACTAAAAGTGTTAAGAATTTATCTCTAAATTAAGAATCACAAATCTTATAGGTAATATAAGAGTAATAGAAAATTCACGTAAGCTAACGTGCTTCATCTGTAACATAGTTAATTGTCCAAAAATTAGTTATTGTAGAGATTGTGGTTCAAAAATGTTTAAGCGCATTTTACTGGTAAGGTCCGTACCTATACTAGAACCTATCATTATCATCATCCCAGCCTATATACGTCCCACTGTAGGCAAAGACCCCTACCTGAATAAGAGGGCTTCGGCTGTAGTTTCCACGCCGGCTCAGTGTGAATTGGGAACTTCGCAAGCATCTTTGAACTTCCTTGACTGTATGTGAAAATCTTTACGATGTTTTCTTTCACCGTAAAGCTCATGGTACGCGCACATTAATATCATGAGAGACAAAAAATTGGTACGTACACAATATAATTTCTCCTCTTCTTTAGCCCAGCTTATACCTTTGAGAATATCGTGCCAGTTGCATTACATTGCGTGGCCGTAAAGCGAACGAGTTTGAAGTGGTTAATCGATCGCCGCAATCTAAAGCAACTTGCACGATTTACCTTGCAGGTCTAAACTGGAGTTAAATTCAGGAACGGTCCAACACGGTTTGCGAGCGGAAATTCGATCGTTTGCGAGAGGGTATATAGGGATGAACTGCTATTCACGAACGCCAAAATTCACTGGTTTGCGAGAGGTTTGGGCTGAGCTTGGGATGAGCCTTATTTTCCTATTCTATTCTATTCCTAGGCTCATCCCAACCTCAGCAGTGATTTTTGGCGTTCCTGAATAGCAGTTCATCCCTATCCTCTTGCAAACGATCGAATTACCGCTCGCAAACCGTGTTGGGCCGTACCTTAATTTAGCCCCTGGCCTTTATTGTTAGTTCTTTGAATAATTCTCTGGCCGCCATTGACAGCAGCTCGTGAATCTACGACCAAAATAAATACGTACCTAATGCTATCCTTTATATTTTTGTAATTCCGTAATAAAATTGATGCTTGGGCAGTTATAGTTCAGATCTCGTAAAACGCCAGGGTGGCATTATGTCGTGCGCTGCTGGTGTGGAATATGAAATGAACGATTAAAGAGGCTTGACTTTAATCTGTATTAGGGCAGACGTGTTTCGCATGTAGGTAATGAATTTACAGCAGGTGGAACATGGAACATCAAACGTCTAAAGCAAAGTCCAAGGGCATAACACTGTATGACACGTATATAATAATAATAATAATCATGGGACGATTGGCACCCATTGACCTAGTCGCAAACTAAGCAAAGCTTGTACTAAGTATGGGAACTAGACAATGGACAGACATACGTATACGTACTCACAACATAACTATGTCTTCGAATGCGACACTTTGCTGCTAATGTATCTAATTTACACAAGTCACTGACACCACGGGAAAAATTTAGGCAATGGAGTTTGAATTGAGTTGTTATTGCACCGTACCAGTAACTCTAAACTTGTCAATCTACAACAATCATGTGCTAAACCTTACCAACGCCTACAGGGTAAACATCAATCAGTGCACAAGTCAGTCGCGTCACGACAAATCCACATTAGTAGGCGCGGGCGCAGCGCCCGATGTCGCCCGAGAACGCCCGAGAACGCCCGAGATGTTACGAGATTGCGCCCATTTTTCCTCCAAATTGCGCCCTTTGTTATGCAAAGCGCGCGGGCGCCGTGTGCGGGCGCGCAATCGCTCGTTTGTGCCCCGCTCGTGTGACGCGCCTTTATCGTCCATCGCCCGCCGCTACACTTTTTACAATGCAACCATATGACTTTGATTAGAATATTTCATTAGCCCTCGGTCTAGCCGGCTAGCTCATTCTGTTTTTAATTATGTCCCTATTCAGAGCTTGAGCTCGATGGTGGTCGTGGTAAGCTTAAATCTTTAGCAGGAAGTTGCTTAAATCGTCGTGAGAATTGGTATACATACATTTTAATCACATTTTGTAGACTCAAACTTTAAACTATAGTAACTATAAAACTTTCCTTGTTAAATATTATTACATGGCATAAGTTAAGTTTTAATTAAAACCTCCCTTGAAAGTTTATATACCTACTTTGTTGTAAGCTAAGTAATTAATTAGTTACAGCTTAAAGGAATTTTGCGCATGCACAGACAGATAATAATCTCCTCGAACACTCCGATCATCCATTTTATTATGAGTAGGTAATATACCAAATGAGCTCCCATTGATTTTCCTACATTAATTGCTAGTCGAACCACTAACGCCATTTATACCGTTCAGAAACAACCGTATCACTCCTATTTCAACAGCTATAGAGGTTGATACGGCTTCATGTTTTGTTTCTTGTCAGCATTTGCTTTTATTTTATAACATAGCTTGTTTATCATTGATCGTGCCAATGCATCATATTTGTCGAGCGTTTCGTCAGAGGACGGGGACGGATCGCAGATCGAAATCACATTGATAATGAAGCGAATGCATTAACAATATCAGTTGCACTCACTTGTCCCTTTTTATTGATGTATAATAGAAAGAGGAAAGTAATTAACTTTAGTCCAGGAAATACTGTATGTACTTAATAAGACAGGACATTGAAACTACAGCAGCAACTTAGCTTAGAGTTTAATGCAACCTATTTGCTTAACACAGCTATCTTAGTCCACGAAACAGTTTTATCAAGCAGCTTGCATTGCTAATTTCCTCTGGTCTAGGAAATAAAGTGTAGAGAAGGAAACATGCTCGTTGAGGCGGCATCAGATGCCTCAAGGACCGAGCGGGCAAAGATCACGTGAGATTGCCGCAGCCATGTTTTTTGCTTCAAGCTTGCCTTTACACGCTTAAAATGCATTCCATGAGCATAAATTTAAATTTTCTGTTATCGAAATAGTTGCAGAATTTACGAGCGGCTAGGAAATGTTGGCGAATGAGTTATGCGACGGTGGAAATGTTTAAGGAACCTACGCGTGTTTTACATGTCTAATTGCCAAGCAGTGAGAGAAATGCCGAGTTGAAATTAATGCAGATAAATTTATGTTGTGTGAGTGGTAGAAAATAATACTCGTTCCTAGCTCTATGAAAGTTTTCGTTTAAGGTCAGTTTCGTGAAAAACAATTGGAAAGGATTGGACATTAGGTTTCAATTCAACTTAAAAAAACTTACCTATTCCAACTTTTTGATATTTTAATTCTGCTTGAGCCTTAAACCCGTATTAGATTAAGGTGAGGTACAAAGTTCAAGATTTAAGACTCAGCAATTGCATTGAAATTGTGTTTGACTTTTTTTAACTTCATATTTCAATTTTTATTTGTACCAACAATACACTAGCCAACTGGTAAGCGATACTAAACAGAACGCTTCCTAAAATCATCAGAAACGTTTTAATTTTAAATGCAGTTTACTTTAATCAAATAATCATAGTTATTTTGCTCTGCTGAACGCCCAAACCGCAGGGTCACGCGACCAATGCGTTAGCTGCGGTCTGAACAATTGGTAGCAATCTACTTGTCAGCAAGCCATTGGGGAAACAAGGTGTTTTGATCGAATTACATTACACTGACGAGCAATACGACTGACTTTCCATTAAAGACAAAGACAAAGTGATAGTAACCCTTTATTTTTGCTCATTACCATGAGTTTCGAACATTGGTTAAGATTACAATTTTTTTTATTTTATTAAGTAAAACAATTTTGTAGGGCCGTAGTTCGATTGTCATTTTTATTTTTAGGGTTCCGTAGTCAACTAGGAACCCTTATAGTTTCGCCATGTCTGTCCGTCTGTCTGTCTGTCCGCGGCTAAGCTCAGAGATCGTTAGTACTAGAAAGGTGTAATTTGGCATGAATATACATATCAGTCACGCCGACAAAGTGATTGAATAAAAAAAAGTAAAAAAAATTTTTTTAGGGCCTCCCATAGACGTAAAGTGGGGGTGATTTTTTTTCTCGGCTAACCCTATAGTGTGGGGTATCGTTGGATAGGTCTTTTGAAATCATTGCGGGGTTGCTAACATGATTTTTCTATTCAGTGATCTGTTTGCGAAATATTCAACTTTAAAGTGAAAATTTTCATTAAAATCGGCCGTCCCCCCCCCTCTAAAATCTAAACTGTTGGGTGGAAAAATTTGAAAAAATTCAGAAGGGTAGTAAATATATCAAATTTACTAGGAAAATTATAGCGGCTAAGATTGCTTGGAAATTATTTGTAGTTTAAGAGTAAATAGTAGCCTAAGGTATAAAACATACCTAAACTTGGATGATTCCGTACACATACGAAATCCTTAGAAAAATATTACTTGATTTTTTTGTAATGGCTACGGAGCCCTACCTTGTGCGTGTCCGACACGCTCTTGGCCGGTTTTTTATTTCTATAGTATAACTACACCCCAGGCCCGAATTGGGGCCAACAGTATCCTCTCTAACACCACATCAAGCAAATCTTTTCATAATTGACTCGAAGACTGAAGGCCGTGATTAAAGAACAGGATAAATAAAAGCCGATCGCATCCGCTGTCAATAAATTAACGTGATTGGTGCAGTCGACGCGAACTAGATTAAGAGATGAAACGGCAGCTGATTGGCTGGATACCGGGTGTGGGATACTAGTGAGCTACATGTTTAAAGTGACCATTTTTAGGGTTCCGTACCCAAAGGGTCAAAACGGGACCCTTTTACTGAGGCTCCGTTGTCCGTCCGTCCGTCTGTCCGTCTGTCACCAGGCTGTATCTCACGAACTGTGATAGCTAGACAGTTGAATTTTCACAGATGATGTATTTCGGTTGCTGCTATAACAACAAATACTAAACAAAGGGATCCCATAAGGGTTCCGCTTTTTCCTTTCGAGGTGCGGAACCACAAAAACAGAGTAAAATAAATATTTACTCCCATACAACAAACGATATTTTTTTGTCATTTTTATAGATAATGAATGGTACGGAACCCTTCGTGCGCGAGTCCGACTCGCACTTGGCCAGTTTTTTGCTATATGGAGGTCCCTATCTGGACTTGATGGTAGCTTTCTTGAGCATAATTATTACTGAAGATCGTAATTAAGTATGTAAAATCGGATTCAATGGAAGCGGGCACGGACATGTGAAATCTCACCTGTTTGCGATTATAAAGTATTTTTTGTAATAAAAAATTATTACTTATAAATTTAAATTAATAATAAAGCAACACATAAAAACCGATAATAATTATCGAAGTCAGTTAACATAATAATTATATTGTTGTCTTACTTGACATTCCTGTTGAACTGGAGTTTCTGTAACCGCTTCCGTGAATCGATAACACATAAAAAGTATTATTAATAAAAAAAGTTAACACCTCTGATAAGTAGGAAAAATAAACATTACCTATATTGTTTTAACTAGGAACTAATATAATTACGTATGAGTTTGATATCATCGGAATTCGAGAGACTTTTTCCCTGTACCACTACCATGAGTTTACACTAGTTTACGTGACCGTACTCGCTAGCGACGGCGTAAATTATTTGTATGGAGAATTGTACAGCGCCTCTAGCGGTTACTTACGGAAGTACAATTCTCCATACAAATCATTTACGCCGTCGCTAGCGAGTACGGTCACGTAAACTAGTGTAAACTCATGGTAGAGGCCCTGGAAACATATTATGACTATACGGTTGTCAGAAAAAATGAATAATTCTAGCGAAATTGTAATTAGGTACTAAATAAGTACCATTTGAATACATTTACTGGTGTAGACGTCTTGTAAGTAATGCTTGAACCCACGTAAGGTTTCTTAACTTGTTCGTTATCCCTAGTTAACAAAAAAACATGAGTGATTTTTTTAATTTTGTCTGCATCAAATTTTGTCTTAATGTACCAGTGTTTCTTATGGGCTCAGATTACATTTTAATTATGACCTTGTATGCCGTTTGGCTTGGGCTGTAATTCACACACCATTTAAACCTTCGCAGGTGTGTGCAGATTTTATCACGATGCTTTCCTTCACCGTAAATTTAAAATGTATTTTAGCTTCGTACATGAATTCCGAAAAACTCAGAGGTGCGAGCCCGCGCTCGAACCCACGACCCTCTGTTTGAGAGGTCATTGACTAAACCACTAGGTTACCACGACTACTTCTGTGTGTGGTAGTTTTTTTTAATAATCGTGACAACTAGACACCACTTTATTTCCGGCAACATTTTGGATCGATAACGCACTTAAACAAGAATGTGGACGTTTTATAACATTTGTGTTAGAAGATATATATGTGTTAGTTTCCCAATTTGATCATAAACATTTGCTTTCGCTACAGCGGGCTATTGCATCGTCTGTCCGTGCAGTGTTCCATCGCTAATGAATTCGCGTGTAAACCCGCGTCGCCGACATAACCATGGGAATATCACGGAGCGCCCATTTTTGCGACATATCCCTACAGAAATAAGGCCAGAACTAGTACTTATCATCCTCTCGGTAACTGCGTCTCACTTGTTTAGTGAAGGAAGGAAAGAGACGTCAACAGCGAAGTACCTAAGGCGCGGCCGCTAATAGTGACTTTCCAACACGCTTTGTTTTAAATGTTACTGTTGTGTTTTAGGTCGGTTTTGTAAGATAAATCAAAAGCATAGCTTATTTTATCGGTTTTAGCATTTTTAGTTATGCAAAGGCTGCAAAATGTTATCAACTTACCATCCATGTTTAGTAATATGGATCAAAAATTATATGTTTAGATACCTGGGTATTAAATAGTTTATTTCTTAAATAATGACAATAGTTACTAAACAGCAACATTATAACCATTGATCATGGAATCTTCGTATTACTAGATGACAAAAATACTAGTCAGTTAAATGAAACTAATGGAACTTATTAATTGACACCCAAATTATTAAAACAATCAGAAGGTAGGTACAGAACTGATACTTACAGAACAAAATAAGTTATTTTATTTACTACTTTGAAACATCAATTTGTCGACCTATAATTTTATCATTATGCTGATATATCAGCATGCCGACTAAGAAATATACAAAACAACACATCTAGACATGAATAAATTTTCATAGAAAAGACGCTGACTCTACCTCAAATTAAACCATTCTTAGGGTGTTTGTGCACTACAATGAATTTTACTGTCCGGCAGTCCGAGTTTTTACCGGTCCGATATAGCACGCCATTAAATGTATAGGGCGCTTGTGCACTACAATGAATTGTTCTGCCCGGCGGTCCTATACATTTAAGGCATGAAAAAAACGGACCATGAAAACTCAGACTTCCGGACAGTAAAATTCATTGTAGTGCACAAACGCCCTTAAATGTGTAGGACTGCCGGGCAGTAAAATTCATTGTAGTGCACAAGCGCCCTATACATTTAATGGCATGCCATATCGGACCAGTAAAAACTCGGACTGCCGGACAGTAAAATTGACTGTAGTGCACAAACGCCCTCACACGGTGAGGTAACCCGTAATACACAGCCAATCGGTCGTCAAAACACAATGTTACCAATTTCCTAAAACCAACTGCCAGGCTACCAGTTTTCGACTGTTTAACCGACTTACGATAGCGGTTAACAAAAACACGTCTCTCGCGTGAGTTGGAACATTTGCTGGCTCCCCGAACCTTGTACCTACCAGCCAGCTATTAGTTCCCTTCACGAGTCTCGTTACAACCAGTATCGCCACATCTTTGCCCTGGAAGTAACGCTAGTTTTTTGCACACGATAAGCAGATACAACACAATTAAACGATGCCATCGCGAAATCGAAATCGAAAACGTTCGCCATTTTTAAACAGTTATTTGCATCGAAATTGGCTTTTTACACGTCCGGAAAGGATGCGTTTACGCACGCTCGCAACGCATGCCCAATTAAAATCTTGAAATTATAATTATTCACTAATTAAAAATTTACTTGCTTGAGAAATGGAATTAATGTTACTTTCGCATGAATTCGATGGTATCAGCCAATTTCCTTTAATCGTTTTTTGCACAAATATTTGAACAAAGCGTCACAGACCGCACCTTTCAATTTAAAATGGAAGCAAAAACTATTGTTAGTTTGGGAGCATTTGTTGTGAGTGATCCATTTTTCAAACAGCCAACAGGTTATTAAGCAACAGCAATGGGATTTTATTCAGATTCATCAAACCAATTCGAAATCATAATTGATCTGCTGTGTAAAAAATATAGAGGGCTGTTAGGTAGAGTATAGGCGCCAAATGTAGACGGAGTATAGCCGTTCGGTGGCGCAGACGCAGTAGGATGACTGTCCGATCGCGGCCGAAACTCAATTAACGAACGGGCGGGGCGCTTGGAACCAAAACAATACATAACAAAGAATAACCCAGACCAACACATTCGACGGGATCATGTCGTTTACCATACAGTAATTTTTATCTTAATGTAAAAAAAAACACTTCGCTAGAAGAAGCGATAACCCATTAAATACTTTTACTTTGCTACCTAAATACATATAGTTTCGCATAGAAGTAACAATAGTGCATGATTGGTAGCAGAGAAGCAAGGTAACAATATTGTAAATAAAAACGCCTGAATCAACGAATGAAGAAATAACCGTTGGGAGAAAAGTGCTTGAGTGCCGACTACGAAACGGAAAACGCAGCGTTACCACGCCTCCCATTAGGTGTAACATAGGGCATTCTAAGGAGCATTCTAAGGGGGGGCCTTTGTTCACCATAGGACGTCTACCGGCTGATGATGATGACGATGAAAAAGAAAAGCATTGACTGATTAACTGACTGACTCATCAACGCCCAGCCTAAACTCTCAGACCTATAAATCTGTCATTTTTCATAGACGTTCTCCTTATGATGTAGACTCTTACTTTATTTAGACGACCAGATGACCTAGTGGTTAGAGAACCTGACTACAAAGCTTGAGGTCCCGGGTTCGATTCCCGTGTCGGGGCAGATATTTGTATGAAAAATACGAATGTTTGTTCTCGGGTCTTGGGTGTTTAATATGTATTTAAGTATGTATCTATCTATATAAGTATGTTTATCCGTTGCTTAGTACCCATAACACAAGCTTTGGTTAGCTTACTTTGGGACTAGGTCAATTGGTGTGAATTGTCCCGTGATATTTATTTATTATTTATTTAAATGTTTTAATTTGTCACTGTAACTTCTCAAGTACCCACTTCATTTTTCTGAAACAAACTACCCCACCAAAATTAACTTTTATTGTCATATAAAACTACTTTGAATTTTTGTTAATGATAAGGCATATCTGTTACTTAAATTAGACCCAAGGCGTATAGAGATATTAAATTTACCTGTTCATTAATAATTAAATACGGATCTATTATTAATTAATTATTCATGAACAGGTAAATTTTAGTGTTGTACCTAATTATTTCCATGCATTCCAGAGCATCCAGCCAGACGCAACCCTTGCCACAATAATGTAACACTTCATAAGAATCCGAATCTAATAATGAATGATTTGATTCCAACAAATATTTTGCAAAATTCAATCTATCTGGATGCCCATTCCTATATGCCGAAACATGGTCTTTAAAATACACGTGGTTACGATGATTTATTTAGACTTAGATATTTTATTAGTCGATTTATGTAAAGGAAACTACAGGTTTCGGTTTGGTTTAAAATTACTAGCACACGAGGTATTATATCTTCTGGCAACTGCTTTCTCCTAGTATTGCGAGTGTCCATTATCGTCATAATCATCATCATCATTATCATCCCAGCCTATATACTTCCCACTGCAGAGCACAGGCCTCCTCTCAAAATGAGAAGGTTTGGGCCGTAGATCCCGCGTGGGCCCAGTGCGCATTAGGAACTGTGGATAATATGCTACTTACTAAACATTAGATGATCCAATACCAGGACTTGGTCAATGGGTATCAATTGTCCCATATATATTTATTTATTTTATTTACTTATTTTCCTAAATCATGAAAACAGTAAGACGAGCACTGCACATCCATAAGTCTAAGTTTGCTCTCATGCTCTTAACTTAACAATGCTAACTTAATCCTAACTGAACTTAAAGCCAGCGAGCTCTATTCTTCATGTATAACATTGACAATAGGAATTCTCATAATAATATTAAGTTGAAGATTGCAACTAAGACTTTACTTAGTATACCAACCTACAGTGATGTGCGATGACAACTTTAAAGGAATCAACGAACAATAATTTTATTCTAAGAATACAAATCCGACACTTAACAATATTTAATTTTATCTAAATTCTTCTGGGGGAGGTCTATATCCAGCAGTGGACGTCTTTTTGCTGGCGATGATGAAGTAATTTTAAAATGAGATCTTGTCTAGTACAATTAAGATAAATTAAAAGAACAGTACCAACTTAACTCGAATTTATAAAAAATATGGTAAAATATTTTGTGATATAAAATAAATTGCTTCGAATAAGCGCGTAATAAGTTTGCCAAGCTTTACGATAATATTTTTAAAATCTTCATTCGTAGGTAAAGTATTTCGTTTCCGTCAAAAACTCATTGAAGCTGAAGTTGCATCATATCCTAGCTTTAAATTTATATCCGACCTCTCCTCGTACTTCATGGATGATCCTAAGTTTCGTTCGCAGTTGCCTGAAATTCCGAAACTGAGGCGAGCGGGTGGGTTCAGTTGCCACTTTTCCGTTTCAATAATAATTTCACGAGCGATGGCGCGCCGACAGTGGCGAGTGGCACAGTACACAGATTGCTGGTGAACTCCAGTAAATACATGAAACGGTTTACCATCATTTCATAAACAATATTTCATAAATGATTATTTTACAAACAATGATTCACAAACTATTAATTTCTCCTCAAAATGCTATGTTTATGAAATTTGTTCTAACCTAGCTTAACCTTCCACAAAAATCCGGCTAGTTCGAGCACTTGTATTCCCCATATTCTTGTACGCCGCAGAAACGTGGACCCTGCGGGAAGTAGAGAAGAAGAAGATAGACGCCCTAGAGATGTGGTGCTGGAGGAGAATGCTCGGAGTATCGTGGACTGAATTCCGTACCAACGAGGCTATACTTCGAGAACTCGTCATCAAGCAGCGTTTATCATCCTTGGTTCAATCTCGTATCCTCACCTTTTTTGGTCACGTATGCCGCCGAGGCGAGGTGGCTATTGAGCGACTTGTGGTCTAGGGAAAGGTTGAGGGTACCAGGCCACGAGGAAGATCGCCTATGAGGTGGAGTGACCAAATAAAAGCGGCAGTAAATGGCTCATCATCACTACATGAATGTACGAGGAAGGCGGCCATCAAAGAGGAGTGGCGGCGTGTTGTGAAGCTTGCCACCAACACCTGAAGTGATGACCACGACCACTCTGTCAAGAGTGATACCGACAAAGAAGAAGAAGAGCTTAACCTTTTCTTTTGGCATGTTTATTAAACGTTCTTTTACCACACGTTACTTTGCCAACTGTCACGAATGACTAATGAGTAAATTGTCAAATAATTATTTATAATATTATTATGATGTTTTTTTTTAATTAATGAAATAGTCTAAAGAACTATTTGTAAAACAATATTTTACTAATTTTACTAATAAAATGAAACGTTTTTTTTATGAAATGCTTGGATAAGCATTAAATACTTTTAAGTATTTACGGGTGCTAAGTCCTCTCAATCTGAAAGGACGCCTCTGCGCAATAGCGTGCAGTTAGTCAATGGTGCCTATCTTGCTGCTGATGGTGGTGCATCTGTCAGTGCCAACTAGCAGATGACTATCCTATTTACTTCACGCCATTGCCTTTTCCCAGCTGTGGGACGTATATTAGCTCAATAATAGCGATGGCAACGTCTGGACAGTAAAAATGCAGGCAAAAATAAAATGGAAATGTATTGGCACTTATATTTTGAGTTTTAATTTGAGAAATTATGACGTAAATATACACTCGTAAAATGGTTTAAAATCAGATGGAAGATACGTGACGTGTTGCAAAGAGTGTAAAAAAACAAGCAATTCTAGCTCAAAAATACTTTTTGAAGCAAGCTGAATTAAGGCAATAAGTTTCACTAATTAGTATTAGTATGTCTATTCTAACATACCTTTATTTACAATGTGTTAGCACTTAGAAGTACCATTTTGAATTAACTAGTATGCTGACTTGTGAAGGCCGACTACGTGGAGACAATTCTCGAAACGCAGGCTGTTTTAACATAGTATTCATTCATATTATCTTACATCTGTGGCAGATTTTTGGTGAAGCCGTTGATAAAATTAACCCTCACCACACCAAGCAGTTCCGTATTGCTCAAAAAGTTTCGATGTCTCAAGGGTTTCTCGCTTGTCTTGTGGCGTAGTACTGTTTTCAAGAGGCAACTGCGCCGCGTGGAGAGGCGTCGCATCGCTGAATATCGCTATCGCTACAACAATGACTTTCTGGCTGGCTGGCGATCTTCTTTCAAACGTAATTCGCATTTTTCACGACCCGCTCCGTCCGGCCCGCACGAGTAGATATGCCCCACACGGAATATATTCTAAACGGAAAACAAAGGACGACAATAGAAACGTACCATCGTTTTCGAGGCCTTTCAAAACGTCCGGACGTTAAAATAAATAAATAGTAAAAATTCCGTGTCACGGTGTTTGTGGTCGCACTCCTCCGAAACGACTCGACCGATTTTTAACCGACTTATTGTATTTTATGACTTTTGTTGTAATTTTGGTAGGTATGAGAATAAGTCGTAAAGTTTTATCCTCCTACCCCCACTCTAAATTTTTTAATCGCAATGGTATGGCAGAACAGCATTTGTCGGGTCAGGTAGTAAATAAATTATTATTAAGGTCAATTTTTAGCTAGGTCATTTTGCGTTCGTAAAATACGTCATTGTGCGACGGGGGGTCTTAATCTATTTGTGCACCAAATTACATCTAAATCCGTGCAGCTGTTATTGCATGATTGACTAACAAACATCCAAACATCTTCACAAACTTTATAATTTAGATATAAGGTTTAGACGACCAGATGGCATAGTAGGTAGAGAACCTGACTACGAAGCTTGAGGCCCCGGGTTCGATTCCCGCATCGGGGCAGATATTTGTATGAGTAATACGAATATTTGTTCTCGGGTCTTGGGTGTTTAATGTGTATTTAAGTATGTATCTTTCTATATAAGTATGTTTATCCGTTGCCTTGTACCCATAACACAAGCTATGCTTAGCTTACTTTGGGACTAGGTCAAATGTGTGAATTGTTCCGTGATATTTATTTATTTTATTTTATTTATTTATACCTAATATTAGTAAGTTAGGATGTGATAAACCACTGTGGATATTCAGTGGAGTTTTTCTTTCCGCTATCTTTGTTTGCAAGAAGCAATATTAAATCAACAAAATTTTTCATACAGAACACATAATCTAATTTAGTATAGAATTACTTAATATAATTAACTAAATGGACGCTAACAAGGTGAAGCGACGACCTGGTTAAGGTTGCGGGAACGCGTTGGAACTGGATGGTGAAATACCGATCTGTTTCGCAAACCTTGAGGGAGGCCTATGTTCAGCAGTGTACATACATCATTCGACTGAAATGATAATGATGATTATTGATAAGGAATTAAAATATACCTATCAAAAAAGTTTGATAATTACAGCGAAGTTTGAATAGGTTTTAATTTGCGGCTGAAACCAGATATACATAATACAGTCTGAATTCTTCATAAGACACTCCACCTTTTCATAAGCAATGTTTGTGTTCCAAAAATAATAAATACGCCATCCTTTACATTTATTTTCATTTTCTTATCGCCTTTTTACACCGCAATGCACGCCGACAATTTCCGCCCCCTACTGGTCAATAGGTTTGAATGATATTTTTGTGTTTGGCACAAATACATTAAATTCACTATAATGTATTTATAAACATTAGTTACAAACGTTATTTATTTCGTCATTGGATAATCATTTACGTATTTGTAATCGATAAAAGTAAGTAAAGCAATTACATTTGTTTACAATGAGCTTTACGGTGAATGAAAACATCGTGAGGAACCCTGCATACACTAGCGAAGAAATTCAATGGTCTGTGTGAAGTTCCCAATGGGCCGGCGTGGGACCTATGAACCAAGCCCTCTCATTCTGAGAGGAGGCCTGTGCCCTGCAGTGGTACATATGTACTAGGATGATGACGATGATGAATCAATGAAAGTTACCCATACCTACGTAGATGAGAAAATACATAATAGTGGTACAATCTTATTGATGACAGTAATGGCATCGCTCTTGTTGCATTTAGTGTTGCCAATAAATGGGCAATGACATTGTTGCAACATTAGTTCAAGTATTTCCAGTATTTTATTCTTTCCTGTTATCCACTGCTGGAATGTAGGGCTCCAGTAATTTAACTGACTTCGATCTTATGTCGTTTGGATATGTTTATATTCTCTCTTTTTACCCTATCGCTCACAACCATCTCTTGCTCTCTTTTTCCAATTTCCTTTCTTTTACTGGGCATCTTCCAGCTCAGACCCATTTTGACCATAGTTACACATTGTTTTTGCTCCTGTTAGTAGGGAATATCTAGAGACATTGACGAATAAAGCAAACAAAATATATTTTCAGTCATTTATTTCCACATGAATTCGACATGCCTCCCATATTGCATTGCAGTATTTGCAGTCAATAGAGTCGTTTTGTGGACCGCGATTTTTTCAAACAAGTCATCACATTTGAAAATTTTGAAAAACCAACCCCCTTTTCCGTTGTAGCGACTCCTACATGTATATTTGTCTTTTAATTTACGACTAACTACTACTTCTGATTTTGTATCAACACGGACACAGGCCCCAAGACAGTCAACATACTAGACCGAAGAAAAACGGCAAGCAGTCATGAAAGCCCACTAAACTCGAAATAACTCGGTCACCATTCCCCCAGAATTACGTTGTTCGCCCTTTTAGGAGCCTATATTTCTCCGGCGACATTGACGGCGGATGTTTGCCGCGGTACATACGGACCGTACATTGTATTTTAATTAATTGTTACGGCGGGGTCAAGACGGCGCGAATGGCGCCGCGGCATGGAACCCGCATTAAATACAGGCCAATAGGCTCCGTCGCGTATAAACCGTAGATAAATAGCCTTTACGGCCTCAAAGTAGCCGTAAAAACTTTGAAAGTTTCGCTGATAGCCAGTGCTTCTTTGCTGGTATGAACCAAAACAGATGTGTCATTCGTTAAATAAACTTTTCATGCAATCAATATGTGCAGTACAATACGTATCATTAGCAGGTCGGTATAAGCAGCAATAACAAACTAGAGACATATAGCGATATAAAGTTGGTTATTTCTAATCAATCTTTCTTTACTAATATTGTAAAAGAAAAAGTAACTCTGTCGATCTATTTGTTTGTTAAGTTCACTGAACCGTTTTAGATGAGATTTTGAGATCCTGGGTAGGACATAAAATAGTATTTACCCCAGAAAATTGCATAGTTGCCACGGAATAGCAATAAACTAATTCTTCGCAGATGGAGCCGTGGTTAACGGCTAATTTCGATATAACTTAGACCATAATTATGTTATGTGCGTTAATTTAACGTAGAGTCATAGTCTTAATGTAGATATACCTATTGCGACATAACTTCTACATAAATTGAAAATGGTGCATAATTTAACATTTCTGCTGTTGCCGCTTCAAACAACTTCAAACAAATGGTCCCATTCGACCATTCGACCATTCGATTTGGGACCATTTCGTGACATGTTAATTTTTTATTATTCTTAATCTTGTTTTGTTTTTATTCCATGTTGCCACGAATAAACGTTTTCTTTCTTGAACATTAATAAACCGAGATATACTCGCAAGGACCTAAGAACAAAACAAATATGCCTTTAACTAGACCATCACCATTTCTAAATACCGTATCTAGGTCACAACCGCCCCTGAAAACACTTATTAAACAAATTGGCCACATTCATTCCCCGTGTACGGTGCGCCGTATATTGGCAACGCAATCCACACAGGCTTACCCGTGATTAAAACCAGACGTCGGACAGCCGATTACTATGCAAATAGCTGGTGCTAATGCGACGACGGCACGAGCGATACTTTGACTAGCGGTCGCCGTTACCCGAGCATCTTTGATGTTCTGTGTGTGTCTTGTTGGCCAATAAGCCTAATAGCCGATTCACAATTACTTAGTAAACAATTAGTAATAACTATTACTAGCCTTCCGGCCGCAGTTTCGCTCGCGATAAATTAATTTTCCCGTTGCAAAAGCCTATGTCACTCAATGATAATGTAGCTTTCTAGCGGCAAAATAATCTTTGAAATCGGTCCAGTAGTTTTTAAGTTTATTCTTTACATACAAAAACACAAATCTTTCCTCTTTATAATATTAAATTAGTGTAGATGTAGATAATTATCATTTTGAATCATGAATGAGGAGATCCGTGGAAGAACAATATCACCGACATAGCCAAACACGCATAGCACGCAGAACAGGATGGCCGTTGGGGCCGAAAAGTTCCCGAATAGAAACCACGGACCGGCAAGCGCAGCGTGGGACGTCCACCAACAAGGATAGACGGATGACTTGGTAAAGGCCGTAGGTTCAAGGTGCATGAAAGCTGCTTTCAACCGTACTGATTAGGTATCAATGAGGGAGCCTATGCCAATGATGATGAATAATAATAATTATTGCTCTTCAAGCGTCCGAAGTAGCCGTTTATCAAAAACGTCATCTGCGTTGCCTTTCAGATTGAGATCCAGAATATTTTATTCGTTTAACATAGTTACACTGGTATTGATCTTAAAGCTAGAGCATACCTATTGTGAAACATTTATGTCCTACCTGCATTATAACTTACCTCATTTTAAAAGGCTTCTCGTAATTACAAAGTGGGTATGCGTCGTGTATTTTCAACAGTTTATCAGATAATTGATTGAAGTGTTACTTTGCAATCATTTATTACATATTTAGGTATTGCAAAATTAACTCAGAAATAACAGGATCAGAATTGGTGAAGATTTTTTTTTTATGTTAGAGAGGCCAGACAAACGAACTAATGGGTCACCTGATGTTAAATGAACACCACTGTCCATAAACACTCGCAGCGCCTTATGCGATACCAGTGCGTTGTCGGCCCTAATATTATATCAAGTCGTTTAGGTAAATCGTCAAAATTATTTGAACATTTTCTTTAAAGGTCATTAGTTTGTCTACATTTTGTAGAACGTCATGGTAATAAAGTTATTATAAAACTTAAGTAATGTAGACAATGTCCTAAACGTATTAGCTGTAGCCAGTTTGCTGGATCCATAACGGCTAGCATGATTGTTGAAGGTCATAATGTAATTTGTGTCATAATGTATTGTTGTTCATAACTCTTTTTACTCTAAATCCATTAATTGTATAGAATTGCTATAAAACAAACCTAATCTAACCTATAGAGTTCTACAGGTTGACCATTTAAGCATTTCTGAAAAATTTACGGTTTCGACAGGAAAATAAATTATGAATACCTACCAAACATTATAAATAAATAAAAATAAATAAATCTTTATTTATCATACTGAAAGTTACAAAACATAGCAACTTATAGACTAAACATATTTAAAAAGGGAACATGTTACTTATACCTGAACTAGGAAAAAAAAATCCTGTGTTTCAGGTGTGAAATAAGGAATACATAAAAACAAACAAGCGTTAAATATTTAACCACATTGAAAATTAAAACACAAGAAAAAAATAAAATCTTAACATTTATAACATCGATACAAAAATAAATTAATGATTAACATAAAGACAGTATCTACAACTCTTACAAACTCTATACCCATCTAAGTAGGTATATTTATTTTAGGACTGACAATAATTTTTCTGTATCCTCATAGGACATTTGTTGAAGTGCTGTTTGGAGAATTAACTTAACTTTATTATAATTAAGTGAGAAAATGTCTAATTGGGCGTTTAATCTATTGTAAAGAAGAGGTGCAAGGAATGCATAAAATCTAGATGAGAAGGGATGTTTTACATTATGACAAACATTACTTATGTATGACTCTCAATTGTACCTATGGGAAGCAAATGGATCCCCAGTTTGCTATCTTCCAATTTCACACTTCTCGCCTCGCGCCAGTGTGTAGCCGACCTTAGCTAGCCTAGTTGCATGTTGGCTATTGTTAAAACTGTTGGTCAGTCTGTAACACGCATAATAATGAATGTTAATAGCTGTTTTCCTTTCACCGAATGACTGGATGTTTTACCTCCGACCTTTGCCACCTGGCTGATGAATAAGAAATCAGCGTGCGCTGGCCACATGCCGGGAATGAATCTACTTGCCATTTAGGACAATTATTAATTTGAGGGTTCACACCTTGGGTCTCGAACGGAAGAACAATCCGAAATCAATTTAATCATTTAAAGGCTTATTGTCTAACGCGCTGACGTTTGCTTTCGCAATCACATTTCTTTCTGTCAAACGGAATAAGACAGTGAGACAGAAAGAGATGGTGAAAGCGAAAGCAAGCCCGCGCGTTAGACAATACGGCCTACGGAGTTGCTAACATGTTTGCATCGTAAAATAATTTCATACCTACTTCTTTGTTTTACAGAAATTGCAACAGTAACTATACTTTGACGACATCAGTTGTATAGGTTCATCTATAAATGAAATTATCAACTTATTGTAGACGTAAACTAAGCTTCATCAGTCACTAAGTCGCTATTTAAATCTGAATACTTGTACGGATTATAAAATAAAGCATATTCCTGGTATTCCTATAGCAGCTGCTCAACGACCTTGATGAAATAACCTTTCGTGAAAAAAATAGTTTTAATAGGTAGGTACAAACTTTCTTGCTGTCTCTATCTTTTGTTGATTATACATTGTCATCCAAACTATATTAGTATATCAAATGTCAAATCAATTTAATTAGAAGCGGGTCAAATTCGACTCTCAAGATTTAATTACAGACAAGCACACAAACATCAAGACAGGTGAAACTAAATAAAGGCTTGTAAACAAAAACATTTTCTCATTACTCCTCATGGCAACCCTATAAATACAATGGCGATCAATTCCAAACATTGGTCGGTTATTGTCTAATGAAAAGTAATTAACTGATCCGGTACCTGGAGGGAGGGGTGTTGTCAGACAATGCCGAACGGAACAATCAGTCCGAGTTTAAGAGGCGACGCTGAGTCAGCAGTCTCCAGACATGTCTTGTAAGTACCTAACTAGCTGAATGTCTTACGTGAAGGAGAGAGTCTTGGATGCGGTACGTAGCAGCAGGTGTTTTGGTCGTTTGGTAGGCAGAAAGTTAAATATTAAAAGGCTAAAAACTGAAAGTAGAAGATCGCGCGGTCGTTCACCAACGAGATCGACCGATCAAGTAAAACTCGTCGTCCGCCAATTTCTACAAGGTCGTAAGAGACATGCTGGACAGAATCTGGTGGAGTTAGATTATGCGCAAACGTAAAATTGTTAGTTACTCACCATTTTTCCACGACAATTATTTTTAAGTACGAGTAAAAGCCACATCCATCTGTAGTCGGATCCTGGTCGACTTCGGTTAGTTAAACCGCAAAGACGCCGACATAACTTCATTGATTAAAGTTCATGTTAATCGAACGCCGGACCCACTGTGATTTGTAGAATTACTCACGGAATTCGGTATATACATGTACTTGGAATTATGACAAAGACTTTGTACATAATTAAAGAGCCGAATTAGATATTTAAATTATTCCATTTGCTGGCAGAATTTTCACTCGAATTGCCGCCGGCTGAACTTTCTACAGTTATTATTAACATAGTAAGTTGAAGTACAATTTAGGTGCAGCCTTATTAGAAGGGAAGCTTAGGTGGTGTGGTGTGGCAACGTCAAGAAGACACTTCAACAATAAATTAAAATCGCTGCTCTATTCTACACCACTTTGTCTCTGTTTGTCCCACTCTACTCTATCTAGTTAATCTGAAAAAGATGTATTTAAACTATATTTACTCTGTGCACTGATACAATATGCAGGCTGCAACACATCCGAAATTTGAAAAAAATGGTTTTTTAAATTTCAAAGAGAAATTAACTATTTGAGTGTGCGTGTCTTTGTAATGAATAAACTCAAAAACTACTTAACTAATTTGAAGAACATTTCACCTATAAATAGCGTAGCTTATTATTGTAATGGCTTGTTATTAGCGAGTGACATAACTTGCTTTTTCTCGCGGGACACAGAAAAAGTTGCGGGAAATAGCTAGCTACTAGTATTAAGTATTATAATAGTCAGCTCCAGGGATTACCAAATACCCTACATTTTTGTAGCAGCTAAGCTCTTTGCGTTTAGGTTTAGCGTAGCCTCTCTCACCCCAGCGACAAGTGAGGAAATAGCAACGTTACGAGTAAAAGCCAGACGCGATTTTAATTTTCGCAGGCAGACAATTAGCAATTATATTATAATTCGTGCGGTACAGCTGCGTGCGCGCCGGCGCGGCCACGCGTGAAGATGCCGCGATACCAACCGCCCGCCACATGCCGCGGCGTCCACGCACTTGCCCAACTACTTACCCCGTATAATGTTTACAGCACTCTTCGGGTGTTTTTAGGGATTAGCTACCTAAACAGTAAAATACAGGATTGAAAGGAAATATTAACAAAAAAAAATGAAAAAGTAGACGATAAGGGAATGAAGAAGGGAAAGGTCTAGAATATGTTACTTAGACCAAAAAGATACGTTGTATTTAACATTATACCAAGACGTGTAATTGACTGGAGAAAATTGCACTTAGTTTTATTTTGGAGTAATAACACAATACCAATTAATTGCTTCTGGAGACTCCGAGCCAGTAAAATGTATACTTTGTATGTCTAGTAACATACCTACTCAAACTATCCCTAAATGTGAAAAACGTCGTAACATTCCTAAATGCTCTTCAAGAATAAGTTTGTGGTTATTAGTACATATTGTAGGCTAAGCACGTGTTTGGACGTACGTAAAATAAGCTTCACGGAGCAAAGTACAGCTACTTCAACATGGAATTGTCTTTACTTTTAAATAGTTGCCCAGCTAGAAAGGCTTACAGACAGGCGTCAGTTCAAGAAACTCTTAAAGAAAGAACCACAAGAGATTAGATTACATATTAAATTAAACATAAGACAACGACCCAATCACGGGAAGGCGTGCTGAAGCGCAGAACCCGATGATTGCTGTCTGATACACTGCTTACGAAACTGTGGACCGTTAGTAGACAAACCAAAAATTAAAATAGCTAAACGGGCGGTGGTGAGGCGGCTAAGCAGGGCAATTGTGGATCGCAGCGGGCGGCTCACCTCTCATTATTTTATAATAACTCGCATAGTGGGCGCGTGGAGAAACGGCGTGTCATGCTGCGGCATTACGGGCCCAGGCCGCGAGGCGAATAACCAACTCTTACCGAATTAATTGCTCCGTTCTGGGAGGTAGCTCGTCAGTCTAGCTGACCCTAGCTCAACGCACCCATTGTCGCCGTCGCCGAAGCGCGCGGAACTGCGATCCCAAGATAACGCCGCAGATTGTTTACCACTGGATTATGAGTTTTTTGTTTTGCACCGATTAAAACGTCGACTTTTCTCGGAAGTAGCTTCAATAATTGTTTTTACAATCACTATCCAAATACAAACAGCTACGAACATTTGTAATCGGTTTAATCGAACGAGCCGTGTCTCAAGGATCGCAATCATATCGCAAGGGATAATCATACTTTTATATTAAGAGCACTTTTTTCTCTTGTTGATGGTTGTTTGTATGGGCTAGCAAAGGATACAGATCCATAACCGGGCGCCGTATTTCGTTCGGAACATCTGTACCAATCGATATAGCACTCGATCCGAGCGCGAGATTATGCTAAAGCGATGTCGAGACGTGTCGAATGGACCTATCTCTGGATCGATATAAATCATCTTATTAACTATTGTTTCGGGAGGTGTGGTGTGAACGAGCCGCGATCTTATCGCTCTTCTGATGTGTTTTAAATTAACATAATAGGTTTTGTGAATGGGTATTGCTTTTCTGTGTTTGTTGTTTTGAAAGCTCTTGATGTGGGGAAACGGATTCGCGCTGTTTCAGAGCCAGTTAGCAACTTAATGATACTTTTTAAATATTTATAAAGATATAAAAATAACACTATTCTAGAACAAAACGTGAACACATGTCAAAGTACTCTATTATTCGTGTTATTATAGCAGATATGCACCTTCCTTGCTTACAAATACCACCGTATGTAAAGCCTATAACTGCACCATACAAAATTCTTGTTATAAAATTCTTAAAGTTATGTAATGGAAGGGCTCGGCTTGAATAAAGGGGAATTTCTCCCACGTTTTCTTACAAAGTACCTATCCACTAACTTGGAATTCTCTGGTTGAAGATGTAATGCTACGTGTTGAAATGTTTATGAGTTCAAGATCTAGGTGTTTACGATTTTGGTCCAGTTTGGTGTGGTTTGCTTACGTTTACGTTAACTTTTGAATAATCATTTAATGGCATATATGTATGTATGTATATAGGTACATAATTTTAGATTATGGCCATTTTAATAAACATATCATTGGCTTTAAGTAAATGATCTACAGAAGAGTTAAACTACATATATGACTCGTATTGGGCTTTTCGGAGTTTTTCGGGCTTTTGGAACTTTAAGACCGCTATTCAGATGAAGAAATATTCAAGGTAAACCCTCCATCCCGCGTAAAGACATGGACAGAAATATTGCAAAATAAGAAATGGGATTAAGTGGCATTTTTGATATTATGAAAAAGTAGCAGCTAAATTTTCTTTTTGATTTTCCGTAATGATTTTATTTATTGTAGGTAAAGATACCTATGTCATATTGTCACAAAATTACCGAAAAAACATAATTCCAACGCAGCAACAGGACACACACATAGGTATACTATACATACACCGTGAAATTTAGTGGTTGTTTTCCCGAAACGAGGTGATTTAGTTTCGATTGTACAATCGATTTATAATTACTATTTTGACTAGAGTCAAAAATCCAATTGTGAAAAACGAAAGTCGAAAATGACCGCAAACCAATAGTAACGCTTCGTTGGTACAAGTAGCGTACGATCGTACGATAGGTTAGGTACCAACGAAGCGTTACTATTGGTTTGCGGTCTTTTTCGACTTTCGTTTTTCACAATTGGATTTTTGACTCTAGTCGAAATAGTAATTATAAATCGATTGTACAATCGATACTAAATCACCTCGTTTCAGGAAAACAACCACTAAAATTTCACGGTGTATACGTCTAATGCCGTTTTTGGTTCCGTTATGAAAGGCATACATTGTCCTTTTCTGTGACGTCACGTGCGACTAGAGATTGCATGGTCACCAATTCACTCTTTTGATTTGTATAATTCATTGATTTTTCGATATATTCTTTATAATGATGATTGTATTGATTTTTCATCCGATTGATTGGATTACGGTTCTTTCCGTAGCTTATATGTTTCGGGACTCTATCAAGAACTATCAACTCGTGACCACAGGCGTGCAATGCAGTCGATACGTCAAGGTAATTTCAGCAATTGAATAGTTACTGAACAAGTCCCGAAACATATTAGTTATGAGTGAGAATCGCGAAAGTTTAAATTTTTGTTTTTTTTTTATTGAGTGATCTTTATTGTATATTTAGTCGACCAGGGATGTGCTTTACCATTTTTATGACAGTTCCTGCAGCTACATTTTTTTACTAGCCTGTCATACCCTTTGTATCTTACAGCTGTGTAAAGGTCTCCCCTCTTGACCTTCACAACTCCAGGTGTGGCGCAATGTCAGGCCAGTCCTTTGCGTACACGTCCAAATCGTCCTGCCATCTCCTTTCTGGTCTGCCTCGTCGTCGCTAGCCGCTCTCCGGCACCAAGTGACAGTGTAAGCCCACCTTTGGCGTGCATGCAACAGACGTGTCTAGAACCAGTCCCATTTAAGCTTAGCAGTCTTTTTAAGGTTCTGTACCCAAAGGGTAAAAACGGGACCCCTATTACTGAGACTTCGCTGTCCGTCCGTCCGTTCGTCTGTCACCAGGCTGCATCCCATGAACCGATAGCTAGACAGTTGAAATTTTCACAGATGATGTATTTCGGTTGCCGCTATAACAAAAAATACTAAAAAACAGAATACAATAAATATTCAAGGGCACCCACACAACAAACGTGATTTTTTTGCTCGTTTTTGTTCGATATGTAAGCAATAAATCATTAGAATTTGAATTTGAATTTGATATTGATAACAGCAACAGGTAGACACTTGAAATATTCACAGAATATTTACCTAGTTACTTATATATTCACTTTAAATATAAATAATTGAATTAAAATAAAACAAATATTTAAAGGGGGCTCTCATGCAACAAACGTGATTTTTTGCCGTTTTTATAGATAATGTAACGGAACCCTTCGTAAGCGAGTCCGACACGCACTTGGCCGATTTTATTTCTAGTTTTTTAGTTCCGGATTATTTCGATCTTCAATTTAAGCTTGTAGCTTGTTTGTTTGTATTTCATAGGAATACACTATGGTACGTATACTAAGAAACAGAATCAGCAATTTTGGGTTTTCCTTTTACTTGTGTGGCATTACTTCTCCCAAATCTTAGTACTCACGTATGTTAATGACGTGAACTTAAAAACATCTTGCCATTGCAAGAAGTATTTCATTTTTATACCTCTACTTTTTCATGAGAAAATAGTCTTTTCTCAAACATGCTATGAAATATTGACGTTATGTTCCTTATAATACGCCACGAACTGTCACGTTGCAGGTGCGCCTAGACGAGAGGTCAATAATGGAATTTCATACAACATTGCTGGCCTTGGCCAGCAAAGTGATCGTCTATTGTTTTATGTGACACAGCACCATGACGTTTAATAGGTCCACGTGGTCGACGTGGATGGATAGATGGATGAATGGATGGACGGATGGATGTTGATGGATGTTGATGGATATTGATGGATGTTGATGGATGTTGATGGATGGTGATGGATGTTCATGGATGTTGATGGATGTTGATGTTGATGGTGATGATGATGGCGGTGACGGTGGTGGTGATGATGATGATGCATGTTTGAGAAAAACTCTATACAAGCCTTGGCCACGAACAGGGATTGCCGGCCTCGTATCTCTAGATGGCCTCGTTAACACTCGGCCATCTATAACTACTCGGCCGGCAATCCCCTATTTCGCGGCCGCTGCAGTAATGTACTATTACAGACTGATCCACACACGGACACTGGACAACAAAGTGATCCTATAAAGGTTTTCTTTTCTTTTATTTCTGAGAAACAGCACCAAAAAAAATCCGATTCTAGCGATCGTTGTAACTATTTTACTGCACTATTGTAGGTACCTATGTTCATAACATTCACACAGCAGAGTGTGAAGCCCGTAATATTGTTTTGGATTAGTATAACAAGACGCGGCTCCAACTAGACAAAGCTGACTCATCGGGGACTCAAACCAAACAATACCCACTCTGCCGGTCCCACGGGTCCGCTAGCCCGCGAACTATAGCATAAAACAGTAAGCAATCTACAAACAATGACCAGATCTTGAACTCGCACATAATCTACGAGGGTGAAATTACATACACATGAAAAACAGCTCTATTACTATCTTTTACCCGTGGATTTGGGTCATCCAAATTGTTTTGTTCCCATCTCTCCTGTGGGCATGGCTAAAGCTAAGAGTCTATAGTAAATATTCTTTAGTCAAGTCTACATCGGCGTGTGAATCGCCTGACCAACTTTTGGTCCATTTAAATAAATCTTAAGTTTGCTGACACAGAGTCGCTAATTTTATGTCCACAGGAGAGACGACTCTTGTTTCATACGCTGTGTATGACCCATCATTTCACGCAGCCGAATTGAATGCAGGCAGGCATTTTGAAATTAAATTTAGGTTTTATGTTTTTTAAAGATTCCCATCATAGTTTTTGCACTCTAGACTTTGCGGTTATATTTTTGAAATTTTACATGGATTTTATCGGGATATAAAGTAGCCTATGAGTTATTCCAGACTCTGTAACAAATTTCATCCCGATTGGTCCAGTCGCTTTAGCGTGAAGGAGTAGTATTGTTACTATTGTGCGCGTGTTTGTGTTTTTGTACACACCCAGCGCACACACGCACGTAATCAAAGACCTTTGATATTATAATGTTAGTAAAATTATTACGTCATAGTTCTGGTTGTAATTTTTGAGATCAAATTCATATAAATGTCGTTCGAAAGTGATTTTAATCGATATGTTGCTGCAAAATTATTCTTCAAATTAGATTTTATACTAATTGACAAAATGAAATTAGAGGCATGGTTTTTTACTACAATCCAAATTCAATACTAGTATTCACCAGTTTCAAGTAGTATTTTCATTCAAACGTGTGATTACGAAACTCGATCCCTTGAGCAATTATTGAGCTAACCCAAATGTAATTTACAACAAAGTTTTTTAGGAACGTTAATGAAAACTTTCTAATACAGATCTGAATAATCTATCTACTTTAATGTATTCAAAATTTAAAATTCAACTAATTCCCAAAATTCGGCTTCAATTCTGACCAATCCTGAAATATTGCAACCCCACTCGTACAAGCGAACTCCAGCATAAATTGTTACAGTTTCATAACAAAAACTTAAACACGCCTTAGGCATGCGTAAAATGTTAGTTTTCTATGAACTAACATGTGTTAACACTTTGATCATCGGTTGTCTGATTTGCGGATGTGCTTCGGTAACTTCAAATTACTATGCTCGTTCTTTGTAGATTAGCTACTGATTTATACTACCGTCATTTGCAAATAGTTTTTATTACTCATTTAAATTGAGATAAACAGTTTTCTAAAGCGATCTATTGAAGCGTAGGAGTCTTGATATAATTTGTACATGGTATATGATAAGTAGATAAATCCAATCTCCGTTATCTTATTACCTATTATAGGGTTCCGGAACGCTGAAGTTACAGAAATCAAGCTGTGTTTTGGGAGATTTTTGCTTGTCGAGTAATTATTGGCAATTTAGACGAATTTTGCGTTAATTACCTTACCTTTCCCGAGACAAAAACTATCCTATGTCCTTCCTAGGGTCTAAATCTGTCCAGCGGTTATTGATTCCCCATACAAACTTCCGCCCACCTTTCCATCGCCTTAAAAGATGATTTCTGGGATAAAAAATATCCTATGTCCTTTAATGACAAATAGGTACCCTTTAGCATTTATAATATTAATATGGATTAGTATTATGTTTAGGTGATATTTTTGAATATTTGTCGTATTTATTGTAAAGACATGATACCTTTCTTGTTTAAACGTCTTTTTAAAATACTCTCACGATTAATTAGCAGGAAGTGATTCTCTTAAAAACTAGTCAAAAGATTAGGTTCACGTTATATTTATAATCTAATCTAACGTCCAAAAAATTACGTATTGAAGAGAGTTTTATCGCTCTTCCAATACCTAGTCATAATTTTTTGTTTGCAGTTGGTTGCAGTGTGCGTCTGATAAAAATAGTCTCATCTATCTATCTAGGCCTAACACCATTACATCTCTTTTTCAGCCTATAAACGTCTCACCGTTGGGCACATGCCTCCTCTCAGATTGAAAGGACTTGGGTTGTAGTTCGCACACGGGCCCAGCATATATTGAAAACTTCACATACACCTTTGATTGTTTCAGAGGCGTATGCAGGTTCCTTGATCTTTTTTTCTTTCATCGGAAAACTCTGAGGTGCTAGTCCGGGTTCGAACTCATGACCCTATGCTTGAGAGGTCATAAGTAAAACCACTAGGCTACCATGGATTTTTCAGCTCTAACATAGGTGCGGGTCTTATGTAGCTATCTCTCTCTCTCTTGCATAGCCGATCTAATCTAACGGTAGTTAGTAAATACTATTACGTATGGTCCAAACACGCTTTCTCCACCATACCTGGTTAGATTCATATTAGCAAAACAATTAACATATTTCATTTCCATAGCATTAAGCTGGCCTTCTATTCAGCAGTCAATTATGCTTTCTTTTGCCATAAATCAAGGTCGGAACTGCCCAATAACGTGTCACTAGTGGTGATAAATTACCAATTGTCCGAGGATCGATAGCGCTCTCGTTAGCTTTATCTTCGGGGCGTGCGCGCGCGCAACTTTGCGGTGTAATGTAATTATCCGCGACGCCATTGCGCGTTGCGTATGATGGGAAGTTGGGAAGCATGAAGATATTTTGGAACTTCAAGCTAGTTTTACACTAATTTATACTATCTCATCGCGAAAATATTGTATGCACATAATTCGTGTTTTTATCATCATCGGCATAGTTAGCTTAAAAAGACTAAACACTTGTCATGAGAAATATTCCTCCCGCCTAAATTTGTTTGTTGTTTGTGAATTACATAAGTATGTAATTAAAACTCGTTTTATTTTATTTAACAACAATATTTTTAACTTACAGGTTGCAGGTTCAGGGTGGATGCAAGTTGCTTCCAACCGTAATGATTGGGCGTCAATGAGGAGGCCTATGTCCAGCAGTGGACATCCTACGGATGAAATGATGATGATGGATTTCAACTTTATCTTTTTTGTTCATGGCAGCCTTTTCCTTTAGGCTAGCAACCCAAATTGTCATTATTTAACACCTTCCCTGTTCGTGCCCCCAATGTGGGCTCACAAAACTTTTTTCAGGAGTCCGTGCTTCCACTATGGGTTTCACAACTTCGAAGTGGAACCACACTTGGACCCGTGACTTTGTCAAATCATTTTGTATGGGGACAGTGAACGTGTTAAGAAAGTATTTACATCTTACAATATCTCACCCACGTTCAATACCTTCCCAAGTTCTCGTTTCGCCAACAGGCCGGGGGTTTAACTCTCCCAGCCCCGCCTACATTAAATTTTTCGTACGCAGCTTGTTTATCTCTTGTGAGGTGATTAGTTCTGGGGATTGTTCAATAAATAACGTCTCATTACAATGGCAGCTCGCGGCTGCGGCCGGTATTTCACGCGCCCTCCACATAGGGCGAGTCGCAGGGACGTAGTTAGTTGGGTGGCTTTTCTCATGGGTCTGAAATTACATTTATTTTCGGTCTACCTGAAATAAAATCAAACGAAAGGTACAAAGTGGTCTGAATTTTTGTAGCTATTTGACAAAGTTCAACAAACCTTATCAAAGCAATATTTTACTATAGCTCATTTTTGATTTCGATTATACTTAATACTTAAGACATACGTACTTATCCCACAGCCTATAGACAGTTGAGATGTCCAACAACACAATGTGTAAAGTCTTTCGAGTTTCGTCAGTATTAATTAGATCTGACATGTTATTATTAATTACATCCAAAAGTGGATCAACATTCACCGACGACTGTAGAGTCTACATACAGTGTAGACATTTTCATCATACCAAATTTCAAGTTTGATCTCGGAAAGTGCAACTTGTAAGATTTGAAGACTACTTACATGCTTACGGACATTCTAAGTTTAATAAAAACTTAACCTAAAAAGAGTATCAAAGGGTAGTGGCTCAAACTACAGGTTACATAATAGATAGTTACACCTCCCAGCCTGCTCACCGCCAACTGTGTGTAGCAGTAACAGAGTACATTTTCGAGTGACGACTGCCAAAGGTAATAAAATCACGACCTGTCAACGATAGCGGTGGAAGTAGGTACTTTACTCTATGGAGTGACAAATCATTACATTATTTTTCTGCTACACCAATACTTCTCAACCAGAGGCCATATTGTCTAACGCGCGGACGCTTGCCTTCGCTTTCACCATCTCTTTCTGTCAGCATCTTATACCGTTTGACAGAAAGAAATAGTGATTGCGAAAGCAAAAGCCTAAGCCTGCAGTACTCTTCCGACCTCAATCTCAAGCTCTCCATCGGCCATAATCCTTCGTTTCCCCGATCCGTTCCTGGCGGGGCGTGGCGGTCGTGCGGGCCGCGGGCGCGGGCGGCGCGCGCGCCGGCAAACGGCCCCCGCCGCTGGCGCATACTCCGCTTCGCGCACCTCGCCTCGAACCCTAAATCCTAAAAAGCTGGTACACATTAGGTCGACCGATATCTTTACCGGAACTACAAAGGTGTCAGATGCATATTACCATAAGAGAATATCTGTGGCCACAGGGACGCGCGGACGTATATTATAATGTAGCAGGCTGGATGATCACGCTAGCACAATTTCAAGGACATATTCAAGCCTTCACACTCTTACTGGTTAGGTTATGCTTTGTCTGAAACAAAATTTAACGTATGGTTATGGTCGACTAAATAAATGCTTTACTATTTTTTATGACAGTTATCACATCAGAAAAAAGAAAAAAAGGCCAGTTGTCACATTTGTTTGCAAATGAAAATAGCCTTTGACCTTTAAAGCTCTACAACTGACATTGAGTCTGAGTGGTAAAGAACTTTCTTGGTCGACTATTTATACTAGACCCCCTAAATTGATATCACAAAGAACAGATTTAAATTGTTTAATTGCGTGTTCATAAGCATCGGCTGCTTTAAGTAGTTAAATAGTGCCGTCTTGGAATTTCTAAGGACTTTTGAATTTGTTTATCTAATACAACTCTATCACAAAATATAAACAACACCGAACGTACATTCCCTGCTACGCTCGCTCAACCATTCGATGCAGACCGAGTGTTAGATAGGTAACTAAAGTGAGAACGTGATTTACTTTTATTGCTTGTATTAGATTATTGCTTCGGGATACATAGGCAGGAGTAACCTGTTGCTTGCTGTACCTTAACGTACTTTACTGCGTAATAATTTAACGATATGAAAAACCCACTTAGCTTACTAATAATATTTTCACTATCTGCTGAACAATCGCGTTGAGAAAAGGATTTTATCTCAGTACAAAATAAGTGAGTTTGGTTGGAAAATGAGGTAGGTATACGATTGGGATGCTAAAGGAGGTGTACGTACCCTTTTCGGGGAAGTAAGGTAATCTAGATATCTAGTGGTTTTAAGTTTTTTTGACCATCTTTAATGCTGAGATAACAGCAGTGGTTTGAACAGTGGACGTCCTACGGCTGAAATGATGACGACTAATGCTGAAATTACGTTAAAAATGGAATAAATGAAAATAGCAAAACAGTTCACCTACTTCAAAAGATCTTTGGATATGCTTATGACGCAAGTTAAGCTGCTGCACGATTCTTTTTCTTGTTTTCACATATCTGCCAAAATACACAGTCTTCAAGGCAACAAATACAGTCGAAAAATTTGATTCCTGGCTCACTATAAAAGTTTCCACAGTAAGTGCCACAATTATTTTCCTGGTCAATCTGATGTGTATCTAGTTTGTCTATGACGTATGTCAGATAATAAACAGCGTTCCTGAAGAAATGTGTTTCGTTTAATCCTGGATATTATCCCTAGTATTCCCGTATCTATCAACTGGCGACGATGAGTATTGGAACCCTACCATGTTTCGACCCGAGATGTCAAGAGTGGGAAATATTTCGGAACCGGGTAAAACAATTTCTAAGCCTGAATGACATTAAGGCCGAGGAAAAAAAGCGTGCTGTTTTGATAACTCACTTATCGGATGATGCGTACTTATTACTACGGAATCTAAGTCATCCGAAGGAGGTGGAAACCTCGACTTTTGATGAGTTGGTGGAATTCCTTGACAAGCACCTGACTCCAGCGCGGGCCACTTTTGCGGACTTAGGTAACTTTTATAATGCAATCCAAGCAGAAGAGGAGTCTGTCGAGGATTGGGCGGCTCGATTGCGAGGCTTAGCGGTACATTGTGCCTTTGGAGACTGCCTAGATAAGATATATCGGGACAGATTTGTACTCGGACTCAAATTAGGATCTGTACGAGATCGACTATGCGAGCAAGACGCGACCAAGCTTACGTTCGCAAAAGCGCTAGAAATAGCGAAGCAAACTGTCACTGCGCGGGAGGCGAGATCCACGGCGCCGAGAGATTTCGCGGCCGCCGCTGCTATGAAAGAAGAACCGCTGCTGTGGTCGAGCGCGGGTCGCGCCGGCGCGGCGCCACGAAGACAGGATTCACCGAATCGATGCGCAGTCTGCGGCATGAAGGGTCATGCAACGGAGAGGTGCCGCTATAAGAATTATCGCTGCCAAAGGTGCAAGGAAAAAGGCCATCTCAAGAAAATGTGCAATACAAAAGATAAACCTGTCAAGAACATCAACTTGGAAACGGATTCGAGTCCGGACGAGGCATCTGCGGCAGTAGATTGCCGCGCATGTAAGGAGTGTCAGCTTTTTAACTTGAGGTGTGTAGACAACGAACCTTATTTTGTAACAATCTTAGTAAATTGTAACACAAAACTAAAAATGGAAATCGATTCTGGGTCAGGTACCAATGTTATTTCAAAAGAGTTATATTTGTCACATTTCGCTCACGAGCAATTATTTAAATGTAACATACGTATGTGCTTTTACAATGGACACAAAATTAAACCTCTAGGGTGTTTTACCACTAAAGTAGCATACAATGGTTTGACACACGATCTTAAATTTTTTGTCGTAGAAAATGGTGGACCCCCACTATTGGGGCGAGATTTTATGGCAAAATTCAAATTATGTATAACTTCAATGAATAACAAAATTGACTTGACATCTGGTGATAAACAAGTTCAAAATTTAGTTGAAAAATATAGAGAATTGTTCAGTAAGGAATTAGGTTGTTATACGCGTGCTGACGTTACTTTGCAGTTGAAGGAAGGTGCGACGCCTAAGTTTTACAAAGCTCGCCCGTTGCCGTTTGCGATCAAGGACAAGGTGGAGGCCGAGCTCGACAGGCTGGTTGAGGTAGGCATACTGGAGCCCGTGAACCACTCGGATTATGCAACTCCGATTGTTCCGGTGCCGAAGTCAAATGGTAGCATCAGAGTCTGTGCAGATTACTCGGTTACGTTAAATAAAGATATTTACGTAGACAAATATCCCTTACCAAGAATAGAGGAGACTTTTGCTAAACTGAGTAATGGCCAACAATACTCCAAGTTAGACTGCAGTCAGGCATATAATCAGCTGAGGCTGTCACAGGATTCGCAAAAACTTACTACCATCAATACCACCAAAGGGTTATTCAAATATAAGAGGTTAGTATTCGGTCTAGCGTGCGCCCCGGCGATTTTTCAGCGCACTATTGAAAACCTTTTGGCGGGTATAGATGGCGTAACGGTTTTCTTAGATGACGTTTGCGTAACAGGTCCAACTAAAGCCTTACATTTGGAGCGATTGGAAAAAGTCTTCCAGCGGTTTCAGGAATCTGGTTTCAGGTTAGAAAAAAGTAAATGTTCCTTTTTTCAGGACAGTGTAACCTATTTGGGGCACATTATTAGCAAAGAAGGGTTGCAAAAGTCCCCAAAAAAGATGGAAGCCATAGTCAAAGTACCCGAGCCCAATAACATAACGGAGTTAAAACGTTTCTTGGGAATGGCAAATTACTATCGCAATTTTGTCCCCAACGCGTCGTCCATACTGGCTCCACTCCACGAGCTATTGCGTGAGGGTGCGCGGTGGGAGTGGACGGAGCAGCAGCAGGCAGCCTTCGACGGAATGAAGCGCGAGTTGAGCAGCTCACGCGTGCTGGCGCATTACGAGCCGACGGCACAGCTGGTACTAACCGTGGACGCGGGGCCGGCCGGCCTGGGTGCCGTGCTGGCCACCGTGGACGTCGCCGGCCGAGAGCGCCCGTTGGCATTCGGCTCCAGGTCGCTGCTGCAGAGCGAACGCAATTATAGCCAGCTGCAGAAGGAAGCCACGGCTATCGTGTTCGGTGTTAAACGCTTCCATCAGTATTTGTATGGCCGACGAGATCCTTTTATTTTAAAAACGGATCATAAACCGTTGTTGGCAATTTTTGGCAAAAAGGGTGGCATTTCTGTTACCACCGCATCGCGGTTAATTAGGTACGCAGTTTTCCTTTCTGCTTATAATTTTAAAATACAGTATACGTCGGGAAAAGAAAATCCGGTCGCAGATTTCTTTTCTAGGAATCCTTTGGATCAGCGTGACTCGGAATATCACGAAGACGCTGAACGGTGGGCACCGGCTTTGAATTCGCTTCAGTTAGAAGGAATGCCCATTACATACAGAGATGTACGTAAAGCGACTGCAAACGATGACATTCTTAAAACCGTAATAAAATATGTCAAGTATGGTTGGCCGCGAAAAATTTCATGTAAAAATGTTTTACCTTATTTCCAGTGTAAAACAGACCTGGAGGTAGAAGATGGTTGCCTTCTACGAGGTCATAGAGTCGTAATACCGGCAGTCCACAGGAAAGACATATTACAGGAGTTACATCGAACTCATCAAGGCATAGTCCGAACCAAGAGTGTTGCACGATCCCGGGTGTGGTGGCCGGGCGTGGACCGCGACATCGAGCAAACGGTGAGTGCGTGCCACGTATGCGCAACGCTACGCCCTGCGCCGCCGCGTGCGCCGCCGCAGCCCTGGCCGCGCCCCACCGCGGCTTGGGTGCGTATTCATCTGGACTACATGTCGGTGTCGCAAAGGACTTACCTTGTGGTGATTGACGCTTTCAGCAAATGGCTGGAATGTTTCGATATGTCTAGTGGCACGACGACGAAGCAGCTTATATTAAAGCTCAAATTTCTATTCTCTCGATTCGGCCTCCCCGAAACGATTGTATCCGACAATGATGCAAAAATTTCGTCCAATGAATTTCTCGAGTTTTGCAAAACTAATGGCATCGTGTACCTGACTTCCCCGATTTATCACCCATGCAGTAATGGTCAGGCGGAGAATAGTGTACGTACGTGTAAACTAATGTTAAAGGCGATTTTAGGTATTTATTCTTGTAAATATAAAATTAATGAGAAGCTACAGGAATACTTATTTGAGTACCGTAACACAACTCATTGCACCACGGGAGCTTCCCCGGCTAAGCTAATGATGGGGCGCGAGTTGCGTGGTAGGCTAGACTTGTTAGTGCCGCCGAAACATGAGGTGCCCAACCTTCTTACCGAAGTGAAAAGGTCATTCAACATAGGCGAGCTAGTTTGGTGTAGGTGCTATGTAGATAGAAAACCAATTTGGAAAAAAGGGACTATTACAAAAAAGATGGGGAGTCGGATGTTTATTATACAGTTAGAGGGAGATAATGTTACTTGTAAACGACACATGGATCAGCTGATGCGTTGCGTGTCTAATGACGTTCCTGATGTAAGTGGCAAGGAGCGTCGCGTGGTTAGGTCACAGGCGTCATTACAGTCTGTCTTATCAACACCTTTTCAACTTCTGAATGAGGAAGGAGTAGGTGATGACTGGCAAGATGCGATAGAGGGGGTGGAACAGGTAGAGCCAGTAGAACCAGTAGGACAACAGGTAGAGACAACAGAGCAATTGACGGTCGCACCTGTTGAGGTTCCCTGTGACAGAATCCTAAGACCTAAAAGAAATATTAACTATAAAATTTGATGATGCTTCTTTTGATATCTGGTTATTGTGATTTATTTCATAAGTATTATTTAAATTGTTATTTGTTTATTATTTTAGGTTTCCCAACTAAGGGTGAAGGAGCTGATGTGTATCTAGTTTGTCTATGACGTATGTCAGATAATAAACAGCGTTCCTGAAGAAATGTGTTTCGTTTAATCCTGGATATTATCCCTAGTATTCCCGTATCTATCACAATCACTGTGATATACTACTACTATGACGTTTTCTTTCACAAGATTTTACAGTGGATGACGATTCAGTTGTTTCGTAGTACCTTCATCGTGAGGTCTCACAGCTAAGATTTTTTGTTAATAAACGTACCTAACTCGTGTAACTCTTTGTGACATTATCTTCAAATTGCACATATCCGATTAACACGAGTACACAGTAGGGTGTGAAATATAATTTCTTTCTTCATCGAACACCGTTCAGTCGTTAACAACGATTGGTATCGATGTTGTTATCTGCGGCCCGTACTGAGGTGCGTCTGGTTTAATAAAGGGCGATAATTAAATGTTGTACCGGAGTTGTTTATGCCGCGGACGAGGAGGCCCGCCCCCGTCTTGTTGCAAAGGATTAACGAGTTCGACAGCAACATGGATCCATGTACCGTTGGTGTTGAAATTGTTGACGCACATGAGTTTCTATTGGCAATTCTTGAGTTTACTGAAAGGGATAAAGCTCTAACCCTCTAACCCCATAGAAATGGACTCGGTATTTGTCATCATTCATCCTATCTGCAGCTCCGTATTTCAAGTCCGTATCGTGGGTTGAGATTATAAGTTGTTTGTCTGCCAGTCAGCCACATTACGCTTTCATAGGAAATGGCGGCAGCTTGAAATGATTTTCGTTAGACACGGGGAGTAAGAGAAGCGCGAGTTAGGCTTATTTCTGGATGTCTCGCAATTAGGGTATACAAGCTATCACCATTACCTATGAAAAAGTAATGTGGCTGACTGGCTGACAAACAACTTATAATCTAAACCCACGATACGGACTTGAAATTTTTATTTTTATTTTTCCACGGGAGTGAAGTCAAGGGAAAAATCTTGATTGAGTATCAAACATCCAAACACCCGAACATCTAAACATTCAAATATCTTCACAAACTTTCTATTTTATACATATTATTAGTACGATAGAATAGGATGTTAACTTGCTGATGATATAGCTTTCTGTAGGCGAAAAATTTTTTGCGTGATGCAGTTAGCAAAATACCAAACTTTTACATATCTAGCTAGTTATAATAAACTTAATATTAGTAAAAATTGTGTTTTGAACCGCATTGCTGCTCTAATTAGTCAGCGTTATCATCTTCGCCCACAAATGGAAACAAACTCTTGCATAAACTCAAAAAAAATACGAAACAAAATTTTTTAGAAGCATTTCTGTTCCAAATCTCACCATATTGCTAACAAATCACAGCGAATGGGTCGTTTAGCCGCCATTTGTAGGCCTCGAGAGACGCAAGCGTATACAGTGAACAACAAGATGGAATGTACAAATGACATCAATAATAGCCCTTGCTACCAAGTCTTAAGGACTTGTAGGTGTGGAACCACCGTAAGTAATTTTACTGTGTTTACAATACTACCCCCTCCCGTTCACCCCCTTTTCCGCTCTTTTCTCATCCGTAAACATCAGGGCAACGCTTAGCGCTTTCACCTCGGGAAATTTACGAAAAGCGTGGGTAGTAGATCCTGCATAAAATATGGCACGCGAATACAAAAATGGAGGTCGTCAATGCCGGTAATGCATTATTGCTAATGCTCATAAAGTTGTAAGAACTTAAATTAGTATCTAACCTAACCTAACCTGTAATTTAAGTTGTTTTTTTTTCAATTTACTATGTTTGTGTAACACTTTTGCTATCAGTTGTTTGATAGCAAAAACCTATGTAGATTAATTGTCTCTATAAGATTTCAGAAACTCGTTCAATAAAAATCGTTCTTTATATCTAGGTATAAAAAAGATGTCAAGAAGAAAAGAATGAAGTCAACGTAATGGAAACTGATGTCTGAAGATCTAATAGATAATCCAACATTAGCATTGGCTTTGACTGTAGTTTGATACTGTTTAACATAAATTTGAAGTCACCAATGAATTTTTGTTTTATTCAAGGTATTATCCCGTAATACGATGTTGTGGGCTCATAGCGGAAGGCAGCATCCCAAACGAGCTCGAACGTTCCATGAAAGTCTCGTAAAAAATAATAAACAATTTACTTTCCTCGACACGCACAGCTATTACCCTGCATTAGCCATCGGGGATTTTTCCGAGCGCCATGGAAAACACTTGGTTTTCTTAAGGACGAACGCGAAGGTAAAACTCCTATTATTATAATAGCAATGGAATCGTTGCAGTCTGGGTAAATTATTAGAATAATGTTTAATTTATTCAAATTAGACATCGTTAGATCCCATGATCTGCTAGGAACAAAGTTATGACGGTATTGTGTGTGACGTTCTTGAGAGTAAAAGGCTTTTTTAATTACCTTTCCCACGCGGGCCCAATGCGGATTGGGAACTTCACATACACCATAGGATTTCTTCTCAGGTGTATGCAGGTATTCTCACGATGTTTTACTTCGCCATAAAGCTCATGGGAAATTACAAATGTAATTTCGCACATAAATTCTGAAAAACTCAGAGGTGCGAGCCTGGACTTGAATCCACGACTCTCCGCTTGAGAGACCATAGGTCAAACCACTAGGCCACCACGGCAATTACCAATTCTTCAATTACACTCAATTGCACAATGCAGCGCAATTTTTTTACTTTGGTTTCCCAAACGTATTGCTCTAAAAAGAATTTTAACTTCAATTAATTTTTACCCTAATTAGTAACAAACAAGTATCCACTTACCTACTAGGGGCGTTCAATAAAAAGTGAGAATGAGTATGTTATAAACAACTTTTACTAAATGTCATTTTATTTTTCGACATAGTCACCTTTTAGCATAATACACTTAGTATATCTTTTTTCTAAACTTAAAATTCCATTTTTAAAAAAGGTCTCATCTTGAGTAAATAAAAAATCTTGTACTGCAGCGACTACCGCGTCGTCGTCTTCAAATTTCTAGCCTCTCAGGTATTGTTTCAATCTCGGAAATAGGTAGAAATCACTGGGAGCGAGATCTGGTGAATACGGAGGATGCTTAAGGATATCGAACCCAGCATCACGAATTGCAGCCATTGCAACGGCGGACTTGTGTGCCGGGGCATTGTCCTGGTGGAACAGCACAACTTTCGAGAGTTTACCTCACCGTTTTTCGCGGATCTCATTGCGCAATGTTGCTATTTGTTTGGCGTATAAAGTGCCCGTAATAGTGGCTCCATGCTCGAGATACTCAATCATTAATACCCCTTTACCATCCCAAAAAACAGAGCCCATGACCTTACCGGCAGATGGGCTCACCTTGAATTTGTTCGGAGTTGGAGATGATGGCCTTTTCCATGTCACAGACTGCAGTTTCGTTTCAGGGTCGTAATGATGGAGCCATGTTTCGTCCATTGTTATAAATCGCGCCAAAAAAAGTTCCCGGTCTTGTTGCATCAGGTTCAAAGCTTCTTGACAAATCTCTAGTCTAGTTTGTTTTTGCGCGTCAGTAAGCATTCTTGGTACCCAACGCGCAGATACCGTTTTCATATCCAAGCGTTCATGTAAAATATTATGCACGCTCCCTGTTGAAATCTTTACATTTTCAGCAATAAAACGAACTGTGACACGACGATCCGCCAAAACTGAGTTTTCGACTTTTTTCACAATTTCTTCAGTTACTGCTGTAGTAGGGCGTCCGGAGCGGGGGACGTCCATTGTCGATGGAAGACCACGTCTAAATTCAGCGAACCAACGTGCGACTGTCGAATACGGAGGAGCATTAGACCCTAAAGTGTCCCGCAAATGCAAATTGACATGGTCCGTAGAAAAATTTTTCAAACACAAGTATTTGATAACGGCGCGCAGTTCAATTTTCTCCATTTTCGCTAACGTACTCAATAGCATTGCAAAGTAATTACCGTATATTTTTTTAAACAAAAGACAGTTAGTTTTTTTTTCAAAGCAATCAGCTAGATAGATTAGCTTTACCGGCCAGTATTTAATTTCGTAATATTAAAAGAGTTTGCATCTCATTCTCACTTTATATTGAACGCCCCTCGTATGTGGACATTTTGGCGCCACAAGCTTGCATGATAGGTTAAATTATTTTAATTGCCTCTAATGAATTAACTGTCTTACTTTAACTTATAAAGGGGCTTCTTCATTAATTGCTTACTTTCATTTTGTCAAAAAAGTGTACCTCTACCTACGATTTTCAAAATCCTACTTATAAAAATGCGAATGTTTGTGACTATGTTTCTTTCTCATTCACGCTCAACCGGCTTGACGGATTGGGACAAAATTTGATGGATATTGGGAATAACACATAGCCTACTTTTTGCCTTAATTTTTGCATGAAATCTCAGCCGCCAAAGTTTAGAAGCATGAAATTTCGTACCTAAGGGTGTTCTTTATCCAACTTTATATAGCCTAGTGGTTAGAGAACCTGACTACCAAGCTTGAGGTCCCGGGTTCGGTTCCCGTGTCGGGGCAGATATTTCTATGAAAAAAAAACGAATGTTTGCTCACGAGTCTTGGGTGTTTGAAGATGTATTTAAGTATGTATCTATCTATATAAGTAAGTATGGTTATCTGTTGTAGTAACCATAACAAAAGCTTTGCTTAGCTTACTTTGGAACTAGGTAAATTGGTGTGAATTGTCCGGTGATATTTATTTATTTATTTAATAACAAGAACTCAGTGAATCCCGGAGTTTCTATTCGAATGCCAGATCTAACGGTACACACAAGCGGAGCTGCGGGTAAAACCTATCTAATCCTAAATTTAACGCAGTTGACTGTCAGAAATCCCTTTAAAGGATAAATTCGCCTTTGTACATAACAGGTTGGTAAATTGTCTTTGTTTCTTCAATTTTGTTTAATAGGGGGTTGCAAGCATACATACAGATCAAGACTAGCTTCACGAACAAAGAAATGATTTGATTAGGTTATTTATTTTTATTAAAAGTATAAAATCGTAAAACCCAACATATTAAACTTTAAACCAGAAAAGAAAAATAACAAAACGTCCACTTTCCTATTAAAAAGGCAGATGTTGCCAAAGATACATTAGGAGTATTAACGACACAAAAAAACTGTCCCCATACGACTGCAGCAAGTGTATAATTCTCAGAATACCTAACAAATGTTAAGTTTTTTCGTTGTCGAGGCTACATGGCCCAATTAAGGGACACCGGCGGCCGAGGAACGGACTCTCTTATAATTTATTCGCTGTGGATTTTGTTTTGTGCCACGTTTTTGTCTCGATTGAAATCGGGATCGTAAACACCTTGTTTAGTCGTCCCCAAGCTTTGTTGCGATGATAACGATATCAATTTTATAACGATTCGGATATTAACGAACAGGAATTTGAAGAGGTTCGTGCGGTGATTTGTAAATAAGGTCTCGAAAACGCAAAGAGCTAAGAGCCGTGGAGAGAAATAAAGATAATAGAAAAACAATTGAATCTGTCCCATAATATGCGACAGTGCAAAACGAATAAATAACATGACTGACTGATAGACAACGCGTAGCCTAAAATCACTGGAGCTAGAGACTTGAAATTTGACTAGTATTATGGTCCTTGATAATCTAAAGATGCAATAAGAAGGGAATTCTCAGAATTCTCGCGGGATACGAAACGAGCCGATTTGATATTTTTCCACGGGAGAGATCGAAGGATTAAGCTAGTGGGTGGTAATTAATGTAATTATAATTATTAACGCTACGACTGCCGTTACATGCCAATATTTAGGCAAACTTCTGAAGGTATAAAAATATTTTTGTATATTTCTTATGACATTAATTGGGAGTTTAGCAATTGTTATTTTTTCATGATTTAACGCGGTTATATTATTTTTGTTAGCTCCCCCAGCCGGGCCGGCTTGCGCTCGCGTCGCTTCTTGGAACGCTTTAATTGCAATGCAACGCAGATCGAACGTTTAAAATCGATTTTTTTATTCGATTTATTTCATCTGAGCCAAGTTTGGAATCTTGTTTTTGTTTTGCGTTTGTGTTTATGTAAATTTTACACGCATGTGCTGAAACTACTCAATTAATTAATGAGAGTGTTGCGAAAGCTTGCCAAATTGCTTGATAAGAAATCATTTAATGTTATGAGTTTTTAGGTAAGTACTTATCGTACAACGTTACACGAGTTTTTCAGTGTTGGGGAATTTCTTGTTTTGGGTACTGCATTGGCCGGTTCTGGATAGAGTAATAAAGTTTAAAACCTGACATGACAATTTTGCTAAAAATCATTGAAAACTGTCCTACATGGGCTTCGCTCGTGTGACACACTCATATGCCACAAAAGCGTCTACGAAGGATATTATCACCTAAACTATTTGCATCGCGTCGAAGTCTTGGGGTAATTGGTGATTATTAAAGCTTAAGGGCGTATTTTCTAGCGCGATTGGCATATTTAGTTCCAATTTCTTTTTAACTTAAATACATGCTAATCTGCTGTATTCTGACTCAACTCAGAAATCGTTGCCGAAACTATTCAGTATACTTTTAGTTCTGGTTACCTTCAGAATAAAAAATTAACTTTAGTTATTAAATTTTTTTAAGCTTGATAGTTTCATACATTTTGATACTATTAAACTGAGCACATAAAATTCAGATATTTTTTTTAGAAAATGGCATACATACATAATAATACATATGTTTCATAGACAATGGTTTAATCTTTATTTTGTTTAAGTCCTCTTGCTTAACATTGATCATTGTGCGAAATATTATAAATATTGTGTAGGTAGAGGCATAAAGAGATATTTTAATTGGAGAGGTAAAAGCTAGCACTGGGCCAGTCACAGTGGGTATGCCGATGAGTAGAATTGCCGCATTCCCGAACGGCGTCCGAGGTCCGCGCGTGATTTCGCACCTTGGGATTATAGAGTACGAAAACTACTATTAAAACCTTTAAACAACACCTTAGAATTCAATTCAGATTGCTCCAAAGTTACCAATAAGAAATATACCAATTTCAGAGCTTGACTTCTACACTTTAAGTCTAATTTTCTGCACGAAGATGTAGTTGCAACTGGTTCGATGCATCCCAAGTTTAAGTAAACTAAATCTTATGTATAGAATTTAAGGTATCTTTCAAATTTTAGCAATTTAGTTTATCATTTGAAAATTTACTATTGGCGATAGCTATTCGTGCGCGTAATGAAGTGAAACAATTCAAAATGTTGGCGAGGTAGAATGTCTGTCGAGGGAATTGCTCTAATTTATCAGCCACAGGTAACATAAGCACATTTATTAAATTGAAATGCGTTGTTAATAAGCAGCAGAAATGGATTCCTCTCGGTCGCGACTCTTGTTTAACACCTCGGTCATTTTGTTTTGTTCTTTTCACATTTATTTATTCGCTTAGTTATATAAAAACCGATGGACATCCGAGTGAAATACGAATATTTTAAGCCACCTCTGAAGTAAGTAAATCTAATATGTAAACTAAAAAGTTCTTTGAAATAAAAAATAAAAAATAAATTTTAATAAATTTCAATTCACTATTCTTATAGTGCAGTAAAAAATCTTAATAAGCAATTATTATATTGTTATATCCAGATCAAAATTTGTAAACAATTCTAAATATTGATAAAATAAATAATAATAGTTTAAAATATTTTATTGTAAAATAAGCGTGGGGTGCATGGTGTCAATTGTCAAGGATTGTCATTTTGATAACATCTTAAAAAGCACCCCACGCTTTTTTTACAATAAAATATTTTAAACTATTATTATTTATTTTATCAATATTTAGAATTGTTTACAAATTTTGATTTGGATATAACAATATAATAATTGCTTATTAAGATTTTTTACTGCACTATAAGAATAGTGAATTGAAATTTATTAAAATTTATTTTTTATTTTTTAAAGCGTGTTTTTTTAGTTTTTTTAAACTATTATTTATTTTCTATTTTTTAGTTGCATTTTTTGCTTTCTAACTTTACCCCCTCACCTACAACCCCCAAACCCCCTAAACCCAACCCCCCAACATCCCCCACCCCATTTACCCAAACCCCCCCAAACCCCACACCCTTACCCCCAATTCCCTAAACCCCCCTTACCCCCTCCTCATTTTACAAACCCCCGAACCACCTAAACCCAACCCCCCTAACACCGAACCCCCATACCCCCGGAACCCCCCCCACCCCCACTCCCCCCCCCACCCCTCCCACACCCCCCACCCCGCCACCTACCGCCCCCCCTTCCAGTTCCATCATCAAACCCTTGTTACCATCTAGGCCTCTTACCCCCTCCCCATTTCCCACAAACCCCCAAAATCACTTACCCCCGAACCACCCAACACCCCCACCCTATTTCCCGTAAACCCCCCCCCCCATCCCCTAACCCCAACCGCCACACCCTAACCCCCAACCCGCCACCTACCCCCCTTCCAGCTCCATCATCAGACTCTTGTTACCATCTAGGACCAAAGTACTCGTCAAAACGAATCAAACGAGCCCAAACTCGATGGGGTTGTTTCGTTTTATTGTGGAGTGCCTTTGGCCATCTTCCAGCTCCATCATCAGACCCTGGTTACCATATGGGATCAAAGTGCTCGTCAAGACGAATCAAACGAGCCCAAAATCGATGGGGTTGTGTCGTTTTATTGTGGAGTGCCTTTGGCCATCTTCCAGCTCCATCATCAGACCCTGGTTACCATATGGGATCAAAGTGCTCGTCAAGACGAATCAAACGAGCCCAAACTCGATGGGGTTGTATCGTTTTATTGTGGAGTGCCTTTGGCCATCTTCCAGCTCCATCATCAGACCCTGGTTACCATATGGGATCAAAGTGCTCGTCAAGACGAATCAAACGAGCCCAAACTCGATGGGGTTGTGTCGTTTTATTGTGGAGTGCCTTTGGCCATCTTCCAGCTCCATCATCAGACCCTGGTTACCATCTGGGATCAAAGTGCTCGTCAAGACGAATCAAACGAGCCCAAACTCGACGGGATTGTGTTGTTTTATTACATAGTTCCTATGGCCACCATCCAGCTCCATCATCAGATCAGCTCCATGTTACAATAATATTGCATTGTCATCCAATTTACACATATGTGCAAAATTTCAGCTCAATCGGAAACCGGGAAGTGGGTCAAAATCGCGCCCTAAGGAGTCGGTTACAAACAAACATACATACAAACATACATACAAACATACAGGTGAAGCTAATATAAAGCGTGTAAAAAAGGACCCGAACGTCAAAAATTAGGGCCCCAGAGAGCACCTTAAAAGCCATTTAGATCTGAGGGTCGATTTTACAAATCATGTCTTTAAAATCACTATACTAAAGTTTGATAACCATTGTGTTTAATTTGTAATGCGTGTGGACTAGCGAAAAAATGACTGACTACAAAGGGTCTAGCAGGCTAAGCTAATAAGAGGGGCCCCCGCAAGGGATTTGGTTGTAATTTGAGGTGCAGTAGTGGCAGGACCTAAGAACACCGTATGCGTAATATCAGCCAGCCTTCGATCTTCTTTTGTTTCAGACTTATTCACGAAAATGTCAAAATATCAAGGTAATTTTTAAACTGTTATTTTAGCTAAACCAAGCAAGCGAGAGTTACCAATTAAATTTAGAATTAAGGAGCATAAAATGGGGTTTATAATGCATATTTTTACAGGCATTCGTATCCTTGAACTTGGGTGAAAAAAAATGTTTTTTTTTTCGCTTTGTTTTTTTGCCACTTCTCGCGGAGACACAATTATCAAAAAAATACTTAATAAGCCACAATTGTCAACTACGTATACATACATTTAAAAACATTTTGAAAAATCATGGTGCGTCATGTCAAAAAAAACATTGAAGAACGTATGTTTACTATATCCATATCATATCAATAGAGTAGTAGTGGCAAATCAGTCTGTTGTAGTAATAACATCCTCTTTCGTTCATTATGAAAATAGTTAATTGACATTGATCAATGACGTATGTCATATATTTACAACTACACATTTTCTAGCTATTTCTTATGTAGTTTCTTGTAATAATGTCTGGAAGCAGGTGTAGTTGTTGTAGTATATGTTTACGCAAAACAAAAGGAACTAAAAAAGTGATAGAGAACGCTGACGAAGCTTCGTTTTTTTCTAGTGCTACAAATAAAAATATGTTGATTGGCGAATGTGTCCATCAAACCCTCTTTCTGTGGTGTGACAACTACAGACTTACCTTAGAAGGGCTCTACTCATTTGCCAATACACTACAGTAAACATACGTTCGTAAATGTTTTTTTTGACATGACGCACCACGGTATTTCAAAATGTTTTTAAATGTATAAGTAAGTACGTAGTTGACAATTGTGGCTTATTAAGTAATTTTTTTAATAGTTGAGTCTCCGCGAGACGTGGCAAAAAAATGAAGCGAAAAAAAAAACTATATTTTTTTCATCCAAGTTCAAGGATATGAATGTCTGTAATAATATGCATTTTGAACCCCATTTTATGCTACTTAATTCTGAATTTATTTGGTTACTCTCGCTTGCTTGGTTTAGCTAAAATAACAGATTAAAAATTACTTTGATTTTTTGACATTTTCCTGAATAAGTCTGAAATAAAAGAAGATCGAAGGCTGGCTGATATTACGCATACAGTGTTCTTAGGTCCTGCCACTACTGCACCTCAAATTACAACCAAATCCCTTGCGGGGGCCACTCTTGTTAGCTTAGCCTGCTAGACCCTTTACACATAATAGGTATGTGATTTCAAAGACCAGCAATCGGTATTAAGACAGTTGAATATTATTTAATAATAACCTAAAGTTTTTCAGTTAAAGTTTATCATATCGCATCGGCCATCAGATAGGATATACTCGTAATATGTATTGTAAGTTATGATTTTATTTAGTCAAGAGGAAAAATATGTTCAAATGCTTCAACACTCTTTACAATGGGGATGTAAACTTAGGACGTACCTATTCCTATAATTTATTTACCAACAAATTATACCGTTCAATAATTTTTCAATTAAAATATAAACACGAGCTAATCTCTTCATGATTTGTTAAGCCAACGAGCTGATAAATGATGTAATTTTTATCACGCTTCTATCTGCTCAGCGTTAGCAAATGCCGCAATGAACACCGCATCTCTACACTGTATTCAAACCATCCGTGTACTTCCACAGCTAAGGTCAAAGTGATAATCCTCAAACGTCCGTTAGCCGTATAACCAGCGGCTCAGCTTTACATCCATCCTTTATAATCGCCATTAGCTGACCGGGGGACAAAGACAAACGCCTCAGACAAAGCGAGAGACAAGGACAGGTGCGCCAACCGCTCACATTCGGAGCAAGGTGCAACAAAATCGATCAGGTGTATTTGTTTAAACAAGGTGCTCCATAAACGTCCAAGGAACTGTCATAAAATTAATAATTCGCTTTCTGTGTCGGTCCGTTAACAGACAACGAATTAAAATGATTTTATGCCGCTGTTACGGGAACCTTTGCCGATTACACTTGTCATTCGAATTTAGTTTCATTTTAAAATATCCCGCACACAAAATTATAATCGCGTATAACTTTTACTGTACCGTTTAACAGTTAAGTATTTTAATGAAGCTGAATGTAAATACTAATTAATTTGCTAGCTTACCAATCGACGGCGTAAGCTGTAAGTACTGATTAAGGCTCTTATGAGGAAGCTAAATGGGCACTTGGCTCCAATCTTTATGCTGATTACAATTATAAGAAAGTATTACGATATAAGCTTGAGATACTTTGATAATTGTGGTAGTTTACATGTATGTCGCAAGCGTCATAGTCCTCTGGAACAATCTCAAAATGGCTAATTTTAGGTTAGGTTAGGTAATCTTTACGTGCAAATTTCTCCATTACGTATTAACATTATTTAAATTTAAATATCGAACTTATACAGATCTCATTTGTTTTTCTGTCTGTGTTAGCACAAAATCTATTTCTCAAGCTGTGCTCGCACAAAACACAGTTTGAATAAAGTTTGTAATAATCTGTAAAAAAAGTAGAGGTTTCTCAATTTTTTTTAACGTCAGAAATTCGTCATTTTTGAATCGATTCGGAAAATTATTTTTGGTTGTAGGATAGGGCTTCCCGCTAAGACCCAGTTAAATTTGAACAAAAAAATATGATTCCTTAGGGATGTTTTTGAACTAAATTTTTTTGTTTAAAATTATTTATGGTCCAGTTTTACATACTTACCTTTTGACAAATGCAATTTAAAAAAATCTGTAATTAATTTTCAAGATTAGTCCTATCGAAGTGCTGAGCCATATGAGTGACATCAGTATCAGCCTGTACGATGACAGATCAGGTGCGCGTGCGCCGCTGACGCGTGTAATCTCGACGCGACGGATCACGTTGCGTTTATCGTCTAATGTCCTGCGGTTTATAATATAAATTATTATTATCCATATTAGAAATCTAATAATAGACTATTTATAACTTTCGAATAATTTCGAAGGACCATTGGATGATATACCATGAGAAGTAAGACAAAAAGTTCAAATATTGCATGTAGTATTAAATTTATGGTAAGTACTTGTTATTATCTACTTACTAATTGTAAATTCGCTATCTCACTGTCTGCTTGTGTTACCTTGTCACGACCATATTGTGAGTGACTTTTGATTAATCTTAAAGTTGGCTGGAGCACACAAGACTATGTATCTTCGAAAAACGTACCTATGTATTGTACGAATAGCATAGTAATAACAATGTTTTTACATATTTACATGAAATCATAGAGACGGGAGCAACTATTTAGATAGGTAATTGCAATGCATCATAATAGTATCCTATTGTTGTGTTCTATTTCATAATAACTGGTCCCAGGGGCTAAATTCAGGAGCGGCTCAACACGGTTTGCGAGCGGTAATTCAATCGTTTTCAAGAGGATTAGGGATGAACTGCAATTCAGGAACGCCAAAAATCACTGGTTTGCGTGAGGTTTGGGCTGAGATTGGGATGAGCCTTATTTATTTCTTTATTTATTTATTCATTTATTTATTTACAAAGCGAATTAACAGGAAAATAAAGCTCATCCTAAGCTCAGCCCATTCCTATCCTCTCCCAAACGATGGAATTACCGTCTGCATGCCACAAGTCAATACTCATCATAATCGTTATCTAGTCTAGTCACTTTAGTACAACTTCTCTTCTGGGCAGGCATCTTCTTTCTGACAATAATGCTAGGTTTGCACGGCCTTAGTATTTGTCATTAGCGTAAGTGATTAGGGACTTATCTGCAAAGTGACAAGTGGCAAGTATAAGTAGTCTACACATGGGTGTTAAAAAATAAAAAATAAAATAAATAAATAAATAAATATCACGGGACAATTCACACCAATTGACCCAGTCCCAAAGTAAGCTAAGCACGAAGAGGTGGTAACAGACGTCTAGACAGACACACTTTCGCATTTATAATATTAAAATAAGTATGGATGTCTTGATCGCACGGTATTTTTAATTCAAACAAAATGTAGCATATTTTTTATAAATCCTAATGTCTATTGTTTTGGTAGTGTCAACATTATAAGTAGAAGACACGATATTTTGGACGAAATTTTGTTATATAGCTCAAAGGATGCAGAAAAAAGCTAATTTCAACGATATTAAGGGTTAGACGGCCAGATATATAGCCTAGTTGTTCGAGAACCTGACTACGAAGCTTGAGGTCCTGGGTTCGATTCCCGGTCGGGCCAGATATTTGTGTGAAAAATACAAATGTTTGTGCTCGATCCGAGTCTTGGATGTTTAATATGGTATTCAAGTATGTATTTATCTATATAAGTATTTTTATCCGTTGTCTAGTACCCATAGTACAAGCTTTGCTTAGTTTGGGACTAGGTCAATTGGTGTGAATAGGGATGTTTCCTAGGTAAAAAAATAATAATTCTTATTAGTCCGTATTTTACATTATCAAAAAATATTAGACACGTAATTTTTCTTTTGTCAATCAAACAAAAAATTACGAAGATATGGCGCGTTGAAGTTCCGCGTGACGAGGCGTGACGTCACTTGTTCCTAAAACGCTCATACAAAGTGTAGGAACAAGTGACGTCACGCGAAACTTCAACGCGCCATATCTTCGTGATTTTTTGTTTAATTGACAAAATAAAAAATACGTGTCCAATATTATTGATAATCTAAAAGACTGACTAGTTAGGAAAGTAGCCTATTGTTCCATGATATTTGATGATATTCTCCTTTCCACCGTCGATATGAAATAAATAAACTTAACAATAGTTTCATCACTGAATTACAAGACATAGTAGTTAAAACAAAAACTTTACACAAAATCTTATTAAATGATGTACCACGCACTTGAAACTAATTTAAATAATACTTAAACAGTAAAAGGTGCGTAGTGCAGGAACTTGCAATCAGAGGCAATAAACCCGTGTGCAGCTTTCCGAACAGGTGCCGCGCCTGTGTTTAACATTTTGGATTAAACCTTTGTTTTTAGATATTACTGGTTAGTTTGCTGGCTAATTAGGAGCTTTGCATTGTTATTAGGCTGGAGGGTAGTGTTTTGTAAGAGTGGGATTTGTTTCTTTTTTGTTTTTCACTACTTAACTCACTCTATGTGTGAGCGTGTCTTTGTGTGAGTCTATGGGTCGAGCCGTAGTAACCTAGTGGTTTGACCTATGGCCTCTGAAGTAAGTGGGTCGTGCGTTCAAACCGGGCTCGCACCTATGAATTTTTCGGAATTTACGCGTCAAATTACTTTTGAAATTTACCATTACCTTTTACGAATAAGGAAATTATCATGAGGACCTGCGAAGCAATTCAATGTGTGAAGTTCCCAATCCGCACTGGTCCGCGTAAAAACTACGGCCCAAGCCCTCTCATTCTGCGAGGGCTGTGCCCTGGGTCTAAATTCAGGAACGGGCCTTCACGGGTTTGGTAAGCGGTAATTCAATCGTTTGGGTTGGGTTTGGTTTGAACTGCTATTCAGGAACGTCAAAAATCACTGGTTTGCGAGAGGTTTGGGCTGAGTTTGGGATGAGCCTTATTTATTTGTTTATTTATTTACAAAGCGAATTAACAGGAAAATAAGGCTTATCCCAAGCTCAACCCATTCCTATCCTCTCCCAAACTATTGAATTACCGCTCGCAAACCGTGTAGGGCCGTTCCTGAATTTAGCCCCTGCAGAGGGTCGTAGGTATATATAACTAAATAGGCTGGGATGATGATAAAGTCTATGGGTATTTTCAAGTAATAATATTGGAATAATTACAGTCAAAAGATTTTCACCTTGATGATGAATTATGCTGAAGGATTTTGAAAGAAAACTATTACGAGTGTTACTAACACTCGATTTTTGTTCATAGTAGACGAGGCATAATATTATTTTATTGTACATAGGTACTGACTTATTCATTCCCAGCCTATAATACTTCCCACTGCAGGACACAGGCCTCCTCTCAGAATGAGTGAGTGGGTGAGTGAGTGAGTGCCGATTTGGAAACTTCACACACACCATTGAATTTCTTCGCAGGTGTATGCAGGTTTCCTCACGATATTTCACCGTAAAGCTCATGGTAAATTTCAAATGTAATTTCACACATAAATTCCGAAAAACTTTGAGGTGCGCGCTGGGATTTGAAACCACGACCCTCTGCTTGAGAGGACATAGGTCAAACCGCTAGGCCACGCTCCTAGAAAACGTATATAATAAATATCTTAATCGGATGTTGATAAGCAATAAAGTAATGTGAACCCATACGAACATCATTTTGAGAAAATTGCGACTAAGGTACATAAGGAATGAACTAACGCATTTACTTATACACATAAATCTAATTTTTTCCTTATCCCTAGCGATCTTGAAAACCCTGAAATTAGGTATTAGATGTTTATGTAATTAATTACCTACTTCATGTTGAAGAAGAGACTAGTAATCATAAATACGAAGTTAGAGTTCAGGTGAATTTAATGTATAATTTCCGTTTTTTCCTTATCCCGTGTGATTTCTGATAATTCCTGAAATTAGTTCTTCTTTGATGTAATTAACTATCTGCAGACCAAATTTGAAGAGTTTACTAACTATAGTTACAGAGATAGGTTACACTGTAAATATAGAGAAACGAAAAGTTAGAAAAAACATAGGTTTTATTTCTGGTTGTTGAAAGGTAATTAAAATACGTTTACCGGGAAAATAGTAGAAAATAAAAAGAACTGAAAAGGTTACATTGTTATTTAGAAAAAACTGGCGAAGTTTGAGTCAGACTAATACACGAAGGGTTCCGTAAGTCATAGGAACCAACAATAATAAGTATAAGTACATTATTGTCACGGTAATAAGGTCTGTGTACACATTAATATTCTGGGGTGTTTAGAGTAGTGTTGGCGTTATGGACTGTACCACCGTACAATAGCCATTCATTAGTAATACGTTTTAGTTAATAATTCCATTTTGAATACAAGCTTTTTTTGCTGAGTGTATATTTTGCCCTGGGTTACCAAAGTACTCGTTAAGACGAATCAAACGAGATCAAACTCGATGGAGTTATGTCGTTTTATTGCGGTGTTCCTATGGCGACCTGCCAGGTCCATCGTCAGATCAGATCTATTATGTCATAATAATATTGCATTGTCCTCCGATTTACACATGCATGCATAATTTCAGTTCAATCGGTTTACGATATCTACTTCAAATTGAGTTGAAAGATTCCACCCGAACGAGTTAAGGTCGAAAAGTGACGAATCTTTTAATTCCGCTACTTTACCTACATAGCAACTTAAATAAAAGTTTGTTAAAAAAGTTGCTTGTACGTTAATCCACTTTATTTTTAACTTTTATTTTTATTGGTATTAGGACCGCTTGGTCAATATTTCTTAGGTATTTCTGAGCCCCTCAAGAGCAAGAAATGTTATATATGAACCTGGGGTCAAATCGGCAATTGATTAATTGATTATAAACTTTCCTTTTTCTTTGCAAACAAAAAATGTTAAATATTCGAAATTCAAGATAGCAAGGCCAGCAACACTGGCGACGTATTCTGAATTGTTATGACGCTATCTGTTACAAAAATGCTTTTCAGAATTGAAGAGTGCCAACGTTGCCTATCATTTTATTAGGGTGTGTTGCACAGCACAATTTTGCAAAATTATTTTTACAAAAGTTAAATATTTCCCAAACTAAGCCAAATTGTGCTGACATTATACTACATTTTGAAATAAACTGAGGAATCTATGTTTTAAATGTGTCGCATTACTGTAAGGAAGCCATTCTGCCAATATTGCTACTAATGGTACGGAACCCACAGCCGGAATCTACGATACTTTTATCATTAAAATCAAGCAGCTCAATTTTATAATGTCTTCTTTCTTGTTGGAAGAATATAAACATAATGTAATAGTTTCTGAACTAATCTCAAATGTCAAACGTAGTTCGCTGTTTGCTCACTTGTGTCGCCACTGTACTATCTGTCATTTATTATTCTACTTTTGCAAATCATTGTATTCGTTCTACTTTGAAACATTAAACCGTTAACAGTTTTTTCTATTCCGGAGTATTATTTCCTCAGGTTATGGGCCGTCCCATACATACTCAAATAGAACTGAAGTTAAATTTAGTGCAGTAAAAAGTAATATTTATAGTAATTGCGGCGATAAAACTCATACGATCCAGAACTATGGCTACGTCTAACCTTCAAATCGAGAAATTAGCCGGCCGGGAAAACTATTCTACATGGAAGTTTGCCGTTAAATCCTATTTAGAACACGAAGAATTGTGGCAATGTGTTGAACCAGGCACCGAACTGGATACGAAGAAAGATATAAAAGCCAAGTCAAAAATAATTTTGTTGGTGGAACCCATTAACTACTTTCACATCGAAAATGCAAAAACCTCAAGAGAAGTATGGTTAAACCTTCAAAATGCTTTCGAAGACTCGGGGCTCTCAAGGAAAGTCGGTCTATTGAAAGACTTGATAAATACTTCACTAGACAACTGTTCCAGTATCGAAGATTACGTGAATAAAATTATGAGTACCGCATACAAATTACGAAATATTGGTTTCGACGTTGGAGATGAATGGCTTGGAACACTCATGTTGGCAGGTTTACCGGATAATTATAAGCCTATGATCATGGGTCTGGAAAGTTCCGGCATCAGAATCTCATCAGATTTCATCAAGACAAAGCTTTTACAGGAGGTGAAAGTTTCCGAGTCTACTGCGTTCTTTACGAAGCACAGAAATACTTCTAACAATAATAATTCAAAGCCAAAAGGAAAAGGCCCGCGCTGTTTCAACTGCAACAAATATGGACATTTTAAAAGTCAGTGTACAATGAAGAAAACTAATACCCATAATGGTTTTTCAGCAGTTTTTTCAGCTTATAGCAGCATTAATCAGGATGATTGGTTTATCGATTCTGGGGCAACCATGCATATGACAAGATGCTCTGATTGGATGTATGATTTACAACCACCTCCGATTCAAAAAATAATGGTGGCAAATAGTGACTCCATCTCCGTGCAAAGTATGGGTAATGTAAACATTCAAACAGATTTATGTCAGGAAAACTGCCCAATCCAGGTGAGAAATGTTTTATTTATTCCTGAGCTGAGTGCAAACCTGTTATCGGTCAGTCAACTGACAAAGAATGGCTGTAAAGTGGAATTCACTGATTCCGGCTGTAACATATACAATTCCAATAAGGATCTCATAGCAACTGCCAGACTTACCAATAGCATGTACAGACTCAATACTGTTATGGGCAATGCTTATGCTGTTTCTTGTGAGAGTAAAACAGATATTGTTACATGGCATAAAAGAATGGCTCATTTAAATATAGCTGATGTGAAGAGGTTAGAGGTATGTGCTGATGGTATATCTATCACAAATAAAGATGTTGATGCAGTTTGTAAATCTTGCTGTGAAGGAAAACAAACCAGACTACCGTTTCCCCATTCTGGTTCAAGAGCAAGTACCTTGCTAGAAATAATACATACTGATCTATGTGGTCCGATGGAGACACCTTCTGTTGGTGGTGCGAAGTACTTCATAACCTTTATAGATGATTACTCTCGAAAAGTATATGTATATTTTCTTAAGAACAAAATGGATATTAAATCTGTGTTTGAGAGATTTAAGTGTGAGGTGGAAAATGAGTTGGAAAAGAAAATAAAAATATTGAGAAGTGACAACGGCAAAGAATATTGTAATAATGATGTCTCTGGTTTTCTAGCAGCTTCCGGCATCAAGCATCAGACCAGCGTACCCTATACGCCTGAGCAAAATGGGATTGCTGAGAGAATGAATCGCAGCCTGGTAGAGCGTGCCAAATGCATGTTGTTTGAGGCAAAACTGCAGAAAACATATTGGGCCGAGGCAGTCGCTACTGCGGCTTATATCATCAATAGATCACCATCACGAGTTCTGGCTGAGGTAACACCTTATGAAAAGTGGACGGGTAAGAAACCAAACATTTCACATTTAAAGATATTTGGTTCTAAAGCCATGGTACATGTTCCAAAGCAAAACCGTTTGAAATGGGATCGCAAAACACAGGAATTGATTTTCGTAGGCTACTGTGACAACACAAAGGGGTACAGATTAATTAATCCTAAAAATAAGAAGGCAGTGATTAGTAGGGATGTGATATTTATTGAAAACTGTATCACACAGAAACCTACCCTAGACCCTCAGCTTATTACATTACCTCTAAGTTCAGATCTTCATTGCACGCAGAATAGCAGCGAAACACCTGAAACGATTGATGACTGCTCTGATACTGAGACGGAAGATGTCACATTATCACAATTAAGTACTGATACTTCCTTTGACAGCTGTGGGAATAGAAATGATGATGAAACTTATTATCCCAGCACGAGTGACAGTGATAATACTTTCACGAGGAATATCACATTAAGATCACATCAGAAGTATAATGAACGAGAAAATAATTTCATGTGTGTTCAGATTTCAGATCCACTGACTGTCAAGGAAGCTTTGTCGGGCTCTGATGCTCATTATTGGAAACAAGCAATGGATGAGGAGTATCAGTCCTTATTGGAAAATAATACGTGGGAAATGACTTCTCTGCCAGCTAACAAGCGCCCTATACCTTGTAAATGGGTTTTCAAGAGAAAGACAAATGAAAATGGAGAAATTGTGAAATATAAGGCACGCCTTGTAGTAAAAGGTTGTTCACAAAAACCTGGAATAGACTACACCGAAGTGTTTTCACCGGTCGTAAGACATGCTTCTTTAAGATACCTATTTGCCCTGGCTGTGAAATATGATTTAGACATCTGTCAGATGGATGCAGTGTCGGCTTTTCTTCAAGGTGATATTGAAGAAGAAATTTACATGATGCAACCGCCTATGTTTGAAAAAGGTGACCTAGTATGTCGATTAAGAAAATCACTGTATGGATTAAAACAGGCTAGCAGGCAATGGAACAAGAAGCTTGACTTTACGCTGAAGCAGATGGGTTTATTACAATCTAAATTGGATCCCTGTATTTACCACAATATTGTGAACAATAAGAACATGGTTTTTCTCGCAATTTATGTTGATGACCTAGTATTGTTTACAAACAATCAAGAATCAAAACAACATATTCAAGAAGAGCTTCATAAACAGTTCAAGATTAAGGATTTAGGTGATATAAAATACTGCATTGGAATACATGTCGAGAGAGACCGGTCTAAAGGGACTATATATTTGGATCAAAGAAAATATATTCAAGAAGTGTTGAATAAATATGGAATGTCAGACTGTAAAACTGTTCAAACTCCAATAGATTTGAATTCGAAGGTACAAAGTAAATCTGAAGAGGATAAAATCTTAAATGATGTACCTTATCAGGAGATTATTGGGTGTTTGTTATATGTCTCACATATTACTAGACCAGATATATGTTTTGTTATAAATATGTTAAGCAAATATAATAACAAACCTGACATGAGACATTGGATTGCTCTTAAGCGTGTCATGCGTTACTTAAAAGGCACTCTGGATTATAGATTAAGTTACAAGCAAAACATGCAAGAGACAATGAGTCATGGATACTGTGACGCAGACTGGGCAAGCTCTGAAGATGACCGGCGCTCCTGCACAGGTTACACATTCTTGTTCCAGGGAGGAACAATTAGCTGGAACTCCAGGCGTCAACCTACTGTAGCACTTTCTACGACAGAGGCTGAGTACATGTCCTTGTCGGCGTGTGTACAAGAAGCTATGTGGCTAAAGCAATTTCAAGAAAGTCTATGGCCGGAGCTGAAGAATGAAGCCTTGGTAATCTATAGTGATAATCAAAGCTCTATAAAACTTTCAGGTTCCGATGGGTACCATCCCAGGACCAAGCATATAGATGTGAGGCATCATTTCATTCGCAATAAGGTGCTGGAAGGAGCTATCGAAGTGCGCTACGTGCAGACGGACAAGATGGTCGCAGATGCTCTTACCAAAGCAACATCACATTCAAAAATGGCCTTCTGTTCGTCAAAAATGGGATTATGTTTAAGGGAGGATGTTGGAAGAATATAAACATAATGTAATAGTTTCTGAACTAATCTCAAATGTCAAACGTAGTTCGCTGTTTGCTCACTTGTGTCGCCACTGTACTATCTGTCATTTATTATTCTACTTTTGCAAATCATTGTATTCGTTCTACTTTGAAACATTAAACCGTTAACAGTTTTTTCTATTCCGGAGTATTATTTCCTCATTTCTCCTTCTATTTAATAGTCATGTTTAACAAGAACTCAACGCAACGATTATAATAATTTCAAAATAATTAATAGGTATTCATCGATGACAAAGTTTTAATGGCTTTCGGCACTATCAACTTAGTTTCCTTGGCCATTATAGAATGTCCTAATGTGTAATAAAATTTTAATTGCCTATGTTTTGTCTCTTGTTTATGTCAAGAAACTTTTGTCTATATGTAGGTCTAATTATAACGAATTGGACGCCGATGAACAATAAGCGTGATATGATAACTCACAACAACTCGAAGATTCGAATGAACGAAATTATACCTTGTCGTCTTCTCTACGTTTTATAAAAACGAGTTATGTGACCGAAAAACGGCAAAAATAGTTTATACTTAATATATACCTACTCACTAACTGATACCGATGATGATGAAGGACTTTTTAAGGTTGCTTTGCTTGATTTTTGCTCAACTCAATAACAGTGATGAAGAATCTTTACCAAAAATTGGAAGTCAGCGGGGTCGAAGTCGCGGGCAAAAACTAGTCAAGCATAATAATAATAATAACTTTACAATTGTTCATAACTCTAAACAAATGGCATACAATAAAAATCTTACGTGTTCATTACAAATGCGTATTTTGGACTCATTAGGGGTGTTAAGGTTTTTAGGAATAAGAAACCCATTAATGTAACAGCTATAAATATTAACACCTGAATATGGTAATGTATTCCAGTCGCGATGTTGAAGGATTTACTTACCTAATATTTTGGCAGCTTTGGTCACGTCATGGCTGGCCGCTATGGAAACTTACCATACATTCTGTGGCATTCGTGCAAGAATTAAAATCACTGGTATGCCAGTGACCTATGGGTCGAAGAATCGCGAGACTCAAGTGGCAGTGGGCAGCGCACATCGCTCGTAGAACTGATCGCCGGTGGAGCCAAAAGGTTCTCGAGTGGCGTCCACGGATCAATAAGATGGAGCGACGACCACGTTAAGGTTGCGGAAACGTGATGGGTGAGGATGGCACAGGACCGGTATGTTTGGCGAAACTTGGGGAGGTCTTGTTCAGCAGTGGACGTCTTTCGGCTGAAATGATGATGATGATGATTATTATTCTGGGACATGTGTGAAAGAAGTGAAAGTAAAAATAATGACATGCATCATCGTCATCAAACTATCCACCCGACTATTCGTAACCTTGGCCGAAATCTGAGCCCATCTTCTAACACACTCAGAATCACAATATTTTTTTACCACTTCTTTTTGTCACTGTATAGAATGAGGGTACGAAGAAATTGAGAATGCGATCGTGTCCGTCCGTTACGGCCACTAGCACGGTCCAGGGTTAAAAAAACTAAATCATTTAACCTGAGTTAGGGCCACTTGCACAGTTCAGGGTTAAAAAACTAAATCATTTAACCTGAGTTAGGGCCACTTGCACAGTACAGGGTTAAAAAATTAAATCGGTAACCCTGGGTTAAGAATGACAGTTCCGTTCATTTTGAAACTTGTTAACCCTGGGTTATCAGTAAACTCGGAGTTAATTAGCTAACTTAGGTCCGCGCACGCCTTAGGGTTGACAGTTCCTTTTTAGACGCTCCTTAACAGTTCACTCAGTGTTAAAATGTTAACCCTGGTCCCAGCAAGCCCGCCTTAGACAATACGGCCTCTGAGGCCTTATGGTCTAAAATACTCTGAATTCCAAATTTTTTCACTACTCTTTTTAAAGTGTAAAATGAAGGTAGAAAGAGATGGTGAATGCGATAGCAAGCGCCTGCGCGTTAGACAATTGAAACGTTGATTGAAATATTGAGGTATATTTAAACATACGTGGTTAAAATCCAAGTCGAAGGTGGAAAGTTAAAAGCGCCATATACCTATGCGTTTGGCGTTTTTATCTTAGGGCCGATTTTTCAATCCCCAGATAAAAGTATCCGTCAGATAAATGTAAGCTCTGTCCTTTTTTCCTATGACTAGAGAGAAGGAAAACGATAGTTTTAACTGACGGATACTTTTATCTGGGGATTGATTAATCAGCCCTTAGTGATAAGAATTAAAATCGCTAAAGGACCATTATTATTATGACGTATGGCGCTTTAGCGTTTTTCCTTCCCACCGTCGAAGCGCAATAGAATGTTGTTCAAAATACTTAAATAATAATAGAGTTTAAAATTTGGCAACGTTTAATGACAAGTTATAAAATAAAAGAACTGGTAGGTACTTATTTTACGTTGGAATACTAATTTCGTTTAATCAAAATTCTGTTTCTTTCCGCATCACCTGTCTTAGCCCTCCACAGTTCCTACAAGACAATTAGCATACTTTAACTGTACAAAAACTCCTACCCCAATACCTTAATATTCAATACGGTTACACCAAATAATAATTACAGCAGTTCGTCTGCCGAATGCGTTAAGGGTCGTTTTCTCTGTATATATTATAATATTAATGTCCGACAGGGCGCGGGCAGGTGGACAACGTTATTAAGTTACTGACATCTAAAACCTAACACACTTTATTATCATCCGCGTACGTAAATAAGGTATTATAACACGTATAACTTACGCTCTTATAATCTGTATAATTCGGATGTCGACGGCTCTTAGTTTCAAGTTTGTATACACATTTTATCCGTAAATTACTCCAGTGTAGGATTCCGTTGGAGCGGTAAACGTTCCTGTTTAATTTGAATCTTTGATCTGTTATCTAATAGGAGTAGTTCCGAGAACAGAACTCTACGATTCCAGAATGTGATACTACATGTTTCGTCATTATTTTATTAGTTTATTAAATAACTTACAGCCGAGAGCGCTGTTATAAAATAATTTTGATTTTCTTCATCATTTGATTCCGGTTTGATTATGTTTTTCTGGCGTGCTTTATGAAGTGTTAACTTTGTTGTGCATATAAACATCTGCATTAATACAGACGGTTCAAACTCTGTTTTAATAAGTACCTTGTTTTTTTCATTATTGATTAGCATTTATTGATCTTACAACAAAAGCATATACACTATAGTGTTCTATAAACTGTCATTGTTCAACGGTTGTCTAAGATTTTGTGGCAACACAAGTCAAAACTACCACAGGTACTTACAATATAAATGTAAAAGTAGCTCTTATTTGTCTGTTTGTTACCGTTTCACTATTATTATGTATGTATCGATTTAGGTCTTATTTGATATGGTGATAGTTTGAGACTCTGAGATTAAACGAATTCTTCGCAGATATAGTCACAGGTAACAGCTAGTTGTCTATAAGTATATCACTTACCAAATTTCGTTTCAGTATATCGGTATATAACAGTATACTACCGTGATTGTCCGACTGACTGATAACGTAGAGCCTAAACCAGTGTAGCCTAGACACATTAAAATTGGTACATAGAGGTGAACCAAGAGTTTTCAAAATACTTGGGAGAAAAGAGACTAGGCTACCCTATTTCAATGGGCTTCGTACCCTATTTCATATTTAAAGCTAGTTTTTGTAGATGTCTTCCTGACACATAATTTTTCTTGGCTGCTGCCTTATCGTTAGTACATTCGGCCAAGGTCAATGTTTTAATAATATTATTATTAAAAAGAGTATAAGTGTTAAGATTTAAAAGCGAAAAAGTTTTCCGGGTGCGCCGGTGGGACTCGAACCCACGTCTCCTGGCTATGCGCCCCAACACAGGTGTTCTACCAATTGAACCACGTCGCTCCCAACCGACCTCCCCGAAATTCTTAATCGCTTACATACACCAACAGTGGCGTGTGGTAACATCCATCACAACTATTAGAAGCTACGACTCCTACGTTCCAAATTAGTTAGAAAAGCGTAAGAAATGATGCACCACATCTATTCCCCCGGAAATAATAATAATAATATTTAATTCTATTATTTACCCGGAAAACCTTTTCGCTTTTAAATCTTAGTTTCGGTGAGCAGACGTAACTGCTAATAAAAATAAATAATATTAGTATAAGTGTTACTTGAACTCTCATCAAAATCCAATAAAAGTAGTGAACTCATAAGATCGCGATAAAGGGGCGTTTACACTTGATTGGAGCGTGATCCGGGTCCACGCCGGTCAGCGGAACGGCACTAACTTGCCGAATGATGACCGGATCACATGCGGAATATACACTTCCTTCATATTTATCACCAATACGTATGCTGCGATTGTTATTGGTGGTCAATATGTTTTTTTAGCTTTCCATCGTTGAAAATTTACACTAAGTATACCTACTTACCCATTAAATAACACCTAAAGGTCTTTAAAGTCAGGTAACGTTGTTGAGATTTTTTTTTTAAATAGGCTTTGTGCTTAGTATATAGAATATGAGATTGGTAAAAAAATGTAGTTTGCCATGATTTAAAGGTACTAATTTTATTGTATTTATAAATTTATACAGAATTCATGACAGTGCGAATTATTAAGATATATATATAACACATATCATCATCATCATCCCATCCTACATACGTCCCACTATATGGCACAGGTCTCCTCTCAGAATAAGAGGGCTTGGGCCGTAGTTCCCACGCGGGCCCAGTGCGGATTGGAAACTTCACACACACCATTGAATTTTTTTGCAGATGTATGCTGGTTACCTCGCGATGTTTTCCATCACCGTAAAGCTCATGATGAATTTCAAATGTAATTTCGCACATAAATAAATTCCGGAAAATTCAGAGGTGCCAGCCGGGAATTGAACCCACAACCCTCTGCTTGAGAGGCCATAAGTCAAACCCCTAGGTGACCACGGTTTTTATCTACATTCTTACATAGAACCCAGAGCCCCATACAGGCAGTAGCCGACATCACGCTAGACTAAACAATTCGTTCAAAAAGCACCAGCCCAAATTCGAAAGCAAATCAAACGCGTCGTGACATTAGTCCGGCGCGGGGTCAGCGAGATAAGCCCAAGGTAAGTCCGAGATTGATTCCCGGATCAGGCGGATAGTCGCACTCGCTCGAGTGTGGAAGATCCCTTACTCACGACCCACTGCTCACTATGACTGGCTCCTTAAAGGATTTGAGACGTTATTGACTCGGACATTTTAAATCAATAACAACTTTCGGGCAACGTTTCGTTTTGTTTATCCATAGCAGTAACAATCAATCTGAAATATTTGCGCTGGCTGAGTATTTCTGCGCTCCGAAATGCCTGCAGCGTTAACTTACTCGTAATTTAGCGAAGTGCGAAGTTCCGTCGCAGAGGGGGGCACGTGCATTCCCTCGGGTGTGAAGAACATCGCGTAAGTCTCGAATATTCCGAGTGGCCGCGCTATAAATCGCGTAGACTGATAGCGCGCTTTTTGTTGTGGGACATTTTTTCCCGCGCTAGCACCGCATATATCACGCCGGGACGAGGTGACTTATGCGCCAGTGTCTCAGCTCGCCTGCTTAAAAATACCCCACTATTTTTGCAAGCGCTCGCTTATCTTTTTTGGCTGCAACTTGGTTCCCTTCAAGCTTCATTTCTTCACTATTATACGGTCACGTGCAAAACGGAAGTTTGATGCAACGTTCATAGTAAAGGAATGAGTTCAACAATTGATTTTAATCCCGGTGATCACAGCGCTCTGAAGCGTGATTGCTTACAAAGTTACCGAAACCTCAAGGAATTAAAAAGACCAATTGCAAACATTAATTGTGTCGCACAATAGGGCACCCTTGGGATCCGGTCTGAATTAAACCGCAAATAAACCTGGAGTGGTATCACAGGGGAGCGGGGAGCGTTTTACGTTTATCCGATGGCCATTCTTCTGAAATGCGATTAAAATTGAATAGGTCCATATGTCGCAGGCAGCCCGTTGCGTCACAATCACACGGCCGACTGCATTTTCAATTTGCTGCGAGATAAGCGCGACTTTCGGACGACTTTTTCTGCAAAATGGCGGAATTGATCCGGTGACTTACGGCGACGGAGAAGGACGCCGTAATTGGATGGTCAATTGATTTGCTTTCTGGTTTAAAGCTATTCAATGCATTTGGAATCTTTTTGAGCGATAGGGGATCGTTCACACCCAACTCATTTCAATTAATGCTCCGCGCTATAACATTAAATGAAATAAGTTATGTTATTGTTGTCAATAAAACGTACTGTTTAATATCAATATTGATAATTTATTCACAATTTTATTTAAAATACACAACTTCACAATGTTTTGTTTTAAAAACTAAAAACTTTAGGTACTGGATATCGTTACAGGCTGTTTGCAGTGACCACTAATAATTTACAAATTTATTTCTGATCGTCTTATAATGATTCCTTTATTTTTTTCTACAGGTTTCATTTACAATTCATATAATATGTACATATTTTGAAATTCAGGATCTAGTTTGCGAACGAAACTGCTTTTTCTCATTGGTCATCAAAGTGCTTTTTTGGCAAGCAGTTTATTTCAGATGTGGATAAATTATTGTTTCGTTCACATACTCGGTCTGAATATAATTTATGGCCACTCAATTTCTTAATTTTAACAATGGTACGTAGGTAATATGAAACTTTACGACTCGTGTGAGATATACAATATCGTTATTTAAATACCAATGAGCTATTTAGTCCAATCCAGTGGCCCGTCGCATGCGCAACAACTTCAATCAATGATATCCATAAAAATCAGTTCTGAAATACGTCACTAATTAAAACGGCTATTATTTACAAATTGCATGATTTAAAACTATGACATAAATTACTATTGCATTTCATTTAATATCGACTATGCTAGTAAAATGTACAAAAGAAATCTCTGGAATAACTCTCTGAACACATCACAATTCCTACAGCGAACCGAATCGTTCAAATTAAATACAAGAAGGAAAACAATTTATACAGGAACGAAATATAACTTAATAAGAAAGATATGTACAAATACACACGTTGTTTCTCGAACAATACTTAATAATTATATAAATCATCTAAGCCGACTTCGTACCGACCTTACCTATGTTTATAATACTGTACAATTTCGCTAGTCACTTTATCATTGTAAACAACTTATTTAATACTCGTAGGAAACTGATCACGGAATATCAAAGTCTTTTATTGGGCAACTCGCGTCGGGAAACTGTAGCATTAAGTTCTAGGTCCCACTGTATACAATTAATGGATTTATATTTTGAAATCCAATAGATATCTGGATATTCGTCAAAGTTTACTGGGATATATCCTGTCCTCTACCAGACATCTTCAATTCAAACTGCCGTATCTTAGTTTGTATAAACTGACAAATCAATTCTGTTTACAGTCTTATAGATTGTGTGATGTGCTGAAGTGTCGTTTTGTGATCTACTTTGTAGTAGATCGTGAAATCACAGCATGTTTGTGTTTCTCCTCTACGAAGGTCAGGGTCCGCCCGGGGACGGTGGTGTATTTCCTTGATCAACATATCTCATACATTTGCAGGCTTGGATTTGGTTGACTTATCACGTGTACTCACTCCTCCAGCCAGTCTGTAAAGAATAAAAATATCACAATTAGATATCTTCAGGAAATTCAACGTGACTTACAGTTTTCAGTTTAAAGAACCTGACTTCAAAGCTTGAAGACCCGCGAATTCGATGCCCAGTCGAGATAGACAATACGTCATCATCATCATGACGTCAGTCAGTCGGGAAAGATAATATGTATGAAGCTCTGCTTACTTTGGGATTAGGTTAATTGATGTGAATTGTCCCTTGATATTTTTATGGTAACTTGTGCTCTTAAAATTCAATCAGACCACTTCAGTTAAAGAACTATGTACATAGGTACTTAACTGAGTGCATTGACATCATAATATTTTAAACCTTACTTAATCAAAATAAATATTAAAGTAAACTTGCTAAACAATCGTCCTTCTGCGAGTATCCTCATTGTGACAATAGTTGAATTAGGAACCATAGCTTGTCGTCTTATTCTTAAAACTTAGTGAGTTTAATGACCTAATCAAACATTTTAATCCTTGGCTAACAATTTCTTCCCCAAGATACACATAATTTATCTAGATTGAAACTAAGTTAATATCAAAATAAGAATTAATAAATAATTGATTGATTGAAGGTCCCTATCAGTGAATTGCAAACTGTTATCTTGCTTTTGCAGGAATATAGGTATATTTATGTGGAAACGTATAAATAAGAGCGGGTTTTCTGCATAGTACATATATACATACATACAGATGTATAAATTAAAAATGTGTTACTAAGCGCGCAAAACTCGAGAATCGTTGTATCAAATTGGATAATTCTTTTTTGTCGTGTTCGTAATTGTCAGGACAAGTTTTTATGAAAAATACACTTCAGCAGGGGCAAAGCCGCGGGCATCAGCTAGTAGGTACATATATATCGGCCGTGCTGGACGCTGCGCTGGGTAGTGGACTCAGACCACCCGAGGTTTCATAAAAATCGGTCAAGCCGTCTCGGAGGAGTTCGATAACAAACACAGTGACACGAGATTTTTATATATTAGAAGATTATCTTACCATAGAATTGAGCTGGGCGAGGTGGTGGTGGTGGTAAGGATTGTGCGAGGAGGGGGGCGGCGCGAAGCCCTGGTGCGGCGCTCCGTACCAATGGGACATGTGCGCCGCCGCCGGGTGCACCAAACCCACTTGGTGCTGACCTGATGAAGGAAGTATGGTTAGAACCTTTGGCTATACTTGACGTTCAATAAAAACAGAGTAGAATCTTTACAGGTTTATTTATAGAACAAACACATTGATTATTTTGAGCCCGCTTTGCAAAACTTTTAGAGTAGGTACAAAAAAATACTTTTCTCAAATTGAGTGTTGCCAGGAGGACAAGAAATATGAAATAAAAGCAAGATAAAAACATATGAAAACGCGTAAAAAACAAAATTATGACACAAAATCATCGACAGTTACAAAACCTTCAAAATCTGTAAAGCGATACAGGAACATAGAATCGAAAAACCTACATAGGTAATAGTTTTAATTCAAACTACTTTTATGCAGCGATAACTTTTTCACACAAAGATTTGGGACTACCTGCCAAAGTAAAAGTTTTAGAAATTAGAATAAGCTATGCAGTGACATATCGCTTGTCCTTATTGGTCATACCTATAGGCCAAATTTGCCCACCCTCCTTTCACAAGGGTTTGAGAATTATCAGGTAATGCGTTATTGCCTTGCCGTTCATTCTAGGTCACCCAATACAAGGTCCTTCACTAACCGCACCCGCAAAATGTCTACACTAAAACTTACACTGCTAGCATTTGTATTCAAGCATGTATTGAACACTTGATATCCCAATACTCAATACAATGTACTTTATAATTTAATCCTGGATACTTCAGCAGTAAATCTGATTACTGAACAACCCATGTAAATGTTTTTTAGTTGTATGTAGTTTCAAATGATTCCACATATTTCCATATATCGAAAGCGTGCTGCGTTAAAGTCATGATTACATTTTAATTAAAATATTTCACTGAAAAACCTTTACAAAGGCGTTCATTCAAATAATCCATATCTGCTGAAGTAGGCCGATTTTCAAAAACACGTACAACACAAAACCAGTTACAGTAACTTGTATAATCTCTATGAGACTTTATGAAACTACACTCCTTTGGACTAATTTAAATGTTCAGCGTTCGCCACTTACCGAAATCCATAGCAGACGGGAAGGCCGATCCTCCAAAGCCTTTAGTGGCATCCCCTAACGGCTTGATCATGTCACCCATGACGCCGCCGAGCGAGAGTGCGCACGCGCCTCCCCCCATCCCCATGCCTCCCTTCTTCTTCTTGCTCTTGCTGCTAAGTTTGCGATTCCGTGTCTGGATGCCCTCCTTCTTCATGGTTAGAGGCCGGTTTACCTGCAACAATGGGAAAGGGAAATAAGTATGGAATGTTTTTGAGACACTCTTAGATACTACCTAATTTAACAAACTCTTTCTACCGCACCCCCATTGGGTCATTCGCTTATTCTTTTGAGTAGCTAAATTGTCATTGGTAAAAATGTTTGTGTGTGCTTTTTACTTTTCCGCACTAAAACGGCTGGACGGATCCAAATGAAAGGTATCTGGTATTTTGATAGGTGAATCTTTGATTTATATAGCTGAATCTTTGTAATAGGCTATATTACATAGGCTATACATTTTGCACGGGTGTTCTTTCATACAACGAAAATGCTATGGGTCCTATACGAATTTAGTAAAATCAAAGAATTTCAATTCAACTGCCTGACTGAATGCCCAACGTGTGCGAAACCACAGGCAATTGGTAGTTAGTTCATAAGTTGAAGTTAACGACATCGACAGAACTTTTTCCTACAGAATAAATATTCCACCAAAAGGGTGTTTTTTTAACAAAAGTTGGCAACAGCCATAGCCAGTAGTATTCAAATTATTACGATGACTAACCGTCGTGTTTAAAGCCAGGACATAATTCTGTATTTTTCGTTCGTACAGAGAATACCAACACACGTTTCCTCAATGAAGTAAAACATCACTCGACAATAAATCGCGACCGCCTCGAATCATGCGCAGCCGGCTTTATCGTTGACATTTAGCGGTATGAAAAAACGTCAACGGCACCATGTTAGAATGCTAACTACAAGTATAAAGGCTTGCCGGGACCATAAAACGCTGCCACAATAGTGCGCGCGAATATTTAGCTGTTTGGCGAGCGTTGTCGGCGTAGCGGTGCGCTGGCGCATCCCAATTATGCCATGCACTGTGCACTTGCTGGGAATTGACGGTAACCTTGTAGCCTTTGTTTGAGGTTATCATCATTATCATCATCCCAGCCTATATACGTCCCACTGCAGGGCACAGGCCTCCTCTCAGAGTGAGAGGGTTTGGGCCGTAGTTCCCAGGCGAGCCCAGTCCGGATTGGGAACTTCACACACACACCATTGAATTTCTTCGCAGGTGTATGCAGGTTTCCTCACGATGTTTTCCTTCACCTGATAATCATCATCATACATTCGTTTATTCATCGTAAATTACAAATGTAATTTCGCACATAAATTCCGAAAAAATCAGAGGTGCGAGCCGGGATTTGAACCCATGACCCTCTGCTTGAGAGGTCATTAGGTCAAATCACTAGGCCACCACGGCTTCAGAGCTTCACGGTTTGAGGTTATAGTCCTCGTCTATTGTTGACAACCCCAACTTTTCTTTAAATATTTCAAACTAAATACAAACTGAAATATAGATGCACAGAAAAAACCCCAGAAAAAAGACCAATGCTGGGAATATATGGTTTCACGGGATGACCGTAAAAGTAATAAAAAAATGAAGTTGAAGAAAATAAAAAATAAATAGAAAAAGATACTTCATACTTAACTTTTCTTTAAATGTTGGAAAAACGAGCAAGTGGGTCACCTAATGGTAAGTAAGCAGCATCACCCATAGAAAAATAGACACCCGTAATACCAGATGATTGCAAATGCGTTGCTAGCTTCGAGGATTAGTGCCAGTAATTCCACTATGGAACACAGCAGCACAGGGACTGTTGCTTGGCGGCAGGATTGGCGACTAAGATGGTAGTAGTAATCCGGATGGACTCTGCACAAGGCCCTACTACTCGGAAAACAAAACTTTATTTCAACTCGGAGGAAAAGTTTGGTTACTTACATACATGTTTGGTTCAATTAGGAAGCAGTTTTGACACAGCGAACGATTTACATTTAAACAGACAGAGTAAACGCGACGCATTGCAATGGTTTCATCAGATTGTTCTGATCGTCATTAAATATTTATCAGTGGCGTGACGTGAAAATTTTCGGTAGGTATAGTCGACCAACCTTTGGCACCCTAAGGTTCAATGTCAGTTTTATGGCTTAAAACATCAAGGCTATTTTCACTATGTCAATGTGACAATTTAACCTTATTGTTTTTATTCTGCCGTAGAGACTGTCATAAAAATAGTACTTATATTTATTTGGGAGCAAAAAAATTTTTTTGTTGACCCTGTGGTATAGGTAGTATAAATCTTCCCAGGTGAATTTTTCGCTTCGAGCCCTTATCTTTCAAAACAAAGGGTATCGTCATACTATTAAGGTTCAAATTTAATGTAACGGCTCGAAGCGAAAAATTCACCTCGGAAGATTTATACTATATTTGACTTGTTACGAAGCCACGCCATTCTACTTGGTAAATAGCCCTATTTAGCCCAGCCCAGTTATTTCAGTTTCTTGTGACCGCCGCTTCTCTGCCCGCATATGCGTGTATCACGTAACATCCCGCCGAATTTCTTTCATTTCTCCGCCAAATTCGCGGGTCAAGTGTTCCGGTCACTTCTGCACACCGCGTTCGGCGAAGCATGCGTCACGACGGACGGACGGACAATGAGTTATTCATCGCGTTCAAGGAAGGCGGCATGTGCCCTAAACGCACGATTTGATGCCCGTACCGCCAGGCCATGCGCATGACCTGATCTTGTTTGTTTTCTTTTTGGACATGTGTAATGACTGTTGCGCTGATACAGTTTGATGTGTTCATGGGAACGTTTCGTGATGAAATAATTAATGCTAATCAGGCCCTAAGCGGCCATCATTGAGATTATAATGCAATATCCGAAGTCCATAAACTTATGGTGGCTTATACAATAATAATCGAACGGCCCTCTTCTAACGCACTGACTATTAAGGTAAACTTACCTCATGCTCGACACCTCAATGCGCAGTAAATGACACCCATCTGTCGCCTCTCTTACTATGACATAAGATTTAAAGTGCCATGTATTGGGTCAGTGTCGAGCACAGGGACGTTTACCTTATACCTACACGTTTTCCAATCTTTTATGTTTATCAGCTATGCTATCTATACCTACAGAAGATGTACCTTAATAATACGGGCTATTCAATTCTACGGCACATTACACAAAATAGCGAGTTTTATTTACTAGGCCACGCAACTACTAATCATTTCTAGGTATCTTCTATGATACCTATTCCTAAATTCTAGCGTCCTACTTGATATATGTAGGCCTGCGAGCCAGTTACAGTTGCAGTGCGACAATCGGCGCAGTGATTTGGCGGGATGTTTTTCAAACAAATTGTATGTTATATCTCTGGTTGATTCCTCTATGACTCCACCAGATCCATTTAAAACAAAATAAAATGAGTTTCAATGTATTAGTAACTAGCTGTTTTCCGCGATTCCGTCTACAAAGAATTCGTTTATATTTGTTTTTTCTTTCTTGGGACTCAAACTATTTATGCCAAATTTTATCGAAATCGGTTCAGCGGTTTCAACGTGAGGAGGTAACAGACAGACAGACAGATACACTTTCGTATTTATAATATTATAGTACCTATGGATGGATATTCTTGTGATCTGCGTTGTCTCAATAAATCAAACGGTCAGATTACACGCATATTAGAACTTATACAGTTATAATCTTTAGCTACTTAGTTACTTGACGCGTGTATTGCCACACCCTGTAACGGTCAAAAACAACTGCGTTACCAGAGAAATAATTAATTACCCGCCAACCCCCCTCCCCGTCGCCACGCATCCTTAGCAAGTGCGCAGGACCAATTCCCGTAATGCGTTCCCGCGAATCGCCCACACATCGCGGCGCTCGCGCATACCGCGCCGTCGACGGCTCCAATTGAACCAATATAAAATGCATTAAAACAAGGCAGACTGTCCATTGGGGCTGAGAGATTAATGAGCGTTTGCTCGTGGCAATATCAACTGGTGAACAGTCGACAGACTATTTAACGTTAGTCTACTAAGGGCCACTTGCACAGTCCAGGGTTAAAAAATTAAATCTTTAACCCATACATTTTGACACTTCTTAACCTTGGGTTACCGGTTAACACGGAGTTAAGTAGCTAACCTGCTAAGCGCAAGCCCGCCTAAACGATGAAAATCTATTACAGTTTTTGTAAGAGTATCTTATATCTCCAATTCTAGATAAGTTAAACGTACCACTGCTCGACACATTAACGCCCAGTAGATAACACCCATCTGTCACTTCTCTTACTAAGACATAAGATTGAAGGTGCCATGTACTGGGTCAGTGTGGTGCACAGGGAAGTTTACGTTACATGGATTTTACCGCAAAAAAATTAAAACATGTCTTAGACATACCCCAAATAGCAGTTTGTTTTTTATGAACTGATACGCGTTGTTGTTGAACGGTTGTTAAAATTTTACAGACACAGTTTAAATCAAATACAGATGACCAGCAATCGTGAGGTGTAATTTTATTGATTTTTGGAGGTAGACGGAATTGACGGCTGAGGAACATTCAAGAACAGGCAGGAATCCTGAATGCTGCCAAATTCTCTCTTTGTCCTAGGAATAGAATAAGCGAATATGCTGAACTGTCTGCCAATCTTATTAAGTATTACTACTAGTAGAAGGGAAACTACAAGAAGATTGTATTTATTTAGTTGTAACTAAAAAATTACAAAAGCTCTGATTTCTGAAAATTTACAAAATAATTATGAAAAAATATTTTAAAGAGTTTATCTCAGTACCTATTGAATAGCGTAAAATTGCTTACAACACCAATGAGGATGACCATCCATACAGCATTTTTAAAGGACTTCAATACAAGGACGAGGTTATCACTTATAAATTCGATTGCATGTTTTTTTTTATCAACAGAAGGACTATATCTTCGCCAAGTTTTGTGCAGAGTGGAGTGGACCTCCTCCTTTACTGATCTAGCGCCTGCAGATTTAACCCAAGCAAATTGGGTCAAAGAACTTCTATGAGGTTTTTCGCGATTGCGGAGGCGAGGAATGGTCGGCCTGCAGTGCTAATGGCTAGACCTAATTCGTTAATGTTCCTAGCTAAGAATAAACCATCAAGATGATATTAAGCGGGGTCTACGGCTTCGTGCTCTGTGGTATTAAAAGCCTTGGAATTTGCTCTGGCTGTGATGCATAAGCGTCAAAGGATATGTGTGTATGTTGCGAACTCTTCATGATACCTACAAAAATGAAGAAACTAACACTATTTTATTGACAAACATCAAGATATACATACGCAAAGGCGAACTTATCCCTCTAAGAGCTCACTACCAGTCAATCTAACAATATGCCACACTATGCCATGAATGCCATTTTAAAACAGAATATTTATAGATCAGGTCCATCTACGACTACCTACTACCGTACAACGGAATGTCTGCTAAACCCTTGTTCGTTTAACATTATCTCTATTATCTGTCAATATTTGTATCAATATGTTTGTTTGTTTGTTTGTTTATACTCTTTATTGTACAAAAGGAAAACAAAAAGGTTACAGAAAAAAATGTTAAGTACAAAGGTGGACATATCCCTGAAGGGATCTCTGTCAGTCAACCTTTGAGTGATATGTCACTTTGATGATGACTAAATTATCTGAATAAAATCCACCAGCACAATCTGGGATTAAAAAATTAAATTGTTAACCCGGAACAGTTAATTCGGAGTTATGTATGGCTAACCTTGGTCTATGCAATCTCGCGAAAAATCACTTACGTCAACTAACGGCACTTTCACACGGGCAACATCCCGTTTTTTGCGGGTTCATTTTTTTGCAGGATCCCGTTTAGTAGCATACGTGCTACTAAACGGGATCCTGCAAAAAAACGAACCCGCAAAAAACAGGACGTTGCCCGTGTGAAAGTGCCGTAACGTAGCATCCAGACCTTCTAAGTCTAATAATAACATTAAAAGTTAACATAACCTATATTTAAATGGCTACCAAATTATTAGCATGCAATACGAAACCATAACTTCGTAAGCACTATAAGCGTACACGGAAGCTACGTATATAGTGCATGCTACATGACATAAGGCATCCGCCATGTTAGAACAGAAATTGCTTAATAACTGGCCATTATGTCAGGTTAATTACATCGCTGCCTGTTCCCGTTCTATTCTGCAATGTATGTGCATATACGTTGTATGCGCATGTATGTATAGCTGAAGGAATACTACCTACACAGGTGTGTGTACTTCGTGAATACTCATTCATAGCCCGGACATCGCAAAAACATACGAAAAGAGAGCAAAATTCAATAAAGTCGTAATAGTGTAATTATGATTATTTAAAGCGTATGTTATCGATTGTCGCAATTAACATTTGACATTTTCTTAGTAGCATTTCTGTCATAGTTTTGTCGTAGTGGCATTCCTAAAATAGTTATACGACAACTGAAATTAGTAAAATTATTTACTCATGCTTATTTCTAAGTGTTTAGGTATATGGTGAAATTAAAAATGGTTAATAAGTGGATTAAGGACTATCCCAATATTGTAATAGTATGTATTTGATATTCGTATCTATGCAATGGGTCAGGAATCAAATGTTTCGACAGTACACTACTTACATCTTGCATATTTATTTTTATCTAAGAGTTCTTTCATATAAGATTAGAGCAGGACATTTGGTAAGTAAGATGTTTCAATTTTCCTACTTAGAATTATAGCAACAAGCATGTATTTCACAGTGAATACACGAAATTCATAAAAGACAATTTAATGCAAACCCAACCATCAAACGTACTCATTAAAAGTTAAGGGTTGTGCACCATCAACAATCATAATTGCGGCAGAAATACGGCGGTCTTAGCAAGCAAGCCAGGTTAACGAACACGCACTTTGCATGCAGCATTCCGCCCCCGTGTTATACGTGACGCGGGGAGCTTGCACGTGAAGAGGGGACATAGGGTGGGCGGCAGCGAGAGCGGACGCTGACGCGGTCGCTGATGCAGTCGTTGGCGCGGATAGTTTAGAAAAATAAAGCTTAATTGTAAGGGTGTGTTAAGAAACATAAAAATGAATCTTGAAACTCAGGTACTCGGGTACCGAATAGTATGTTTCACCCTCAATCAGTTTTGTTCAGGGGCGAAAGAAACGTTACGTTGTACTTCAACCATCGATTAATAAACTGATGGCCGTACCTACTAAGAAAAGTCAATCAATAGTTCCATTTTTTATTCATGTTTATTTTCATAAAGAAGAAAACAAATAAATTGTGAAATGCCTCAAATGTTGACTCCCAGAGACGAGAAAGATATAACATCTGTGAAACGTCACATTTAGGTGTTTAATTACATTTATTTTATTTTAAATGCACGTGTTTACAATCGCGTTTAAATTATTACGGAATAAGTAATTCAGCAAATGGTTAAGTTAGTTTGACAGAACACCACAAAAATTTTCCAGATTTATTCATTGTAGTTGACAAATGTCCATGTTCAATGTGGACTGCGTTGAAAACGTGGTTACACTCTTAATTATAATTCCGACATCTAATTTTCTAGGGTGTTCAGCCAAGCTAACCCAAAAACCTGCGAATAACTTTAATTTTAATATTATACGAAGAAAAACCCTCCTGTATTATTCCCGTTCCCGAATTATACAGGAGGGTTTTTTTCATCTAGTATTGAAATTAAAGTTATTTATTCAAATTATCAAGTGAACTGCTTTAAAAAATCAATCCTCTAATGTATCACTTAAGGCTGTGCCGAGGAAATAACGACATAATTGCGTTTGGTAGATTCCTTACTAAATCGTTATTTCTAAATCTTAGTCTATGTGGGTCATAAGTTAGACATTTAAGGATTTACTCTATAAGTTGTACGCTTTAGAAACACGATTACTTATACTTTGCTCGAAAGAAATTAAATCTAAAGTTCACTCTAAAAAAGAATGGATTCCCTTAGTACAACGTAAATACTTAACGGAACGTAATTAGTTTTTTTATAATAACAAAACTACTTATTTTCTGTAACGTATACGACTTACATCTTCAAAATATCTATTTTTTAATAATACGAAGGAAATAACAACATTCGCGCGCGTTCCGCCCATCCTAACCTGAGCCGCCACGATTCCCTCCTGTCCGTGACTCCGCCGAGACACCGATCACAATAATACCTAAAATCGAGTAGCGCCAAAAGCTCGGCGCCCTCTTAAATGAAAACAACTACATGTAGTCCTAATACATGTTGTACTAATCCTATGTCACTCGCGGAACTGAGACGAATCTAATGACACCTCACACATCAAAATCCATTGAGCCAAAGAATGATACATACATACACAAATAAATACGCTCGAAAAACATAACCCTCCTTCGACAGTCGGGTGAAAATTGCAGAATACTTTGAAGATACCGTATGAATCCTAACAACCGCTTTCGCGACCACTCAGCCCTCTACACGCGAACAGTGCACATAAAACAGCGCTATTGCCGGCTTGTAAAACCCGTAAGTTTGCAGAGATATGTGCCGGCTGCTTTAAACTGCGATCTAATAAACCACCGACTTTGTGCATGTTTTTACTGTGAAAATTTTACCAAATTAATGCCTCGGGATACTTGTAAATTTAAAGTGAAAAACTCGTGTAAAATAATATAGTTTAAACTAATATTTTTTTAGTAACTTACATTTTAATCTTATAGGTATAAAAAAATCTCGTGTCGCGGTGTTTGTTACCAAACTCCTCCGAAATGGCTCGACCTATTCTAATGAAATTTTGTGTGCATATCGGGTAGACCTGAGAATCGGCTAACATTTATTTTTCAGACCCCTAAATGTTAAGGGTGGTTCACCCCTTAATTTTTGATGTGACAAAAGTTGAGTAATCTACTTCAAATGTTTCCTTTTTGGCGAACGTAGACCCCTCGCAGGACTTCATTGCCCCATGATATAGACTTTAGGCATCTTTTGAATTCTTCCTTACAGTGTTCAATATAGAATTTTACCTAGTGAGATTCCAACATCCATTAAGCCAATTTAATTCGGTAACTGTAATTCCAATGCGAAATGATTGAGATGCTCCTTGTTTATTGATGTAAATCTAAACATTAATCCTCATAATTTCCAAAAAATTTAGTACTAAAAATGCCTCCACACATGTGCCTAACAGAAACACGAGTACGTACATTAATGTTATTTTAATTGATTCAGGAAAACCCGTTGCACCGTGGCATGAGGCGGGTGGCGTGTGCGGCCCACATTTCCCTGCCCGCCCTTACTCGTATCACTAGGTAGGTTTACCCACAAATCTGATGGATAATTTACTAGCTTTTGCTTGCATTGTGACCCATATTATGAGTATTATAGCTTTTGCACAGTGGTTTAAAATAAGATTGAATTAACGATTAATAAGTTTTCATAATTTTTGGTAGCATGTTCTGTAGCGTCTTTTCGATGAGGGAAAGCACCAATCGTTTGAATAGTTATTTCAAGGTTCATAATTATAATTCATTAAATCTGAAGTTGCATTGTGTACGACGCGGGCGCTTGCGATATCATTTACTATCTCTTTCTACCCTTATTCTGTATCGTTTGGCAGAAAGAAAGCATAAAAGCGATTATGATTTCAATTGTGTTAGACAATAAGGACTATAGTCGGAAATCTTGGTATTTACCGGTAGCTCCATCATTGTTTTCAACGTTATTTAATTACCTAAAATATGTACGCGTACCATTTTTAAGTCAAATGAAGAATGCAACTTAAGAATATAAAAAAATCTTGATAACACGACGTTCGTACGTAGGTACACGATTGGGTGTTTGCTTGTTAATAAAGCTATAAAGCTTCTGTTCGCAGATTCTTCGACTTTGGTTAAATAATGCAAGTATACTCAAATGTCTTACAACCGCCAATTATGAACATAATACCAACTGCCCTGGGAAAAGCCAACAATACTTTCATAAAATACGAAACAGCATTTTCTATACGAGCTCCGGTTAAAATAAAAGTGCAGATACTTAGATACGCGCTACAGAGCATTTCCACTGCGTTGTTTATGCACTTGTGAAATCAAGCCATAAAAACTTATGTGGGTTCCAGCGCTTGGAACCAAACGCAGCGAAATTATCGTTCGAATGAAATGAATGAAAGGCACAGTTCGCGTGAACACCGCTGGCTGCGCCCGCATCGAACGTGAGACCCACTCAAAAGAAACGTAATGAACTCGTTCCAAAATTAAAGTTTCGCAAATGCATCACATTGTGCGTGCGAATAATTGCGTTACATTTCTAGATGCGGTATCGGGGGCGCACGAGTTATTACACTATCATCGCCATCTGCAGAGCGCGCACATAAAACCGCTCAAATGGGAAAATAACAGGCTCACTCCACAATGCCATGGAAAATGTTGCACACGGTACCATTTTCCGAGCTAGAAAGCCTACGTTAATTATAGGGAAATGGTTGCACCTGTCATTGATCATGCATTCTTTACAATGACTTGTAAATCAATCGAGAACCGTACATTATAATTTGGTAGGTACCATATATTTTACAGCTCATACACAATTAACGATATTTTCCAATACAACGTGCTATAGAGTCAAATAATCATCAGACAGTTTAGACACTGAGCTTTAAATCCACAATGAGCAATATAAGTTAGCAACCAATTATCGGGTAAAAAGTGCACCTCCATTATCGCGCAAAAACTCCATTAAATTGCTCTATTGAAACCGATCGCGGCATTATGTGTGAATTCGTTTTTGTATGATAAACTAATAGCGGTGTATCGTCATAATGAAAACTTATTGCACGATGTCGCGAGAAATTACCCGGGAATATGTATGAGCGTTGATTTCTTCGACATAAAAACGCACATATGAATATTTTTTTTTATCTTTGGTTGTAATTCAGCGAACTCTTTAGAATTTTACAGGCGTTTACTTATTTAACTTCCGACGAAGACGTTTATGAAGTTAGCTTCAAATCTAGGAATTCGAATTTCGCCCACTTCTTGCGGTCAAATCAACTTCAAATTTGGTATGAATATGAAAATAGGGTGACAAGTATTGTGTCAGCAATAAAGTTTAGTAAGTATTAAAAAATATTTATTTTACCAAAACTTATGACATTCGATAGGAGTGAACAATTGAACGGCTATTTTTGAACCAACAAAAATTGGAAACTTATTGCGTTATTTTATCTTATTATCAGTTTTGTAAACTTAATTAACGAACGCAATTAGCAACTGTCTCGCAGTTACTTAAATCCCACTTAATTTGCGACCATTGTTCTGAGCGTCTATTTTCATTTTGTCAGCGACACCTCAGGTGTTGCGTGCAGTTACTTATACTTCTTTTTCCGCTACAGCACGTTTTATATGTAAGCTCATTATAAATGAGAACTGTGGTTGAGTCTAGATTCTTTTATCGCTCGAGAAACAAGTGACAGCTAGCTGTTATGAAGTTATTATACAATTAGCGATTCAATTCAATTCCATTATCAATCATCCCAGCCAATATTCGTCTCACTGCAGGGCACAGGCATCCTCTCAGAATGAGAGGGCTTGCGTCCTAGTTCCCGGGCCCAGTGGGGATCGGGAACTTCACACAAACAATTAAATTTCTACTAAACTTTTTAGGTTTCCTCGGGCATGTATATGTTTCCTTCACCGTAAAGCTCACGGTAAACTCTAAATGTAAATAATGACACATAAATTCCGAAAAAATTAGAGGTGCGAGCTCGGGCTAGGTCCACGTCTTGCCATTCAATTGTTTTATAAACTAAGTTTTGTCCTTAGTCCCGACTATACCTCACCCCGCGATCGACTAGAGTTAGAATATTAGGCAAGCATAAAGACTAATGCAGTGCATTGGCATCGAAAATACTCGAAAATTCTCTGCAGCCACTTTTTATTTAATTTTACTTAAATATTGTAATATTTACAGGTCGTTTTGACATTCTTTGGACGTTTTTCGGCCCACGATGTTGATGATAATGAAATATTGGAATATATACATAGATCACTGATGAAAACTAGCCGATTGATTGAGCTAACTCAAAAATTTGTTGTTCTAAAATGAGAAGCCCCGCTCATTCTGAGAGGAGGCCTGTGCCCTGCAGTGGGACGTATTTATGCTGGGACGATGATGATGAAAATGAGACAAGATAATATTACAAAAACAGGGTAAAGCAAAGCAATTAAAACGCTCGGTCGAGACGGGGTAGATGCGCCGTGCAGCCGGCAGCGACGCGTGCGCAGCGGCCACACGCAAATACAGGGAATTTATGAATCTGTCACTGCATTATTTGAGGGTAATTGACGAATACGGTGCTCATTTTTACCATTTTTCAAGATTTTATTTAATCTTGCTGTGTCTGTGTCGTCTTTCAGTGGCGTCTTTCAGTGGCAGTTTTTTTTTTTTTTCTTGAGTTATTTGAAAAATATTAAGCAAAGTTTATCCTGATATAATAATTTGGAAATCAAATCGAAAAAAGTGTCTTTATAATATTGTTGGTTTCTGACACCTTGTAAACTATTTTAGTGACTCATAAATTGATATTTATTTTGTACCATCTAATGCCAGGAATGTTATATACTCCGCTTATTTCAGCTGCTCGCGTCACTTCAGTGAAATTCAACCAACTATCACCGAAAAGGGTTCTAGCAGATGAGTTTAATACTCTTAACGCGGCATTAGTTAAATGTTTTCGTTGACGGGTGTTGACAAAAAATGATTTAACTAAATTAGTTCCACGCAGTTAGCACGCGTCTACATCATGCGTACAGGCGCCGGATTCTTTAGATAAAACATAGACAAATAAGTTTATTTTTAAACTTTTTTCTTGTTAAAACTGTAACAAAATCAGTCTGTTATTCATATTTTGAATTTGTACACATCCTTTTTAGAACATCCAGAAGGGACGAATTTCACATTCAGAATGGTTTAGACATTCAGAGTACAAGCTATAAGTATGTATAGGTAAAATTTTACAGGTTTACAGGTTAAATTTAGTGTATATATTATTCTCAAAACTAGGTTGGTATTTCGTGTTTGCCTCACCAAATATTGTTTAAAAAAACGTACACATACAATATAAATTAAAAAAAAAATGCTTGAGATTTTCATAACCAGCCCGTTTTTTTTAAGTACTGTACTCACGCTGCAATCTGAAAGCATTGTGTGTTGTCCGTGGATGTTCCAGTAGACTTGGAGGGCTGTGATAGACGGACAGACAAAAATAATCCCATAACGATTCGTTTCCTTTTGATATCCAAAACCCTAAAAAAAATTGATTGAACTTCCGTGAATACCGAAAAGCTGTCAAAGCCTCTTTAAATAACATTTTAGTAATTAAGGATGTGCTCGAAGATGTCGATAAAACACTGCGGTTTTGATGTGTGCGCATGATTAAAATAAATACTCTTGCGGGAGCCGCGGACAGCTGCTCCCTGGGTAATTGAAATGACGATTTATACGCCGCCGAATTTATCGACATTGCTAATTTATAGTGCAGTTGTTGTTGCGTAGCAGTAAAAAAATTATTATCAAATTTGATACTCGTACTTACCTACCTAAAATAATTATTAAAATCAGGTAAATGGATTATCGATATATTGTTTTATACAATATAGGCTTGCGTTTGACCATAATCACGCCTGATGGGAAGCGAAGAATCTTGCCTAGTAAATGCCCATTCCCCTAGACTTGAAAACGACCAGATTATAGTGTTCAGGGAACACAATCGCAGGCAGGGAATTCCACCCCTTAGCTATACGGGTAATAATTCTACAAATGCTACGTTAAAAAATCGACGGTTGAATGTGTGGTTAGCATTAGCACTACATTGACAAGCCATAAACATGACTTATAATTATTTTTCTTACAGTGACATTTATGTTTGTCATCTAATTCTTTTGTAACTACCTATATCCACAGTCCAAATTAAAACAAATTCTAATGCCTGCCTGCCTATCATTTAATAATCTTCTCCTTCTTCTTCCATCACTTAATTCAAGTACTAAATTAACCTTAAACAAAATAGCATCTCAATCGTCACTGAATGTTTTTATGGCTTTTACTCTCAGATGAACCTTAATCGTTTATCTTCACGATGAAATTTGTTTTGTTCATCATCGTTAATTAGTTCTCACGTATCGATACAAAGCAAGTGTTGACGCCGACGGGAGCTAGCGTAAATCAAATCTGATTGATAAATTATTTCTGTATTGATGCTGCGAAAAGTCGATAAAATATATCGATGGAATTTTTATTTTATTTAATCATCCTTTGTTGTAAATCACGAATAAATTTGTTTGCACCATTATCCCTGCCGTAGTTGCAACAACTGCTAAAATTCATACGAAAACTATTTAAACTTACACTTACTCAAGTTAGTTGTCGCTACTGTTAATTTATTGCACAGAGTATCGATGCAGATATTTGCAATTTAATAGGTTGTAAATAATAATAGCAACCGACATTTTGAAATAGTGAACGTTAACAAGGAGTGAAATATTTGCTTCAAATATCTCCACGATAGTTTTCTAACATATTTGTAATGAAGATAGTATATGTGGCAGGACATCACTTGGTTCACATCTCAAAAACAATTATGGAAAACAATAAATTTAAATGTTTTGCCCGTGGCATCGAACCCGGTCCAATTAGAGCTGGGCCGCGTCCGCACTAAATCTCGCAGTGCTACCATGCTACACTAATTCATACGAGCCCGCCAACGACCACTCATAACTGTCGACATCGACACAAACTAAAACAGCTTCTCGACTATGGATAAGTTAAGCACTCCACTAGTCGAGTTGGTGGTTTTGTTAAATTTGATTAAATAATTTTGCAATTTGAAATACTATTGTCTTTAAATGGAAACTATCTGAAACCCTTTTCGGAGAATTAATAAAAGTTCAATTTAAGTTTTATGACTGCTATGACTTGTTCATTATTTTAGAATTGAAACATATATAAGTAATGCAATATATTTTAATATAAAGAAATGCTATAGTACAGATATGGACATGAATTTGCATGCTATCGAAAATGTGTACGCGCATGCGTGGCATGACAGTCTCAATTTTGCACCGTTTCGAATAATTAAGTTTAAAATGGTAATACAAGGTTTATTCAGTAAATGAAAATATAAACTTTTTAAGTTATGATAATGACGTACAGATAATTTAACATAAAATACTCTGTAAAAAGACAACCTCAGCTGGGCAGTTATATAATCTGGTCTGCTTTTTAGTTGTAAGCATTAATGTGGAATGAAAAATTAGGCAACCCGCTGGCAATCCAGTTGTTACGGTACCATGCCACTAGTAGGTACCTACCTGTGCTTAGTATCCGACAAATCATAAAAAATACCTGATTTCATAGACAAAAGTTTGGACCAAAAACCGCGCACCGCCTTGCATATGCTGCGTGGGGTCCTATTTATACAATCCGATGTTTTTTATTTGTATCTTTTCCTGGTTTTCCCGAAACGATGTGATTTAGTTTCGATTGTACAATCGATTTATAATTACTATTTTGACTAGAGTCAAAAATCCAATTGTGAAAAACGAAAGTCGAAAATGACCGCAAACCAATAGTAACGCTTCGTTGGTACAAGTAGCGTACGATCGTACGATAGGTTAGGTACCAACGAAGCGTTACTATTGGTTTGCGGTCATTTTCGACTTTCGTTTTTCACAATTGGATTTTTGACTCTAGTCAAAATAGTAATAATAAATCGATTGTACAATCGATACTAAATCACCTCGTTTCGGGAAAACAACCACTAAAATTTCACGGTGTATATAAATAAACCTCTCTCTCTCTCTCTCTCTCTCTCCCTTTGAAATTAATAACTTTTATGACGCTTAGAAATTAAATAAGATACGACATTGATTTGTAACAATTTAATTTAACTTTTATTTCACACTGATAACATATGAACGAGAAGTAGCGACGGGCGCGCGGCCGGCGGCGCGTGCGCTGCTCGTAGCACCTGCTCTAAGTCCCCGGTAATTATTCCACCACTTATTATATGATTATAAGACTTTTTTGGTGCTTTCAATCAAATTACACCTTGACTTGGCCACTTTGTATGAGTGAGATGTCATAAAAGTTTTTTGTACATTAATTCTCTTTTGACGGTTGCGCGTAAAACGAACTTTTTATTGACCACGCACAAAGGCGCACCCGCTTCACCCTCGCTTCATTGATTTATCCGAAAACTGATTGCAAAAATCTTAGAAATAGAAAACAAGGGCTCAGGGAGAGGATTAATACAAGCGTTTGTAACTTACGAAGAATTAGACATTGTTGCAAACGCATCTTATCTTTGTGTTCGCAAGATGGACAATGGGTAAGAAGCACTTACAATTTGAAAGCTTTGAATACAAGTAAACAGTGGCTTAAAAAAACTGTATGTCTTAAAATCCTTTGCACAAAAGACAATTATAAAAACGGAATAATACCTACCTAACGTAGCTACATTTGCACTAATTTCAGCTGTCACCGAGATCACCTAGATGATAACGCGGCTCTGGTTCTAATTTTAAATTCGTGTAAATCAGAGCTCCACAAAGTTTTGCACTCAAGCGCATCGATGGTATGATAGGCGGACATAAATAAATAATTAGACGGAGCGTCGAGGAAGTAGGGGAGCGAGGGGGCACTCGGATAGTTGGAGATAGTATCTCTCGCAACCGCGCTTTGTGTCAAACGTCAGATGCTTATCTCGAAGATGTTTACAGATGTACCGGAGGGGTAACGGCCCAAACTCTCTCGTGGACGCAATCAGGCGCATAACACTAATAGGTTGGCTGGCTTGATAGACTGTGAGTTAATTACTTTGCTTTGTCTCGACATTACTGTTCGATCCGACTACTTAAGAGGTTAAGCTTTTTAATTTAGGATGTATTTTTAGTTGGTACAAAAAGTGAGTGCAGTGGTTTGGTCGGAGCATCCGTAGATCACGCTAGATGGCGCTGATAGTGTGGCGGTGGGCCAGATCTGCGATCATCTCTGCTCGGCGTCTAATCGCCTAATTACCCACTGCCAGAAGTAGCCCGCTGTTGCTAGGTACGACCACTATTTAAGATAAGCCAATGTATTAAGACCACACTCATATTAAATATAGATATAACGAGTTAATATTTCTCCTCGTTTCCTTTACATCCACGCAGACGATTTGTATAATTGAAATTCTTTAATTTATGTACTTTTGAGCACAACTTTCAATGTACCTAAAATTTTGACAATTCTTTCTCCGATTGACTCTGGGACCAAATTGGCTCCATTAATCATCTCGGGCATATACCTATACGTCCAGCTGCTAAGAACAAGCCTCCCCTCAGGTTAGAAGTATTTGGCCAGTGTAGTTCCCATTCTTGTCCAGTGCGGATTTGGAAGTTCACACACACAACTTTGCAGGTGTCTCCTAATTTGCTCACGATATTTTCCTTGAGTGCAAAGCTCATAGTAAATTTCGAATGTAATTATGAAAATTAATTCCGAAAAACGTAGAGGTGCGGACTCGGGTTCGATACTTCGAACCCACAATACCCTCTGCATGACAGGCTATAGATCAATTTAGTCAACTTAATCATCACAGCTGTTTTTTGCCTCTAATTGGCATCATTCTATTTCGCTATTTCCATGCACCTAAGACGATATTTGTAATTCCCTTGTCCGCCTTATAACAAAATCTATTTCTGCTGCAGTATAGTTAAAGTTAAAACAATGTTTCAGCAAGAACTCCTAGTCGTGACCGCATGCATCTGTCATGACACAACGGTCTTTTCTCAAGTATCGATATCAAAACCTAAAATCTCCATTTCTGGTGACAAAAGCTTGTGACAAAGTGCCTATTGCACAAATCTTGCGCGACCTAAGCGCCATAATTGTTTTGTGCAAGGACACAGTATTATCGTCTGTCCGATCAGGGTCTGATTTGCAGCTGCTATTTTTATTCATTTTTTATTTAGAACCCACACACAGCATTTAAGTTATAAACGGAATGGATTTGTTACAATTTGTCAAAGTAAAAGTGCGGTTAGGCAGAATATTATAAGTTAATAAGTAGATCAAGTAGATGTTTTCGGCATTTATATCGAAAGAGCTCCGTTTCAATTACAGTTCTAATTCAAATCGGATAGTTTCTCGAATTGCGACGCCCATTTTCTGAATATTTATTACTAAGACAGTAAATCAGCTGGGAATCGCTCACTAAACAGAATGGGAGCTTAAGACTCATGAATAAAAACATTCTATTTAGCAGTCCGTTCGCCGGCCGCCGCCAGCGCCAAGCGACAAGTCGCACTATAGTATCGGACTAAGAATCACAATTGCGTATAAAGGTAATCGGACATATTCGGCTATGTGGGGCAGCTCTACGCAAACGCATTTCCGGCCAAACGCTGCCGGGAAAAAGCCATTTAAAACAAAAAGAAAAAAAATAGTAACGCGCCGCGCGCCGCGCTCGGACACTTCCGGTGGGCGCCATTTTTTCTGTATTGCCAACAGATAAAATCTTTCCGGCCTACTGCGCGAACACCCGCTCTTATTTCTTTTATAAAGGTTTTTACACGATCACTTTTTGGCGAAATTAGGTGTTTTCTTAATAGAAAAACTTTTATCGCTCCATCGAAATTATGACTTCCCCGACGTTACACAAGAGTAATATTAAGATTATGATACGCTTTTACTGTGAATTATGCTACGGGCCACTAGATTTATAAAAATATGATTCTTCGTTTCTGGCTTATCGATACCTTGCTCTATATTATACATAGAGAAATAGTTAACTGCACCAACCTAATTAATGAGCTACTAAAGCTGTGCAAGATTATTTGAAACCCGACCACATACGATCACGCGAGGTAAAATTTTCCACTCAAACTCGCAAAACTTGGTAACAATGAACACCACAATTAGTGTAGGGAACGACATTTGCATCGCTACAAATTCAACGGCCGAACTTATGTAAATGAGATAGCTGTTCAATGTTGAATATTCAAATTGATGTCATTATAACATACGCCCAACGAACCGGCCGTTTGGCCACTAGCCAGTCTCAATGTAGTGTAATGAGGAAATTTAACGCTATTTAATTTAAAAAATGATCACAATTTTCCAAATTACATTGCGATACCTATTGCGATCAAATAAAAAAATATAAATCCTTTGGCCTTTAAAAAATACGGCTCACTAAAGTGATATTAATCGATACCTCTATCGGTTCGGAACGAGTGATTTATTTTTGTATCCATAACCTAACATTAAGAACCTAATGCTCCTTTAGTGCGACTGGCATAAAAGAAAAACATGAGAAAAAACAGTGACTGTCAAATTCCCTCGGATGCTGGCTGAACAAAACAGCACTTTAGACGAAAGAAAAAATAAAAAAGCGAGCTAGAAGAGCGTTCTCGATTCAAAAATTGAATTGATCGCCCCATTGTATTCCAAATGTATCATTTGAGCTGTTATTATGGGCGCTCTCTCTAGCGCTCAATACAAGTCGGTAATCCAATACTTTTGTATGGGAGGCACTTAATGCATCCAGCTAGTTTTAAAATGTCTCGTGTGCTCTAATTTGTTTTATGCTTTTAAAGGTAGTAGCTATGTTCCAATTAAGTATTTAGAGAGAGTAAAACGCAGTCACTTAGAATATTTCATTTTATTACATAGAACGTGATCCTACATATAAATGTACAAGTATTGGCATTATTTTAATAGCAAGATTAAGCCCGTCGATAAGGTAAAATAGAAAACAATCGAACCATCAAAAAAACTTAAACGCCATTTCATCGAAAGATTAAGAAGGTCGTCAAAAAAAATTGAATAGTTACAAACCACAAAAACCTAATCGAGTATAGTCGGAGGAAGTAACGAATAAACGAGCGTGATAAATTAAATAAACAAATTTATAAAAACTTCAACAGACGGCCGGAGCTTTGTAATGGCTTATTGCGGTCGGCTGGCGGGAATCGAACCCACGCACCTACAGTAATCCTATTACCCATAATTTATTTTCAATCGCTTTCAATTGATACCTACACGGTTTTTATTCCCAGGGCGATATCAAAAACTGCATCGTCATAAACACCCTATGGATCTGACTTTAAAAAAATTGCGTTTAAAAGGTATTTTAAGGGACATTAAACATCTGCATAATCATTTCTAACTAAGAGTCAACTCACGACTAAATGCGGCGCATTCCCATAGCTCTCGATAAAAAGACCTAATCAAATGTTGTTATTAAAAACAATAATACAAAAGAACTTGGTCCTTGAGACGGCTTGGAGGCAAGTGGCGTGTTCGGGTAGTTTCAAGTCGTAGAACATTTGAAGGATATATTTAGAGTAAACATACTTGAGTGCATTGTCGGTGCAGAGTAGTGTGGCGAATCAGTTTGATCCTTGGTAAGGAAAAAGTTTTCTTTTATGCAATATAGGCTTGCTTTGCGTTTGACCACAATCACGAATGATATTTTAACTTTGACTTTAAATGTTCACAATTTTTCGAAATCGTTTTAATTGATCTGGATTTACAGTTTTATACAAAAGTTTGGTGATTTATCGACGATGGTTCTCGTAGATATTATGGTGTTCACACTTCAAAGGACGAGATTATATATTACACGCGAAAAGTAATTTTTTTGAACTTTACATTTATTGGTTGGATTTAAAATAAAATCTGTATGAAACATCGTCTACTAACTTTGTCGATAAATAAAGAATAATAATAATAAATAAATTATTTTATCTTATCTTATTAAGATAAATAAGACACCAATTGACCTAGTCCCAAACTAAGTATAGCTTGTACTATGGGTACTAGATAACGGAAAAACATAATCATATACGTATTAAACATCCAAGACTCGAGCATAAACATTTGTATTTTTCATACAAATATCTGCCCCGACTTTGGATTGAAGCCGAGACCTCAAGCTTCGTAGTCAGGTTCTCTAACCACTCGGCCATCCGGTCGTCAAAATGATCTAAGATTAACAGAAAATGGCACTTAGCTGTAATCATAACAAACTTATTTAAAACTGAAGTATCAAGACCATAGAGCGGGGCGCAGTAGTGACGTCGGCATCACAATGCGCTCGTGCTTTGTTGTATGAATTGCGTTTTTTGAGTGAAATCGATCACGATGTATCCGCCTCGGACCCGACTTATTATACTGTATTTATTTACACATTGTTAAAGAAATTTACAAAGTAAATCGACGATATTGATTCTTGTTTCGTTTTGCTTTGTGTGATTTCGGTGTTTGTTTGACAATTTGTACGCTCAAATTGATTTATGAGGCATCACTATTTTTATTATGCTTTGTAGAGAAAAAACACTTCTACTAAGGAAAATAAAAAAAAATCTAAGCCCCCTGGCTCACTGTTCTGGTTCATGTGAACTTTCACCTTTACACTCTTTTTACAATAATTTGGGAACCAAGTATTTAAAATTTATTTGGTAATTTAATTTGGTAATTTTTAACGACCTTTAGCCTAGTTGGTAGTGACCCTGCCTACGAAGCAAGAGGTCCTGGGTTCAAATCCCGGTAAGGGCATTTATTTGTGTGATGAGCGAGCACGAATATTTGTTCCTGAGTTATGGATGTTTTCTATGTATTTAAGTATTTATTTATCTATATAAGTATGTTTATCGTCGTCTAGTACCCATAGTACAAGCTTTGCTTAGTTTGGGACTAGGTCGATTTGTGTAAGATTGTCCCCTAATATTTATTTATTTAATTAGTTACCTATAAAGATTCATTTATTTTTTAAAAGCAGTCGTACATGTTTTACGTTAATATGATCATTCTGATAAAATATTTTTTTTTAATAGATCTAGTTACTACCATTTAATAAAAAGTACAAAAAGTTATGTGCCGTAATGAATAACAAAACATTCACTTAGGAAATGTGCTCACGTAATTTACAAGTAGACTCATCCAATAAAGTTTACACGATATTTATTGCACATTTAACAAACTTAATGTGTAATTTCAGTGGCAAATTAAAAATAGTCCTCGCAATTGTGCAGCAAGCGACGCAACTGTATAAATATGTATGAGAAGGAGGCACAGCGCTACTCTACACGCCCGTCATTATGCCTTTAGCTTCTGAAGTAGCACTGCCATTGCTTTTGTAGCTCCTTCCGAATAATTATACCAAACAACAATACACAATATCCAAGTATACATTTCAACAGAAAAAAATCTCGAGTGCCCTCCGAATGGTCCCTTTGACAGTTAATTTTTGTCATTGTTGCGTTCCCGTCCCGTGTTTGATATTCTTTCGAATCGACCGGGATCATGCGATTTTCGATTGTTTTTTGGGGCCCTAAGAGCCGTGAGAATAAATTGGCTAGTATTCCATTTAATGTTCTTAATCTAAAAATACAGTAAATCCTATTTATTTCACTAAGACTGTGTGCTTATTTAAGTACAGATTGTATCGATCGGTCGGAATTATAGTGAAAATTTATTACTTTCGTTTAAAAAAGCAAATTCTAAAATTAAATAAGAAGATTAACACAGTTAAACGCGATTTTTTTACTGTATAAAATATATAAAATATATGTATTTTGGCTGTGGGTTTTAGTAAACGATTTTAATTTTTAAAACCTCAAATTGTTCATGGCCCCTCATAGATGCTTTAATTAAAACGTGTCCCCGATACTTTATTTAACGTCTGATGTTATCCGCGCGGCAGTAATTCATTTGAGACAATCGTATAGGGTTTTATGACACATTAGCCCGGCTCAGGGGTGCCCCGTTTGACTGCGGACCCCGAGTTATCTGTCACCAAGATACTGTCAACTCATCCCGAGGGAGCAACCCTTGGGGACCGGGCATTAACTAAACTTGGGGACCGAAGCTTTTTTTAAAACCATTGACAGGGAAATTTGCGTTAAGCAGGTGAAAATCATGGACATTATACTACAAATACAAGATAACTTGAGTGAATAATAAAAATATTTTCCTTGACGTGAATAGGAGTGTCCAAGCATGTCCAAGCAAGTGGCGGTTACTCTACCGACAAGAGCATAGCTCTTAAATTTAAGAAAAAGAAGAATAGGAGTATTTTAAATAAACGTGGAAGAATTCTCTATCCCGTGGAAATTTCGACAAAGTCGTCCGAAATCCTTGTCTAAATCGTAACTGAAACTTCTATGCTACATTTCAGTATTCTAGGTCCAAGCCCAAACGATTGGGCGCGTTGATGAATAACTCAGTGAGGTCTTTCGCAAATTTATCAGCATCTTAGCTAAATTAAGTTTTACTTTTTGCGATTGGCTAAAACAAATCAAACATTTAGAGGTTTCGTTGAAAATGAATGAATGAATAGGTGAAAATGAATTTAATAAATTATAGTAAGTGGTACAATAAATATATGTTTAATTTCTGATATTAATATGCGTGTCACTTGCGAAAGAGAACTTTAATTAGTGTCTGTAATTGTACTTAATGGTTAACCTTTAACTTTTGAATTTGTCTAGATAAAGGTTGTAGCCATTAGTGATGGCATAACTTCAAATGAATTATAAGGACTGACATATTCTTGTTAACTGACACAACAGGTTTTTTTTGTTTCATTTATACGCTTCTCATATTTGATTAATTTGAGAAACTACAAAAATATCAATGAGGGCAAAGGTGAATTTTACTATTTAGATGTTTCAAATTTCTGAAAACAATTTCGATCTTTAACCTTTGTCATAAAGACTCACAAAGCTTATAATTAAATAATTATATATACAAATATTTCCAAAATTGATGTCGCCACTTTTCTAATTCTTCAACTATAAATTAATGTGCACATGCTTATTATTGTTTTCACAGGTTTTACTATAATATATTATGGTAGGCACTCGTTACCAGTAAAAAAGTATGGTCTTTTAGCAATTAAATTTAAGCGTGTAGCGCTTATAGCTCGCTTGATATTATCAGTTATCTACTTATTATTAGCTCTATGTACAGATTTAAGAAAAAAAAACTTTGTTCCTGGCTGTAACTTTAATGCTCATGGTAAAAGGTAGTTACAGTATGTTTTAGGTACTCACATTATGTAATTTGTAGTAGAGTCCACACGCGTTGCAGACGGGTTCCCCGTTCTGGTTCCGTCTCCATAACGTCGTCGTCGTCGTCTTGCAGTTCGCACAGGACGTCCCCGCCCGCCGTGCTGCACTCTGTAGCGACTGTTAACAAAATTGTACAAGCTATACTCAATCGGTTATAACAGCAATACTACAAACACAGTTAAGGTATAGTCCACCAAGTAAGTGCTTTAACATTTGTAATGACAGTTCCTACATCAGGATAAAACAATAAGACTGATTGGCACATTGACTTGTAAGTGAAAATGGGTTTTGATTTTTTAAGCCATACAACTGACATTGAACCTTAACGCTGGTAAAGGAATTTCTTCGTCGACTATACCTGACAATATACAGATGATATTTACAAAAGCATATGAGCATATCGAGCAAAGTTCAAATTTGCAAACGTACCTACATGGGTTATTGAAGGTGACAACGATCACTAGTTTTTTTTTTAACTATGATAAATACGATTGCGAGTCACAAACACAATTTTAACGTGTAACATGTTAAGTAATTCGCCTTAATTTAATATCAGGTAGACCTTAATCTGTCTCAAATGGAAACCACACGTTACATATATACGTCTCTGTCAACGAACACCCGAATTGTTATTGAGGCAAACGTTCCATTAAATGAAATATGTAAACTGACACGCAAATTTAGTACCCCATTAATATTGGTTGAAACAATCAGCATAAAACATGACAAAATCGAGTCGCAAAAAGACAGCCGGACAAAAACTAACGTCGAACGTCGAATCTAAAAAGCGAGGTAGCCATCGCCGGCCTCTTACGCACCTGCCCATTACTACCCGTCAATCAAATAAAAAATATCCACGGCATGCGGTGGCCGTTTTATACAGTCCACAAAAGTGCCTCACTCAATTAAAAATGCATTCGTCCCAAACCGACACGAAAATAAAACGAGAGAACGCAATCCAACTCATAATAAATCCATTAATTTGTCATGTAATTTTATCGAACAAAAAGTATTGAGGTCGTGAAGCATCACAAGGCACACTACTCGAGACATCGCTTCTTGCTTCTCCGTAACTAAAATCGAGTACCACTGCCGATCCATATATCATCGTCCAATACTACTCTGATAGTTACTGATAGAGCTTATTGCGTTTGGTCCATTTAAAGTAACTGATCAGTGACACTAGGGTATTTATAAATCTACATCCTTCTAAAGAATCATAACATAAGTGTAAGAAATAGATAAAAACGAAAAGTAGGTGTGTGCGTTAGTAGCGTGCACGAGGGAACAGCTTCATATTGGAATATCGAAATATTAAATGGTTCGCGTTAGTATTCGCCCCGTCATGGCAGCTCCTTTGTGTCGGAATAAGATTAGAGCTCGCCATATTAGCCGACCCATCCACTGACACTTTTTCTTCCCACTGCCACGAGTAAATCGAGTGGATTCCGTGTGCGTCATTGTATATACCTTGTTACGATTAGCCATGAGTTAAGTTGCGCAGTTACTGGGGATGGACAGTTAAATAACGCGTTTTATTTACAGTTAATCAGATAATGTAGAAATTAGGTCTCTAGATTTTATGACTCAATTACCCGAAACCGATTTTATAATCTGCAGATAAGGTTTCTCATCAAGTTATAACGGTCGGCGTGCATCATCCCGACCCAGGGGAGACCAGTAAATCAGAGGGCTCCGACTAAGCCGATTACAGGAGTCAACCGGCGGCGGAGGGGGCGGTTTTATTTCCGTGGAAAAACGGCTGTTTACTCGTAATTTTATGGGCGAATTACTTTCTCTCCTCAAACGCTGAAATGGCTGGAAAACTCGTAAATTTTACGACAGAGATTATTTTTTATTTGGGTCATTCGTTATTTGGAGTCACGACGCGGCGCGCCGACGAAAGGTCGTATATGGCCGAAAATCCCTACTACAGGAATCTAGATAAGGAATGCCGAGTATGCGTGCACTTGTGCTGCTCCCGAAGAGGGTTATTAATTGTTAAACCCATTTCACTGTCAACAGCATTCCGGGATCGATATCACGCAGACGTAAAAACTCTATAAAACATACCGACAAAGATAAAAAGCTGGTCTGAGCGTACAAATAGGTAAATCCAGTGCATATTGTTGTGTTGGTACTCTAATTTTCAGTGTAGTGTAAACTCAAAAGAGCATGCGCTGTGACAATATCAAGAGGCTCCATTGTTGGGTGACATGGACAAAAACAGGGCTTTGTAGCCGCGGACCGGCGCAAGGATTATAATAGACACACGACCCTATCAAGTAGACAGTTTACGTGTCCTTGCAATAGACGTAAATCAGATAAATGTACGTCATTGTCATTTACAAAGGAAAGTTTTCTGATGCCATTTATTGGTCTTACGAGTACGATAATTAGGTCAGGCATGTTTTAATTAAATATATACTTACATACATAAACATAAAATTATAAACTGAATGAATGATTGACATATCAATGGATAGCCTAAAGTATGTACTTACTGGAATTAGGACTTTAACATTTGATACAGGGCTTCTTTTTGTCATGTAAGTGAGCGCTAATAAGGATGGATTTCGCGAATTTCCCACAATATATAGAAAGGGAGCGAAGCCACGAACGTAAGTTAGTGTCTAATAATACAAACTGACTATGCTTGAACCATCATAACACTTCCGTTCAAAAGAGCAGTCAAGCTTGCATTTAAATCGATGTTAATTGATAATGTTATAAAACAGATCGAATGCAGATATTCAACTGGTAATTTTATTCACCAACTTTATCGCCACCAAGCACACAAGCAGATTATCACGCATCACTTAATACAAATTCGGCTAATTCAATAAAGCACCCACATTAAAAACATATTTCCATAAAGCCCGGCCCTCCTGCGATCCAATCAGCCTTATCTCCCCCGGCCCTCAGCAAACACCTCCTAATCTAATCAAATCACAGCCTCCGTCTTCCCTAATCTATCTACCTATCTACGCCTAAACATAAAATTATATTGCAAAAAGGGATGGTTACCGACATCCCCTCATATATTCGCAAACACAAGCAAAATTTAACCTACCCGGAAGCACCTCTCTATGTTCCTGCCTACCCACACGCGGACGCAGCGTGGCGCGCACGCACACAGGCGCGGCGTCGCGACGCACACCGCGCCGCGTATCAGCATATCTACGCCATCTAGATCCCACTACGAGAACCCCCAAGGGGGAGGCAATCCATTTACCAGCGCGGTTTCTGTATCCAAATTTGCCTCTTACTCGTTTAAGTTTAGAGATGACAATCGCACAGCAAACGCGCTGTTTTTAAAGGTTTACACGGCCCCTAGCAGTGAAAGCGCGGAATCGATGTAGCCTTTACCCCTCTCCCCGCACCAGTTTTTCCGGCACTCCGTCCTTATCTGCCCGGAGCGATTAGATAAAGAGAGATAGAGCGTGAAAATAAAGATTTTCATCGTGTTCACTCACACCACACTTGTTTCAGGAATACGGCGATGTAGTGGTTTCGCGGTGTGAGTGTCATTTAGGTATAAAGGGGTTAGTTATTGTGGGAGGAAGGTTCTTGGAATAGAGCGAGGGTCGGCAGAAGTGATGTAGTGACTAGACTCTGAGCACTTTTTATAGTTACGTGTATCTTTTTGTATCATTATGTTTTATTTTTATTTATTTTTATTTTATTTTATTATGTATAAACATTCTCGACAAAAACGCGCAAAGGAAAGGACATTGAGGATACTTATTCTCCGTATAAAAAAGTTAATAGTTCACACATAAATTTAACTCACGACAGCCTTAAATACTGTCTACCCTCTTACTAAAAACAAAGGACATCTCAAAATTCCTGTATCGACGGTTGTCGATCGCGTCGCTCGGAGTTTATCGCCTCGCCCGCGACCGGTGTGTAGCGTCGAAGCGATCATAAAAACAAAAGAGAGACTCGTAATTTTTCAGTTTCCATGCCAAGATGCACCGCGCCGCCCCCTCGCCCCCGCCACCACGGAAGCCATGTTGGGAAATTTGCTTAACGATTTATGTGATCGCAGACAAAACTACTGCGTACTCCATAACTAAGATACGCATTAGTCTTTACGGTCCAGGAATTTACGTCCGGAAGGTTCAAAAGTCATTGGCTGCCACATCAAAGCTCAGTTTCTTTTGCGCTTTTTTACACGTGACTCGTAGCTCGTAGGTAGGTCACCGGCTAGTTCCGACGCGAATTCAAACTTGGACATCGAATCATGAAAACGTCAGCGTTTGACAGCAATAAGAAAGTCCGTCGGTATTGTCCGTTCGTTTTCGGTTCATGGACCGTCGAATTTTATAAATCCGTTAGGATAACAAAGCGTGGCGGTTGCCCAATAGGAGCTATCGAGCGATACCGATCGACGCGCGGCCCGATTGACACATCAAACCGCCAGCCGCTCGCACGGAGATTACCATCGACGTACATTCGGCTCGTAATCAACACGCCGCCGAGCCGTCGAGTCATTCATGATGGTAAACTCCTGCTCCTTTAAGGAATTTGACAACGTTTTACGACGCTCATTTGTTTGCGAAAAACTCTAGAGACCACTAACACTAAACAAATTACTTTAGTCCACGGCCAATGATAATTTACTGTCAGTTCTTTCTATCGTGGTGGTTCATCAGTGGCTACCGGTTATATCTAAAGTGCAAGGTGCTCGATTTATTGTGACCATATTTATTTATTGACCAGGGTGATATAAACACAGTAATATTGCGTAGGGATTTGCCTTAAGCTTATCTATTGACTAAAAAAATCGGTCAGTTTTCGTGGTCTTGTGCAGCAGCGTGGCCTCCAACAAACACTACAAACTAGAACTGTCAATACTGTAGCAACAATTACAATGACCACAACAAAGCAAAAGCTTGCAACACGCGATAATAACTCTTTTCTATTGCCACTAGATAAAGACAGTTCTATAATTATGCAATAAAACGTTGAATAAAAAAATCAATAACGCGACTACATAGTAAATAGTTCACCGGGACTTTGATGGATGGCGCCACTGGTATCATACCGCGATACCCAAGCTCTCCGCCGTACGGAACTACTCAACCAATAGGTATGTTCAACCTTTCTTTATTGTACGTACATAATCATAAAATTGTTATAATTGTTTGTAATGTATTATTATAAAACGGAATAATTTACACTAACGGTTTTCTATAAAATCATTGGCATGTCGAGTAATGAAAATTTGAAATTGGCAATTAATTTTTATGTTTTGCAGTCGTGAAAAAATTAACGATTGAATTAACTTTAGGTAAGAAACGTAAAGTTAAATGATTCTTCCACATTTCATGCAATCCTTAATAAACGTGTGTAATGTTTTGATAGGTTGACTTCATACTGTATGGAACGTTTATGTTTTTGGAGATTACTACACCTAGAAATTGATTGTTAGTATGTAATTGTACAAAAATAGAAAATAACACTATTGACATGACAACCTTTGACATACATGTACAAAGGAAAACTTATGCCTTGAAGGCGACATGCGGTTATTATTATTAATTATAACGTAAAAGGCGTACAACGCAACCCCATCTACCGGCGAGTAGAGAAGTTACATTTTACAAAGTCCGAATAAAGCTCTAGGTGATTATTTAATCACAGGCGTCTAAACTCAATCTTATTTAAAATTGGATTCATTAGAAATTACCAAAGATAGCGAAATTAATTTTATTTTAAAGCAATGTAAAAAATAAGTAAATAAGAACTTAATCTACGAATAATAAGAATTATTATTCGTAGAACTTAATAGATACTAACTAAAACTTAAAATAAATTTCGAAAAAATGCCAGTTGTTACCATTTAAATTGCCTTAAAAGGCGAAATCTAGATATTCATTATACTGTAGTCCATTAAAAGGTATGATAAAAACTGACGGATTACATTATATTTATTCCTAGACATTCAATATTTATCTATCACATTACTGAAATGTGTAGTTTATTGACAGATGACACTTACCGCAAACTGACAATAATTAAAAATCGATATTTAGTTTTGTGATAGCCACGATCAGTAAATACCGCAATATTTCATACTAGCTGCTGCCCGCGACTCTGTCTGCAAAAAAATTATGTTATATATGTACATGTTAATGTATATATATGTTAATCCAGGTTATAAACTATCTATGTGCCAAATTTCATCAGAATCCGTCAAACCGTTTTAGCGTGAAAGAGTAACAAACATCCATACATCCAGCTATTGCGTTTATAATATTAGTAAGGCTGGATTTTACCAAAGTTTTATTCCGAGAATAACGCTTACTATGGCGGTTTGGCATTACTATCTGAGAGTAAGCGTTATTCTCGCAATAAAAGTTTGGTAAAATCCAGCCTAAGAAAGATAGTAAGAAGTAAGATAAGAAGTATGAGTAGATCACAGTATTATTGAACGTCTAGCATTTGCCTAAAGTCAGGTTATTATATCTCTTACGTTAAATTTGAAGTTTACCAATCAAAGCAATATTTCAACAAACAGAATGTGATTTAAGAAAATTATTTATATGAAATGGTGAAAACAAATATTGAATATTATTTTTATACGGTTAAAATTATCGTCCAAGCCTAAATTAATCCGAATTTCCGGTATCAATAATCTTTGTCCATTTCTATTGAACTCGTTTAATGGTGTGATAATATTTTGCATTTAGAAAATGGCGTTTTATGCGCAAAACAAGAAGATAAGTGGGACGCTTGCGCCTGATCGATGGAGGCGAGATGCGCAGGCGGTGCATGCATCATCGCCTGTCCTCGCCTGATAGTTCTAAGGCCCTTAGGAGCAGATAGGGTAACCACATCCAGGACATTTTAAAGCAAACAATGTGGTTTAAAAAACCGGCCAAGTGCGAGTCGGACCCGTAATTTTGGAACAAAGATAAGGGGAAACTTTGAAATATGTAGTCATACTCGTATAGAACCCTTTTATTTGTCAAGTTGCATGATACAGTGTGTAAAACTTTTTTTTTATCTAATTAACCTCATAAAAGTGATCCCGTTGAAAGTTCATATCGTATGAATTAATGAAATCGATGTAGTAGATTCGATTCAAAGCTGCAGATGGACAGACAGACACACGATTAAAAACAAAAGTTAGCTATAATTTTTTAACATCCACCGTAGGAAGCGTAAGCTCATAGTCAATTTGTCAAGCTAAATACCACTAAGACTAATGTATTCTCTATCCCGTAATAGGACAAACTATTATTCTAGCAACACAAAATAATCATACCACCAGAACAAACTTAAGGCTACAAAAGGATTTGTTCACAGAAATGAGAGAGAGAGAGAGAGAGAGATATTTATTTACTCATATTCGATACACAAACTTCTAAACTAAACTAAACTTTCACTAAACGTTTTTCTAAACTTTTATAGATATGTTAATAGTAGCTTTGCCCGCGACTCTGTCTGCGAAGAATTAGTTTATCGCTATACCGCGGGAACTATGCAATTTTCCGAGATAAAAACTATTCTTTCCCGGGACTCAAACTATCTCTATACCAAATCTCATTTAAATCAGTTAAGCGTTTATTGATTTCCCATAAAAATTTCCACCTCCCTTAGTGGATGATTTCTGGGATTTAAACTATCCTATGTCCTTTCCCGAGACTCAAACTATCACTTTACCAAATTTAATCTAAATCGGTTCAGCGGTTTAAGCGTGAAGAGGTAACAGAAAGACAGACAGACACACTTTCGCATTTATAATATTAGTATGGAGTATGGATATGGATAATCTAAGGTAATCCTAATACCTACATAGAGATTAATTCGAACGGAACACTTAATAGGTATATTTCCACTTTTTACGTAGCGACGTTAAAACCCCAGAGTTCAACGAAGATTTGTGGTTAGAAGACTGTAAAAATTAGTTTTTCTTGAATAAAAATAAACAAGTGGTTACACCACAAGGGTTGTGGCTCACCCACCGCGGCCATTGCCGCCTCGGGCGACGTTTATTTAACTTGTGTAGCGTTGACTAAAGTTTTTTCCAGGACAGGTGCTTGGATTACTTACCTATGTCCCTACAATTTAGCTTCAGAAAGAAATAAACGGACCCTAAATTACACAAACGAGGCGTGAGTTTGGTAAAATTATAAAGTAACTTGAAATTATGACCCGGAGGCGACTAAACGTTGGTAATTCTGACTCGAATCGCTTCTTATAACGTGTGAATTTGCATTGAATGGCAACACAGCTCAGGACACTGGGGGCGATACCCAATGGACGACTCGCTGCGGACTCCGTGTCGGTTGTCAGGTGATATGTAGCTTATTATATCACTTATGCGCAGCACCGTGCCGACCGGGACGTTAATTGGAATACCGGAATATCCGTAATATCTAAAACTAGTAGCCTGACGTGATTGCACATTTGCAACATAAAGTCAGTGCATTTGCGTAGAGTTATTATTTTTATTCGCGGAACGAATAATAAGAGGAATAGAATTATCACGCGAGTCGCTTATATGGCTAAGAAGCCTTATATTTATTTTCCCGGCTCAGACAACAAAGTGCCTCTCGAGTGTGCTCGGAAAATGGGTTAGTGGAATTATTGTGCTTCAAATTGAATTACATTTTACTGGTGAAGTACCATAATTTAGTAAATGTGTTAATAGCAGTAAACAAACGATGACATTTCTATTCAACTTGTTATTAGTGGTAACCTGTGGTTGTATCAGTGAGAATTTTTTGCACATTTCGTATGAGTTACAACTATTATATCGCTGGGTCTTATTGCAGGCGTGGGGAGCGGTTCGATTATTATGACACTGCGGTTGGCTAGAACAATTAATCAAACGTAACAGGTGCACAGAACAGTGCAAGTGAATGGTTCTACAATAAAGCTGCGCAAGGAAGTCGTAAATACGACTAGCAGCTGCCTACTGATACACTTAACGCTATGTAGACGTTCGTTCGGTAATCTTCTACATTTATTGAAATTACATTAAAGCTGTTCCACTATAATCGCTTAAGCAAATATTTATTACAAGTGATGTTCCCTGTGGAATTCAAAACTTTCAAAACAAACAAAATTAAAATCATAGTTTCTCACGTGGAGTTAATATATGCAGGCTTGTATGTCGAAACAGCTTATGAGCATGTTTGCTGAATAAGTTATTGGGCGCACGCAGGAGTGCGAAATGGCAAATGCGCCGGCGTTGGGAGCGAGGGTCGCGGGTCAGTCCGCGGTTTAGCACCGCGTCATATTTATAATTACCGCGCATGCTCATGCTAGGCTCTCCCGCGCTGCGCCCGCGTCGATAAATCAAAATTTTAAATCACCGGTGGGCGTACCGGCCGCTCGGCCGACGCCGAATAAAATGAATTAAAAATAAAATAATGCGAGGGGGCCGTGCGCGCCCTGAGAAAATTTAAAGATATTTCGCTTTATTTTTTTTAATTAATACCTTGTTAAAATTTAATATTGAGAGCGCATGCGTTATTACAATGGGTGTGCGCGAGATTTTTAACTCGCTTTCGGTAACTTATTGAGGCTTCGCGGGCCGTTTAATTGGATCATTTTTTTAACGAGAAATGATAAGCGTCGATGAAGGGTGAGACAAGATCATTACACGGGCCTCTCGTTCTTGCAAATTAATTGCGCGAGATAATATGACGTTGGTGGCACGTCAATTTTAATGGAAATGTTTCTGGGAAGCTCCTCGTGGCACGGAATGCGAGGTTCGGGTATGTTCGGGTCCCGCTCGTGACCGCTCGGAGTAGACGAGCGTTGAACCACTGTCACGTCAAACTGCCAGGGTGGCTGCTCGAGACATGACGACCGACAGACGGCATCTTCTTTAAATGATACGTAATTAATTTGATATGGTCAAATATTTACTGACTGCTTTAAACTTTTGACTTGATAGCTACAGATAAACGATAAAGTAGGTATTCAATATATTTTGTATTCCAGGGCCCAATTGCATAACAAAGTACAACTTATATTACAAGCGGAACTCCCTTTCTAGTTAACATAACTGAAGCGAGAGTTCCGCTTGTAATATTAGTTGTACTTTTTTATGAAATTGGGCCCAGGTTGTCTTAACAGTGATCGTTTTATAAAGGACAGTACCTCTACCATGAGTTTACACTAGCTTACAGTGACCGTACTCGCTAGCGACGGCGTAAATGATTTGTATGGAGAATTGTACTTCCGTAAGTGACCGCTAGAGGCGCTGTACAATTCTCCATACAAATAATTTACGCCGTCGCTAGCGAGTACGGTCACGTAAACTAGTGTAAACTCATGGTAGAGGTACTGTAGGTACGCTTAGTATAAGTTTTACTTCACCAAAATATTTCTCGATCGCGTTTACGTAAAAAAAAACAATACTAGGGAAACATGGACAGCGCCTCCGCGGCCGCGCGTCCATGTTTCCATAAAATTGAAATTTTTACGTAAACGCGATCGAGAAGTATTTTGGTGAAGTAAAACTTATGCTAAGCATACTGGTCTTACCTGTCTACGGTTTCGTTCGCGTGAACTATTAATTCTGACAGTTGAATTGAAAATACGAGATTTTTCTGAATTCCCATGGGTATCCCCAAAATTTATAGTGTGGTCTTTATTTCCATTGTATGAAGAACACCTATGCAAAATATGATGTTACTAGACTTGACAGAATCTATGCGATTTAAGATTAGAATTTGTTTTTCCAAATAAGTACTCGGATGCTTTTTATAAATAAGTACAATTCACGCAATTTCTGATACAAGTTTAAAATAAAAACTATCTAACCCAACACCACACTATCTTCAAGTTATTTTTAATTTAAATTACTGAAATTTTAAAACAACCGGAATTCTTTTAAATCCGCCGCAAAAGGTCATGCACCCCGAAACATATCTAAAAGTATAACTATGTTATATGCCTACCGACCAAAAGACGAGATGTCGGACAGTAGTCGGCGGTCAGCTCGCTCTACTGACAGCTCATCAGACTGACGTAAAGCTATGCTATACACTTTTAATTCCCCTCATCACGCCGACGTTTTATTACGTATTTATTTAAGACACATCTTTTGGAGACCGTGGTCTCTATTTGGTGATATACTTACATAAGACGCACTTTTGCGAGCCACACAAATAAACCTCTTACATAGTAATTTATTTCCAATTTCTTTCCTATAATGTTTAGTGCCGTATGTAATATGAAAATAAAATTTCTAAATTATATTACATTCCAATAATAAAGTAAACAAATATCATTTGTAGATTGGCCGTATGAAAAACAGAGCTGTGATTTAATTAAGTAAACCAAACTAACCAACCATTATAATTCGTTTGCTACATCTTCTACACTACGTACCTACTTATTTTATACCAGAACATTAGCACGAGCATGTTTCTATTAATTCTTGGACTTCTAAAATCATATTCCTAAACAGAAGTTGTTTTTTGTTTTTATTTTATTGAACACTGCTAGTATTGCAAAAAGGCCACATTAGGCATTCAAAACGTGTTCCTCTTTGAATTGTTTACAATATATCAGCGAAAGGCAGGTGGCCAGTGTCATTTCATTCCAATTTCAAAAATTTTGTTATCGGCTAGTGACATTTATACATCTAAAGTTCTACTAATGGCCGCCAACATTACTTAGCGCGTTTGGACGTGGTTTAGAAGTCATATATCTGAGGCAGGTGCGACGCACGTCGGCTCTTGGATGGCATTTTGGCTCACATTCGCCATTTTACTAGCACCAATAAGCTGTCCAGAACTGACATAAAGCAGTTTGCACTTGACATTTTAAATAGACACCAACTACGTTCTTAAAATTTTGAGGAGCTATTAAAGCGAAATTTATCTGAATTAAATTTTAAAACCAAGTCATTATATTTCCGAGAATATCCTATTGCGAAAAACGGAATTTGGATCTAAATCTGCTTAAAGGATTATGACTAATATTAACACTTCATGATAATTACCTTGATAGTTATCTTTTATGAACGAATTATCTTTACTGTTCGCGTATATATTTTATTTGCCCGTAGATAAAAGCATAATTTAGGAAGAACAAACACACAGTAGTCGATAAAAGCCACTGGTTACGAAAAAAAACTTAATTACTCTCAGTGTACAAGTAGTTAGGCACATTAAATAAACAGTGCAAAGATGAAATACGCTGCGATTAACTCATAAACAAATTAAATAAGCATTTTAACACCATTTTAAAAGGAATTTAAAGTTTACCATACTTAAGTAAGTGCATAAATTTAGTTCGCTATTTTACTGAAGTCAGCGTAAGCAAAAACTAATGCACGAAGGAGGCGATGTAGCCCATCCAATTAATTACTGACCGACTCCACCGCCCTAAGTGGCCGTGAAACGACATTCAACATGGAAAGCCATACATTTTTGCAAAACATGCATTTTACTAGTTTTTGTCTGAACGCGTGATGGCATGACAAATAACTGCCTCGTTTCAATTAATGGCCAAACTCATTAGCTTTCATTTAATTCACAAACTTCTTTCATACCATTTACGCTAAGCCTAACAGACGGGGTGCTATCCAATTTACATTACTTACTAAGTCTCACATTGTACCTCTATAAAATAGTGTGTGAACTGTGGAATATATCAGTATTAATTAAAAAATAATCGTAATGACCTTACTCACGATACAACAAGACTTATAACATCATTAGGTATGCATTCAATGAACGGTTGCACAAAACAGCAATTAGTTAAGAGACGAACAACCTCGGTATTGGTAAACAAGGGTGGGCTCTCTCATTTAACAATGCGGATTAATTATCGGCCAAAATCGACGACTCAAATATACCTGTCACCGTGTAGGACGTCGCGGCCCAATTTATATGGGCCCTGAACAATGGTAAAAGCGGTAAACACAATGCCAAACACGCGCAAAACGAAAAGGACACCGGCGGCGGGACCTATGCCCGTACGAGACGTATTATACCCTTAGCAAATTCAATAAATCCTACAAAAAAAACTTTCTTTAAAAAGCAGATAATTACGTAGGCTTCAAATATTGTTTCCGAACAAATCATGGACTTAATAAGTTTGAAACTTTGTACTTTTTAACGTTTACGAGCATATAGTATGTAAATCGGCATTCGGCAGGACTGAAATACATGTGAACGGGCGCGGCGCACGCGCGTACTGTGACGTGGGGACCACCGGGCCGCGGTGACAACCCTGATTCACGACCGGGGATTTAGGGTTGCTAAGAACCTAGTACATACAAAATCGTTAAAGTTGCTTGTTTATAATTAGACGAAAGAGCCAACTAGGTAAGTATTCCAAATTTGTTAAACTATGGTGTCCAATGTCAATTTTCAAAAATTGTTTTTTTCACGCCGTCAACTCGTAACGTGGTCGCGTCGCGTCGTTGCAATATAAAATCTTTAAAGTTATCCAAATTACAGTACAGGTTTCTAGAGCAACTAAAACAGCACTTGTAATGCCATTTAGCAGCAGCAGCCCTGCACGTACGTGGCGGCCGCGACAAGCGTAGCATTGTTAGGCGGAGGCCGCCCTGAGCCCTGAATAAATACATTCATATTGCCGCTCTAAATATCTGCAATCGATTCCTTCTGCGCTCCTCCAAATGCCGACCACCGCAAAAAACTGTACGACCAATATAAAAGCAATAAGATAAAACTCAAAGTTATTACAATCGATCATCGCAAACGTCAACTTATGAAATTTAATTGTATGAAGACTGAACTGCAAGCAATTGCAAAACAATGCTCGCAACGTTAATGCGAGCACCTCCCACAGACGTCAGAATGCTCGCAGTCGAGGTGTTTACGAAAGATTTAGACTGTTAACATTAACAACTTATTCCTATCGACCTCCCGGGCTTAATCGCACAAAATCTACCGCGTCGCGTCGCATTCGGCGCGCCGAAATGTGCAGAAAATGGAAAAAACATGGCGCTAAACCGCGAAACTGTATGTATTTAAACGCCGAATTCGAGATTCCGATACCCAAAAAAGCGGCCAGCATTCGGTCATTTAAATTTTTCCAAAACGTGAACACAATGGAACATATACAGAAAGTTCGTTAGTTTTTGTTTTGTTTTCAATTTTAAAATATAAAAAGGAATTCGTTTCGGCAAGGCCTGTCACATCATTCCAGCGCTGCTAAGTGACGCCGGACGCACGTCAGTCCCTGGATATGTTTTATTTTCATACGAATCGAACTGACTCGCCGCGTTTTTTGTTATCATAGTCGATGTTACCGAGGCTCGTATATGATTGCTTTTATAATCGTTTATCGTTCGGTGGAAGCGTAATACAACTGGACATAATTTATTGCGATGCTTTGCTATTTAGGTAGTGATAACTGGAATGACTTGGCGCGGCCCGCCTACACTATTACTCTTCAAAATATTTTTTTAATAACCTCTAGTTTATACACTGACATAAGATGTTTGAACTAAGGATGCATAGGTAATACCTGTGCTATAGGTGGGATAATATTGCAAGTCTGTAAGAAAGAATAAGTAAGTAATTAGGTATATGTTTTGAGTTTGAGTTGAGATCGGCATGATTATGGTTGTTAGTCTAGCTCTGAGCCACAATAAGGACTGTCGCACACGGACGCAACAACGTTCGGGCGACGTCCACGTCTGCGCGATTGACGGCCGTCCACATGACGCTAAGAGGTCTATTGTATACGAAAGGCTCGTTACGGCTCCAGACCCAACCGGTCTTTAACACGATCGGACAATGTGATCACTCTATACATAGCCGTTTATCTTCCCGGGCGGTAAGAACATAGCTCTGTGTTAGAGACATTAGCACGAGACCCGTTTTTATGTTGATCATTAATTTTATTGAACATATATGAATGTTAATATCACAATAAACATCATTAACAAATCGTTGAAGTTGTTAAACAATATAACACAAAAGGCAGTGTTAAGACGTTGGATCGTTTGCATATTTAGTGCAGTGTTATGTTAATAGTAGTCTCATTACGGGTTCAGGTGGTCGGTGGATAAGGCTATCGCATCTCGATGCGTGATCTCGCGGATATCGGGATGCGATTATATAATCGCATGTCAATTACGACCGATCGGACGCGATCGCGTTGCGTTCGTATGCATGTATGCGGTGGCTTGAGTGTCAAATGTTACCCGCTACATTGTGTGTTTATTAAAATAGGGATAGACTATTTATTATACCAAGAAAAGTGATCTATTCCAGTTTGAACATCTTAATCAATCGCAAGGGGACAATGTCACTCTAAAGGTACTCTACCAATAGACGGGTACGGGTGGGTACTCCAGCAACACATTAGGTAGGTATATTCCGGCGGTTTCGTGGCCGGTTAACTGACACCGCGAAAGTGCCCACGTCACAGACTTCTCGTGTTAGTAATAAAGTTGTTAATTAAGTATAATATAACTATGTCTAGTCTTTAAGGTATTTTTTTTTAATATGGGCCTATGCAGCCTGAAATAAAATTATCCTATTCTATTCTATATCAATTTCGGCAAAGAAAGTCACAAGCAATAAATAAATAAATAAATAAATAAATATCACGGGACAATGCACACCAATTGACTTAGTCCCAAAGAAAGCTAATCAAAGCTTGTGTTATGGGTACTAAACTAAGCAACGGATAAACATACTTATATAGATAGATACATACTTAAAAAGATATTAAACACCCAAGACCCGAAAGAAAAAAAATAAGAAAGTAAAAAAGCCGTGCTAGCCTAATGGTTTGACATATACCTACTCTCAGGCAGAGGGTCGTGGGTTCGAGTCCAGGCTCGTATCTCAGAGTTTTTCGAAATTTATGTGCGAAAGTACATTACAAATTTACCATGAGATTTACGGTGAAGGAAAACATCGTGAGGAAACCTGCACGCACCTGAGAAGGAATTCAATGGTTTGTGTGAAATTTTCAATCTGCAGCTGAAGCCCGCTCATTTTATTAAGAGGCCTGTGTCCTGTAGTGGGACGTATACTGGCTGGGATGACGATGATGAAAGAAAGTCACAATGACAGTTAAAATTCATAAAAAAACCCTAATACATAAATATTTATTTGACTTGTATTTTTCCGTGTTCTTGTATGTAGTTTTGAATTTTACAGCGCATTGGTTTCTTACTGTGCCTAGCGTTAAAAAAAAATATTGACTGATAAAAAAATAGTATTTTGTGCAACGGTTTTATAAGTGAGGTCTTAAAAGGCGAGTGACGAGCACGAGGTGAGGCACGAGCCGTTTTTCAACCGACGAAAGAAACGTAGGAGGTACTCAAGTCGACGCGTATATTTTTATTTTTATTCTTTTTTTTAGACCTAATTATACACCGTTGCATACAATATTTTTTCTACTTCATCCACGTTTTCTTCTAATAACTTTAATTATGACATACTATGGCAAAAGCAAACAGTAATTGAGCGGAGCCAGTGAAAAATATAAAAATGTTTGACATACATTTGACAGATGTGATTGTTTATGGTAAACTTTGTTTTTAATTGACGTTCGATATTAAAAAAATACATTTTTCTTATGTCGGCGGTAAAAAAATATCTCGGAAAGTTATAATTTTAATTAGCGATATTTATTTATTTATTTACCGCTTTAGCCTAGTTGGTAGTGACCCTGCCTACGAAGCAAGAGGTCCTGGGTTCAAATCCCGGTAAGGGCATTTATTTGTGTGATGAGCACGAATATTTGTTCCTGAGTTATGGATGTTTTCTATGTATTTAAGTATTTATTTATCTATATAAGTATGTTTATCGTCGTCTAGTACCCATAGTACAAGCTTTGCTTAGTTTGGGACTAGGTCGATTTGTGTAAGATTGTCCCCTAATATTTTATTTATTTTAATAAAAACCGCATGAATTCAGTTGCTTGTTTAAGAGTTTACACCTGCAAGAAAATCACGAAGACGTAGTGCAACTTGCACGGTTTTCCTTGCAGGTCTAAACTGGGCTTTAGTGTTGAGTGTAACCTACATTTAATAATCTGTGGCAGCTAGGCGTATCGTTATAACGACATTACGACACAAGTGCTTATATGGGGAATAGAGTATAGACTTTTCTAATGCCATATTACTATGTTCTTATTTAATTATTCATGACCATGTAAACAATAGAATTAGTACAGAAGTAGAAAAATAAATAAACAATTGATGTGATGCTTCACTTTAAAAAAATCAAAAGGAAATGCAATCATCTAGCCTGGGCATCGACATCGTTCTATGTTTGTAGGTTTAGTAGAAAATCGTGGACGCGGAAGTGGCCAGGATCGAACCGAGCCCGATGGCGTGCGGGCGTGGGCGGGTGACAAAATGCAGCCCATTTGCTTTCCCACTCACCAAGTTACCCCACGATAGGTAAGAGCTATCTAATATTTTTTTATACTATTTTATGGGTCATTATTGGAGAGTTTCAACCGCATCACTTTCGTGGTATCGTTTAAGGAATCGGTTGCAGATTTGATGAAGTTTTCGGTTATTTGTCAGAGGTCCTGTACCTACTTCTACCAGATAGTAGAAACTGTATCAGAATCTTATGTCATTTGTACAATTTTACAAAAATAAAGGAAGAAACGCAATTTGCAAACTTGAGATACATGTACAAAGGCGAACTTATCACCAGCTACCAGCTTATCACCACCACCAGCTCTACCAGTCAACCTTTGAGTGAATGAGACTGTCCCACTACACATGTCACAGTGATTATCGTAAAATACTCTATCATAGTTGTAATAAAGTTATGCTGTAGCGATTTTGTTTCGAAAATATACAAGGCGTCCCAAAACTCAATGAAAACCCGGTACCGGGCGAGATGCAAAGTTTGAAAAAAATTGCAAAAATCCATGTCACTTAATTAAGCAATAAAAGACATTTTTTATGGTATATTTAAAGTGAAATATATAGGATTCTAGGACTCTATTATCGCTAAGTAAAATGTTTTTTTTTTCTTATTTTTTCCAGAACTGGTATAAACTAGATTTCTCGCCTGGTACCATGTTACCGTTGTGTTTTGTGACACCCTGTATAGTCATGTCCACCTCACATTATAAAGCCCAGTTTACACCTGCAAGAAAAGTCGTGCAAGTTGCATTACATTTTGGTGTCCGACTGATGAAATTAAATTCGTCCGCTTTACGACCACGCATGTAATGCAATTTGCACGATTTTTCTTGCAGGTCTAAACTTGGGTTAAGAATCAACCCGACTGGATATGCGTTAAATTTTTTTGTCCTTTAGCCACTACCGCCAAAGAAGTCATTGAAGAGCAAATTATGAAAGCTCGCAGCATATGTTACCGATATCAAATATTGAAAGGCTAGCTGATTAAATATGCTTATGATACGTTGGCATTGTGCACTGCGTCATTAGTCAGAGAGACAGCGCGGACCCGACAATTTGAACGCGCGGCGTACTGCCCGAACGCCTCAGTAATTGCTGGCTGCCACCTCGCACCGCTCCTTTTATTTATTTGTATTTATAAAGCATTCGAGTCCTAATTATATTGGCGGTGAGTGTAGCCCGTGATTCGAGTAGTGCTTTTCGGTGGAACAGTTGGCGGTAGCAGCGCTGACGGGTTAATGACAGCCCGAGCTTCCTGCTATGTTAATTGTGAGGAAGTGGATAGACGCGGGCGCATCGCATTATTTATTAGATCGACTTTTGGTCGTGTTGCGTTCGTTGCGCCACTCGGTAGCGGCCACTTATCGCACTGTCAGTCTCGAGAAGCTCAGACCAGATTATAACGTAATACAGTAGTGTGCTTGTCTCAAATATGCCGATTGCTTAATGCTTTGGATCCGAAGTAAAAGGGCAAAAAATCTGCGCTTGATTGCTCTGTCAGTTTAAAAAATGCTTTTAATTATTGTGAATTGAATCACTGGGTATCGTCTTTGATTGCTCACTCGGAGATGCTCGAAAGTATTAAATAATACGTGCATTCTCCAACTTTATCCCTAGTCCGTTAATAAGCTTCAACATAATAGTACGCAGACATAAAATATAGAAGTGTTGATTGTACACGAACTTAAATCGAGAGCGGGTAGCGTGCAATTTGAGGCTTTAAATCAGGGAGGACGTCTCGGAGCTACCGATAAATAACCGCCGTCGCGGTCCGTGCGAGGCGATTAGTTAACAAGAGAGTCTCATTTCGATATTTGCGATGCAGGCCTCGAGGTAACAGAAATACGGTACTGAGATCAATGAGTTTGTTAAAAAGTGATGGTTACAGAAGGCTTTTTTCAAGGGATCACTTCGTTTCCCATAATTTAATTTGTCATAATTTCACTCGTTATACCAACATTTGTCGTAAAACCTATAGAAACGTGCTGTTTTTGGGATTTTTAAATGTCGTCTTAGATAATACAGTAGGTTAGATTAAGGCTATACATTACGGCATATAAAATTCGGGCAAACGATAGAGAACCCTTATTCGATTGCCTGCCTAATTAATTTAGTCAGAGTGAGGTTGTTTGAAATTTATTAGCAGGTATGAGAACGAGCACTTAACTTATACTACATACGCTATTGGTAGACAACAGTTAATGGTTTGCAATGTAACTATCGCTACTGAAGATCATCCGGGATGGACGGAAGCTTGAAAGCCGCCTAACTCTATCGCCTTGCCAAGAACAAAGAGAAACATGCTGAGGTGACTGCCAATCTTCACTTATAAAACACCTTTGGTAGTAACCATAAGAAAAAGAAATCAATGTAGTTCTTTTCAAATATTTCGAAGTTTGAAGCGTATTAAGAATGACTAAAACATGTTCAAACCGCAACTTCAAGTAGGTACACAGTTTTACCGAACAGATTATTATTAGACAAATCCCACATACCTACCCTAAAATCCTTAATTAACATTTGACAGTTGACATAACAATTTGACGATGTATACACGATGGAACGCTCGAGCCATCGCAATCGATTCTCCGCGGGCCGCGTGAAATCGACTCGCTCTGCTTTCGATCGATCGAGGCGATTCGATTAGCGCCCGCCTCCATACACGCGTATTCTATTAACTATTCGGATATCACACGGTGATTAGGTAAGCTAATAAAGGTGATTCTGAACGGTGCTTTAAAGGCTTTTTATAGCAGTTTATTAAACAAAAAAAAAGATAAACTGGATCCAGGAATTAATTTACGTTTCTATTGGTCTGATTTTAAAGGAATATTTGCAAATACGGTTAAAAATTAGTGTGCATTTAAAAAAAGAACAATCTCACGGGGCCTGCCATAAACTTCTAGTGTTAGCTAAATAATTATTATGGGAAAATCGTACAATGCAAATACTTTGCTAACACATAGTTTCAACCAATATCAATAAATAAACGACCAATAGATGCAATCTAACGCACAAAAAACACGTAACATTGCAGTCGAACGTAGTTCCGAGAACATAAAGAAACATCAAGCCATATTTTAACAAGTAAATAAAACAAGTTCTTTGCACTCCATCATTAGAATTTATGGAGTCCGTGGTTGTTCGTTTCCTTGTTTATTAATATCGACATTAATGCTGTCCCAATATCCTGCAGTAAATGTCACCGTGGCGCCTAGCACAGGTAGGCCACCGAACTATAAAAACACCAACACAAAAACATTCAATTTTCTATACGATGACTCAGAAAAAAAACATCCACAATTTATAACACCTCCCGCCCGGCCACCGGTATAAAAATGCTGAGAATTGTAATTTTTCTTACAAAATTTAGTGATATGTCAAACCTATTCGACGTGGCAAATAAAAACGTACGAGACGAGGGCGAAAAAAACAAACTAAAGACTTTGGGTTATTGCTAAAACAAGGGAAGGTTACCATATCAATCAAGGCGTTGACAAAAGTCGGTTTTTTCCCCGAGCCCGACCGTGGGATGAAAAAGGGTCGGTGTTTATGGAAATGCAATAAAAGGTTCGAGTGCATCAATGCATACCCATAGCATCGCTGTCAGCTAGTTAGGTATTACATTTTATTTTATTAGTAACAATTTTGCAATATTGTATTCCAAATATTTTTTACTACATAAGTACAATCCGGTTTCACTGTGATTCTTAAAACACTAGGTAGACATAAATAGCGTAGAGCTGTAATATCTCTCGCGAGTCTCGCCCTTCTTTCACTCTCCTGGATGCCCAGGTATTATATTTTTTAAAGAATTCATATAGGTCCTCAAATAGCTCGCAGGTTTTAAGAATTTAATCCCAATACCTAACAATACTACGAACGAGACGCAGCCAGGTAAGCATGAGTGCGAGAATGGTAAAAATGTGAGTGCTCCCCGCGGCGTAGAGTCCCGTGTGTCACTCACTGTACGGGGTGGCCACACGATCCACGGCCACGGGAAAAAACAACTAACGTCATAATTCTAACAAAAATAAATGAAATGACAGACCCATCATCATTTAAACTTTTATTTGTAGATAAACAATTTTTTTTTTCTTCTTTTTTTCTCTGAGTTTATTTTTCATCCTGGATTCACTATCGTATTTGCGATAGTCAAATTAAACATTTTCCGTGAGTAAAATCACGACGTGATCGTGACATTTTAATCAATATTGACATTATTAATCAAACTTATATCAATCAAAGTAATAAACAATAAGAAAATCAACACATCGAACTGGTCGTAATCCATAACGGCGAGTTATCAGTGACCGCAAATCGTGCGTTCCAACCGTCCTGGTCTTATACTGCGAACTTAGAAATTTGTACTTCGTATCGTATCGTCCCGCTCATGCAAATAGTATTTAATAGTAGAGAGAGAAGGACGGTATGATACGAACTTGGAATTTCGAACTTGGGAGTAGACCCCTGTCACTAAAGCATTGACACGAAATGAGTCACTTAGCACTTTACGCTAATAAGAACGAAAATGTCCCTGTACCTTTTTGTGTGTGCCATAATATTAAGAGCATCAGTATAATGAGTATTTATTTAGTGATAAAATAATTTCACACGCTCGTTTTGTCTCCTCATAAAAGCGTCAAATGCGTTGGTAGAATGGAATCAGTGCGGCGTATTCTTCTTGACAATCATCTATCCGAAAGCGCTGATAGTATAAGGAAATAGACGTGTAAAATAATCCCTTGTGGCCTATTTACAGAATAAACTTTTTGATCTTATTTTTGATTTTGGACCAAATTAGTCCCAATGGTCAAAGCTACTCTTCGTCGAAGTAACCCTGTCTCACGATGCCTATTATACTTATCTCAATAATAGAGAATGTAACTATACATACAGGGTCCCCGCACACACAGTGTACAGTCTATACAGGGTGTCCCAAAATCAGCGATAACCTGGTACCGGGCCAGAGGCTAAGTTATAACGGTTCCGAAAAAATAAGAAAAAAAACCTTGTCACATAGTTAAGCAACAACAGACAATTTTTCGAAAGTAAGTAATACTAACACACCATTGAATTAATGAAGTGTGAAGTTCCCATTCCCTTTCATTCTGAGAGGAGGCCTGTGCCCTGCAGTGGGACGTATAAATAAATAAATAAATAAATAAATATCACGTGACAATTCACACCAATTGACCTAGTCCCAAAGTAAGCTAAGCAAAGCTTGTGTTATGGGTACTAGACAACGGATAAACATACTTATATAGATAGATACTGCAGCATTACGCTGCCGGTAACGAACCTTTTTGACACGCGAAATTGAAATATTCCTGGCCGCCTTGTCAGTGTCAATAGACAAGTTCTTTTGAAAGGGTTTCGAGTTTTGCACGACGGAGATTGATGTTTTGGCTGTCAAGAGATTGAATTAATCTAAGACGAATAAGATTATTTTTATTTTATAAGAATTGATAACGTGACCATCGATTTCATATTGAAGGCTGTCCCCACAGAATAATAAAAGTTTTTTTGGTCACATTTGAAGAATTGAACCACCAGAACTGTATATAAAAATAATTGGTTGGAACCGTTTTTAGCGGGTATGTATTTTTTTATCTTTTTCCATATCCACCGCTTCTCTTTCCGTACTGTGCCTATTTCCTACCAGTTTATATTTCTTTTACAGTTCCACCTTTACCCCAAACCTACTCACTTCTTTCAAGTTGGGAAATTCATCAAAAGCCAGCTAGCTAAGCGATAAACATTTTATTTCATTTTATTCGGCGTTCCATCTTTAAAATTTGTGTGTAATTTTTATATCATATTTTCTGCTTTTTTTATATACATTTTGTAAGTTGACGAGTGGGGCCCTTCTCCAACAGTTTTTAGTTAGGTTTTATGTGTACATATTTCTTTTTCGTATTTTTTCAAGATTCCAAAAGACGCAAAGCCCGTCGTTCATTTGTTTCGGCATTATTCATTTAAATTTTTTTGGTTAATTGGTTAATTTTTTATGGTTCAAATTGGTTAATAGTTTTTTTTGGTTGAAATAAATAGTGTACAGTTTGTAGATCGATTCCTTTTATTTTTTTTCCTACAATACATACTTAAATACATATTAAACACCCAAGACCCGAGAACAAACATTCGTATTCTTCATACAAATATCTGCCCCGACACGGGAATCTAACCCGGAACCTCAAGCTTCGTAGTCAGGTTCTCTAACCACTAGGCCATCTGGTCGTCAAACGTATGTAGGCTGGGATGATGAAGTAATACTAAAAGTGGCATGTATGTATGTGACTCTATTATTGCTTAAATAGGCGAAGAGTTTTTTTTTCTATTTCTTTCTAGAACTTGTCCTTGCCCTATCGTTGAGTTTTGGAACAGCCTTAATAAACAGTTTTTTCAGCAATTTACACACTGTACACTCTTTTACCTTGAGTAAAACTTTTAAAGTTAATTTCAATAAAATCTGACCACTTCTTACATACCTATAGCCAACTGCATGGACACCTGATTATCTAGGTTTCTAAAGGTATGACTAAGGACCTGGATTCGGTGTCCATTTCAGTTGATCATAAGCCACAAGTGTCTACGAAATGGTCAGATTCTATTGGAATGGAGTTTATCCCTCTTATTATTAGGTCTGTAGAGTGCAGCCAGTGACTTGGGCCATACATAAAAACACAATTTATTCGACGGCGCGCGGTGATCGATGGCCGGCCAGCTTGTCCCGGCCACCGAGGCAACACGGTCAACGGATACTGTACCGAATTTAAAATAAATAACGTGTTCCAAAATTATAATGCCACTTAATTATTTAATTACTTCTCCAGAAACTTCGGTCGCTAACGTGACGTAAGTTATCTTTTACTAGGTTGAGGACCGAAACTAAATATTTACCTACCTGCCTACTGTATCGATGACAAACAAAGAAAAAAAATGTTTTATTGATTAATTCACTAATATTTTGTTTTTTTTTTCGATCGTCATAACTTTGGTTAATCGGCGATCAGTCGCAAAAAAAGCTGATTCGTTGAGTGGCAAATGGCAGGCGTTTAATTATTTCACACATTTATACATACAAAACCCGGGTGCGCGAGTCCGATTTGCTCTTGGCCGGGTCTTAATATAAACTAAAATGAAAGACCAGTAGCTAGTATTGTCACACGAACGACCACTTAAAAAACTTTCACACATCAAATTAATTTGACAGTCTTTAAGTAATAAAATATGACATCATAACAATTATAAATCAGGCAGTTAGTGTGGGACCGAGTTTGCGTCAACGTTTATGGCTACAGAATTCTTATTGTAATGGTTTATTTGGCAGTGGTCGGGCCTCTGCATGCCAAATAGGAAAGTTCTATGACCGCCCGCCATGTGCTTTAGTCATTGCCTTAAAAAAAGATATATTGGTGGGTTTTAGCCTAATTAGTCATTGAGATAAACTGTGCGCGTGTACGATTTTCTTGACGCATAATGTCATTCTGCGGTTCAGCTTTAATTCTTACTGAAATTGTGATATATTTATTTAATGATTATTTGATAAAGATACCACATGTGGTTATGTTGTGTTGTTCCCAATATTCCGAATATGGACGATGGAGATAAAACTTTGAGAACAAAAAAGTGTAAAGTAAGTAGCGTACAGTCGAGTTCACCAATATCTGTATCGCCAACCTTTCATAAATATCTACATGTATAGATATACAACCGTAATAAGGTCTATGTATAGATATTTATGAAGGGTTGTCTGTACAGATATTGGTGAACTCGAGTGTTCAATCGTCAAAAACGTTGCCTTGACACCTTAAATGCCCATTTTGGGTGCAATGAAATTTGTGGGCCCCCACAAAGATTTATTTTTGTCATTTTTTTTGAAGTAAGACCCGTTCTTCATTGGTCAAGCAACTAGACAAAACATGTGCAAGTAATTAACAAAAAAATATTCTGTTCCTCATCGGTCAACAAAATTAAGGGCGGGGTTAGGCAACTTCGACGGTTGCAAGCAAATTTGTTTTGAAACTGGGCAGGCCTGGGTTTTGATGATTGTACATTAGAAAGAATTATAATATGAATAATTGCTATCTTTGCAATGTCTGTCATAGCTTGTAGTTGCTAAGTTAAAAGTAAATAAAAATATGAAAATACCTAGAGAAAAAAAGTTTTCGTTCAAAAATTATTTGTACTACAAGTTTTCTTAGCTGGCTATACTTTTTTTGGCTTTACTTGTCATTGAAACTGCATAGCCGTACCAAATTTCAGGTCAATCCGATCACTCAAAATGGTAAAATTGGCAAGATTTGACTTGAAAAAAACATACAAACATTGCAAGTTAAATAAAAGCTTGTAAAATAGCCGTTGCGATCTCTAAACGGCCCGGGAGCGTACGCTATCGGTGATCTGCAGTGAAGCAGCGTTTTCCACTACAAATATAACATGAGACGTGTTCTCACGCATTCCTTTTTCTCTGCCCGGGAGAAATATATTATAGTACATAGCTCGTAACGCATACCAGTGTTTATAGCCAAGTGTACTGCGTTTTATTGCCCAGTGGCGATGCTCAGTATTTCGCACTAACTCTCTGTATAACAAACTACTGTAGTATCCTGTCACTATCTGATAATCATAAAAGCTTATCGATAAAAACGGCGATGAATTAATGAAATTACGTTAGACAATTTATTTAACGAAGTGTCCTCCATGTTCAAACGATACGTTAAGCACAAGATCATATTTAAATTGAGCCTGTCACTGTTCCTAACTAAATTACTTGCAACGTTTAATTACTCGGAAATCTCATTAATATTTAATCCAAATGAACATGGTCTCATACACTAGTAGCTTATTAGATCATAATTATTTTATTAGGTGCGACAGATTACCCAACTATCATGTGTCAGGCGGTGTAACCATTTGTATTGTCCGAATATTCCCACTTCATCTGAATCATGGCGAGAGGGTAATTGGGGTAATCATAATGGAGATTAAGTCGATTGTTTGTTGTGGTGCCTTTAAGTTGGCTGCATTGTCTAATTATTTTGCTCGGACAAGGTCGCGGTGTGTTAACGGCGGCACCTAATTGCCGTGTACTAGTTTTGGACTTTTAATTAATTCAGCCGCATGTGTTGATTGACGCAACGACACATTTTTTGTTATTTTCCTAATGCAGTTTTACCGTAATTGGGTGAGGTCGGCGTTCGAAATGTTATACCTACACATAGCATTACAAAAGCTAGGTTTGGGCATAACATTTATAAGTTATAGTTGCTTATGATTTTACTAAAGGCCGCTCGCACGGTGTAGGGTCAAAGAATTAAATCGTTAATCCTGGGTTACCAGGTAATTTGGTAAGCGCTAGTCCGCTTTAGTGGGTTAAAAATGAACTTGGTTAAATGATCGACCAATAAATTCCTATAGCACCCTAAGGTTTAATGTCAGTTGATTGGTATGAAAGGCTGTTTTCAAAATTTTTGTTGTTACAAGTCAATGTAACAGTCAGCCTTATTGTTTTTAATCTGATAAAGGAACTCTAATAGAAAATGGTAAAGCACTTACTTAGTGGACTATACCTACCTACTGGTAAGAGTAGTAAAATATAGTGTACCTACTTGAATGAAACGCTTTGTTATTTTAATGATTCTGATACTCACTACACTTAATTAGGATAATCTGAATTTGATTCAGCCCAAAAAATATATAAATTCAATTCGTACGTTCAGCTTTTAACGTGATTAATAAAAGTCACCGAAACGCAACGTTGCGCACGATAATAAATCGTCCATGCAGGCATCGCAATCCTGCTTGCGAAACAGCCGTATGTGAAAAAATTGAGACTGTCTAAGTGTCTTAAAGAAGTCATTAAAACTGTTAATCTCTTGCAGGCAGCCACATATCGGCGTTGCGCGCATTCTTCAGGATTAGCACACACTGCGCTCGCCGGGACGCACATTGTCTCACATTTCCCACAACGAAAATAAGAGTGAGTATTCAATATTTCCTGTGCCCCGTCAACGGTACCTCTCCACAGTACACCGAGTTCAAATATTAAAACAACGCTACCAACATCCGGGTGCCCGCCGTGACTCAACATCGCCATCAACCAACCGAATAAAATAGCTTTTTTAATTCACATTTTATGTACAACTACTAGAATGTAAATTAAAACGCGAAATGCGGTTTATTGTTCAAAGCGGTGTAATTTAAAGAGCCATGACGCGTACAAGATTGCTAATATAATGCATGAAATTGTCAATGATCCGCTGAAGCACCCTGAAGTGCGCGGGTGAATGGAGCGGGATGACGCAATGCGGCCGTTAGGGCCATTCCGCTAGTTTATGTACGCGATGCGGTATTAAGGTAAATTGTACAATTGTGCGCACGGGCCACTCGTTAGCCGCCTGCCTGACGTGACATCTCGGCCCGAACGTCGCATTGTTTCGGCCGCGACCTCAGATTAGGAGTTTAACCGCGAGATTTATGACGGTCATGGGCTAGCCGAGTGGCCGTCGAGGTTTTTCGTCGAAACGCTAAACTTTTCTTACGAGCCCAATTTGTGTCGTTTAATGCGGCGTCGTGCCCGGGCGTGCATGCTCTGCCATTTTATTGGTGTCCCATAACTGTAAACATCACCCATTCTGCTGGCTCGGCCCGCCTCCTTGTATAAAGGCGCGATTGTACGCAGATAAACGCAGTTTTGAAATGCCGAGTGCCTGTCTTATATCTTGCCAAGTACTAAATTTCTAGTAGTCTAAGTGTAAACGCAAATTACTAACATTTTGTACGTTTTTAAAAGACGGTGTCTTATCGAATGATAATTAGATAATTTGCGCATAGAATTCGTATCTTGGTCGTTTGAGTGGGAACAGATGGCATGTAAGTAGGTTCCCTATAGGTGTTTAAGGACGTGTACACAAATTGGTCGGATTCTTACACTCACCAATCTTCGCTTGGGCTTGATGAGGGGTCGGTTCTGTCCGTTCATTTTGTAGTACAACCCGCAGGCGTTGCAGAGGTAGTGGCCGGTGCCGTCGCGCCGCCATAGTGGCGTGCTCGTCGCGCCGCAATTCACGCACTCCCGACCCTCTGCCGTACAACATAAAGAATTAATTCCTGTAATAGATTTGCTAAAACTTTTGGGATATTGCATGGAAAAACGCTACCAAAAGTATAAAAGCAAATTCGTTCGAATTTCAAATGGAATTTGCTTGTATAATTCTGTCAGTCACAAATTGTGTCTTAGAGAAAATAGAATACTTGTAAAGAACGATAAATCTAAACTACAATAGGCGGTTTATAAATGTGTTAGAAATACTAAATAATTTAATGTATTTCTCATATGCATGTAGGTATTTACAGTGTTATTTTAATGTACAAACTGAACCTTAAATAATTAATAATTAGAATGCTCGTAAGATTATGGGTTAGTATTTGCATTTTAGATTACTCGATGAAAAGTGAAAAAAAAACCACACAAGCGAAAATAAACCAACACATCACAAATAAACACGACGTCACAATTTTCAAAGGTTATAGAAGCTATCAAAAGTGCAAACAAATAATAATAAAATCAGGTTATATGTTAGTGGTTAATGAGTGATTTACCTGTCTCCTGGCAGGCTGGGAGATGAGAGAAAAATCACATTCAGAAACATTACCAATCGAATTTCACTAACAAAGCATGCAGACATACAAACATTACGCTAGAAAACTACATTAGCGCAAATTTACCTTAGACATTGAAAGTAATTGCAATTACTACAAAAATAAGTAATATATTCAATTAGCTAGGGAAAGCGAGCCGCGCTACTGGAGGAAAAATTATATCAAGATTTTTTACACGCGAGGAAAATAAGAGAAAGTTAGACTGAGAACAAGCGCACTGAACGGGTGGGTTGCCCTTCGAATTGCTAACACTATTCAAGTTTTTTCACCATTCACGCTATAAGCTTAATTTGAATCCATTAGTACTTGTCATAAGTTGTTGCTTTTCTCAAACTTCAAAAAGTTTATTAACTATAAAAAACTAATGCGATGCAAGTCAATACTACACGGCCATAAAATAATTTGCATTTTGAAAACTGCAGTATAACAAAAGCTAATCGCTATAAAAATAAATGATGTTACAAAATTGTTCGAGAGCGTCTAGCAGGGAAACAGAGCGGAACCAGAGCTATAAAGTAATGTATGTACATGCTGATTTTCGCAATCTGTATACGAACACGTCTAAAATAATATTACACTGAGGCACAACATCTCATTTGTTGTTAATCTATGACGAAAGAACAAGCTATAGGTACCTACTCGCCTATCAACAGTATTTGCAACATCGTTGTTGTACTGAAGCAAAGATGTTTCATAAAAATACTTAGATCAAAAATGACTCATGCGACGACTTTCTAATAAAATCATGCGATGTAAAAAATACATTTAACCCCCAGGATGAGTCACCCTCCGAGGAGTTTTGTTTGTGAAATCAGTTTACTTTTAACGACTCAAAATGATTACCACCAAAAAGAGCAATAAATGAGGGTACCGTATTTACATGGTCAGTGAGAGGATGTGCTCACAATATGGGATGCGCCCGCCCACAATCTTTCTCTAAACTCGATTACTCGAGCGATGATTTACTGAAATCTAATTTAAGATCCCCATACAACCATTTTGGCTCAAGTGTAGTAACTGTTACTACTTGAATAAAGAAAAGAAGTAACAGTTACTGCACGCCGAACTCGTTACTCTGAAGTTCAACCCCTACAGGAGCTAACTAAAGTAGGTACGCACAAATTCTGACCTAGTGAATTGTGTATCGATATCAATAAAGTCACAGTCGTATGTTTACTAACAGACAGTAATAGATTCAATGATACAAGTTTATTGCCCTAGAGATGGTATCGCAGATCGTGTATCGGTATCGCTATAATAATATTATGTATCTAGATCTGATTATTCACGTCCCGGGTAGACAACGACCCTCTGCATAATTAATATTCGTAAGGACGCATCGCAACGAGAAGGTGAAAGTGACCGAATACCCGATAGAAAAAATAAGTTAAACGAACCGAGAATGTTTTACGAGCTTTAGGCAGAGCAGCCATTCATCTTTTTTATGTAAAACCAGATCACAACCGGCAATTAAATCGCCCGGACCTTATCGAAAACTTATTGCGATCGAACCGACGACTCACTTTTTGGACTAACCCTTTATTTTTTATTATTTGTGTCGATAAAGCCTGTAATTTGTTCCGAAGTTTGTAATAAATAAACACCAATAACGATTATTAGGAAAAAAATAACAGGATATTACACCGAGCGAGAAGTTTTATGTTAGTGTTTCTCGCTTTGAGACTGATTTAGTCGAATAGTAACGTCTCTATTTGGTAAAACTATGGCCGTTTGTGAAAGTCGGCGGCCGCGGGCGCGCGCGAGATTTACAGCCGCCTGCCCCATACATCGACATTACACGTATTATTAAAGAGAGCAGTGTTTCTGATTAATTACCATACGATTTAATTGTCCAGCCTGGTTCAATCGGCTCAATCGTCACGAGAACTGTTGTTCAATTCGTTGGCATTGTGAGAGTTACGTCTTTATTTCCACGATCTGCCTTCCGACAACTAACTAGGTTGCACGAACTCGTTTTGATATTTAAAAAGATAATTTTACCGGCAAGAATAAAGCACCAACCACAAGTTTTGCAGAAAAATAGTTTTAGCGCAATTTCCAGAGTTTGTTCAAAATTAGAATGCGGTTCATTCGCTTTATTGCCCGGAGTGACGCGCGGTCGTGACGCAGCGGCGCTACGTGACCGCGATAAAAGATTTTCATCTGCCATATTTACGTAGCCGAGTGGGCGGTTTTTATTTTTCGAGAGTCTTCGGGCGAGCACACTCGGTCCGAAGAGCACAATGTTTTCACACGCCCTCTGGTATGGGGAAAACAACTCCAAAATCCACGCAGCACTTTGAGTGAACCGCGGCTCGAGTGAAGTTGACCCCGCGGCGACAAGGGATGGAAGCGCAACAATCGATGCGTTCCCAGCGATTGAACATAGCCTGTTACTCCTCAATGAAACCACAGCATAAAAACTAGAGCATAGTCACGTATAACCATAATGTGTACTAGGGTAATGTAATTTAAATGAAGGACTAATTCGTTCCCGTGTACCGTGACGCGCTCTCTTGGCGCATCGGCCCATCAACACGTAACGGTGAGGCTATTTTGCATACAAACCATTACATTATTGCTCAAAACTTATTCTTTGTTGCGCCACAGAGGCTGTTATTAGGCCTTAATTACATGCCTGTATGCAAATAGAAAATTTTAATGGAAGCCAATGATCTCGTGCGAGGTCTCTCCTTTCATTAAGCATTAATGTGTCTGGAAATCCTGTTCTTTTTTGTTTAGTCATTGGTCTATCATTATTGTGTGCGGTCATTAAAATCTGCATGTGTCTTCTGGCATGCACGCGTACCTACTTTGAGTTCCAGAAATAAAATATGCCTAGTAATAAAAACTAAAACATATTTATGAATAGAAGTCCCCTTAAGCAAGATTCCGAAGATACTGGCTGCGTTCCCCCTTTGAATAGCTAAGCTAATCCTTTCGTCCGAGGTTGCTGCCTGCTTTTTGGTCTCCTGTGACGTCACTCTTTGCTGTTTTCCTTATTTGTTATAGCCTTAGCGTTAGGACCTCACGGACCAAGGCTCTCGACACACCGAACGGGACAAAAACGTGCCTAGACTTCTGTGTTTGTGTGCTTTCGCTTATTCAGCCGCCTTAAATTAAATATTGTACAAGTAAAGGGTCCTCCTATTTAATAGTTCTGCTTTCTTTCGATTTGACAGCCACTGTCGCTACTGTCGCAATGAAGCCATTTTTCACGTTCCACGTTCCACGCGCCGGCTCCGAGCGGACGTTCGTATTTGCATTCGTTATTACGGTACGGAGATAATTACGTGTGACGAGCGATGCAGCGCTGCACTGAACCCGCGGTACCTAATTGCTGCCGGATCGGCGGCCGTTCGTGCGATGACGAACTTGAGGATATTTAATCAGATTTTTATAGTCTTGAGAATTTTAATACACACGGCTTTTATTTTATGTAGTTTCAATAAACTACGTAAAAAAATCGTGCGTGCAGTTCCTCCGCGCGGAAGAAGTGAAACTTCTAATGTGGAAATTAAAAAGGCACTTATACAAACATCAATATGAACCTTATTGCAATAACTTAAAGACCTAAATTTACTTATGCATCTATGTGTTTAAATTACTCACTAGATGGCGCTTTTATCAAGTCTCATACAAAGCACAGACAGTATGAGTTCTGCATCGCACTGTCGAAGTTTTTAACATCTGTTATATATGCGAGATTACTTGCTTGGGCAGTAAAATACTAATGCTTTCATACTCCCTCCATGGTAGTGTTAAACGTTTAACGCGACCTTGTTGGAAGTCGCATTAGAAAAAAATTTGAAAATGCCCATTTACTAAATTATACAATTAATTTCGTAAATGGGCATTTTCCGTTAATTTTTTTAGCGTTAGATATTTTTGTTTTTTTTTTTACTCAGAATCAAGAGGGTTATTAACAAAAATTACCCTAATTTTCCATACTTTTATGTGTCACTTTTGTGACGAGCCATAGGTAGGTATAAACTATATGAAAAGTCTCAAAACTGACTAAAAATTAATTCGGTTAAAATAAGGGCACTTTTTTCTTTATGAATTTTGTGTGAGAAAACTCCAAAATTTTCTCATTTAAAAAAGTTAATGGTACACTTTAAATTGAAAATGCACAAATACGTACATAGATGGCAAACGTATTCTGTGTAGGTATAGGTAAGTGATTGAAGGATCTGAAAGTTCGAGTGCAGGGAATTGGTTTGGGCACTAGGTTTTACAGACTAGCCAACAAAAACGATAATCAGCCACTCAATTGTCTATATGTACTATTTAATTCAGTGAATGAGGTGTCACTTCGCGGAGGTTCAAATCAATTAACCAGAACCAGTTATCTTGCTACTCCACAAGCATATTACCACATAGTATGCATGTGCATAGTGGTTGATTTCAGACCAGATGTTGCCTCTTCTATGTATCTAGGTATGTAACAGACAAAAACAGCTAAACAAAGGCGGACTTATCCTATAAAGGGTCTTTTCCAGTTAACTTAGTTAGAACATCAGGACTAGCGTAGATACGCCATGAAAACTAATCTGAGTTTGCGTTAATTTGAAAGCGAATAAAAGCTTTTTGAAAGTCACGTTCACCAGCTCTTCATTTAGACGTACTCGTACATTCATGTGTTCAATAATCGGGAGACACAATTAAAAATTATGTAAAAACTTTGTCGAAATGTTCCCTACCCTTGTAACATGACATGTAGACTACTTATTTACAAGTAACAGTTGATACAGTTCTGATAGCTTACTCATGTTGATTATCATACTCCCGCCTTAAATGGCTAAACTTTGGCACCTACATCAAAGCCACTTTCAAGCGTCGCTTCTGACCGACGGGATTGTATTCAAAGCCCTATTGTCCTTCGTTATAATTGAATTAATCACTGAAGTTCCGCAGCTTAAATAAAATGCAAATTTCGAAAATGCATTGTATCCCACAACACGAGCGGCGGACCGCGACGGACGTATGAGTACGTGAGGTTATATGTATGTATGTTGCACGAAAATATTCATTAGTAAAGTGTACTCAAATTCGCTTGTATGATACATAATTTTTCTGTACAGTGATTAACTAGTTTTTGTTTTTTACCAACACAGTATTTTGCCGTTAAAATTTTAGCATTAAAGCATTTTTTCACGTTTGTGCTGTCTGATATTGCTTATTTATAAATTCGTAGGAATTAAACCAATTAATTGTTAAAATTCTATATTGTAATACTAATGTTTTAAAATCAAAATAGTTCTCTTTAGTATTTTTTGTAAATATCATGTTAAAAAGAAGTAAGTACGAAGCTACATAGCTAAATAGAGTGTCCGCACTTTGAAAACGACTAACAATAACAACTTTATTACGATAGAAATAACGACTTGGTTGTTTTAATCATAACATAATATTTTATATCATCATCATCAGCCTGTGTTCGTTCACTGCTGGACATATGCCTCTCCCATGGCACGCCACTGAGCACGATCCTCGGCCACTCTCATCCAGCCTCTTGCCAGCCGCCTTGCGAAGATCATCGCTCCACCGAGTCTGAGGACGTCCCACGCTACGTTTGCCGATCCGTGGTCTCCACTCAAGAGCTCGTCTACCCCAACGGTTATCGGTTCTTCGGGCTATATTGCCGGTCCATTGCCTCTTCAGCGTGCTAATGCGGTGGGCTATGTCGATAACTTTGGTTCTCTGTCGGATCACCTCGTTACGAATTCGATCTTTTAGAGAAACTCCGAGCATAGCCCTTTCCATAGCACAAATAATAAATTATTATTTATATAATTATAAATAATAAATCAAAGATATTAGAGTATAAAATTGCTACATGCAAAGAATCGGCTGATGCAAAATAATAACATATTATTCGTCGGGACTTCATTCCTAGCGCGCGGCGGGCCGTGGCGCGTGCGCACGTACGCCCGCTAATTGGTTGCGCAACTGCAACACTGTCGTTGCAACTTGCAAATGTACCCCCGAATATCTTAACTGGAAATACATCATATATACATCCCACTGCAGGGCACTGGCCTACTCTCAGAATGAGAGGGCTTGGGCCATAGTTCTCACGCGGGCCCAGTGCGGATTGGGAACTTCACACACACCATTGAATTTCTTCGCAGGTGTATGCAGGTTTCCCCACGAGGTTTTCCTTCACCTTAAGCCTTAAAAGCTCATGGTAAATATCAAATGTAATTTCGCACATAAATTCCGAAAAACTCAGAGGTGCCTGCCGAGATTTGAACCCACGACCTTCTGCTTGAGAGGCCATAGGTCAAACTGCTAGGCCACCACGGCTTTACCAGCTTTTGAAAATACATGAATGTCTCGAAACGTCTTGATGTGAGCTTGGTTTGGTTTGAGTGTGCCTATGAAGTGGCATCCTATAACTAGATCACTATAGACACCTATACGGCAATGTATCCGGCCAGCGTTCGAAACAAAAGCCGACTGACACTGCAGTGGAGTACATTTTCAGAACCACTTTTGAGCGCTTTTCCCACCCCAGTAACATTTTTCTTGCTTGGGCTTAATGAAAACAAAATCACGATCGCTTCCTTTGTGTAAGGTATGTATGTAAACTATTTATTGAAAAAAAAAAAAAAAAAAAAGAACAAAACACTATAGACAACCAAGATTATTTAAAAGCGAAAAAGTTTTTCGGGTGCGCTGGTGGGATTCGAACCCACGTCTCCTGGGTATGCGCCCCAACGGGTGTTCTACCAATTGAACCACGTCGCATCCAACCGACTCTCCCGAAATTCTTAATCGCTTACATACACCAACAGTGGTGAGCAGCCGTACTGCTAATAAAATAAATAATACTATTGACAACCGTTGAAATACAAACCCATGTACAAAAACGAACTTATCCCTTTAAGGGATCTCTACCAGTCAACCTTTGAGAGAATGAAAGGAGCACAACACTTAATTAATCCCTTTGTGTAACGAAAGTTACCCATATAGTTTGTATGACCAACGTTCATTACACAAAGGAAGCGATCGTGATTTTGTTTTCATTAAACTTTCGTACTTAACTAATTTGTTGTGTGTACAATTTTTTTGAAAGTGACTCAGTAGTGTTAAGGAAGTTTTAACAGATTAATGAAGTCTATGACCCCACAGCCCAATGTGAAAATCGATACTAGTCCACTAGTCCACAGAAATATATCGAGTGCTAGTCGCTATCTTTCTAAGATAGTATAAAATCAGCTGTAGCTACCCACCGTCCCCGTCCGTAGTTATGACTTTGTGGAGATAAAATGGCAATCACAGTTAATTAAAGCTAAGGAACGGGTCTTAATGTTAATTAATTACAAATAAACAGCTAAAAGTAAATGTATTGGCATTGGCATGTATGTAGCGATGTCATCCGGACCTTAAGTAGCTATCTTAAATGTCGTAGGTGAGACTGATATACAGGATCCGCTTCAAAATGTTCTTTAACACATTGAATTAAGGCTGGGAATTGCTGAGTTTAATTTAACATTGTCCAGCAACCGCATTGTATTATTTAAGAGCTGATTATTAAATTGTTGGATTGTTTAATTTAAATGCCATTTGAATGAACGAAGTAGTTTTAGAAAGTATTGAGTGGAACGGTTGAGATGTAGTTGCCGGTTGCGGGCCATTTGTTTTAAATGCCCTTTCCATGACATTCCTCTATTCGTGCATAGCTATTTAGTCAGGTTTTTAGTCACGATTTTTGGAACACCATTAATTGTTATGTTTTATCCGAAATCAAGGCGTGATTTTCTATCCGCGCTTTGTAGAGCAGACACAGACAACCCTGTCTTACTAAGCTAAGGAGCGTAGTATTTGCATCGCAGCTATTATGTATGTATTAGTAGGTATGTCGCACCGTGAATTGTGTGGAGTTTTTGCTGCATAACATAATGTTGGTAATTAAGAACCTCCGTTACAAGGAACAATCAAGTAGTTAAACAACGAAGTATCGTTTTTATCAATTAAACAGTTTTTGTCACGGAATTCCTCTAATTTTATTTTGATAAAATTACACCTGGCCAAGCTTACAGCGTGTTAGTAGCGTATTATACTAGGGGCGTTCAATAAAAAGTGAGAATGAGTATGTTATAAACAACTTTTACTAAATGTCATTTTATTTTTCGACATAGTCACCTTTTAGCATAATACACTTAGTATATCTTTTTTCTAAACTTAAAATTCCATTTTTAAAAAGGTCTCATCTTGAGTACTTAAAAAATCTTGTACTGCAGCGACTACCGCGTCGTCGTCTTCAAATTTCTGGCCTCTCAGGTATTGTTTCAATCTCGGAAATAGGTAGAAATCACTGGAAGCGAGATCTGGTGAATACGGAGGATGCTTAAGGATATCGAACCCAGCATCACGAATTGCAGCCATTGCAACGGCGGACTTGTGTGCCGGGGCATTGTCCTGGTGGAACAGCACAACTTTCGAGAGTTTACCTCGCCGTTTTTCGCGGATCTCATTGCGCAATGTTGCTATTTGTTTGGCGTATAAAGTGCCCGTAATAGTGGCTCCATGCTTGAGATACTCAATCATTAATACCCCTTTACCATCCCAAAAAACAGAGCCCATGACCTTACCGGCAGATGGGCTCACCTTGAATTTCTTCGGAGTTGGAGATGATGGCTTTTTCCATGTCATAGACTGCAGTTTCGTTTCTGGGTCGTAATGATGGAGCCATGTTTCGTCCATTGTTATAAATCGCGCCAAAAAAAGTTCCCGGTCTTGCTGCATCAGGTTCAAAGCTTCTTGACAAATCTCTAGTCTAGTTTGTTTTTGCGTGTCAGTAAGCATTCTAGGTACCCAACGCGCAGATACCTTTTTCATACCCAAGCGTTCATGTAAAATATTATGCATGCTCCCCGTTGAAATCTTTACATTTTCAGCAATAAAACGAACCGTGACACGACGATCCGCCAAAACTGAGTTTTCGACTTTTTTCACAATTTCTTCAGTTACTGCTGTAGTAGGGCGTCCGGAGCGGGGGTCGTCCATTGTCGATGTTCTTCCACGTCTAAATTCGGCGCACCAACGTGCGACTGTCGAATACGGAGGAGCATTAGACCCTTAAGTGTCCCGCAAATCCAAATTGACTTGGTCCGTAGAAAAATTTTTCTAACACAAGTATTTGATAACGGCGCGCAGTTCAATTTTCTCCATTTTCGCTAACGTACTCAATAGCATTGCAAAGAAATTACCGTATATTTTTTTAAACAAAAGACAGTTAGTTTTTTTTTTCATAGCAATCAGCTAGATAGATTAGCTTTACCGACCAGTATTTAATTTTGTAATATTAAAAGAGTTTGCATCTCATTCTCACTTTATATTGAACGCCCCTCGTAGATCTGTTTCAAAAAATGTACCTTGTTGAGTTTCTTGTCGGATTTTTCTCAACAGGGTTTTTTCCGAACCGGTGGTAGATTCTTCGACTTTCATAAGTGCTTGTTATTGCCTTAATTGACTAAAGAAAGATAGTTTGACTTTGACTTTATTTGGGTGTTCAGAATCCTAACAGTATCTCATGAAGATGGTGATGTTGAATGATAGAATGAAGAGCTTTAACTTCTGAAACGGTGTTCGATAGGAACGCTGGGCCGAGGTCAAGCGATCGGCAACAATGGAATGGGCCGCATCCGGTGGGGCGCATTATCATATAGCTTCCACAGAATCGAGAACTAAAGCCTCCATCTCGAACAGATTTATTCGCACTACGTTTTGAATCCAAATCGCCAGTAATGAAAAAACGATCAATTAAGTTTTATTGCCGCAAGTTATGCAAATAAATTCATTGTATTAACTACTGATCAAAAGAGCGCATATTTTTAAATGCATTAAAACCACCGTTTAGGCATATTAGTTTACAAATTAGATAATTTATAGTCTGATATTTCTACATTCTTAGAAGTTGTGCGGATAAAAATTCTGAAGAATTTCCCTGGTGCTATAAACATATGCAAGTGCGAATAAAATTAATGTGGTAATTCAAAGCTTAATAAGTACAAGAGCCTGTTTAGGCTGTTACTAGTATACATGGTGAACAGTGCTAATTTTTTTACAACAATTAACTTGAATACGCTGGACCGAACAAAAACAGGGTAACGACGCGTAAACACTGTGTAAATTGGATGCTAGCCGAGTTTAATTAATTGGATAGTCTATTGCTGAATCTTTCAATTTGCCTCGCAGACAAATTGATAGAACAAACCTAGAAAATGTAACGCATTTAATTTTACTAGAACTGAACCCAGAAATTATTAGTGCCGACCATATTTATTGCGTGTGGTTTTTTGCATAATACGCAAGAGAATATAATTTATGAAGTTCACTTTGACAAGTGAATTGTCTTCGGATAGTTCTTCCGTGTAATGCATTTTAATTAACGCCCCGTTTTCATACGCTTTCCTGGCCGTAATCTTCTGGGAAATTATCTCTATCTAGTGCAGGCAGATCTTTCAATCGCGCTCGCGTGAGATCGGCCCCGCTAATGCTAATCCATTAGAAAATTCACAAAATATTGGACCCACAATTGAAAAGGCTTCCTATTCAATGCTGCACGAGGCTACAATGTTGCACATTCATTACTCGGCGAGACAATAAAGGACGGCCATTTTTGGTTCCCGTCCATTGTCAAAGCTTAACAAGTGTGAGAGGCTATAATTACATTTTTAAATATGTATGAAATAAAGCAGTCGCATTATGTGGTGTTAACACAATTTACTGTTGAGTAATTTTTCGTTATTATATGTACCATAGCGGGCTCGCATTGCGAAAAGTTTGCATCACAATAACCGCTCGCAACAATGCACGCATTAGTGTAAAGGTCACGACGAACAATATCCCAATAAACGAGCCTTAGGTGTAAACGATATTTTTACTAATTACCTATCCATTGTAACTAAGCGGCATATCACACGCACCTAAAAACTCCTATCACGCGTCTGCATCGCCGTCATAAAAGCAAAAACAATAAACTTCCAGAACTATAACATAAAAACTGTCAAGTGTCAATATAATAATAAAATAAACAATGTCCATTCTTTAAAGCGAGGAAAGTGAAGTGAATCAACTTGGCAATTAAACTCTAATTTCGAAAACGGTCTTGAGAATTAATAGAAATCTACTTAGAACATTTGTTTAATTGCGTAAAAACAATAGTAAGTTGCAATTAAGTAATGAGAAACAGTTGGTTTGTTTGGTCAACATCAAAAGAGCCCGCGTGGGTTCACATGCTAAACGTAACAATGAATATTGTGCGGCCGCGCAGCTAAAGGCTCTCGTGAAGGGAGCGGTACTCGGCATGGGAACATCCAGTGACTTGACTTCTTCTACCTAACCACCTAACTCACCAATGACGTAAGAAACATCCAGCGTTTTTAAGCACAGAAGGCTTCCTTGTACCTACACATAAACACGCATGTAATCGATAATAAATTAACAGAAATTTAATAAATTATATAGGAGTATTTTATTAGTATAGCCTCCACCGATACCTATTAGAAGTTAGTAATGTTAATGTAAGCGTTAGAATTAGTTAGATGAACAATCTCAGTAAGCGACCCGTGTACTGTATCAGACAAACGTGTGGCGCCCAACCCCCGGCGCCCGGTGCAGGGTTCCGCGCTTATCCGACCACATCGACCACTTTCAATGCTTAATACTAGACAATGACATTTAGAAATAACTAAATAATAATCTCTAAGTGCTTATCGAATTAATAAATCGCAATTGTCGTATAGATAGAGCTGAGATTCTAATTACGCGGGTACTATCGCGGCGGCCATTTTGTAAGGCTACCGATTAACGAGCCTTGAAACGCCTCACAGGCTATTTGATTTAGATGCCGATTATAACGACTGTGAATTTAGTAAGTGAAAGCGCTGTTAGATAGGGAGATAAAGAGATCAGTCGCGTCTTCGATCTGTATGTAACCTTTTGTATCTGGGCATGTATTGTTAGGTTGGTTTTCGCGTGTGATCGGGTAAGCGCGGTGCGGCGGTGTGTGTGTCGAGTGCGCCCAGCGAGCGGTGCAATGCGAGCGACCCCGCGGACTCACCGGCGCTGGTCCGCGTCTTGTTCGGGCGCGGCTTATTCTGCTGTTGCGCCCCACTATACCCCTTGCCCTGGTAGTTGTAGTAGTCGCCGCCGGCGGCATTGTACTGAGCGTTGTACTCCCCGGAGGGCTGACTCGACTCCTGGGGACACGACTCCGGCTGCGCACCTTCGCGTTGTTTGGAAGGCGGCGCGCCCATCATAGGTTTGACGTCGCCACAGAGCGGCAGCTCTTGCTGCTGCTGCATGAAGGCGACGCTCATGGCCGTCGCGTGCGCCACGGCGGCCTGGTAGTCCTGCTGCCCCAGCGCCGCCGCGGCCACCGAATCCGGCGTGGAGTCCTTCGGCGGCGTTGGCGGGAACGAGAACAGCGGGTGGGGGTGGTGGTGTTGCGCGGGAGACAGGGGCTTGTCCGAGGGCGCCGCCTCCTGCTGGAAGCTGCCGCCCCACGCGCCGCTGCCCAGCGCTTTGGACTCCAGCCAGGGGTGCAGCGGCGTGTGGAAGTGCGGCCGGCACACCTGCCCACTGCCTCCGCTTAGCGTTCGACCTGCACACACAATTTTATAATGTCAAACCTGAAAACCCAACACTTGTTAAAGTATACTTAGAGCATAAAGAATCACAATAAGAGCTATATTCGTAACTAAACTGCTCGATGCCATTAGCATCCGTACTTTGATTCCCTTAACCTCTTCGAGTTTACGAGCGTTTAAGTAACCATTATCGTCGCGAACAGAGATCTACCGATAGGAGAGGCATCGTAACACGAGCCCGGAACATCAAAACTTGCCGTCATTAGGAGGGATAATTTGAAGGCGTTTTGTTACCCCGCCTGCGCTTACCCAAATTAATATCATTTGTGTCTAACAACTGGTCTTTCACACGACATCTTCATCCTCAGATATAGTAATGTTGGTCATGAATATTCTCGAGTCTAATGCGTATTTGATAAACAAATAATGGGTATAATTCGGCGCGGGTCCGGCGCGTCCGTGAACAAAGGCCGCTCTTTTCCGAAATGTTTCAAAAGCGCCGTGTCACAACAGCGAGCAATTAAAATAGTAGGCCAACTGGAAATTTCATTAATTATGTAGTTACTCGGCTCTGATTATACAGCGTGGTGATTTGTTTGCGTACATGGTTAATACGTGAGCTTACGTACCCACAACAAAGGAGTTTTGGCGGAAAAAAATACTAGCTTGTACGCAGCGATGTGACGAATGGTGAGCTCGTATCCGCGGGCCCCCTTTTTAATTCAATTGTCAATTATTTAAAACGTGAAAGCGAACATATGTACCGGTGTGTACAATGTGCAGTTGGGAGGGTGGTCGGTTTAATGACGTCTGGTGGCGGGTTTGATTGGCGGACGGTGGCGGGGGCTGCGCAGGGGTCGCAGGGGTCGCTGGGGCCGCCGGGGCTGCTGGTCCCCGGCGCCGCATGCCGTGCGCCGCGGGGCACTAAATATTGGGTTACTTACAGTTAACTTACTGTGTAACGTATGTTGGTTGACGACTGCGTTGATTCATGTTTGCTTGATACTTTTATTGACGAGACCCCGAGTAGCGATTTTATAGTAGCGGTAGTAATTATGGAAGCTGACTAATAATTCTGTTAAAAAAATTAGTTACTACGGCTGAGATACGATTTCTTATATTATTAAAGAGCTAAATTATGGCATTGGTATACACTTTGAGATGCACTTCAAGTTATGATAAATAAAAATAAAAAACATGAATGATGCAACTGAATGATACAAAACTAGTACAATTTACATCTCCCGCTTGCCACAGAGCTCCCAAATATAGGGGAAATTGATTTTATGACACACACGTACACAATGGGCCTGCACATACTCGTATAAGCCCGCATACATGGCCAGGTGTCGATCGCAGTAGAGATTGGCTATCGGAGATTATATCGAAAGGTACTCGTACATTGCTCGTGCGTAGGTACATAAGTATCCTATCAAAACAGATTTTGCGGCAAATCATAGTCGATATAATTAATTGCTTCAGGTGCTATTTTGTGAAGGTCCATGTAAATGAGCCTCCGCTACCACATGCTACACTGTGGTAGCAAGGTAGCAAAGTAAAAGGTTTTTTATACGCAAGCATATGATCAAAATCACCCCTGGTGGAAAGCGAAGACGAGGTCTACGATGGCACACGCTTGCCTAGTAAATGCTCATTCTTCTAATAGACTTAAAAAAGGCCAGATTGTAGAACACAGACGCAGGTAGTTAATTCCACTCTTTAGCTGTACGGTTGATGAAGGAAGAGCGAAATCGCTTTGTGCGGATTTTGGAAATACTGACAACATCAGGGTGGAGACCCCGCCTACTTCTGGTGGACCTGTGTATGAAAGGAGCAGGTGGATTAAGGTTGTATGTAGTTCAAATCTTAATCGCTTCTAACTACCTCGGCAAGAAATACAAAAAACGCGACTCCACTGATCCAACATCGGATAATAAACCTAACGTTAATGCTAAAGCGTAAAGCACTTCTCTCCCTCGATATCCATAAGTCCAATGGGCCTGATGGAATCCCTCCGGTAGTGTTGAAGATGTGCGCTCCTGAGTTGGTTCCGGTTTTAACGCGTCTTTTTCGGCTCTCCTACTCTTCTGGCGTAGTCCCGTTCTCATGGAAGTCTGCTCTGGTCCACCCGATCCCTAAAAAAGGTGACCGCTCTAATCCATCTACCTATAGGCCAATAGCCATAACTCCCCTGTTCTCTAAGATAATGGAGTCCGTTATCAACCGCCAGCTCCTTCGATACCTTGAGGACCGACAATTGCTCAGTGACCGTCAATATGGTTTCCGTAGCGGCCGCTCGGCCGGCGATCTACTGGTTTACCTGACACATCGTTGGACACAGGCGATTGAGACAAAGGGTGAAGCATTGGCTGTTAGTTTAGATGTGGCGAAGGCCTTCGATCGGGTTTGGCACAAAGCGCTCCTCTCAAAACTTCCGTCCTTTGGGCTTCCTGAGAAATTATGCGGATGGATCGGCAGCTTCCTAACGGACAGAAGCATAAAGGTTGTAGTTGACGGTGCATGCTCTGATTCCATGTCTGTGAATGCTGGTGTCCCTCAAGGCTGTGTGCTATCGCCTACACTCTTCCTTCTGCATGTCAATGATATGCTGCCATCCGGCGGCATTCACTGTTATGCGGATGATAGTACGGTTGATGCCTCTTACACCGGCCGCGCCGGTATTTCTCGGGAAAATGTTATAGAGTGCCGAAACAAACTTGTGTCTGAAATTGAGACTTCCCTAAAAGAAGTTTCAGAATGGGGTCAACTTAATTTAGTCCGTTTTAACCCCACTAAGACACAGGTTTGCGCGTTTACCGCAAAAAAAGTCTGCGTTTGTCGCGTCACCTCTTTTCGAAGGCACTCCCCTTGCTACCACAGCCAGTATCGGAATCCTTGGTATTGACATCTCGAGTGAAGTCCAGTTCCGCGACCACTTGGAGAGTAAGGCTAAATTAGCCTCCAAGAAGCTCGGCGTGCTCAACAGATCGAGACGGTATTTCACTCCAGCCCACCGCCTTCAGCTTTATAAGGCGCAGGTTCGCCCACATATGGAATACTGCTCTCATCTGTGGGCGGGGGCTCCCCGGTACCAGCTTCTCCCTCTGGATCGCATACAATGGAGAGCGACTCGAATAGTCGGCTGCCAACGAACTTCTGATGGGCTCGATTCCTTGGCGCTGCGTAGAGATGTAGCTTCACTGTGCATCTTCTATCGCATGTACTACGGAGAGTGCTCCGAGGAGTTATTCGGGTTGATCCCTGCCGCATCCTTCCGCCACCGCCCTACGCGACAACACTTCCATCCTCACCATCTGGATGGTTGGTTGTCTTCTACTGTGCGTTTTTCCAGAAATTTCCTGCCTCGCACAGCAAAGCTCTGGAATGAGGTTCCTGCTGCGGTATTCCCGGACCGATATGACCTTCAAGCTTTCAAAAAAAGAGCGTACTCCTACCTAAAAGGCCGGCAACGCACTTGTGACTCTTCTGGTGTCGCAGGTGTCCATGGGCGACGGTAATCGTTTACCATCAGGCGATCCGTCTGCTTGTTTGCCCCCTATATCATAAAAAAAAAAAATACTTATAGTATAAATGAGAAAGTTTGTGAAGATGTTTGGATGTTTGAAGGTTTGTTAGTCAACCACGCAATAACGGCTGAACGGATTTATATGAAACTTGACGTACAGATCAAAATAGATCTAGATTGAGACATAGAATACTTAATACCCCAGAAGGAGTTCCCATAGGATAATATTTTTACTTTAAACAATCCATAGATGGCGTCGTCCAAGGGAATGTAGTGCATTAAAAATGTTACCGTAACCTTTTTTCATGGATTTCTGACAAAGGCGAAGCCGCGGGATAAAGGCTAAAGCTACCACAAAAGTATTTTTTAAATTACGTTTTTGTCATCAAAAACATGTGCCATGTGTTAATCATTAATTGAAAGCGCACACTATCGGTTTTGCTCCGATAACAGCCACAATCGCGTCAATCTGCCATTCATAGCAAATACCAAACAGTAATTATGGCAAATACTATAAAACAATAATCAATCCGTAGCACATTAGGCGGAGTGCACACAAACGTTTTGACAGGGTCCGCGAGCCACCCCTCGCGTTAGGCCGTGTTCACAATAACGGGCGATGGCGGGCCGATAACGCGTATGAATAATTCGTGTTATCGCCCCATCTCGCCACATGCCCTACCTGGCCGGTAACACGGGACCTCAAATCAGCAACGAGCGACAACGCTAAGGGTAGTTTGAAACAACCGTGTTCATCGACAAACGTTATTTGCCAATTGAAATAACGTAAGTTTAGCACTATCACTGCTGTCAACAATGAAAATGACATTGAAAAATTTACTTAAGATGGCTTAAAGCGCACTTATAGCGGTACAAGCCAGAATCAGATTTTTGCATGATTTCTTTACAAGCTTTTATTTAACTTGTAATTTTTTGTTTGTATGTTTTTTAAAGTGAAATTTTAGTGATCGGATTGACTTGAAATTAGGTACTTACGGAAGTGAAATGTAACTTTTACTACTTATTGCAAATTTTACAAAAATGAAGACTAAACTTTTACCAAATACGACTAGATATTTAGCCTAATGCATAAATTATCGTAACTTCTCTTATAATAGTCAATTCGCTTACCAAAAGAAAATCTTAGTACAGGGCAACGCTTTTTATTCAAAAGAGCTTTCGGCCTTTGTACTAGATACGCCCTTTGCGCCACTAAGCCTTATTGAAAGCTAGCTCTTCAAATTTGTGAAAGACGAATGAGAGCATATTGTCCCTTTCTTATATAACAAGTCAGAGAAGCACAGCATGCTCAACAATAACATAAGAGTGAGAACGTTGTACATTTAAGCAGGGTTAATAGAAAACAAAAAGTAAACGAATAACGTTCGGATATTAAATTAGGATTCTCGTAGCGTTATCTGAGGAAATCTTCGCATGCATACGTAATTTGAATCGCCCAGAAAGTGGTCCACGCAAATAGGATGCTAGTTTGTTGAGTTCTCATGATCTCGAATGTTTATGTTTAAGTATACTCAGAACCTAAATTAAATAATACATGTATAAATCTGCATTAACTGTGGGCTTGGTGTAGTTTTGCATGGTATGAGCGCGCGAGATCGAGAGCTTAAAATTCATTAGATATTATGGACCGACATAAATAAAAAAAAGTGATGATAGTTGTGGTACAACTGTAAACTAAGGCTGTGTAGGAACGCGTGTAGTCTCTATTTCTAATATCCAATATTCCTTCTTTTTTTTCCAAACTGGGAAACAGAAAAAGTGGTGGATTGATTTATTGAATTCTGCAGAATCTAATCAAAATCAACAATATCACTAAAATCATAAACCAATCAGGCAGCCGTGCTGATTCTCACAGCGCGGAAGCGGGAACGGAACCCCTGCCCCCATGGCAGATGCTACTCCAGATCTTATCACACCACAGGGCACTGCTAGTGTTGTTAAATTCACGAGCTACGGGTGTTTGCTCTCTGTAACGGTTTTTATACAACCCTTTCGCGTTGACGTTACCTTTTGTTCATTTGGTCTATTTGACACATGGCCATCATTATTCGCCATTGTATTATCTTCTATTAAAAGCTACACAATAATACGTGCAAAAACCTAAAAAACTCACGTAAAGAACAAACAAAACATTTTTCTGTAAGCATATTTGGAAGCCCCTGAAACACGTTTTGCTGCCGAATAACTTATTCATAAAGCTAATAGGTATTAATGAACAGTAAAATAATGCTTTAATTACATTTAACCGCCCCTTACTTACACATTCACAAACATTATAAGGCGTGGTTAAATCTAAAGTGAGCGCCCTCCTTTATTCCTTGGCTTGCGGCGAAAATGGCCCCTTTCGGTTTAAACTGCCTCGTAACTAGCGTATGTATAGAATACCCCTAATGTGCGCTGCCCTGCGTTCTGATGCGCCACGCAGCATGACGTCTTCCGGTAATAAGTGCAATTACTTCCCCCTAAGTATACCAATTTGATTACAGTACAGAATTTTATCGCGTCGCTTTGTAGGAGCATTGTTTTAGAATAGAGCGGTTTAGTCGTAGGAGAGCCGAGTTCCTGGGCGAGGCACGGGAGCAGAAGCATCGTGAGAACTTTTCCCTGAGCTGGCAAGGTCGCCAGGCCGCGTCGGCCAGTCTGCCGCGGTTTATTTGCAAGCCGTGACATCAGCCGCATCCGCATGCGAGGCGGCGAACCCGTGCGTGTGCTGCTGACTTTATAACCTCACGCATGCCATCTTATCCCTTCCACTCATTGTCTTTAGACGTGTTATCCTTTGTTACAGGGACAGATCATTACGTGCTCAATCATCAGCTAGCTAACCTCTATCGTGTCGTAATAAAGATTACGTTCCCTTGGCGAGCGTCCCCTGTGAAATGTCCGACGTGTTAGCGAATGATAAATGTAGGCGTCGGTATCGCGTATCGGATCTCGCCGTTCGCACGCCGAATTAATTTTAATTTATTGATCGTCGTATCGACGCCGAGTATTTTAGTTGCCTACTAAAGCTGAAACAATCTCATTTTTTACTTTTGTAATAACAACATTAGCTACAATCGACTCCGTATTTAACGCAACGCTGACGTTATATTGAGGCTAGTAGAGCCGTCTTAAATTGATCGTACGGCAGCCATTTATACGAACGGCTTGCTCCGTTCTCCTGAACTGGTTCCAAGTTTTCGTGTGTTATTAACTATCCGATCATTAAGCGTGTGAGACAACCGTGACGGATCAGCGGCAAATATCCATCCGCTAATTAGACGGGTTTCCCTCAGCAAAGCGTTCAGAACTTCGAAGAACCCGGCACCAACGCGTGACAACAAAGATCCGTAATGAATATATAATTGAAACGATGTGTGTGTCATTGTCTCCATTTATTTCTAATACATTTTAGTGTTGTAGTAACAGCCGAAAATATTTTACGATCCGTTCGGCCGCGGGCCGAATGGTAAATCGGGCTCGCGGGCGGTCACACCTCGCGTTCCTCTGATTGGATTATAATGCTTTTATATTACAATTCTTATTATTGTGCTACCGAGCGGCGTGACAGTTGACGCCGGGAATAACAACTAGTGCCCGGGGACGGAAAAGCTGTCGCGTTGCGCGGCGACAGCGCTGTTCTTCGATTCGACTGCTACTATAAACTAATCGAATGGGATATTTGACATCTCGTATTGTTAACTAGATAAAAAGATTTTAAATTTGGTAGTAGTCAATTTTCGATAGTAGAAAAAACTTAGAATCCAAATGTTATGACTTGCTGGGTAACGCATATATACTATCGTGCATCTTTCTCTTGTCAATAAAACATAATCGCTGGTTGAGTTTCATCATCATTATCTCAGCCTATATAAATCTCACTGCAGGGCACAGGCCTCCTCTCAGAATGAGAGGATTCGGGCCGTAGTTCCCACGCAGGTCCAGTACGAATTAGGAACTTCACTCACACACCATTGAATTGGTTGAGTTTGAGCTACTTCAAGTAACTTTTCATATGTCATTTAATGCTCAAACATAAAACAACTCTGTTACATAATAATCGTGCACGAATACACTGTAAAATTAATAATCCACGTTACATAAAACTAGTTTGTTTACTTCCCACTCCAGTTTTTTCAAGTACGTCAAAATCGATATTCGTTTCGACAGGAGCCGTTAAGCCCCAGATTAGTCGACGACTAGCCAGTCGATCGTCGTGGGTGTCTGCTAGTGATTTATAGCCGCGCTATAGAATGGTTATAGCATTACGATAACACCACTAAAATACACAGAGTTTTGGTGATAACCAATAATCAATCATAGCTCTTAGCCGCCTGCTTCCAAGGTGAATCCCTTCGTAATTGTAAGCGATGCGCAATTTTTAATGAGGCAAAAAACGTGTAGCGCATTCCTGTTTCAAATAATATCAGTCGTTAGTGGACTCTGCAAAAAGCGTCAGTGGCTTCGTTTGCATGCACGTATGCGCACGGCCCCGCGCATACTCATAGTTGCGGCGGTTATAGCATTAGGTATAGGCATAGTATACAAACTCATGCCGCGAACATTTTACGAGGTAACCTAAGTCGCGTATAGTAGCCACATTGTTAAAGATGATAGGACAATTTCTTCTCGGTCGCTACGATGCCGTGGCAGGAATTTCTTTGCATACAGGACATGTAATTTTAAGTGCATGCGCCCTGCATACCCAATGCACCTTTGGAACCTACATTGTATTTTTATTTTATTCTCATACGAACCCATCACTTCTCATTAAGTGGCGTTTGGAGAATAACTTAACATTACTAATGTCCGGACACGAATTTTATTGTTATTGCATTTTAATAAATTTTTCATTGTTCGAGTTGTCAATGGACGAGGAGCTTATTTCCGAGACAAGAGGAAGGAAGTACAACTTTTGGTTTCGATGAAGAATCTGGTCATGTTTAATGTTTAGATTCAATTATAAAGATTAAAGACCTATGCGAGATTCGGTGTTTTTTTTGTTAAACATAATGAAGTAATTAGGTACAGCACTGCAAAAAATCATCGCACTAAAATTAACCGGAAGAAATCTGCGAAAGGGTAAGTTCAATCGCGTAATTTATAATTCTTATATATAAAATTCTCGTGTCGCGGTGTTTGTTACCAAACTCCTCCGAAATGGCTCGACCGATTTTCATGAAATTTTGTGTGCATATCGGGTAGGTATGAGAATCGGCCAACATCTACTTTTCATACCCCTAAATGTTAAGGGTGGTTCACCCCTTAATTTTTTTTCTAATAAATCGATGAACGCCGGCTGCATACACGAAAAAGGATGACGCAATGTAAGTACATGAGCGGCGTAAGCCAGTTGCAAGAGAGAGGCGAACGCGTTGCAAGAGGATGTATGAGGATGGGTTTCATTTTTTTTGCCTCTAATCTAAGGCGGAACAAAGTTCGCCGGGTCAGCTCGTTTTGTAAGACAAGCAAGCAAGACTACTCTGCGCTATAAAAGGTCAAGGAACCTTACAAAGAAACAGTAAAAATTAATTGCTTCGACAATGCACAAAATCTTCAACTCTATGAAGCGACATTTCGATAAGATAACTAAGAAACCTAAGATACCATAGGTACTGTTCTAAATCAACTTTCTTGGACAAAACTACATACGTCACAGCATCTCCTCTCAGCCCAGTAAACCGTTCAAAAAACCAAGTTCACAGACGCGTAAAACAGTTCTGGTAGTGGTCGACCGCAGCTCGGATATGTCACGTTACACTTGTGATTCAGAGATCAAAGCCGCCGGCGCAGCTTTGCTATGCCGCCGGCGTGCGCACTCGCTGCCTGCCAACACAGAATTTCCGCTCCACTTGACGGTTCTTGAGTTTTGCTGATGAACTGGTTAGGGCTCCGGATAGAATGGTAAAGAAGAGCGTATGAACGAGACAATACCAACGGAGTAATTTTTCTGTGAGTTATTATTAAGATAATTGTAAAAACACGAACCAATTAAATGACGCATGGCATTACGCTACTCGATGACTCCACACGATCACTGGTTTTGTTATCTTGTTGTAATAATATGGGTAAAGGGCACATTAGAGAGATGCGCTCTCTCTCAGACAGATGTCATGACTGGAGACCAAAGTCCGAAGGAAAACAGTTGGAAGTTTTATTCATGCGTCCATGTTTAGAAACTTTGATAGAATTTTGCAGAACATTAAAAACGTCACCAACGATGGACATGAAACTACCGTGAGACTCACTCGTAATGAAAATAAACAGATCACTCACTACGACATGCCATAATGCCATGCTACGGATTAGCCCGAAACATGTCGAATTAAACTCGTTTTAAGACGTGAGTGATCCGTTGATTTTCACTATCACCAACGATGGACTTATACATCGTAGCAGTTCATCTATTCGAAGATAAAGTGCCACTGTATTCACTACAACCGTTAGCGCTTGGCCTTTTGCTCTTCCCAATGTATGTTGAATCAAGAACCGATGTTATTTTAGTAATATTGCCAGCTTTAATTATAAAATACTAAGACTATTTCGTGCACTTGATAAATTTGGTCAGCATTGCCTTATCAGCGTGAAGGTTCGTACCCAAAATAAACGTCTGGAAACATTTGTTACCGTAACTGCTACTTAAAGTGACGCTCCTTAAATCTTATCTACCTTTACACGCGAGCCGACCAGTAACATGCTCACAAATGACTTAAGATTTCGGTAAATGAAACAACAAACAAGTATTCCGACATGCGTACAGCAAGCCGTTTGAGGAAAATAATCTTTTTCTTAGTGAATGGCAAGGTGTGCCCTAGAGACCGGCACGTTCTGAGCAGGTGAGCCAGCTACTTCACGCAAATAATACTTACGTCATTGCATTATGACAATTCCAACCTCCGTACCTAGCTAGCATAGCGTTAGACACGACATGAGCAGAATATGAGTCGTCATAATCATTTCCATAATTAATAACCGTGGAGCGGTCACGATGCCTATCATTAAATGTGATATAAGACGCGAGAGCTCCTCTTGAATTTTCAACGTAAATTGTTTTACAATCTACGATTTATTGGGTTACAGGAATAGTTGTTGCGAAATTACAAGTTGGTTAACGTCGGGGTCTCTCTGACCCCACAATCTTGACAATGGCCGGGCGAGAGAGCGAGTGTTCCTGCAATAATGCCTATAATGACGGCGCCGGCCGGCAGCCTGCTTACATAACCGCTCGTGACTTGCGCATTACGGTATCGGGAGAAAAATACGGCGAGACAACGTGCAGGGTCGCAATGACAATATGTATTTACCGAGCTGTAATATGTAACCCACGGCTAGTACGGATGCCTGATTATAGGCTTACTAGCCCTAAGCCAATTACAATTAATCCCAACTATCGAATATAATGAAAAACAATGTCTAGTACAAGGATAGGAGCTCATTTTTTGATTAAAGGTGCAGTATCACAACACTGATGCTCGCAGTATCATAATTTATTTGTAGATTATATTTTAACGCTCTCCTATTTAAACCGGAAATAAAGTATGTTACGTTGCACTGGTTTTTATGTCTTATCACAATCAAGGAAACAGGCAAACACGTATAGCATTATATTTATCATTTTTAAAAGCGTCGTAAATCAGACGAGCAAAAGCAGATAGCAAAATTAATTAAAAAAGAAAAACGGCGTTAAACGCTTTTAGTTTATAGAAAAAAGCTGGACTACAAAAGCGGGGTGGCATCACGCGATAGGCGCCAAGCCAATGCCTTGACCAGCCAGCAGGAAATAAAATATAATGGTAGAAGTTTGTCTTGGCGTTAATCTATTTGCATTAACCGCCTAGTCCGGGCCTGCGCTTGGGCACGCAGCGCCAACCCGTTCACGGATCGTCAACAACCTATAACTTAATCTCACCTTCATAAGCGGGGTCTAGTAACCTTCAAACTATTTCATAACAAAGAAGTCGATTATTGCACCCATTAAATTGAACCAACAAGCTCGACAAAATCAGACGGATATTCGTCAGATTAATACTTTGATAAAGGAGTCGGTTACTGTTTCTGTACTAATTTCTATTATAGTACATTTAAATCATTTTAATGTTTGAGCCTCATTAATCAATACAAAACAATTCTTAGATAAAAAAGTATCCTTAGTCTATTGGTTTTATTTATCCCATAAAAATGTTTTTATCTTTAATTTATTCCTTTAAACTCAAAACTAGAAACTGCAAAGTAATTGTTTCAGTTCATTAATGTGGACCTCCACAAAGTAACGCCTGATTCAATAAATTATGCAAAGCATTTGTGTTTTGTACTCAACACTAGACAAAAGTCCACCACCAAAGTGTGATTAACTAAACCAATGAACTGTAACTAAAATGTTGTATTTTAACGTATAAACGTTATAACACAATGACTTATTGAACACCACACTACAATACTACAATATTATTTTAAAGTAACCAACCTATTTGTCGAATACAGCCATAACTTCAGTGTACCTCTACTTTTATTCACATTGCAATGTTGCAATGACATCTGAATTAATTATGCTAATATATGTCTGCAGATTATCGCGGCACTTTTTTCTTTAAACACCGACTACAATTTTCAAAAGAAGCTATATTGGTTTTACTGCTATCAATAGTTCATCGGAGCGTATCATTCGGGTAAGTATGTTTTTTTAATTATTAACTGTCTGATTAGATATTCTCACACATTTGCAAAAAGGGAATACTGGAACTTTACAACATTAAAGTATTTGTTTCTTTAGCAATTTAATAGTTTAGTACGCAACGTCGTCTAGTGGAAAATAAACTCTGTTTTATTTTCTAGCCTTTATCAATTTTGTTGATATTTCGCTTTTTTTTCAAGTCTTATGGGAAGTCCCAAAAATTAAATCTTGGTCTTCATTGGCGTCATATTATGAAGAAAACCAGTGGCAAATTGCATGTCTCTAGACTAAGTAGGTATACAGGATGTCTCAAAACTCAACGATAACCTGGTATACACGGTGATTTTAAATTGGTGATCAGGAGTTGAAAAATATTAATCCCTGGCCGAAATGGTATTTAATAGATGTGGTCTCAAGCAATCAAGTCTCCGTATAACTAAAATGAAAACATTATTGTTAAAACTTCCTCCATCCACCTACTGCATGGGCATCACATCTGTTGAAGTTAGGTAGTTTCGTCAAGACAAGTGTCATCGCTTTGGCGGAAAATTTGACAAGTCTCACGACAAAGTCTGTTTAAGAAAATGACTTGTCAAAGAGGTTTTAGGGACTAAACCATGTGAAGGGTGACAGTGATTTTAATCAGAATATTTTTTCAAATTGGTATTTTTTTTTGTAAATAGGGTTTTGTTTCACATAATTGCGACTTAAAAATGATCGCCACCGAATACTGATCTAGGAAAACTGGTTCCTGATCACCAATTAACAATCACCGTGTATAATAATAGTCACATAATACAGTCACTTTTATACCTATTAGATATTTTAAAATAAAATCTATTATTGCTTAACTAAGTGACATGGGTTTTTATCCTGGTACTTGGCCTCTCGCCCTACCAGGTTATCGTTGAATTTTGAAACATCCTGAATATCGTTATTAAAAGTAGCCTATGGGTTATTGCACTTATTGCTGTGTTACAGCTATCACTACATACAAAATTTAATTCAATTCCAACCAGCTATTTTAACATGGAAGAGTAACAAACACACAAATGGACACACACACTCAAAAACTTTCTCGTTTTATGATTTCTAAACCGAAATTAGCGGTGCTTAGATTTCTTACCGCCATCAAAATCTAAGCGCCCCAGCTTCCCATCTATTCTAGCATAATTACAAACTGGCGCACTTCACGTGTAAGGTTGTAATCTGCACTAATAAATCAGCCGGCGCAAGCCTCGCTGTGGACTTAATCAATATCATTACGGTACTCGATGACAGATGACGATCGTGCCTTACCGCGTGCGTAGAGATAAGCGGGACTGGTATGACACATTACATCGGATACTTTTGTTGATCTAATTTGAGTTGGGATTATGACATACATGCAATCGATTCAATAACGATGAATCTGTGATTGTAAAACAAAACACCGCGATTATCAAGCATGGCGTCGGGTCATACACAGCGTAAGAAACAATAAGTGTCTCTCCTGTGGACATAAAATTAGCGACCCCCGAGTCAGCAAACCTGAAATTTATTTAAATGGGCCGAAACTTAGCCTGACTTCCCACAGGCCCCTCGTTCCCTAAATATCCGAATTGTAAAATACTAGATTGCCGACTTACCCTATTCGTAAAATACCAAAATCCCAGAATACCAGACTTTTCTGTCACCATGTTTTTCTCTATATCGGATTGCCAAAAAAGCTAGTTTTCGATACACCATGTTCCATTCAAAACTGAATTCCCATAATGCCAGATAGTGAAATCACCAGGCTCATAAAACACGACCCCCTGGGCCCTGTACTACAAAAGTTACAAGTGCTACAATTCGACAAAATTGTCAAGTTTCTCATAGTAAAATGTTACAATTTTGTCGATTTCTAGCACTTGTAACTTTTGTGGTACAGGGGGCTGGCCTCCCCACGACGACCACGACCTGCCTGACGAGCGCCACAGACCGATTAGATGTAGACTTGACTAAAAAATATTGGCTATAGACCCTTAACTTTTGCGATGTCCACTGGAGAGACACAAACAAAAAATTTGTATGACTCTGTCTTGGCAGAACCGTTAAATTAATTAAAAGATAAATTAGAGGAAGATGTCGATCTAAATATAGACTATAAATCAACACTAAATCTGCTAAAAGCTTGAAAAGATGGAAGAATTTAATAAGAAGGTGTCATCTTGATTATGAATACTATTTTCGTCCTTAAGCCTAGTTTAAATCTGCAAGAAAAAACGTGCAAAGTTGCATTACATTGCGGCGCACGATTGACCACTTCAAACTAGTTTGCTTTACTGCCGCACAATGTAATGCAACCTGCACGAGTTTTCATGTAAATCTAAAATGTAGGGCTTCAGGACAAAAATAATACCTAAACAAATAAATATCACGGGACACTTGACATCAATTGACTAAGTCCCAAGGTAAGCAAATCTTAAAATGTGGGTATTTCACTAGTCAACGGATAAAAGGGTTTAAATACATATTAAACACCGAAGACTTGAGAACAAACATTCGTATTTTCATACATAATTCTGCCTCGACCGAGGATCGGACGCGGGACCTCGAGCTTCGTAGTAAAGTTCTCTAAGCATTAGGCTATCATCAGTATGTAAGAGTTCCAGGACAAAATTACAAAATATAAGCTAAGTCAGAGACCGATAACTTACTCGACCGATATGCAGAATTACGGTTCAGCAACTGCACCTACAATGTATAGTTGTGGTATCATACGATATTGCATATTGTGTGGCTTTGCGTGAGGGTTTAATTGAATTGTCATACTTATCCCTTAAGCCACTTTTATTAATTAACTCGTTAATTTCACGGTCTTTTTTACAATGTAAAGAACACGACATCATAAGTAGCGGACGACACGACTGTTTGTCAAGAATTTAAAAAATGTCAAGAAGTTTAATGGAAAAAAGTAAATAAAAACCAGACAAAAAGCGTCAGTTGGTGTCGTAGTTAGAAACACCTGAGCTTCCATCGAAAGATAAAGAACTTTACCGAAACACATGCCGCGGGGACAGGACGGATGTCTAGATTGCAAAACCGTTTTTTTTTAAATATTTATTGCAAAAGTATTTTTTTATTGCAATGCTTATCATCTATATATATAAAAGAAGAAACTGACTGACTGACTGACTGACTGACTGACATATCAACGCACAGCCCAAACCACTGGGCCTAGAGATTCAAATTTTGGCATGTAGGTTCCTTATAAGGTCTAGGGTTGCACTAAGAAAGGATTTTTCAAAATTCACACCCTAAGGGGGTGAAACGGGGGTCCAAAGTTTGTATGGGGAAACAAGATTAGTTCGACTATTTTATTCGAAACTTCACAGAAGTACTCCTAATGATAAATGAGTAAACACGTGTTTCAGGTTTTTTGAGAATTCAACCCCTAAAAGGGGGGAAAGGGGTAACAAAGTCTGAAAATCAACATGGGTGTTGTTTCTATGGTTTATCGGGTCGCTGGTTATGAAAACAACAACGGTTTTAAAATCCGACGTGGCAGACGTAAAATACCATCTCCCTGGATGGGGTGCGATGGGGTTGAAATGTCTAAAACTAAATGACTGTTGATATATCAACGCACAGCCCAAACCACTGGACCTAGAGACTTGAAATTTTGCACATAGATACCTTATACAATGTAGGCATCCACTAAGGAAGGATTTTTGGGAATTCCCTCGGGAACGGGAAAAAACGGGATTTATATATTCGACTCCGAGTGACCCTATCTCAGTAACTATAATAACTAGACTCTTCAAATTTGATACACAAGTAGTTATTACATTAGTTAAAACATTAATTTCAGGATTTTTCACAATTCCCACGGGATAAGGAAAAAACGGGATTTATATATACAGTTCAACGAACGGGATCCTATGAACTATAATTACTAGGCTCTTCAAATTTGGCATAGAAGTAGGTAATTATAATAGTAAAAAACAGTTTTAAGGATTTTTGGAAATTCCCACGGGATTAGGAAAAAACGGGATTTTTCGTTTTACTGGTCGTAGAAAGCTGAAATTCGGCATGTAGGTTGCTTGGGGAGTGTAGAGCTGTATTGAAAGAGGACTTTCTAAAATTCCCACGGGAACGGGAAAAAACAGCATTTTTCGTTTTACTGGTCGTAGAAAGCTGAAATTCGGCATGTAAGTTGTTTGGGGAGTGTACTAGGGGCGTTCAATAAAAAGTGAGAATGAGTATGTTATAAACAACTTTTACTAAATGTAATTTTATTTTTCGACATAGTCACCTTTTAGCATAATACACTTAGTATATCTTTTTTCTAAACTTAAAATTTCATTTTTAAAAAAAGTCTCATCTTGAGTACTTAATAAATCTTGTACTGCAGCGACTACCGCGTCGTCGTCTTCAAATTTCTGGCCTCTCAGGTATTGTTTCAATCTCGGAAATAGGTAGAAATCACTGGGAGCGAGATCTGGTGAATACGAAGGATGCTTAAGGATATCGAACCCAGCATCACGAATTGCAGCCATTGCAACGGCGGACTTGTGTGCCGGGGCATTGTCCTGGTGGAACAGCACAACTTTCGAGAGTTTACCTCGCCGTTTTTCGCGGATCTCATTGCGCAATGTTGCTATTTGTTTGGCGTATAATGTGCCCGTAATAGTGGCTCCATGCTCGAGATACTCAATCATTAATACCCCTTTACCATCCCAAAAAACAGAGCCCATGACCTTACCGGCAGATGGGCTCACCTTGAATTTCTTCGGAGTTGGAGATGATGGCCTTTTCCATGTCATAGACTGCAGTTTCGTTTCTGAGACGTAATGATGGAGCCATGTTTCGTCCATTGTTATAAATCGCGCCAAAAAAAGTTCCCGGTCTTGCTGCATCAGGTTCAAAGCTTCTTGACAAATCTCTAGTCTAGTTTGTTTTTGCGTGTCAGTAAGCATTCTTGGTACCCAACGCGCAGATACCTTTTTCATACCCAAGCGTTCATGTAAAATATTATGCACGCTCCCCGTTGAAATCTTTACATTTTCAGCAATAAAACGAACCGTGACACGACGATCCGCCAAAACTGAGTTTTCGACTTTTTTCACAATTTCTTCAGTTACTGCTGTAGTAGGGCGTCCGGAGCGGGGATCGTCCATTGTCGATGTTCTTCCACGTCTAAATTCGGCGCACCAACGTGTGACTGTCGAATACGGAGAAGCATTAGACCCTAAAGTGTCCCGCAAATCCAAATTGACTTGGTCCGTAGAAAAACTTTTCAAACACAAGTATTTGATAACGGCGCGCAGTTCAATTTTCTCCATTTTCGCTAACGTACTCAATAGCATTGCAAAGAAATTACCGTATATTTTTTTAAACAAAAGACAGTTAGTTCTTTTTTTTTCATAGCAATCAGCTAGATAGATTAGCTTTACCGGCCAGTATTTAATTTCGTAATATTAAAAGAGTTTGCATCTCATTCTCACTTTATATTGAACGCCCCTCGTAGAGGAGCATTGAGAGAGGACTTTCCAAAATTCCCACGGGAACGGGAAAAACGGGATTTTTCGTTTTACTGGTCATAGAAAGCTGAAATTCGGCATGTAGGTTGCTTGGAGAGTGTAGAGGAGCATTGAGAGAGGACTTTCCTAAATTCCCACGGGAACGGGAAAAAACGGGATTTTTCGTTTTACTGGTCGTAGAAAGCTGAAATTCGGCATGTGGGTTGTTTGGGGAGTTTAGAGGAGCATTGAGAGAGGACTTTTCAAAATTCCTACGGGAACGGGAAAAACGGGATTTTTCGTTTTACTGGTCATAGAAAGCTGAAATTTGGCAAGTGGGTTCCTTGGGGAGTGTAGGGGAGCATTAAGAAAACATTTCCCGAAATTCTTACGGGAACGGGAAAAAACGGGATTTTGCGTTTTACTGGTTGTAGAAAGCTAAAATTTCAAAATTCATTAGTTTATACTGTAAGTAGGCCGCAAAGGGCTCTTTAACCGACTTCTAAAAAAGGAGGAGGTTATGCATTCCACTTTTTTTTACGTAGGTAGGTATGTTCACCGATTTTTCAGTCAATTGTGGACCTGCTTGCTTGCTTGCATGTATGCTTGCTTGCTTGATATCTTGGTTCTTTGTAATACTTATAGTACACGCGAGCGAAGCCGCGGGCAAAAGCTAGTGTATTTATATTATCTTGTTACTTTTATATAAAACTCTTTACCTATCTCTTAACCAATGGTATTAATAACTCATTTTTGTTACAAGAATAGAGTCTTTATTTGTCAGTTTAGTGACATTTTCCCCAAAATTATTCATACACTTTATATATGCTGTCACAAAACTGACATCTCGTATAAAAATTGAATTGAACAGAGCGCTTTATTTAACAGTACCTACCAGTAATTCTACATAAGAGTAACCCATATGCACACTTTAAAGTGAAAATGCTGTTTAATTCTACTGTCGTTACATCTAGCACGTTTGTTTACTGACCGTACAAGTTTCTTGCTAGCTGCACTAGCCCAGACTGTCGGTTGATGACGGTCATTTGACCTGCGTCCGCGCAAGCCTATACAACAAGCTCTACAATAATTATGCCCTCATGTTTTCGCGGTAGTTGAACCTAAGTATGTTTACGTTCTGTCTTAACCTTAACTTCGGCGTATCTGTCTGTCTATGGAAGGTATTATGGTTAAATAAGTAGCAGCAAACAACATAAATACGTCCAACATCATCATCATCATAATACCAGTTTTAAGACGACTATTGCTGGTCATTGATAGGTCTTCCCTAAGAATCTCCATGACTATTAGTTTTCTGATAACCAAAGGTTTCCATGGGAGAAGTATAAATCCCTTCCTTAGTAAATAAAATCCCTAAATAGTTATAATGTTATTAATTTTATGTGTGTGTTTTGTATATATTACTGAATTTTACAGCGGATTACTTTTTTACTGTAGGTAATCCTGTAATTTTTTTAGTGACAAATAAATAAATAAATAATTATTTTATATAATGTGAAACTTCTATAATGCTTATGACATTTTTTTCTAAGTTTAGTGGTTACTCAGTATTTTGCATCCTAATTTAAAAAGCTCTTCTTATCTGATCTTTGAATCGGAACTAAAATCTAGTATTTAAATATTTCAACAAGCTAATATGCATACAAAAGAATTAACAATTACCATGGTTTTTATGTTAACCTTCTAATCCACCGTAACTGTTTATTCTAGGAGTTTTGTTGCGAGTGAAGTGGGTCTATTGGTTGAGGAAACAAGCAGGCTGGAAATCGGGGGAAAGTATGAATACGGTAGTGAATATAGAGCTTATTTTAATTCGATAAATTTGAATACAAGAGCTCCGGATCGAAACAACGAGAAGCAACAGACCATGGAGACCCGCACACTCCGCACAGACTAACTGTAACACAGACAGAAGGGATATGATACATATTATGATACCTTTAGCGTTGGACATAAAAATGTATACTTACTTATAACCTAAATTCATGGCAGTATCCTATGGTAATTATTTTACGATGATACCTGTGACAATGTTCCCTTTGCCACAAAAAACATTAATTAATATTTTTTTGTTTTTTTTCCTATTAAAAAAATAAATAAATAAAATAAATCTATTTATAAGAAACATCATTGTAAGTGTCATAATCATAAAGATCATTGTAAAATGACTCTTGTGTCCAAGTATACTAAAATGTATTTTGCATAGCCAAAATACTGTTGGTGATAGGATGTGCATGTACGCTACGCATGCATCTCAACCTGATCCCGAAAATGAGGAGTCCAGAGCTGCATTAACACGCCACTTTACGGAAGACTTGCCAGAAATCAGCCTGAACGAAATCGCGATGGCTCTCAGACAGCTTAAAAATAGAAAAGCCCCTGGAGAAGACGGTATTACGACTGAACTCCTGAAATCTGGTGGTAAACCTATAATGAAGGAGCTCCAGAACATTTTTAATACTGTTCTTTTTGATGGGAGAACTCCAGAGGCGTGGAGTAAGAGTGTTGTCGTGTTGTTTTTCAAAAAGGGTGATAAACCACCGACCCATTTCACTCTTAAGCCACGTCTATAAGCTGTTTTTGAGAGTCATCACGAACCGTCTTGCGCGAAGGCTCGATCGGGATACGGCACCATAGACCACATCCATACAGTGCGGCAGATTATACAGAAGACCGAAGAGTATAATCGGCCCCTGTGCTTAGCGTTTGTGGACTATGAAAAGGCCTTTGACTCGATCGAGATCTGGTCTGTTCTGGAATTTTTGCAGCGATGCCAAGTCGATTGGCGATACATCCAAGTGTTGAGAGGTCTGTACAACGCCGCTACTATGGCCGTCCAAGTCCGTCCAGAATCGGCAGTCTGAACCTATCCCCTTGCATCATGGTGTGAGACAAGGGGACGTTATATCCCCTAAATTGTTCACAAATGCATTGGAGGATGTGTTCAAGACGCTGGACTGGAAGGGGCGCGGCATTAACATAAATGGCGAGTACCTCTCACACTTGCGATTTGCTGATGATATCGTCATCGTGGCGGAAACGCTGCAAGATTTGCAACATATGTTGAATGGCCTAGCTGATTCTTCTCAACGCGTTGGTCTTCGGATGAACCTGGATAAAACCAAGGTTATGTTCAATGAACATGTAAGTCCGGAACCAATTGCAGTTCAAGGCAATATTCTCGAGGTTGTTAAGGAGTATTTTTACCTCGGGCAAACTATGCAATTGGGTAAAAACAACTTCGAGAAAGAGGCCAACAGAAGAATACAGCTGGGATGGGCAGCATATGGGAAACTGCGTCAAGTCTTCACGTCGCCAATTCCACAGAGTCCAAAGACGAAAGTCTTCAATCAGTGCGTCCTACCCGTCATGACATACGGTGCCGAAACATGGACACTCACTGTAGGGCTGGTCCACAAATTTTAAGTTGCTCAACGTGCTATGGAAAGGGTTATGCTCGGAGTTTCTCTAAAAGATCGAATTCGTAACGAAGTGATCCGACAGAGAACCAAAGTTATCGGCATAGCCCACCGCACCAGCATGCTGAAGTGGCAATGGGCAGGCCATATAACCCGAAGAACCGATAACCGTTGGGGTAGACGAGTTCTTGAGTGGAGACCACGGATTGGCAAACGTAGCGTGGGACGTCCTCAGACTCGGTGAAGCGATGATCTTCGCAAGGCGGCTGGCAACAGCTGGAAGAGAGTGGCCGAGGATCGTGCTCAGTGGTGTGCCATGGGAGAGGCCTATGTCCAGCAGTGGACGAACATAGGCTGATGATGATGATGATGATGGTGATAGGATGTGGCTGAAAGTCTTAAAAATTTAACTCTTAATTATTAAAATCTTGCGATTTCGTAGACCAACCGTACTGCTGATAAAAATAAACAACATTAGAATGTTTTTCAAACCTAGTTTGCGATTTTAAATTAAACGAATACATTAACACTAACTTCATTCTTAGCACGTATTTATCTAACATGCTAATCCCATTTTGATAATTGAATGCTCAAAGAGATTGATTAATTTAGCATGCAGCATAATAACATCACTAACCTGAAGCTCAGGCAAGGTGCCCTTTAATGTGCATTCTAGTAAAGAAAACGAAGTGAAGTAGCAGATAAACCGCAAGACCGATGCCTATCGGCACTCGTAACAAAGAAAGACAAATGCGATATCTTCTTTCTTAGCGTAGAGTGTCCATTCTTTATTGAGGGCTAGTAATGAGTCTGTGTCGTGGTAGCGGCGCGGCGGCATATAACTCACGGTGGCCAGGAAATCATTCATCCTCCGTAATGTGCTGCGAAAATAGGCTTCCATTCGGTACGCCGCTTAACGCCGTTTACGGTCAGCCCTAATGTTTAAAAAGCAAAAAATTTTATAGCCTTAATGAAAAAAATACCTAAATCGTAATTTCTCGGCGATTTATAGGTGTGGCATTTTTGGACGTCACCACGCAACTTATGGCCCCGAGCCCCAATTTACTCGCCGCCTGAATGTTTGCTTAAAATAATGGTATTAATTTATACAGCTTTTTCAAATTTAAGCACCTCTTTACCGAGAAGTCGGCCACTGGTCGTTAGTCAAGTCAGCCGGGCTGAGGCTGAACACTCGCCGGGCCAAGCCTCGTTCCAATGTAAAAGTGAACTTTCCACTGCACGATCTCCATTAAGCGAGTGCTCTACAGCATTATCAATTAAAAGTGGATAATCTATCGGTACCCGGAATGATCTTTCCCATGGCATGTTTCTCATAACTTCTGCTTGCGTTAGAACAGGCATCCTCGAGGGATGTCCGTAACCGCAGCCCGATGTATGACAAATCGTGACAAAACCACCGACTCATCTACACTACGTACATCATGGGCAACGTTAGTTGTTCACTTGTTAATACTTTGTGCAAACAATGTGTAGTCTTATACCGGAATGATTAAAGGTTACTTTGTATGGATTGTGTATGCATTGTCTGTAAGTTAGACGTTGTATTAAGTACACGAATTCATGTGGCTGGGCCGCATGCCTGCGCTACCTTCATCCATCAAGCTCGACGCGCATCACCGTCACCGTGCCAACCGACCGGAAACAATGTACACCCTACCGACCTCTAAATTGGACGGTGACAATTATTAAATACCTGCCCACTACGTTCATCACTAAACTGCGTCCCATTACCTGTTATGTTATACGATCATTTCCAATTCAAGAGTAACTAGTGAAGCCAACTGAAACGTTCTTTGTCTCAATTTCAGCTTATTTAAACCGGCATCAAAGTTATTTTAATCATATCGATGTCAAATGAAAGCATATTATTTTCCCCGTCCTTCCCTCCCACGTGTAGCCTTGCATAGTCCCGTCTCGCTCACGCAGCGACGGTCACAGATTTTAATATCAAATATCAATATTTGGATGCAATCAATCAAAGTTAATCACGCGAAAGCTATAAAAGCAAAATGAATACATTAAGTTCTTTAGTGAACGGGCGTCGGCGCAGTGGAGCGGGCCCGGGCGTTTTTATATTGAACCTAATAATGAGCGATTAGAAAAAAAGTCGATGGGAACTGCAGTCATTGTATTAAGTACGCCATAGTGACGTATGCAACTTTGAGATTGTTAATTGGTTAGAATTAAAAGTCATAAGGGCGGAAGGATAAACAAACAAGCTGCGTTCTTTGTGGTTGTTTTATTTTATTACCGTTGTTGTAATTACACATTTTCGATTATTTAACTTTTAATCATCTTACTCCGTTTTGCACAACTTAAAAGCAACAAAGTTTACAGCGCCTGAATTCCATGTGTGCTTTAATGTTAAATTTATCAAGCATTAATCTAGGAGCTGCTTCGTCCTGTAGTAATTAAGCTTTGAGGTAGGAAATATAACTCAATTTAAATTAAGTGAATTCTGTTGTCATGGGTTGAAAATTAAAAGCCTTATAAGGTTCTGCTGTAAACTGTAATTAATACAAACTCTCATTCAACTCATTAGACGATACAAAATTTTTGGCACAAGAATCCTTTATATCATATATTAAGTCAGTCACTGCAAATTTTTTACCCGAACGGAAAAGAGCAATATTTCCTCGCGAGTAGGGCTCTCCTCGCGATAGTATATTATTATGTTTTGTTCACTGACAAGCTCATAACAATTTTCAGTCGTTATTTCGCTTTCGCTTGAAAGGTTTTTATATACTCCATCTCTATTCAGAACTAGGCCTGCTGATTTGCAGGGAAACTAGAACAAAAGTTGGCTGTAAAAGTTAACTAATTAGGTCACCTGCTTGCTACGATCGCGAGGCAGGAACTTTCCAGCAAACGCGGGCAATAAAACTAACCGTTGTTTCTCTTCTATTTGGTAGCGATCGATTTTTCTAATTGTAACCCACTGCTGTTTCCATAGAACTAACAACCAGGGTTGACAACCGCTGACGCCAAGTTTTTCCTTAGATAAAAAAATGTTTACAAAGTTAAAATTCACGACAAAAACGCAGATCTAGAGTCAAATATTTTTAATAGTACTAGAAATTTCCTAAGACTTATGAAATTATTTGTTCTTTTTATTTTTTGTAAAAATAAGTTGTAATCGAACATACAATATGCAACAAATACTTTGCCCTTATTTTTTAAAAACTAGCACATGACTGTTTGGTACATAATTATGTACTTAGGTAAAGCTTTTTCATGAAATGTGATCAAATCCTTACCCTGCCTTCCTTCCTCCTACTCCTGACCTTTAAATTCTTATCGACATGTACACGACTCGCACAGCAAGGGTTCCGTACATCTATAAACATTATACTGACTAGATCTAAGTACTTATCTTTTTAAATTAATTTAGTACAGGGCCACTGACACAGTTTTTTTTTCCCCCAAGACCGACTACGTTTGACCGGTTTTTATTATTTTTGGATATGAAGTATTTTTATATCTATTATTATTTCGAGTTTGAGACTTGTATGTTTAAACGTTACAGAGAATAAATGAAAACAAAAATTGTCTTTTTAGCGGCAATAGAACTACCTACCGATTCTATACAAATTTCAGCTATCGTGTATTACAGATGGACAACGTAGCAACAGTAATAGGGTTTCATTAATCACCCTAAGGGTACGGAACTCTAAAAACAAATTGGTAATTCCAAAGTAATTAATGGTAATTCTTACAAAAAAAAACTAGCAACCCTACTGGGTTCTAATCGATACGAGCGCCACGCGCGGCCTTACTAGCAAGTAGCATGTTTACAGAATGCAACAAAGGAATAAAAATAGCTCGTGATTTCAAGCATATGGAGCCAACTTGGCATTTACAGTAATACCGCGTTTGGTTGAAACGTGGCTCATAGAGACAGACCATATTATACTCGATGTAAAGAGGTATGTGATTGTGCGGCAAGTCTTGTGAAAAAAACCATTAATTTTACATTTTCTGCTTACTTATTGATATTGGTATGAAAGAGTGTATGGTCCTTGGAACATATCAACGAAATGTTGATGACAGAAAAGAAACATACTACACTACTTATAAAATCTTAATATGTAATACCTTAACAAGCAACGAACTTTGACTGCCTTATTAATCTATAATGTACGTATGTATCCATCCATAAACATTTTATGAATTGTATATGATATGTGTATTTTATTTGCATATTTTATTAAGGCTCATATATGTTGATAATTGCACCACCTCCTTAAATCTGTATCATTCTTCGTTCTGTGCCTCGAAGAAATGCCTCCGTAGCAATAAGGCCGCCCATTGCTTAACGTATAAATTTTCTTGATGTACAATCGAGGGCATATTATCTACACAGCCATCACGTCAAATGTATGTATACACCAACCTTATTGCTTGCACAAAGATGTATAAATATTTTTGAGGTCGGGGTAATGCATATTTATGACCTTGAGTCTACTATCGACCTAATTATTTAAGTATTATGATTTTTAGTCACCATTCAAACTAAAAAATGTAATTGAGTATTGTTAGTTAGTAAAAGGAGGCCTCTGCCCTGAAGTAGACGTATATACTATATAAGCTAGGATGATGATGATGATGATGATTTGGTTTCAAGACCATCAAAATTTAAAATTTTAATACCAATTCAATGAAAAATGTTGAAACATCTTTTATCGACACCCAATTACATATGAAAATATTAATAGTGTTTAAAAAACACTCGTTTAAAAAAAACTACTTCGTTTTCGAGTTCCATGTTTAACCGACAACGTCTAAGAACGTTGTTAAATGTATTGTGACGGATAGCAAACGGGCGTTCTAATGACTAACGGGCCGGCTTAGACTTAATCGTGATAAGCTCCTGCTTTGAGATACTTTCGATATTTTACCGTCGCTTTTTTATTGTTCAGAATAGGACAAGGTTTGCAATCAGCCCAAATATCATAATCATAGTCTCCTTCTTATAACACCCAACTTCATATCCTCGTGATTCCTCGCGTATTTTATAAAAAAACAGATTAACAGTAAGAATAACTGCCGAATGTACATTATAAAACACAAATTAACAGTAAGAATAATTCTCGAATGTACTTCATAATGCACAGATTAACAGTAAAAACAACTGCCGAATGTATGTATTTTATAAAGATCAAAATTAATAGTAATAATAACTGCCAAATGTATTTTATAAAGAACAAATTACTTAACAGTAAGAATAACTACCGAATGAACTTTATAAAGCACAAATTGTTCATTGAATACGGAGTTTTAAATATGTATGTTGTAATAATTTTCAAAATATACAAACTGGCGACTCTCTTCTAGGACTTATGAAGGCTAGATCTGTTAAAAAAAATCTCGAATTCTCGATAGATAACAGACTCGTCTCGGGAGAACATTTGAAAATTGCCATGAGCTTTACTGTCAAGGAAAATATCGTGAAGAAATCTGCACACTATGCGAAGACATTCAATAGTGTGAGTAAAGTTTTGAACCTACACTGGGCCTACGTAGGAACTATGGCCCAAGCCCTCTCATTCTAAGAGAAGGCCTGTGCACTGCAGTGGGACGTATATAGGCTGGTTTGATTGAGATGGTGTATTGTATTGCAATGAGTCTAATTCATTGCATTGCCTTTCCACGTTCAGCGAAAGTTGGAAAGGTTACGTTTGTCTGGTGCCAGCAGTATTCGGCAGCGTCTGGAAAGTTAAGCAATACCCCATTTCCGTTCGCGTGAGCCGTGAGAGTACCGGCGAGCGCGCCAGTGCTTTAGAGTTAGGTTTTAAATTCATATTGTACTAGCTTGCGCGCGACTCTGTCTGCGAATAATTTGTTTATCGCTACCCCACGAGAACTATGCCATTTTCCATATAAATATTTTCTATATAAGTATGTTTATCCGTTGCATTGTCTAGTACCCATAGTACAAGCTCTGCTTAGTTTGGGACTAGGTCAATTTGATGTACATTTTCCCGTGATATCTTTTTTCCGAATAAACAGTATTCTATATGTTAATCTAAGTTATAAACTATCTGTGTGACAAATTTCATCAGAATCCGTCAAACCATTTTAGCCTGAAAGAGTAACAAACCTGAAAGAGTAGCTTTTTATGTCGAATTTCACTTTATAGTCTTTGAGATTTAGTTTTGTCTATAAGACCCATTTACTCGGTCCAGGTTAAAAAAATAGTTAACCCTAGGTTATGGATAACAGTTCCATACATTTTGACAATACTTAACTCGGATTTGTATAATAATTAGCTCTGGTGCAAGTCCGCCTATGAAATTTACTCTTGCATAACGGATACGGAATGAGATGAACTTAAGATTAAGTTGTCCGTGATATCTACTAGGAGTCACTTGCGTGTAATTTTATTGTGAAATTCTAAGGAATAATAGTTTTTATTTAGCATGGCTCTATGCGAGTGAAGCTATTGCCTTTTATCCTCCTGTGAAGGAGAGCCTAATGTATTTGTGTTTTGTTTTTAGCACCTCCCATCGCACCAGTACCTACTACCTACCTACCCCCATAAATTGGCGAAGTTTAGCGCATTGGTGCGTATTGTCGAGATAACTTCTACCTACATGTGTTTTAGCGTGTTCGTGTTATTTCATTACACTTTCAGCTTTGTTTTAGCTCAGCCTTTTGTTTGTGCATGCCAAACACGAATACTTTCAGTCGAGGGATTAATTTAAAATGATTTATGAATTTGGAACTTTTGAGTTGAAACATTAATTTATTATTTTGCTTGATTAAATGTCACTATTAGTTTCATGAGCCAGCGAACTAAAATTTACGTTTTGTTGGAAAACGAACGAACATTCATTCTACTTAGTATTTGGTATTATTAATTAGTTAGTTTTTTTATGAATTTAATCTTTATGCGACATTTATGTTGCCATGCAGAAAAAACATTTAATAATAGGTACATTTGAGTATCTGAGTAAAGGTATATTAGTAATTTGCCTATGTGACAAATGTGCTTAGGACACCTTAATCAAAATTAGACAGAAACTAGAACAGGCTAGGCTGGGAAGCGAAGCTTGAAGATGCGTATTTGCTGTAGGTATGTATAACACGTCTACAATACCTAAATTCAAATTCAAATTCAAATGATTTATTGCTTACATGTTGTAAAATTACTAGGTGTTATATAATATAATGTATCAAACATGCACCCTGCAAGGGCATTGCAACATAATACCTAACTCTAATTTAGCTATTCTATACTTTCACATAGTTCAGGTATCGCTTATTATATTTGCGTTTAAAAATAATTATTTTGATAATAATGTCCTACCCAAGTTTTGCTATAAAACTTCATCTACGTATATATGTAACATAACATACCTATTAATAAAACGTGCTGTTTTATTACCTATATGTTATGTAACTTACAAGTCTGGGCGGACATTAAGCTATACTTTCTGTTTTTTTTTTCAATGTCTATACTGATTTCAAACAAAATAAATTGGAGAAAAATAACTTTCAACGTGAAAAGCGTTAAAATAAAAACAAAATTGGGAAGTAAGATTTCCTAGTTTGATGGTGACACGCACACCTATGACACCTATGGCACACATCTCACATGCGATACAATTGTGCACATCTTAAAGAGCAGACGAAAATAATCGATTAATTTAAATATTTTAGCGTTCCACGCACACAGCGCCAGCCAGGGAGGAGATGTCGCTGCGCGCACGCAAGCCCCGCCCCCCGGACTAATTGCACCAATCTGCGGGTTCGTACGCACGCACACACACGCGCACGCACCGTGTCCGTGTGACACGCACGTTTGCCAAACGGCCACAAAGGAGCTAGGATTCATGATCCCACGATGGTCCTATGTAATGGTTACATTGCGAGTGCCCTATTTAGACTACTTTGCATGGAATGAGAAACGGTCCAAGAAAGCCTTTTAATTCGATGTTGGGATTTATTTCATTTAATGGATGTTTTTCATCGTAGGGAATGCAACACAACAACCGCTGAATATACATACATATACTTAAAAGCTGCAGAATGTATAGTATGTATGTACAAAGTGTGAAAAATTGAATTGTTCTTTTTTATCTACGTTCTTATTTGACTCCACTTTGTAGATTTTTGTTGAAAATAAATGTTCAAAAAAAGTGGAAGCAAACGATATACCTATTTCCTACTCAATTTAACCGACGGGAAACTACCAATTCGTAAAAGCAAAGTGCCAATACAGTGTGCTGCTGCAGATAGTAAGCCAATGGCGGTGATGAGCCAGACAGTCTGTCTTGTACCGCAGACGGGATAATTGAAAAAATCTCATTTGCCGTCTAGCTAGTCGCCCAAACTTGTCCAGGGCTTGAAAAAAAAAACAACGATCGTCACTTGTTTTCCCTCTTTTAGTTCCAACGACGTAATAAAAAGACATTCTCAATTTGAGTTATTTTTTCTACGTTTTCTATGCTGCCAGTTCTGAAAAACCTATGTAAGGACACTGGAACATTTGAGCAGCAACATTTAAAAGGCGTTTTTAGCTAAATAGTGTCCAGCAAAAGCTTTAGGTGCGATAGACAAAAATAGCTCCTGATTTTTATTTTTATTTTCAAACATAACCTATCTAGCTAAAGAAAGATACTAGTACAATACAACTCTAGTTTCTCTTTCCAACGGACTAGGGGTGTCACGTGTCAGTTACCTCAAGAAAATAAAAGTAACAATAAAGTGAATCGTAAACTGAAAAAACAAATACCCATCCACCAAATGATCAATCGGGTGGCTGCATTATAAATCAAACGAACGTGTCAAGTGGAGGACTCGTATCGAGTTACCGAAGGACCGTTCCCACAACAACTTCCAAAACAATTAACACGTATACTGATTTCAATTTTAGTTTCTTAGTTGTTTAATATTTCGTTTTAAAAACATACTTATTCCTTTTGATGCCAGTGTCCCAAAGCCTTCCTAAGCTTGGATCTATTCGAGGAATAATAACTAGGTACGCTTAAATATCTAAGTTAGGTACTAGACTACGGTACTACGAGTCAATCAGATAACGACGTAGGTATTTAATAGTAGACGAAGCGGAGACTATTTAAGAGGTAGTAGTTAACACAGAGCAGAGTGCAAGGGCAGCAAAAATGTTGGTTGAGTTCTATGAACTTAGCAATTAAGACTTTAATACTAGATAAATAACCAATTATTTTAAAGATAACTGGAACTGGTTTGAGCACTGAACTAAATGATTCGAGACTTAATTATTGAAGTTTACATCTCATTGAAGATATAACTGTAATTTTCACTTTATTGCACATATGCTTAACTTTTTATATGCCAAGCACCAATTAAATTAGATAAAAAATGTAAGTGTTATTAGGAACAAGAACAAGTCTGGTATTTTATGGATGAGCTTCGAAGCAAACCTAAATTAAATTTAACCGGTGGTTATTTCAGTTTAGTGACTATGTTTTATGATTGTAAGTGGCCATTATCGTAATAAAATTGCGTTTAACATTTAAAAATAAATATAGCTGGTATAAGTCGGCGGCCGGCGACGGCGCGTCTCGCGGTCGTAAAGTGTCCGCGGTGAAAACGATCCCCGTTGTCATCGTAACAAGTTTATGTGCACCTCAGTACACTTAAAACTACGGTTTACAACCGATGAATAAAAATAACCAATGGCATAATCCAAAATCTAAAGAAATTTCAATGCGCCGGCCCGTGACCGTAAGGGTTTAATTAAATGGGATTTGACCTAATCGGTTCGTGGAAATCAATGTTTCGAACGACGTAACGTGTAATGGAGTCAGCGGTCTTGCTTCACAAATGAATCTACCGAATCCAGATGTAATCAGAGCGACAAGGAGCCGGACACTCGACACTACACGATAACGCGTACAAACAGTCCCGCCCCGCATAAACCATCACACATAACTGCTGTGAACGCGACGAAATCAATTCCCAGTTCCGATTCCGAGAACTGACACAGTTTCTTAACTGTCACATCACTACCGACGGCCCGCTAAATAAATTCTAATCGTCCCCTCGCCACCCGCACGCCAATCTGACCCCTAAGGACCCCGCTCTAGATGAACTTTCCGCCGCGCCCGGCCACTCGTTAAACTATAAAGAAGAGCCACCTGTCTCCACGAAAAACTTTATAGCCGCCATAAAATTAAACCTCAAAAGAAAAAACAAAACGCATCTTTTTTTAAGGGACCCGGGTCCATTTTAGATCGTGTTTACCTAACTTGTCACCTACAGAATGGCGATTTTGACTTGTCCGGCCCGTTGAATTAATTGTCGAGTTTTGAAAAGATATAGTCAGATGGACGATAAGATGCGATGGACGGTGCCTTCCGTCCATGGGAGCTACCTACTGACGACAGCTCCTCGCGAATTAGAGGTCCAACAAATATTTTAGCTTCTGACTTCCATGTGAGTAAGCTGACAGCTCTTGTAAGTTTGAGAACTAAATGTGTGGTGACTCATACTGCAAGTTTCGTACAAAAAAGAGACTTTTTTGATTAAATTCTAATATTATTATGGTTTGCTATAACTAGATTTAGACTTTTCAAGCTTACAGAAGGCCAACATTATTTTTGTTTAGTCAACAGAGAAGCTATATAGGCAGACTTCGACTCTAAACTAGAAGACTGAGGGAAATCATAAAAAATAATCATAATCATCATCATTATCAGCCAAAAGCCGTCCACTGCTGGACAAAAGCCCCCCCAAAGAGTTCCACAATGATCGGTCCTGCGCTGCCCGCATTATAAATAATAATAGTTAGTGTTATTTCTTTTACAATTATAGGTTTTTTAGTTTTGGCAATCCCTAATTTAACCTCTTTCATTTAAATTGTTAATTTTAGTTATTTGTTGTTAGGTATTACTTTTTTTTTAATTTTATTTACGTAAGCTCTTGCTTGACAATTCAAATTGTAAATTTTTCTAATTTGAAATCTACAGAATATGTAAATTGCGATGTAATATTATATTGAATAATAAAGAAACTGCAGGAACCACTGATGCGGGAAGCGCAGGACCGATTGTGGGACTCTTTGGGGTGAGGCTTTTGTCCAGCACTGACTTCTCTTGGCTGATATGATGATGATGAATAAATAAACTAAATCAATAGTAGGTACATTTTGAACTCACCATGCGAACTGACCGCGGCCGAATAGGAGGGGTGCATCTGCTGATGGTAGTAGCGGGCGCGGCTGTGATGGCCGCCCTCTAGCGGCGAGTGGAAGAAGCCGTCGCCGTCGCCGCCCGAGTTGACGTCGCCGGCCGCCGGGCTGCCATTGACGCGGCTCTCGTACCACCGCTGCTGCAACGCGCCCGCCCCCGCGCCCGCTCCGCCACCCTCTCCGCTCATGTCCATGACCGCAGCTCCGACCTCACAAACCATGCATCGCTTTTACACTCACGCACTATAAGTCCGCTCCCCTATCCGCATTTCAACAGTCAATAGCGAAATGGATTACTGAATCGTAACCGAGCTCAGTGTCAACATCGTTCACGTGGCCCACGCCCGGTCCGAGAGTATCTGAAACAAAGGATATCACTCGTTTATGTAACTGCTCGCTGCTGCTTTGCGCAACTTCAAAGGGAACTGAATATAATCCACGGGTCGGTGTTTTGTCAAAAAGAGACTATCAATTAAGATAATACAGGTGCGCTATCGAAAGTCGTCAGCGCTATCGACTCGGTCGCACTTTGATTAACTGATTGCGCGAACAACACTCGATATCGCCGCGATAAGCGATAACCGCGCATTAAACGGTGTTAGCCAACCGAGCTGTGATTTTTATTACCACTAAATTCCTAGAGATATCTGTGGGCGAAGGGAATTTGTAATGCTGATTCGCTGACTGAACTAGTTTACTTTTTAAATGCCAATTTATAAGCAATTAACCATTTACTGGCCACTAACCCAAACGAAACGTTTGGAAAGATTCAGACAATAGGATACCGAGCTTAATAAAATTCGTGTGCACAGACAGGTTGATAAGAAAATAAACATAATGAAAATGGAATTAATTAAAACAGCTGATGAGAATTATTCGTATATTTAAAAAGAAACACGTACATTAAAAGAAGTGGCATAATTTTCACACTGTACCTGATATAATATTAAAACAATATCAGACATCACATCAAAAGGCATGTGTACTAATATTCTTTCCTGGTTAAATGTTAGTATTATTTGACTGAAATTTCATTTGTGAAGAATTCGTTTACCGGTATCCCGCGGGAAATACTTTACTTGTAGTACTTAAATTATGATGGCTACCAATTTTAATTTTGTGTTGTTTAACAGATTGAAGATTTTGATATTTGATAAGATGAAGCTGACATAGTAATTCCTCCAAATACTTGTCAGGGTTTTCACAAAAAATAAACTTTCAATACGAAATGGTTCTAAGAGTCACATTATAGAAACTAACTGGTCGATATTGCAAAGGACTGTTTATACACAAACTGCTGATTTATTCACTTTTTTCTATCAGAATTGTGAACATGCTTCAGGAATTCGCTACTTATGATAAATTGCACCGCAACTCGTGATATATGAGAGTTCTACACACCACTATAAAAATGGCTGGTATAAAATATGTTGTATTTATAATCTGAAAATGTTTTTGGCTCTACATTACTTATGTACTGCTACAAGGATGACTCCTTGTGACTTGGTACTTTTAACACAAGTCTTTAAAAGTATAGCCAATTATTTTTGAACGGAACGTAACAACAGAAAGTCCCAAATAGTAATCAAACATTAGTAGAATCAAAGGCTCAAAAGAACAATAAAGTTGGTTTACATTAATTAGCCCTGTGAGATAATTTTGTCCATCCAAACTCAAAGCTTTTACTGCAATTTCGTCAAACAAATATCAAGTCAAGCAAATAAATTCAATTTTCAGAGGCGGGTAAAGTTAGATTACCCTCCGGGGGTAATGTAACTCAAATTTGCGGAATGTTTTAATCGTCTAGAATAGTGTCGTAAAAACTCGATTCCAACTGGGTTGCCTATGTTTTTGGGTGCTTTCAGTGAAGAAAAATATGGCAAAGGTTGTGTAGACTAACTTAGAGGTGTGGCATGCGAAGACAAACGTCTCTCGCCGGGGTTGAAAATTATCAAGATAATTATTTTCATTGATAATTATCTGGTTATTATCTATCATAACGTGTAATAAATATCTTCTTTGTTTCTTTCTTAGTAAAAAATATTATCAATATTGTAATAAATGGTATATTTTCGTGTTCGGATACACATATGGAAGTGACGCCCAAAAATTTAAGCACAATATTAGCTGCTTTCGGATAAGTACATGCTATAGAGTTTACGCATAATATAACACGCAGATATGGAGGTTATAATCATTAATAATTATTAACTAAATACTTAATTATAGCGATAATTACGCATTATTGTTTAAGCTAAGATCTTGGAAAAATAGCTGTACCTAAGTCGGAAAAATAAATTAAATAACTATCGATATAATTATCCCGTGTGCATCCTTGTCTCGCATCCTTCATTGTTCGGGTTGTCTAACGAAAATGTTCACTGCACGCCACATACAGATAGTGGCGCGAAGTGTATCCTACTAGATATGGATACCTAAGAAACTACATAAATAGCATAGACCAGTCAGTGGTTCTCAAAATTTTCTGGTAACGGAACCCTTTGGGAAAGCGTAATATTTGACATATAGAACAGCTGGATTTTGATTATTTTTTTTCTTATTATTACAAGTACTTTTGCGGAGCCTTTGGACTCCGCGGAGCGCACTTTGAGAATGTCTGGCATTCACAGACGCAAGCGACACATTTATTTATTTGAAATATGATTACATGATTATGTAATTTTTATGTAGTTAGTCTATTTATGTTGATATGATATGTATTAGTCTTCTGTATTCATGATATATTATATTAGTGTGTACTTGCGTGTATTCCTTGTATGTTTGTGTATTGATTATGTTAATTTTATTGGTTTGGGTTTACTTTTGATTTCGACTCTTTTTACTCTGCATTGTATGCCTACTCTTGTCTCTGGTGTCCTGTCAATCGTTCAAAGGTTAACTGGAAGAGATCCCTTTAAGGGATAAGTTCACCTTTGTACATCTGTTTCTCTTGTTAACTGTTAATTTTCATGTTTTACGTACAATAAAGAGTTTTACATACATACGTTTTTACATACATGACTTTACAAATAATTCTGCAGAGCAGACACCCTGGCAACAGCAGAGTCTAGCGTTGTTTACTGAAGATAAAACTATTGCCATTGATAAGATATGGGCCACGAAAGAAGCCGAGTGCCGTGCTTTGGTGTTCATTCTACACGTTTACCTGAAAAAAAGATCTGACAGACAGACGGACTATAAGGTGATCCTAGCACTCCATATAAATATACCTAGTGTTCTTATTTCATTTAAAAATTTGTACCTGTAGGTAGATAAGATACATTGGGAATTTATTTTTACATTGTACCTATTTCACAAGTACACTGGAACTTACAAGGATGAAAGAAACTTAATTTAATTTCTTGGGCTTCTATTTATTTTTTTATACGGGACCATAAAAAGTATTAAGTACTATATATATGCAGCAAATTTTATTTTTGTGGTACAACTCGTATTCATAGCTAAGCTAATACTTTTTTATATTATACTAGGGGCGTTCAATAAAAAGTGAGAATAAGTATGTTATAAACAACTTTTACTAAATGTCACTTTATTTTTCGACATAGTCACCTTTTAGCATAATACACTTAGTATATCTTTTTTCTAAACTTAAAATTCCATTTTTAAAAAAGGTCTCATCTTGAGTACTTAAAAAATCTTGTACTGCAGCGACTACCGCGTCGTCGTCTTTAAATTTCTGGCCTCTCAGGTATTGTTTCAATCTCGGAAATAGGTAGAAATCACTGGGAGCGAGATCTGGTGAATACGGAGGATGCTTAAGGATATCGAACCCAGCATCACGAATTGCAGCCATTGCAACGGCGGACTTGTGTGCCGGGGCATTGTCCTGGTGGAACAGCACAACTTTCGAGAGTTTACCTCACCGTTTTTCGCGGATCTCATTGCGCAATGTTGCTATTTGTTTGGCGTATAAAGTGCCCGTAATAGTGGCTCCATGCTCGAGATACTCAATCATTAATACCCCTTTACCATCCCAAAAAACAGAGCCCATGACCTTACCGGCAGATGGGCTCACCTTGAATTTCTTCGGAGTTGGAGATGATGGCCTTTTCCATGTCATAGACTGCAGTTTCGTTTCAGGGTCGTAATGATGGAGCCATGTTTCGTCCATTGTTATAAATCGCGCCAAAAAAAGTTCCCGGTCTTGTTGCATCAGGTTCAAAGCTTCTTGACAAATCTCTAGTCTAGTTTGTTTTTGCGCGTCAGTAAGCATTCTTGGTACCCAACGCGCAGATACCTTTTTCATACCCAAGCGTTCATGTAAAATATTATGCACGCTCCCCGTTGAAATCTTTACATTTTCAGCAATAAAACGAACTGTGACACGACGATCCGCCAAAACTGAGTTTTCTACTTTTTTCACAATTTCTTAGTTACTGCTGTAGTAGGGCGTCCGGAGCGGGGGTCGTCCATTGTCGATGTTCTTCCACGTCTAAATTCGGCGCACCAACGTGCGACTGTTGAATACGGAGGAGCATTAGACCCTAAAGTGTCCAGCAAATCCAAATTGACTTGGTCCGTAGAAAAATTTTTCAAATACAAGTATTTGATAACGGCCTGCAGTTCAATTTTCTCCATTTTCGCTAACGTACTCAATAGCATTGCAAAGATATTACCGTATATTTTTTAAACAAAAGACAGTTAGTTTGTTTTTTCATAGCAATCAGCTAGATAGATTAGCTTTACCGGCCAGTATTTAATTTCGTAATATTAAAAGAGTTTGCATCTCATTCTCACTTTATATTGAACGCCCCTCGTATTAATCCAATTTAATATAGTGTGTCTGACTGAACTCTGAGTTTGTGATAAACAGACAAATTAATACAATTGAGTTAATGCAACATTTTGTCCAGCATTAAAAGGTGGTACCTACTGTTTATTAAAAAAAAGTTTTTAGGGTTCTGTATCACAAAACAAAAAAGGAATCCTCATAAGACTTTGTTGACCATCTGACAGCATAGCAGAATCAACTTTAGTTGGTGTACTAAGCTTAACTAAGGTAGCTTTTTTAACAAGATTAAAAGTTTAAAATAAAGGGTAGTTGAGAGAAAAACAATGTGGGTAGTTTTAATTTCCTTTATAGGTTTACTAGTTAGTATCTACCTAAATAAATACGTCCTAGTAAAAATTTCCCTTTTTGTTAATCCATGTTATAAACTATTTGTGTGCTAAACTTCAACAGAACCCGTCAAAACGCTTTAGCGTGAAAGAGTAACAAACATCCATAATCCATCCATACAAACTTTCGTGTTTATAATATTAGTAAGATTAGTGGAATCTAGGCTATCTAATAGTTATTGAAATAGTTTATCTATAAAATATATATCTCAAGGAATAGCTGTAGAAGACAAAGTTCTCACAAGATCCTTATGATATATGACAGATAGGAACTAATATTTAGGAGATAAGCATCTAGCGTTACCGATATGACAATTGACGCAAATGTGGGTGTCATACGGTAATGTGCGCACGCAATGCAGATGCTACAGATGATAGATATAAAATCTGTTTTTTTTTCCTTGAGGGTATAAAGTGTACAGAGATAACTATGCCGTCCCGTGAAAGGTTGTTTTTGCCCACTATCACCACCTAAGGCTTAAATAAAATGTATAAAATACTAGCTGTCACCCGCGACTCCGTCTGCAAAGATTTTTTGTCGCTATCACGCGGGAACAATGCAATTTAATGCAATTTAAATGGTTAATCCAGGTTATAAAATGAGTGCCAATTTTCATCAGAATCCGTGAAACCGTTTTAGCGTGAAAGAGTTATAAATATCCATCCCAACAAACTTTCGCGTTTATAATATTAGTAAGACTATATTTTGCTCGCGATTTCGTCCGCGCAATCGACTCATGGATGGATCGAATGTGCTTGATCCATTGTTTTAGTGGTCTAAAACCATGTTCGCGATATTGTCTTTGATCATCGCACATCGGATGGATGGTTTGAAGTCTAAAATCTAGGTAGAAACATTTTTGTGTTTTATAAATACATGGACATAGGCCTCTCCCATGGCACGCCACTGAGCACGATCCTCGGCCACACTCATCAAGCTCTTGCCAGCCGCTTTGCAAAGATCATCGCTCTACAGAGTCTGAGGACGTCCTACGCTACGTTTGGCCGATCCGTGGTCTCCACTCAAGAACTCGTCTACCCCAACGGTTATCGGTTCTTCGGTTTATATGACTGGCCCTTTGCCACTTCAGCGTGCTAATGCGGTGGGCTATGTCGATAACTTTGGTTCTCTGTCGGATCACTTCGTTACGAATTCGATCTTTCAGAGAAACTCCGAGCATAGCCCTTTCCATAGCACGTCGAGCAACTTTAAATTTGTGGACCATCCCTACCATGAGTGTCCATATTTCGGCACCGTATGTCATGACGGGTAGAACGCACTGATTGAAGACTTTCGTCTTTGGGCTCTGTGGAATTGGCGATGTGAAGACTCGACTTTCCCACACGCTGCCCAGTCCAGCTGTATTCTTCTGTTGGCCTTTTTCTCGAAGTTGTTTTTACCTAACTGCATAGTTTGCCCGAAGTAAACATACTCCTTAGCAACCTCGAAAATACTGCCTTGAACTGCAATTGATTCTGGATTTACATGTTCGTAGAACATAACCTTGGGTTTATCCAGGTTCATCCGAAAACCAACACGTTGAGAAGAATCAGCTAGGCCACTCAGCATATATGTTGCAAATCTTGCAGCGTTCCCGCCACGATGACGATATCATCTGCAAATCGTAAGTGTGAGATGTACCTACTCGCCATTTATGTTAATGCCGAACCCCTTCCAGTCCAGCTTCTTGAATATATATCCTTCAATGCATTTGTTGTTCTTCAACAATTTGGGGGATATAACGTCATGCGCGTCTCATAGCGCGATGCAAGGTTCAGACTGCCGGCTCTGGACTTGGATGGCCATAGTAGCTGCGTTGTAAGGACCTCTCAACACTTGGATGTATCGCCAATCAACTTAGCATCGCTGCAAAGATTACAGAACAGACCAGGTTTCGATCGAGTCAAATGCCTTTTCATAGTCCACAAACGCTAAGCACAGGGGCCAATTATACTCTTCGGTCTTCTGTATAATCTGCCGCACTGTATGGATGTGGTCTATGATGCCGAATCCCGATCGAAACCCGGCCTGTTCGGGGGGCTGGAAATCGTCGGGTCTTCGCGCAAGACTATTCGTGATGATGATGACACTCGAAAACAGCTTATAGACGTGGCTTAAGAGTGAAATGGGTCGGTAGTTCTTCAAAGAATTTTATCACACTTTTTGAAGAACAACAGACAACACTCTTGTTGTCGCGGGTGAGCAAAGTAATTGTTTTAGTTCATTAACAGACAACACTCTTACTCCACGCCTCGCAATAGATAGTACAGTCGTGGAATGAAAAGGTTCCATAACTTAAAGTCTACTTTTGCTTGTAGACAAGTTGTTGACGTCAAGGAATCACATGAAACTGCAATGGTGATATTGGCAGAAGTTGTTTTAATTTAAACAACTTAATTCGTTTTCATTTAAACAACTTAATTCGTTTATCACAATATAATGACAGCTCAAACTTATAAAAGATTTTTTTTCATATTTCAACACTAATAAATAATACTAAAAACTGTGATTGATACTCGAATTTATGTATAGGTAGCAGTAATTAGTTAAAAAGGCAGCTACAAAAATACAAGTTTAAATCATAGACTTCAAAGTGTTATTAGTGTTGATATATAAAAGATTTTTGAAAATGCCGCCTGTTTTCAAGGGATACGACTCGCTTGACAAACTATATCCGCGAACTGAACTTTTAAGTAAGACTATTTTCTTTATGAACCTACTACAATCAAACTTGAGGAAATTACATCTTTACTACTAAGAAGACATTTGTATTAAATATCAGCCATGGGTAAATAAGCAGCCTGACCTATAGAACCCTATCCTGGGTGTGTCCGGCACGCCCTTGGCCGGTTTTTTTAATGAAATACCTTCTTTCAGTAGAGAAGGTCTTGTCAAAACTTTTATTCATAATACACAGGCTTAGGTCTATAGATAAAAATAACGAACTCACCAATGTTATTAAGATTGGATAAGAAGATTTAATGAAATACAGATAATTCTAATACCTATTACAATTTAAACTTAAATTAAGTCAACACATCACAACCTACTTAACCGTTATCTGGCCATCGACTGAAAATTAATTTGCAGATAAACAAAAAAGAAATCACATATTTATCGCAAATTACTTTTCTGGTGGCGATATCTTTGCGATATCTCCGATAATATTGATAAATGCCCGCATCAAAAGGAAATTATGCATTATTTCGCTTTGTTCATTTAAAAATTATTTTATGTCATTAAAATGTTACTCCTTCCGATAAGAAATGCGTGCGTTGACATCATTTCACTTTAGCTTTATCTTAAAAAAAAAAACGAAAAAAAAAAAATTAAAAATATCACAATTTTCTTGCTCAAAAAACAACATTAAAACTCCCTTTGCCTCCTAAACTATTGCTTTAATTTTTCTGGATAGATGCGAGTAGGTATCAAGTCCTAAGATCATCAGTTGAGAAATCACCTAGCTATAAAGTTATTATAACTCTAAAAAACTCCTTTTTATATTTGTAGTCAGTACTAAAAGCATATTCAATAACTTGGACTTATCATTAAAGCCCAGCGACCTCGTAAAAGCCTCTATAGTTGTATTTGCTCAAGCTTTCGATCGTTCAGTGATCGATGCGTATGCGCAAGATATCGCTATCGGGATGTGATCGTGATCAAGCAGTAGCCCATCTCGCTCCATAAATCATCGTTGATTGCCTATAACCCGATACAATGATAAACATTGTGATTTTACACCCACTGCCGTAGGTAAGTTTAAATTATTTTACACATTTATTTTCTCGCTTTCACGCGAAGTGGCGGAGGAGTCTTGATTTTCACGTCGATTATAAAAAATAGCAGTGTACTTGAAGGATATAACCAAATGCCAATATTTTTAAAATTAATCCTGACGACCTGGACGCGGAACTGAGGGAGTGGCCAAATATAGTGTTGGATAGGAAGATGTGGAAGTCAAGAGGAGAGGCCTTTGCTCAGCAGTAGGACACAATTATAAGCTAAATAATAATAATAATAATTAATCCTTCAGCAGAGGATTAGGTTAGTTTGATTTTACACCCACCGACCAATGTATGGAAACACCAGTTGATAAGTGTTCCCATACATTGGTCGATCTTTGAATTAAAACAACCATGAGACACAGACATAATTAGTAAAATAAGAAACACGAGTCACTCACGTATTCGTAGTTGAGGCATGCCTGACATTTTTCGAACCAAGAAGATGTTCTTTTTTAAGATCCCATCGTCTGTATTTCCAGATACAACCTAGGGATCTTCAAAGCCAGGATGAATAGGCTGTTTCTGAACTATAAGAGATTGGTCTCATTTGCACTTTTTATCAGGTCAGATGGAGATCTGTCACGGTAAAAAATGGTTGGTTCGAACGCAAAACCAACCGTTAACTGCGCGCCAGTGTTCTTGCAGGTCGGCTACTCAGCGCGGTCGTTAGTGACGTAAAACTACCCTCATCTTCATCACTATTATTAATGTAGTAGTAGGGTTGCACACTCTACTGACCACATCACTCTCTAAGGAACCGTCCACACCAACAGCTTGTCCAGTACTAGGGTTGCCAGACCGAATGACCCATTCTCGGGAGAATAATTTTTTTTCGGGATTTTGGGAGTTTGATCGAGAGAATCAAAATTGTTATTATTGTTACAATGACCGCTACCGAAACAGATGTATATATAAATAAATACTAATAAAAAAATGGTTTTCTTGTTACCCATATTATCAATGATGAACAAAAATTTTATTTCGGGAGGTTTTTGAACTTTGTCGGGAGTCGGGAGGACATACAAAATTTCTGCAGAATCTCGCCAAATCCCGACCATTTGGCAACCCTACCCAGTACGCAAAACCGTTTATGGGGAAAAAATTCGGATGACCACTAATCTCAATGGTCTCGCGTACTTTCTGCGGTACAAGGAACTCTTCCCTCTCCTGGCGTGTGACCCGTGTTACTTATATTAGTACCTAATTAAATTGGTCAATGTTCAGGATACACACTCTCAACGTCGAAGAGGAGAATCTTGAATCGAAAATTCTGATAAACAAATAAACAGCCATGTTTAGTGAAACTGACCCAACCAACGTACTATTTAAAATAGCAAACATGTCTAAGATTCTATAAGTAAATATTAAGTAAAAATTTATTGACTTTATTACTAAAGTAATGTCGCCAACAGTATCACTGACCCTTTACGGATCTTTTAAAATTGTCATAGAATTAATGACTGATTGGTAAAGAAAGTTGACGATTACGCATGATATGAAATACACGCCGTCTTTTATATAGTCTCTATCAAAATCATTCATAACATAACACTCCCTTAGAATCTCTTCATTCCAGCCAATTAAACAAAGGTAATTAAAACAAGAGTATCCCAAAATATTGTGAGCTTAAAGGAGTTTACAAATCACTTTCCCGCCGCGTCTTCGACACGTGTACATCGTATTAAGATTAGGGCAACTTCCAATTAAGATAATTGATCTCCCACAGACCTCCCGGAGACGAGATCAAAAATAGACCACTATAAAATACTTTAAGAGTTCTTACACGACATTTTGTATGCTGTGCCTGCTTAATAATCATAATAAAATATTCTATTCTATACTTAACAATTGAGTAATATAAATAATCATGTAAAATCAAAAAGTTAATTCTATAAGTACCTAGGCTGTAAAGAGCTCTTCTCCTTATCTATTTTTTATACTACTTGCGTTTTCGTAAAAACCAACATTGCCAATAGTAATAACTCTCTAATAGAGGAACTTGGTAGAAAGTTTTTTCAAATACTAGCAACACAAAGTTAATTAAAAATATGTAAAAAAATACATGGGTATCAAAATTTCAAACTAAATACTGGTATTTTTTAACTAACATATAAATTAAATGACTTTATTCATTAATCATATTTTGAAATATAATTTAAACTGTGTAGCCATTGTATATCCAGTCTAAAAATGAGGCGATTACTAATAGTATGCCTAGAATGGAATTAAGAAATATCTAAAAAAAAAATTAGAAACAGTGCAAAAAAATTTGTGAACCTTGAAAGGTGGAACCTTGTCGTTTTTGAAATTGCCTTAAACAATATAAATTGTATTTAATAACTCCTTTCCTTGTCTGTCTACGAATTGATATTTTGTAAATAGGTCTAATTGATGAAAAATTTTACTAGCTAAGAACGGTTAAATATTAAAGAACCCTAAATGCTACTTAAGTTTATCTCTCGTTGATAAGACCTTTTAAGGTTGTAGTCCAACATAGAACTGATATAGTTTGATGGATGCCTTTTAAAACTACTTGAATAATGTATAACCCTATGATTTATTTCGATATTTAACTTCCTTTTTTAGTATCTAACAAATCGTTTAACTTAATTATATTGAAGGTGTTTTTACATAAATTGATTTGAAATTAAAAAAAACAGTATACGATATTTAAAAAAAAACCTACACTCAGTCTGGTAATATTTAGGGAGCTTTTACGCTTCAAAAATTTTGAGATACGAGTATTTTTGGACGGAATCAAAAATACTACCAATAGTAATTATTGCTGTCCGTTTTAATTTCGGTGATGATTCCATAATCTGAAAAATAAAATTACCTGACCATTTTTTTAAACTCCCATTACTAATTGGTCAAATGCATTTCACATTTCGTTTGAAAACGCTCTTTTACTTAAGATCTATTTCCTAATACAGCCTTTAATGCGATGTCATTCCATACTAACATCTTACTTACAAGGTAATGCCAATCACTTTGGAGTCGTCAAGTGGAAAATGACAAAATATTACCATTTACTTGACATTTGAGGCAATCCTCTGCTGTCACTTAGTGAGTGAGGTTAACGTAATCTAACTCAATATTACCATTTAAAACACCTAAGTAGGTATGTGTATGTGTTTGTAATGTTTATTCGCACAATATCATCTAACTTCTTTACAGATTGCAATTTGTTACAGAACATTAAATGGAAGATTGGGTAAAGAGACATGGAAACAGCAGATTTGCAGCTGCATCGCTCTAGTGACGCTGGGAAAAGTCTTTCACTGCTACACATACAAAGCTCGATATTTGACGATCTTTATTAATTATTAAGGACTCCCCCCTCCCTATTCCTGTATGCCATCTGGGCAGACTTAAATTGGAAAAGCGTATATGAATCTCGCGTAATCTAATACTGGTTTATGAGCCAAAAAGAAGAAAAATCTGTTTTTTTTTTTAATAAATTAGTGGTGATGGCGACGCTTTTTATGAGTGGCCAGTATTCATAATCCTACCTATATCCGGCGGACGTTTATTCATACGTTATATTATATAACACACAAGCTTATCGTAATCTAATCGATCGACGTTTGCGCATCTCGCGGCGCATTCAAATTTGGAACTCCGGCACTGACCAATCCCAGAGCTCGAACCTTACTGGGTTCTCGGAAAACCGTGTGGGATGACATTGACATTGGCATTCAATATAGCTTTTACATATCGAGTGTTTATTTATATCTGATTCGCTGTTCGCATACAAATATTTTGAATTGTTCAAGACGAAAGGTTACTTATAATGTTGTTGTTACTGTGCTTCTCTATCGTTTTTCTGAACAACGTTATGCACATTTTCTTTTATAATATATAAAAAGAAAGAATATTTTCTGGGCGTTTTTAGTACCTTTGTAATCGAAAGTAAACTGTTGAAAAGAGTAATTTTCTTATATCAACTGTACAAACCAGTCATTTTGTGTTTTTGGAACAAAACCTAACTGCAATAAAATAAATAAATAAATAAATATCATGGGACAATTCACACCAATTGACCTAGTCCCAAAGTAAGCTTAGCAAAGCTTGTGTTATGGGTACTAAGCAACGGATAAACATACTTATATAGATAAATAAATACTTAAATACATAGAAAACATCCATAACTCAGGAACAAATATGGGTGATTCTTCTAGGTGGCGATCCCCGTTTTATTCCTCTGTCGTATTTTTTTTTTACTTAGTACAGTTAAAATCATGCTCCCATGAAAATAGGTTTGTTCAGTACCATAAATTTATGTTACTGAACAAATCTATTTTCATGGGAGCATGATTTTTTCTGTACTAAGTAAAAAAAAATACGACAGAGGAATAAAACGGGGATCACCACCTTGAAGAATCACCCATAATCGTGCTCATCACACAAATAAATGCCCTTACCGGGATTTGAACCCAGGACCTCTTGCTTCGTAGGCAGGGTCACTACCAACTAGGCTAAAGCGGTCGTTAAACGAACGTAACGAACGTAATTTGAACGTGCTTTCCTATTTTGGAGTTATAAGATAAGAGTGCCTAAAGATAAAAATAGATACGAATATATTAGACAACTAGACAGACATATCTTCATGATCGATCAATAGATTTTTTTTTACTCGAGAAATCTTATTCGAAATTGTATCAGTTTGACTGTCTTAATAACGCTGAGTTATTAAGACCAATAAAGTTTGCATGAAATTTTACATAGAGGTTCCCTTTATGGTGTAGATAAGAAAAAAGGACCAATTAGGTAAAACATAAAGAATTTTGTAAATTAATTTATGAACATACAAACAAATACTTTAAACATTTTTGTTAATTTTACAAAAAAATATCACATTCAGGGGAAAATGAAAAATGCGAAATCAGGAAAATTCTGCAATGCTTGTCATATAGAGCTACATTCTGTTTGTCAAAATAAAATAAAGTTATTTAATTTGTTTTAGTTGCAAATAACAATTCCAAACCAAATTAAGATCCATAACAGGACTAGCCAGAAAAAAAAAAACAAAATGTTAGATCCGCAAGCAGCTTTATCACGACTTATGTAAGAGTAGGTACCTATCTACTACCATTTATAGACTAAGAAACTGACTGTGCACCCCCCGCCAGGCTAAACATAAAATAGGCTCATTTGGCATGATTATATTATGGTATTTATGGTACAATATGGAAAAAAGCAAATTATTGTACTAAATTGACTAGTAAACTATATTCTTGCTAAAGGCCAAAATAAATTTTAAAAAGTAGATGGTGCTACTTTGTCCGCATCCCACGGGAACTTTTCACTTCCCCAGGATAAAGTAGCCTATGTTAATCAAAGATCTGTTAAGTATTTCTTTACTATTATAAATTTTAAGTATAAGTATAGCTAGGTATACTGGTATATACCTATCTATATGTTATGTATACCTAATCTGAAGTTTCACTTAAATGTAGAGCCCATATCATTACGCTAAGGTAGGTAATTATACATTTTTACCTGGCTTATTCCTTTGAAATCTTTATGTATAAAAATTAACGACTAAATAACTTGGTAAGAGCAAAACTCGAGAACGACTAGAACAATATAGCTATTTATTTTTTATATTTGTAAAACCTTGAAAAATTCCTATAAAGAAAAAAATTAAAATTGCATAGTTGACGTGAGATAATGATAAACGAATTCTTCGCAGATAAAAGTGCGAGGAACAGGTAGGTTCAGGTAGGTAGGTATCAGACTACTGTCTGATAAAAGGTTGAGAAAATCATGAGCAAAATCAAGAAAAACTGCACTAACCAGAGTAGTTCTGAAATATTGAACGGACGAGTCTATCAGATTATCTATAGTAAACTAACTATCAATACCGTCGTTATTCTTATCTCTAGATAAATTTTAGACATATCTGACTATTGTGAAATCATTAGTACCTAATGGGACATTATCCTTTTAAAGAATCAATTTCATCAGATGAGATAAGCTACATCTAGAATATACCAGTGAATACTAACTTCATCTATGTGATTGAGTAATAGATATGTAGATTGATATTGAAATGTTGCCATATATATACAATTCATGATTATGGTGCATTAAAAAATAGGCAGCTGTGTTTATTTTAATAGCTAATGTCATAAATAAGTATTATGACGAGCAAAGTCGTCAAATTATAAAAAAAATAGGTATTTTGTTTTCTTCTAATATATAAAATCTCGTGTCACGGTGTTTGTTGTCGAACTCCTCCGAAACGGCTTGACCGATTTTTATCAAATTTTTTTTCTCTATGTTTGGTAGGTCTGAGAATAGTTCGTGGGCCATTTTTATACCCCTATTCTTCGCAGACGAAGTCGCGGGCAACAGCTAGTCTAATATTTAAAAATCTCGTGTCACGGTGTTTGTTATCGAACTCCTCTGAAACGGCTTGACCGATTTTTATGAAACTTTTTTCTCTGTATTCGGTAGGTCTGAGAATAGGTCGTAGACTATTTTTTATACCTACCCCTATTCTTCGCGGACGGAGTCGCGGGAAACAGCTAATTTTTTTTATAATTTGTGGCAGGTTGTAAAACCGTATCTTACTTATCTCTGAAGATACTGCTAAGTGGTAAATATTTTCAATTTTATTTTTTTATCGAATTTGAAAATTTTAACATTATTTAAACTATTTTAAAATTGGCACTATGCGCCTAATTTTAATAACTAAATACCTACCCAAACGAGGAGAGAGTCCTGGAAGGTAATAATTAGTTTAATCAGCTAAATATAATCAAGGTAATAATTAGCTTTGGGACATAGTAGGTACTAGTAAGATGTACTGTTAGATAAGTACTAGGTAATTAAGTCCTATAGTGCTAGCTAACCTCATGCCTGTCTTTGCATACACTGACTACTAACCTAATCAAAAATATCACAGATATTTTGTAACAAATTTTGTATAAAAACAGGTAATCCATGAAAACCTAATACCTACTTGTCTAGCTAGGTAGGTACTTGTATATTTTCAATATCTATACACTTAAACTACCTAAATCAAAAACATTGAAATAGTAGATAGGTAGATAGGTATGAATTATTTTCTTTTTGAAGGCATTTTCCACGCATTATCTTGTTTGTCTCTAAACCGATAATCTATTTGCGTAAATGGATATCTTTATATCGCCGTGATTTTATTTGATATAACCATATAGATAAAAGGATTTATTTTATCTATTTTGTGCCTGTCAGCGTGCTTCCAATTGGCTGTAGAACAATTGACTATCTTGCCACTCACTGGACAAACCTAGTGTTAATTGTAGGTAAATGATAGTTAGAAGCATGTTTTCCAAATTATCATTTTCAATGAGAATTTGTCTTAATTTGTATCTGCACTGAAAGAAATTAAGATACCAATACTACCAGAACGTATGGTAAATATTATTCTAGTATAAAGAAACAGAATTAAGTTATACTTACCAGATTGACTTTTAACAACAAACAATCGTGTTTTAATAAATACCAGAATATTCTAGTAAATACATTTTAGTAAACAATACTTAAAGTTATTTGTAAGTACATTTTGGGATTGCAAAGAGAACAAAATTTTAATGATGTGTACTTGTGATGTGTACTGTGCACAAATTTTAATGATGTGTACCAGAATTATGTTTAAGTGTGCTAGATATTCCTGTAAGCTATTACTAGATTTTTCTAGTATACTCAAAAAACAGTCTAGGAGTCGTATCGTATCTGGTTAAGTTAACTTTATTCTGGTTACCTAAACTAGAATTTTCTCTCAGTGTGAAAGTGTTTCAAAAGTTAACAATTACAAATAGGTAACTAGCATTGTTGAAAAAGGTTTCCCATAACATGTCTTTGTTTTATTTATTTGTCCAAAATATATTTATAGTAACATTTTTAATATTATATTAGGTACTTATTAACAATATGCTTAGTATTAAAGATAATTTTACTTTGGATAATACGCCACATGTATGTACCGTCGGATCGCTCTACCTAACCTAAAAAGAATTTTTACTGGCTCTATGGTAGAGTTCATAAGCATCCATTAAATTGCACTTTATTCACGTATTTTAATGATTTGTCTTTATAACTTCAGTATAACTATGTATATTATATCTATTTGTATTACTAGCGTTGCTATTAACATGTAGAGTCACTTTATTGTAGCTACAGTAGTTAAAATGCAATGAACTCCAAATTATGCATATGTTTGTCGTTGAACTGAATATAATGTTTAATTTCAACATAATAAATCATGCAGATTTGATTAAAATGTAGATCTGTCATCTAGTTTTGTTCATAGAGCTATTATTGATTCTTATCAGAAGATAAAATCTCTTACAAGAAACATTACTTAATCTACACACAATTATGAGTTTTGCAACATAAATACCTTAATTTCCCTTATCAATAGCGTATCACTCGGTCGATCACAATCACTAGTTATCACTGAGTATAGAAAACACACTGAAATCATGCGCTCCATGCCGTTGGCAGTTTCATTTTAAAATTCATCACACACAAGTACCAAGAATGTTGGGATTTGTTTGAGCCGTTCGTAATTTGGATTTGTTGGGATAACAAAACGGTGTGGTGTGCGCTTGCGCGGCGCTACGAGCGGCGACGGGAGCAGCGTCGATGGGACGCGACCCGACACTAAACCAAACCAGTCCCAACACTTTTTGTTGTTCGCGCACGATCGGCCTCTCTCGGCTCTACTCGGCATTTCCAACGGCCGTTCGGCTGTTCAAGCGCTCTGATTGGCTTGCTCCATCCGCGGGCGGCCTATGAGGGCGGGGTTTTGGTTTGGAATGGGAGTGTTCGCTTTTTAAATTTTCTTTTTCTCTTTTTGGGCGGGAGTGCGATGGTGTGCGTTTCGTTCAGTCGCGCGGCGCGCGTGATGGATACTGGGGGTACAATGGCAGTAGTTTTATAATTCTGTCATGGATGCCGGATGACTCTTGTTATAATGAATGAAACACTCATAAAAATTACAAATCTTAAAACTGATTTAAGTTGTCCGGGAGACTAAAAAAGTGAAGTAACGCCTAATTCGAAAACTATTAGAAACTATATAATTAATTTTTATTTTTGTTTATTTTATTTATGCTTATTCTTTGCATCAATTAGTATTTCTTCATGTAAGATAGATAGATACCTGTGGTTGACGTAAATAATTCGAAATTAAAGCTAATTTTCCTGAACTAGAACTATTAGAGCTGGTAGAGTTCCCTTTAATGGATACGTTCCCCTTTGTAAGTACATATAGGTCCTTAGGTAGGTAGATAATTTAAAAATATTTGATTCTTTATTCCTGAATAATAAAGTGTTTGCAAACATACAAAACACACTCTAATATCTAATATGGACAATGTTTTAATGTTTTTAATAATTAACTATTTATTTAAACGTACTTATATTATAAACAGAGATCGGATAAATTAGCGTCATTGCTCGCAATAATGTGGACATGCCTCCTAAATTAATTAATTGATTATTTCTTAAAATTAGTTTTGAATTCCGGGCAATAATAATTTACACATGCGTACCTACTATGGCAATAGCAGTTGTTGTCGTTTTCGTTTTTCTTTATAATAAAGAAGTTTTCTAGTAATATATACGATCTATAAATATAAAATTTAATATCCGTGGATTAAATTTTTCCTAAAAAAAGTTTGACATTGATATTCACCAAATTACCTATATGGGAACCAATAATAAATTAAATAATGGCAATTTTTTTACTGAAAAAAATCTTTAATAAATCAACATTATAAGAATTCTTTGTGTTATTTATTGACTACTCAAAAATATTTATTTATTTAATTTATAAGTCATGTTCATTACGTTAGGACTCAAGTAAGAAATTAATTAAATGATTAATTATTTAATTAACTTTAACGAAACATAGGGGCATAGCTATGGTAGATACAGATTACACAGTAAAAAAAATTGGCTCTAAAGCCATTATCCAGGGAGGAAACAGAGGACTACGTTTATATGGAGAAATGGTGCGCATCGTATCCTCTTAAGGGCGTTTGCGCACTACAATGAATTTTACTGTCCGGAAGTCTGAGTTTTCATGGTCCGTTTTTTTCATGCCTTAAATGTATAGGACTGCCGGGCAGTCACGTGCCATATTTGTAACGTGATTTCTAAGGTCTCATGTTACATTCACCAACTAACTATAGTCAGAGAGACAAAGAGACTTTAATTAAATTTATTAGATTCCCAGGGCGCCTTCTCCTGTTGATATGACTTCAAGAAAAACAACCAAAGTTTATGCTGTAAAATAGGGGTTACTTCGACTGCCGGGCAGTCCTATACATTTATGAGCGCTTGTGCACTACAATAAATTTTACTGTCCGGCAGTCCGAGTTTTTACCGGTCCGATATGGCACACCATTAAATGTATAGGGCGCTTGTGCACTACAATGAATTTTACTGCCCGGCAGTCCTATACATTTATGGCATGAAAAAAACGGACCATGAAAACTCAGACTTCCGGACAGTAAAATTCATTGTAGTGCACAAACGCCCTTACGCTGCGTATGACCGATAATCCTTGAAGAATATACCTATCTTCATTCTATGCATAAAGTTTTTACCTACAAACTATTGCTACGTTCATACTACTTTGTAGATATGTACCTATCAAGTTTCGAGCTGGGGGCAATAGCTAAAACATTTATAAAACAAATTTCTTCATAAGAAACAGTTTCAAGACGTTAATCTTGCATTAAAAGTTGTAGAACTTGAAGTCTGGGAGTTGTTACCTTAGTTCAGTCATTGCTAGCTTTAACTAATACCTACCCATTCCCTAACTTGGAGAGCGGCGACGAATACTTCTAGAATATAGTAGTTCTAGAATATATATTATTGAAATAAAACAAGTAAGCCTACTTGTCGTGGACAATTTACACTAAATGGTCTAGTCTTAAACTATAGTTAGTTGGTGAATGTAACATGAGACCTTAGAAATCACGTTACAAATATGGCACGTGACTGCCCGGCAGTCCTATACATTTAAGGCATGAAAAAACGGACCATGAAAACTCAGACTTCCGGACAGTAAAATTCATTGTAGTGCGCAAACGCCCTTAAGAGGATACGATGCGCACCATTTCTCCATATAAACGTAGTCCTCTGTTTCCTCCCTGGATAATGGCTTTAGAGCCAATTTTTTTTACTGTGTAATCTGTATCTACCATAGCTTTGCCCCTATGTTTCGTTTTTATTCATATTTCAATTAACATAAGAAATATGAGCTTTCAAAAACTGAAAAATTGCCCAATTTCAACGTCATTTACAGACACTCATCAGAAAAGAATACCTCATACAAACAAAAAAAGGAAAACATAGGGGCGCATAGCTAAATCTGTCCTCTAATTATTTTTCGAAAAAATAATTTTATTGGTCCAGTTTTCGAGAAGAAAACAGGGGACTAAGAAATGCTGTTTTGATCAATTTTACGCGCCTATTAATGGTCCGAGCTGCAGTTGTCCCGCTCTCGCTGTACTGACACGGAGGGGTTCGGACGAGACAGTGACATTTTATTAAAATACCTATTTCGCAAAAGTCTCTCACCCATCGTACTCTCTTAAATGTACCTATAGGACTGCCGGGCAGTAAAATTCATTGTAGTGCACAAGCGCACTATACATTCAATGGCGTGCCATATCGGACCGGTAAAAACTCGGACTGCTGGACAATAAAATTCATTTTAGTGCACAAACGCCCTAAGAAACAAAAGTCAAAGAAATATTGGGATGAGCCTTATTTTTTTCTTTCTAGGAAAATAAGGCCCATCCCAAGCTCAGGCCAAACCTCTCGCAAACCAGTGATTTTTGGCGTTCCTGAATAGTAGTCTATCCTTATCCTCTCGCAAACGATCGAATTACCGCTCGCAAACCGTGTTGGAACATTCCTGAATTTAGCCCCAGGCGTCCCACATGCCGATATAGACTTGACTAAAAAATATTGGCTTTAAAGCCTTAACTTTTGCCATGTCCACAGGAGAGACGCGAACGAGAAAATGTGTATGACCCATATATATTTACTTTTAAATGTACTATAGTCGAAAAGATTGCCAATTGGCATTTTAACAACTTTTCAGTCCAATCTCAAAAAACTAATGCTTTGATGCATAATGTAATGTGCATAGCTCAAACAGGACATCGCGAAAACAGATACGGGAAAAGAATAAGATTTAATAGAGTCGTACCTAAGATTAGATTATAATGAGTGAGTATCTAAAACTGATAATTATAGTAATTAATATTTCTGTCATAGTTTTTACAGGGTGCCACTCCTTAAACAGTTTTATGGTAGCTGAAATTAGTAAAGTTATTTTATTATGGTTAGTTCCAAATACTTATTTTAAATATATGAAAATCTGCTTACGTATATCCTAACGTACATTTGAAATAATTAAATAAAAACTTTGTTTTTTTTCCACAAAATGGAGTGTCAGATTTTGGTGGTTGCAGATGTTCAATTAACCTTCAGAATTAAAAAAATAATGTTGATGGAAATACCTTCACAAACATGTGGTAAATTTTAGGTTACCGTTTTAAGTGTACCTAATCTATATACATATAATAAATCTGTAACAAGTCGGTGTCTGTACATTGAAGATATTTGAGAAAAACTGTCACTAGGGCTATTTATTAGCGCAATAGAACCCGAAACAATGATTTTTAGAATTATTGTCTGTTTGTCTGTTTATCTGTTTCTCTGTTTGTCTGTTTGTCTGTGCGTTTGTGCGCGCTAATCTCAGAAACGGCTGAACCTAGAAGTTTGCGTATTTCACTGATATGTTGGTATTTTCTTGGATTAACATTTAGTGTTTGTTTCATTTCAATCGGTTCACAAATAAGAAAGATACGTCTATTTTAAAAATTTATCGAACAGTTTTTAGAAGAATTAATAAGCTGAAGAGTTTGTTTGTTAGTTGTTTGAACGCGCTAATCTCAGGAACTACTGCTCCGATTTGAAAAATTCTTTCAGTGATAGATAGCCCATTTATCGAGGAAGGCTATACGCTATATATCATCACGCAAACACCAATAGGAGCGGAGCGGAGCGGAAGAATGTTTCAAAATCAGGGGTTTTTGAAGTAAAACTTCTATAGGCACGCTTGACTTGGGAGTACGGTGGTGAATGTGAACGCGGGTGTGCGGGGGGTTTGGTGGGGGGTTTGGTGGGGGTGGGGTTGGGATGGGGGTGAGGGAGGGGCGGGTAATTTTTTTAATATCGAGGAAAGGAGAGCCATAATTGATGAAAAAGCAAATTTGATAAAAAAAATAAGCTGCCCAAATTACTAATTCCACGCGGACGGAGTCGCGGGCAAAAGCTAGTTGAAAAATATAATTAAATAATACTGTACGTACATACCTATTGGCAAATAATACTAAATAAATAAATAAAGAACTCCTACCAGATACATATTGAAACACATAAAAACTAGGAACGCTAACGGCTGGGGAACGTTCTAGAATACATTTTCCGCGATACATAAAAACCCGCCCCACTAAACTCGAGACGTAAGACGCAGCATCCCCCGTGATTTATACACACCCCTATAAATCTGTCTGGCTACACTATCTCGTATGCTAGCTATGCCTTAGAGCATTAAACCCACCAGAGAAGTTACGGCCCACCCCGTGTAAAAATATATGATCAACGTATCAACTATTCTTATGCAGTGTATTATTGTTTAAAGTTTGCTGCGTTTTTGATGTGAGTAGGTCTTCGTAGGATCACAGCCCAAGCCCTCTAATTTTTGAGGAGGACTGTGCCCAGCAGTAGGACGTATAAAGAGTGTCCCAAAAGTCAACGATAACCGGTAGTAAGTTTTTGTTAAAAATTTCATTTTCAATGCATGGTTTTTCGCTGACTGTACTTTTTGTTGACTGTACTTGCATTGTCATCCAACTTTCATAAGTATACCAAATTTCAAGTTGATCCGACCACTGGATGTGGGGCAAATTCAACTTCCAAGATTTGACCCGTACCTACATACATAATTACACATATTCATCATCATCATCATATCAGCTGAAAGACGTCATTGCTGAAAATATGTAGGCCCAAGGCTCGCCAAACAGATCGTTCCCGTGCCATCCGCATCCAACGCGATCCCGCAACCTTAACCAGGTCGTCGTTCCATCTTGTTGGAGGCCTACCTACACTGCAACACACATTGTCAGTTAATAAATAAGACTTTGGCTTTTAAAAAATAAGATAAAAGTTTATGTCACTTAGTAAGGTAGAGATAATAGACATCTTTTCGAAAATATTTATTACCTACTTAAAGCGATATGTTATGTGACTCTATGAACACTTAACTAAGTGCCATAGATGTTTTTCTTATATTTTCCAGAACTAGAATAACTTGACTTCTCGCTCGGTACCAGGTCGTTGAGTTTTGGAACGAAACTGACATGAACTTTATATAAGTTGGTGTTCAACATTTTCGCTATTCCGTCGTCGTCGTCGTCGTCAGTGTGACCGGGAAAAGCATTAGTATTGATATATCCCATTCGTCCCTGACGAAAATATTTTTTTTTCGTATTAGGTAATTAGTATACGCGTGACGCCTCCGTTCGACTTAATGCTTTAAATATGCTCGCTATAGCTACGCGTTAATGGCGGAACAATACTAGCTAAGTTTTGTTTAAGTTTAGAAGAGTAAGTTACATGAGAGCTTCTGAAAAGCACTTGCGAAAAGATTAAACATACAAATTATGAAACTAGGGTCAGCTGAAAAATATCCGTAAGAGACAGAGCATTTGTAATTAATTAGGTAGGTTTAGTGTATAGTCGGGGTAAGAAAAGGTTCGTCACTTTTCAACTTTATGTCAACGAGTTAAGGTCGAAAAGTGACGAACCTTTTTTTACCCCGACTATACCTATGTGTTTTCTTAAAACCTGAAAGCTTACTTACGTTACAAAAATCAAATTATAATTAAATAGGTAGGAATATTTACCTAGACAAGAAATTTCAAAAATAGACGGTTATGAGATCCAATCTCTAAAATGAACCGGAAACAATAACGTTATGTACAGGAACAACGAACTTCTTATACGATTACGTCGTGAGTTGAAAACAAAAGCATATACCAAAAATAGAATATTTCCCGGTCCCCATGACACCCACTCGTTTTCTAAGCGGGGAGCCAGACAGTCTGAATAATATTTAACCCCTTTGAAATGTAAAAGCATTACAGAATGAAAAAACAGCACTTATGTACCTCCTGATGCAGATAAACCATCTCCCGTACAAAGCGCACAAAGATACAATGCCTCTGAAAGGGTTCAAGAACGCACTTTCAAATTAACCGCTGTTGAAAACGAAACGGCACAACTCACAATTTTACTACACACCATTTTAACCAATATAAACTTGGTGGAGCACTTTCATAGAACAATATTTCGCTTGCAGAATATCCGTGATATAAAATATTAGCTGCCGCAATGGTCCTATTTTAAATAGGGCCGTTTACATTTTTCCTTTTCATGTCATTGTCTCAGCGCAGAGAGCGCTTGCAACCGTCACATTCCAATTTTGAAAAGTGTCGGAACAAAATGGTAGTCGCTTTGTGACGTGCCCCCGCTCGCTGCTGACTCGAGTTTGGTAATTTAGCAGATGTTCTGCGACTTTTGATGTTACGCCTGTAGGAAATATAGGTGAACAAATCTACGCGCGATGTTAGAACTGTACGCTTAGTATAAGTTTTTACTTCACAAAATACTTCTCGATCGCGTTTATGTAAAAAAATCAATTACTAGGGAAACATGGGCAGCGCCTCTGCGGCCGCGCGTCCATGTTTCCATAGAATTTTAATTTTTACGTAAACGCGATCGAGAAGTATTGAAGTGAAGGAAAACTTATACTAAGCATACTTGTTGCTGAATAGATACAATCGTATAAACCTACAAAGTTAGACAATCACACGGCTAACTTGGAACATGAATCAGAAATATTCACACAGCATACCGACGTCAAAAACATCATCCGGACATGAGAAAAGTCATAGATCCCTATAACCTCCCATCAGCAAAGGCTGGTAACCAAATTGGAACATCACCGTGCCATGTTTACAACTCAACAAAAAGTAAAAATAACAAAGGAGCCGAATTTAAATTCCAATCGAACTTTGACACATGTCTGCCACCATAAACAATGGAAATTCAAATCATCGTTAGGTTCGAGAGCGGGCGAGCTAATGCGATTGAGGCGCGCTCCGTGCTCTATGGCTCTTCATCTATAAATAGGAGCCTTTTCTCTCGCTTTTTCCTCACAGAATCTGAGTCGAGATCGGCCGATAAGCTATCTCGTGTGAGACGGTCTCAATATCCACAGATGGCCTTGCTCTCATGTAATCTCTGCGCTCGACGTGGATATTTTTGTCATTTTTTGCTGTTGGTTCTTTGAAAATCTCGCTTTGTAGTCTAATAGGGACATTATTATGACGTGGAGCACGCCGACTAAATATGTAAACACTGATTGAAGATAGATAAGTAAGACAAAAGGGATTCGGTGATGGGTCGGGACAGTTTTTGTAGCTTTGCGAATGTGGGTAATGCTCGGTCGGTATGAAAGGTGAAGCTTTATGTTCTAAAGGAAACTGGCAGCTGCTCGTGCGGTTGAGTAGTAGGTACTGCGATGCCTCCGCAATATCCTTATCAAAGTATGCGCCATTTTTATTATGATATTATGTGAAAATCACTTTTGAACTTGAACTGTTTTAATTTAACGTGTAATGAAAAAAATGATTTAGCGAATTGATCGTTTTAAAACACGCTTTATAAAAGGTGATAAAGTGATATCTCGTGTCAAGGACGTTTGTAGGTACGTAAGTACTATTCAAGAAGCGAAAAGTATCATATAGTACCTTGCCATTCGTACCTACTGACATCAAACGCAAGAACTCTCAGAATGAGGCAAAATTTTGCTGCAGGATTTTAATTAAAGTATTTCTGCTTCAGCTCGTGACTGTAATGCAAAAAAAATAGCTTTATTTTCTGTCTTTGAAATACTTTTACCTTCTCGTGAAAATATGACCTAAATGGACTTTTTTAGGGTTCCGTATCTTGAAAGGACAAAAACGGAATACTTATAAGATCATTGTCCGTCTGTCTGTAAACATTTTAGACGTTCGCCAATATTTTAAAAATAACGTCCGTGAAAAATAACTTTTCAGGCATCCCATCAATCACATGATAAGCAACACGATCGCAAAGATTTTTACTTAGGTACTTAACTGTTTTATTATGTCTGTTACGTTACGTTACGAAAATCAGGTTTAAATTTTCTTAATTATGGATATTTGCCCACCAGTTATAACGTGTAGAAAAATCTTTATATGACGCTCTGCTGGGACATGTCTCCTCTCGGAATGAAAATGAGACCAGGGGTTCCCTGTGCGGAGCTTCATCAACGTGTTTGTACACTAGCTTTTAAGGGCAATTTGCATGGCGTAGGATTAAAAAATCATTAGACCTGGATTATGGATGACAGTTCCATACATTTTGACACCACTTTGCCCTGGATTAGCGTAACTCGGGGTCATATAGTTAACCCTAGTACATGCGAGTTCACATTAATAATAATAACTTTAAACACTTCTTTTTGTTAGGTATAACTATCACAAATTTTCATCCCTTAAACATCTCAGTTTGATTTTTAATGGCATATAAGTATTACAAACACTTCACCATTCAACTTCTTTAATTGCCTTCATTAATTAAAATACGTAATTAATTTCACAAAATCGTATCTACTCAAGATTCCGCTGTCCAGCAAGACAAAGGGTCCTCCTACCACACTAACCCGTAAAGCAACCCCTTCGCAATTTATTTCAGTTCCCTCCATGAACTTGAGAGCCCCGAATAAATCTCGGCCTCGGAGAGAATTCCAAAAATTCTTCGTTTTAAACGGAAATGTTTTATAATCAGTTCTACAATTTATACTTTGGAACTTGAATCGGCGGTAATACCAGGGCCATACCTGTGCCTATCGCCATTTATACATATCGTCTACTCCATTTATTTGCTCTCGATTTTTAGTTTATTCAGAAAATTGCCAGAGACAAGCTGACCGCAGTAGCCATTTTAAGAGTACCTAGTACCTAAGCAGCGAACGACATCAAAGCGGATCATCAAGGAAAAAGCAAGATCACTTGAACGGTACTATCATTATATGCCAGCCAAGCCAACTCGAAGTCTGAAGCGTTTGTTGGAACCTAAGTAATCAATGAACTGCAAGCTTTTATATTGTTACTCTGAAACTACACGCGCAAAGCAAGTCTGTGACTCCTCAACACTCAAAATTTTGTAGTTTTGAGAATGAAGTAGGTACCTAAAGAGTTTGAAATTAACACAGAAATAATAATAAAGAGGATAGAAATGCCTTAGTTCCTATTTTGTTCCGGGACCAGTGGCGCTAGTTTGCCCCTCTACTTACTATTAATGCACACACGCAAAAGACCGGAACCGTACTACGCAATCACGCACACAATTACTAATATTTTGCTTACAAACAATTATGAACCTAACTACTTAGAGACAGCGTTGAATAACACTCACCGTAAGTCATACCCACACTTACAACACGGCGTTCTTCATTGGCCTCGTCGGCAGTATGGTTGTAGTGTACAAAAGCAATTTATTTCACATTTACGCTAGGCCTCGATTCATCGACAATTTTATCGACTGTTACAATTTGCAGTAAACTTTACAGGAAATTATTGGTTAAATGATCAAATTTAAAATTAATTCGTGGGTATGGACATTACAATACAATACAATACAATACAATGACTCTTTATTGTACACCAGGAATAGTAAGCAATACTGAAAACAGGTACACAGAGAGTAAGTTACAAGGTAAGCAATAGGCGGCCTTATCGCTTAAGAGCGATCTCTTCCAGGCAACCCTTTACCAGAAAGAAGGAAGGACTAGTTTACAGCAGGTGGTGCATCAACAGTGGATCAGAAAATTAAAACGCACCAAAAAATAGTACATCTGCTCATACATTAGTATAAATAATTTGTAGCTAATTACGTGAATTTGACCTAGGTATGTGAATGTGAAATGTATAATGTTTGGCTGCATGTGTCTGTCATACCAACGTCATAAATAAGTGACCACTTTTGTAGTACCTTGTCACTTTCAATCGTTACATAATTTCGTATGGCTTTTCAAACATGACGTTAAAGCGACAAGGTACAAAAGTGATCACTTATTTATGACGTTGGTTGACCCTACCACCGACTCTGTGTAAGTGAGAGATGTGAGTTTAAACATGAAACTATCGTGAGACTCACTCATAGTGAAAATAAACGGATCACTCACGTCTTAAAACGAGTTAAACGCGATCGAGAAGTATTTTAGTGAAGTAAAACTTATACTAAGCGTACTGGTCGTGCGGCTACTCGACGCAACTGACAGCGACACACAACTACCCCCGTTTTCATCATCACTTTTTATTGTCATTGTCAAATGTAGGATAGGGGGGTAAATGTAGGGTTGTCAAAGTGATGTTGTTAGTGTTGTGTGCTACCCTACATTTGACGATAACAATAAAAGTGATGATGAAAATGTGTACTAAGTACCAATTAACTGTAGGGTGTATTCGTTTTGTCATACATATTTGAAATATGTTTTTAAATAATACGCTGTTTAATACTGAATTATCATTTTTAATATAAAGTCAAAGTCAAAATACTTTATTCTTTATACAATTTAGGAATTTTGTAGTTTCAGTGAGAGTTTCGGGATTAAATAAACAAAAGAAACAATCAGTAATTTTTTTTACAATGGAATTGTAACTTTATTATTTGTACACTATTATACTAATTACACCACCTTTATACCGTGTTTAGGATGATTGTAAACTAGGATATCGATAAAAAGTCTACGCAAGTCAACGGGCATCACTAGCTCGGGACTAGTCGTAACCTGTCTTGTGTTCGTACCATGAACATTTGTGCGAGGCAGAAGGTTTATCAAAAATTATATTACATAGCTGCGTATACTTCAGAGCAATCTGCGTTTTTAAGGATATGAGCAGCAATGGTACCTGAAGTTTCGTGTTAATAACGTGTTAACCAATATTTCATAATGAAATATTTTCTCAAGTTGTATTTTGATATAAACCGCATTATTACATTAAATTAATACATACCAATGAAATTTAATCCCCTTATTAGTGTAATTACACAGTGTGGACGAGTTTCCGCAATTGCTAATACTGCAAAACACCATTTTAAAGCACTTGTTATCATACCCACGTTTCAAATAGCACTGAGCCACAAGTCGCGCGCTTGTGACCTACGAGTCACAAGCGCGGCGCCAAGGTCACGCGTCTAAGGCACTTCTGTACTCTTTATTATTATTTCTGTGGAAATTAATGAATTAATTAAATTTATTTCAGTCTAAAACATTGGTCCATTTTGTTAGTAACATGTTAGTAATAAAGAAGTCTGATAACTAATATGGACCGTCAATGCTGCTGTAGTAGTTGCAGCCTTCATATTGCAACGACTACAACAGCATCCTCCCGATGAAGCAACACGACGCAAATGCAAATAATGAAATGCATTAGCGTGTGGTGTATGAGTCAAGTCTGTGTACCTAACATATTTTTTCAACACAGTTGCTCGTAAATTGACTCTTATTACACCGTTTTTAGTTTCATAACGCAGCATATTACCACACTTGTGCTGTAATAACATTACCGTACAAGTGCTGTAATATAAACTTTTTTTTAAATTTGAGCAAAAGTTTATGTCTAAGAACATTGAATATTTTTACGAATATTAAATTATTTTGGGGTTAAGATGACAAATAAACATTTTATTTTATCAAATTGTATATTTATAAACACAAATTAACTAAACTATCGTATTTACAAACATTAAATTTATAGTTTATTTTATTTTTTATATTGCTGCTGCTCCGGCTGAACAGCCGTTTTTCCAGTGCTTTTATTGAACCTGCACGCGCATCGAAAGTGCGGCGCGCGAAAAAAAACAAAAATGTGTTTGCCATTTTACGTAAATACCTATTTGGTAAAGTTCTTTGCTGCTGTGTGGTTAATTACTATCAAAAACGTCTACCTACTTCGAACAGTGAAGACGAGCAAAATATTAATTCAACCCTGCCGGAAATACTTATCGAGGCGCGAAACGCGAGTGATAGCCTGTTGCCGCCAAAATCCAGAGAAAATTACCTGGCGGCTTACAAAAGATTGAATCAGTGGAAAAACATCAAAAACGCTAATTCATATTCGGAGAACGTATTTTTAGCCTACTTCAATAAACTGGCAAATAAATACAAGCCCAGCTTGCATACTCCATGTTGAAAAGCACAGTAAAGACCAAAAATGAAGTTGATATAAAATCATATCTTAGTAAGTAACTTGACGGCATTTCTAAAGAGACATCCTGGCGGATCTATTGGTCGAAAGTCAAAGGTGTCGTCACCAACCGATGTTGAAAAGTTTTTAAAAGAAGCTTCGGACAGTCAGTACTTGACAACAAAGGTCAGTTGAACATTATAAATGTAAATTCATGTATCAGCTCTATAATTGCGTTAAGTACTATGGCAATACGTTCCTACAACTTTACTAATACTTATACTTATTTGATCTCTTTGTAGGTTGCGTTAATATTCGGTATTACTGGTGCGTGTAGACGTCAAGAGCTTAATAAATATTACAACCAAGGATGTAGAAACCCACGGTGAAATGTTGCTTGTAAAAATTACAAAAGTTAGTAACAATACAAGTTTGTTTTTTTCCTCGCAATTGTGTTGAAAAACGTCGTATGCAACTCGTGTGCATTGATCATTACACACTTCGGCTTCCTTATCGCGCTCGCCTCACGGCTCGCGCTTACTATAATGCCTCATGTGTCGTGACCAACATAGCACACTTGTATCATAATGTACTATTATGTGTGTCGATGCATGTGAACGTAGAAGTTGACGGATGTCTGCATGAAAATAAATATGTGTCGTACTGACGTAAATGTTTCGCATGTGCGGTTACAAAGTAGCAAGATAAAAGTTAACCTTATCTTTAACAACTGTAACAAAAATTTAGTTCACTGAATGCCCTTAAAGTAACGGCTGAATCAAAAAATTACTTCGGTAATTCCATATTTTTCTTACAAATTTACACTACATTTGTTGCTGCTGAGTAAATTATGAACTCCACGTCTGCAAAGGTCATCGTTCGGTGGGAAAAGCGAAGATCGTTCCGTGCCTTTTCTGTAAGACCGATTTAAACCCAACATGGTATAGAAAAGTGGCGTGACTCGTGGTGTTAAGTGGTGCGATAACTTAGCGACGCCATTGCACTGAACTGCACTTACTAACTAGTCTTACTTATTTTTATGACACAGTTAATCTTTGATCTAAAACTTCGGAGAGACACGGACATAATTTTTAACCTTGTACCTTACACGGTTCACTCACGTATTAATCGACGTATGCCTACCATTCATCTTGAAATGGAACCAGGGATTGATTCGAAACGTGTCGAGCATACCTCGTGAGTGACCCGTGTATGTGTGTGTATTTTAATAATTAAAACTTAGTTTATTTTATTGTGACCAAGCCAATTTGAATAAAAAAAATAATGATTTTAACTAAAGTTAAATCTAAAGATTCGATTTAATTGTAGTGTCTTTTTGAAGTCAAAAAACTTTATCTAGTTTTAAACTGGTGAAACATGATTAAAAGTGAAATTGAGATTTATTTTGAAACTACAATCGACTATTTAACGTTATAATATTCTAAAAACAAGTAAGTTTTAACATCTATTAAAGTTACAGGCTCTGCAGGTATGGCTTCCTAGTATCTTTAGCTACCTAGTCACTAGAGATACAGATAAACAATTTGAATATTGAGAGCCCTTATATCTAACAACGAAATCAAATTCGGACGTCACTAGGCGCGCTATCGATGTATAGGCCTGTACCGAACGGGAGCAGACAATTTCCGTACCTATCCCTTATCTGCGCAACTTAGCAAACAAAAACATCGCAGCGGACAATAAGCATAAAACAAAATCGTTTCGACCCCACACACGCCAACGCCCGAACACTTGGAAAAATCCCTATGGATTTTCCGCGAGGGGAGGCGGGGCGGGAAGGGGAAAGGAACGTAAAAGAGAAAAGCTGCGAGTTTTTATCTCGGCGCCATAAATTTTATTCGTAGCGTGATTTAGTGCGCAGATTGCCCCCCGCGCCCGCCCGCGCCTACGCCTCCCAGTAAGGCTGCTAGTCATTGTCAAAATTATTGCACCCCTATCTACCGAAGCTTTAAATATATGTCCCAACTCGGAGATGCCTACAACCCGTTCACCTAATGCGATTCGATTAAATAGCACAATTATTATTTCAGATGTTGCCCGCGACTCTACCTGCGAAGAATCCGTTTATCGCTATTCCGCAGGAACTATGTAGTTATCCGGGATAAAAAGTATCCTACAGGTATGTTAATCGAGTTCACAAACTATTTGTGTGCTCAATTTCATCAAAATTTGTCAAACCGTTTGGCGTAAAAGAGCAACAAACATCCATCTATCCATACAAACTTTTGCGTTTATAATTTTAAGTAAGATTTGTTTTTCATAGAGACTCATTTACCTCTGGAGATCATAAGATGCCCCAATATGCTCGCAGAATAGCATGAAGGCAATTCGTTTGATCAGAGCTTACTTACATATTTGTTATGCAAGGTCTGGTGAATTCCAATGAAATTAAAGTTTTTTTCTTTCCCTTGTTTATTCCACCGGGTCGTTTGTTGCGCAAACTTCACTTTCGTCGGTTGTGAATGGCTTTGTTTCCACTTGATGTATTTGCAATGCGATCTGTTGTACCCACGCCGCGCAAGCATCTCGCCGACTGCACTCCGCATAATGCAATATCAGGCCTCTGGCGCCAGCGCGCCTTAGCATAGCTTCGAAAAAAATACTCCGCCCGCCATCCTAATCCTCCATTATTTTTAGTTTAAAGGTAAATCTTACTTATTTGTCAATACCGAGCCACAAAGACGCCCAAATATCCTTACACTGGCTGAAAGGGCATAATACACGCCTCATAATACTGGAGCAATTCAGAAACTGTTAAGATTATAATGCGCTTTTGTTGGCCTTTTGACAGCTCACTTATTTTTTTCCGGCGAGGCTTACGCGGTATCGAGTTGCCGCGGCTAGTGCGTATTCTCGCGCGAAAGTGACATTTTTTTCTTCACTATTTCTGGTGAATCCTCGATCGCTATCGCGGACGTATTTTATGTAAACACGACAAATTTCGTGGCAGTGATGGAGAATGGAGCCCGCAGATGCGCCAGCATTATTTTTATTGTCTATGGTGGTGCGAGATCGGAGGCTCGCATTTGATCCGGGACGCTCTACACTGTGTCTTATCTCAGATCTGGTTTTATGAAACCCTAAATTTACGACTGCGGTCGAGGGTGGGGGTGTATTAAGCCGACTGCCGACGCTTCGTTGCCGCAGACACTTTTGTCGTCGACAATTCATGGCAGAGCACGTTCGGCGAAAAAATGGCGCGTCAAATTTCAGCAACCAGCGGTTGATTGATGGAGAGATTAAAACCCGAATCAATAAGGAGACTTCCGCTTGGGAAACTTCACGACTAATAAAAACGCCATCATACGATGCATGTGGTTCTTCTTAACTTACTTCGTATAAGCATCGCATTCCACAATCGCATCCTGACCTACTTCTACATCTTCGCACCAATCAATGAGATTTTCATTATTTTTCACCAAAAAGCTAATTTGATAAATCAATATTGACCGAGCGTTTCATTATCTGGTACCTGAAGCGTGAGTCTTAATTGTGGCCGCTAGAGCCGGCAGGGTTAGCCCAGATACAGGCGGATCCTCTATAAATTATGGGAATAAATCCCGGGAAAGAAAAATTGCCCTCTGGAGCACATAATTCTTGCCTTGTCACAAGCCCTCCTTATCTGCAGCCAATACCGGATTACAATGCGATTTTTATTTCATGCTGTAGATACTATTGCTATGTCTTATTCCGGATGTTTACCTACATGACGCTGATACTGATTTTCACGTTTGTGAAAACATTTTTGTCATATTAGATTCGTCTATAGAATCCTGTTACTTTAAAGTTTTCGATCATTTACTTTTATCTTCAAAAAAATATTTAAAAATAATACAATCGATTCCACCATATTGGTTTGCTATATATACCTCACCCCTTACTAGATCTATTTATATTCGAAATATTATTTCAAAAGAAGACAATTGTTATAAATATGTTACACCTAGAACGCAAATTCATATATTTAAGTACCTACCTATGCTAGCCAATATGATATAACGATTTCTAACAATATCATCTAATGGACAATGACAAATGATTCTCTTTGTAACCATATTGAGATGTCACTGTGTGCATTGTAAAGTAACAATTGAACAAATTTCTCTAAAAATTTAAAGAAAAAATCTCAAATTCAGCGAAATATTTTGACAAGATAATGAATAAGCAGAGGGGCGTAGAATGACAACTAATGATCTCTTGAAAGCGAAAGAGCTCAAAGTTTTTTGTATGTTTTTGAAATTTGCAAGTTGGCGTGTATGGTTAAAATTTTCACTTTTGTTGCAACCCATTTGACTTTACCTGTATCTTTGCCGACGACTAATAGGTGCGTAAATTCTTGAGATTGTGATATATCGCCAACAACAAACACATAAAAATAATGATATGTAACATACGTAGAGTAGAGATACCATCCATAATATTTGTCTAATTATTCTGCTATCGAGAAAATAGACCTAGACGATTTTTCTTGACACGGTACTTCAAACGTGTAGATAAATCTTTTAGTTGCTCTTAATTTTCAGTAACAGGAGAACACATCTTCTATATACATATAATAAATCTGTAACAAGTCGGTGTCTGTACATTGAAGATATTTGAGAAAAACTGTCACTAGGGCTATTTATTAGCGCAATAGAACCCGAAACAATGATTTTTAGAATTATTGTCTGTTTGTCTGTTTATCTGTTTGTCTGTTTGTCTGTTTGTCTGTTTGTCTGTGCGTTTGTGCGCGCTAATCTCAGAAACGGCTGAACCTAGAAGTTTGCTGTTTTCACTGATATGTTGTTATTTTCTTGGATTAACATTAAGTGTTTGTTTCATTTCCATCGGTTCACAAATAAGAAAGATACGTCTATTTTAAAAATTTATCGAATAGTTTTTAGAAGAATTAATAAGCTGAAGAGTTTGTTTGTTAGTTGTTTGAACGCGCTAATCTCAGGAACTACTGCTCCGATTTGAAAAATTCTTTCAGTGTTAGATAGCCCATTTATCGAGGAAGGCTATACGCTATATATCATCACGCAAACACCAATAGGAGCGGAGCGGAGCGGAAGAATGTTTCAAAATCAGGGGTTTTGAAGTAAAACTTCTATAGGCACGCTTGACTTGGGAGTACGGTGGTGAACGTGAACGCGGGTGTGCGAGGGGTTTGGTGGGGGGTTTGGTGGGGGGTGGGGTTGGGATGGGGGTGAGGGAGGGGCGGGTAATTTTTTTAATATCGAGGAAAGGAGAGCCATAATTGATGAAAAAGCAAATTTGATAAAAAAAATAAGCTGCCCAAATTACTAATTCCACGCGGACGGAGTCGCGGGCAAAAGCTAGTCTTCTAATATATAAAAAATCTCGTGTCACGGTGTTTGTTATCGAACTTCTCCCAAACGGCTTGACCGATTTTTATCTAATTTTTGTCTGTATTCGGTTAAGTTTGAGAATAGGTCGTAAGCACAGAAATAATAATAAAGAGGATAGAAATGCCTTAGTTCCTATTTTCTTCCGGAACTCGTGTCGCTGCTTCATCCCCTCTACTTACTGTGTTAATGCACACATGCAAAAGACCGGAACCGTACTACGCAATCACGCACACAATTACTAATATTTTTGCTTACAAACAATTATGAACTTTACACCTTAGAGATAGCGTTGAATAACACTCAACGTAAGTCATACCCACATTTACACAACGGCGCCATTTATTGGCCTCGTCGGCATTATGTCTGTACTAGTCGTAACCTGTTTTTTTGTCCGTACCACGAACTTTTGTGCCAGACGGAAGGGTTATCAAAAATTACTTTACATTGCTGCGTATAATTCAAAACTATCTGCGTTTTTATGGGCATGAGTAGCAATGGTATATGAAGTTTCGTGTTAATAACGTGTAAACCAATATTTCATAATGAAATATTTTCTCAAGTTGTGTTTTGATATAAACCGCATTATTACATTAAATTAATACATACTAATGAAATGTAATCCCCTTATTAGTGTAATTACACAGTGTGGACGAGTTTCCGCCATTGCTAATGCTGCAAAACACCATTTTAAAGCACTTGTTGTCATACCCACGTTTCAAATAGCACTGAGCCACAAGTCGCGCGCTTGTGACCTACGAGTCACAAGCGCGGCGCCAAGGTCACGCGTCTAAGGCACTTCTATCCTCTTTATTATTATTTCTGTGGTCGTAAGCTATCTTTGTATCCCCAGTCATTCGCGGACGGAGTCGCGCGCGGGTATCAGCTAGTATATGTATAGGTACTTATTTGCATAGGTATACCACGACCCATAGTCTTGTAACAGAGGCACCAAAAATATACGTAACTTGAACCATTAATAATTATACCTAATCAGTAAACAACTAGCATTTCTTTTATCTCGCTAGCGATTTAACTTTATGCATGAATCGTGACCACGTTATTATTCTGTATAGGCGATTCTCAATCCAATTGTCAATATTATTGCCTAATTCTGCCAAACTTCACGCCCATTCTTAATAACATTTTTCATAAATTGCATAACAATTGCGATGACACGTCACTACGGCGATTTATTGGTTTCTTTTGTTGCAACTATATGTAATAGTTGCCTTGCCAACATAGCGAACAATCATAGCTGTTTATTTTGGTAACGTTGGAAGTGATTATTTATTTATTTGAGGCTGCATAGGTATTGTTGTCGCCTCTTTGTGGTATCTCAATGGCACTTCGCGTGTTTGAGTGCCTCTGGTGAATAGTTCAATAGCTGTTAATTTTCAATTTGACAAATAAAAACGTTTTAACGAGTTTTGAAAATAAATTCATGTAGCTTGTTTGTATTTGAATTACGAAAGTGGAAAACTGTGAAGTACTTTTTCAATTTAGGCTATAGCAAGCACTTATGAGTGTATAAAAATATTAAAAATCGTTTGGAAACCAGTTCGGAAAGCATCGGTAGAAAAGAAACCGATAAGAAACTCAACGAGGTATTTTATTCTGCGCGTGATGTACAATTTTCTTATACACTTAAGCTTACCCCCAAAATAGCATAAAATTCGCCGTTACGCTATTATGCAGCAAAATTATAGTGATCCAATGTATTTAATATTTCTAGTAAAAAAATCTGTTCCAAAAGTATCCAAACCAACAGACAGCTAAAAAAATGGCGTCGCAAGGTAGCAAGAATACGAATTTGAGGGACAGTGCCACACAGCCCGCCGGCGATTGCACGCTCTATTACTATTCGCCACGGTTCGCCTTGTTGCCAAACAACAAAAACACACCCACATTTATTGCAATACGTACAAATTTAACGATGTGAACTGTCGCCCCTCCAAGATAATTCGGTCAAAGTTTAACACGTTGACAAAGATTACAGCACTTTCTAATCGTTCGGGCGTGATGTTGTTATTGCGATTTCAATTTTATGTGCGGTTTAATTGTGAGAAACATGGACGATGACTGCGCTTGGAATGATTATTTCGCAGTAAATTTGATAAATGGAAAATAAGTAGGATTCGTGTAATAATTACTTATTGAGCATGGACAATTATTTATGATAATAAAATAACGCGTCAGAAATAAGTCAAGTATTTGCTTTTGCTCTTATATAACCAAAAAAAAATGTGAAACATCTTATTCTAGCTAGTTCAATTTTATATTAACCTTTTCAATTAATAACAAGAAAGTGATAAGCAAACATGCAAACAATTAAATGAGTAGGTAAAAAAAAAACGGATAAATGTGAAATAAATCACTCGTTTTGTTAGCTCAAGTTTTGCCCTTCTGTTTTGAACCAGTACATGTATATCCACCCATAGTATTAATTGAAAATTACAGAATATTCGACGATTTGACTCATCAACGGCTATTCTAAATCCTCACCCTAGAAAACTGAAACTTTACACATACATTATCGCGATTACCGTAAACTGGGCACCGATTATCTGGTTCTGGGTGCTGGTACAGCGTTATTCTCAATTATTTTCTTTTATTTTTTATTTAATGTAATGAATTTACTGCATGAACAAAAATCCCTCATTTGACATTTACAACTGTGACGTAGCCATGCGACAGATGTCCGAATTGTACTTTTTCACGTGAATAGTATACCTATACCTACTGCTGAATTGTATTTGGACCGATTAAATAAATAGATTAATATTTTATTAAATGAGCAAATGTGTGGGAGATTATATGTTTACTCTGACGTCATTAACCAAGATTGTTTTAAGAATTAATAAAAAAAAGTGAAGCTGATTTGCCTTTTGTGTGCAAATTAAATGCCATAAGATATTATTAATTTTTTTATACATTCCCATGCGCTTGTTTGTCTGTAAGCATTTTCGTTAGTGTAACAAAACTAAAGCAATATTCATTGCAAGCATAGAAGAAATATTTCTAATAAGCGTACACCAGAAACTATAAGTAGTAGTAGAGTAGCATGCAAAATCCCGACCATTACAACTAGAAACTTATTATAATAATTGCATTAGGGTCCGATTAGTCGCAGCTCATTATTCATTCGCCACGGCGAATGATATAACCGCTGGGGTGGGTCCGTACGCAAATTATTAGAAACCCGACTAGTTTAACGAATTAGATTCGATAGTTTACTAGTAGAAAATTACGAGAAGGTAAACAAGCACAGAATAGGGAGGGAAGAAAGACAGCAAGAATTTATGCCATAGTAGTACCTAGTAGTGGTTTGACCTATCGCCTCTCAAGCAGAGGGTCGTGGGTTCAAATCCCGGCTCGCACCTCTGAGTTTTTCGGAAATTTATGTGCGAAATTCCATTTGAAATTTACCATGAGCTTTACAGTGAAGGAAAACATTGTGAGGAAACCTGTATACACCTGCGAAGAAATTCAATGGTGTGTGTGAAGTTCCCAATCCGCACTGGGCCCGCGTGGGAACTACGGCTCAAGACCTCTCATTCTGAGAGGAGGCCTGTGCCCTGCAGTGGAACGTATATAAGCTGGGATGGTGATGAGTATCTAAGCCACCATTACACTCGAAAATTTTACTTTCGATTTTTGTATTTACCAGTATACTTACTTATTTACAGTTTGGGTTCCAAGCAACGGGTGCCGGAGCAGGGGCAGACCAAAACGGAGATGGCGGGATGATTTGGACCGTTTTGACCCATTTTGGCAAGATTTTACTAAGGACAGATACGGGTGGAAAGAAAAACGGGAAGCCTTTCCCCAGCAGTGGGACGTGCACCTAAATAGGCTATTTAAAAAATACAGTTTCTCGTAACAAACATTTTCCTTTTTTAATTAACTTACAATTAACTAGATTACATTGAAAATGAACATAAAATATATACCTACTACTTACACCTGCGGAGCAGATGTTCCCCTGAGAGCGCGCAGGAAGTACAATTCAAGGTTTCTCATTTTGAGAGGAGACCTATACCTACCACTGGAACGTATAATAGGCTCAAATGATAATAATGAATATCTATTCGTGCCATATTTACCGACACCAACAATATCACCTTCTGCAAACCATCATGATGGGCAAAATAGCCGGAAAACGAAAGGTCAATGCAATATGTCATAGCTCCGTAACATTAGATTAGAGAGACCAGTGTCAAGACAGTAGAACAGCTATTTAGGCTATCTATAGACAGGAATGGATTTAAATTACTACCAACCTTTAAAAATGATGCGCCACTATAAGAAGAAGACTCGTCTTTACCGAAGTTGTAAATTTATGCACGATTAAAAACAACCATGAGATTATAGCAGACCGTCGGTTAAACTACTAGCGGGTTAGTTATTTACTAGTCGGTTAATTAATCTCAAACATATACAATACATTAGCTACACTAGGTATAGTGGTCTCGCTAGTCGACTCGAGTGACAGATTGGGGAATAGCGTGATAAGCGAACGATCGCGATGTGATTCAAAAGATATAGCCCGTAGAATGGAAAAGCGTTACCTCAGTTCCGTTTTGGTCAAATAAAAACTAAAGCTTAAAGGTTAAAATGTTAACAAAACGAGAGAGAAATCGTTTTAAAAAAAATACATACATTAAAGGCTTAATGAAAACAAAATCACAATCGCGTCCTTTATGTAACGAAAGCTAAACGAAATTTAGCCATAAACTATGTGGTTATACTTTCGTTACACAAAAGAATCATTTAAGTTTTGTTTCTATTAATAATCTTAATACAGTTTTTTTAAACGCCTCAGAATTAAATATTATGTCCAGGTAAAACATACGTAAAGTTTGTCTTTATTTGACATTTCCTTTTACCAGACACATAAAAAAAACATATATTTTGCTGTAACACTTTTGTAACGGTTTATGTTTGTGAGGGTTAAGATCTAAATGTAGGTATAATATTTGAGACGTAGAATAAATGAGATAAACTACGAAGTTTTACAATCACATCCGGTGCTTAAGAGCCAACCTTGTCATACCACTTCGACGTCGAAAACATGATATTTCGATCTTAATTTCTCAATCATATTTAATATTTATGGCTTTGGCCTCTGAGAAAAAACAATTTGCCTAATTAGATGTAAACACGGTGGGATGCGTTCGGAAGCTGATGCTTATCGCAAGGATTACGGGGTGATAAAATGTAATTGTTTATTTATAATTCAATAAAACAACTTTATTGGAGATCGGGCCGGCACGGAGGATAGTGCTTTAACATTGCTTACAACAGATGGGTATTAAACTCGAATCTTTAGTTTCACAGAGCGATTTCAGAAGCGTGATTATTTGAGATTTAAACCGGTTAATAAGATATCTATGTACCGTAGATCTCACTGGAAAACACATGCCTCCTCTTAGAATGACAGAGCTTGTGCCGTAGTTCACACTCGAGCCCAGTGGCGGATTGGGAATTCACACACGCTATTGAATTTCTTCGCAGATGTGGGCAGGTTTCCTCACGATATTTTGCTTCATAAAGTTCATGGTAAAATTCAGAGGTGCGAGACCAGGCTCAAACCTATGACCCCCTGCTTGAGAGGCCATCTGAGTTGTTACGTGTACACAATTAAGGGATTAATTAAAAACAAAATATAATTGATTATTTTTGTGTAATGGAGTTACCCAATATACTTTGTATGACTAACTTTCGTTACACAGAAATAGCGATCGTGATTTTTGTTTTGATTAAGCCGTTAACTAAGTAGGTATGAGCAAATGTTTTGAAAACGATCCGTAGGTCTAAGTACTCCTACCACGACTGTAATAAGACAGAATTTGGAATTCGCAATCGTAGCAAAGACCGAAGTCACGAGTCATAGTCATAGCTTGGTCACCAGTTACTAAACTGAGTATTGTGGATATTGATAGGTATGTATGATAGTTAGGCAGTTGAAATTTTCACAGATGATGTATTTCTGTTGTCGCTAACTAAAACGATAAATACTAAAAAACAGAATAAAATAAATATTTAAGGCGGTTCCCATACAACAGACATGATTTTTCTGGTGTTTATATAGATAATGGTACGGAACCTTCCGTGCGCGAGTCCGACTCACACTTGGCCGGTTTTTTAAATGAATTCAGACATCGTTGCTTCTACGTGTGAAGAATGGCGCTGCATAAGATCTTTGGCGGTTGTCAGCGTCTTAACAGCTACATCTGCAGTCCCTCTGGTAATCTGGGCACGGAGCGTTACCATCAAGTGACCCTCTCTATTTGGCTTCCTTGTTTAATAAAAAAAACAATACACTGTCCAGGGTGAAGCAGGTAAATGCATTAAAATTAATTAAGGGTACGCGACCGCCCGCGCGCTACCGTCCCCGCGGGGAGTCGACAACTTCATGTTCCCGGAACCCGGGTGACGGGGTTACGTGCATTCCTACCACTACGACATCCCGGGACTCTCGAATTTCGATTTGTACGAGATTTTGCTCATAATACGCGCCCTCGCCGTAGAGTTGTGCGCGCTCGTTCACTAAACGGATCGCTCCCAACTAGTCATCAACATCATCATCATCATCCCAGCCTATATACGTCCCACTGCAGGACACAGGCCTCCTCTCAGAATGAGAGGGCTTGGGCCGTAGTTCCCACGCGGGCCCAAGTTGGCGGGTGTATGCAGGTTTGCTCACGACCTAGATGTGGTGGCCTAGTGGTTTCACTTATGGCCTCTCAAGCAGAGGGTCGTGGGTTCAAATCCCGGCTCGCACCTCTGAGTTTTTCGGAATTTATGTGCGAAATTACATTTGTAATTTACCATGAGCTTTACGGTGAAGGATCATCATCATCATCCCATCGTATATGAGTCCCACTACAGGGCACAGGCCTCCTCTCAGAATGAGAGGGCTTGGGCCGTAGTTCCCACGCGGTCCCAGTGCGGATAGGGAACTTCACACACACCATTGAACTTCTTCGCAGGTGTACAATCGGGAAAATGGATCATACACAGCGTAACAAACAACTTTGGCGACATAAAAGCTGTGGGACATATTTATGAGCAAGTTGTTGCACCCATATTTTTAAACTGGACTGTACTACGGAATTGCCTTGAATTAAAAAAGCATCTTATGGACCAATTAATTATTTGCACGTGTCGTATTTATAACTTAATTTGCAATTTATAAAAAGTTAGGTCATCCAACCTTGGACTAAAGCAACGCATTTTCATTTCTACTACGTTTCCGTTCTGACGTTCTATTTTATTACGCATTAAGGTTATTAATAACTGTTAATTGCATTTGCCCTATTGCCCTACTTATAATATTAATCCGAAGGTATGTTTGTTCGTGGGCCAATCTAACGGCTGCACATGCTGATGCACACGACATGACCCAAAAACTTTTCATCCAAAAAATTGCACAGGCTTCACGGCATCGTCTGCATCGACTTTTCGTGCTGCAAGTAAAACTGTTATAAGTAAACAAATTGACATTTCTTTCGGATTCAGAGATTCGCGAATATATAAATTAGTACGTAATGAAACAAAGATTTAAAACACACATCATCATTTCAACCGAAAGACGTCCACTGCTGAACATAATCCTCCCCCAAGGTTCGCCAAACATACCGGACCTGCGACATCCGTATCCAACACTTTCCCTCAACTTTAACCAGCAGGCTTATTGTCTTTTAACGTTTCTGACGCTTGCCTTCGCAATCACTATTTCTTTCTGTCAAACGGTATAAAAGGATGACAGAAAGAGACGGTGAAAGCGAAGGCAAGCGACAGAAGCGTTAGACAATACGGCCTCAGGTCATCGCTCTATCTTGTTAGAGGCCTGTCTACAGTCCTGGTCCGGTTCCAGTCCATAGACGCCACTGGAAAACCCCATCGGCCATCAGTCTACGTGCGATGTGCCCTGCGCCTGCTACTTAAGTCAGGCGATTCTTCGAGCTATGTCGGTGACTTTAGTTCTTGCGCGGATTTCATCATATCTAATATGATCCCGCAGAGAAACTCCGAGCATAGCCCTCTCCATCGCCCACTTAGAGGGTGACGGCAACCATTTACCTCAAAAATACATCTTTCATTAGTATCACATTTTTAATTTTAAAATTTAAAACATACTTATTAATTATTTTTTTTACGGCGTGATACTTATGAAAGTCTGATGCATTGGACAGCTGTCGAGATAAAAGCAGCATGTGCACTTTAAGTTCATGTTATGTATGTCAATTAAATAAAATGTCTTCCGTCGGTACCATCTAGCTAATTTCCCTCACTTAAGCTTCCATTCATTGACTAACAAAAACAATGGCAGCCAAAACAAAACACTGCAACTGCATCGGCATTTCAGCACGCGTCACACTCCAAAACAAAAAGCATTATGATACAAGTACAAGCCAGTAAGCAGGCCGGTGTGCGACTACCTGTGCAAACACTGTCACAATAGCCCTTAACTGCGCTATGAGTTACCGCTGCCCCTTGAATATTTCATCGATTTTATTGTGGCTCCAATGTCAACCCCGTCTCGACTATAAAAGCTGTCGTTAATTTTTTTGCATAATCGAAAATGTTTCACGCTGCATTGTAGACAGGTATGAAGGCGTGGACGCTTTGTGTAGACGTAGGTACTCTTGTTTTACGAGCGCATAGTTAAAAGGATAACTTACGAAGTTCCGAAAGAAATAATTCAGTGACTGACACAGCGGCAAGTCCTAGAGATTTAATTTACTATTATTGATTTAAGGCATCTGACTAACAACATCTGAACGTAGCGGTAGATAATATAATTTCTCGTATTTTTTTATTTTATCTAGTAACTACCGGATCACTAATCCTTATAAAAAGGTCTTACAGTAGGCTTAACCCGTGCTCACCTGGCATCTCCCGCACTTAACTATCCCACAGATAAAAACTCTTATAAAGATATAAATTATTGCATTATGGCTTTTTGAAAGAGTCCACTGCTGCTGAGAAATGACAATATTATTAAAAAGTACGCGTCTTTGTCACACTATCTTTTTGTGTTCGATATATTGTCACCGTAATAAATGCTGCCCCTTTATGGGTCGAGCATTGTGCTCCATACCTTTGTGGACATTATTAAATATATTTTAAAGAGTTTTATTAATGGTGGGCGTCGTAAGGAGAATGTTTGATTTATTTTTTCGACGCGTGTGCCTCGAATCCGTGTGATATCCTTCAATCAAATTAATAAATGGATCTGAGATGGGACTTTGTACGGAAGACGCTATTTGAATAATCAATTAGGTTGCTCTTCGCGGAATTATATTGTTATCCTAAATTTACATCCCTTTTAGTTACATTACGCTTAGGCTATAACCTAGTTAAATTACACACTACAATTAGGTCGTAACCTAAGTGTAATATAACTGCATCAACTATACATGTCGAGGCTGCAGGTCGTAACCGGCATTCTTCATTACCGAATCCAAAATGAATCTTTTTTTATCTCAACGAACCTTTTAAAATCACATAGTCGTCAAGGACATAAAACGTGCGAAAACATCGTGATATCGAATTCGTTGTTTTGAAATCCGAAACGTTTTACCTCCTTCGAATGCATTCACACCTTCCCGAGCTCTTATAAAATCATTTTTATTATGATCTTATTCACAATTTATCTAATTCTATAGACGAGATCTTGTTTCTTCAAACAGGTATGTGATGTAGCCACAATCGATTATGATTTTTTGCGTTAAGCACGAATAAATACTCGTTTTATCATAACAGCTGCGGTGGCGGAGTACAAAAGTGAACTTATATAAACTTTTTCAAATGCAAAGTAGTGTGAACTTGAGTACTGTCCTCACAATGTTCTATTCAGCTAAATTTGGGAAGATACAACTGGCATGCTCTTTGGACTGTCTCTTAACTGTCCCAAGAATTACTGTAATGCACGGGCACTTAAAGTGTTAAATACGATAAGTAATTAGCCTCTAACACAAATTTCCTATTAATTCAAAGGTAACCATAGTTACTTAGATTCAATGAGTTATTCGGTCACCATAACGGCACTTTCACACGGGCAACGTCCCGTTTTTTGCGGGTTCGGTTTTTTGCAGGATCCCGTTTAGTAGCATACGTGCTACTGTGGTAACATTCACACGAGCATTCGGTTTGCAGGGTGAAAGTGCCGTAAGAACAAAATTATCGTTTACGAGCTGTTGCCCGCGACTGCGTCTTCAAAGAATTCGTTTATCGCTATCCCGCGGGAACTATGCTATAATTTTTCGAGATATTAAGTAAGTATCATATATCGCATTCCTAGACCAAAAGTCAAAACTTAAAATAATCCACCGTTCAATTTAGACCCTCCTGAAAGTAGATGAAGTCTAAATTAGAATGGGGATTATTTTAGTCGTCATTATAGTTATAGTTAGCCGAATCTTTATCTAGGTGTGCGATATGTTAATCCTGGTTATAAACAATCAGGGGCTAAATTCAGGAACGGCCCGACATGGTTGGCGAGCGGTAATTCGATCGTTTGCAAGAGGTTTGGGCTGAGATTGGGATGAGCCGCCCAAACCTCTCGCAAACCAGTGATTTTTGTCGTTCCTGAATTCAGTTCATCCCTATCCTCTCGCAAACGATCGAATTACCGCTCGCAAACCGTGTTGGGCCGTTCCTGAATTTAGCCCCTGTGTGCCAAGTTCATCAGAATCCGTCAAACCGTTTTAGCGTGAAAGAGTAACGAACATTATCCATACAAACTTTCGCGTTTATAATATTAGTAGATAAGATGATGTCCGCTACAACAACATTTTTTCTTTCTTCATCGTTACGTCTTATCCCCTTTCCTCGTTATTCTTAAGCATGAGAAATCATTAAGTAAGTAAAGTTTTCCGGTGTGCTAGAAAGCTACTATATGTGGTAGGTACCAGTTGATCGATCGCCACAATTCTTCTATTTATTGAGTGTTGGGATCGTTCTCGGAAGCTGTAAAGGTCTCTGGTATAAATGACAAAATAATGCTCCGTGGCGCTTACAAATCGCTGCTCCGTGCTTTGCCACCGGTATACCGGACTCGTGGCAAAGAATAAAAAGCTTTTACGAGATGCGGTAATGTAGGTATTAAATTTTATCAACAGATCTGCATGTTTGTTTTGCGTTCGTTTATTTTTCACGATAATTTCTATTAAACTTCTGATTGCATTATGTACTATTGCAAGAAAGTATCATAAAAATAATCTAACAAGAATTGACTGTCTTTTTTTTCTTATTAGATTTTATTAAACCCGACAATCAATTAGGAAAAAAAATTTTAATTTTTAATTTTTCAGCTAAGTAAATATTAACCATTGAATAAACTTTAGAATATTTTGAATACTTTATCGTATGTTTCTTAGCAAACACTATTATCATCATTTTCACGAATAAACAAGTTGTAGTTAAGGTAAAGATTTTGTTCCTTCCTTCAAATTATTAATAAGTATTTTGTATATTGCTGATGCCAAAGCTCAAGTTCTCAACCTAATTCAATATCACTACGAATGTATGCTACGTTTTTTTCTATAGCGTCACCTCTTAAGTATCAAAAAAAAAGACCAAATATCTAGTTTTCGCTTAGCTTCAACAACAGCAAAAAACCTGAAACAAAAATTAGGTGAGGTTAAGGGCTCTTTTACATGTCTGTTTTTGAGTCTACCAGCGCTAAACCAATAGACGTGTCCAACAAAGGATTACCTTGATTGTCTAACCTACTGAGGTTTGTCCTTTCTACTTCGATATCAGTTGATCTTTACTAGACCCCCGCGATCCGCCGGCTGGCTCGTCCGAGCTGCTCAATACACTCATCAATATCTCCCATTCATACATACCTTTATATTCCACTAGCTTGATAAATAGCAGCTATATAGTATTACCATTATCGAAACTATCATTATGACCTATAAGATTGTGTCCTATTCGAACGCGTAGGTATGTTTCTTAAATATTTTAGATTTGTTTTAGATTGTAGGTAGCCTTTTGTGGCAAAGTGAACATGTCTACTCATATGAATATTATCGGTTGCCAAATTAATAAGATTTGTTTATCAGACTAGAACCAGGAAAGCTTAGTTACCGGTTATGTGAATTATTGCTATTGTAACTCTACTAATACCTAATAGTTCATTAGAGTATATAATCTTTGTAGGTTATCTTAATCTATTATACCAAAATTTCATACAGGTAAATAAAAAACAAAAGTTTTCGCTTTGCATATTGTTTATAAGTACGTGACATCCAATGCCTCCATCAATTTTATATCAAGGGTTCTCTATCGTATGCCATAATTTTAATTTGTCATAAAGTAATTTATTTTTGAAACAGTTTTTGCTTCAGAATTATTTTAAAACTAACTTAAACTAACCTACTGTATTTCTATAAGATGACATTTAAAAATCCTGAAAACTGCACACTTCTATACATTTTATGGCAAACGTTGTTATGGCAAGTGAAATTATAGCAAACAAAAGGATCCGTATATCAAGGATATATGTAATCATCTGTATCTATCAACAAAGAACCAAAATTTTGTGATTTAACTGTACTATATCTGTTAATTCGTTTATAGACTGCCTAATCGACTATTTTTTGTATTTCGTTGACTGTAGTGACATCTAGTATCGAGTAGAAGAACTAATATGACCTTTCATAATAGGGTACTTTCCTATCTAGTCAGTCTTTTAGATTATCAAAAAATATTGGACACGTATTTTTTATTTTGTCAATTAAACAAAAAATTACGAAGATATGGCGCGTTGAAGTTTCGCGTGACGTCACTTGTTCCTACACTTTGTATGAGCGTTTTAGGAACAAGTGACGTCACGCCTCGTCACGCGGAACTTCAACGCGCCATATCTTCGTCATTTTTTGTTTAATTGTCAAAAGAAAAATTACGTGTCTAATATTTTTTGATAATGTAAAATACGGACTAATAAGAATTATTATTTTTTTACCTAGGAAACATCCCTATTGCAACCAATACAACAAGGGTTTTTGTGACCGTCTAGTTGGTGCTAGTATGTACTTATCATGAGATCCGTTTGAGATTTGTGTTACGTTTTGGATTGATATATAACTAAACAAGCCCATCTGACACATCTCAAGCAAGACTATTAAATCAAACGGACTTCACGATGCTAACGCGATCTAGCCACATTCCACCTGTCAGAAAACCCTCATTCCAACTTGCGTCATTGGTTTCTATTAGTCTACAACAACCACGACAGAGATTCTATTGATTTTCCCCGCAGTACCTAAGTACCTACTTATATTTCCTGAATTAAAAAAGAAACAAATAGCTATTATAATTCCGCTGTTACCCCTTCAGAACGTCGTAACGTTAAAAAAGACGCTCGACGAAACAATCCCCAGCACAGCAATAAGATTTTAGAGACTATTTAGGGCGGTTATCTTTAGTGTTACTGTAAAGTGTAAAGCTACCGCCGGCGGCAATGACGACAAAAGATCCAACGACCCCTGTCTATGACGTCTCATACGGAATGTGTAATGTTCACTTGACAGAACATTCCATGGATACTATCTTGGGAGTTTTAGTAAAGCGGAAAAATGTTACAGCAGTAGCAAACTTTTTTCATGTCAATATCTTTATAGGCAAAAAACTTCGAATTATTCATATTTAATGTAAATTTAAATGGGTATTTGCTGAGCTTAAACGTCACCCTATTTTATAAAAAGGTTCGTCATCTTAAAATCAACTGTTGGTGTTGCTTGAAGACAAGTTGTTGACGTCAAGATTTCCCGTAAGCTGTTTGCATTTAGTTTTAATCATTATAAAAGAATAGATTTCATCAGTTCTTTTATCAGTGTAGCTACCTCTAGCGCCATCTAGTCGTCAATTAGAGAAACGGCTACGTTCTATCGTAGTTTGAAAATTCGGATGCGTAAATAAATATAAAATAAATAAATAAATATTAGGGGACAATCTTACACAAATCGACCTTGTCCCAAACTAAGCAAAGCTTGTACTATGGGTACTAGACGACGATAAACATACTTATATAGATAAATAAGTACTTAAATACATAGAAAACATCCAATAACTCAGGAACAAATATTCGTGCTCATCACACAAATAAATGCCCTTACCGGGATTCGAACCCAGGACCTCTTGCTTCGTAGGCAGGGTCGCTACCAACTAGGCTAAGGCGGTCGTTAATAAATATGTATGGGATGCATAAATAGAACTTCCAACTCTCATCTTTCGGACTACTTTGGTCCTCAGGCATAACAAATATGACTGGAGATAGATCTCTCTATTGCAACCTCTCCCCACAAGTGTGTTGACATATTTTTGTATTTATTTTTATTTAAAAAAAGATAGGCACCTACATTAGGGATGTTGACACCATTAAAAAAGAATTTGAAGACACGACTCCAGTAAAAAAACGCTTTATTTCAGCCCTGAAAGCCAGATTAATTTTCGATTAAATGCAAAATTAGATTTTTTGTTGCTTAAAAACAAATAAATAGTTAGTTGACTGAGTATGCGAACAATGACGTCATATGTCGCTATTGTCATTCAAACTTTATGGGAGATAGTGTTTTGACAGCTCATAAAAAGAACGTCAGTTGATTGGTGGTGTCAACATCCCTTTTATTGTAGGCTAACAGTTAGGTTATCAATTTTATCAAGCAGTCTGGTGTGGTACCTAACAAGTGCTAACAAAGTTTCTAAGTTAAAGAATTTGAAAACTGACGAACCTATTCGTTCCTCGACTGTACTACCTAAAAAGTACACTTTCATATACAATTTCTTCAAGAAAAAAAATCAAGAATTAAATCATTGTACTTCCGAAACAGTAAATCTAAATAGCCGCCTATTATGTTACCAAAATGCTAGGATTACTAAAGCTGAGTTTCACAGCGGTGGTCGGCCCACCGTGTCAACACGTGCCTTAGTTTAACCACTTCACGACACAACAGTGTGTCCGGGACTTGAAGGTCCACTACACTGGAGTAGGTTATACTCGTTGTAGATTTAAGCACATTAAATGAAAATTTAATAAGCAAGGCGACAAAAAAATTTCAACAAACGGAGAACCCAAATAAGTGAATATAGGAAAATTGGAATTATGATGATGTTTATGAATATATATATGTATCTATATTTCAGGATTGACATCCCATATATAGTGTGTTAGTTACATTCCTAATAACTATATTAGTAATAGCACAAAATAAAATAAAATATGAATTAAAAAACAAAATATTTTTTTCTTCTATCTTATACCTACATAAAAATATCGTGTCACGGTGTTTGAAAGAACTCCACCGAAACGGCTTCACCGATTTTTATGAAACTTTTTTTCTCTGTATTCGGTACGTCTGAGATTAGGTCGTAGGCTATTTTTTATACTCCTATTCTTCGCGGACGGAGTCGTGGGCAACAGCTAGTATAATATATAATTAATTTACTTTTTGAAAGCTGGTAACTCGTTGCCATGTATTTTTAGTAGGCGCAAAATTGTCACGCCTTTGAATTGAATTACTACAATTATATTTCCAAACGCACCAACGAATCAGGTCAGATTTTCATGTAACACATTTTTGGGACTTCTCACGGTAATTTCGCGAAAGACCGGGATTTGAATTAGAATTCCAGATCTGATGGTTAACGCGGGTGCAGCCGGGTGTAGAAGCTAGTTTGTTTATAACAGCGGTGCCCCTGGTGGTCTGCCACCAGGCGTCGCACGCGTGCGTCTCTTTGCCTCCACTTCAGGGTACTTCCGTACAGTGAGCAGCTGCGTTTAGCACGCGCATGCCAAAGTGCATTGTTCCACATTGTGGTGGTCCCAAATTGACATCTTGATCGCCTCTTAATGATTTTCCTGTGCGAGAGTGAGACTTTAGTTGATGTTGGGGTGATTGCTGATAGTGTTTTGTTTTTTGAATGAGATTTTTTATGCATAAAAAGTTGCTTACTTCCTTCCTAATTTATTACAAGCCTTTATTTAACTTGCCAAGTTAGTAGGTATGTTTAGGTCAAATCTTTTGAAGTTTGACTCACTTCCAGTAATCTGATTGACCTAGAATTTGGTACTCGTATAGAACTCCGATTATAATAACTACAAGTACAGTTAGCAAAAAGTTTTGTATTAAAATTAAAATTTTGATATTATTCTTGAAATGGGTTTATTAGTAGGTATGAAATGTGGTAAAGTAAGTACCTATGTAGGTGTATAATGTAACTGACATTTAACTCTGATAAAGACAAAACAGTAAAACAAAGAGAGAGAGTAGTATAGTATGTATGTATGGGTAGGTACTTGTTTTTCTGTGTTGTTTTCTTTGTGATGTACAATAAAGAGTCATTGTACTTATTGTATTTGAGAACAAAAATAGAGAATCAGCTCAACATTTCAAAACAATTTACATGTGTTAGAACATTGTATGTAATTAACTAATTATCTTGATGTAACGGCACTTTCACACGGGCAACGTCCCGTTTTTTGCGGGTCCTGCAAAAAACCGAACCCGCAAAAAACGGGACGTTGCCCGTGTGAAAGTGCCGTAACAGCGCCGTTGCAATCTGGAACTTTTGGCCGTAAATTAGTGAGCACTTCAAATAGCACAATAAATAGCCGAGCATTGCAAGCGCCGTGCCAAGACAATAGTAGGCGAAGGCGATGATACAAAGGGTACTGGGTGATGTAGAAAGAGAGCTGGGCGAGTCGTTGCTGCACCATAAACGGAGCTCGATCGACCACTTCAAGCTCCTCGCAAACGTAATGTAACTTCAAAATTTTTCTTGTCTAGGTAAATTAAACTAACCTCACGATGGCATACGTTATCTCTTTCCATGGCCATCTTAGACCATGAGAAAGAAAGAAATGGTGAAATCGACTGTCATTCCTAGCGCGGTAGACAATAAGGCTTCTGGGCTTGACATAGTATTTTAACAAGCTTTTGTTTAACTTCCGATCAAATCTTGCAACACTACCACGCCTAGTGATAGGATAGACTCGAAATTAATACAAGATAATTATGTAGTTTGGATGACAATGAAAATATACCTAGTTGTACTATTATTTATTCTGTGGTATAGACACCGAATAGAATAGTGTCTCACGGCTGGGCAAAGGCCTTCTCTCTTGACCTCCACAACTCCCGGTGTCAGGCCAGTCCTTTGCGTATACGTCCAAATCGTCCCGTCATGTCCTTCTTGGTCTGCCTCGTCGTTTCTGCCCGTTCTCCGGCACCCACCAAATAACTGTGAGTGAGTCTATCTTGTTTTAAGGTGCCTACCTTAAAGTCTTTGAAACATGAATAGAATAACAAAACAACATTGAACACAAACGTATAGACGACCAAGAAATTCCTTTACCATCCTAAGGTTTAATGTCAGTTGTACGGCTTAAAACATCAAAGCATTTTCAGTCACACGTGAATGTGACAATCCGCTTTATTGTTTTTATTCTGATGTAGGAACAGTCTTTAAAAATGGTTTAACACTTGTAGTATAAATCTTCCCAGGTGAATTTTTCGCTTTTTTTAAATTTGAACCTTAATACTATGACGATACCGTTTGTTTTGAAAGATAAGGGCTCGAAGCGAAAAATTCACCTGGGAAGATTTATACTATACTTGGTCAACTATTCCTACTTAAAATGTAGTAATTTGTGTACCTACACGGTAGAACATTTTAAAGACCTCTACAATACCTAGTAGATATTCCTGTTTATCTTCTTATGGATTTGATGGTGATTCCAATAAAATAATACTTACATTAACCAAGCAAAAGATACTGAAAGTATCCCCAAAGCCAGCCTAAAACCAAGCTTCTTTGTAAAGCAAAATAAGTAAAAACGAAGTCCTCGTAAACAGGAGGGGGTCGTTTGAAGTCCGCAGCCCTCTGTGGGTTACAGGGCGTACAGGGGGTACCAGATCCTATCTCGTGTCCAACTGCCTCAGACAGATAGCGTGTGTGAGGGATGAATTTTAATACAAAATTAGTTGAGGTTTACGGTGACTGGACACGGTAAATTGAAAGGTTAAAGTTTTGCGCACGTCCCCCGGTTATGGTTTAATATGGACTAATTACTGTACGGGCGGGATTTTGGATGGAATTTGTAATGTTAGGTGACTTTGTGATGAATCAGCTTATAATAACGGCCTAATTCGATATAAAATATAAATGGCATAAAAAATAATGTACGTTTAATAATTATATTTTTATCGTAATGCTTATAAAACCTAATGGCCAATTAGCGAACTACTCGTAGTAACATTAACTTAGTGATTTTCGTTTCAACTTGTAATCCTGTTATTATGTTGCAATTCTACTAATAGTTATTATAAATGTTAAAAGTTTATGAGCGTGTACTCTTTTACGCTAAAACGGTTGGATGAATCGCTATAGGACCTAGTATTTTTATGCCAAAATCTCAACCGCAAAATCTAAAGAAATGATAATTTGCTTTGATGTTCTTCATAAAACGCTATTAAAAAAAACAACGTGTTCTTTGGGAATTCCCCAGGAATTTGAAAAATTACTGAATTTCAATTAAACTGTCATAAGTACCTGTTGGATGAGTGTATAATGCCTTTATATGACGTGTCGCTACTAAACCAAACACATTAAGGCACATATTTTAATAAAAGTAGGTAAACAACCTAAACCAACTGCCCGTCTAACGTTAGAAAATCAACTGCTCCGAGCAGGCCACCAAACAAAGCGTCCCTGTCGTCAACAAAAATTAAGCGGGAATTATCAAGTTTACCCTGAAAAATGTGCAGGGACGCTGGGTCGATACTGTAGCCCCCCGCTCCCCGCAGGTGCGACGAGATAATCCAAGATGGCCGCCGAGATAGGACGTGACGTCACAGCCTCCCCGCGCGCCCCCGGCGCATCCTCGAGCCTCTCGCCACCCTCCTTAGATCCTTTCAGAAATCCGCTGGGTACCGACAGCAGGCGCAAATCTTACGGTCGCGAAATAATATAATTAGCCAAAAGAATTGATGAAATAAAATTTAGATAAGCAAAAATAATAAAGCGAGTGGGTTAAAATTTGACATTCATTAAGTTCCTATTAGTTTTACGTACTGTTTTTAAAGTAGGGTCACACTGAAAATGGTGCTGTGGCTTGCCGCAACATCATGCTGAGTGGTCCCTTATTTGAGGTTTTTGGAACTTAAATGCACTTTTTTTAAACTGTTAAATTCTTTTATTTCAATTCTTACTTATTTGTTAGAATTTAGCGAATACATTTTTTTTACATACTGAAACTAAGAAACCGCCAGGTTCAGTGTTTGATAATTCATTTGATACATATCAAAAGATCCCATTTAAGGCTTTCGAAAATTTTATTTTCTTCTCTAGCTGATACTTATCAAATCTCCATTTTTATTGAAAAAATGAAACCACACAAAAAGAGAGCATAACACTTACTTTTTACCATTTAGACAACTTTCAAGCTAATAAACGGTAATTAGGGGATAGTAAAATAATACGAGACAATACTGCTATTTTTTCGGAGATGGCGACACTACTTGGACACGGAATTGAGTGACCAAATTAGCTCTGGATAGGGAGATGTGGAGGTCAAGAGAAGAGGCCTTTTCCCAGCATACGGGACACAAATATAGACAAAATAATAATACCCAATAATTTTGCTATTAGTCTATTTATTATTTAAGGCATCACTGGTCGCGGCATATGGTTGGCGTCGACGTGGAATCCTCCGAGGCCGCCACTGTACTTGTTCACGTATGTCTGACCGTCATCCCCTAAGTACTGGTATTGTCCTTCGATGGCCAGCACCCAGTCACCGTCGTCAGTCGGGACCAAACGACCACGCTCTGAGACTACAGTATCTGGAATAATAATAATAAATATCATGGGACAATTGACACCAATCGACCTAGTCCCAAACTAAGCAAAGCTTGTACTATGGATCCTAGACAACGGATAAAAACAATTATATAGATAAATACATATTAAACGTCAAAAACTCGAGCACAAACATTTGTATTTTTCATACAAATATGTACCCCAACCGGGGATCGAAGGGACCTCAAGCTTCATAGTCAGGTTCTCTAACCACTTGGCTATTCGGTCATCACATATAGGATGGAATAAAATGTGAGTATGTGAGGTTATTATTCATTCAGAAAAACGTGAATACTTATACTAGAATCGAGTTCAGTGACAGAATTATAGTAGTTATATTGATATGTATATTACATTTCAAGACCCATCGGTGGTTGACTATGTCACAGACTCTTGACAATGATACCTATATTTGACAACATCACATCATAAATACCAACATCGCTTTTAGGTATTATCAGGCCATTTAATATAGATTATATACATATATATATATATATATATATATATATATATATATATACATATATTTAATATATACCCTGCCCATTAGAGGCGATCTGGGAGATATTTGTAATACAGGTTTTTAGGTTAAGATTAAGTTATTTTAAGTTTTTGTTTTATTTTTATTTTTGTCTTTCAAAGTATGTTTCTGTTAATTTGTATATTTTGTGGAAATATAAGTTAACTAACATAGAATACAAATATTAAAAAACAATAATTAAAATTTAACTATAAAATTAATCAGACCATTTAATTCCTGTCTCACAATACCTATATCGTTCTCACATTAAGTTTCATAATGAATACCCCTATCAAACAATGCGATAACACTATGACTTTTTCTCCGAAAAGGTACACGATTCAGTTAGTTCGATAGTACCTACGCCTAAATTGTTTCCCACAGCAGAAATAAAATTGAATCACCTGCTTATCAAACTCGCTTGTGTCATCGTCTACGTAGTTATAGTAATAGGGGACATCTGTAATTAATTGGCTCGAGATTGTGTGCCTAGAGTGGCATGTATCACTGCTACGCACTAACCCTATTCCCTTAATTGTAATACCATTATCATCTACATTACACACCAACCTCATGTCAGCACACTTCACACGCCACCAAACAAACATTATTTCTTTCCCATGAGCAGATCAGATCCATAGGTCAACCTAATCATAAAACCGCTGACAATCTCACACTTTCAAAACAGGCCTGATACTACGCAATTAGACTTTTGAACATCGTATGGTGCCGTTTCGTTTACGCTAACAGTATTAAACAAAGTAGTGAAAGGGATGGCACGATATGAACTTCGATTTCCCGATTTTGTAGTAGCACTCCGGGAATGGGTACCTATCGTAACCTACCCCATATCACAAGAAACACTCGCCTTCAGCAGTGATGTAACGCAGCGCATACTGGCCGTACTCATCGTGGACCTCCTCGTGACGAACTGCTGGGAGCACCCGAGCGGTCTCCGGGTCCAGAGGGGCGCTCCTCGCTAACACCACTAAACAACCAAGTACCACCAACTGAAAAGTTATGCAATAAAAAGGGTCATTATAAATATTACGAGTTGAGAGCCTGGTTGTAAATATTAAACGTTTAATGAAGTCTTCGAGCATTGCGTTGATTTTCAAACACGACAAGCACTGTTGCTGTAGAATTATATACTAAAGTGAGAATTTAAATATAAAATGACACTAACCAACTTCATTATAACGACGAGTGGACTACGCATTGGCAGATGTACATCTAGCATACAAATGGCAATACTCTTAAACTGCACGTCGTTATATACAGATTGCTTGCTTGCTTATTAGCATAGTACAGTCAAGGTCATAAATCTATGTACGTTACTAAAGACGCCAAAAATATCTGTAAGTACACCTTTATAACATTAACCATAAGGTTGGTATTTAAAATATTTGATGCCTTGGCTGTGTATATATTTATGCCCTTGACTGTACAGTAGCGTTAATTGCGGACATAAAGCACCAACTTTTTGAAAACATTTAAAACAGGTCTTAGGAATTTTCAATAATAGAAAAAGCTAATTAAACTCAAATTAAAACCAGAAAGAGAATAATATACGAGGGGCGTTCAATATAAAGTGAGAATGAGATGCAAACTCTTTTAATATTACGAAATTAAATATTGGCCGGTAAAGCTAATCTATCTAGCTGATTGCTATGAAAAAAAAAACTAACTGTCTTTTGTTTAAAAAAATATACGGTAATTTCTTTGCAATGCTATTGAGTACGTTAGCGAAAATGGAGAAAATTGAACTGCGCGCCGTTATCAAATACTTGTATTTGAAAATTTTTTCTACGGACCAAGTCAATTTGGATTTGCGGGACACTTTAGGGTCTAATGCTCCTCCGTATTCGACAGTCGCACGTTGGTGCGCCGAATTTAGACGTGGAAGAACATCGACAATGGACGACCCCCGCTCCGGACGCCCTACTACAGCAGTAACTGAAGAAATTGTGAAAAAAGTCGAAAACTCAGTTTTGGCGGATCGTCGTGTCACAGTTCGTTTTATTGCTGAAAATGTAAAGATTTCAACGGGGAGCGTGCATAATATTTTACATGAACGCTTGGGTATGAAAAAGGTATCTGCGCGTTGGGTACCAAGAATGCTTATTGACACGCAAAAACAAACTAGACTAGAAATTTGTCAAGAAGCTTTGAACCTGATGCAGCAAGACCGGGAACTTTTTTTGGCGCGATTTATAACAATGGACGAAACATGGCTCCATCATTACGACCCTGAAACGAAACTGCAGTCTATGACATGGAAAAGGCCATCATCTCCAACTCCGAAGAAATTCAAGGTGAGCCCATCTGCCGGTAAGGTCATGGGCTCTGTTTTTTGGGATGGCAAAGGGGTATTAATGATTGAGTATCTCGAGCATGGAGCCACTATTACGGGCACATTATACGCCAAACAAATAGCAACATTGCGCAATGAGATCCGCGAAAAACGGCGAGGTAAACTCTCGAAAGTTGTGCTGTTCCACCAGGACAATGCCCCGGCACACAAGTCCGCCGTTGCAATGGCTGCAATTCGTGATGCTGGGTTCGATATCCTTAAGCATCCTCCGTATTCACCAGATCTCGCTCCCAATGATTTCTAACTATTTCCGAGATTGAAACAATACCTGAGAGGCCAGAAATTTGAAGACGACGACGCGGTAGTCGCTGCAGTACAAGATTTTTTAAGTACTCAAAATGAGACCTTTTTTAAAAATGGAATTTTAAGTTTAGAAAAAAGATATACTAAGTGTATTATGCTAAAAGGTGACTATGTCGAAAAATAAAATGACATTTAGTAAAAGTTGTTTATAACATACTCATTCTCACTTTTTATTGAACGCCCCTAGTATACCTAATGCCGAAAGCGTAATTTAATTATCTAGTAATTAAAATTCAATAAAAATGTTGCCATTTTACGCTAATGAATATAGGCAACTTGTCATCGACGTAAACGTCAAAATAATAAATCGAAATTAAAAGTTTTCCTAATTATCGAGCGCGTATGTACTTATGTTTATTTAATTGCTAACTTCGCTGCCTAAACGGCTTGATTCATTAATTATGTAGCAACAGGTAAAATCTAATAAACATTACAAGTCACAAAAATACCCAATAATAAGCAGTAATTTAATTGAAATGAAATTCTATGGCAGGTTACATTTTGTTCTGTGTTTTTTGAGCAGTGTATTGGCAAGTTCGCTGCTATTTCATACTAAATACAAACTGAAACATAGATGCACAGAAAAAAACCCAGAAAAAAGAACAATGCTGGGAATATATGGATTTCACGGGATGACCGTAAAAGTAAAAAAAAATTGAAGTTGAAAAAATAAAAAATACAAAAAGATATACTTCAAACCAAACTTGTTATAAGTTCGCTGCTGTCGCTACGATCGGCAGGGAGGATAGGCGCTATGTGCTCTGAGCTATGTAAGGGGTTATCTCCACGGCCGCTCTATCTAAATCTGTATTATCGCTACACGAAGCCGAATAATTATTATTAGCTAACACCTTCTATATACCGCAGAGTCCATGGTCCCAACTCATAGTGTGAACTGTGAACTATTGGGAATGTATTGAATAGCTTTAAGGGATTTTGCGCGTCTTCAGAATCCATTTGGATTAATTATGAGAAAACCGTGAAGTTTGTAACTTCAATTTCCTATTTAATTGAGTTTTAGCTGAATTGTTTTGTTTTCTCCTTGTGAGTGAATATTAAGAGTTTAAATTACTAGTACTTTTACGTAAAAAAATATTTGGAACGCATTATGTTTTGAGCTCATTAAATTACACAGCCTAGATTCCTAAAATAAAACAGTCTATCAGATTATCAAACAATAATAGACATGTGTTTTGTTTTCAATTAAGCAAAAATGTTGACAATTAAAGTTCTGTATGACGTCACGCGTTGGTACAACTTTACTTAGACATGACGTCACGGGCCCACGCTCCCGAACTTTGAAGCGCTTTATCTTTGCAATTTTTTGTTTGATTGACAAAAGAAGGAAAATGCATGTCCTGATTTTTTTTAATAATTTAACTGACAGACTAACAAGTAATAATATTATAGTTTTTTTTTTTACCCATGACACTACCCAATTATCTCTAGAACCATTTAAAAACCAAATCGTAACTCATAATCATGTTATGAAAAATTTCATTTTATTTGTCGTCAATATATAAATTATATTCATATTTTCTCTAATACCTATATAAAAATTTCGTGTCACGGCATTTGTTATCGAACTCCTCCGAGACGACTTGACCGATTTTTATGAAATTTTTGTCAAAGTACTAGTACTGAGAATAGGCCGTAGGCTATTTTTTAAACCGCTATTCTTCGCAGACGTAATCGCGGGCAACAGCTAGTATGTATTATTTTTATTTGATAGAATCTTAAAGATTATGGGGCAAAACATTGCTATCAGCAGCAACAGAGCACTGAACTGAGATTGTATTCTGCAACTTTCAAAATCCAATAGGACCATCACTGACACTACTGACTGGACTCTAACGTACCTACCCATACCACCCAAGGGTTCACTTCGTCTGTATTCCCATTTTGTCAACTTCCTGGCTCGTCAACAATCCCATTTCGTCCACATTCAATTCCCAAATCGTCCACTTCCTATCTCGCTTACATTCCCAACTCATCCACATTCCCATGTCGTCCACATTCCCAACTCATACACATTCCCAAGTTATCCATATTCCCACGGAGGTAAAAAACATTAAAAAAACTTACAACCGAATTGAGAACCACCCCCTTTTATCAAGTCTGTTGAAAAAATACATTGTACATTTCTACAGCGATCGAGTATGAATGTGGCCAATTTGGGAATGTGATCGAGATGGGAATAAGGACGATGTGAGAATGTGGACAAGTTGGGAATGTAGACGAGATGGGATTGTAAACGAGGTGGGAATGTAGACAAAATAGGAACGTTGACATAATGGGAATATGGACGAAGTGAACCTAAACGACCCAAGAGAATCCTTGAACCGCCATAGCGTGAGAGGCCCTCAGCTGCCGCGAAAACTGAGGACCTACGTTCAGCTCTGAACAGCGGAATCACTTAATCCCTACTCGGACGCAAAAATCACAAGCTTAATCCTGCAACAAAGAGCTCGTTGAAACACTTTGGCAGCCTCAATGGGTGCTGCCTTATCTGCAATCTGAGGCTGGTAAAGGATGCTTGCGTCCGTATTATAATTTCGAGTAATCGTCATCGGCAATAGAGCTGAGGCGTATAACGGGCACATACTAGAACAGATACTGGAATTAGTGGCTTGTTTGTCTGTTTACCAGATAAATTTTCAAAGTCGAAGTATATTTATTTTAGACAACCAGATGGCCTAGTGGTTAGAGAACCTGACTATGAAGCTTGAGGTCCCGGGTTCGATTCCCGTGTCGGGGCAGATATTTGTATGAATAATACGAATGTTTGTTCTCGGGTCTTGGGTGTTTAATATGTATTTAAGTATATATCTATCTATATAAGTATGTTTATCCGTTGCCTAGTACCCATAACACAAGCTTTCCTAGCTTACTTTGGGACTAGGTCAATTGGTGTGAATTATCCCGTGAAATATCACGGGATAATTCACACCAATTGACCTAGTCCCAAAGTAAGCTAGGAAAGCTTTATTTATTTATTTATTTATTTAGTTTTTCCGGAACGCTATAATCTGGACATCTTTAAGGTCAAAGTGAACAGACACCTTCTAGGCAATCTTCGCCTTCCATCAAGCGAGATTGGGGCCAAACGTAGGCATATTTATTATAAAAAAAATATTCAATTTAAATAATTTGTAGCCGTGATAGTCTAGTGATTTGACATAATGGCCTCTCAAGCAGAAGATCTTGGGTTCAAGCCCGGGCTCGCTCCTCTTGAGTGAAATTACATTTGAAATTTACCTTGAGCTTTACGGTGAAGAAAAATATAGTGAAGAAACCTGCACGCACCTATGAGAAATTCAATGGTGTGTCTAAAATTCGTAATCTGGACTGGGCCTACAGCCCAAGCCACTATAGCTGAGAGGAGACCTGTGCCCTGCGGTAGGACTTATGTAAGCTGGTATGATGATGATGATTATTATTACATGTAACGACTAAATAAATTAACTAAACTAAACATGTCCACTCAAAGGTTGACTGGTAGAGATCCCATGAAATCCTTTGTACATATATCTCAACGGTTGTGAATAGGTAGTTCTTTTTTTGTCTTATTTTTTGTACAGTAAAGAGTTTACATACATACATGTTTTACGGAACCCTTAATGTGCGGGTCGGACTCGCACTTGACCGGTTTTTTGTTCCGCAAAACATGCCAAAGGTGTACTTCTAACGTCATAAATTCACTCACCGTCCGTTGTCAATAAACCAAACTATCTGAGTAGGTAAAGGCATCAGCACACGAGTCGTCTCGCGGCGGAAATGGCGCCTAACCGGATATTGTATCGCGCCTTCATCTCCGGCGCGCTTCCGGTTCCGGCGCCCACCTCCCCGGCCCGTGCGTCGCCTAATTACTTTCCCATGTGTACTCACATGGTGGATTTCAGGGCTTCAAAATGTTCTAGGCGCAACCAGAATGGGTATTGTAATGGGGTGTAGCTGAAAAATAACTGTCTAACTTTAACTATTTAAATGAAAACTTGCATTTCAAGACTTGGTTTTATTGTCATTTAATTATAATTAAAAATAAAATAAATAAATAAATAAATATCATGGGACAATTCACACCAATTGACCTAGTCCCAAAGTAAGCTTAGCAAAGCTTGTGTTATGGGTACTAAGCAACGGATAAACATACTTATATAGATAAATAAATACTTAAATACATAGAAAACATCCATAACTCAGGAACAAATATTCGTGCTCATCACACAAATAAATGCCCTTACCGGGATTTGAACCCAGGACCTCGTGCTTCGTAGGCAGGGTCACTACCAACTAGGCTAAAGCGGTCGTTAAATGACAAAATGGCTGTGCTGCTGAAATGTTGTTTTATAAAACAACATTTCAGCAGCACAGCCTGTCCAAGAATGGCTGCCCAGACCGTCCGCTGTCCGCTGTTCGTTTCTTGGTTCAAATTCTAGAAGCCTCAAATTTAAATTTATGAAACAGCAACACGGGGCCTGTTGCATAACAAAGTACAACTTATATTACAAGCGGAACTCCCTTTCTAGTTAATATAACTGAAGCGAGAGTTCCGCTTGTAATATTAGTTGTACTTTGTTATGCAACAGGCCCCAGGTCTCGGTGGCCAGTGTCTACAAAAAAAAAATACAAAAATATTTATTCGTTTCCACACTAATTAACAACAACAATTACGTCCAGCCCCTCCCGGTAAGTATAACAATACTTGAGTTGGGAGGGACCGCTCCTTCCAACCAGACTATTAGCTTAAATTAAATTAAATTAGTGGATACACAACATAATTTCTTAAAAACTATACTTTAAATTACGGAACCTTGGTCCTCACCCATACTGAACACAAATTAACAGCACAACCGAATCAGAACAGGACTACTGTAAAAAACCTCAACACAGTTGTGCAGCTCACTGCGGTCAGCATGAGCGAGAAAAGGTAACCACACTAAGTCTACTAATTATAAATAAGTAATTAGTAAGTTGTGTGTGTGTACGTGTGTGCGTGTGTGCGTGTGTGTGTATGCGTGTGGGTATATGTGTGCGTGCCTGTGTGTGTGTGTGTGTGTGAGTGCGTGTGTGTATGTGTAAGTGTGTAACAAAAAAGTTCAGTCTTAACTCAAGCTTTCGAAAGTAAAAACTTGCAAAGATAATATGTATAAAATAAATAAATAAATAAATAAATATTAGGGGACAATCTTACAAAAATCGACCTAGTCCCAAACTAAGCAAAGCTTGTACTATGGGTACTAGACGACGATAAACATACTTATATAGATAAATAAATACTAAATACAAAAGATCAAGAAGCACCATGAATAAGAATCACGGGAGAAGTGACAACAGACAGACTACAGTATGTAGACTCGTGAAACATTACATCATCATCATGAAGCGTCCACGGAAAGAACATCTCTAGTTACCGCAACTTTTTGAGTTATAGCGGTTTAAAAGTTAGTCATCACATCACGTACAATTACTATGGTAAACATTTCTTTAAAATTGAAAAAAATATATATTCTGTTCAGCTATCCGTATTTAATTCAATGGTAATAAGTTATAGTACTTTGCGAGCTCTACATTTTGAGATTAAAATCTCAATTTTCAAAATATGACTAGACATGTTCTTTCCGTGGACCTTTCATATACTCATGTACTTACATGAAATGTATGAGGATTTTAGCATGTTGTCTCTACTGTTTTAGGATATACATAAAATGTATGAGGATTTTAAGAAACGCAAATTGTATATTAGGATGTACTATCCAGTTTGTAAACCAAACAAAAAATAAATAAAAAAAAAACCGACATTATTTGTAGGCATTATTTGTTGTGTTGTACACGTCCTATTGCCGGGAACTGGGCCCAATTGCATAACAAAGTACAACATATATTACAAGCGGAATTCCCTTTCTAGTTAATATAACTGAAGCGAGAGTTCCGCTTGTAATATTAGTTGTACTTTGTTATGCAATTGGGCCCTGGTCTTTGAAAGGGCTTGGACTTTACGAATTGGGAACTTAACACATCATTGAATAGCTTCGTTTGTGACCTCATTATTTTCGACTTCGTTGGAGGAATCTATCCATTATACTCTACTATTTGTATCTACTAGTATAGCAAATTGAACTGTTTTTCTCCAATTTGCTATACTACTTCTAACGATAGAGCAAATTGGAGGAAAAAAGTTAAATTTGCCCTAGGAGTTGGAAAGCTAGAGCCGTTTCTATTTATTTCATACAGTAGTTTAATTTTCTATTTATTTCATTAACTAGTAGAGCAAATTGGAGAAGAAATGTCGGATTTACTCTATCTTTCCAACTAGTAGGGCGAATCGAACAATTTTCCTCCAATTTGCTCTATCTATACTTCAATTTGCGCTAACGCTAGAACTCGTAGAGCAATTGGAGGAAAATGTCCAACTAGTAGGTATAAGTAGTAGAAGCATAGTAGATAGATTCTGTCAGAGGTATAGAAAAGTTATCAATTGTATTTCCAGACCCAAAGTCGCTGTTTTTTCTTTTCTCTATGCTATTAATAACCGTGCCCATTTTTTGTTTAGTTTTTCATAGATTTCACTCAATTTTACCTACTCATCTTTTTTAGGGTTCCGTAGTCAACTAGGAAAGGAACCCTTATAGTTTCGCCATGTCTGTCCGTCTGTCCGTCTGTCTGTCTGTCTGTCTGTCCGTCCGCGGCTAAGCTCGATCAGAGACTGTTAGTACTAGAAAGCTGTAATTTGGTAAGAATATATATATCAGTCACGTCGACAAAGTGGTTAAATAAAAAAACAAAGAAATTTTTTTTAGGGTACAGTCACGAGCTTTAATTTGGGACCCAATTAAGGTTGACAGTCATGTCATATTGTATAGGAATTCAAAGGATATTTTTTCGAAATGGGTCCCAAATTAAAGCACGCGATCGTACCTACCTCCCATAGACGTAAAGTGGGGGTGATTTTTTTTCTCGACTAACCCTGTAGTGTGGGATATCATTGGATAGGTATTTGAAAATAAATAGGGGTTTATTTAAAAGCGAAAAAGTTTTTTCGGGTGCGCCGGTGGGATTCGAACCCACGTCTCCTGGGTATGCGCCCCAACGGGTGTTCTACCAATTGAACCACGTCGCATCCACATCCATCGATGCGTCGCACGTCGCGTCGTGGATGCGACGTGGTTCAATTGGTAGAACACCCGTTGGGGCGCATACCCAGGAGACGTGGGTTCGAATCCCACCGGCGCACCCGAAAAAACTTTTTCGCTTTTAAATAATCTTAGATTCGGTGAGCAGCCGTACTGCTAATAAAATAAATAATATTTAAATAGGGGTTTGCTAAAACCATTTTTTGATAAAGTGAATATTTTCGGAGATATTCACTCCTAAAGTTCAAATTAATGTGTCCCCTTCTCTAATTTTTGAACCGCACGCCTAAAAAATATGAAAAGAAAACACGTAAGTTAAACTTTATAAAAACTTTCTAGGAAAATTGTTTTCAACTTAATCAGTTGTAATTTAACCGCCCTTGCAAGCATTTTTTTTCTTTAAGTACCTATAAAATCATGCTAACAGTATCTTCTTTCAAATAAAAAAAATAAAATTGAAATCGGTTAATAAAGAATTAGGTACGGTCAAGTGAAAAAATAAGTATCGATTTAATCACAGGATTTTATTTTATCCTAGTTCAGGGTGTGTATTATTTTCATTTTTAGGGTTCCGTAGTCAACTAGGAACCCTTATAGTTTCGCCATGTCTGTCCGTCTGTCTGTCTGTCCGCGGCTAAGCTCAGAGATCGTTAGTACTAGAAAGCTGTAATTTGGCATGAATATACATATCAGTCACGCCAACAAAGTGGTAAAATAAAAAAAATAAAAATAATTTTTTTTAGGGTACCTCCCATAGACGTAAAGGGGGGTGATTTTTTTTTCTCGACTAATCCTATAGCGTGGGGTATCGTTGGATAGGTCTTTTAAAACCATTGCGGGGTTGCTAACATAATTTTTCTATTCAGTGATCTGTTTGCGAAATATTCAACTTTAAAGTGAAAATTTTCATTAAAATCGAGCGTCCCCCCCCCCCTCTAAAATCTAAACTGTTAGGTGCAAAAATTTGAAAAAATTCAGAATGGTAGTAAATATATCAAATTTACTAGGAAAATTATAGCGGCTAAGATTGCTTGGAAATTATTTATAGTTTAAAAGTAAATAGTAGCCTAAGGTATAAAACATACCGAAACTTGGATGATTCCGTACACATACGAAATCCTTAGAAAAATATTACTTGATTTTTTCGTAATGACGGCTACGGAACCCTACCTTGGGCGTGTCCGACACGCTCTTGGCCGGTTTTTTACTGTGTCTGTTTATCCTTTTAGTTATTTTTGTCAAATACGATGTAAAAGTTAATAAAGATTATTATTATTTTTATTATTATTATTAATCCTCCCATCGTTATATACCTATACCTTAATTCGACGACATAAGAGCTATGGGACATATTTATGAGCAAGTTGTGTGCACCCATATTTTTACACTTGACTGTACATCTGAAAAACCATCAACATGCATACTAGTTCTAGTAGACTGCAGATAAGATTAGTTACCCAATTCGTCGATAGATGGCGCTGTAAACTCTAGCGAGCGGAGGGAGTTAGGACAAAAAAACAACCACATTAATAAAGTATGCAAAGATTTTTTCGTACCTGCTACGGAACCCTATCTTGGGCGTGTCCAACACGCTCTTGGCCGGTTTTTTATATCGGTGCATTGCATAAAGCAATTTTTTCAGAAATTAACTCAAGGTAATGTGAAAGATAGACGCCTCGCACGTTTAGCTCGCGTCAATTTTACTCCTCGTAGTATTAGTCCTGTAGACTTAGTTCTTACAACTGAACTAAGAATAACATTTAAGTTCTATCATCATCACTACTAATATCATACTAATCTGTCATCTATACTAATATTATAAAGAGGAAAGATTTGATTGTTTGTTTGTTTGTTTATTTGCATTGAATAGGCTCCGAAACTACTGGCCCGATTTCAAAAATTCTTTTGGCGTTAGAAAGCTACATTATCACTGAGTGGCATAGGCTACTTTTTTTTTAAATAAATAAATAAATATCACGGGACAATTCACACCAATTGACCCAGTCCCAAAGTAAGCTAGGAAAGCTTGTGTTATGGGTACTAGGCAACGGATAAACATACTTATATAGATAGATACATACTTAAATACATATTAAACACCCAAGACCCGAGAACAAACATACGTATTTTTCATACAAATATCTGCCCCGACACGGGAATCGAACCCGGGACCTCAAGCTTCATAGTCAGGTTCTCTAACCACTAGGCCATCTGGTCGTCTAAAACTTTATACGGGAAAATTAATTTATCGCGGGCGAAGCTGCGGACGGAAGGCTAGTTATTAATATTCTTTTACCTAGGACACCATCCAATTGTGGTTTCATTGGCTGAGATACGCGGGTGCGAACAAGCCACCGCGACATGCGGAACAACTGTCTTGCGCAGTAAACAACCCCATTCCATCCCCCCACGCTAATCCAAACCCAAAATGTCTTTCTAAACACGACGTACACATATTACACATGCTATAATGACATTAATGACCCAATTAAGCGACAGACCGCATTAATTTGGTTCCAATACTTCGTAACTTTGAAAATAGATGTTTACGAGTAGGTATATTCGTTGGAATCGTTGGATCATGCTGGTCAACATTAAAGGAAACAAAAAATACAAAGAAAAAATCGTTCGGCGTTCCTTTTCAACCTTCACTAACTCTACCGAAATTTTCAATGTTGCCGCATTGTGTTTAAAAATTCTACTTAGACAGCGCCTGTACCTAATAGTGAAATTCATTGCGAATATTCTTCTTTAGATATTATGCGTGCAATTGTTCAATTTTTAGTATTTTCACTCTTATAATGCTAAGTAGGTACATTACTATTACTAGGTACAGTAGGTACATATTGTGTTTGTGTGTGATTGTGTGCCTAAAAAGAGACAAAAGGGTATAAATTCCAGGTACAGCTACCCAGAATGGTATACTGCGGAGGTAATTCGCAGCATAGAAGCTAAAGGGAGGATTCATAAGCGATATAAGGCGAGTGGATTGCAATGTGATTACGAAAGGTTTGCGAAATGTAGGGCTAATGTGAAACGATTAATCGAAGGGGCGCACTTTTACCATCAGGATAAAATTCAAAGGGAACTTGCTAAGGATCCCAAAAGTTTCTGGAGGTACGTAGGATCAAAGGGAAGGGCTAAGACACGTAATAAAATAACAAAAGATGGTAACATTATTCCTAATTCTCAGTGTGCCAAAGAGCTAGCTACCTTTTTTCGGTCTGTATATGATTCGCAAGTGCCAAAACTAAATGTAGACGCGGCGGTGGCGGCGAGCAGGGCGGGGAGTGCGCGGGTGCATACTGGGCAAATAAAACTCAACCAGGTGGAGAAAGCGCTAGATCGCCTCAAGCCGAAGCGCTCGGCGGGACCTGATGGCATACCTGCGTATGTGCTCAGAGACTGTCGAGCGGTGTTGGCTGAGCCGCTACTGCACATATTTAACTTGTGCATTCAGTACTCGCTTTTTCCTAGCCAGTGGAAGGTAACGCGAGTTGTGCCGGTGCCTAAAAGCGGCCAGGGTAATGATGTTAGCGGCTGTAGACCGGTGGCTATTCTGTCGACGCCGGCGAAGGTATTCGAGTCAGTGGTACAGAGTTGTGTGTTTCAGCAAATGAGTGCTCAACTATCAGAGACGCAGCATGGCTTTCGCCCAGGTCGTAGTACTTCAAGTAATTTACTTAACTTTGTCACATGCGTAGTTCCTAAGGTGGACGCGGGGATACAGGTCGATGCTGCCTACTTCGATTTCAGAAAAGCTTTCGATATGGTCGACAATGATATCTTGCTTGAGAAGTTGGCGGCGGTTGGCTGCACCCCGCGAACACTCCGTTTTTTTGCTAGTTACATGAAGGACAGGCAACAGTTTGTAGATTACGGTGGTTACAAATCCGACCCCTATTATACTCGGTCAGGAGTGAGTCAGGGGAGTAATTTGGGCCCACTGGAATTTATCATAATGATAAATGATTTGCCGGAAGTCGTAGAAGAGGCCACTTGTCTGCTGTTCGCGGACGACCTGAAGTTGCTGAAGGCGGTGACAAGCGAGTCAGATGCGGAGAGGTTTCAGAAAGAGATAGACAGGGTTGTTGCTTGGAGCCAAAGAAACAAACTCTCCTTCAATATATCTAAGTGTGCAGTAATGACATTTAGTAGGGCAAGAGCTGCTATTAATTATGATTATGCTGTAGATGGGGTACCACTTAGGAGGGTTACAACGGTGAGAGGCCTGGGGGTGGATATAGACAGTGCGCTAACGTTTCGTAATCATATTGTCAATGTCTGTAAAAAAGCCTTCCGAAGGCTAGGTTTTATACTCCGTCGAGCAGAGGGCTTTAATAGCATCAGGGCTATATGCGCTCTGTACAATGCTCTGGTGAGGAGTATATTGGAAAGCAATGCGATAATCTGGGCACCGCATGAAGCTAAGTACATCCTCATGCTAGAGAAGATCCAGAATAAGTTTACCAGATACTTATACATGAGGATGTACTCGGTTTACCCCTATTTCCCCTTAATGTACCCAACATTATTCGTTATAGGAATGGTTGGATACAATAAACTAGAAACCAGGCGGGACCTCGCGTTGGTTACCTATATTTTGGAATTAATTCGGGGCAAGCGGAACAATCCAAACGTATTGCATAAACCAACAAGTGCAAGTGCATAAACCTGTGCGCTCCCGATAAATACGCGGGGCGCCGGCGCCGGCCGCCGCTGCTGGCCGTGCCGCGCGGCAGGACCAACTTGCTGGGCAAGGCGCCCTTCACACGCGCCCTCGCTACTCTCAACCAGATAGCCGATTCAGTTGACCTGTTTCATTGCACTCTGAGTGAATTCAAAAGTGTTGCCTTACATATAATATGTTATGAGCGTTAAATATAGTAAATAATTGTGTTGTTAAAGGCCTTCTCTATCGCCTTAGTTTTTTATTCCTGTAATGATAGTGTAAGTGATGATAATGTAAATAAAATAAAATAAAAATAAAAAAATAATAAAAAAAAATATTTGTTAAGTAAGCCAAATAAATATTTTTACGATAATGCGACATGTCTATAGAGATACAGACAGACATGACAAAACTATAAGGGTTCCGTTTTGCCATTTTAGCTCCGACCCTAAAAATGCAGTTAGGTGTACAGTGTACTCGTATTGTCCATCTAGAGCCACGATGTATAGTGTAAAGTAGGTACAGAATACTTATAATAATAATAATAAAATACGAAAAAAAAGGTAAGTAGGTACCTACACTTAAAAGTGCAAAAGCACCTTGTGCACGTAGCTGCCAGTGTTCAATGCTCGGGTGCCCTTTTAAAAAAGATTTAATCTTCCAATTTCAAAATCCCTCGAATGTGCGTGCGCTATCGCACGGAACCTCTTCCGTGTCACAGTATACCCGTGTGGTAGAACAGAATGGATAACAGTAATAGTAGTGGTAGGAAGTAGAAATTAGCTTAGCTTGACGCGCAGGCGCCCGGCGCGTGCTCTATTGTCTGTGGTGATTGCGCTTTGCGCGGGAAAACTTACACTTCCCCTAAGTGTCATGAGTGACGTATACTTAGTTGGCAATTGTTTTTATGGTCGCCGATATGCGATAACTTACTTTTTTCGTCATCTATCTGTTTGTAGTGGGGTTGCCTTAAACCTTAAAAGTAGAGCCCATGGCTCATAATATGCATAATTAGATTAGTACACCTACTTACTATATAAAAAATTACAATTGCGAGGTTTTAGTGTTATGCATGGCAATGATTAGTCAAACTATTTACAAAAAAAATTTCGTCTTTATAAATATGAATGTGCTATCTACACTTTATGACTTCAGTCTACGATTCTAGTCGTTACAAACAATCCAGCCGAAACGTCGAGACAATTTTAACAATTATACTATGTGATTAATAAGTATTTCTCAAGTTCTAGTAAGTACCTAAGTACCATCTCACTTAAGTTCTCAACCAAAAGATTTATTATAACAACCTATTAGTGTTTTTGTTATTTTATTGTACACATTCATATCCATGCCTGCATTTAATAAAACTGAATAATGTCCCTCATTGAATATGAAACCGTCCCGCCTCCAAGTGACTCTTAATTGATGTTGTTGTTTAATTAATTGTTCCTATTTATAGCCAAACCAAACACTGCACTAATAAGTGCCCGTATTGCACTCCTACTATTACAAGTAGTTAGGTATGCGTTTGAGATGAGACTCAAAGCCGCTCGGCTGCAAGATATTTCGCAATTCATCTACTTCTGTCCCTTATTCTCTACATATATACTTACCTAATGTACTCCACCTAGTATACTCTGTAATGATGTATCATCATCCCAGCCTATATACGTCCCACTACAGGGCACAGACCTCCTCTCAGAATAAAAGGGCTTGGAACTTCACACACACCATTGAATTTATTCACAGGTGTGTGCAGGTTTCCTCACGAAGTGTTTCCTTTACTGTAAAGCTCATGGTGCATTTTAATGTAATTTTCGCAAATAAATTCCAAAAAAACTCAGAGGTGCGAGTCCGGGCTCAAACCCACGACCCTCTGCTTAAGACACCAATTGTTTTTCACAAGTTTTTTCTAACAATTTGATTTGTTATGTTTTCCTTTCGTCGTTTGTAGAAATGGATAGAAACAGGCTACTCACACAACACAACACCACTAAAGTTGAAAATTGCCTGTAATTGTACCTATCTGGTCCAGTTGTCGATTATGCGATTTCAGGACGTAGGCAACTAACTAAGCTTTCTTATTCATATCTATGGTTGATGTAGACTTTGTTGCCTTTTTACGACAAAAGAAGGCGACATTGGTAAAATAAGCAAGAGCTTACTTATTATATTTAAAAATATCTTCGTTCCCAAGGAAAAAAGTGCTAAATTTCCATCCTGTGAGAATTAAGAAAATCCCATTATTAGAGAACCTGCATCACACGGAACATGTCTGTCAAATTTGGAGTTTAGCTCCAGTGGTTTAAAATATGCGTTATCTGTCAGTCTGTCAGACAGTCGGTTACGAGTTACGTTACTCTTTTATAAGTAGGTATACTTAGATGGAGATAAGTAGGTAAGTACTTATTTGCGACTATTTACCCATAAGTAAATTTGAAAATGAAACCTAGCATATAATCCGAAATAATTGTCTCTTCTCTAAATTCAACACTAAGGCGCAAGCCACACAAAAGAGACGTGGGACGGGGGCGCGTCGCAGTCGCACAGCCCCTTGAATCAGTTTTCATACTTAATGTATAGAAGCGATGCGATCCAAAGCAGACAGAAGAGACTGGGCTGAGACGCGGCTTGAGAACAAACGACGCGGACTGCGACGCGCCCCCGTCCTACGTCTCTTCTGTGTGGCATACAACTCAGAGTCCATAGTCCGTAAAAACATTAATCACCCCATAATGTAACTCGACTCTAACACAACGTTGTTACTTTAATTACAAGAACTTAACCTCAGCTTAATTGCTTCAAACATAGACAGTAGACATTACTTTTTTTAATTTTTTATTCTTAATGACCAGATGGGCGCCATGACAATGACATCAAAACTAAAATCATATTTACCTATCTCTGACTAAATAAAACGTGTAAAAATAACAAATATTTGACGATAAATTTGCATAAAAATGGTAATCTACCCAAAAAGTTTAACATTACGAAATTCTATTGAATCAAACCAGCCCAAGATAATGTGATGAAAATAACCAGACATTTATAAAGTACCTAGACAGTTAATTAAGGCGACATTTTTTCCAGTCGGTCGAGTTTCGCGTTAACCGTTCAAACACAATTACATCTGTTATTTGGAGCTAAAACTATCCCAGCTTCCCCATCCCGATAAGCTAAGGGAGACAAATACAGTAGGCTCACTACAATACCTACATATATTTAGCTCTTGCAGCTAAGTACTCGACATTGTCCAAAAACAAGGGTACATACGATTTACTGATCATCTGAATTTTGGTGACACGGGAATAAATTAAATGTGTACTAGCCTACTAGGCTATGACCGAAGAACCTAAGGTTTCTCCAAGTTCAATCGATGAAGCAGTATCTGATTTGAAATTGATTGTGAGAAGGTTCCACTCTAATACGCGATTCAGTTTCCTCGACTGTGTTTGTAATGCTTGGTTTCATGAATTTATAGTGAGTGCCACCATAAATAAATTCACATAACCGTAACTGCTTATGCTAAGAACGTCCCATAAAGTTTTCGTTATCTCTACTAACAAATTAGTTGTCCTAACAAACTTAACACGCTATTTTTTCGACCATGAACGGTGCTACTGTGATTTTGTGCTCATGGCTTCAACCCCTGTGACACTCGCGGGTTCATTTAGCCCCTCGATCATAAAGCCGAACAATAACAGCATAGCCGGCCGGTGGCGGGTGGCTGCAGAAAATCACTGCCAGCAACTCTCCGCCAGGCGCTTACATTTTACTCTTGCTTAATTTAGTTAAGCTGAAGAGCAGTGCTGAGAGAAAGGTGCAAGTTATAATGTTATCCAACGGGTCAGCTTTATGTTGAAAAAAATTGTAGGTTTGTAGGTATGCAGACGAAACTGCTGAGATAATTCCGATGTTAATATCCTACCTGTTCTCGTTCCACAGCCGCTATGAAAAGAAGCGAAGCTGAATACCAGGCCTTAGACTACGAAATTTGATTTTTGAACTTCGTATCGTGCCGTTCTGTTTGTACTAATAGTATTAAACAGAAGAGTGAAAGAGACGGCATAATACGAACTTTGAATTTTGTAATAGCTCCCCTGGTGAAAAGTCACCAGTGAGTAACCAAAGAATCAAGTGTCTCTGATTGGTATTTGAATTTCTTGTAAACTCAGCTACCTTACGCATCTCTAAAATAAAACGTTACTTTTGTTTGAACATCGCTTTTGTAACTTCAAATGTATAACTCAAGCAAGTACCTACCTACTTATTCTGTTGTTAGACGTAATTCCCAGCATAAATCCAAAAACTTAGATGATCCCATAATCATGCCGGGAGACAGTGAAGAAATTCATAAATCAATCAAAGTTTCCAACAAAGATCATAACTCCAACGAAACGAGTCTTCTGGAAAACTTAAATTACTCTTTTTCCGCATTACGAGTGCGAATAATCTTCCTGACGGCCTGCGAAATTGATGGCGTCGAAAAAACGCCTCAAAATCCGGCAAAGTTTTTACGTCAGCCAAGTTTCACTTAGAGAAGTTTCCACATCCATTTGGAAGTTGCCTCTGTGCGACAAGCTGACAAATTTTAATGAACCCGAGAGGGCTGCTAATGTCTGCGAGCCGCGTAATGGGAAAACTTCGGCGCCTCGGAGTTACCATCCGCGCCATTTTTGCCCACGTTACCTTTCACCCCTATTCCACCATATTTCCCGTACTCACTAGACGCCTAAATCCACCAACTCACATTAGACTCCGTATCTAAATTGAACCCTTATCGTGCAATTTAATACTCACATCATAAACAAAACCCATAATAAAATTGCCAGTCCGCAAGGGAGGTAATTGTACACCTCTAATAAAAAGCGCAATCATTGCGACGTGTGCCATTACAATTGTACAACTCTTTCGGGTATCCATTACATTATAAATTTTGACCTATTTCAACGTGGCTCAGTGACCAGCGAAAAATATATTAGGGTCGACGTGATTGTGATTTAAACGACAACCCCGCGAGGGCGGCGCGCCATCCATCATACGCTTTACATATGTTTGAATAAAGCTCGTGGGAAAAGGATTTCCTCTCAGAAGTCAAAGCTACATTCTGCAACAAAGTGGGGTGACCATGATATCCTTCGAGTTGTTACGGAACCGTTCACGTTTGCGGACAAGTCCACGTCCTTCAAGTATCAAGGAGGAAACTTTTATTTTTACAGAGTCCCCTAAAACAAACGTCAAACTAGGTAAAGGCTGATAGATGAACTTTAAAGCAACTATCAGATTAAGACATCTTCGTATCATACAAATGTCATACTTTATACAGACACTATCAACCAAGACTTGTAAGTAGGATTATCCGGGATGATAGAGCAGCTCAAATGCTATTAGATTAAGCTGATTCATCCCTCTTAGTTTTTAGCATTGAGTCTTAGCTTTAATCATATTGATCGAAGGTTCTTTCTTAGGCATATTTTTGAATATCTGTCTAGGGCCGTGTTTATCAAGCGATCCATACTAATATTATAAATGCTAAAGTATGTCTGTCTGTCTGTCCGTCTATCTGTTACCTATTCATGCTTAAACCGCTGAACCAATTTAGATAAAATTTGGTATGGAGATAGTTTGAGACCCTAGGAAGGGTATAGGATAGTTTTAATCCCAGAAAATGTCATAGTTCCCACAGGATAGCGGTAAATGAATTCTTCGCAGACGGACTTACGGGCAACATCTAGTCGACAACAGAGAAAGAATAACAGCCGAATTTATTTTATTTATTTATTTCGTTGTTCAACGAGAAGTCCACGAAAAGTCTCACATTGCTTTGTAACATGGTGTCCCCACACTACAAATAGCGGATTAGGGCAGTTTGGCAAACAAGGCGTCGCCCGCGCCCTTACGGCTAATGCTGTATTAATGTCTATTAGCAGCCGGCATTGTTAGCGATTTATTCAGATTACCTCTAATGCGACACGAGCGCGACTTTCGCACGATTGTGCGAGTCGAGTGCGTTGATTGCTTTTTTGACAGTTGGGTTGTTCGACCGTTTGTTGAGACTGACTTTGTAACTGATCGTTGGAACTTAGGAGAGCACACTAAAAATAAAAAATAAAAAAATATTAGGGGACAATCTTACACAAATCGACCTAGTCCCAAACTAAGCAAAGCTTGTACTATGGGTACTAGACGACGATAAACATACTTATATAGATAAATAAATACTTAAATGCATAGAAAACATCCATAACTCAGGAACAAATATTTGTGCTCATCACACAAATAAATGCCCTACCGGGATTCGAACCCAGGACCTCTTACTTCATAGGCAGGGTCACTATATACCAACCAGGCTAAAGCGGTCAATAAACTTTATGTTCACCATTGGATTTGTTTTTAATTACTTCAGAGACGGTTGACCTTCAGATTACTTAATAATACGACGATGATCAATACAAATCGTGTGGGTAGCCTAGGTAATTACTATTCTAATATGTGTGTGTTTTATACTATGTTATGCTGCTAAACAGTCTAATACTACAGCCACTGGCTATAAGTATATGGTTTTTATCAACATCAACATCATTATCGTCATCATCATCACTCCAGCCAAAAGACGTCCACTGGTGAACATAGGCCCCCAAGGTTCGCCAAATACTATCCGCGATTCCCAAAAATAATGACTAAGGTTGAAACATTAAAATGATAGACGCATAATTACATAATATTGCATAACAATAAGAAACAATAGCTACCAGGAGATAAGCCCGCCATGAAAAAATATTTAACATCCGTACACTAGACACAATACCGAAAAGGAAATTTAGATTAGCCGAAGCGATCCATTTCCCCACTTCCCTTTATGCTTTTAAAACAATGGATGTCATGTGGGTAGGTACCTATTTATACCTTTACATGAGCGTAACCGTTCGAAAGGCAAAATTGTAAAATCTCTTTTTGTTTCGCTCTGTAACAAATCCATTGAGTGCCGCTGGCGGATCCATATAAGCGTGAAAAGATAACGTGTTTAAACAAAAGCTAAAGCTAAATTAGCTAAATACTCGTAGTGCTATCCGAACGGCGACGTAGATTGCGCATGGCCCTGCATGGCCTTTATTCAGGCGTGTGTTTGCACTTGGAGTTGGAACTGACACTAAGTTTACTAGAATGATTGGTTTAAAATGTACCTACAACACAGTGATTATTACTCTGATTAAGTCCAATCCTTGGACTTAATCAGAGTAACGAAACAGTCTCTGAGACAAAGGTAACCCGTGCGCGCTAGCTCTAACAGTACAAATCAAGCACGAAGTTTCTCGAGTTATCGTTAAACCAAAAAGCACGTAGTCTACGGTTGTTGATTTATGAACAGCTTAGCAATTGCATTCATTGAAATCCAATGAGAAATGTTACCACAGTCGTCATTTGAACGCAAGCTATTCCAATTCTTTGACTGCCACTTTGAACCTATGAAGTAGGTACCTTCAGAAGATATATAATGCAATCAAATGACTCTTTATTGTACACCACAATTCACAAACAAAGAATATAAAACAGATAAACAGGTAAGTAGGTATAGTAGCAGAATGAAAAGGTTTCGTCACTTACCTCTTTGACCTTAACTCGTTGACATAGAGTCGAAAAGAGTCGAACCTTTTCATTCCGCGCCTGTACATGGAAGAAATATATCAGGTAAGCAATGGGTATGCTGGTTTTTGTGACAAACGAGTTCATGTTCGATTTGTCAAAAGTTTAAACTTGCCATAATGTAAACCCTGATAGATTTAAGAATCATCAACCTTGCCACCGTGACGGGGCCTCGCAAGGCCACTGCCATAGATGTTATCTGGAAGAAACTCGATAAAATAGGGTAAGCTTATCATCAGCCAAACACGCGCCATCACCCCAGTTGTATACTTTATGGTTTGGGGGCTCGCAAGACGGCCGCATTGGTGGTGCAGTTACGCTGGTTAGTTTGCAAGACTAGTACTTATAAGAGGTCGGTTACACGTTAATTCTGGTGTCAGTTCAGTCCATCATTCTGGTCAGAATGACGAGAAAATTATCGTGTAACCCTTTCAGACTGGGGAACTGATCAGATCCGAACTGATAAAGATTAAATATTTTAAATAATATTCATTCTTCAATCTGTTATGAGTTATGAATGACAGAAAACCAAAATGATGGACTGCACTGAAGCAAGAATTAAAATGTAACCGATGTGTAAAGGTTATACATTGAACACACACGGCATCCTCGGGATCCAACAAAAATCGCGAACCGCCAACATAATAAAATTATTACGTCGCAACATTAATAAAATAATAATAATAAATATTAGGGGGCAATCTTACACAAACCGACCTAGTCCCAAACTAAGCAAAGTTTGTACTATGGGTACTAGACGACGATAAACATACTTATATAGATAAATAAATACCTAAATACATAGAAAACATCCATAACTCAGGAACAAATATTCGTGCTCATCACACAAATAAATGCCCTTACCGGGATTCGAACCCAGGACCTCTTGCTTCGTAGGCAGGGTCACTACCAACTAGGCTAAAGCAGTATTATCGGTGGCTTTAATGTAGAGCAACTTAGACCGCCTCGATCGCGGGCCCAGCGACTTTGGTGTGTATGTAACCTTTGCTTACACAAGAATTTAACGTCAAAGTCTGAATCTTCTCTTCACATTGAAATACGAAACATTGCTGGACAGTGTGGTGTGACCAAGCTATCACTAACAAAATATTTCAAAGCTACCTATAGGTAGGTATTTGAAAACACGGTCGTTTTTGGCTAGGTATTTTACGCGTGACAAACGCTCCGCGGTTTGTATTTATCATTTGCTTAACATCCGCAACAAGGACCAACTATCTATCGGTAAATTCTGAACTAAATACATTGTTGTGGGTACCTACTATGGACCCTTTTTACAGAAAAAGTATGACATGGTATCGCCAAGCGTGAAAAGTCATTCTTACCTGGCTACACTTTACTGTGAGAATGTTCTACCGTAGATCGGGAACCAAATGTTTCAACTGTAGGTACTACTGATTTGATTACATTATGTATAATATCTGTAGGTACCCACTTTAATAGGTAATGTTTTCACTAGTCCTCGACTCACACGAGCATCGCGTCCCACAAAGCGATCTCATTACCGCCGTTTCACTTTACACTTCCTGCTCATTCGTGTGCAATCTGTAGTGCAAATCCGTTAATCTTATTTGGCGGTAGTCGGCTCGCACGTGGCGCCACGTGGCTTCAAATCGAACTAATCTCGGTGCCGTACGCGTCGCGGGGCAGCGCGCGTGCGCCGTCCCGATAACGCCAAGAAACGCCATTCATTCCCGCTCTTTTGTCGCGAACAATCACTTATTTATTTATGATATTTGCTGCTATTCAACCTGCCACCCTCGTGAGTTAGTGCGCACTCCGCTGAGAGTTTGGTAGAACAGAGGGCGTCTTAGCCTGTAGGCATCGTGGAGTTATTACTCACTAGCTATGTGTAATTATTAAATATTATATTATGGTCTTTTAGCTGCCACGATAAAGCTTATGCCTAGCCTAGTGTGGAGTCATTGGTATTTCTTTTTGTATGTATCGTACTTTATTATATGGATAATAAAAATTTACTTTAAGTACTTTTACTTTATTATATTGCTGTAGGTAACGGGTTGATGAAATAAGGTTCAGTGTACAGTCAAGTGTAAAAATATGGGTGCACACAACTTGCTCATAAATATGTCCCATAGCTCTTATGTCGTCGAATTATTTAAGGTATAGGTATATAACGATGGGAGGATTAAATCGATACTTATTTTTGTACTTCACCGTACATAACTTGAACGTAATGGGGATGTTGACACCACCAATCAACTGACGTTCTTTTTATGAGCTGTCAAAACACAATCTCCCATAGAGTTTGAATGACAATAGCGACATATGACGTCATTGTTCGCAATGCTCAATCAACTAACTAATTATTTGTTTTAAAGCAACAAAAAATCTAATTTTGCATTTAATCGAAAATTAATCTGACTTTCAGGGCTGAAATAAAGCGTTTTTTTACTGGAGTCGTGTCTTCAAATTCTTTTTTAATGGTGTCAACATCCCTATTGGCTCTATAGAGCAAATTATAAGTCAAAAAGAACATTATAATTACAATAGATAGTAGCTGTTGCCCGCGACTCCGTCCGGGAAGAATTCGTTTATCACTATCCCGCAGGGACTAGGTATGCAATTTCTGAGATAAAAACTAACCTTTGTCCCTTTTAGGGTCTCAAACTATCTCCATACCAAATTTCATCTAAATCGGTTCAGCGGTGCCGCCGTGGCCGTGCCGTGAAAAGCCGTGGTGGCCTAACGGTTTGACCTATAGCCTCTCAAGCAAAGAGTCGTGGGTTCAAATCCCAAATCCCGGCTCGCACCTCTGAGTTTTTCAGATTTTATGTGCGAAATTACATTTGAAATTTACCATGAGCTTTACGATGAAGGAAAACATCGTGAGGAAACCTGTATACACCTTCGAAGAAATTCAATGGGGTGTGTGTGAAGTCTCCAATCCGCACTAGGCTCGCGTGGGAGCTACAGTGGGACGTATATAAGCTGGGATGGGATGGCGGTTCAGCGGTTATTGATTCCCTATACAAATTTCAACTCCCCTTTTCATCCCCTTAAAGGGTGATTTCTGAAATAAAACTATTTTCGTATGTCCTTTCTCGGCTCTCAAACTAATATCAAATTTCGTCTAAATTAGTTCAGCGATTTAAAGCGTGAAGTGGTAACCGACAGACAACACACACTTTGGGTCTAATAATATATTATGTATCTGCCAAGTTAGAAGTCTCTAGCGGCATTGATTTAGGCTATGCGTTGTATTTTACTTCTTCTGTCTTACTTCTGTCAATCAGCCAACAAACTTAAAAAAATATGCATAGTAGATTTCCAATTTCTTCCTTCACAATTTTTTAGTATCCTCGTAAGCCCCCGCGTATTAAATTCAGCATATTTAATAAATAAATAATAAATATCACGGGACAATTTACACCAATTGACCTAGTCCCAAAGTAAGCTAAGCATAGCTTGTGTTATGGGTACAAGGCAACGGATAAACATACTTATATAGATAGATACATACTTAAATACATATTAAACACCCAAGACCCGAGAACAAATATTCGTATTATTCATACAAATATCTGCCTCGACGCGGGAATCGAACCCGGGACCTCAAGCTTCGTAGTCAGGTTCTCTACGTACTAGGCCATCTGGTCGTCGTGGTTAATTACATCCCTTTTGAAGTTCCTCCTACGTTAACAAGATTTCAAAAATATCTATACAACTCTATGTTAATAATCATTATTGATGCGATGACTGTATAAGTACATACTTAATAATATTTATACTTTCGACTGCACAACGGTTTTAGGTGCAAAAATTTTACGTATACCTAAGTAAAGTACTTGAGAATGTGTCTCAATATTATGTGCATACCTATTTGTTAATTTTTCAGGCTAAAACGGTTGGACGGATTTGGATGAAATTCGGCACGCCAAAAAGTAGCAATTAAATGAAATGATGACGGGCGCCCGGTCGGGCGCCACTTTCATTATTTATGACGTAAAATCTTTGAATGTGGCAACAATTTTGTATTTTAAATTTTTAGTTCCTTTTTCATACCTATTTTACTGTTTTATATCGAACTCCATCAAAATTTGATAAAAATACAATAAATCAATAAATTAAATACACTACTTTAGTCTTTTATAAAAAAAAAACTTGGCAGTATGAACTAGAATTCCTTAGCCAATCATAAATAAAAAAAAACGCACCTGTCAACTCCTATGTCAACTCTCTGTCAATGCAATGATTGTCAAAAACAAAACGAAGCATGAACGCATGTCACGTCACTGAACTGAGCAACATTCGCGAAAACGACGCATATTTTGTGTAATTCAATTGTTCTAAAATAAAGTTATCTAAAAGTACTAAAGTTAAACCAAAGTAGAGAAGCTGTCTCAGAAGGCTTTTTAATAACATCGTACAAAATGGGTGAAGAAGATGAGTACGCATGTGTAACCAAGTCCAAACTGAAGATCAAGACAGATTCAGGGATTAAGAAGAAAAAGAAGAAGAAGTCCCACAAGGATACTGACAAAGTAATTGAGCAAGAAGTTAAGGAGCAAATTAAGCAGCAAGTAGACACGGATAAACGCACCAAGGCCGAAATTGCTTTCCAAAAGATGCAGGACAAAATGGTGAGACAAAACTATCAAAAAATAATATCGTTAAGTTTTCTAAAGACAAAAGACGACATTGACATCATTTTAACATAAATTTTCTGAACGACTATAACTATAACAGTCTATACTTTATATTATTATGTATTTTGCTAATATAAATTTTACTTTCAGAAAAAGCAGAGGATACTCCAAAAAGCAGAGATGACTCATAAACAACGTGTAGAGAAGTTTAATCAACATCTTGATAGTCTTACGGAACACTTTGATATACCTAAAGTATCTTGGACTAAGTAAAATGTGTGGTCTCATTTTTGGCTTCCGAATGTAACTGTTTTGAAGCCATTTTATGTTATTATTTAAGAGTTATAACTGCCATTCCAGAAGACTCGACTCTTGCTTTGTTAAAGTACAAAGGATTTTTAACAGATAAATTCAGTCTGCTGGATTTCTTCAGGTGCAACACACAAGTGCGTTTGAATGCCTTCTAAACTATTAACAGTTGTACTAAGTGAAAATCACATAAACTCATTGTGCACATATGCAATGATGGCACTAAATGCCATAATACCAAATAGAAACTTTGACCAAAAGCTGACCAACCTCAAAATCAACATGTTTCTCAATAATTTTATTTCAAAGCTTCCTTATTTAGTGTATTTTTTTTGTTTTAATAATTATACTATATTTTAAGACGGTAAAGCATGCATTTTTATTTTACTTCTCTACTATGTCTAGCCTTTACAACCAGCATCATTTTACTAAATATTTTTTTTTTTAACTTTTTCAACGCCAACATATCCGCACCGCAGGTTCTACACCAACAACTGATGTCAGTCACGGCGTACAGAGCAATATCTACCGACATGCATTTCTGTAGGGTTCAACTTCGCGTTTGACATTCTGATGTCATGGTGTATAAGTGAGAGCTGTTGTATTTAAGAGCATTGAAAAGGAAGTATTTGTATTATGACATCAAATAAGTCGAGCAAACATGCAGATATTAATCTTTCGCGTGCCGGAACGCGGATCCGCGCCAGATTTAAGACTATTTTTTTGTATTTTTGTTGTAATCTGCAATATTGGTTCTGTTTGAAACAAACAAGCCTAGAATGCAGGTTTTTTTTAACTTTCGGCATATGAGAGGTTTAATAAATAAAACAAATGCAAAATGGTTTAAATGCAAGTCTACAAGTCCTAATTCTTTTTCTTTTATACAATATAGACTTGCGTTTGACCACAATCACACCTGATGGAAAGCAAACATGAGGCCTATGATGGAGCATGCTTGCCTAGTAAATGCTCATTCACCCTAGACTTGAATTTAGAGGAATAAGCAGAAAGAAGGCAGTTGCGCGCGCCCGCAAGCACGCACCCGTACTTGGGGGCGTTTGCACCCGTATCGCAACAGCGTAACAAATACGAGGCACTGTAACCGGTACGCGTGCGCTGCACGACTGCTCAGACCCTTCCTCCAGAATGTCTACTAATAATAATAATAATTTCTTTATTTACTTTCCAATCATACCAAAAAGTACATTGTTTTAAAAATAAACATGAGTCATTGACTCATTGAGCATAGATTATTTCAGGTCAACAAGCCAACATTCAACATTGCAGAAGTTAAATTTAAATGGGGAACAGAACACTAAAACACTTAATTTTTTGTTCTAAATACATATTTATTTAAAGCATGTCAAAATAAAGTTCAATGTAGATAGATACCTTTTAAGTTCACTTGGACGGACTTGGTCGGAATAATGGAAAATTACAATATAAATTCACAAAACAAAAATTCAGTTAAAAATATCTATGAAACTATACCTTAGTATTTACATTTCACATAATCATATTGATATCCTTGGGAGTTAAGGCACATAACTTATTTCTATTACCCTAACAGTAAAATCTATACAATAACATAATAGAGACATTAAATGAGATTCCATTTAACCTAAATCTATTACTCTCAGTTTTTTAACACAGGTAACGTATTTATTGTCTGCATTTTGTTGTAACTTCCTCTCTGTGCCAGACTTCACTCAGTGCCACAAAACCCACATGCGAGTTTGAAAGACTATCACCCAATGCCTTAAACGCATATAAGCCTATATAGTGGTGCACAGTACAGTACCCAGCCATAAAGATTGCACACGGTCTTTGAAAAAAGACTCTGCAAATGTCAGACATTTGCAGTCTTTTTCCAAAGACCAATGTATTTTTTTTTTGTTTCACACACACACACACACAAAAGAAACACATCGGTCTTTGGAAAAAGACTGCAAATGTCTGACATTTGCCGAGTCTTTTTATCAAAGACTGTGTGCAATCTTTATGACCGGGTACTGTAACATCAGCACTATATCAACTCCCATGTGGGTTGATGGCCCTTGGAAAAGTTTTCCAAGTGTATGAAACTCACAATAGCGTTTTAACTGAAGGCTTATAAGAGTTATAAGCATTCAAGTCAGTAAATGCAATATTCATTAGAAAGTCATGTATAAAATGTGTAAAAAATATAACGTAAATTAATTAAAATTATATTGGCTCTGTGTAGCTGCTAATTAAAGATCTTTGTGTAATATCTAAGCTACAAGATATCCTTAGAATATACATAATGTGTACACAAAACATCATGCACCTTTAATTATGAATAGTGACAAAATTCATACTAATTTAATTATTGACTTGGTGCAAGTTTGTAATTCTATTTTTAAGTCATTGCGGCATACTAGTACTACTACATAATTGAATAGAGTTTAAGTCACCATGTATTATAAAAGATAAATTAGAACTGCCAATATAAAAGTTTTAAAGCTTAAAACCAGCATTGTGGCATGATTGCTATTGTATTTCCAGAACGAATTACTGAATTTGAAAATTTTGATGTTATTTTCCATATACGTCCACGGGTCGCTTCCATCGTCAAAGTGCATGGGACATTGATCGCGCTCCCTCTCGTACTCCTCCATTTCCACGGCGACAGCGGCGCCCTCTGTGTAATTCCATGAGGTCACATCTTGCTTGAGATCACAATAAGGCCCCAGTGCTTGAGACATAAGTATCCTGAAAATTACAAAAATATTTAAATACAGTTGAAACATTTCTATTAATTCTCAATGTATCTCGACTTCCAACTAAAACTTTAAAACTCAGTGGCGTAGATATGCGTGGGCGAAGCGGACCTACGGCCGCGACCTCGCGTTCTGAAGGGCCTAGTGCTTCAAAAGGGTGTTGAGGAGTTAATACATTTTTTGGTGGAGTGTATTATACTGACAAAGGATAACCGTGAGAAACATTTGACTGATTTAGACCTTTTCAATGGGGCAGTGAATATTATTTCGAGTTTTCTGGTATCGGAAGATGCAGTATGAATATACAGGTTCATCAAACATTCCTTTGCAACCAGAGACTCTGGACATAGCAGGAGAAGTGTTTGGTGAATTTGGCCATTGAGTCTCCCAATGAGGCTGGCACAGTCACACAGGTGCACTTAAGTCTCAGCAAAAAAAGCAAAAAAAAAATTTTTTTTTTTTTATAAATATTAGGGGACAATCTAACACAAATCGACCTAGTCCCAAACTAAGCAAAACTTGTACTATGGGTACTAGACGACGATAAACATAATTATATAGATAAATAAATACTTAAATACATAGAAAACATCCATAACTCAGGAACAAATATTCATGCTCATCACACAAATAAATGCCCTTACCGGGATTCGAACCCACGACCACTTGCTTCGTAGGCAGGGTCACTACCAACTAGGCTAAGGCGGTCGTTTATTTAATGTGTCATACGCCATCATAGAGCCTTTAAAAATATAGAATCTGTATAATTACCTATTAAGATCAGCCCTTTGATACACCCAGCATCTGTATTTGGAGAACGGATCTAATTCATCATAGGTGATAAGATAGGATTTCAAGTTCTCCTTCCAGTATCCAATGCATTTCATCCTATAATCAGGGTCGCTGTAAATGTCCACTGGTCTTCCCAAATAATCCACTGAGAGGCAATAATTTTCCTTTATTTGGATAGTTTTCTGATCAATATCACAGACAGAGAAGTCGCTGATATTTAGTTTGCAATACAGGTTTGGACGGGGACTCAATGTAACACCACCTAGAATTCTCGTTTCAAATCTAACGTCTCCCCGTTGTGTGAAGTTGAATTTTCCGGCGACAGGGCAACGGATGGGTGACGGATCCTTTTTGAGGAATAGGTCGTAGCGCCATTGTTTCTTATTAGGAAACTGAACCCAAGAGCATACCGTGTGGAAGTTACTCTGAATCATAGCAAGACCTTTGCGATATCTGAAAAAGGTCACAGAGTTTAACTTAAAAAATAAATAAATTTGTTATTCACCTTGGCGATATGCACTGATAAATGCTCTACTTCAAATTGTTTTATAGTTTTAAAGTTACCTTATTATGTTATGATGTTGTGGTACAAAGTCAAAGCATACAAAATCTTTCTGACAACCATCAACTGTGAGGCGAGCCATCATCACTCTGCTGTCACGCTGTTCCCTGTTAACATAAACAAAAACTATATAAAGTTGTTATGACATCTTATACCGTTTGATAGAAAGAGATAGTGAATGCAATGGCAAGCGCCCTTGCGATAGGCAATAAGACAGGTTTTTGAAGCATAGTTAAGTTAACATAATTAACCTGCAGACATAAATAGTTCTTCTGTATCTTTCCTCATCAGGATAATAGGTTTCTATTATGTGGGTTTCGTTTATAAACACATCTGCATCAATATTGGCAGTGTTGATCCATTGGCCAGAAAAGTTTTGAGGCAATCGACATCCGGGCTCCACAACTTCAGCCTGAGAACAGAAAGTACAAAATAATTAATGAGCAAGATAAAACATTTGTTATATACATTAACTGGTTTGATCCCATGGCATTTGTAGAAGAACAATAAAATGGCTAGATTTTTACCCTGTGGGAATTTCGTAAAATTTATTCTTAGGGCAAAAGAAGACACTGGAATTAGTAATTATAGAACTATTAGCCGATGCCCGTGGCTTTGCTCCCGCTGAAGTAGATAAAAAGTGTTTTCCCGTGGTAAAAAGTAGCCTATGCACTCTTCAGCCCTTCAACTATGTCCATACAAAATAATCACTGCAATTCATTGCTCAGTTTCGACGTGAAAGAAGGATAACCAAACACAATAGGCTACTTTCCTAACTAGTCAGTCTTTTAGATTATCAAAAAATATTGGACACGTATTTTTTATTTTGTCAATTAAACAAAAAATTACGAAGATATGGCGCGTTGAAGTTTCGCGTGACGCCACTTGTTCCTACACTTTGTATGAGCGTTTTAGGAACAAGTGACGTCACGCCTCGTCACGCGGAACTTCAACGCGCCATATCTTCGTCATTTTTTGTTTAATTGTCAAAAGAAAAATTACGTGTCTAATATTTTTTGATAATGTAAAGTACGGACTAATAAGAATTATTTTTTTTTTACCTAGGAAACATCCCTATTTCACATTTATAATATTAGTATGGATGGATTGCTATAGCTACCTACCTTTGGGTTCTTATGTATCTTTTTTTTTAATTAGTTTGACATTAGAAATAATGCTGTATCAATTAGTTTATTAATATCCCATTACCTTGACAGGAGTAACTTTGTATCTTTCTGGAGACTTTTCTACTGTCTTCAAAGCACTACATTCGGGTGTTATTGATGCTCCAAGATAAAGGTCATCATCTCTGTTTTTCAGAAAACAGCGATACCTCTCATCCTTACGAGATTCTTTGGTATTGGCAACAGCAAAGAAATGGTTTTTACCAACAAACCAATGTCCTGAAAATAAGATAAACATAACACCATTAGAAATTTCACTTACTATAGTTTTAATACCATTTAGCTGCTCATATCATGAAGTAGGCAATCCTAGTTATAACATGCAAATGGAGGATAAAAATGTAAAAAAAAATTCACTCTTAGGGTGAGGCTCCAAATAGTGCGTTGCGTTGCGTCGCGTTATGCATCGCAACAAATCAACGCATTGTACGGCACCCTGAGTTGCGTCAACGCACACCAAAAATGTACTGTTATAGTCTGAGAAGCTCGTGCGCGACCCTCCGCGGAACCCTGTCACAGTCAGTATTTGCCGCACTTATTAAAAACAATCTTGTTAAGGACAGCAGAGGCTCCCTGCGACAGGGTCCCGTCGAGCGCCGCGCACAAGCTTGTCAAGGTATAGAGACAGCGCAGCGGCATCACCCTCCCCCCCGCTTCGTCGCCTGTTCATCGATCCGTTAAAAAGTCGCATGCGATGACTCAACGCATCAATATGGCATTTCATAAAAAATATATGTAAAATATTGCAGCTTCAACATTGCAATGACGCAACGCACCAGTGGAGCCACACTCTTAGTGGGCCACATCATGAAATGATCAATTCTAAGATCAGGCTACAACATGTGCATCTCCCCCAACATTACAGATAAGATAATCAACACTATAAATTTTACCTAAGCAACTGTACTCCACAACACCATCAAATGTCCCAGACATTCCTGGACATTTACGATAAGTGATGTTAAACTTTTGATTGGTAATCAAGAACTGGGTTCCCGCTGTCTGACATGACCTGATCTGTGCATCTGGATGGGTGCACTCCCCAGTGAAACGGAAACGGTTTTGGTATCCAAATGTCCACACTCCTTCCAATGAGGAGCGACAATTGACCTGTATAGGAAATAATTATAGGAATGTATTTTAAAAAAATAACACAGAAATGCTGAAGGTCCCAAAGAGACTGATTGCTATACCTAGAGATTTTCCTGGCATGAACAACGTGGTTAGTGGTTACTAGAACGACGACCAGATGGCCCAGTGGTTAGAGAACCTGACTATGAAGCTTGAGGTCCCGGGTTCGATTCCCGTGTCGGAGCAGATATTTGTTTGAAAAATACGAATGTTTGTTCTCGGGTCTTGGGTGTTTCATATGTATTTAAGTATGTATCTACTATATAAGTATGTTTATCCGTTGCCTAGTACCCATAACACAAGCTTTCCTAGCTTACTTTGGGACTGGGTCAATTGGTGTGAATTGTCCCGTGATATTTATTTATTATTATTTATTTATTTATTACTAGAAGGCCTCAACCTCAACGTGTACTATGATACAGTTATATCAATAAATGATTATTATTATTATTATTATTAATGTCATGTTCATGTCAGGAAAATCTCTAGGTATACTGATTGTAGTCTAGTATGTATGTACATAAAACTCTTATATTGTTTTGAACATGAAATTAACAGTTAATAAGAGAAACAGATCTATAAATGAGAACTTATCCCTTATAGGGATCTCTTCCAGTTAACCTTTGAATGATTGACAGGATATTAAAAACAAAAGTAAGCATGCAATGAAAGGTAAAGATAACCAAATACTAAAATTAATCTTAAACAAATAGTACATTAAAAATACATATAAATAATACACAAATATTCGCACTTCCGGTACAACAGTGTATCATCTCGAAATAATACACCATTTTAATTTAGACTTTACTTAATTTCCGGAAAGTCTAAATGAAAATGGTGTATTATTTCGAGATGATACACTGTTGTACCGGAGGTGCGAATGTCTAATACTAATTTAATAAAAAAATAGGAATAATATCCAAATTCAAATAAGAAACTTACCGGAATTGAATTCTCAGAAAACAAAGTCACTAGTTGCTGGTCTGGTCTCAACCCCCTGCAGACCCTTTCTATTGTAGGCTCCTCGTCCAATGCTAAGTCCACACAAGGAGTCTCAATTTTCTCCAATACATTCACTGTTCGCACAATCAATTTGACACAATAATAACAGTTTGTGTACCGAAATACCATAGTGTAGTTTACATGAAAATCAGCCTTTATATTTTGACATACTCCCCTAAAAAAATTAGAGATTCAATTTATTTAATGTATACCAATAACTGACCTGTTGTAAACTAGTTGAAATTAGTTTTACCTTCCAGTCATGTCGCTGGCATTGATATCCGTGATCGTTTGTTTCCCATTTTCAAAAGAGAACCATGTATTTCGTAAAACAATCGGAATTGTACACTCCGAAAACACTGATGTGACTGAAACAATTTCAAACATTGTACGTAGGGCGTCGCCTTTACCGATGCAACGTTTATTTAATTGAATGTTGTGTTACTTACTTCCAAATAAAAATATTGGTATAACCACTTTAAGACTTATGTACGGACTCATTGTCACGCGTTTATTTCCCGTAATCCATACAGAAAATAGTTTTTTGACTAACGACTCATTAGTTATTAGTTAGTCCCTTGCCTGCTGTCTCCTGTCTCGTTCCGTTTCGTTCGAGTTTAGTTAGTTTAGTTTTAGTTTGTGTCACTTTGTGTCAGTTCAGTAGGATCATAGAGTGGGAAGTAGGAGCTACTCTACTTGTCTACTCCCTACTCCAATATTTGAAAATCGTAGTTCGTTTGTATTGTCTCGCTCACTCTCGTATTAATAATGTTAGAAAGAGCAAGATAGCAAGATAGGAACGAAGTCACAGAGTACATTATATATAGGAGGATAGAGATATCACTCTATTCAACGGCGCAACGTCATCTAATGAAAATTCCCGTAACTACTATTAGGACCATCTATTACCATACCTAGGACCAATAATCACACGTACCAATACCAGCCCTGCTGTGCCACTGCCCATGGGCCACAGCCACAGCTTTTTTGAAAATAGAATTTTAAGTTGTTTTCATCTATTTTCTACATTATTTGATAAATAATAGCGCCATCTAGTGCAAATTGACGGAACTAAAAATAAACAATGTTGGAAGTGAAAGCACCGTGAAACGAAGTTTTAATTTTGAATGTCATAAAGGCCGTTTGTGCTGCACAGACCACAGACTGTAAAAATTTCGACATAGTTCGAGATACTGTAATATCAGCTATTAATGCATCGTTTCGTCTATTCATTGTCCTGAGGCCCTACCACGAAGTGCATAATTCGAACTTCGTTTCGTGCCGTCCCGCTCACGCTAATGTGATTTGACACGAGAGTGAGAGGGATAATGCGATACGAACTTCGATTTTCGAATTTCGTGGTAGCGCCTCTGAATTCGGGACGCGCTTTTTGAACACTTAGGCTTGATTTCCTCCTTCCTACCATCGGTCGCTGACGTCGGTCCCGCGTACGAATAAACACAATACTCTATGGGCCACCGCACAGCGACGCTGACGTCCGCGGCAGAGGCCCTACCACGAAGTGCATAATTCGAACTTCGTTTCGTGCCGTCCCGCTCACGCTAATATGATTTGACACGAGAGTGAGAGGGATAATGCGATGCGAACTTCGATTTTCGGATTTCGTGGTAGCGCCTCTGAGGCCCTACCACGAAGTGCATAATTCGAACTTCGTTTCGTGCCGTCCCGCTCACGCTAATATGATTTGACACGAGAGTGAGAGGGATAATGCGATGCGAACTTCGATTTTCGGATTTCGTGGTAGCGCCTCTGATTTATTGCTACGCGTCGCTGATGGCGCGCGTCGGTCTCGCTCGTCAGCGCACGCGCGTTGGTGCGCTGACGGCGCTGACGCGCTATACACCACTATCGCGCGCTCAGTGCGAAGCTGACCGACATCGGTCGCTGACGTCGGTCGAGCGTACGAATAAACACAATATTCTATGGGGCACGGCACCGCACAGCGACGCTGATGGCTCATACGCGACAGACGGTACACTCGACCGACGTCAGCGTAGGTAGGAGGAAATCAAGCCTAAAAGGCCTTCTACATACACGGTCGGGACCAACCGCCAACCATCGTGTCCTTGGTCGGGTTGATTTAAAAATGGACAGTGTAGAAATCGGTTGACCCGACCGATATTTGGTTGATGTCAACGGCCTTGGTCGCGAGCGCATTGTCCGTGGTCGGCCCCAACCGTATGGAACGCTGTCGGCCGACGCGAGTGACACGACGGTCGCCGGTTGGTCCCGACCGTGTAGAAGGGGTTTAAGGAAGTACGTACATGTACGTATGTACGTACGTACGTAACTATAACGTATTTTAGATTAGAGTACATTGATTAAGTATAAACTTAGTATCTTATAACAGTGTTTGTACACTCAAGGGCAAAAATATGTATACACTTTAGTACCTTGTCACTTTAACCACTGTGACTGTTCTATATAGCAGTTCAAATATGACGAAAATAGACAAGGTACTAAAGTGTATACATATTTTTGCCCTTGACTGTACTTATTATTTCTTCCAAGCCAATAATGAAATGTATCCTTTTTAAGCTGATCGTGTCATTTTGTTCACTCACGCTAATACTGTTAAACATAAGGGTATGCGCGCACGAGCAACTTTTGTCTCCGCGACTAACACATCAAGTCTATGGGTTAGTATGGAAGTGCGCACACTTAGCAACGCGACTCCTGGGAGACAAATACACATAACACAAATAAATCGCCTTGTGACTAAGATGCTTGTGCGAGCATACCCTCAAAAAAAATAGTAGCCCCATATAGTAATAATACTCTTTGGTAGCCCCCCTGGCCACACCACCGACACCGACACATCAAATTTTGACAATGACAGACAACATCAAAAAATCAATTTGACATTTTGTAATTAATTATCCAAATCAGCCAGGCTGTTTGGTTTTCCATCGATAATCGTACGTTTTGTGTAATTTTGCTTGAGAATAAGAAATCATCTTTAAGAATCGCAGAAAGCAACTTCAATTCGTTTTCTGTCTGTTCAGTTGGAATGGAATTTGTGTAAAAAAGCTTAAAACCCGCGTTTACCTGAAGATTCGAACTAACGAGCATATAAGAGTAGAAAGAACTACAAGTAAGGTATTAGTATTTTAATTAAAAATATACCAATTATAATTGACTTTTTCTCAATAATAATGTCGTGCTAAATTATGTTATGATCTAATTTTTTAAGCTAATTTAATTTTAGTAGTATGGGTCGTCGCAAATCGAAAAGAAAGCCGCCGGCGAAGAGAAAAGCCATAGAACCGCTTGATCAACAATTCAACTGCCCATTTTGCAATCACGAAAAATCCTGCGAAGTTAAAATGTATGTCCTCAAAATAATCTTTCTATAAGAAGCCCTTCCAGTTAGAAATAAATATTGTGTTCAACTTTGTTTGTAATTACAGGGATCGAGCGAGAAATACAGCTCGAATACAATGCCGAGTCTGCTTAGAAGACTTTCAGACAACGACTAATGTGTTGTCTGAGCCCATAGATGTCTATAATGACTGGGTGGATGCCTGTGAAAGCGCCAACTAATTTTAGGTTATAATATGTATGAAATGTTTGTAATTTAGAGTCTCTCTGAAATCTTGACAGATAAAATTGAGTGTATTTAAGTGAATTTTATACTTGTTTTCATATCTAATGAATATCAGTGATACTATATCTGAGCATGATATTGGTAGGTTTTAAAGTATATTTTTTCAGATCTACAAGACACTATCTTGATGTGGCAATAACATAAACAATAACACTCTATTGGATCTGGGTGTGTCTATAATGTAGTAACTAATTAAATGCCTAAAGACAATATTACATTCATTTACCCTTTGAACACCACTGCTATACAAAAGTTTTGAACTGCATGCCATGTAATAATAATGCTAAATTTTAATCTGAACTTTGAGCACACACACAAAAGTTAGCGCACCTATTCATGTTGTAGTTCCAATGACTATATGGGTATGGGTTGATGGCATAGATACCACAGCTCTAGACAGTTAGGCATTGCTGGTGTTCAAAAAGCTAACTTTTATAGTGTTAACACATTCAGTGCTGGGAACGCCACAGGGGAGTTCTCCGTTCATAGGCAGTTTTCGCTACAAAGCGGAAAAACGCTGCTACGGGCTACGAGCGTAGCATGTAGCAATACGTGGCAGCGAATGTGTTAAACTATGAATGCAAATCACAGCCTTTCTTTTTCATCAAATTGTATTGTTTTATATAAGCATTTAATGTGTGCCCAGCATGACATACTGTCGACTTGTTGTGATCCATTGGACTGTGTATTATTAAGAATACTAAACTTTTAAATAAGCTTCAAGGTATATATTGAGTAATAAACAACATAAAGTTTATCAATCTCTTTATTTTTCAACAGTCATTTGGTAATTCCATAATACAATTTGTTATACTGTAATACATTCAAGCACTATGGAGTTATATCCTAAAAGCATGATTTCAATTTCAACATGGTTTATTACTAGTGGAATTCAACCTTTTGACCGCCAGCGTCGGCTATAGACGACAGTACGGTAATACAAAATTAAACCTACCCGCATCCGCATAAGAATAAATTTTGTTCCAAACAAAAACGACGTGTGGCGGTCAAAAGGTTAATAAGTACATTAACTATATAAAATTTATTTAATTGAGATTATTCCGTACATGAATGTGAATATGGAATGTAGTAATTTTAACAATCACTTTACATAACCAATGATAATGACAAAATTAGGTCCATATTAGAGAAAAATATAAAATTCAACACAATGTTTTAAATTAAACTTATAATTAACATACCTTAAAAATCAATAAATTACTGTCATTAAAAGTTCATTTTCTATAATTATAATTGATTTTTAATTATTATTATAAGTAAATACTTTATTTTACTGCTTAGTAAAATGAGTGCTCTGGCAGTCTGAAGACTCTATAGTGCAACTGTTTGATAGCCTACCTTTAAATATTTTTTTTTTTACTAACTTGTACTTGTATCTAGTTAATTATTATTATTCAAGTCCATAAAAGCTTTATCGAGGTGCTACCCTCTACATAACAATGCTCGAATTGCTTTAATACTATTCAATATACTTATATACTTTATCAAATTGACAACATCATTCTTAAATAGCTACTTGTCAAGTTATACACTGATCAAAACATTCTATTACATGAAACAAATGGGACAGCCTTGGCTGAATCACAATTTCAACAATAAACTGAAATAAATAAATATTGCTCTTTAACCAATATAATACATTAGAAACTGAGCTATTGCCTAGCATAAATATTAAGCTATAACACAACTTACAACCCCGGGATATCAGTAACCATGTCATGATTCTCTTATATTTAATTATCTACAGATATGGTGGATCGTAACTTCTACTTTACGGAAAGCCTAGTGTTATTTACACAGACCTAGAGACGAGGTAAATAAATAACATCGTAATTTACAAGGGTCATGACATGGTCACGCGAGCTGCATACCACCAAACACCCCCTGTGCAGAAGCCGTGTAAAGGTTCAGGTGTCAGATTAGCTCACAACAAACACTAACTTACCCGAATACAAAAACAGGATGGAGTGCAATCAGATCATGAGACCACGAGATCAACCGAGGCTCCCCACCCGCCCCTAAACCTATCAACAACAAAACATCCTCTAACACGGCATCCTCTTTTTATAAACTTTAACTCTCAATCATCAACATAACATCTTCGATAAATATTAAACAGCGACATGTTTTTACACGTAAACATGCTGATGCGGAAGCAAGAGTAAACATGGTTTAAATATACGATTTAGAATTTGCCCAAGTCTACAAAGGAATCATATTGTAGGTCTGAGCTGTCACAGAACGTTGGGTCGTCGTCGGACAAAGTCGCGGCGCTAGGTAGCGGGGTCAGAAGCTGAACTCGCGAGCCTTCCCCCTCGCACACTGCCGTGCTGTCCGAACTCTCACTATTGCTATCTATGTACTCAAACAGTTTGCTTCTCTCGTCGTCGATGATGCTGGAAATGTCTGATATCTCTAATGTACTCGGAATGGTTGATGCGGTTTCTACGTTAATAGCGTCAAATGATTGGGAGAGCAAAGCGTCCTCGCATGAAGACACGGGGACTGTTTCTATAGAATTCGGATAATGAGATGAGCTAGCGTCCTCAGTGAAACGGCCGGAGTCGCCCATTTCAGACACTAAAAGAGACAAGCTGACGTCCTCGATTGGAAACGTAACGCTTTCGCTTAGCGCTTGCGTATCCATATCCTGGACATTGGACTGTGGACTGTCAGGCTTAGGAATGTCGTTGCTGACGGGGTTTTCTTTTAATGAAACCGAATTGTCATCAGAGAAGTCTTCCGCGTTGAGCGTGACGGATTCATCGTCGCCCCTCCCCTGTAAATGCTCCAAGTCGTCGACGCACTTCGTGGAGTCGTCGCTGCTGTCGGAGATGATCAGTTCGATGCTCCTGTCGAGTATGCAGTCGGTGCACGCGGAAATTTCGTCTTCGAAGACGATCTCGACGCTCCTTATTCTCATGAGTGGCATTTTGGCTGGGGATAGTTCGTTGCCTTTGGCCGTTCTGCCTTTCTTCATGGATTCCGCTATGGACTCGGAGCATTCGCTGATTTCGTCGTAGTCTATCTCGTAACTCCTTAGGTCGGAGGTACAGGGGGTGCATTCGGATGCTTTTCCGTTGTTTTTTTGTGTGGTGTGTTTGGTGCGTTGGTCGGGTGAGGGCGTGCGCGTGGTATGCGTGTGTAACCCCTAAGGTTGCAATGATCCTTATTGTATGGTGGTGCCGAGATCGAGGCCTCCCTCCTCTTGCATCTTGGTCAGGAACTTGAACACTCTGTTCTCCGCTTCCGTCTGTTTCACCATGTCGACTAGCGCTAGCAGCTTCTTGATACCAATGAAGATCCTGTTGAAAATAAATACATGTTATAAGCATGATTTAGTCACTCAGTCAATGACGAGAAAGCATCCATGTTCGAAAGATATTTCTTTCTTTTTACTGAGAGTAAAAGACTAAGCCTCATCTATTTAACTTAGCGTTCGAGTTACAAGTTGTGAAAGTAGTCAACGCTCTTTTACTGGCTATAGTTGCAAGAATATAATCGGATTCTAAGTCATCGCAACTTTAGATTTTAGTCATTTGTCACCAGATTTAGCCAAATTGCCATTTACGAGTATACTACGGAAGTCACCCGTAGTCGCCCTACCTAATTTCTACTTAGTGTACTTTCTAGAATCGGGCGTGTAATTTCTGACTACCACCTGCGAACTAACGTTGGAGGCGGGGCTTAGATGGTCCCTACTGTCGATACATCGCATAGTTCGAGCTGCGCTTCTTCCCATAGCTACCTCACGGCAGCCCCTCTTCCTGGAGCGCTACATAGTTTAGCATTAGTGGAACCCTCCAGGGTATGTTGGACCAAGTGTCAGAATGTCCAAGGAGTCAATTATGGCATTAGCCCAGATGTTATTAAAAACAACCGGTCAAAATGTACAAGTGTCAGGCCAGAATGTCCAAGGAGTCATAATGCTCAGATGTTATAAAAACCATTAGTCAAAATGTACAAGTGTCAGAATGTCCAAGGAGTCATAATGTCTTAATTCTCGCAGCATAGCACATTTCTGGTGGAAAGGATCATTACACATAGATAAATCAGCCTTGTGTTAGATATACTCGCCTCGCGCCACGCAAGTCGTGTTGTATCTTCTGCAGGTCTCGTTTGGAGAAGGCGTCGCTCTGTTCTAACACGGCGAGCACGTGCTCTGGCTGGGACAGATTTGGCACGTGCAATACGCCGGTGAAGGCTGACACTATCTCCATGTCTTCAAGGACTTGTCTGTGGGACGAATGCGATTGTTAACTGAAGTCTGGTGTAAAATAGTTACTAATTTTCTTGTGGTTTAAATCTAAATTAAAGATTAGATTTTGAATGAAAATTTTTATTAGGTAGCGTAATGCAACTGAAAAATTTCGATACAAATGAATCAGGACATTTTGGGAGACTGTGTTATAGGCTCAGTTGGATTCACGCTACCTACCTTCAGGTTTACTATGCACGTCGGAGTCCAAAATTAAATGTATAGATGACCAATTAAGTGCTTCACCATTTTTTATGACAGTTCCTACGTCAGAATTTTTACAATGAGGCATATTGTCACATTTACATGTAAATAAATAAATAAATAAATAAATATCACGGGACAATTCACACCAATTGACCTAGTCCCAAACTAAGCAAAGCTTGTACTATACAAAAATTATTGAGAGATGCTCATAAATAAAAATAAAAATTTGAAAGGAATTTGAAGGGATTTAACGACCGCCTTAGCCTAGTTGGTAGTGACCCTGCCTACGAAGCAAGAGGTCCTGGGTTGAAATCCCGGTAAGGGCATTTATTTGTGTGATGAGCACGAATATTTGTTCCTGAGTTATGGATGTTTTCTATGTATTTAAGTATTTATTTGTCTATATAAGTATGTTTATCGGCGTCTAGTACCCATAGTACAAGCTTTGCTTAGTTTGGGACTAGGTCGATTTGTGTAAGATTGGCCCCTAATATTTATTTTTTTATTTATTTATCCTTATCAAAAAAAGGCGCATTTTAGTACCGGTACTTTCCAACTCACTCGCACTTTTTATTTTAAGTAGTTTCTTAAAAAATGTTCCAAATTTTTTTGTCAGTTTTGTGACTTAGTCATATCAACTATATATGAAAAAAAAAACGTCACAAAACTAACAAAAAGATTTGAGACATTTTTTTTATCATCAAAATCAATAGCGCTCTTGGTCCAAGAATGAGAAAACCCCACAATTTCCTCTTTTCAAAAAAAAGTAAAAGGTACACTATTTTTTCAAGATGCCTTGTCCGGTTCTCCCCACTCACCTCCGACTGCTAGTGCACAGTATGAGCAACTTCCTGCCTTTGGGCGGTTGCTTCTTCAGCAGCACGAGCAACGCTTGCAGCGTCAAGTTGGAGTATCGCGGCCCGATGGGCCCGTAATCCAACAGCCGCTCGATGTTGTCCACGAGGATACACGACAAACTCGAACGGTAGGCGTCGTCGAAATACTGGAATACAGTGATCCTATTTATACAGTGTGGAAAAATAAGTCGGGCCCTGGACGGGAAACTACCTTAAATCCTTAAGTTGGCTCATTTTACTTATGTAAAGGAGACATCTCTTTATTTTTAAAAAGAAACAAAACTGCATTCAAAGGTTTTCTAAAACTCACTTGCATCGCCCGGGACTCGAACCAAGTAAAATTAAAAAACAAACACTCGACCCTGAACAATAATCCTATCGATACTAATCGATAGCATTATTATTCAGGATAAAATTTCTCTAACAAACATTTGTTCTTAAAAATAAAAATGATCGTAAAATAATAATAAATAATAATAATAACCACAAACATCAAACATGACAAACGCGTTTAACGCGTGAAAGGTTGTGGTTGGTTGATATGGAATGGAATGGACTTCCGCAAAGTAAGGCTGTGTTCAGACCAAACTGACTGTCAGCCGCCGAATGTCAGCGAGCGTTACGCAGTTTATTGTATTTCCATACATATTCATTTTTTCGTTCACACCTAACCGACAATACGCTATTACGCTATGCGTAGACGCTGACATAAAATACCGTACGAATAACGTTCACACTAACAGTGAGCCTGCTCACATTCGGCGCCTGACAGTCAGTTTGGTTTGAACACGGCCTAATGCCTGAATCAATGATTCTAAAAGGTTTTTTTTTCTATTTACTATTGCTTTTCTATAACAGGCCAACATACCTTCCTGATCTGCAGACACTTGGAAGTTTCTGTGAACCCGACCATGTCTTCGGGCGAGCACACCTTGACGAATGGGAAGTCTGACATCTTAGCCAGTTGGGCGGCTAGGGCCGTCTTGCCACTGTTGGGCGGCCCTTCCAACAACACCGACACAAGCCCTGGAATCATCAGAGACTTCAGCACGATAATATAACTCTTTAACGAAAATAAAACTAAAGTAAACGAAAGTAGAACTTAAAAAAAACTGGCCAAGTGCGAGTCGGACTCGAGCATCGAGGGTTCCGAACAAATTTTTACGTATGACAAAATATACGCCGTAAATTGCACCCGTAACTATAATGATCCATTGTTAGCAGAGCCTTGCAAGTAAAATGTACGCAGTGTGGGATCATTTTATATTGGTTAGTCGGGAACCCCCCTTAATATTCAATTTAATTATATTTTTATTATTATTTGTTGTTGTAGCGGCCACAGTAATACAGAATCGGTGCAAATTTCAAGTATCTAGTTAATGTTATCAACCATTTTAGGGTTCCGCAACTCGAAAGGAAAAATCGGAACCCTTATAGGCTCACTTTGCTGTCCGTCCGTCCGTCTGTTAAGACCCTTTCTCTCAGGAACGCGTGATACACCCGTTTATGCCACAAATTTCCGCAAATTTTCGAAATTCGCAAGGGAATCAAAACCTATAGGGTACTTCCCGTGAACTCAGAATCTTGAAATTTGGTACGAAGCAACGTCTTATAGCACAGATAAAGGAAAAATTGCGAAAAACATAATTTGCTTAGGAGCAGGGGTCTGCTAAAACTGGATGTTCATAGATACATATAAATTTGTACGGAACCCTCGGTGCGCGAGTCCGACTCGCACTTGGCCGGTTTTTCGCATTACCTTTCGACTAAAAGCTACTTAATGCTTTGGTCAGAAAATTCTTCTTTTGTTCTACCTAATAATTTTACTTGTGTTCAGGGATGAAATAAAACTTACCGCTAGCCTCGGTGGCGCGCGCCTGCTGTATGTACAGTTGTCCATCCTCAAATATAGACGACACCGGAGCACCCCAGTTGATGACACCTCGCGCTAGGAAATGCTCTAACGCCTCCGCTGCTGTACCAAAGGCCTGGGTAAAATAATAGACGATAAATACAATGATGTACACTGGTTTTGGCATCCAGGTGGGTTTTAAAAACAAGCATACTTTGTGCTTATCTTTATATTTTACGAGTATGTTTTGAGTTATCTGTAACAACTTATAATTGCACTCCCCTTTAACAATGAAGCTACAAAAAGAAGGCGTAAGGATTTAATTTGCCCTCCTAATATTAATAAAAAACATGCCTTCTCCTCCAGATTTTATGTATTCCTGGCACCACTACTGTACAATAGATTACACGCTAAATTAGGCATATACTCCTTTACTTATAATAAAACCAAAAAAATTCTCCAAGAAGATCTTTTAAAAATGTTTTATGAGGATTCAGAAAAGTTATTGACTGTCTTAAAATAAATAGGATTACTTAAATAGTGTTAAGTTTGATTTAAGTGTTTATTTTAGATCCAAAAATGTTTTACAACTTGTCTTTTATGCAAAATCTGCTCAAAAACATTTGTGTGTAGGTATTTTGCATTTGATTATTTATGTTAGCATTTTAAGTCCTATTATACCTGAAACACAGGATTTTATTTTATCCTAGTTCAGGCTGTGTATTATTTTCATTTTTATTGTGTTTGTTTATCCTTTTAGTTATTTTTGTCAAATACGATGAAGAAGTTAATAAAGATATTATTATTATTATTATATTATTAATTACACAGTGCATTGGTTTTAATCTGTAATACGTGTCATTATGAGCAAGTTGTATGCATCCATATTTTTGCACTTGACTGTACAAAGAAGACCCAGCAACCCGAGACATGAATATGTACATAGACCGGTTCATATCTGAGGACTTTACAACTAGTAATATTAACTAAAAGGCCGTAGTGGCCTAGTTGTTTGGCCTATTGCCTCTCAAGCAGAGGGTCGTAGGTTCAAATCCCGGGTCGCACCTCACGAAACCTGCATGCGAAGAAATTCAACGGCGTGTGTCTGAAGTTCCTAATCCGCACTGGGCGCGCGTGGGAGCTACAGTCCAACCCCTCTTATTCTGAGAGGAGGCCTGTGCCCTGCATTGGGACGTATATAGTCTGGGATGATGATGAATATTAACAACTAGCGACTTACCGGTTTGATATCATTCTCCAAGGCGTGGAGAAAGTCGCCTCGCTCCACCATCAGCTTCTCCATGGCCTCAGGGTCCACCTCGACTTTGCTGGAAGCCTTGATGAGTCGGTTCATAGCCGTAGACTGCGCTGCCCTCACTAAACCTTCCAGTTCCGCACCAGAGAAGTTCTTCGTGCGCGTTGCTAGTTCCTGTGAAAGAGTTGGGGGGAATGGTGGAATAAATAAATAAATAAATATCATGGGACAATTCACACCAATTGACCTAGTCCCAAAGTAAGCTAAGCAAAGCTTGTGTTATGGGTACTAAGCAACGGATAAATATACTTATATAGATAGATACATACTTAAATACATATTAAACACCCAAGATCCGAGAACAAACATTCGTATTTTTCATACAAATATCTGCCCCGTCACGGGAATCGGACCCGGGACCTCAAGCTTCGTAGTCAGGTTCTCTAACCACTAGGCCGTCTGGTCGTCTGGTCGTCGTTATAGCCGCAGACCAAATAAAAAGTAAAGACAGTATTGAAAAATTACGCCTCGTCCCGTACGTGTGTGCACAGCCCAAATAGTTGTGTGTGCTACTGTTTCTACATGGCGAGGCGTAGTTACCTGCATTTGGTCTAAGATTGCAACTCGATAGGCCAGGCCAAAGCACGATCTAGCTAGAGAGTGACATTTTAAACGTGATACAAAATCTGTGTCTCTAACTCAGTTATTGGTGGACAATATAACGAACTGAAACAATTACTTTGCTCACCCGCGACCTTACGGTAGTTACGTTTATGTAAGAAATGCGTGTTCATGCAGTTCCTCCACCATTTACACACTGTACGAACACACACAAATCACACAAACTCAACTATCACCCACCACCAACAAACTACACTGACGCGTTTCGAACTACTTTGCCCACCCTAATAATTTTGCTAATTTTGCTTTGTTAATATAATGCATTAACTCAATTGTTTTAATTGGTCTCATTTTTGGGGTGTTCATGGATTGAGTTTGTGATTTCATTTCAACAAAGTATGGACATCCTAAATTTTACCTGACCAATTTTAACAATAGTTAATGCTTTATTTTTTCCAGGCATTAACTGAGCTAGGAACACGAGCTCCGCTCGGGCTAAAACTCGGTACCAAGCGTTTTCCCAGAGATTAGACCAAGCTACATTAATTTTTCATTCCCGAAAACCCTCACATACTAAATTTCATCGAAATCCTTGGAGCCGTTTCCGAGATTCTGATTATATGTATATATACAAGAATTGCTCGTTTAAAGGCATTAGATTCCGTTTGGGGAATAGCATTATCGAGTTATATTTTCTGAAAATTACCTTAGTTCACTTCCATGATACTTTAGGTCGTTTATCAATCAGTCACGTTACTCTTTATAAAATAATATCTCACCTTATTATCTACATCGTCAGCAATCTTCTTGTACTCCCGCATACGCTTGGTATGGATATTCAAGATTTGGACTCGCCCCTTCTCGTCGGGCAAGCCTATTTCCATCTGCACCTCTAAACGGCCCGGTCGCATCAGCGCCTCGTCAATCATATCCCGACGATTCGTCATACCGATCACGAGGATATTGTTCAGCTGGTCCACACCTGACGGTTACGAGTACAATTTCAAACCCATTAAACGACATTAAACATTAAAGGTCGGCGCAGACCAGATGCGTGTCGTGTCACGTCACGCACATGCACCAGTTGTAATAAATGGCACTGTAAGAAAGATGGCCCACTAGATGCGCGCACATAGTGTGCCATCTTTCTTACAGTTTCACTCATTTACAACTGTTGCGTAAGACGCACACGCATCTGGTCTGCGCCGGCCTTATAGATTGGCGAAATTAGTGATGTAGCTAAAACTAAATGCAGTCAACCAATTTGATTCCTGGGCCTGGAACCCTATCTTAGTAAACAATTTAATTTAATTTCAATTTTAACGACCGCCTTAGCCTAGTTGGTAGTGACCCTGCCTACGAAGCAAGAGGTCCTGGGTTCGAATCCCGGAAAGGGCATTTATTTGTGTGATGAGCACGAATATTTGTTCCTGAGTTATGGATGTTTTCTATGTATTTAAGTATTTATTTATCTATACAAGTATGTTTATCGTCGTCTAGTACCCATAGTACAAGCTTTGCTTAGTTTGGGACTAGGTTGATTTGTGTAAGATTGTCCCCTAATATTTATTTATTTATTTAATTTAATTTCTTATTGAATGAAGTATGTCATGATGACAAGGTTCTATGGTGGTCTAGGAATCAAATTGGTTGACTGTACGTTAAAAAATTGGCGTAGTGTATTTTATTTTAGGTACTTAAAAATCGTTTGTATTTTCCCTGATTGACTAACGAAGGAGCTATGCAGTGGTGACTTCACTTGATTTTAACTTATGTTTTTTGAAACGACACTCTTCAAAATTGTCTAGGGACCAATCATGCTGTTGAGGTATGTCAATTAAATTGACAAGAGTAACTCAAATTACATCGATAGTCACTAATCCTATACTTAGACCGTTTAAATGAGTCCTCGGCGTGGTACAGGGGCTGGGAGGTATGACGACAAAGGGGCCGAGAGAGTGACCCTGTAGGTTTCACTCCGCAGTTTAGGTATGTTCGGCCGGCGCTCCTCCCGGGAGGAGTATGGCAGTAGGTTGTCGCGCGGCCTTCAGTTCGCACGCTAGCCGCGTCGCGCCTAATTGAGCATCTTTTTTTTCTGTGATTTTTGCAACAAACAATGACTTCTAAACGATATTATAAATAACTTACTTACATACTAAAGGTAGTTTACTGAATTAATACACACTGTTATCTTTCTTGATTTATATACCTACCAAATATGGGCGAGTGGGAACCCTGTGCCCTTGGTTTCGTATCAGCGGTGCCCAACGGAATATGAACGCTCGCATCACACGATAAGTTTTAATTTCGCGTGCACGCAGCAGGAGTAGGAAAGTTTTTATACCTAAAGTTGACCTTTGTTCGAGGGTGATCCTTCTGTACGTTAGTACTATTACTTATTCTGTGCCTGTAGCGCGCGGGCGAGGACACAGCTAAACGGTTTAGTTATAGCGAAGTGGAATAAACTTTAGTTTTAAACCCATTGTCTATAATTACAACATATAAATTTTTAAGATTTAAAAGCGAAAAAGTTTTCCGGGTGCGCCGGTGGGATTCGAACCCACGTCTCCTGGGTATGCGCCCCAACCTGGGTGTTCTACCAATTGAACCACGTCGCTCCCAAAAGACTTCCCCGAAATTCTTAATCGCTTACATACACCAACAGTGGCGTGTGGTAACATCCATCACAACTATTAGAAGCTACGACTCCTACGTTCCAAATTAGTTGGAAAAGCGTAAGAAATTATGCACCACATCTATTTATTCAAATAGATGTGGGTGCATACCCTGGAGGCGTGGGTTCGAATCCCACCGGCGCACCCGGATAACTTTTTCGCTTTTAAATCTTAGTTTCGGTGAGCAGACGTAACTGCTAATAAAAATAAGTAATATATAAATTTTTAATCAAACTCAAATCATACCATCAATCTTTGAAAGCAACTGATTGACGACAGTGTCGTGCACTCCCGAGTTTCCTCCGACTGAACCTCTAGCCTTGCAAATAGCGTCGATCTCATCAAATATTATGATATGAAGACCGCTATTAGGACCAGCCTGGAAACAAACATTATATTAGAAAAGTCAACCAAAACCTTGTCCAAAAATTTACATTTTCAATACAAGCTTTTTGCTGATTGTACTTTTAGTTGACTGTACTTGGATTGTCATAAAGTCTGCACATACCAATAATCATCTCCATCCCAGCCTATATATGTCCCACTGCGGGCACAGGCCTCCTCTCAGAATGAGAGGGCTTCGGCCGTAGTTCGCACGCGGGCCCAGTACGGATTGGGAACTTCACACACACTGTTGAATTTCTTCGCAGTGGTGTGTAGGTTTTCTCACGATTTTTTCCTCATGGTAAATTTCAAATGTAATTTCGAAAGTTTAATTTCGAACATAACTTTCGAAAAACTCAGAGTTGTTTGCTGGGGCTCAAACCCACGATAAGTGAGGCCAAAGTTCAAACAACTAAAACACGGCTTTGTTTTGCTATAACCAAATACCAAACCAAATTTCAAGTCAATTTGACTGCTAGAAGTGGGTCGAATTGGACTCTTAAGATTTCATTACAGACACACAGCACAAACTAAATAAAAACTTGTTCAATTGTTGGTGACAAACATACCCTTTTTTCTTCCTCTTCAGCGTCAGCGAACAGCCTTCGAATGTTGGCCTCGCTCTCGCCAACATATTTGTCCAAGATCTGAGGGCCGTTGACGATTTTGGGCTCGCGAGCGTTCAACATTTTGCCGATCTGACGGGCCATGAGGGTTTTACCCGTACCAGGTGGACCGTACAGAAGGATACCCTTCACGTGCTTACAACCTGTATACAATAATAATACATTCCTATATTATTAGGTACTCTTAGTAGGCTCCCACACAAGAGTAGAAAGCGGATGAAAGTGGAACTATTTCCATGATAAAATGTTGTTGCTATATTGTTGTTTAGTATTTCGTCAATAATGTGCCAGTAACGTAAAAGTATAGGGCTCTACAGCCCTCCACAGACCGCAGCGCGGGGCGTGAGCGCGACGGCGACGGATCGTGCCCAGCGCGCTGCATAACACTGAATCATATACGCTGTACGCTGCCGGAGTGTGTCACCGTATATATGATTCAGTGTTATACACCGCGCTGGGCACGTTCCGTCGGCATCGCGCGTACGCCCCGCGCTGCGGTTTATGGTGGCCATAATTGTTCTAATTTTGCGACAAATTTTGGTGTATTTCTGTACAAACTGAACTATTTTAATTCAGAAACTAAAGATGCTAATACTCGCTGTGGCCAAAACGACGTTAACGACTAGGAGCCATTGCACTGAGATGTCAAAATCAGTAAAAAATCACATCCACTTAGACTGATGCATTAAATTGCACTTTAATAGATGCTGAGGCCCAAAAGTTTAATTAATTTTTCTTCAAGTAGACTACAACTTGGTCCCAATCATATGGTTCATGCTGATGTAGACTATAAGAAAAAACATTGTTTCAGGCCCTACATTTTATCATGTACCTTCATAATTGACATCTAGGCATTTTCTTGAAGGAGGGAGCTTGGCCCCTGAGATACAAATAAACAGAGTCGACACCCAAATCATGGGGTGAATAATAGACCTTTCTGGGGTGGCCACAGATCCCCCTCCCCTCCTTCTTTCCTCTCCTCTCCTGCCCTCTAAATCCTATGACTGAGACAGCACTATCTTACCTAACTGTTCAACTACTTCTGGCGGGAACACGCGAGAGGCGAACGCTCGCCGGAAGATTGCGTTGAACTCGTTGTCCAGACCACCGATGCCCATCTTGCCGAAGTCCCAGTCAGGATTGATGATGGATTGACGCGGCTGCTTCCTGTTGGAATTTATTTGTGTTAGCTGGTTTCCTTACAAATTTTAACTCTGACCCAAGATAGATAAGTCTTCAGCACTAAGCACACTTGGCCGAAACATCTTGCGCCTGTATTTGCCGAAATCACGTCACGTGTTAGCGTAATAGAGAACTTCGGTCAAGCATTACCCGAAGATTCGCGGCTGATCGATCACGACAAAACGTGTCGTAACTTCGGCAATCGTGTAGCTTGTAATTGACATAGCATTGCAAACGTAATCAAGCCGAATTTCAGTCGTGTAATTCACGCTCTTATGGTGTGTCATATCAGCCGCAGAACTTCGGTCACCTATCTTCAGCATAGTGCGCTTAGACACATAAGATCCTGTTCTACCACTCCCAGTTAAATTCACTTTATTAAAAGTGCTAGATATATGTGATGCCGTCTCTGTCTAATGGAAAAAAATCTATTATGTCACTAACCTACTATATTGGTCTAATGATTATCTGGTGTCTCACCCCTTAGCCTTCCCCACGAGGTTGAGCGAGGAGTTCTCGGCTTTGTCGAACTGTATGCAGGCGTCGGGCAGCAGCCGGCCCATGCGCACACGCCGCGGCACCGCGTTCGCGCCCTGAGCCAACGCTTGGACATCCACCGCTGTCAACAAATAATACCTAAACAACTTCTTCATTACACTATTGACAGAAGCTCACTCGGGACCTGAGATTTTTAAAGTGAAACTTCTAATGCGACTTCCAACAAGCGTTGCGTTAAATGCGTTGAAGTTGACGTTTACGAGGGGTGAGGTGGGGGGGGGGGGGTTTAGGGGTGAGGGGGTGCGGCGGGTGGAGATGAGGGGGGGTGCGGGGGTTTCATTGATTTTGCCGTAGGATGCACCGTTTTCAAGATATTTGACAAAAACACCGGTTCTCGTCCGATTACCGAAGTTAAGCAACGTCGGGCGCGGTCAGTAGGTACTTGGATGGGTGACCGCCTGGTTTTTTTTTTATGAAGTTTCACTTCTTCCGCGCGGAGGGACTCCACGCACTATTTTTTTATAATTGCCGGAATTGCGTAAGATAAATTCCGCATGATTACGCCTGCGGGTGCGGTTAATGTACGACCTGTACGCCTATTGTCTAAAGCACCGGCGCTTGCTATCGCATTCACTATTTCTTTCTGTCAAACGTTATAAGATGGTGATAGAAAGAGATGGTGAATACGATCCCGAGACAATACAGCCTCTGACAATTCAAACTATTCAATCGCTCAAGGGTTCAAATTATCAGGCACCATTGTTTTTAATTCAGAGTCAACAAATACGGGGTCGCGCACTAACCGAAATTACATCACGTTTTGGCGTGATCAGTCGCAGAATTTCGGTTAAAAGTTAAAATGCCAACTGAACAAGACGCGATTTCTGCAAATGTATTGCTAGTAATTGAAACAGCATTTCAAACGTAATCGCGCCAAATTTCTTAATTTCCGCGCTTATGATGTGTCATATCAACCGAAATTAGTACCTAGACCCAGAGATTTTACATTTTATACAAAATGCACATTGTCAATTTCAGGGTAACCTTTTGAGTCGACTACTACCATTCTAGTTTCCGTCAAAGTTACAGAACACAGAGAAAGAAGGTTCAAAAAGCATTGTTACCTTCCAAGTTCTTGACGATGAGCGACAACACCTTCTTATCTTGGAAAGAGAAGGCGAGCTGTTGTCCCACGGTGAACATCTGGTTACCGAACTGGATCAGGAAGTCGCGCGCCATCTGTTCGGAGTCGTACGGCTCCGTTGACACGCTGTAGAAAGGACATAGTATAAGTTTCCCTAACTTTGACATTGGCTAATGTCCTCGTAGCCTTAAAAAAAAAGGACAGTATAGTTTTTATCCCGGAAAATTGCATAGTTCCCGCGTGATATCGATAAACTTTGCAGACGAAGTCGCGGGCAAAAGCTTGCAACGAATAAATTCAACAAATAGGGGCCGTCCATTAATCACGTGATCTTTTATTTAGCATTTTTTAACCCCCTCTCCCCATTGGTGATATGTGGTGAGATTTAAGACTAGCTACCCCCCTTCCCCCTTCCATCATCACGTGTACCTACAAAGAATCTTAAATTTTTTCGAATATTATCTTTAAATACAGGTATAAAGTATAATCTTATTTTATTCTGAAATAAAGGACCATGATAGAAATGTCTAGACAGAAAGGTTGCAGGTTGTTTTTGATTGGCATTTTAACCAAAATTATAATGTGTTTGACGAACAAAATAAATATAAGTGATATCTTAACAGTGTTTTTTGTCAAACCCCTCCACTTTCAAGCCTCACGTGATTAATGGACGGCCCCTAAATGCGTAACATTAGTAATCACAACTGAACTGATAAACGTAGCGTAAATCTCATTTGGGTAGTTAACTAGCTCAGTGTTCCGCAAGGGGTGTGCCGCGGCACACTGGTGTGGTGTAACGTGGTCATTAGTTGGTGTGCATAATAATAATAATCATGATCGGAAACTCGGAAAAATAATGTTATCTTATAAAATAAAGCTAAATAGACGGACGGAAGAAAAATACTTACACAGATGTAAATCACGAGAACTCACGAGTGAGGCGTATTAATATTACTTAAAAACTGATTCGGGTCATAATAGAGTTGTAGGATTTTTTTTTTATTCTTCCACAGGAGCAAGAGAAAAGAGAGAGACGTTGGCTAAAGTTCCCAATAAGAATAAAAAATTCACAAACAAAGCAATTGTGTTCAAATAATAAAAGTTTTTCTCTGTTGTGTTGGATTTTCTATTTCCAATATTTAAAGTACCACCCCACCCACCATATGGTGTATTTTTTCAGCCTTATAGTAATTACATTAAGGATCCTTTTTCGCACTCACGTTTTCTTGGACATGAAGTCCGCCTCCAAAGTCACACTGCACAGGCATTCTGCACTTTGAGGCTTGTAAGGCTTCACATCAATCGGCTGAAAATGAGATTTTTTAATAATACACTGCATTACTTGGCTTAAGGAAAACAAATCAAACAAACTAAAAGCTTTGTTAACTCTAGATTGGTTGTGGCTGGTATTCTACCAGACACAGACAGCTCTACTGTACTTGACCAAACATTGACTGGCAAAATCAAAGACAAAATTTTTTATTCACTTTAGGCTTCAATTGGAGCTCTTATGAATGTCGAAGAATCTACCAGTCAGTGTCTTGTCCAATGTCAACATTGGCCGAATCATGAATGATGGAGCCATTATAATCTCAAAAACTGAATTGAATTTAACAACCGCTATAGCCTAGTTGGTAGTGACCCTGCCTACGAAGCAAAGAGGTCCTGGGTTTGAATCCCGGTCAGGGCATTTATTTGTGTGATGATCACGAATATTTGTTCCTGAGTTATGGATGTATTCTATGTATTTAAGTATTTATTTATCTATATAAGTTTGTTTTTCATCGTCTAGTACCCATAGTACAAGATTTGCTTAGTTTGGGACTAGGTTGACTTGTGTAAGATTGTCCCCTAATTTTTTTTTTTTTAACTTTGTTAAGTGAAATAGTAAACTGAATAGGTACAGTAGAAGATACTGAATCACATACCAGGTTGAACCCTTTTCATTGCAAATGTCATGTTGACATTTTCCATACATCTGCCAAAGAAATAAAAATAAAAAAATTGGTTGTGAAAAGGTTCCATCCTGGTATGCGATTCAGTTTCCGTGACTGTACTTTGAATGTGAATTTAAATTCACATCTTATTTATTTTTTATTTATTTATTTATCTTGAAGATCCAACAGCTGCAATTAAGTGTTTAAAATAAGCGTTCTCAGCACCAACACCAAAACATAGCATTTTTACAAGTGTATAGTTATAGACTTTTTTCAATTTTCACATTACATCCTAAGTAGTTAAGTCCCAGAGGTCTTAAGTGAAGATTCATTGCTAAAACCAACAAAAACTACCTGAAAGAGTTTGGTAATTAATTTTAGTAAGAAATAGTCGCATTTATGTTCTAGATATAATAAGAACCACAGTTCTTATTACTACAAATAAAAAAAAATATTGTAACAAAGCATGCAGACTGTTATAATCATCATTCAAGAAGCACATTGTAATTAGCACTGTCTTAACAAAGTATCAAGTGAAATGAGTCATACTTAAAAATGCTATATGCAAAAAAGTGTAATCAGTAAGCATGGTGATGAGTAATTAGAGTTACCATTTTAAACTTAGAAATGTTGGAGTATAAGAGACATACCAAAATCGTCCCAACAAATATTGCACCATTTGTAATGGAAATACACAAGTCTGATTTAATTACAGGAGTAATAGTGTGAGTGGTAGAGTTAGAGGGAGTTTGCTCTCAGACTTCTAATGCATGATGACCTATGCAATAATGTACAGTTAGCAGCAGAGAAAAGGTACCCCTCTGTAACCGCTCTTTTCTCTGCAGCTGATGGTACTATTGACGTTCAACTATCGCTTACTTGGTTAATGGACAATGTAGCCCATTTCCTCTGTGGGGCTGAGAACCCCACAGTTCCGCTTTCCACTCCATTGTAGAAGCGAATACTAAAGACAAAACTCTGCGAGGGTCCCGTTGTTACTTCAATGTGCCTGGAAAATAATAATTTAATGTAATGTTACCTCTGTAATTTTACTTTTTTGATTTTGTTGTACCACAGTCAATGAATTTTTTAAACAAAACTAATACTTTCTAAATAATTTCTAGTTTCAACATGTAAGTATAAACATACTGGTGTGTTTTTTGATGAAATTTTCAGTACTGGATACTATTGTTGTACAACTTCATTCTTTTGAATGGAAAACTGAGTCTGGTAGCAAATGTCTTTCTTAGAACATGTTCTAGCTATACACCGTGAAATTTTAGTGGTTGTTTTCCCGAAACGAGGTGATTTAGTATCGATTGTACAATCGATTTATAATTACTATTTTGACTAGAGTCAAAAATCCAATTGTGAAAAACGAACGTCGAAAATGACCGCAAACCAATAGTAACACTTTGTTGGTACTTAACCTATCGTACGATCGTACGCTACTTGTACCAACGAAGCGTTACTATTGGTTTGCCGTCATTTTCGACTTTCGTTTTTCACAATTGGATTTTTGACTATAGTGAAAATAGTAATTATAAATCGACTGTACAATCGGAACTAGATCACCTCGTTTCGGGAAAACAACCACTAAAATTTCACGGTGTATAGGTAAGTAATGCAAATAAAATATTCAACAAACACTTACTTCACATCACTAGGAAAGTCTTCTTGGTTGATAAGAGCGCAGTTAGTGATCGCCAACTCGTCCGAAGGACATTTGGCGGCCTTCATACGCTGTAAAAGGATAATATGTAGAGAATTAATTCAGAGAAAAAACAAAAATTATTCCAATTAGATCCTAAATTTTGCAATGATTTAACGAATGTTTCGGAAAAGTATGGAACTTTAAATGAGTTTAAATATTAAATTATACTTTTTATTAAATACGAAGGGCTTTCTCTTGTAAACTGTAAAGTGACCACAAATAACTGGAATATGGTTCAAATGTAGTACAGAAAATCTCGAAAATTGTTATGAATTTCGTAACTGCGACGTCTCACATTATTACAGCCCACATACAATTGAAAATCGTATTACTTACCAATGAGGAATACATTTTGTTAACTAGTTATTTCCCCAATACCTAAAATATTTGACAATGATTCACGTCAGATGATATTTGGATGATTTGACGGAGCCTACACCGCCCGTCAACGAATGACTGCAATGGATTTTATTTTGGTTGTGAACCATTGGTCAATGCGATCAATACGGTGAAGATGGTATAAGGTATTGCTAGCATAAAAAATATGGCGAATTTTTAATGTGATTCTTGATTGCGTCATCGTATTTTAACAGAGAAAATATTTATAAAACAACGACTTAACTATTTTATCATTAAAAACTAGTATTATTTAAAAAAAATTATCACTTGTTAAAAGAAATTAAGTTAGGATTATACAATACACGCGTGTGAGCATTCGCCAGTAATCGCGATTTCTCTCACTATTCGCTTGCTTCTCGCGCGAATATGTAAATCTATCACGAATCGAATGCATAGCACAGAGTACTTTTTATATAAATCGAATGGGTCAGACAGGACAGAGTGAGTGAATGGATTAAGTTAACATGGCTGACACTGCGGTGTCTCGAACGTGTGGACTTTCTTTTGATTATCATTTAAGTGCAAAAGTTTGTGCGTAGAAAAACCAGTGTTAAATATTAAGAAGTTTAGCTTTTAAGAAAAGGACTGATTGTGAACTGATTGGTGAACCTGTATGTGTTATTATGGCTATGGGAACTTTGCGACGCCGCCATCTCCATAGCTAATAAAAAAAAGGATTCTCTTTTGCCCCTAACCTCAATAAGAAGCATATAAAATGGAACTACCGCAGCCACCTCAAGGTTTGTAAAACTGCTTCTTTTGGTAATGTAATTTATGTCAGAATACTGCACGTACATGTCATCATGCTTTTAGATCAAGACCTGCGCAACATTATAGACAAACTGGCGCAGTTTGTCGCAAGAAATGGCCCCGAATTCGAGAAGATGACTAAAAACAAGCAAAAGAACAACCCGAAGTTCAGTTTCCTGTACGGCGGGGAGTACTTCAATTACTACCAGTATAAAGTGACGACCGAGCAAGCAAGTAAGCATAACAGAGTTTGGACGAAGAGTTAGAATGAGCGCAGTGCCGCGCTATTGCTGCCTGTTATAACCGACTCAAGTGAATCCTGCTGTTTATAGTTCTAAAGCAATCGGCCGGTGGCCAGGCGGCCGCTCCCGCCGGGGCCTTTATGGCTCAGAACAGGCAATATGTACTGCCCCAACAGGGCAGCGCGACGGCCGCGCAGATCGGGCTCGCCGCTTCCATGTCGGCGGCGCCGGCGCTGCAGCAGTGGCTCGCGGCCAACGCCGCGCCGCCCGCGCCCGCCGCGCCCGCGCCTCCCGTGCCGCGCACCGACCGCGACTCTCTCGCTGCGCAGATCAACATGCTCAAAGAGCAAATCACTCAATCTGAGAACAATCTCAATGCTCAACATAAGGTGAGTTAGTCTCAGAAACACAAGCCTTACCTTGAAGCACTAAGCATAAGCACTTGACAAAAACAAGTGCCTAAAAGAAATTATAATTAAATAATAATGATCTTATTAGAAAAGTTACCTTCAGGATTCCAATTACCTAATAGTGTATGTTGCCAAGCAAAATATGTAAATAGTCAGTCTGAATTGACTTCAGCCCAGTTTTGATCCTGCTTGTAACATGTATAGTGAACCAAGAAATTCCTTTACCACCCTAAGGTTCAATGTCAGTTGAATGGCTTAAAACATCAAAGGCTGTTTTCACTTACAAGTCCATGTAACAGTCAGCTTTATTGTTTTTCTTCTGATGTAGGAACTCAAAAATATGGTAAAGCATTTACTTGGTGGAGTCTGTTAACCATTTTGTACCTAAGAAGATATGCTTGTATTAAGGACAGAAGTACATTACTTATTTATTTAAATGGAGCAACAGTGTTGGGTTTAAGTCAGAATAAAGTAATTGTAGTAAACAACTCCACAGTTTGCAATCAGTTATAAAAACAAGATAAAAGTATGACTCTAAAAAGCATTTAAAGTTCTTTTTTTAAGATTTTAGACTTTTGATATCACTACTTGTTACCTATGTTGCATGCCTGCCTAAACATTTACACTGTACTAAAATAAATGAAACATTGTTTTTACAGGCGTCATTTGGGGTTGTGTCCTTGTAGAGGGATATAATAAGATTATTGCTGTAATATTTTAGAAATGGTATATTTATTTTATGTTTATGTATCCCAAAAGAATTGTATTTTTTCAGGTGTTGATACAGCAGCAGCAGACTAAAATCAATGAATTGGTCAGCAAAGCACAAGTGGAAACAATTCAGTCGCTAGCAAATGACAACCACATTAATCTATCAGAACTTGACAACATACTACAGCCAATTATTGATACTTGCACAAAGGATAGCATATCATCAGGTGAGTGTTTATGTTTCTTATTCATATAACTGACACTATACTCAGATAAGTTAAGATAAGATTTTATTTCTCACCTTTATTAAAAATGTAATTAATTGAGCAACATTTTCAAATTATCTGAACATTGAAATTGTGTCAAAAAAACACAAAACACAAATGGTATAGTATAAATCTTCCCAGGTGAATTTTTCGCTTCGAGCCATTACATTAAATTTGAACCTTAATACTATGCCAATACCGTTTGTTTTGAAAGATAAAGGGCTCGAAGCAAAAAATTCACCTGGGAAGATTTATACTATACACTTGTCTGCATATGGCAAGAGAAAAAAAAGGTATGTTGTTTGACTTGTCTAGTAAGCCTTATAATCTATTGATGATTCTATACAAGGTGACCTTAGCCTCTGGACAAATAATGAAACCATGGATAAGATTGATACTTAGCAATATTGTAAAATAGTTATTTGCTTAATTAGACAAGAAAACAAAAAAAAATTCTATGAAATCATATCATCCAAATAAACAGGCTCCTCCAAAGTACACATTGAAAACCGTTAGTTTTTCGGTAAATATTGGACTGATTGTTATGATACTCTGCAGTTTGGTTTTAAATATCTTGCTAAACCAGTAGTATTAGTATTTGTCCAGAGGCTAAGGTCACCCAGTATTTAAAATTTTTAAAGCTGAAAATGCATTAGACTTAATGAAGTATTCAGTAAAATGCCAAATTGAGTTACTCAGTAAAATCTATTTAAATAGTTCTGTTATCAACATGATATGTTATACATACGTATGTGAAATAGGTTACCAAACAATTAGACATTTGTTTCTAAACACAGATTAGATAAGTCCATATGAACCAAATAAAAATAATTAGAGTACTAGAGAATTTGCAGCTGTTTTTTACACTTGTCTGTCTAGAATTGTAAGTATGAAACTGTAAGACATGCATATTTTTATTATTATAGGAAATTTTAATCCTAATGCTGCACTTGGATACCTTTTCTGTATAATGTGTGTGCATGCCCTAACCATGCTTTTTGTCACTGTCAAGTTCAGACTTACTCATACTTTTAAAATGTAGCTATTAGGGCTAATAATAATAATATTAATAATCATGGGACGATTGACACCAATTGACCTAGTCCCAAACTAAGCAAAGCTTATATAATAAATGTACCTTCGGTAGGACAAGGGCATAATTGTCTATTACTATCCATTGGAATTATGCCCTTGTTTCACCAAAGGTGCAATATTTATAAACAGTATAATGTTTGTCTTTGGTTGTCAGAAATATTTGTTAATTTATCCAGGTGGTCTAAAAACATATCCTTTCTTATGAAGCAAGTATTTTAATGTTTTGTTTCATGATGTTTTAGGCAAGGGCTGGATCTTGCAACATGCTACATCCCACGATGCGGGAAAAGTGATATCTCAGCATCTGTTGCGCAAAGTGACACAGCCAGGAGCTGCTTTCACGCAGAAGCTTCACATCATTTACCTCGTCAATGATGTGCTTCACCATTGGTTAGTATCAGCTACCGCTCAGACCAATCATCGGGTGTTTATTTGATTTCATCTTGTTACTAATATTAAACTTAGTTAAATTTTTACATTTCTTAACTTTTGATACTAACTAGAAATCATGATTCAAACTAAATAGTGAAGGTTTTATATGAAATATTATTAAATTATCGACACCAAAAATGGTTCAAAGCATGTTTCTAGTAATATTTTGTTTTCTATCCTAAATCTAAAATATAAATTTTCTTAGTGATTTTTTTATCTGAAACTTATGTCTAGGCTCTTAAAACTGAATGGTCATGGTAATTTTAAATATGATAATATTGATGTAATGCAGGTCATATTTTCTTTACTTGAAATCAACTTCTATTATTAATTAATGTTATAAATGTTATAATGAGTGAATAAAATTTTTCAGCAACTTTTTTTTTGTGTGACCAAATGTATTATGTACAGTCAGCATCAGATATATCAACGCGCCCCAGGTGTTCATATAAACGTGTACATTCCAACCGTCACAGATTCATTGACAACTAAGTTATCATTTACACGTGGACGCTCAGTATGTCACAATTCTCTTGACAGCCCAGTTTTCATTAATACTTACACCACTTGAAAGTCATAAAGATAATAACAACTAGAAAATCAGTGGTAACTAAGCACTGACAGTTGTCAATAACATCTATACGCACACCTAATAACAAACACGTGAACAGCCAGGATGCCACTTGTTTGACTTGTTGCTAAGCAGTTATTATTTAAATGGTAACTAAGCATAAATTTTTACAAAATATAATTTGTACAAATTTGAATCTTATCTGCTTGCAATACAAGTCCGCAAGTCGTCATTTGAAGACGAATAGGGGCTTGCACAGACCATTTTTTGATAAAGTGAATATCGTGGTGCTCGCGAAATGGCAACGGTTACATACGCAATTACGCATGGTATCCTTTCATCATCACTATTTATTTACCCAGCCAATATATGTATGTCCAACTGCTGCGCACAGGCCTCCTCTCAGAATGAGAGGGCTTGGGCCGTAGTTCCCACGCGGGCCTAGTACGGATTGAGAACTTATTGAGAAACAGGGAACTCAGAGAAGGAACTCAGTACTACTAGAGTGCTCAGTACTACTAGAGTGCAGTTTGTTTTGAGCGCGAGTTGTGGTTCTAGCTTCGTAAGTCCTCGTGTACTTCATTAAGAGGGTTTATACCTGCTGAGCTGGCAATGTTGCATTTTTGTTAGTTTTTCTCGATTATTCCATAAAAATTGAATGAAAATTAAAAATGTTTCAACTTTACTATAATTAATACTTTTAGCTGCCATGCATAATATAACAAACCTAGATAACCTTTTTAGAAATAGTAATATATCAAAATAAAACATTTTCCACACAATTAATGCCGCTTTATGTTTATCTGTATACACGTGTATAGAAATAAATAGTTCCATGACTGAATAATAAAAAACACATTTAACTTCCCCGTACCGTCGTGGGTAAAAAAAATATTTTGTATACAAATTGTTCTAATATATAAGTTAATGTATTTACTGCAATAATAATTCGTGATAAGACTTTTATTTTCTTTAAAAACCGTTAGATAATAATTTGTTCGTTTTTAAAGCAAATAAAAGTAACACGAATTATTATCGCAGTAAACACATTAACTATATATATATATATATATATATATATATCACGGGACAATTCACACCAATTGACCTAGTCCCAAAGTAAGCTTAGCAAAGCTTGTGTTATGGGTACTAAGCAACGGATAAACATACTTATATAGATAAATAAATACTTAAATATATAGAAAATATCCATAACTCAGGAACAAATATTCGTGCTCATCACACAAATAAATGCCCTTACCGGGATTTGAACCCAGGACCTCTTGCTTCGTAGGCAGGGTCACTACCAACTAGGCTAAAGCTAGGCTAGCTAAACTTATATATTAGAACAATTTGTATACAAAACATTTTTAATTTTCATTCAATTTTTATGGAATAATCGAAAGAACTAACAAAAATGCAATGTTGCCAGCTCAGCAGGTATAAACCCTCTTAAGTACAAATCAATTGTAAGAATAACTGCCGAATGCACTACCTACTTGGAGTACAAATTTTCCAGTGAAATAAGAACTTTAAATCTATATAAGTAAGTAATTTTCAAAATCACCAAAACTTAGTATTCTCGGGTTGGTCTGTAGGTCTATTATATTTCGATAGGTTTACTTAATATATTAATTAGTCGATAATTCAGAAATTTCTTAAAAAGCAAGTGCTATGTTATGTTAAACAAAATTGAGAAAAATCGAAAAAACGAATGCGATCCAAACTTAAAAGAAATAAAAAGCCAAAAAATAAAAAGAAAACCAGAAAAAAAAATCCAGTCCAATTGTGTGTCAACTGAGATTTGAACCTGTAATCTCTGCTTTGAAAAGCAAACCAATGTTATTGAGACCACACTAAGGGTTTTAAATTAGCCATCATTTATCTTTTGCTATTTGTCAGGCGTTTCGACGATTCTACTGAAAAGTAAATAAGTTAGAGTAAGTTGACCGAAAGATATCTGTCAAATTTTATTGAAGAGAAAACTTGAGACAGATGTATGTGATGAAGTCTGTACTGTTTTCGATGATTGTCATATCGCTTACCTGAAATTAGCATACCTAGCTATTTTTTTTTAAATTCGACCATAGTTATATGCTTTAAACGTCTATTTTTTGACGACCGCTTTAGCCTAGTTGGGGGCCATCCATAAATTACGTCACACCAATTTCGATCAATTTGGACCCCTCCCCCCCTTCTTGTCACATTTATTAATGTGAAAATCGCCATTATTTTGTTCTAGTGTCACAGATAGCTTGACCCCCCCCCCCTAAATGTGTGACGTAATTTATGGACCCTACCTACAAAGCAAGAGGTCCTGGGTTCAAATCCCGGTAAGGGCATTCATTTGTGTGATGAGCACGAATATTTGTTCCTGAGTCATGGATGTTTTCTATGTATTTAAGTATTTATTTATCTATGTAATGTATGATTGTCCCCCTAATATTTATATTTTATATATTTATTTATTTTTCCATGTTGTTCAGATATATTTGATATGTTGACTGCTTAGATACCAGTGATTTTTTGAAAGCTGAGGTATCAATGACTTGTTAGGAGTGTAGAAATTAATGAATATCGACTGTTTAGGTATTTGTGACTCGTTGAGCGCTCACAAGTAAATACTACCATGACAGTCAATAACTTTTTGACAATTTAATTAAACGTTTACCTCTCTTTGAGCACCTGAAGCGTATAGCGACTTTTGATGCTGACTGTACTTTATCTTTCTTTCTTATTGTCTCAGTCATGACCATTTATGTTGTTAGCCCCTGTTGTCTTGTCATTATCAATCCGGTGTCTATGATACTGTTATTCCTAATTACAGTGCACGCAAAAACGCAGAAGATCTCAAGAAAAATTTGGAAAATGTGGTGGTACCAATGTTTTGCAATGCCAGTATAGGTAACATATTTATAATAATGCCCTCGAGATATAGGTCTCTTTTGTTCGATTGTGCATTCTCATCCTGTATAAAAGCATCTTTAGAGCATCACCTGTGGTTTGCGTCAGTCAGGTAACTTGCTTAGTCTCGTTGGCCCATACGACATCGGTTTAATCATTTTGCTGTTTCAGCCGTGACTGAGGAGCAGGAGGCTAAGTTAAATAAGCTGCTCCGGCTGTGGGAGTCCAAGTCTAACTATTTCGAGACGGCAGTCATCGACAAGATGAAGAGCCCCACGAGCAGCTACCAGGAGTACCAGAACAACCTGGTGGCTCAGCACGCCGGCGCCATCTCGCATCTCACGCAACAAACCAAATCCACCTTTGAGAAGTATGTATCAGTATTATATTTCAAGAAGTCTCATATTGAACCCATTCTTAATCTCACAATGTTTCCAGCTACCAAACTCAACATCAAGCCTTTGTGGCTCACACAATGCAACAAATACAACAACTCGAGATGCAAAAGCACACTATGGAAATGCAAAATAACCATGAACAAAGTAACGACAGCATGAAGCAAAATAATATCCAGAATAACTTCCAAAATAGTTTTAATGATCAGAGTTTCAATTTGATGAACTATGATCAGAATTTTAATGCAACTACTCAGCAACTTTATGGTAGTGAAAGTGGTGATAACTATGCTTCCAATAATAGCTTAAGCGGGAATGAGAACAGTTATGACAGTCAGATATTTGATCAAATGAAGAATCAGAACAATATGGAGAATGAGGAGGTTGACTTGTCACATTTGCCAAATGTAAATTTCTCACAGCCCCCACCAGGGTTCCAACCAGAACCTCCTCTGTTAGTGGGCTTTGGAAATGGTCTTCCAGATCTCACTAAACCCCCACCGGGCTTCCCTCCACTACCTGAAATCAATAATGATGAGTTAATGCCTTCTGTACCATACTTTGAATTACCAGCTGGATTAATGGTGCCTCTGATTATGGTAAGTTGGTTCATTTGTTGTCTTGTCTTGTGAACCTCGATTTTGTGATCCTTCCTGCTAGTTTCATTATATATTTTACTACACAGTAGTTGTTTTATCAATCTACTTGAAATACACTTGTCTCATTTAATTTTTCATAACGGTTTGCTGTTGTGTTCTCAAATTTTAAGTAATTTTTCGGCTCCAAATGTTTGGAGTGCGATTAAATAGTACCTGTGTTTGTCCACTTTAAATAAACGACCATAAGGTTTGAATTATCAGTTTGTGCATTATTCTCCTTCATTCAGGATCCTCAAATAACTTCATGAAAATTTCTCTATAACTTTAACAATATTTCAGTTGGAAGAAGACCGATACAGACCTTTGGACCCATCTAAAATCCGTCTACCTCCCCCCGCTCCACCGAACGACAGGCTATTAGCTGCTGTAGACGCCTTCTACGCGGCACCTAATCATGAGCGCCCCAGAGATAAGTAAGTCACCAATATAAGTAGTTTTAAGTTCTCCAACGAGTCAAACTTGTTTCAGTGCCTCAAACGTTTATAAGCTTTCACAGTTGTGCAGGTGAAGTACGATCTGCAATTTTCAATGACAATAATTGACGATATTGTACTACTTCATTATTCAAATCCTCATGTACGCATGCATGTCCAATGCACTATGAAAAAAATATATACACATTGACTTGAGAACCTCCTCCTTTTTGTTTTCGTCGGTTGAAAATGGGGTTTGTTGACACCACAAATGTACCAGCTACAGTTAAAGGTCATAATCATACCCATAGGCATCTTTGTCACCTAATAGAGTTTTGTTTACATTTTCGCTACTTAAACATAGATTTTGTGTAATTAAATAAGCGAAGTAGTTATTATTTCTTCTCATTTTAGCGAGGGATGGGAAAAACTAGGCCTGTATGAATACTACAAAGCTAAAAACGCAGCTAGAAAGCAAAAAGAAGAAGACATTGCAAATGGCAGACGAGAAAGGTCGAGATCACCCTCGCCCATACCAAAGGACTTGCAGAAACAACCTTCACCACCAGGAAGAAGATACAGGTTTGTTGAATGTTCAACTAAACTATTTACAACTAAACATATTTGAGTCATAATTACTAAACTAAATGGGACTTATCACGCACTAACTATTTATTTATTTACCTCGACGTTTCGGCCACATTGCAGCAACCGTGGTCACGAGTCAACTGAAGTGTAGGGTGTCAAGTTCGTTTAGCCGCACGAGTCTTTCGAACTACCCGCACTTGATCCCGATTAGAATCAGCACCCGTATCTCGAACTACCCGCACTTGATCAAGATTTTTTAACGGCACCCCATCACACCGACACACAACACTCACAACATCCGACGACCTCTCCGAACACTCCTGCCGACGCCAACATTTGTTTATAACAGGATTCCACGCAGACGAAAGCTTATATCCATCCTCCCGATTAAAATTTTTGTGTTTTTGTATTTTTGTGATTGAGTAAAAATCACGAAAGTTTAAAACAGTATATTTGAGTCAATATCAAAAAAATTGTACATAGTTTAAGGGCTTAATGAAAACAAAATCACGATCGCTTCCTTTGTATAACGAAAGTTAGTCATATAAACTATGTGTAACTAGCGTTATACAAAGGAATCAATTAAGTTTTGTTTTAAACTAGAGCTATTAAATTACCTCATAAATTCTCAAAATCCCCCACACACTTTCACCGCATACACACACGCACACGCTCACTCAAGCATACACACACTCATACACACACAAACACACACACAAACACACACACACACACACACACACACACAAACACTCACACACACACACACACACACACAAACACGTATGCACATGCACACATACAAATTCGAACACACTGTAATCGCGTAATCCGTTTTTAGTTTATTTTATAATTAATAACAACTTCTGTAACACTTTAGTTCCGATAATCAGTTAATCGCACTCGCAGGCTACCAAGATACAGGCTCAGCCTAGTTTGGAGTCTAATAGATGTACCTCATTTTTTTTTTGTAACAAGTGCTTTTTTGGTAAATAAACTATTTTTTTTTATTTTTTTCTTTATTAAATCCCTTAATTGTGTACAATTTTTTTAATATTGACTCATTTATAATTACGTAGTCTTTATCACGTCCCCTTACTGTAAATTATCAATTGGATTGAGCTAAATTTATTGAGCCAAGAATCTTTTACAGCAAGATGTGCCGTTAACTGGTGACTGCTAAACAAACAATAAATGTGTTTACAGATCCAGATCAGATATTTTTATTACTTTTTAAATGTGCACGTTTCATTTGACCATTACAATTTTTTTTGTAGGTGTAAACACGATCCTCACTGGTGAAACAATTTAATTTTTCTTTATATTTTAAAATGCTTATTTTTTGTATTCTATTGTGCTTACAATGTGCGATAATACAAATAAATTAAAAATTATGTTTGCTTGCGACAGGTCAAAGAGTAGAACGCCAGAAAAACCGTCCCCAGTGAAGTCAAAATCGCGGTCGCCCTCGCCTCGGAGACGATCGACGGCATGGAGAAGAGAACGGGACAGTAAGCAGTTTTACAAGCTTTTATTTGACTGGTGTCACCCACTTTAATGGTGGCTCCAATAGCCAACTTTATACAGTCACTCTATCGCGCGTGAAACAGCAATAGTGTGCGAAAGAATGCGCGTGTAAAGATGTCGGAAGGGGAAGGGATGGACCACGCGTAAAACTGTATAAATTGCACACGCGCCAACACGCACCAGTTCCACGCGGTCTATCGCGCTCGATTAGCCTTTACACGTTCGCTCTTTCTGTTCTCAAAAACGTATACTTGTAATCGCGCCCGATTGCGGCACAGGCTTTCCGGCACGCAATCCTGTACGCTCTTGAGAATGCGCGATAGAGCGACTGTATAAAGGCGGCTAATAACTCCTACTTCGGATGGTAGACTAGGTTGAAACATGGAATAAAGGCAACAAACACTGCTGGACATAGGCCTCCCTCATTGATATCCAATCATTACAATTGAAAACGGCTTCCATCCACCGTAAACCTGCGCTGCGGCCTTTACCAGATCATCCGTCTTACTCGTTAGTGGATGTTCCACACTGCGCTTGCCAGTCCGCAGTCTCCATTCTGTGTTATATGACTTACCCATTGCCATTTCAACAAGCTAATCCGTTGATACCGTGTTGATTGTTAACGTGGTGTTTTTGTAATATCACCAGGTCGCAGAAGATCGCGGTCCCGGTCGAGATCGCGGTCGCGCAGCCGGTCGCGAGAGCGCGAGCGGCACCGCGAGTCCCCGCGGTCGCGACGCATCGAACGCTCGCGATCGCCTACCCCGCCTAGCTTCCTGTAACTATCCATTATCCTCAGCCATACACGTCCCACTGTTGGAAGCAGGACTCTCAGAATGAAAGGGTTTTGCTCTAAGCCGTCTTAACCCGTCGTCTGCGGCAGCTTGTGATGGTTTAAATTTCATTAGTAGAATTTGGACCATTATACTTCGAAGTCCTACTTATTATTATAAATGTAAAAGTTTGTGAAGATGTTTGTATGTTTGTTACTTAATCACGCAACGGCTGAACGGATTTACGTTAAATTTGGTATGGAGATAGTTTTGAGATCTTATAAATAACATAGGATAATTTTTATCCCGGAATATTGCGTAGTTCCTGCGGGATAGCGATAAATGAATTCTTCGCAGACGGAGTCGCAGGCAACAGCTAGTACAGCATAAAAAGGCAGAAGTAGTAATAATACTGATCCTTATCATTATCATACACAGACAAAAGGTTAAATCATGCCGAGGCCAGAGGCTTAAGAAGTCACCTCACTATTATAAATAATATTATAAACGTGAAAGTTTTTGTGGATGGATGTTTGTTACTCTTTCATGCTAAAACGATTTGGTGGATTCTAATGAAATTTGGCACTCAAATAGTTTATAATCTGGGTTAACATTATAGGGTACTTTTTCATCCCGGAAAATTCCATAGTTCCCGCACCTGGTGAAACTAAAAGTCATTAATCAATCAATTCAGGGATCCTGGGCATGAACCCAGACAAACAACAATTGGGGATGTCTATTTTTTTGCAATGTATAGAAAATCGAAAACCATTTCGAGATAAATGCTTTTTAAATCGTTTTCTGTAGTTATTTATTTTTAATATTATGTAATGAATTTATTATATAACAAATAAGCAATGACCTTCATTTGACATTGGTGTAAATCGTGTGACCGGTTCAAGTCGTTCTTTATTCTGTGAGGTTAGAATTCTTCACAATTTACGCGTGGATTTATACTACGGAGTTTGATTTGGACAAACTGTCTGACATCTAGCACTTTGTCAGTGCTAGTAAAGTGACACAGTGTATAGTATACCACTACGCAAAAAATAATTAAAGTGGTTGCCTTATCGTACGCATTTAGATAGAATTAGAAATTTGGCATTGTGGGAGCCCTCAATTAAAATCTGACGTCATCAACTAAAATAGTTTCAATAATTAATTTTGAGAACGTAATTTTTCTTTTGACAATTAAACAAAAAATGACGAAGATATGGCGCGTTGAAGTTACGCGTGACGAGGCGTGACGTCACTTGTTCCTAAAACGCTCATACAAAGTGTAGGAACAAGTGACGTCACGCGAAACTTCAACGCGCCATATCTTCGTAATTTTTTGTTTAATTGACAAAATAAAAAATACGTGTCCAATATTTTTTGATAATCTAAAAGACTGACTAGTTAGGAAAGTAGCCTATTGCGTCAATTGATTGGTGGTGTCAAATATTTTTTTCAAAGTTATACTGAAACTAGAACATACTGAAAAATCAGGAAACTTTGCAAGGAGTAGATTCCTATCTCTAATAGATCCTCTCCGTCATTCCGTGATGGGTGCTTGATCGTAAATCTCCACAGTAAAGTATTGTTTCATTTCGCGAATTATTTGTCGCCAATAAAACAATATCTAAAACAATAAAAATAAATACAAACATCGCGAAGAAACTGCCTAGTTTATGGTGGTGTCAAATAAACTTTTACAGAAGTAATTCAGCATCGTATCCAGCAACGTCGAGCGGCCTAGACGCTAGCAACAAGGGCCACCAACTGCTGCAGAAGATGGGGTGGAGCGCCGGCGGGCTGGGCGCCGCGGGGCAGGGCATCGCCGAGCCCATCAGCGGCGGCGCCGTGCGCGACAAGCAGGACCAGTACAAAGGTACACCTTACATCTTACACGATATCTAAAGGTGTGTACAGATTATGCGCGGCAGCCGCGCGAGTTAGTGTTCGCGTGAACAATTGGCTCGCGCGGCAAATGTTCGATGGAATTTAGGTAGTCCGCGGCGGCTGCGCGAGGGTAGCGACCCAGCTCGATCAGCGCGTGGCGTTCAACGTTCGTCGCAACACAAACCGTCCAAACTGCGCGCGCGCCGGCGACTGAAACTTCTTTGATGCGGGCTCAAAAACCGATAGCGCTCTGTATGCTTAGTATAAGTTTTACTTCGCCAAATACTTCACGATCTCGTTTACGTAAAAATTTCAATTCTATGGAAACATGGACGCGCGTTTCCATAGTAATTGATTTTTTTACGTAAACGCGATCGAGAAGTATTTAGTGAAGTAAAACTTATACTAAGCATACGGATCGCCGCGCGGCGCGTTCGAGCGCGGCAATGTTCGAGCTGAAGCGCGCGGAAACCCCGTCTCCATTGCGCGCGGCCGCCGCGCGATCCAATGTTCGAGTGATTGCCGCGCATAATCTGTACGCGCCTTGAGGCTGTCTGTCCACTGGAACGGAGGGGTATGTCCCATTTATCCTATACAACTGTGAAATCGTGCAGTAACAGAGTTCAAAATCGTACAGGGTGGCCCACATGGAGATATACAACTTTTTTTTGGCCGCCATTTTGTTTTGGCGGCAAATATGACAGTTGTTGCATGAAAATTACTACTATCTAAAGGGATGTATATATGCTAACAGGCCAATGAACCTTCAGCAATTAAAGCAAAATATTCGAGACACAGTCACTAAGATAACGCAGGACATGTGTGAAAATGTGATGAAAAACACGATGAAAAGGGTTCACATCTACCATGCTGCTAGTGGTGGACATTTGTCTGACATTATTTTCCATTATTTAACAAGAAATACTTAAATTTTTATATTTAATAAAATAAAATTACAAAGACTAAAATTTGGCCACCCTGTATTAGTGCTATAAAACAAATGGGACCGAGCGGAGCGGTGACCGATATATCCACCAAAGTTGGAAAAGTATTTTAAAAATTCATATAAGACCGGGAAGCGAAGCGAGGAAGAGGAGCAAAGCGCGGCGGAGAAACGAGCGCGGGCTTGCTCTGCTAAAAAGCAGAAAATTGCAAAAAACACAGTTTGCAATACCTCCTCGCTCAGCTCCAGTTGTTCTGACCAGAATCCCTTTGTTTACCAAAATATAATTTGTCATAACGTTTGCCATGTAAATTATATAAGCCTGTGTTCAAACCAAACGTATAGTCAGCCGCCGAATGTGAGCAGGCTCACTGAGCCCCAGTGTTAATATGAAAAAACGTAATGCCTAGCGTATTTGTGAACGAAAACTACCAACTAACAACTATTAAAGTTGCAACAAGTCAACATCTGCAACGGTGTCGTGTCGCCAATGATAAACCGCTATAGGTAGCTTCTTGTCGTAGAGGGGAAGAAAAATTCACTGGAAGTATTAGAAATACAAGTAGGTACATAGGAAAACTTTGTAACTTGAGTTTTTTGTCTAATTACAAAAATAGTCTCAAAATATACAAATTAGCACTGTATGTCCTAGTGTAAAAAACTACTACTTAATTGTGCAGTTCATTGTAATTAGTATGAGTGTGAACTAAGGTATTGTTATAAATACTAACCTACTTGTTATTTAACTTCCAGGCGTTGGTGTGAATCTGAACGATCCATATGAAAACTTCAGAAAGAACAAAGGTGCAGCATTTATCACAAGAATGAAAGAAAGGGCTCTGGAGCGCTCGTCATGATCGCGGTAGTGGTCTCGAGTAGATGTATATTGTGTACAATGAGATTGTGTGGTTGGGACATGATTTATTTTATCTAAATCATCTTTAAAAATAAATTTTATGAATTTTACTTTGTGTTCTAAATCTACCAGAAATAGTACAGGCGACTACAAAGAGATTGTTACGGCCAAAGTTACAAAAATATGTGTACACGATTTTTATTAACTTACTATTAAGGTTGTTTTGTGTATACATATTTGTAATTTTGGCCGTATCGATCTCTGTAATCGACTGTACCTAACGAAATTAGCAAAATGGATCATCCTGTGATGTCTTTGATGTCATTCTATCACTTTTAACACATTCAGTGCCGGGAACGCCACAGGGGAGTTCTCCATACTCCCCTGTGGCGTTCCCGGCACTGAATGTGTAAACAGATTCCCTGTCCCGAAACAAAATGTGCGGCGTTCTTTCGACACGAGCCCATAGTAACAATGACATTAAACGCTCCATGAGGCACGTGCCTCATGGACGTACCAGTAAAGTCACACATGAGGCGCATGTGCCTCATACATAGGACAGGGAACCTGTTAACTTCTTCACCGCCACAAAACAAACGAAGTGACGTGCTCTGTACGCCACAGAAAAACCAGCGACAAATCAACTTAATTATTAATTCCATTGCAGAAGGATTAATTTCGAGTTGAATGTTGGTCATGTATACACCGTGAAATTTTAGTGGTTGTTTTCCCGAAACGAGGTGATTTAGTATCGATTGTACAATCTATTTATAATTACTATTTTGACTAGAGTCAAAAATCCAATTGTGAAAAACGAATGTCGAAAATGACCGCAAACCAATAGTAACGCTTCGTTGGTACCTAACCTATCATACGATCGTACGCTACTTGTACCAACGAAGCGTTACTATTGGTTTGCGGTAATTTTCGACTTTCGTTTTTCACAATTGGATTTTTGACTCTAGTCAAAATAGTAATTATAAATCGATTGTACAATCGATACTAAATCACCTCGTTTCGGGAAAACAACCACTAAAATTTCACGGTGTAGATGACAGTAGCGTGTGAGGCATTTCATTGGCTGTCACGACTAGATGACTGCTGGTAAAGTGGTTAAATATCAAAAAAATCCTCTCATCATTATCCCAGCCTATATGCCCTACTGCTGGGCACAGGCCTCCTTAAAAGGAGAGAGCTTGGGCCCTAGTTCCCACGCGGGCCCAGTGCGGATTGAGAACTTCACACACACCATTGAGTTCTTCTCAGGTCTGTGTAGGTTTCCTCACGATTTTTTCCTTCATCGTAAAGCTCATGGTAAATTTCAAATGTAATTTCGCCATGGACTTATACCTAACCTGGACTGACTACTGTGACAAAAAAGTGAGGCCGAAAAAAAAAACAAACCAGAGAGTTGCATCTCGTTCTAATTAGGGTGATCAAGTACTGGTGCGAGTGGGACACAATTCTCTAGTTTGTTGTTATCTCTCGGACCGCTGTCTCTAGTTGCCATTATTAAACTCTATGGCTTATTATGGGTCACTTTTGAATGACTAATAAAAGTTAGTACTCAGTCCAGGTTAGGTATAAGTCCATGAATTTCGCACATAACTGGCTCGAACCCACGACCCTCGGCTTGAGAGGCCATAGGTCAAACCACTAGGCAACCACAGCTTATCTTTATTGAACCATAATGGAAAACTTTAATTTAAAAAAATATCCACCCATGCTTTTCCCACATAAAAGAACAGGAAGTATTTGTTAGGTCAATGTGTGTATTATTTACAAAAGGCTTAAATACTAATTATTACAGTTCAAAATTGTCTTCATAATTATCCTTAAATTCTTCAAGCCTATTTAAAGTCTCTTGGTACTCAGCAGCTTCCAATCCTTCCTCTTTGAACTTATGTAGTTTAGCAAACTTTATCCTGCTTACATCCCGATGCAATTTCTCAATCATGTCTGTCAAGAAGTTGCCATTATGATACCCTGCAATGACAGGACAGCTTTCAATTTTATCCTCACTATACTCCTTTTTAACAAACCCATATTTGTTCAACTTGTCAGAGAAGAACTTTGGGTATGGAGTTTTCACTTCCATAGGCTTTTCACAAATAGTGACATTAGTTGCTGAGAGGAAATTATTTGCTTGGAAGTACAATTCAAACATTTCTTTCACATCTCTGCATCTATAAGCTGGTAAATTCATCTGCTCTTTTGCATCCTTCAAAGGAGCTTTTAAGCGACCCTCTTGTATACCTCTCACAGTGATCAGTTGGAAAATTTTATCAGTTGCTATTTTACAACTGGGAGTGATGCATGTGTAGATAGGTTTAGTTGTTCTATTTAGATAATCTATCAGGTACACTGATTCATTCATTGTTAGTGGTATACCTAGAGATGCTGCTGCCATTTTTCTTCCATAGCCTGTCAGATCTGCACAAATATCTGACAAGGTGTACAAATTGCTTTTCTGCCTGTACTTTTGACTCAATGTGTCCATAGCGGAAGCCAGCAGAGCAGACGAGTGGTAGTATTTTTCTGGTTTGTAAAAGATGTGCTCAAACAACCTGGGGTTGCCAGGCTTCCTCCATCCTTTTTCTCCTGTACATAGTGGAACAAACAAGGTAGCATGTTGAGATAATGCTTCAATGGAAAGAAGAGTATTGACAAGTCTTGCAGAGTCTTTGAGATTGGAAATGTCTCTTTCTTCTTGAGTTGTTGGTGAATTGTCTGGGTAATGAGAAGCTATGATTGGATGAGCTAATATTGGCTTATTGTATTCATCAACTATATGTTCTATGCACCCAATGGCAAGACCTGAGAAGCCATCAGTACAGTCAAAGTTTACATGGAAACCCTGTATGCTGTTACATTCTTCAACATATTTTCTAATGTTGTCACTAAAGTCATCTCCGAAATCTGATTTCCATACTGCATGTCCAGTATTGTATGTATCGAAAAGTGTCTGAAATAAAAAAGAACACTTAGTATAAATATATTTAGTACTTGCATTTAACCCTTAGTATGCTTTGGCACCGTTCAATGCAGGCCCTGTTGTATGCCAGAGCACTGATCAGTGCCAAAACCACAAACGCTACATTTTATTGTTTTTTGATTGATTTAATTTGATATATTTAGTGATATTGTCACTGATCAGTGCTAAGTCATATGAAGGGTTAAGCACCTGCAGGTAAAGTAATTGTTTCAGTTCATTAATAGGGACATCTGCAAAGTAACGCCTGATTCAATAAATTATTTAAGCACTTTGTTTAACCTGTTGTACAACCAGCAACTTTTTTGGTGATTTTGTGTAAGTTCCCTGAAAGATGAATGAAACTAGTAATGAAAATTGGCAAATCATAAACAGTTCGCACCGCCAGCCGAATAAAGCAGTAATATGAAAAAAACTTTTTAACAAAAAATTAAACTGCCGAAAAAACTGAAAAGCAAGAAATAATACCTTTTTTGTTTGACCTTAATCTAGGTACCAGTTTGAAGTCGGTGCCTCAGCACTAGCCAGGAGGAGTGGACCTATAATCGTCTACCTGATTGGCTTCTATCACTCCTCCTGGCTCGTGCTGAGGCACCGAATTCAAACTGGTACCTAGATTAAGGTCAAACAAAAAAGGTATTATTTCTTGCTTTTCAGTTTTTTCGGCGGTTTAATTTTTTGTTAAAAAGTTTTTATTTTATACTTTTTTCCATCCTTGGGGTATTTTTTTTCCAAATTTATAATACCAACTTCAAGGTATACCCTATCTATCCAATAAAAAAGAATTATGAAAATCAGACTACTCTGTAAAAAGTTAGTCAATCATCCCCTGTTTTCCTTCCCTTAGGGTAGGAATATTATTTCCAAATTTAAATGGGACCACCCTTGGGGTATACGCTTTCCAATAAAAAAAGAATCATCAAAATCCGACTACTCTGTAATAAGTTATGCGTGGTCATATAGTACAATCAGTAACAAAACAATCAATCATCCCCTGTTTTTCTACCCTTAGGGTAGGAATATTGTTTCCAAATTTAAATGGGACCACCCTCGGGGTATACGCTTTCCAATAAAAAAAGAATCATCAAAATCGGACTACTCTGTAAAAAGTTATGCGTGATCATACATAAAAAAAAAATATATATATATATATATACACGTCGAATTGAGAACCTCCTCCTTTTGTTTTCGTCGGTTGAAAATGCCTTAGTTTTAAAACTAAGCCATAAAGCGACCGGATAAAGCTTAGTTTACAAACTAAGGCATTTCATATTACCGCTTTATTTGGTTGGGGGTGCGAGTTAGTTATATGCCACAGGCTAACCAAGCATTATTCTCATTGTCTTCTTAGCCAATGCAATCTGTCTTAGATGCAAGAGCCTAGTAAATTAGCCCAAAACACTAATCCCAAGGTTAGACTGGTAGGATTATTATTACATCCAATATTTTTGGTAGTGACCCTGCCCACGAAGCAAGAGGTCCTGGGTTTGAATCCCGGTAAGGGCATTTATTTGTGTGATGAGCACGAATATTTGTTCCTGAGTTATGGATGTTTTCTATGTAAGTATTAAGTATTTATTTATCTATATAAGTATGTTTATCGTCGTCTAGTACCCATAGTACAAGCTTTGCTTAGTTTGGGACTAGGTCGATTTGTGTAAGATTGTCCCCTAATATTTATTTATTTATTTTTATTAAAAAACTAAAAGTCAGTTACTTTGGGAATGTCCTTTCATATGCGAGAGTAAAAAAATCCTCAAACTTTTGTCCCAAACAATACCACTCTTTTAGATAAAAATAGAACACAAAGCTATAAATTTTACATGCATCAGTGCCTAAGTGTAAGGAAGGTTAATATTGTACTACTTACATTATCATATCCATGACTAAATTGTTTAACAATATTAACAGAACGAGGGTGTAGCTTGGGGTACAAAAAATCGGTCCAAGTATTAACACTGTTGTCCAAATCATATTGCTTTGATGCTGTCACAGAAGGGCCTGCAGTATCTATATCTTCTAAATATTTATTCTTGGGCGCAACTGGTTCCTGTATCTTTTCAACGCCATCCCAAGGAATATATTCGTCATAACTTAAGTCATCAGGCAAACCACCACTAGAAGGTAATGTTTTTAAAGAACCTTTTAAATCGCACAATAGTAATCTAGGTGTATAGGTTACTTCTCCTTTTGCTGTTTGACCCTCTCGGTACAGAATGTCGTGATTGCATTCAGTCTTTACAGCACCGGTGTAGTCGAAACCAAGTTCTTGTATGTTCCAAAAATGTGATCCTACATAATTTGAATAGTGTCCAAATTGTAACGTAAGTATCTCGCGAGTTGACATACTTAGCTTTAGACTAGTATAGTCTAAGATTCTTTATTAATTTAAAGCAAAACAGATGTTTAGTCTTAAAACTCGTAAAGATATATAGACAAAAACAAGCGAACGATCAGCGAGTCCAAAGGAAATAAACGTTAGAAACGTGAAAATGACATGACATTGACATTACTCATATTTCTTAAATATAATTGTCATCGTGACAGAACTTGATGTATTGGATACTAGGTATTTTAGACATATTTTTGTGACGTTTTTAAAATTTACTCAAACAGCTTTGTTTTCATGGGGGGGGCGATATATTTCTGTGGGGCAATGGAAAATTGAACAAAATGCCGTTTTAGACAGTTTTTGTCTGATTGATCTTTTTCTCCTTTCCTTCCTTTCTTGACAAAAATGTTTTGCCAGATATCATATATCTTAAAAATTATCATCACTATAGTATTTCCAATCCATAGACATATACATTTTATTTTCTCGATGACAGCTCCCGTAGAATATAACTGCGTTTAGTTACGCAAAAATTAACTTTTAACTGCCTAATTTTGTTCCTTGATCCTATATAATATTCATCTAAGACAAATTGAGTCCATATATGCAGTAGTTTTTTTTTTAAATTCGATAAATAATAAACGTTTTAATAAAGTTACATTCTATGGCAATACAAATGTCATGTTATGATTGCCTAGAATGTAACTTTATTAAAACGTTTATTATTTATCATAATTAAAAAAAAAAGTACTGCATATATGGACTCAATGTGTCTTAGATGAATCTTATATGGGATCAAGGAACAAAATTAGGCAGCTGTCGTATTTTTTATATCTCGCATTTAAAAGTTAATTTTTGCGTAACAAAATACACTTACATTCTACGGGAGCTGTCATCGAGAAAATAAATGATTGGAACTACCAAGAAGCTTATATCCAAGATGGAGCCTGCAGAATGAACAAAAAAGTGAAGACCGAAAAATCGACCTTGAATGACGTCACGTCACTGTTATTTGCTGTCTCTTTCATTAGGGTGACAATACTTTCGTTGAATGTGAAAAAACCAGCCAAGTGCGAAACCGTCTCACGTACAGATGGCTCCATACTTAACAACACTTTCAAGTTCATAAGAAAACTAATTAAAACATACATATGTATATGTATGTTGGACGCCAATAAACACTTATCTTTGCAATTTCTGTGACTCCAGAGCCCAGCAGTGGGTCGTTAACTAATAGGCAGGATTACTAAGAACACGTTTCTTGATCAATAGTTAAACAAACTAATAGTTAACGCATTTCAAAGGCTATTTGACTATTAGTTAGTTCAACCATTGATCAAACAACGGGCCGTTAGTAGGTATTATTAATTAAAATAATAAACTACCTACTTAAGTACAAACCACTGAAGACCACGAAACCATCTTTATTGACATCAATACAATCATCATCATCATCATCCCAGCCTATATGTCCCACTGCAGGACACAGGCCTCCTCTCAGAATGGGAGGGCTTGGGCCGTAGTTCCCAAGAGGCCCAGTGCGGATTGGGAAATTGACACACCATTGAATTTCTTCGCAGGTGTATACAGATTTTCTCACGATGTTTTCCTTTACCGTAAAGCTTATAGTAAATTAGAAATTACTAAACTTACAAATGTAATGTAATGTAATTTCGCACATAAATTCATTGCAATGAATGCTTCATTTTTCTTTAATTCCGTATTCACACGGCGCTGGAATGATGTAGAAATCAACATTAATCCGTAGTTTTTTTTAATACGGCATCTGGCAAATGAAAAGATACAACATCGTTGGATCGATTCATTAATGAATTCATTCGGGATTTTTGTTTCACTTTGCGTTCAGAAGAGTAATTTTAAGTGAAAGATGCAAAATATAACAAGAAAATGAAAGAAAAATGAACAGTCTGATATCACCTTAAGGTAAATTATAATAATATTTACCTTAATAAGGTGGATAATCTTTGACCTGCGGATGGGCAAAGAGCACTTAGATCTTTCAAAAAAGTGAATTTCTATTATAATTATAACAGACAACAACAAAGGTGATTGAAGTATGGAACAAAAAATACTATTTAATAAAACTACAGATATAAAATTATTTATGGGTTTTATTTACACCAATTTTTAAGAATAGTAGTTTGGGTGAATCATCTTTTTCTTGCCACCCGTTGCTAGGGTTACACATATTTTGTCTCATAGACGCGCACTGCATTAATTATTGATTTCATATCCTTTATCTTATGACCCTGTTTTTCAATTGTTGCTGTAACATTTTATTTTTCTTCACTAGAGTTTTTTCACGGGTAGTCTTAAGATTTGCTTGGACATTGAAGTCTTTTAGAACAGACCGTTTCAGTGGTGATTCACCATCGTTCTGAAAAAGAAAATATTGCATGTAACGAAGAAAGTAAGCAATCAATATCAGACTTCACGCGTAGTTGAAGGAGGCGAGTAAATACAACAAATATGTTTTTTCATTTGATTTGTAAATATTACTCGACTTGTCTGATATCTATTGTTGTCCATGGGCAATTTAGAAAACCTTCCGTTATTAGGTATTGAACGTAAAAAATGGTTACCCTAGTCTTTCTTCTTCATATTTTTATGGTCCGATAACATTTATGATTTTCTGTACTTTCACTTATCTAACAACAAAAGTGGAAAGTTAAATCTGATACCAAAGACTTATTCTAATTTTATTTATCTTTATTTCATAGGAAAATGCCAAGATAGACGTGAAATAAGCCTTTATTGAAAAAGCGATCAATGGAGTAATAAATATCGATTTATAACAACTTACCTGTGGAATTTTACGCTTGATCCTGGATACCACACATTTCTGCAACCACGGACTATACAACTCATGATGATTATCTCGAAAATACTGCTTAAATAATAAATAAAACCGATGGAAACTTTCGAAGCGTATGATAACTGTATAACAATGTTACATTACAATATTTGACATATAGCTGTCAGTGTTGCTATAATACGTCGTCATAATTACCATAGTTTTGAGTAAAAATCATAAAAAATAATGTAACTTAAAATCTCTTAATGTATATGTCAGTAGCATCATGTCACTAGCTTATTCAAAGACACAACGTCGTGTAACTAATGAAATAATGCTAGCTAATTTGTATCTTTTTATTTTAGACTTTGTGATTGCTTAAAAATGCATACTAACGATAGTATACAGCGAGCTGAACTGTATTAATTGGGAAAATGAAACGAACTTGGCAACTCCATATAAAGAATAAGTGAGATAGAAGATAACAGTAAAGGTCAAAACAAATCAAAAAAACTGTATTCAAAATTCAAAAATTTGTTAGTATTGCAAGCGCCATCTTGGATATAAGCTTCTTGATGATCACGCATAACTTTTTACAGAGTAGTCCGATTTTGATGATTCTTTTTTTATTGGAAAGCGTATACCCCGAGGGTGGTCCCATTTAAATTTGGAAATAATATTCCTACCCTAAGGGTAGGAAAACGGGATGATTGATTGTTCAGTTACTGATTGTACTATATGACCAAGCATAACTTATTACAGAGTAGTCAGATTTTGATGATTCTTTTTTATTGGAAAGCGTATACCCCAAGGGTGGTCCCATGTAAATTTGGAAATAATATTCTTACCCTAAGGGTAGGAAAACAGAGGATGATTGACTAACTTTTTACAGAGTAGTCTGATATTCATAATTCTTTTTATACCTTGAAGTTGGTAGTATACCTTGAAGTTGGTATTATATAAATTTAGAAAAAAATTACCCCATGGATGGGAAAAAAGTATAAAATAAAAACTTTTTAAGAAAAAAATTAAACCGCCGAAAAAACTGAAAAGCAAAAAAATAATACCTTTTTTGTTTGACCTTAATCTAGGTACCAGTTTGAAGTCGGTGCCTCAGCACCAGCCAGGAGGAGTGGACCTATAATCTTCTACCTGATTGGCTTCTATCACTCCTCCTGGCTCGTGCTGAGGCACCGACTTCAAACTGGTACCTAGATTAAGGTCAAACAAAATAATAGTTTAAAAAAACTAAAAAACACGCTTTAAAAAATAAAAAATAAATTTTAATAAATTTCAATTCACTATTCTTATAGTGCAGTAAAAAATCTTAATAAGCAATTATTATATTGTTATATCCAGATCAAAATTTGTAAACAATTCTAAATATTGATAAAATAAATAATAATAGTTTCAAATATTTTATTGTAAAAAAAGCGTGGGGTGCATGGTGTCAATTGTCAAGGATTGTCATTTTGATAACATCTTAAAAAGCACCCCACGCTTTTTTTACAATAAAATATTTTAAACTATTATTATTTATTTTATCAATATTTAGAATTGTTTACAAATTTTGATCTGGATATAACAATATAATAATTGCTTATTAAGATTTTTTACTGCACTATAAGAATAGTGAATTGAAATTTATTAAAATTTATTTTTTATTTTTTAAAGCGTGTTTTTTAGTTTTTTTAAACTATTATTTATTTTCTATTTTTTAGTTGCATTTTTTTCTTTCTAACTTTACCCCCTCACCTACAACCCCCAAACCCCCTAAACCCAACCCCCCAACATCCCCCACCCCATTTCCCCAAACCCCCCCCAAACCCCACACCCTTACCCCCTCCTCATTTTACAAACCCCCGAACCACCTAAACCCAACCCCCCTAACACTGAACCCCCATACCCCCGGAAACCCCCCCCACCCCCCCCCCCCGTCACCTGCCCCCCACCCCACCCCTCCCACACCCCCCCACCTACCGCCCCCCTTCCAGTTCCATCATCAAACCCTTGTTACCATCTAGGCCTCTTACCCCCTCCCCATTTCCCACAACCCCCCAAAATCACTTACCCCCGAACCACCCAACACCCCCACCCTATTTCCCGTAAACCCCCCCCCATCCCCTAACTCCAACCGCCACACCCTAACCCCCAACCCTCTAAACCCCCGACCCCATTCCCCCCCCAACCCGCCACCTACCCCCCTTCCAGCTCCATCATCAGACTCTTGTTACCATCTAGGACCAAAGTACTCGTCAAAACGAATCAAACGAGCCCAAACTCGATGGGGTTGTTTCGTTTTATTGTGGAGTGCCTTTGGCCATCTTCCAGCTCCATCATCAGACCCTGGCTACCATATGGGATCAAAGTGCTCGTCAAGACGAATCAAACGAGCCCAAAATCGATGGGGTTGTGTCGTTTTATTGTGGAGTGCCTTTGGCCATCTTCCAGCTCCATCATCAGACCCTGGTTACCATATGGGATCAAAGTGCTCGTCAAGACGAATCAAACGAGCCCAAACTCGATGGGGTTGTGTCGTTTTATTGTGGAGTGCCTTTGGCCATCTTTCAGCTCCATCATCAGACCCTGGTTACCATCTGGGATCAAAGTGCTCGTCAAGACGAATCAAACGAGCCCAAACTCGACGGGATTGTGTTGTTTTATTACATAGTTCCTATGGCCACCATCCAGCTCCATCATCAGATCAGCTCCATGTTACAATAATATTGCATTGTCATCCAATTTACACATATGTGCAAAATTTCAGCTCAATCGGAAACCGGGAAGTGGGTCAAAATCGCGCCCTAAGGAGTCGGTTACAAACAAACATACAAACATACATACATACAAACATACAGGTGAAGCTAATATAAAGCGTGTAAAAAGGTATTATTTCTTGCTTTTCAGTTTTTTCAGCGGTTTAATTTTTTTGTTAAAAAGTTTTTATTATTAGAGTTGTGTCTACCTTGTTCTTACTTTAACCCATCATTAGATTACAATTTACTATAATATGTATTATAATATAATGTTAGTCATTTTCGTTTCGCTTTCACAGTTTCAAATCCAAGGAAAAACAACTTGGGTGCGATGGTGAAGAATAAAGTTGTAACAGTTAAATCGGGGAATATTACGCAGCAGGTTATGAAATAAAACAGAAAATACTCAATTTCATTTTTATTACAAAAATGTTATTAAAAATCATATTCGACTCAGCATTCTTACATTAATAGTAATAAAACTACATTTTAATTACTACTACTAGGTATCCTTACAGACTATTTATTTTATTATATTTTACATGGATGTTGAAATACTGGCAGTGGAAAAATACAAATTCTATTAAATGTTACTAAATTGGTTAGAGACACATTACATTGCTTCAACATTACTTTACGGAAGTCCTTATTAAAATTTCAGCATTGTTGGCATTATTTTGACGCAATTCCACTTCGCATATCAAAACCCCCATTTTTAGGATAGTTTTAAATGTAAGTACCTTAATTATTGATTTCGCATATTATGTAGACTTGGGTTAAACTTTACAATACGATGTTTCTGTTTATTGACGAACGCATTTTTTTCTTACACTTAAATAGTAACTATGCATTAATTTATTATCAATAAAAATCCACAAACATACGCAGTGTTATCCATTATTATAAGCAAAATTAGTTGTCGCTAAGTCTATTTGTACACATTGCACGCTATTGAAGTTTTGCCAATTACGTGGATACTTCATGCATATTAGTATAAGAAGGTATGCTCTACATTATAAAATCTTGTTGCGTTCTGTAAACGCTAATTAAGTTTAGCCTAAAGTCAAGTAAATAATAGAATTCCAAAGTTCCTGATCAAAATTCCGTTTTCTAACATCCATAACTACAAGCCGCGTGCGTAAGACCGTCCGTCTGTGACCACTGACATACAAAAAAACTTATGCGGCAATTACAGTACTTCGTTCACCTAATGAGATCGCCGAACATGTTTCAAATTACTTCGGCGACCGAACGTCGTCTTCACATTAGTCTGTCCGCCTAATGCGGTGGCCATAATAAAATTATGCGCTGGCAGCTGTCGCTCGCCGAATGCGGCCGACTACCGTGCTCTTCACAATGTTGCGGTCTCCGCATGTTGCATGCGGCGATCGACTTAATGTAATTGCCGCATTACTTATTTGAGAATGAGATAACTTTCCGTGTACCGAGACAAATAAGTACGTAGGTGTATATAGCTTAAGGACAAAACGGTCAGTATAATCCAAGACGTTCGGTCTTGCATACGTTCGGCTTACCCTTCAAGACCGATTTGTTACTTGGGCCACCAACTAATTGACTACTTAACTTACAAATACTCTTATCCCATACCAGAGCAATGATACTAACGACATTAGTAGGTGTGATCATCATAAAATATCATCAACAAAAATTTATTCAAGGGTAAATAGCTGATATCTGTCCTCCATTCCCATGAAATTGTGTAGTTGACGTCAATCAATTAATATATTTTTTATTAGTTTATTTGCTGACTCGCAGTGATGATGATGACAATTATTAGCTAAATCAATTGACTAACTTCTTGTTTATTTCAAAGCAACTACAAATTTAATTAAAATTAAATTTCAATACTAGTTGAAAAACCCGCCTGTATAATTCCCGTTCCCCTGGGAATTCCGGAAAAATATATCCTATGTCACTTGCGGAACTGAAACGGATCTAATGACATCTCACACTTCAAAATCCATTGAGCCGTTTAGGCTGCAGTGCGTGCCAAAGAATGGTACATACATAAAAGACATACGCTCGAAATACATAACCCTCCTTCGACAGTTGGGTGAAAAAGACCAGATTACCAGATTGTAATTATTGGAGAATTAATCTGATTTTACTGATGAATGGCGTCAACTACCACATTCAGGTAAACAGTATCATAATCGACGGGTCTCTGACTCAACTTCGTATTTGAAATGTTACGAACTTGGAATAGCCACTATAGACCGTGTATACTCCAATTTGGTAAATCTAATATACATATAAAAATCTCGTGTCACGTTGTCTGTTATCGAACTCCTCCGAGACGGCTTTATCTATTTTTATGAAACTTTTTTCTCTACATTCGGTAGGTCTGAGAATAGGTCGTAGGCTATTTTTACACGCTTTATATTAGCTTCACTTGTATGTTTGTTTTTTTTATACCTACCCCTATTCTTCTCAGACGGAGTCGCGGGCAACAGCTAGTATTTATATACGATGTTGAAGCAGAGACCCGTCGATATGTGTTAATCCAGGACACAATGTTTTATAATGAATGAGCCTTGACTGAATAAGACTATTGTTACAGATTTGTATTAGGGTGTCGGCACCAATCATGGACATGTTAAGCACAGTAGTTACCCAGTAATGGAGAGCAAAGATTCAATGCCTTATAGGCTATAGCCCGCCATTCATGGACTTTATCAGTTATGACCATCAGTTATGTGAGCATAGTCTTGTTGTTTAAAAATGTAGTGTGGCCGTTTAATAAAATTTGGGTTTACGGAAAAAAATGTCCATAATTGGTCCTTGTCCATTACTGGTGCTGTCACCTTTAATTAAAAAAAAAATCAGTTCCAATAAATGTGATATATGGGTCAATCAACTTTTCAACTTTTGTAAATTTCTATTTACTCCTTTACAAGTAACTCTGTAATCTCTGGTTAGTGAAACCATGATTTTGCAGTAATTAGATAAACTGTTTATCATAGTGCGTATGTGAAAACCAAAAAAAATAAGTATTTCTATGAAAAAATCCGGTCACCCAGGGGAAATACCACTATTTTCATACAAATTTCGGGGACAACATTGTCCCCTGGGTCACCCACGAAATAGAAGCTAAACAAAATAAAATAAATATGGCAATTATACCATTATTGACTACAAAAATCTAGGGTTTTGAAAAGTATACTTTAAATAAGGAAAAACAATCAGTTTTTTAATTATTTCGGTTTTCATAGAAAGTAGCAGAAAATCGTTTACAAAAAAAAGTTGATTGACCCATATGTAGACAGATCTCTGTGCGTGAAGCGTAGCCCAGTTTGAATCAGTTCAAACTCTTTCTGCAATAAGATAGACCAGAGGCCGTATTGTCTAACGCGCGGGCGCTTGTCTTCGCTATCACCATCTCTTTCTGTCACCATCTTATACCGTTTGACAGAAAGAAATAGTGAACGCGAAAGCAAGCGTTAACGTACAGATTTATTGAAAGTGTCCGTTAGATCATTACTCTGTAAACAATCACATTACATAGTAATTCCAAGACCATTGATATTATCTGGTCAGCATTATCATAACATAATAATCATGCTCATTGCGCTTTTCCTAAAAACAATACCACTTAATTTCGAATTAATCACTCACCAGTGATTCTGATCATTTTTCTATCAAGTACCATGTAACATGGATAAATGCATTGGACTAGGGGTGTGCTGTATTTATTTTTCTATAACAATCCACGATCTTGAAGTCAATGAGATCTATTGTAATTAACACAACCATAATTATAAATTTTGCACCTAATTCGGACACCCCTGAAAATTGTTCCTACGACATTTTCTCAACCCTTTTTAAGTCGTTTTCAGGGTAAAGTTTAGAAGAATTTCCTTCAACTATTTGCTGGAAGACTTGGCGTTACTTGATACTGTTGTTGACGTACTGAATTAATTAACCGTTTACAATGTATCAGTCTGAACCTCACAATTATGTACTTTTGTATGGAATGACTTAAACATTAAATTTACGCTAGGGTGGGTACATAACCATGCGCATTTATATGAAGTAAAGAGAAAATCTTACAAAGAACAAACACGATAACATCATGACTATAGTTATAGTCCAAAATTATCATGTCTAATGTGCACTTCATGAATACTTGATAAATGTGTCATTTCAAAGCCTAGAAAAGAGATTACGAAATATTGTTCCTCTCTCAACATAGGCTCAGAAATGAGTCATTTGTTACAAAATAAACCTTAATAATGCTTAAGACACAATGTAGTGGCTCAAATAGTTTTCGGAAGTGTGTACACGACAAATACCTCACCAGCATCAAGCAGCCCAACACAATAGCAATATAGGTTACGTACAGTCGTCATCAAATACATTGGAACACCTAGCCTAGCAGTCCTAGCACCACTCATTTGAGGGTGACTGTACGGAACAAGGCCATTATTTAATGTTAGGCAAATCAACGTTTGTGACCAAGGCCATTCTCGATTGCACGAGAGTTAGCTATCAGCTAATAGAGATATAATTAATAGTACCAATAAATAATGCACATGTGACGATATTTACGCGATGTGAATTACCTTTGGCCATTTGAATAGAATATTTCAATTTTATATAGCTAGTAAAATTGTTTGAAGCTCTGACTAGAGCTGCCAGTGTCAACTGTCTTATGTAAAGAAAAGTAGAAGAAAGTAATGAATAGCGGTGGGAACTTACTTAATACCCGCTGTAGTGCACGCTACTGTATCGAGACTTTAGTCAACAATATAATAAAAGCCGATCTCTAAAGTTCTTGTCAAAGATTAGTCTAAATAAAGCTCTTTGGTAAAGATCTTTTAGAGTCCGGCGCACAATGTCAGTAGTATTACATATTAACAATAGCAGAAATGTCTAACATAATAAAAAATAATGTTAAGCCAGCGTAGTGGAATAAAAATATCCACACGTCTCAGATAAAAGGCACGAAAAGTGTCAATACAGCAGCAGAAACGTCTTTGTACTCACGATGTGGCCGAAACACAGCCTCTTACAAACTAAAATGGAAACATTTCATTACATGTATTGCCTACGTTTGAACACTATTATTTTATAGTACCATTAGTGAAGTTTCATGTACCTATCCAATATCTAAAATACCGAGCTTTCGCTACACATGAGCTTTCAAAATCCCCTTAAACTAAACTAATTTACAGTGTAAGTGTAAGATATGTAACAAGTGTCCGTTCGCGTAGGAACGGGTCAACTCATACCTACAGACTTCAGAACTCTAGCTGACAAAAGAACTCAACACTCTCACACCACTCACAACTTAATTATTACAATTCGAATTTCCCGTAATTTAAACATTAATGGAACAGAACAATCACTGAAGAGACTACGCTAGACTACCATTGACCCCACGTCGAATGATCACAATTGATTACAATACTACTGCCACTAACTGGTTAGATGAGGGCGACTCTGTTGACGAGCGGTGTTTTCCGCCGGCTCGTATGCGACTGCGCCGCCACCGGCTGGTAGATGAAACTTGTTTTCGCCCTCTTTGCGGAATGAACTGAAAAAAAAAACTTTATTTCAAACTCGCACAAATTGGAAACATTTAACATTGGACAGTCTTGTAATCTACGATTTTTTGAACGCTCTCGCTGAGTTTATCTATACATAGGTTATCGTTAAACTGAATGTTGCAAATGAAATACCTAGGTATATTTATCAGTGCATATTCAACTAGGTACTCACTTGTGTAGTTTTCTGAGACGGACAGGTCTAGTTTCATAGGTTTCGTTACGTCAATATCAATTTCTTCATAGGATTGATCTAAGACCTGAAATAAATAAAAGAACGATTAAAATATGATGTTTGGACTATGATATAATCGAGAATTATTATAAGCCCTACTGCTTATACCACTTTCAATTTTCAGTGTTGGTCGAAATACTGTCATATCTCTCTATCTGTTTTAGTTTGATGGTGGTGATGGTCTAGTGCTAACTATAGAAGTGACTAATCGACCAATGGCCACTAATTTACGACTGCCTACAGCTGGCTTACCAATAATGCTGGGAACGGGAGTACATTTTAAGTTCAGTTTAAACTGGTTATTTATACAGATTGGTACAACGCAGTGTACAATGGAGTAAGCGACTCATTGTACACAATCACGTGCAGTCAAAAATTACTGCAAATTTATGGGTTCTCTGTACTACACTCCGTCATCGAACCGGTAAAATCTGTAGCTTACTGCATAAATAAATCATGAATAATTCAGTATGTGGAAAGATGAAAAAGAGTCAAAAACACGACTAATAATAAATAACCGTCTTCTAAACCAATGTACCCAAAGTGGTCTACATCGAATCCCAGGAACAACGCAGTCCTCCAAGGGGTCTACGTTGGCCGAAAAAGATACCACATTTGAAGTAGATTATTTTGTGACAAATCAATATTAAGTAGGGGGGTCTACCTTAAACCAAAAAATATGGATAGGAGTCTCACGAGACAAGAAAGTATGGGTATCTCTCAGCCTATAAATGAGTAAAGCGCAAGCGAAAAAAAAAAATATATTAGGGGACAATCTTACACAAATCGACCTAGTCCCAAACTAAGCAAAGCTTGTACTATGGGTACTAGACGACGATAAACATACTTATATAGATAAATAAATACTTAAATACATAGAAAACATCCATAACTCAGGAACAAATATTCGTGCTCATCACACAAGTAAATGCCCTTACCGGGATTCGAACCCAGGACCTCTTGCTTCGTAGGCAGGGTCACTAGCAACTAGGCTAAGGCGGTCGTTAAAGAAGAGATGTGAGACGGGGGCGCATCGTAGTCGCGGCGCCCCTTGAATCAGTTTTCATACTAAATGTATAGAAGCGTCGTGATCCAAAGCAAACAGAAGAGACGTGCGGAGACCCGGCCTGCGAACAAACGAAGCAGACTGCGTCACGCCCCCGTCCCACGTCTCTTCTGTGTGGCTTGCGCCTAACTTTGACTGATAGACAGAAAACGCACAACCTAAACCACTAGAGCTGATGATGACGTCATCCATAGAGGTCCACTAAAAAGGAATGTTTCAACAACTTACACACAATACAAAGTGAGTCACTTCTGCAAAGAGCAGTACGACTATCAACTTTTTAATTTCTTTTCCTCTGTTAACTAAAGAAAGATTACCAATGATGCTTACCTCAATATCGCTGATTTCTTCTCCGGAGTCGACATCGGTGATGTAAGAGGCGAGCGCCGAAGGCCCGGCTGCCAGTAGTCGGTAAGTTCCGCCCACCATGCCCGTTCCTTCTACTACTTCTTCCACCTCCAACTCTTGATCTGACACCTCCTGAAGAGATTTCCGTGTTTATTTATATTAGCATTCATTTAATACACAATATTCATTATTATCTGACTGCCCTCTTTCAAATAATGTTAGTGCAGTGTTATAGTATAAATCTTCCCAGGTGAATTTTTCGCTTCGAGCCGTTACATTAAATTTGATTGAACCTTAATACTATGACGATAACGTTTGTTTTGAAAGATAAGGGCTCGAAGCGAAAAATTCACCTGGGAAGATTTATACTATACCGAGAATTTCAAGGTTAATATTACTTTGGAGGGAATACAGAATTGTGATACAAAAACTACAATTTAAAGCTTAAACATAGTTCAATCGTGGTACAAGAATTAGGAAACAATATCTGCTTTAAAATGAATGAGTATGACCAAAGTATATAACACGGATCAATTAAGATTTTAAGGTTTTGGATCAACAATCCGTTGAATGACTGCACATGTCCTTAATAAAATAATTATTAAAGAGGACAACAAAACGCTGCCTGAAGTCCCTAGCGTAGGACATTAACTTGGATGACTAAAGATATCTGTTTAAAAATACTTGTTTCAAACAAATCAACGGATGCTAGAAGGTCCCTACAGCATCAGCAGATGGCTAATGGCCCCGGCACCGGCACAACTACGCGCGATCGTCCGTGCGGCGAGCGTTTTCTCTGTTCATAGCGTATGCTGCCAGATAAAAATTATGCGAAGAGTGTCTCCACGGTCCGTGCATAGTCGTAGCTGGGTCGTAAGGCATCACTTAGCTTATAATAAAGTAATAATTACAAAGAGGTTTATTCAGAATTAAGATAGTATCAGAGTTTGAGAGAGTATGGATGAAGGAAGAATTACGAAAGATCCTGAAGAAAGAAAGGCGAGTGTAGATGGAATTGTTGGAAGAGGGGACCAAGAAGGACATTACCATGATTAGATTGGCGATGTCTTGAAGAAATGTCAGGTCAAGAGTACCCGAAACCGGCGAGTATGTATGAAAAGACTAATGTAATGAATGTTGTGGAAGCGAAAGATGTAGGTCAGGATCATAGCAGGTAGAAACAAATAGTCTCTGCCTACCCATTTTCTGGGAAGGAGGCGTTATTGTTTGTATGTATGCAGAGTTTTTTTTAGTATTTTAGCATTTATCCAGTTCACGAAATATTCCTTGTCAGTGTTTGTATCTGTGACAAAAGCTAGCGTGCAATATAAGCCTTAATATTTGAGTGGAGTTCAAAAAGTTGGACATCTTAATGACTAGGAAGTTGAAATTGGCATTAGTTTTCCGTTGTGACACGAAAATTACCCGTAACCGTAAGGGTAATATTTGAGTCACAACAGAGAACTGTTTCCAGTTAGTCATTTTGTATGGCTAATTATGATTGAACATGGTCCAACTTTTTGGTCTCCATCCATTTACTAAGGCCCTTTTCGCAAAACTGTGCATTTTACGTTAGGCGTGACAATGTAGTGTCCCTTAAAAGTTGACCAATGTTCACTGCTGGTAACGAACACTCGCCTAGCATCTTGTACGGCGGTTGGACTGCGCCCGAAATTAGTATCGATCACTAGTTCTATGAGGCAGTTCTTAGATTTGTCATAAGTACGTGCGTACCTGTTCTACAATAGTCTCCTCCTCTTCTACTTCGGCTTTGACTTCGGGGTCGATCTCGACATCAGCATCTAATTCTGCGTCAGCATCCGCGTCTGGATCGTCTTCATCCACGTCGCCGGCCGCGCCACTATATTTCATCTCACCGCGCTCTAGAGCTTCCAAACTGTCTGTAAATATCATGCATTAAGCTTTATTAGTGGAAATTCCATTTCGAGCTGAAAATACAGCTATACGAGTCGAGTAGTTACAAAGTATAGAAAGAGTGCGACTAATTTTTCGGACAGTCTGAAGAGACGATTCTGTTGATATCCGTAATGAACGATATTCATTGTGTGTTAAATTTTTGTGATAAAGATAAATCTATTATTGGAGATTGTATACTAACCTGGATAAACCATCGCCTTCTTAATAGCTTGAGGATCTTTTCGCGACCACTTTTGAACTTCCTCATCCATCTTCCCAACTTTAGACGGGTTCATGGCCCATAAGCAACCTTTTCTTTGACTTCCGTTCGTAGATGGTTTTTCAATTTTCTCAAAACATTTATTTAAACTAAGATTGTGACGCACTGAATTTTTCCAACCGTTTGGCGCTGTTTTAAAATAAGGGAAATGTTGACTGAAACAAAAACAACAAATAAAGCACCCATTTTCGTCACAAATGTGTCCAGTTTTACAGTATTATGTTAGTTAGCTTACCACATGAAATTATAAATTTCCGAGACTGGTAAACTGCCTGTTCTCGAGTTCTTTAGCGCCATAGCTATCAAGCAGGAATAGGAGTATGCAGGTTTAGGAAACTCGCTGACGCCGGAGGTATGTTTGATCGTAGAGTTTACATACTTAGCTTGGCTAGTATCCACAGTAAACGCTCCATTAACTGATGTCTTAATTATTTGCCTATTATTGTTCAACGACGAATTATCAATTAGTATCGTCGCTTGACTCTTGTTACTATTAGCTAAAATTGTCCTAGATTGCTGTGCATCTAATATATGAATATTACCAGATATAATGGTATTAGTTCCTAATTGTTGTGCTACTTTTTGGCTTGTGTTCAAAATAGAACAGTTTTTATTATTCACTTTTATTAATTCGTGGGCTGCCTTTACTCTCACTGTTTGAGCTTGAGTTTGAGCGGCAGTTTTCAGTTTGCTAGTATCTAGGTCTTTCAGTAAATCCTTCACCACATGCTTGTCTTGTTTTCGCACATAAATGACCATCTGGGTCGCCTCTTCTAGAGGTTTCTTTACGACGGGCTGCTCTTCGGGTTCCACTTTAGATACTTTGATTGCGTTGGGAGAAAAAGTAAGATGACTTTTTTCTTCTTTAGGACTAGGCACTGACGTATTGCTATTTAAGTCATTGTTGGCAGAAGTTAGTAATAAATTTGAGGCTTCTTCTTTCACAGCGCTCTTAACTGGCGTTTCTGCGAATGTGGACGGCATGACGGAGTTCGGGTTGACCATTACGGCGTTAGCTTCTGATCCATATAGATCCAAGTTGTGTACAAAACTATTAGAGGAGTTGTTGAGCCATATTGAAGAATTATCAGTGTCCATATCTAATAGAGGAGGCATTTCAGAAAAATTTAGACCTAATGAGTCCTGCAAAGATGGGAAACATGAACATTAGTAGTGTAATTTGTAACACATTGTATAATGTTTGGTGATATATTTCTTACAGGAAAATCTGTTATACTGCTTAGATCTGTGGCCATTTCGTTTTTAATGTCCATGTCTAGCATGTCTTGGAGTGAGTCGGTGATGTATAAATCCATATCTGAGCACGCCTGAAATGAAAAAGAAAACACTTTGTTAAAAACTGCTTTCGGATTCAACAAATCGTAGCGTGTAAAAGTGAATTAAAATGTTTCTGAAATTTATACAGAATTGAAATTAGCAAACGAAGGTGAAGTAAATAATAAACAGGCCTCATACTACGAAATTCTATTTTCGAACTTCGTATCGTGCCGTTCCGTTCACGCTAATAGTACTAAACATAAGAGTGAAAGGGATGGCACGATACGAACTTCGAAAATCGTAGTCCCCTACATTATTTATTTATTACCTATAAGAAAGTTTTAAGGAATAAATTGAACAGATTCGTCATTCCGCATAAGGAAGCAACATTTTCGCGCCATTTTAACTTATCGCAGATGGCGATGGCGGCTGACGGGCACGATGCAGTGAAACGGCGGGAAGGAAGGGAAGGACAGCACAATGAAACCACTACGCAACGCAAGTAGTAGTGTAAAACCTGTTTTGCCTTGAGGTATGCGCTGCCATACCGTAGGTGCCACTATGGCGAAAATAATTTGTAGAAGTAAATATAAGCAGTAATTTAATTACATACATATAAAGTAGCATTAGACAAATTCTTATTAAGTAATATTTTTAATAATAGCCATTAAATGGTGATTAAAGTAACTATTAAACCTATTAAATGAAGTCACTGACAAAATATTCCGATCATTTTGTTCTAATAACGTAGAGAGAACATGAAGCCACTTTCTTGTGGTTGTATTTTTTTTAATTGAGACCTATACCAACCCACGATCTGTTGACTGCCGGCCGGGGGACCGGACTGGAACGCCTGCCTGAGCAGGCATGCATAAAAAACGACTCGAAGGCTTCAAGATTTGGGATGATGTTTTTTGTATTAACTTTTACTCGCCATACCCTGTCCGTAACTATAAATAAACTCGTTCTGGCGCACCGTGGCCCATTACGTTATTAATTCACTCCCATCTTCCGGTAACATTAAGAGATTTTTTTCTGGCGCAGTGTACAAAAGTTCTCAGTATCTCTCAAATAACTTGGGTTGGTTACTTGAGAATGTTTTCAATCAGATATAATCAAATGAATAGTTAAACTGCAGAAGTCTTTAGGTTGACGAAAAAATCAAAGCGCGGAAGACGAGTGCAATGGCAGATGAGAAACACGTTTGCGATAACTTTAACCTATCACTTAAACATTGATAACAGCTTTCTATTTCTTCATGCTATTATGGTAAAATTACGTATTAAATTACAACTACCAAATACCAACGAAGATGATGTATTGTTATCCATTTTAACTTTCATTAAGTTACATTAACCGTTTGCCAATTTTCCCGCCGGCTAATAAATCGTTCGAAAAAACAAATGCGAGAGCGAGATCGCTTAATATTAGGGTGGAAGAATGGGACGGCTAGAGACGGATCGGATGAGGGTGAATCGACCCCTAATGACAAGGCAGCCGCCCCGTCGCGCCCAGTGAGCTAGTGTAGTGTTTCCCACATATTATACGCTGCTCGATGATCCGACAACGAAATTAAAGCACCATCCAGTACTTTCGGAAGTAAACCAACCCAAATTAATATTCATGGTGACACATATCTGTCCAAACCCACCATACGTACACTTTTTTGTTCCGCTTGTCTAGTGATTATTCAGTTGTAATATTTCACAAGTTGAACAAAAGTCCATGCGTTTTTTCGTAGCAGAGTCGTGCCTCAGAGGGCCATGAACTCAGTCTTTATTGCCTCTAAGAGTTCATCTCGATCACGTGAGATTACCTATTTCAAGCTTCATAGCTGAATGAGGAAGTATTTTTAAATGGTTTTGGAAAACGCACAGAACGAATCTTGTAATAATATTACGTATCTACCTGCCTATCAGCTAAAAAAATTTAAATTTTTTTCCGTCAGTAGGTAGGTAGGTAGTTAGCTACAGAAAAAAATATTGTCTGATGTCTAAACGAACCGTCTAGCATGGAGGGCTTACGAGCATTATCTTGGCGTAGTAAAAATTCTTGAGTTAAGAAGAATGGGGTATTGAGGGCTTGTGGAGGCGCCGCGAGGGGCCCGCGCCGCCGACGTTCGTGTCCTCGAACCTGACCGCGCGCGCTCGCCTTGAACTCGCGCGGAGTGGTCCCCTCTGAGCCGGCGTTGCTCGATGCTCGGAAAAATCGACGGCCGAGAAAAATATCTCTCCAACCAAGGAGGCCAAGTTAAATAACCGAGTGAGCACGTGTGTGGTTTTGAAATTTGACACATTTTTATATTGCTAAAGCATATCTTTTCAAAAATTTATACTTTCGCAAAGGAAAACCATTTTTTTAATTGATGTTATGATTTGTTCCGATGAAAAAATATCCTAATTAAACAATTTTTATTTTTTCTGGAACCTGGAGATATAAAATATTTAGGTACGCTGTCCAAAAACATTAAGAATTGTGAGTGGCCAATGGAATTTTAAGAGACTATTTCCATATCATCCGCCCTATGCGCGCGCAATATCAGGGGGTTCTGTATTGATTTGATGCGCGGCGCCATCCCCTCGGTCTTAAAGTTCCCTTTTCGAAAGGAAGGGAGGAAAATGTCCTACATCAAAACTATTATTTCTATATATACACAACTAAAAGTAGCTCTAAAAATATTTTTAGTAAAACATGATTGAATAGAACCTGTTGAATTTATTTATTACAGAAATATCGAACGCTCACGGATTCGCAGCGCTCTGACGATTACGACAGTCGGGTCAACAGCCTTTCTGTAAATTAGTGTCGACGTTCAACTATTGTTAATTTTTTTTTCGGCCTGAACATTTGTACAGAATTGGCAGAACATAATCTACTAAGACAAGTAACATAACATAATCAAGATAATTAAATTAAACATGGTGTTTTTTTACATTATAAATACCTAATTCACATTATGTATTATTCTAATCGGAGAAGTGAATTAAGCAAAAAAAAAATTCGTTAACTGATAAATGATAATAGGTAGGTACATTATTTGGTACAGTTTTGATTGTCCATGCGTTTGAGTACCATAGATAGTTGTTCAGCGATCTCTAGATATAGGGGTCACTGAAATTCCATCCGTGCTCCTTGCAACTCATTTCAATTTTCCGCACTATCGTATCCAAGATTCTTCGAAAGAGATCTAAATCATGTAATTTTCTGGCCTGTCACAGTAGAATATTATTAGTCAATCATATCACATCAAACAAGCAAGCAAGCAAGTGTCAAACAAATTTAACATTGCCAATACTGTACTGAATAACCGGTTTATCGTTGATGGAGTTCTTTCTACTGTTGTTGATGGAATTTGTAGGAATCCGAATCCTACTCTTGATGCAACTGATACCAACCAACTACAAAACTAACTCCATTGTTATCTTATCAGTCAGTTTACAGTGATTCTATCAGCATATTTTCTAGCTAGGTAGATTTTAACAGTCAAGTCAACGCTAAACCAAAATAGCAACAAGAGATTTCTTGTAAGTGTACAACAGCAATACGATGTTGCCTCTGCGCTGCTCTCCTGGAAGCTGAAGTCGTTGATTTTCACTATGCCCAAGTTTAGTATTATATTGGCTATGTCCTGTCCGTGTCCAGTTAGATAAACTAGGTCTGGTGCAGTTTTGTCCTTATTTCACATCAATATTTCCAGATCTAGTTGAGTAGCTAACATGGGTAAGGTAGTAAGTTAATTATTGAGCGGGATTTTGTCAGTTTTGCGATTCTATGGAATGTTTCCTAACTACTTGAGGATTGTCGGTGCTTGCGGGTAGGTATCCTTTTTTCGGTTATGTACTTATTCCTATTATTTGCCATGGATTTTGGATACCCAAGTTGTGCCAAGTCCTAGTTCATAAAAAAAAAAAAAAAAAAAATATCACGGGACAATTCACACCAATTGACCCAGTCCCAAAGTAAGTTAGGAAAGCTTGTGTTATGGGTACTAGGCAACGGATAAACATACTTATATAGATAGATACATACTTAAATACATATTAAACATCCAAGACCCGAGAACAAACATTCGTATTTTTCATACAAATATCTGCCCCGACACGGGAATCGAACCCGGGACCTCAAGCTTCATAGTCAGGTTCTCTAACCACTAGGCCATCTGGTCGTCTAGTTTATATTATACTTTACTAGGTTCTCCTGGTATGACAAGGTTATGTTCACTAATTTAAGCAGCTTTTCTTTCTGCGGCATCTTCAGAGTTGATTTCACGACGACGCAGGTGTTAGTCGTAAAGATTTCCATGTGGGATATCGAGATCAGAGGCCACGAATGCCACGATGCTTAGAATAACCTATAACACTGAGTTTTAGCTTTATTCCCATTAATTTAAAGTGTCAAGTCAACCTTTCAGGATCCTCAGCTTCACTGTATTTTGCTAAACAAAATATGTATTTCTTGAGTTCCATATCTCCACTTAATCCTGCTGTTTCGACAGAAACCTTCCAAAAGAATCACATCTAACGTGAGGGGCCTCATATCAAAATAATAGTCTAGGAAGTCGATGCGGGTCAAGCCTGGGGAGGATTGATGAGTAAGAACATCATTCATACAGACTAGAAAAAGCTTTGTTTTAAACGGGCTAATGTCCGTGTTATTTTCTGGGTACGAATTAAATATAACTATCGCACCTGTCCTCATGGTTCCTACTAATATTTGCGTCAAGGTTACTTATCGTACGAATTTTATCACCTGTCGCAGCGCAGGTAACAAGACCACGTTGGTAGTTTTTTTAGCACTGGCCATAAAGTTGCTCCGAATAATAATCTTATAGGTAGAACTGTAGCAAAACATCTGAATATCAGTTTTATTTTATTATGTGTATGATAATGATGAACGAACAGAAAATATGCATTTTGTAATAGTTTAATAAGAATTCTTTTGCCGAACTACCTACTCAGTAAAATTATACAAAAGCTTGTGAAAATACTAAAATACATTCATATTTACGAAGATAAATAGGTATGTTCCGCCGTTTGACGAAATAGCTAAACCTCGTGGTTATTACTAAAATTACAGGTGATCATCAAAACTATAAATAAATGTTAAGAAACAACTTCAGAGCGCCGACAAGGTGCATAGCCTGCCCCGTCCCTGCAGTCTCGGTCTCGGCGAGTGCAGTCAACACATCTATAGATCTACGTATGCGTCTCCACGCACACGTGCACAAGCCAGACGGTACACTGCAACCCTCGCTCGTAACGTAATCACCTTCACCACTACAGGCGCACGATCGCTCATTGTTCACGTTTTGAAATTCTCGAAATCGGCCGTGGGAACAATTGCTTCGTACTTGTAGGTAGGTATAATATCTACATGCGTTGAACTAGGAATGCAACGGATATTTATGTTAGGGGTGGTTACCTACTCAGGAACTTCGTTATAGAATACGATTAAAGAAATTAGTGGGTTAGGTAGGTAGGTACCTAATTATGATGTTTTAATGCGCTCGTGCTTAAAATACCACGTTCCGAAAATACCACATTTTTCAAAATATGTACTAGGTACATCATATTTACCACGTTTCTAGCTTACGAGATTCTCGTTGCACCAGATAACAAATTTTTTTTTGTGGAAAAGATTTTTGTTTTTGGTGGAATGTCTTATTTTGGACATCTGGTATGTATAATGGGAATGTAATAAATAGGTAGTGTTTTGAAAAATCTGGTATTTTGGGAACGTGGTATTTTAGGCACGAGCGTTTTTATGGCTACGCCGCACAGCACTATTTTGTTTTTCTTTTTTTCTTTTCTTTCTGGGAATTTTATAAAATAAGCTGTTAAAAGTATTCTACACATTACGATAATGTCAAAATTATTTAAGGTTCCAATTTTAAGAGTAAAAATGTACAAGTAAAATCTAAGCTTTTATTAAGTAGATGTTAGGTAATAAAAATAACTAAAGAGCTGAAAATAATTTAATTCTGATAAAAAATAGACCATACATTAAATCTCTGCGTTATTTATTACCTATAGCAGTCCTATTTTTTCAATAAAAGCGTGTTACACTTTCAATATTTCTCTTGACGTCAAAATGTACGCTTTTATTGAAAAATTGGGAATATGGTAAAAACGCAAAGATTTAATGCATGGTCTATTTTTTATCAGAATTAAATTAATATTTAGTTTTTATCAGCTTTTTAGTTTTTTTTATTAACATCTATAGCTTGTTTATAAAAAAGTTTTTTTCTTTTAATTTTATTTTTAACTTTTTAGTACCCATCTTCCAGCTCCATCTTAAGACCCCAATTACCACCTAGGACTAACGTACTCGTTAAGACAAAGCAAACGAGCCCAAACTCGATGGGGTTGTCTCATTTTATTATGGAGTGCCTATGGCCACCTTCCAGCTCCATCATCAGACCAAAGAGATCAAAGTACTCGTCAAGACGAATCAAACTAATTAATACTTACCCAAATTATTAAAGTTATTTTTATTAGGTCAGTTTTGACCAGATAGGTCCCTATCTGCCTATCACTATCAGTCTACGATAATAGCTATTCTTTGGGCAACTACTCTCTACTTGCATCCCTTTCCTTAGTAGGTATGTAGGTATATATTTCTACTTCACTCCACACGTTTCGCTTATCTATACAAATGAAAACAGGTATACAACTATTCATTGACGGCAATTTCGCGCCGTTTTTAACGGTTTCAGTTATTATTTTATTAAATAATTAGAAATGAGCACTATGTTTAAATAGTTGCTAGTAAGTAAATATCAACACAAACTTTCAAGTCATTGTTGATAAAACATATTTAAAAATAATTCTCACGTAAGATTATAGGAAAAAGGACAAAAATACAACACCACGTGCACGAGAGAAAGAGATAGAAAATAGTGAAACAAATACCAATTTGTCCGTTACTATAATTCCTACACAACCACACCACACGTCAAGAGTGCAAAATAAACGAAACTCCAGTCTAATCAAAAAGTAATTAATTATTAATGAGAAACATTAACATTACCAAAGAATGTAGTTTTAATAGATTTTGTAAACAAATTCTAGAAGAGGTGTTCTAATAGGATAGAAAAGGAACGTTTCCCGCCACTTTCCGCTATTAGATAATTTTATTAAGTAATGGGTTTTGAGCTTGATAACGTGAGACAAATTTAATTCTTCATTACAAAACGATAATGATAAAGAATTTTATCGTCACAAATATCTCTACTGTAATGAATGACATTAAAAAGAGCGGGACATGCATGTTAACTATGTTGCATTGGACTTTCCCATTGTCCACAGTCTTGTTTTCACAATAACAACAATGAATAGTATTTAAAAATTGAAACAGCTTACTCACCGAATATTTCTTTATATAAATATCCTTATGCTCAACAGCAAAATCCTGAATTTCACACATTTACGTATTTAAACACATAAGATTGACAGATATAACACCACTCACTCCATAAAAACCACAATCTGTTTTATTGCTATGTGAAAAGGTACACAAAGAATGGTTCATTTCCCTATTGGAGGGTTTTGACCACGTGACCAACCGTCAACGGCAGCCATTGGTGGAGTCTGTAATACAGATTGACGTCATGAGTCAATGCAAGTTTCTTTTAGGGTTTCTAAAATTCTGTTGTCAAAAATAAGGATGGGCTTCACTTTAAAAATCATAAATCTTATTTATATTAATCGATTTGAGACTTCTTCTAACTATAACTTTAATATAACATTACTTACATTTACTTACCGGTAGTGAGGGATCGTCCATTTTGTACAACATGGCGGTTTGTTTACACCGGCATGATAAGGCGGGAAGTACTTTCGCGACGTCTGTCACGCTATAGTTAATTGTGAATATGCGTAAATAATTATAAATATCCAAAGAAGATTTTTATTGAATTACAAGATACAAAAATTAAAACTTAGTTAAGAAAATCTAAAACTTAGAGCACATGGGCAATACCATTATAGTTGCTCTCCAGCGCCACCTACAAGACATTAATGGAAATTACAACTGCGCAGCGGGAGACTTGAATGTGGTTCATTTTAATAAAAAGCAATAATTTTGACACAAAATAAAATTAAACATATGATGCTCTAGAAAACATTATCATTACAATATTTAACAAACCTGCTTATTAAAAATACATAACATGAAGCAACAAACGATTACAATGCAAGGTTTTAACAAATTGAGGAACTATTTTATTTTAATGCAAGTCAAACGATATCATTATTAAAGCTCGAACATAAATCATTAAAAAAATCGTTAGGGAACAATTTTTCTTCCATGGCAACATAATATTGAGTCTTGTCATAATAATAATAATTATATAAACAAAAAACTATTTTTCGTTGGAATGCATAAGTAGTCAAAATGTTTACAATCAGTCAGTTAGTGTCTTGAAAGATTGACATGAATTTTTAAGAACGTAATCTATTGCTAGTAAGTGTCTAAACATTATAATCACGGCAAAAAATCAGTTTGCAAGCGCCTATGAACGCGACTTCGACGCCAGCGTCAGTTCTTATAAGCATTGGCAATAAAATAACAAAACACGAAACCATTATATTATAGTAAAGTAAAAAAGCTTTTTTATTTTGCCTTTTATACCTTTTTCTTATGTTATGTGATATTATGAGACTAGACGTTACCGTTACGCTGTCTCATTATTTTCAAAACTTACATAGTTTCCTACTCATTTGTTTCTTGTAATGGTCGTAGGTTCCTAATTTTTTGATTCCCCTTTTCTGAAAATATGCTTCTTTAGAAAACGTCAATTCCGAAGGCCCTGCTACAAACTGGACATTCTGTGAAATATTCTTTATTTGGAAATTTGTTGTAAATCCACAGTCAGATATTGAAGCCGTAGGAATAAAAGGAAGAACTTTGGGTTTTTTCATACGGGATTTGTCTTTCTTAGCTAGGGGCGAGTTAGCGTCTAAATAAATACTTTCTTCCAAGTACTTTGAAGGTTTGGCTCTCTTTTGTCTGGCATTTTCAACAACAAATTTCGATGTAGATATAACTTTGGATTTGCCGGTAATTTTTCTCGGGTCGTCATCTAGTTGGCTCAGAATATTCTCAGGAAGAGGAGGCATATGTACCTCATGGAATGAGTTATCCTTTGAAACCTGAAAAAAATATGCTGGTTTTACACACATACATTTTTATCCTCCTCATTTCCAAGGGCTCATTTCATCAGAATAAGAGCCTTAATATTAGAAAACCATAATGGCCAAGGCACTTTTAAATTGGTTTTTCTCAAAAATGTCCGTAAAAATGGTCATTGTTAACTGCATATTAAAAGGCGAAGTGATTGTTGATGGTCAATCTAAATTAATAAAAAAACATTGCTCGAGCGCTAAACTTATCACCAGCAGTGTTCACTATTTCGTTTGGTTGTTCCACATAAATCTTTTCAATTTGCTTTGTTCAATTTCTTTTCTGATTTTGAGAAAAGCACTGTATTTGCCTCGGCCGGAACAGCAGTTGCTGGCTTCGTATAATTAAATGGACTCGCAAGCTTGGCCATTTAAAACAATACTAAAGTTAGCTATTGCCTCCTTCCAGGCCTATGCACAATCAAAAGCATTGATATGAATAATGAAAGACTGGTAAGATCAATTTACCAAAATGTTATTTCCTAGTAGCAAAACTTAAATTAGCATTTTTTCCCAAATGCTTTTTTTCTCACTATAGTTTTTTAATGAAGCTTATTTTCACAGTAGCGTTTTTTCCTAATTTCAATTGACACAAACAGAGTCGACGAAGCTCCGCTCACGCGGAGCTCCTTCTTCTGTGTGATTTTGGGCCTTCGGGCACCGCGATGCGCGATGCGCGGCGCGGGGCGGGCGATGTACACTTAACATAACCTAAACTTACTATGTTTATGTGTCGATTAAAGATGGGAATAACCCTTCCTTCTTCGCAGTCGGGTAAAAAATGCGATTGTGAAAAAATGCGAATGGAAATTTTGCTACTAGGAAATAACGATTTTGGTAAATTGATCCAACCGGTCATATGAAATGATGCTAAACAGAAACTTGTACATTTTTATTTGCAATTGCTATAAATAAAGGATAGTGGAAGACCCTTTACTGTGCTGTCTTATCTAAATATACGAGTATGCCTTCATTCAGAATCTGTAATAAGTTATGTATAATAACTATACGCTTTATGTTGACAGTACTTGCGTATTTTATTTCATGTTTTTTTTTACGCCGGCGTAACAAAGCGTAGTAGTTTTGCGACGTCTATCACATTATAATTTAACTAGACTTCCGTCCGCAGCTTTGCCCGCGATAAAAAGTAGCCTATGTCACTCAGTGATAATGTAGCTTTCTAACGGCAAAAGAATTTTTGAAATCGATCCAGTAGCTTCGGAGCCTATTCAATGCAAACAAACAATCAAATCTTTCCTCTGTATAATATTAGTAATTAAATTAACGTGTAAATATCTCTTAAATCAAAATGCACAAAACTCATAATTATCAATCTTCAACTCGCAAGAGTGGACTATGTATGACTAACAGGCGATATTTAGGTCTGTAGTAATTAAATTACCTTGGTGTTTTTGCTATCTATGTCCTCATCCCTTTCTTTTCTCTTTTTGTTTTTCTTGATTTGTGTCTGGGCGGTTTCTGAAAATAAGTATTAGTTAATCATAAAATTCATTGCCCAAATTTTATATCTACTTATTTAAGCTTTACGTGTTTAATTTAAGATCATTGTGATTTGTTTTTTTTACCTATTTCCGGTGCAATATTCTGGAAATTAATTTCACGATTTTTCTTTTTCTTTTTTCCACCATCAGCTGAAATAAGTTTTAATAAGTTTCAACACTTTCAACATTAGGATAAAATATATTTTCAATTTGGAAATTCATATTATCCATGCTCTTTAAAAAAAAGGTAAAAATTAATAGATTACAAATGAGATCAAATTTATAATCACTAAATATATTTTGATAAAATTTATATGGGACAAAGCTCAAATACACAATTTACAATACAAAAAAAAAACATAATATTGTTGGATTGAAAATCTGCTTTTGCTTTTGAAGTTACTGAAAAAAATCGATCATAGTTATCAGACGTTATGTAGGAGTATACTCGTAATTACTTTACCTTGCACATCATTTTGATCAATAGTTTCATGTTGGTGTGATATTTTTCGCTTTTTTTTTTGTCTGCGACTGGAAGAGGATTCATTCAGCGCCTCATTTTCTGCACTCTCCTTCGCAACTGAAAAGACGTGGTGATATCCATAACCGTTTAACACAAATAAGCTATAGAGGTCACTAAATTGAGTATGATCATCAATAATTTACCTTCTACCACAGAATCTTGTGTTTTGGCAGCATCAGACGATTTGCGCTTGCGTTTGTTTGAGTTCAAATCAGAACGTTGCTCTAAAATGGCACTGTCATCTGCAAATAAATCAAATATATTTAGAATCAATGAAATATTAAATACTGATAAAAATTAAATTAAACAGTGAATTTTAAGTACAGACCCAAAAAATGGGATCTTAATCAGGTAACAGGTCATTTTGGTACAAATGCCAAAATGCATAAATTTTTTAGATGTTACATTGTAAAGAAATACCAATTTTTTATGCCACCAAGTAATTTTGTCTCAATATTTTAGGGGCAGAACATGATTTGGCTAACATGTTCTTTAAATCAGAATGTTACCAAGGCAGCATTCACTGTGGTCTAAAATGTCCTTCTGTATGGAATTTTTTTACAACAAAATACTCCGGGGTCAAAATGTACAAAATGCGATTGACTGGATTTGCTCATGGACATTAATATACTTTTTGACTTTTGTACAATTTGACAAATGGATTTTCGAACCCATTGAGCTTTTTCGGATCATACAATTAGGCTCTTAGGTTTTTGTCGCATCTATTTATTTTGTTCATTAAGTATAACAGTCACATTTACATACTTATACTGTTTTTAACTTTCGTGATTTTCACACATAATTATTATAATAAACGGGACTTATCACGCAAACAATATTTACCTCGACGTTTCGGCCATATTGCAGCATCGGCCGCAACGTCGAGGTAAATATTGTTTGCGTGATAAGTCCCGTATACTATAATAATTTACATACTTGTTGACCATTGCAACATTTTGATAATTAAACATTTTGAACCATTGTATATTCAGACATTTGTACCAAAATGACCTATTATCGTTAATCATTAAGTACATACTAAAACAAATTAAAATCATCCAAATTTAGTTTAGTGTTTAAATTGACATAAATAAATAATAAATAAATAAATATTAGGGGACAATCTTACACAAATCGACCTAGTCCCAAACTAAGCAAAGCTTGTACTATGGGTACTAGACGACGATAAACATACTTATATAGATAAATAAATACTTAAATACATAGAAAACATCCATAACTCAGGAACAAATATTCGTGCTCATCACACAAATAAATGCCCTTACCGGAATTCGAACCCAGGACCTCTTGCTTCGTAGGCAGGGTCACTACACTAGGCTAAAGCGGTCGTTAAATATATTGTTATATATATTAAAACTGTTGAATAAATTAACCATGTTTTTTCCTTCATAAAATTCGTAATCGTTCAAAAAAAAAAACTACCTGCAACCTGAACCAGAAATTACCTGCTTGTTCAGTAGAAGTAGCTCGCTTCTTCTTCTTCTTCTTTTTCTTTTTGCCACTACCAGGTTCTGCTGGTTCTTCGTTTTCTATAATAATAAAATAATAACTTAATAGCACATCATTATAATCAAAATGTAGGTAGTTTAATTCAAATAATTACCAGGCTTTTGTAGATTTGCCTCTAGATCGGTAGCTTTCTCGCTTTGGTATGGAGTTTCCTCGGGAGCGCCATCAAAGTCGACATCATTTGAAACTGAATTGAAAACATCATGTTTAGTATAAGACATATATTTCAAACTAAATACAAACTGAAATATAGATGCACAGAAAAAACCCCAGAAAAAAGACCAATGCTGGGAATCGAACCCAGGTCCTCAGCGTTCTGTGCTGCGTGCTTACCCCTACACCATCACTGGTCTAGAAGTTAGCGACGAATCTTTCCCATACATCGTACACTTCAGTCTGTTATAATCACATTAGGCAGTGATAAAGCGCATCTATGTTATGCCCTCTACCGAGAGACTTCAACACTCCTTCGGAGCTACCCGCTCACCTGGACCAAGAGATGGCGCTGATGGAGATGGAGATGGTATAAAAAATAAATAGAAAAAGATACTTCATACTTAACTTGTAGTATAAGACATTTAACTGTAAATTACTAATTGATATTTATTGCATTTGCAGGTTGAATTAGCAGTTCAATAATAACAATAAAATAATAAAGTAAGTACCCGACTGATCTGAGACGGCGGATGGTTTCTTCTTCTTCTTCTTTTTTTTCTTCTTGCTGTCGCCATTTTCTGCTGGTGGTGTATCTTCTGAAATCAGAGAACAATTATTTTACTCTAGCATTGTCATTAATGACAAGATCATGATATGAATTAAATGTACATTCAAGGAAACTGAATCACGCACCAGGGTCAACCCTTTTCATTGCAAATGTCATATTGACATTCCATACAAATACATCTCCCAAATAAATTATAGTGAAATTGGTTATGAAATAGTTCCACCGTACGCGATTCGGTTTCCTTGACTGTATAAATGCAATTAGTATTCGAACAAACCTAAGTTTTGTGCATTTGGATGTAAATTAGAAGCTTTCTCGCTTTGATACGGGGCTTCTACTGGGGCGCCATCAGAGTCCTCATCGCATAAAACTGAAATAAAAACGTTGCATTTTAGAAGTAAATCTGCGTGTTTAACTATACACCGTGAAATTTTAGTGGTTGTTTTCCCGAAACGAGGTGATTTAGTTTCGATTGTACAATCGATTTATAATTACTATTTTGACTAGAGTCAAAAATCCAATTGTGAAAAACGAAATTCGAAAATGACCGCAAACCAATAGTAACGCTTCGTTGGTACCTAACCTATCGTACGATCGTACGCTACTTGTACCAACGAAGCGTTACTATTGGTTTGCGGTCATTTTCGAATTTCGTTTTTCACAATTGGATTTTTGACTCTAGTCAAAATAGTAATTATAAATCGATTGTACAATCGAAACTAAATCACCTCGTTTCGGGAAAACAACCACTAAAATTTCACGGTGTATATAAATTTGAAAGTTCCTAGTGTTAGATGTAGTTCATAACAGCAACTGGCAGGCAACTAGCCAGCTTTAGTAACAATTCGAGTTGCGATTTCCGGTGATAGACAACATTCTTCAGTCATATATAGGTAATTTATAATTGTCGCAACTAGCAACTGACGAATTTGTATCAGTTGAGGTCAAATTGCTGGTTTCCCCAACCGGCAGTCGCAACTCGTCGAGCAATTTCACACCCTCCCATCCTTTTTCTGTCCCCCACAACACAGATTGCCATAAAATTGCGGCAACCCTAAACTGGGCTATTTAGTTGTGGCAACGGCAACTTATAAAGGAAACTTTTAAAAAGTTTATAGTTGCCTCAAACTTCAAACTTCATCTGCAAAGCGCCTTATAGGTAGAAGAAATCAAAACGTAAATCTCATGTGGCTACATCATTATACCAGGATTCAAACTAAGGCTTTGCATGAACTTCCCAAAAACCAGTTTAATTGCATTGGTCCATAATAAAAATTCTATGTTAATAATTCTCACTATACCTTCCACCACCGAGTTTTGAGCTTTGCCACTATCGGAGGACTTCCTCTTGCTTGTACTATCTTCCACTATGATTGTACCTTCACCTATAATAATAAGTGTAGTTTTGAGTGTCAGTATAAAATTTGAAGTACTTTACAAAAAGTTTTAAATGAGTTCGTCTTTATTTACAATCAGATCATAAAATAAATCTAATAGGTACATAAGAAAATAGTGAACTAAAAATACCTGATTGATCTGAAACAGCAGAATGTCTTTTTTTCTGTTTCTTTTTCTTGGCACTGACAGTGTCTGCTGATTGCGTATATTCTATAATAATGAAAATTAATTTTACTAAGATATTTTGATTGAAGCATTGCCATTATAGTATTTACACTGAAGCATTGTGCGGCTGACGTCAAAATCACAGTCTAGATAAGTGAAAACTTAAAATCTCGAATCGTTAAAACTATTCATTTAAAATTTCAATTGTGTGTAATTTCAACTCGTGACCACGGCCACTGCAATGTGGCTAAAACGTAGAGTTAAATAATTTATGCAAACATCAAAAATGTATTTGTGTAAGTAGGCTGAAAATACTATAGTTACCTGTCAAACAACCCCAATAAATAAAGGGTTATTTACTAAGGTCATAACTAAATGAAACAATTACTTTGCTCACCCACGTTTGGTGTTTTTGGGTATTTGGTAGCACAGTGAACGGCTGCAGTAAGTACTCTGAAGATGAGCTCTCGTCGAGTTTCAAACGCGTCAGTGTAGTTTGGTGGTGGTGATAGTTGGGTTTGTGCGATTTGTGTGTGTTCATACAGTGTGGAGGTGGAAGAACTGAATGAACACACATTTTTTACATAAACGTAGCTATCGTAAGGGTGAGCAAAGTAATTGTTTTAGTTCATTAAATAACGCCTGATTGAATTTATTCAAGGTCTGTGTCTGGTGTAGGATCTGTGATTTTTAACTGCAAAATAATTATAATTAATTACCATTTGTTCCAGTTTTATCATGAGATGTGTCCAATTTATTCCTTTTCTGCTTCTTTTTGCTTGTAAAGAGGACTTCGACAGGTGCATCTCCCAGTTCGTCTTCTGAAATAAAAACAGAAAGAAATATTTTTACAATGTTACTAGTACCATCAGGTCAGGGTACTTTGACCCGATGGATGATAAGTTTGATCCACATGAACTACAATACAACAAGAGTCTAACCAAAAACATAAAAACGTGGGCGATCAGATAAAACCAACCCTTCGGCAAAAAATAGTAAAACCTGGAGAAAAATAAAACCCAATGGCCAAAATGACCCTTAAGGGCCAAAGTAACCTGACCTTAACGGTATGTATAGTAAGGGAATAAAAGGTTCGTCACTTTTCGACCTTAACTCGTTGACATAGAGTCGAAAAGTGAAGAACCTTTTAATTCCGCGACTGTACAAGTTTTTCTGTACATAATATGTTTAAAACCACAAACCTTTCTCCCCATCTTGTGCTCCAGTGGTGTCCATGAAAAAGAGATCATCTGAAACAAGATATTATAGTTGACGAAATATAATTTGCACCAATTCGTTTTATCGCATTACCTTTCGAGTACAATAGGACAAATGTTTAATGGTTTTATGGCCCTATTGAAACACAAAGGACAAGCCGGCCCGACAGATAACATACATCGGTGCATAATAATATTTTTTCAACTATACTTTAACTTTTATAAATTAATATGTATGAATGAATCGTAACTGATGGTGTCAACAAAAATTATGGAATCTAAGAATCTTTTTAAGGCAAATTAAATGATTGCAATTATACTATACACGGCATGACGGCACTTACCGCCACTTTCTCCAATGTTCGTTTTTCCAGTAGATTTTCGTAGGGGCACAAATATTTCTTCTTTACTTAGTTTCTCTTTGGTCTTGCTGTCGTCTCCACTGTCACAATTATCTTCAGAGAACAATAATTTCAGATCAATTGAACTAGACTCAGATAAACTATCAGCGTCTCGTTTATCTTTTGACAATTCAGGTGTTTTAGAGTCTACAACATCCTGCGACAGATCTCTGGCAACTTTCTTTGATCTTTTAGTATGTGTCAAATTAAGCTGGTCTAATATTGGCTCATTCTCATTATTTTTAGCTTTTTTACCTATGTTTAAAGATAAGTTATTACTATTTAGCTTTCCTTTTTTATTTTTGTTCAAATTATCGAGGACAGATTCGTAATTTTGCATGATTTTTTCATTTTCACTGCTATCTGATGTGTCTTCGCCGACCATTGTGGTTTGTAATGGATCTGTTCCAGTTTGGTTCAATATGGATTTTCCTTCACAGACTTCTACATTTTCGATGTCTTGCCTACTGGTGAATTGAACAACAGACATATCAAGATCTTTTTGAGGTGTTTTGGGTTCTTGTTTAAATTGAACTTGTAAGGGATCACTGGTATCGTTTACATTTTCGTTGCATATTGTCATCTCTTTTTCATTAATACCACTTTCGTTACAAATAGAGTTTCGCATGGATTTATTGCTTTTTTGAGATTCATTGAGATCTTCTTGTTTGCTCTCGTTACAAATAGAGTTTTGCATGGATTTATTGCTTTTATTCTTTGAGTTGTTCAATGACTCATTTAGATCTTCTTGTTTGCTCTTGTTACAAATAGAGTTTTGCATGGATTTATTGCTTTTCTTCTTTGAGTTGTTCAACGATTCATTTAGATCTTCTTGTTTGCTCTCGTTACAAATAGAGTTTTGCGTGGATTTATTGCTTTTCTTCTTTGAGTTGTTGAGCGATTCAGTCACCTCTTCTTGTTTGTCGCTAGAGTCAAAAGTAGAGTCCAACCTTAAACGCTTGCTTTTGTTTGGTTTGACTGTAATCTCTTCATCTGACTTTAATAATGTGGAGTCGAGTCTCATTCTGTTGCTTTTAGTTCTAAGAGCAGGTGATTTCTTTTCTGAAGTATTGAGTTTGTGGCGTGATTCGAACATTTCTCTAGATGCATTCTTTTGCTCTTTTAATTTACGTTCATTATACTTAGTTTTGCTTTTCTTACTCATACTTAATTCGTTGTCGCTCAAGGAAAGATCATCTCCTGAGCCAGATAACAAGTTATCATCCTCTGCATCGGAACTAACAATGAATGAATCCTTTTCGTAATCTGAATCATTTGTTAGGTCTTCTTCAGACCCTAGCGTTTCCCCTTGTTCAATTATTTCATGTTCATCCTCATATTGTCTTTCCTCCTCATCCCGACTGTCTCCTGACTCATAATCGTCACTTGCTTCTTCAGCTTCACCATCTACAAAGTTACTCTTTTGGTATGATTCTTGATCCGAGTCCTCTTCAGACCGAGACTCATCTATAGATTCAGAGAAATTAGTACTATTATTTTTAAGACTACCACTTTTTTCCTCTGTCTTTGGAGTTTTATCAATTTGTTGCGTTGCAATAGGTGTACTAGTCTGCATATTTAATTTTTGGACATTAATTTGTCTTAAAGGTGTTCCTTTCAAATCATTCAAAGAAAGATTACCTTTGGCAATCTTTTTAGTGTTTTCATGAACATTGGTGGTTGACTTAGATAATATTTCACATGTTTGAGGTTTAGGCGATTGAACACTATCGGATGTTTTAGAAACATCTTTTAATTGTGACAATATTAGTGTGCTCTTATTTTCGATTTTTGATGTATCATTAACTGTAATTGATGATTTCCTCTTAGACTTATTAGGTTCTTCTGAAATGCTATTTCGTTGAGATAATGATTTACGTTCAACAATAGAAGAATGCAATGAATGTTGTGATTTTTGTAAAATTTCTTCATGTATAGTTTCATCAATGTCCATCGGTTCACAGCTAGTATTAACGTCATTAATAGGTTTAGTTGCGAAAATATTTTCTTGCTCATTCGTAATAAGATTTGTAGTTGGAAGAGATGATTTTTCTTCAAATTTTATGGCATGTTTAACAACAGGAACACACTGGTCTCCACTGTCTACTTGTTGAGTATTGTCGGTGATAACATTTCTACTATTGGAATCAGAGTCTTCATAATACACAATTGCTTGAACTTTGCTAGGAGATTTTTGAAAAAACTTTGCCATTTCACTGGAGATTTCATGTTTTTCAGACTTCAGGCTGGCATTTTCATCATTATCTGAACTATCGTTATTATAATGAGTGACATCCTTGCTACCAGATTTTTGATTAGTATTTTTAGGTAAGTTTTCTTCTTTTGATGCATTTGTTTTAATTAATTCATCAGGCTCAGATGGCTTTTCCTCTTCTTTTGAAAAAGATGTCTCACTCTTCCTCTTCTTTCTCTTTATCGGCGATTCTATTAAAGTTTGCAAATTATCGTTATGATTAGGTTCAGTTTTATTTTTATCTTCTTTGATGCTAGTGTTATTGAGACTAGAGCTAGAATTATTGATCCATGAATAATTGTTGCCTGATTTTATTTTCTTTTTCTTAGATTGCTCATTGTCACTAAACATAGTGATGTCATTTGCTGAGGAGTTTAGTACCACAGGCAAAGACTCTGTTCTGTTTCTCTTTTTTTTCTTATTGTCTAAAGATGGCACACTTTTATTGTGATTTGAAGTGTTTATTTTATGTCCTACATCAAGACTTTTTAATAAGCTTATATTGGACTCTGAAAGTTGTTCACTACATTCTTTGGATTCACTTGACTTGTTTAAACGATTTTGTGATTTTGCTTTTGTTTTAAGCTCCGAATCGTCTTTCGCTGAAATGTTCAGGCTTCTGTTTTCTTCCAAACCTGTTGAAAGGTCCTGGTCAGATTTATATGATCCACTTCGTCTATTTCTTTTTTCCAACAGACGTTTGCTTTTTCGCGCGCTATTGGGAGATAATTCTTCAGCAGCAGCTTGAGGGGACGATTTAGATTTGTTTGCTGATTCGGTTTCAGGTTCTTCTGTAATAACCATTTCAACAACTTGTAAAGGTTTGCTCGAAACTGGCTCTGAAAAAAAAAAGAAACACTCAAATAAGTACTATACCATTTTATAAGTGTTCGGCATACAGATGGATACTTTTACGACCAGGGCCCAATTGCATAACAAAGTACAACTTATATTACAAGCGGAACTCCCTTTCTAGTTAATATAACTGAAGCGAGAGTTCCGCTTGTAATATTAGTTAGTTAGTTTTTAACGACTGCTTTAGCCTAGTTGGTAGTGACCCTGCCTACGAAGCAAGAGGTCCTGGGTTAAAATCCCGGTAAGGGCATTTATTTGTGTGATGAGCACGAATATTTGTTCCTGAGTTATGGATGTTTTCTATGTATTTAAGTATTTATTTATCTATATAAGTATGTTTATCGTCGTCTAGTACCCATAGTACAAGCTTTGCTTAGTTTGGGACTAGGTCGATTTGTGTAAGATTGTCCCCTAATATTTATATTTATTTTTTTAGTAGTAATTAGTTATGCAATTGGACCCTGTACTTCAAATAACTAATTGTGTTTGACAAGAAAATTCAAATTGACCTTGTAGATATAAATTATCAGCTATATATTACGCAATTTCAATACATGTCGTTCCAGACTTGTTGCTTTCCCATTATAAAAAGAAGCTCGTTTGTAGCTAGGTAATTAAACTGTTCAACAATGAAATTTTTTTTCAAATTAATTTGGTAGTTTCTGAGTTACCCTGTTTGTGATTTATTTAGTCTCACCTTGATTTTCAACACTTGAGGCGGAATCTTTTCGTGTTCTTCGTGTTTGTCTAGCGGGTGTAGCAGGGCCTTCATTGTCGCTTCCTGAAATGAAGAAAGTAAGGCATTTGCCAAATTATTTTTTATTGGACACTAGCTGACTCGGTGAACTTCGTATCCCCTACATCCAGCTACATGATGACATCGGAGATGTACTTAATCAGAAGTGATACGATTTAAATAATCATTTTTCAGAATCATAGCAATAGTCGAAATTAATTATTTATTGCTAACATTGTGGTCACCCTACTGAGAAGAAAGAGATGCAAATATATATAAACGTATCTCAGGTTCTTCCATTGTCCACTTCATCATTGCCGCAATTGAATATTTTTTCAAATGCGGCCGATTATACTTACTCCATCACTAGTTTTAATTTTTTTTAACAAACCTAGCAAAAGGTGACGTAGGTTACTTACTATTGTTAATGTTGTAAACAGAAAAAAATATAAAAACTTGCTATGCTACATATTTTTATTTCTAAACCAAAATGTTAATAATTATATTATGATATGATGACAGTATAGGTATGTAAAACATTACCTACACGTATTTTAAGCTACTCGAGAGTAGATGTCTGCTAAGTCTTAATTTTCCACACACTGAAAATGACAAAATGCAGTCAAATAGCATCCAATTGTTGCGAAAAAAAATTGACCGACGTTTAGTATAACGCCTAGCCGCACTGGGGCTTTTCTCCGGGTTGCATAAAAAGTAATTGCGTAGCGCTGGGCGTTGTGCCCAGCATACGCTGAGATTAGGACCCATTGCCTAACCTAGCAGTAAGTTTAGCATAGTAGTTTTTTGTAATGTTTTTAGTTTTACTTATCCTATTTTGTTTGTTTTATTCTTTTTTTCTCTTTGTATTGAGTTAGGTTCTGGTAATAAAGATTTTTTTTACTTTTTACTTTTATATATGTGCCTATCTACATTTTCGTGTACGCGCCGTGGTCCACCACTGGCTTGAGGATGTAGGTAATGTTCTTTAAAACTGTCCGATATCTCGTAAATTTTGCACCATTCGACGACGACCAGATGGCCTAGTGGTTAGAGAACCTGACTACGAAGCTTGAGGTCCCGGGTTCGATTCCCCTGTCGGGGCAGATATTTGTATGAATAATACGAATGTTTGTTCTCGGGCCTTGGGTGTTTGATATGTATTTAAGTATGTATCTATTTAAATAAGCATGTTTATCCGTTGCCTTGTACCCATAACACAAGCTATGCTTAGCTTACTTTGGGACTAGGTCAATTGGTGTGAATTGTCCCGTGATATTTATTTATTTATTTATTTATTCGATTCATAAGTGAACGTGTCGGAATCGGCAAGTTAGGGTACATTTCGTAAAACAGCTAGCTCGCCGCTAGTTTGTTCTTTGATAAAACGATACGATTCGAGAGATATTAACCATGATATTATACTGATTTAGCTAAGGAACAAATTACCAAAAAAGCAAAACAGTTTTTGTTTCGTGTGAAGACTTTTGCTCGTAAATAGCAATCAATTACCGAATCTAAAAAAGTGGTTTCTGATTATGACTTCAATGTCTCCCTATATACAGGGCGTCCCACAGCGTAGGGAAAGTACCTATGTTAAATATTGAAGAAAGAAAACTTTATTTTGATTTTATAAACTATTTAACCCCATTCCAAGATTTTTAAATAATCCCCTGTCAAAACCGGGAATCGAACCCTCCAAACGGTAAAAAACCGTAATTTTACGATACCGGTAAAAAGGCTCAATCATAATAAGGATTCAACATAACTTGTACTTTCACAACGAAAATGCCCATGAACCGTTATGCTGGTTGCAGGGTCTGTATTGGAATCCATAATATCCTTTGTCTTAATTGCAAATTCCATAATAACTTTGGTCATTATAATCTTTTGCCAGAATAACGTTTGCCCTAGTGTAAATGCCTTAATATTGTTTATTTTAATATTGAATATCCTAATGCTTATTTGCACTTTTTTCTACTTTACTAATGATCATAATATGTCTTAGTAGCCAAGTCCTAATACTGGTTGTCATAAAACTAATAATAATAATGGTTGATAATATAACCCAACGTTGTTTGTTATAAAATACATTTGCAATTTTTGCACATTAACCTACTTTTCTGGCTGCAATTCGTTTCTTTAGGGGTCGCAGTTCTAACCTAATCAACTTTTCTGGCAGCAGTTTTTTTCTGTAGGGGTCGCAGTTCTCACCTAACCTACTTTTCTGACAGCGGTTCGTTTCTGTAAGGGTCGCAGATCTAACTTAACCTACTTTTATAGCAGCATTTCTTTTCTGTTGTGGTCGCAGTTGTAACCTAACCTACTTTTCTGGCTCACAAGCCGCGGTTTGCTGACGCCTGTTTAAGTATAGCATTTAATATTATGACTCGTAAGTTTCATGTCTTACTATATTAGTACATAATAGTAGCATTAGGTAATTTAATATTATGGCTTATTTATGATAATTTGGATGTAAGAACCTCAGGTAAGAACAAGGTACGAACATTATGGCAAAGGTATGATATCTCAAGTGTTTAGGGAAAAAGCGGCATTTCATTTGACTTTAGGGACAAAGAATTATTATGGATTACGAAGGAAACCCTTGGCTGCCCGCACACGTTCGCGGTATGGCACTTGATACAAAGCTCAGCAAAATTTGCTCTCGTTATGACGACATCGTAATTTATTTGTAAGTGTTATTTAAAATTGTTTTTATTTACCAACTTGACTTGCATTGTCATTGTGACTTGTAATAATAGAGTAACCATACCAACCACTTCTTAATGAAAAAGTCACAATTCCAATGTATGGTTTAAGGTCTGTGGAGGCCTAAGATAATGATATTGAACTTTTTTGAGTTCTACAACGTGACGTTAATAAAAAGTTTATATAAATCTACAATAGACAATTTTAGTCATAAAAAAATAAATTTCCGAACGCACCCGTTAATATTTGACGACCAAGGTGTCATTTTATTTTGCATTTTTAAAATAGAAATACTCGATAATCCGAATATTGTGGATATATGTTGTCGATTCAAAACCCTTATTTAATTAAGATTAATTTGAGGGGGTCCAAGTTTGCCGTATCAAGGGTATGAACATCAAATGTTTGACAGGTAAGAACAGTTTGTATGGGAAAATAAAATTGTCGTTTTTAATATTTTCCTCGCAATTTTTTTCCATATTTTCTCACCGTTTAAACCTTCCCTGGACTTGCACGAATATTTCAAGACTAAAATTAGCCAAATCGGTTCAGCCGTTCTCGAGTTTTAGCGAGACTAACGAACAGCAATTAATTTTTATTTATATAGATATCTACTCAAACCCATCTCATATACACGATGATTATTAATCGGTGATCAGGAGTTGAAAAATGTTAATCCCCAGCTAAAAAAGAATTTAATAGATGAGGTCTCAAGCAATACATACAGTCTCAGTTTAATTAAAAAAAATATGTTATTGTTATAACATCCTCTATCCACTGAATGCATGGACATCCTACATCTGTTGAAGTTAGGTAGTTTCGTCAAGTGTCATCGCTTTGGCGGGGAATTTAACAGGTCTCACGTCAAAGTTTGTTTAAGAAACTGACTTGTCAAAGAGGTTTTAGACTCATAGACTAAACTATGTCACCGAATACTGATCTAGAATAACTGGTTCCTGATCACCAATTAAAAATCATTGTGTATAAATAGGTAATAGATTTTTACAATTAGAATAAAGGATACATTATTAAAAGTAACCTATTTCTATTTTCAACATTAAATAAGCATGGTAAATGGATTAGGCTCAGCGTGACGCTTAGACTCAGCCCTGGATCTACGTAGTGGCGCCCCCTCCCTTCACTTGTTCGATATTTGCCTCAAGGATTTGGCGCGCCCATGAAACTGCCGCCCGGGGCAAGTGTTTGCCCCCCCCCCCCCTAGATCCGGGGCTGCTTAGAATATCACGTATTGTAAAATGAATATAAAATAATTTACATACCAGCTTGAGAATTCCTTCTGAGAGCCCGCCTAGCTCTAGGGGAATCAGTGGTCTGAGACGCGGTCTCAGAAACAATGCTAGTGTTGGATTTTATTCGAGTGCTCCTTCTGGATGGTGTCACAGGTTTCTCTTCAGCATCTGCCATGTCTTTTAGTAATGACTTCCGTCTTGTTTTCTTAGGACTACTGGTTTGGGCTGAAAAAGAGGATTTATCGCAATTTTAAATCATTATTACTTAGTGTAAAACCTTCCGATAGTGAAATTATTTTGGCATTTATATGTGACTACTATTATTCACTCAGCACAAGTACCTAATGCCTCTTATTGACAGTTGCTGGCTACTTTAAGCTTTACACCATTTCGACAGGTCTCTGACACAACTTCATATACAAAATGTTTACACAGGCCGAACACTTTAAGCCGTGTCTAAATCTAATCTGTCTAATTTAGTAAAATTTTATAAATAAGGTTCAGTCAAGAGACATTTGAAATAAAATTCAGTAACACAAGTTCTTTTTAAAACACAGGTGATAGTGTTTTATTTAGTGATCATCATCATCATCATTAATTTAAGATCGGTCTCTTGTCGGTGGGATAATCGCCACTCTTTCGGTTCTCTGCCAGTGATACAATAATACAAATGAAACATGATTGAAAATAAGATAGTAGGTTCCAGAAAATAGCTATAGCCTGTGGAGCTAATTTGAGCTGAATGACAGATGCTTTTCAATAGGCTATTGGCCATCCCACTGCTGAGCAAAAGACTTCCCTTTTGCTTTCCAGCCGTCTCTATCCTTCGCAAAATCCAGCCAAAATTGATCAAAACATTCCTAGATAGAATCTAATACCTTTTAACAAGCAATTATAAATATTTTTTTTATATATTTTAGAGATCTCAGTAACACCTTTGATGAAATTTGCTATATGGGGGTTTTTGGAAGTGAAAAATAAATCTAGCTTGGCCTTATCCCTGGGAAAAGCGTGTTGTCGGGTTTTGACTAGGTACGGTCCGTAATATAGATATTCTGCTAATTTAAGAGTTAGAAACTAAGGATGTGAAAAAGGAAACAAGAAATGGACCTGCTTTAATGTTCTAAACACAATATCTGGGCTTGACTAATGCAGCAGCCAGACAAAAAGCCTAACAAAAGCAGGTGAGGCCAGTCAAGAAAATATTTGGCCCTACATATCCATAAAAAGCCAAAAAGTCCAGCTGGATAGACACCTGGTAGTGAGATACACCTTTGGCCTAATCTGCTCTTTTCATCAGGTGAGACAGGATAGTGGTCAATCACGGGTCAGTTTTATGTAAAAAAAAAACTCCTACATCCTTAATTTATTTAATTTTAATGTATTAATTTCACATAGTTCTATGCTTTTAAAATGTTACTTATTGTTGTCAATCAAACACACTTTCAATACTTTCCAATGGGGCCTGACATTCTTTGGTGTCCAAGAGCTAGGCTAAGATGGTTCTGTAGTTGTCTATTTAGCATGCTGTATTATATTTATATCCTAAAACCAACATCTCTTTGTCTCAGTCTGAAGCACTATTCTTGATTCATACTTGGTATAGTACAGCCGGCAGATAAGACTACTGATGTTAAAAAAACAGGACTTACCAGGTTAAAGTATTTAATATAACAAAAAATTTTAACACAGTAGGTAGATATGCTATGTGAGACTAGGGATTGCCTGTGGATTAGAATTATTTCCAAACATTCTATCAATGATATAATCATGATTTGGAACAAGGATTGTTTTCAAAAAAATTGTACATAGTTTAAGGGCTTAATAAAATCAATCACAATCACTTTTACTGTGTAACAAAAGTTGGTCATACAAAGTATATGGATAACAACCGCCTTAGCCTAGTTGGTAGTGACCCTGCCTACGAAGCAAGAGGTCCTGGGTTTGAATCCCGGTAAGGGCATTTATTTGTGTGATGAGCACAAATATTTGTTCCTGAGTTATGGATGTTTTCTATGTATTTAAGTATTTATTTATCTATATAAGTTTGTTTATCGTCGTCTAGTACCCATAGTACAAGCTTTGCTTAGTTTGGGACTAGGTTGATTTGTGTAAGATTGTCCCCTAATATTTATTTATTTATTTATAACTCTGTTACACAAAAAAAAAATAGTTTAGTTTTTATTAAATCCCTTAATTGTGAACAAATTTTTTGAACAACTCACTCTGTATGTTCCAAAATCTTATTGTACCTAAAATTGTGTGAAATAAAGTTTATTCTATTCTATTCTATTCTATTCTATTCATATAAATAGGTGCAATCGTTCAACCAGGTCCATTCTGTTAAAATTCTATGCACCTTCAATTTTCAAGATTAAAAATAGTTTCAATAACTAATTGTTCTAATAAAAAACCAAGCCTCCAAAATAAGTGATCTGAGCATTATTAAAATATGTGACTAGTTCATATGTCAAGCTGTTGTGTTTTCAGGGTTTGGTGTATTCATTTGCACAAGATTTTGCAAACAATGTGAAACTTACCATTCTCATCAATGAGCTCCAGCTGCGGTTTGGCAGCCAGTCTACCGCCTCTTTTCTTGGTGGGAGTGGATGGCGAGCTTACATCCTCGGTCTTTTCTATAGACAGCCGGCGCCTCAACCTGGTCACTGTTCCTAGAAGGACATTAACAGCTTTCAGAACCTACAATACTATTTTGTTATTAGGTTAAATTGAGACAGGCAAGCCTGTCAAAACTACACTTTGTTCAGGTAGTTTAACAGAAAGATTAAAATAGTTAAGGTAAGTTTCCGAAAATTGCAAAAAAGTGATGACCAAGTTGTATGCTTATTTTAGAATAGAATACTTTTGTGAACATCTACATTGAACTACATTAACAAAGGATTGTTCCTAAATAATGGATCTACATTGCCATAGGCTTAATATGATAAGTATAATCGATGTATTAAGATAATGTTAGTACATAAGGAAATATCACTTTAGCCACGAAGACATTTATATAGTTTGGACGCTGCGTCGCTTCAAGGAGTCCAAGCGGTTAACAAAGGTTTGGTATTTTAAAGAGACTTAAGATTTACTTTACATAAAGGGGGTATTTTTAGTTTAATAAATTAAACTACGCAAAAGAAATAAAAGCATGGGTCGCCGAAGTCGGTAGGTGATGACGGAAATAAAACCCGCATGTCGGTAAAAAAAAAGCAATATCTTCAAAAGAATATAACGTACCTTTTACGCCGACGTCTTCCTCCATATTGCAAGAATGCTGTACCAAATATTACAAATAAATCAATTCTGTAGTCTCACTCAACCACGTGCAAACGAACCAACTGATTTCAAATCGGTCGGAATGGTGCATATGGGTGATCCAAAGGAGGGGAGGTCAGGACGCTAAAATAGTCTAAGCGTCCTGCGATGCCACCAATCAGAGAGTACTACAATCATGAACGCTTCAAGCCGATTGGTCAAAATGAAAATGTTGTACATGTGACACGGGAGATGAGAACAAGGAAGCTACGCGACGGCTGGCTGGCTGGGGCCCCGCTCAGCTGTTTGCAATTGTCAAATGAAATCGAAGGTCAACTCAATACAGATGTCACCACTGTTCCCAAGCCGAGATATTTTTACGTTTAGTGAAACGTTTCTTTTTACGCTATAGAATTTGAAACGCAGAAAAGAGTTAATTTTACAAAGCTTAAACTCTTTTCAAAATTCGATGGTTTGCCATTGCGGTCACAATGGAGGATCTAGGACAGGACCTGAGAAGAGTATAGAAATGTGAGATTTAAATAAGATTGTACAGTCGAGGTCAAAGATATCTATACACTTTAGTGCCTTGTCACTGTATGCCTTCTGACAATTTAATATAAAAGTTCAAACACGAAGTGACTGCAACAAGGTAGTAAAGTGTAAAGATATCTTTGATCTTGACTGTACATAATTTTAATTTGCCGTGCCCGCCAGTTTGGTGAGCCGATGGAAGAGAAAAATTTGGATAAGTACTTCGGTTAATGAACGATCGAGTATTTTATTGTCGACCCGGAATGTAAAACAATAATTATTTATTTATTTATTTATTTATTCAAGCAACTATCATTACAGGTTTATACCTAATGCAATAGCGCGTACAATATATTAGCTGTTACGAACAAATCCTTTTTAATTCCTAATTTAATTCCTTAATTTTACTATTAATTAATTCCTTAATTTTACTATTAATTAAATACTGTCCGTATTAAACAAGCAATATTTTATAGGTCAGCCTCAACCTGCTATTGACTCTTACACCACTAATAATTTTCAAGAAAACTTAGCCGTTATAGTTTTCCTTGTTAATTTGAGACATTTCCTCCCATACTGATTTTTTTTTAAATTCTTATAGAAAAAATTTCACTTTAAAGTTGAATATTTCGCAAACGAATCACTGTATCGTCTTCACAACCCCGTAATGATTTTAAAAGACCTATCCAACGATACCCCACACCAAGCCCCACACTATAAAGTTAGACGAGAAAAAAAAACACCGTCACTTTACGTCTATGGGAGGTACCTTAACTTTTTTTTACATTTTAGTTTTAGTACATTACTGCAGCGGCCGCGAAATAGGGGATTGCCGGCCGAGTAGTTATAGATGGCCGAGTGTTAACGAGGCCATCTAGAGATACGAGGCCGGCAATCCCTGTTCGTGGCCAAGGCTTGTATAGAGTTTTTCTCAAACATGCATCATCATCATCACCACCATCATCAACGCCATCATCATCACCATCACCATCACCATCACCATCACCATCACCAACAACATCATCAACATCCATCAACGTCCATCAACATCCATCAACATCCGTCAACATCCATGAACAAGAACATCCATCAACATCCATCCATCCATCCATCCATCAACATCCATCAACAACCATCAACATCCATCAACATCCAACAACATCCATCAACATCCATCAACATACATCAACATCCATCAACCAACATCCATCAACATCCATCAACATCCATCAACAACCATCCACCAACATCCATCAACATCCATCAACATCCATCAACATCCATCAACATCCATTAACCAACATCCATCAACCAACATCCATCAACATCCATCAACCAACATCCATCAACATCCATCAACCAACATCCATCAACATCCATCAACATCCATCAACATCCATCAACATCCATCCATCCATCCATCCATCAACATCCATCCATCCCTCCGTCCGTCCGTCCGTCCGTCCGTCCATCCGTCCGTCCATCCATCCATCCACGTCGACCACGTCGACCTATTAAACGTCATGGTGCTGTGTCACATAAAACAATAGACGATCACTTTGCTGGCCTTGGCCAGCAATGTTGTATGAAATTCCATTATTGACCTCTCCTCTAGCCGCACCTGCAACGTGACAGTTCGTGGCGTATTTTAAGGAACATAACGTCAATATTTCATAGCATGTTTGAGAAAAATACTTTGTCGGCGTAATTGCTATATACACCGTGAAATTTTAGTGGTTGTTTTCCCGAAACGAGGTGATTTAGTTTCGATTGTACAATCGATTTATAATTATTATTTTGACTACAGTCAGAAATCCAATTGTGAAAAACGAAAGTCGAAAATGACCGCAAACCAATAGTAACGCTTCGTTGGTACAAGTAGCGTACGATCGTACGATAGGTTAGGTACCAACGAAGCGTTACTATTGGTTTGCGGTCATTTTCGACTTTCGTTTTTCACAATTGGATTTTTGACTCTAGTCAAAATAGTAATTATAAATCGATTGTACAATCGATACTAAATCACCTCGTTTCGGGAAAACAACCACTAAATTTTCACGGTGTATATCCATGAAAAATTACAGCTTTCTAGCACTAACAGCCACTGCGCTAAGCCGCGGAAAGACAGACAGACGGACGGACAGACAGACAAGACGAAACTATAAGGGTTCCGTTTTGCCATTTTAGCTCCGGAACGGAACCCTAAAAATGGTGTAGATACCTATCTACATAGCTAAGCCGTTAAGGTAAAAATACTAAGAAAATCTATCCACAACTTAGAATATTATTTCATTTTGTTTTGTAATGCCAGCAAGCAACAGCCTACGCCGCGCGTTAGGGTTAAGTGGGTCCGCACTTAAAAAGACATCAAGGGTAGAGAAATGGCATTATATCTTCCTGATGACCCTCTTCGGAAATTACGCACAACGATGTTAGGACATTCCTCTCTCGGGAACATCCGTCTGGCTCACTCAGTGTTGCCATTTTGGAGCATTTCTCGTATTTTGGGTTTTTCAATTATTTTTTCCTTAAAAACAGTAGGTAATAAGTAATAATAAGTGCTGTATAATATCTAATATATAAAAATCTCGTGTCACGGTGTTTGTTACCGAACTCCTCCGAAATGGCTTGACCGATCTTTATGAAACTTTTTTCTCTGTATTCGGTAGGTCTGAGAATAGGTCGTAGGCTATTTTTTATACCCCTAGGTGATATAAGCCAAAACAAGGTTTGCAGGGTCAGCTAGTATTGTATATTAGGTTGTTTTTGTATAATGTTTATATTACTATTTATTTTTATTCTTATATTGTACCACCTGCTGAATTACATTCCTTGTTGTTTTCCTTCGTAAAATGGTTGCCTGGAAGAGATCGCTGCGAAGCGATAAGGCCACCTATTGCTTACTGTATTGTTTTCTGTGTGCTGTACAATAAAGAGTCATTGTATTGTATTGTATTGTAATAACAGCCAAAGGTCACATACGTCACCATCCCAGCCTATATACATCCCACTGCAGGGCACAGGCCTCCTCTCAGAATGAGAGGGTTTGGACCGTAGTTCCCACGCGGGCCCAGTGCGGATTCGGAAATTCACACACACAACACACCATTGAATTTCTTCGCAGGTTCTGTCACGATACGGTATACAGGTTTCGTCACGATGTTTTCCTTCACCGTAAAGCTCATGGTAAATTTCAAATGTAATTTCGCACATAAATTCCGAAAAACTCAGAGGTGGGAGCCGGGATTTGAGCCCACGATCCTCTGCTTCATTTTGAATTCTAAACCGTTTACTCGGAAACGGTTGGAAGAAAGACAAGGTGTTAAGGGGTTACCTATCAAAATATAGAAATATTTTTTTCCGAATATTTAAAATCCCGAATGCTTCATTTATCCGAATGCATTTTTTTCTGAAACTGTAAATATTTCAGGATTTTTATAAAACAACCCTAACCTAACCTAAAGGGTTCTACACGATGGTCCTGAAATAAATCCTGAAATATTACAGTTTCAGAAAAAAATGCTTTCGGACAAATGAAGTTTTCGGGATTCTAAACCTTCGGAAATATAATTTTCTAAACATCGATAGGTTCCCGTGTTAAGGTGTCATTTGTGTGTTGTCAGGTCACATTTGTCGCAGTATCGATAGTCGCCGGGTAGACGAGTTCTCGACGGGAGATTGCGTCGCGGCAGATGAAGCTTGGAAGATGGAGCGAAGACGCGTGAACAGCACAGACCGGCTGGGAAATTGAGTGTATCTAGATTCAGTGGCTTGCCTTAGTACCTATAGGAGCTTACGTCCAAAAGTGTACTGCAATAAAGTGGATGTTTATTGAAATAAGCAACTCAAGCTTCTCTATATATACTCCTGAAAGAGAGATTACGGAGAAGTCCGAAACAAATCGGGAATAGTTCTACTAGGATTTGAATCGCTATCAGTTGGTACCTATCCGTACCTTATATTAAAGAAATGAGCCACAGGGAGTGAAATCCATACTTCCATACCGATATTATAAATATGTGAAAGTGTGTTTGTTTGTTTGTTATTCATTCACGTCGAACCTGAGCGACGGATTGCCGTGATTTTTTGTATGGACATAGTTGAAGGGTTGGAGAGTGACATAGGCTACTTTTTACCACGGAAAAATATCTCGTTCCCATGGGATTTTTTTTATAAAACCATACTGTGTGCTTGAGGTAGGTAGGTATAGTTTCAATTTATTAAAAATCCATGCTAACTTTAATACTTACTTAAATTAATTATTATTTATTAATTTATACTATTCGATGTTGTTTGATTGTATCTGTTCCTTCCAAGTCTATTTTTTCCTGACTATCGAATATATGTACCTAAATCACTCTCTCTCTCACTCTGTAGCTCGTTTCTTCATATATGATAAGAAGCTGTATGCTTAGTATAAAGTTTTACTTCACCAAATACTTCTCGATCGCGTTTACGTAAAAAAATCAATTACTATGGAAACATGGACAACGCCTCCGCGCGCGCGCGTCCATGTTTCCATAGAATTGATTTTTTTACGTAAACGCGAACGAGAAGTATTTTGGTGAAGTAAAACTTATACTAAGCATACTGATAGCGATTGAAACGCTTGTAGATCTACTCTCAGGCTTATTTCAGTTGTCTTACGTACGTCAGTGATCCGTTTATTTTACTATGTCAAGCCTCACGGTAGTGGCATAGTTAAATAGGTACCTAGTCGATGTGAGACATTACCTCTAAGGGTTACAAAGTCTCGCTTGCCTGCCTTTCCTTAAAACTTGAGGCAACTTTACTAAGTGGCTCAGATCAGATTATAAATATATATCACTGAGACGGTATCAAATAAAGTCCCTTTATAAGTCTTGAAACTTGGTCGGTATTTAGACCCCACAAGATAAACTTTATGGGTCAGCTGCGATGAACCATGGAGATGAATTAAACAAAGAGATAAAACAATGAACAGATGATCAATATTCCGCTTTCGGTAAGAAATACAAGGTATCATAAAAATAATCCGAATAATTTGTCTAATGGCTGTGTAAGTCCAAAACAACAGCCCTGCAAAGATTTATCTTCGGAATTTTTCATTCATGATTGAACATTGCTATATTGTACCTACTGAAATATATGTCAATATCAATTATAAAAACCCTTGAAAATAGTTACAAGGTTGAACGTACACTAACATTTTGTTATTTTGTGTTGTGAAATGGGTGGTGGGATTCGTGGGTCACTATCTTCCTCCATACATTTACTGTTAGATGGACTTACCATAAACCTTAAACAATATTTTTAACGCAAACTTTTTTTACAGACCGTTACTTTTGTTGACTGCACTTGCATCGTCATCCAAACTACATAACATATCCGTACCAAGTTTCAATTCGATGCCAATAACCGTTCAAGACCGACCGACCGGCCGACCGACCGACCGGTCTTCGCAAGGCGGCTGGCAAGAGCTGGATGAGAGTGGCCGAGGATCGTGCTCAGTGGCGTGCCATGGGAGAGGCCTATGTCCAGCAGTGGACGAACATAGGCTGATGATGATGATGATGATGATGAACCGTTCAAGAGACGATCCTGTCGGGACCACCAGAATTCCACTACCAGATTATTGACTATCACGGAACATACATAAGGTATTCTTTTTTCAGCGCAATCGGATACAAGGAAGTGGTTAAAAATTGTTTGCACAGGAGGGTGGGCAAATTGGCCTGTATGGACCAATAAGAACAATGCGATAAGTATATCATTGGATAGCTTATTCTAATTCTAAAACTTTTACTATAGCAGGTACCTACCTAGTCCCAAATTTACAAAACTGTTATGTAGGTTTTTTCGATACTTTGTTCCTGTAACGCTTTACAGATTAGGAAGATATGTAACTGTCCTTTGTTTTTTGTGCGTTTTCATATGTTTTTTTTTATCTAGCCGTACCTTTTTTCACACCGATTCGAGATTTCCCGCCTTATAAAAAGTTGTAGATTATGAAAAAACCTTATATACCTATGGCTTGAAAAAATATGATATAGGCCAGTTCTTAAAAATTCGCCCATCCTACTTTTGAAACCATAACTTATGTATAATTATAAAAGTTGCAAGTTAAATAAAAGCCTGTAAAACGAATGCGAATTGTTTGACTGAACGAAATGAAATATTATTTTTGCACGGAATGCTCTGGCAACACCCAGCTGTCCCTCCAGTGAATGTTTGATTTACAAGAGCACAGATGTGTCACTGATTGCGTCACTTAGCCGTCCTAATAAAATGCTTACGAATTTGGGGGCGAGATGAGATAAAAGGTCGACACACTGGAAACGAAATTGCCCTTGTACTGCTTTAAGAGACCTCCGATATTACTCCGCCAGAGAGTCACATAGTTCTGTCGAGATTAACAAACTTCTGTCTACAAAACTTTAAAATTATATCTCTACTTTGCGTTGTTATCTTAGCGAGCATCTCCTACCATACCATAATGAATGAAAGAAAGTTGGCTTTAGAATATTTCACACAATAAACCTACTTTCGCTGAAATTCCAGGGGAAGTTTGAAGCATCCCGCTGTTATAGATAAATCGCAAATATGGGAACAACGCTGGGAAATAACCAACTCTGGCCAGATTAATCACGAAATTGCTAGGAAACTGTCGTAAATTTTTGTGTGTCTTTGTGGTAGGAAACAAAACTTTTTCGCAGACAAAGCGGGTCGGCCGACAATAGGCGGGTACCGCGGACCGCGGGTGACCGAAATCAACCTTTTCATGGAAAATCCAACCCCAACTTTATTCCGTTCTGTCTACTTTTTGACGAACTATTTGTGAAAGCCTGAAAGAGTTGTGAATGGCAGACATACGTATACTTATAACAGAAAGAAGGTTTTGTATTTTCTGAGCGTACTATCCTATTCATGAAACTTTGCCACGACAAGTCAACAGTAAAATTACTTTGGTTGATAATTAACTAAAGTTTCAATGGAGCAAGCCTGCCTCCAAAAACGCTCTAAAAGAGATATGAACTAGGTATTACTAATGCCAGAATCAGTTAAACAAATTAAATATGTCATGAACAAATGTCGAATTAAAAAGCGTTCTAAGAAGATTTCCTCGTCTTTCAGCTATTGCCTATTATCTCTTTTCTTTAAGCAACTGAAATTATTAGGTATCTAGGTTACCTCTCCGAGTCACTTAACTCGGTAATCTTGATTTTTTTTTGTCTTTCATTTCATACGTATTCAATTTTATTACATTTTCAAATGCCACTTTCAGTTATCATCACTCCCACTTTTGCGCCAATAATGTCGAATTGATACCCTTATCTCTCTTAAATTTCGCATAATAGCTTCCGATGGAAGTACTTTTTAGGGTTCCGTAGCCAAATGGCAAAAAACGGAACCCTTATGGATTCGTCATGTCTGTTTGTCTGTCTGTCTGTTCGTCCGTATGTCACAGCCACTTTTTTCCGAAACTATGTATAAGAACTATATGCTGTTGAAACTTGGTAAGTAGATGTATTCTGTGAACCGCATTAAGATTTTCACACAAAAATATAAAAAAAAAACAATAAATTTTGGGGGTTCCCCATACTTAGACCTGAAACTCAAAAATTTTTTTTTCATCAAACCCATACGTGTGGGGTATCTTAGGTCTTCAAAAATGATATTGAGTTTTCTAATATTTTTTTTCTAAACTGAATAGTTTGCGCGAGAGACACTTCCAAAGTGGTAAAATGTGTGTGCCCTGTAACTTCTAAAATAAGAGAATGATAAAACTAAAAAAAAATATATGATGTACATTACCATGTAAACTTCCACCGAAAATTGTTTTGAACGAGATCTAGTAAGTAGTTTTTTTTAATCTATACTTAATATTATAAAGAGGAAAGATTTGATTGTTTGTTTGTTTGTTTGTTTGTTTGCATTGAATAGGCTCCGAAACTACTGGACCGATTTCGAAAATTCTTTTGCCGTTAGAAAGCTTCATTATCACTGAGTGACATAGGCTACTTTTTACCGCGGGAAAATACCTTTTCCTACGGGAAAATTAATTTATCGCGGGCGAAGCTGCGGATGGAAGGCTAGAACGTCATAAATCGTAAACCGCCTTTTTTTATAGATAATGCCACGGAACCCTTCTTCGTGCGTGAGTCCGACTCGCACTTGGCCGGTTTTCTATGTTCTTTTAGTCCCACGCTAATTCCAATTTAAGGTTTTAGTACAAAGCGGCTTACAGACTTTGTTGGTGCTGGTGCTACTTTATACTTTGTCGACGTTTCTTTCAAGTTAATCCGCCTATGGTACACGTGTCTCATTAAAAAAAAAGAACAAGGTTTCAAGTCACGACCGCAGCACCCACTACCCAACAAAAGCAAGCTTAAAATTACGAAAAGATGCACGAAAAAGGACTAATTGAGGATTTGTTTTTTTCACTGTGTTTCACGACAAAAATGGGGCACTTCCAAGTAATTCCATTACAAATTATACATTTGGCTCGGTTTTCAACTCTATTAGGTACATAGGTACTTCACAGTTTCACAGTTAGTAAGTAAGGAGTAAGTAACCTAAAAATGGATTTTAGTTAGAGTTGGGTCAACCTTAAAAGAAGCTAGCGAGGGTTTACTCTTTGTTTTACCCTTCGATCAACAATACAATTGTTTACCAAACTCTATAATTATGTGACAGAATATGATGCCGACTCTGTTTATCGTGTTCTATTATTATAGGCAGGTTAGGCCATGGAAGTAATAAGTAATTTCGCACATAAATTCCGATAAACTAAGAGGTGTGAGCCGGGATTTGAACCCACGACCCTCTGCTTAGGAGGCCATAGGTTAAACCACTAGGCCACCACCACGGCTTCTCAAATCATCAATCAATCAAAAACTTGGACCACGTTAAATGGTAGTTAACCTTACGAAACGATTGGCTGGAAGAAGTTCCATTATAATAACACAAGGATTATTTACTACCTATGTATACATTGTATTCATTTTCGTGTCACAACGGAAAACTTTCGATTTAATTTTAACGACGTTAAGGTGTTCCAAGTTTTTGGACTCCACCCGCCACCCACATTTTATTTGACTAATTGACTATGGTTGGTTGGTTACACGAGCCGTTCAAAGCCTAATGGAATAGTCCAAGAGCCCCTTGGTGAAAATTAACTTTATTAGTTTGTATCGTTCAAAGTTGTAGAGCGTTCGGGCCGGGGCTGCTGCGGCGTGCTGCACCGTGAAATTGTAGCCGGACTGCGTTCATGACGTGATAATTTTCACGTAAGTAAGCCCACGTTTCTGTTCTGGCCGAAACTCGTGTGTTCCATTCCTGATCTAATCGCGGTCAAATATTAATAGTTTCCTATGTACCAGGGTTTCTTAAACTTTTTGCAGTCACGGGCCCCTGTCAAAAAAATTTTTTGGTAATTAAAGATAGTCCGGCCTCGCGCCCCACACCACACAATTTCCTAACAAATTATATTTACAAACTGACCTACTGCGGACCCCTGATACACATGCTACGGACCCCACTTTAAGAAACCCTGATATAAACGGTTTGCTACAGTCATAGTTGTCTGCACACAATACATATTATTAATCAAAGAGTAAAATGTGGCAGCTCCTCTGGAGATATTACATACTTATAAAAAAACTTTGGTGGCCTACGTGGTTTTGACCTATTGCCTCTCAAGCAGAGGGTCGTGGGTTCAAATCCCGGCTCGCACCTCTGAGTTTCTCGGAATTTATGTGCGAAATACATTTCGAGGGGTGAAAGGCTAATGGCGTTAAGCGACACTATGGGCGATATTGAGTTATTCGGAATCAGCAAATTTTTCCGCGTCGTTTGAGCCGGGTTTCACGCCAATCAGAGCTATTTTTTGTAGCTTGATGCAAATAGATTTGGACGCTGTTTTTCACTCCACTGCTGACTGAAGCGACACAAAAATTAGCTATTATCTTAACACGTTTGACTTGAGCTATATAAAAATACTATGGCAATAACTTAAACCGTTTATCCTTTCTATCATGGAAGCCAAATGGTTTTTAAAGCTTTTTTCCATATTCTATTTCAAAAGCTGATGGTTGGTTGAATTACTTAGCTTGCTCCGTAATGCACAAATAGATGTCGCTTAATGCAAGTAGCCTGTGACCGAAATGTATGAAACTAGTCACTTAAAGCAAATGTCTTTCCACAAAAATATAAGAAACTTGTCGCTTGAATCAATTAGCCTGCAACAAAAATAAACAAAACACGTCGTTTGAATTATTTGAACTTAAGTCTATTTTACCTTAACAAAGCTACTTAAAGCAATTAGCCTTTCTCCAATATTAGGTGAACTGGTTATTTAAATTATTATTTCTTGTATTATTTTAAAAGAAAGCTGTCACATAAATTAAGACATAATGAATATTTTTGTACTTGAATCGGGTTTCTTTCACTACAATGAGTAAGTAATGTGCGTTCAGCAAATATGTTTTACTATAACAGCAGTTGATCAACGTCGTTTAAGACCAACCTAAAATGTTTTTGTAATCTAAAACCCACTCGCGAATAGTAGATGTGCGCTCGCGCGGGGTGCTTCAGTCGGTCCCATATCGTCAGGGAGATTTTTTGGTGATAGTGAATAGCCTCTAAATCTTACAAAATCAGTCTCAACCTTAAGTTTAATTTCGTTTAAGTCTCTTTCTTGTACAAGATTATTTTTTAGTACGTCAAAATTATTAGTTTCTTAAATACTAATAATTGTGTTTTTGTTAAGTTTTGTTATAGTTGGCTGACTGAGGGAATGATTATAATAAAAAAAATAATAGTTTCTAAAATACTGATAATTGTATTCTAGTTAAGTTTTGTTACAGTTGGCTGACTGAGGTAATCACTGTCGGTAGTAAAAAATATTTTTTCACGTCATTTTCTGCATTTTATTCTCTATCTTATTTTTTTTGTTTTCTACAATGTTCATGTTGATAGTTTTTATATTGTTTCAAACACCAATCTCAAATAAAATTCTAAATTACCGGGATTTAAATTAATACGACCAGAATAGTGATTGTTCCATAAGCTACTTTTCCTGCTTTTAAAAACTAATGGAATGGGACTTTGAGCATATTAGCCGTAATCTATTGCACTCGTAACAAGGCAGTTAAACCTTTTAACTACAGTTACAATCCTCTTAAGTCATTTAGCCTTGCGCTAATTTTCCTAGTCGTTGTTTCTTAAATCATTTAGTTGTATTCCAAAAAAGACATGAAACGTCGTTTAAGTCGTTTTTCCTTGCTCTAAAAAATAAGAGGTAGAAGAATTTTTGACTCAAGCGACACTTATTTCGTTATCCTCTCGTTTTATTAAATGAATATATTAAACTTCAGAAGCGGTATTAAATTCTAAGAATAACTGTGTATTTATAATCAAAATCAGTTAAAAAATTCAAAAACTACGATTTTTTTCTATTTTTTAATACTTTAAAACGCTCTCCTGTAAAGTTACAAAAATGTCGCTTAACGCCATTAGCCTTTCACCCCTCGATTTGTAATTTACCATGAGCTTTACGGTGAAGGAAAACATCGTGAGGAAACCTACACACACCTGTGAAGAAATTCAATGGTGTGTGTGAAGTTCCCAACCCGCACTGGGCCCACGTAGGAACTACGGCCCAAGCCCTCTCATTCTGAGAGGAGGCCTGTGCCCCGCAGTGGGACGTATATAGGCCGGGATGAAAAAAGCCTTATTTATCTATACATATAATAAATCTGTAACAAGTCGGTGTCTGCACATTGAAGATATTTGAGAAAAACTGTCACTAGGGCTATTTATTAGCACAATAAAACAATGATTTTTAGAATTATTGTCTGTTTGTCTGTTTGTCTGTGCGTTTGTGCGCGCTAATCTCAGAAACCTAACCTAGAAGGATGCGGTTTTCACTAATATGTTGGTATTTTCTTGGATTAACATTTAGTGTTTGTTTCATTTGAATCGGTTCACAAATAAGAAAGATACGTCTATTTTAAGAATTTATCGAACAGGTTCTTTTGTTTGAACGCGCTAATCTCAGGAACTACTGCTCCGATTTGAAAAATTCTTTCAGTGTCACATAGCACATTTATCGAGGAAGGCTATAGGCTATATATCATCACGCTAACACCAATAGGAGCGGAGCGGAGCGGAAGAATGTTTCAAAATCGGTGGTTTTGAAGTAAAACTTCTATAGGCACGCTTGACTTGGGAGTACGGTGCACGGTGTTGAATGTGAACGCGGGTGTGCGGGGGGGTGCGGGGGCGGGTAATTTTTTTATATCAAGGAAATAAGGAGAGCCATAATTGATGCAAAAGCAAATTGAATAAAAAAAAATAAGCTGCCCAAATTACTAATTCACACGCGGACGGAGTCGCGGGCAAAAGCTAGTTTTCAAATATTTGTTTACTTGGCGGTATCATTTCGAACGGAAAGCTGTAGCAGAGCACCTCATTTTTCTGGCTTACGGGCAGAAAGAATGTGACGATTTAAGGTTTTCCTATTTCGTTTTCGAATAAATGTAAAAGGCGTCTTTATCACATATTGAGAAATGCATCATGATACCACGAGTCAGAGGTATAAGATGTGGCGCAGATGTGGGTAAAAGGAATGGAGCTAAATTAAAAAGGAATATTTCAAGAATCTAGGTACTCTTAAGATCGAATAAAATTGGAGAGAGTGATTCTTGGAACGGAAACAAGAGACTGACTAAGCTACTAGGATAAAATATTCGTTTAAATGTTGAATTAATTAACGTACTTACTACATAAAATTTTAACTCAATTCAGAAAATACTTACGCACAGTACAGTCAGATAAATACTGGCTCTAAACATTATATATAAACTTAAATAACAAGCTACGTAAGGGTACTCCATCCTTGGAGTTCAAATTGAGTTATGAGTTTGAACGTTTGAGAATCCCAGCTGGAAATTACATAATAGTTTACGTTGCATTGCTGGATATGCACGAGGAGATATAAATGTGCGCCACTTAGTAAATGAAGCTTGCTCTATGCACCCACACAGTTGTGTATTCAAATTAAATTACACCCGTCACCTCGGGTACATTTCACTGAATTTCGAGTACAAGATTGTGGGTTCAAGATGCTTGAGTCAGTGGGCAGATGTGTAAATAGCCGACTTAGACAAACGTACATTATATACAACCGCGCTGGGATATGACAGGTACAGTATTACTATAACTTGTGTTGTTGTTATAGTCTACAAGGTAAGGAGACGTGACGTGTACGTGACATTACACCGACGAGTTCACGCTGCAGGGCACTGCTCAAAACGCGTACTGACGCTGATTCTGCTAGTGGAGAATTTCAACAGCCACGTACACACGGCAACGTCTTGTAGTGGTGTACCCATCAGCGCAATTGTATGAGTGAGCCTTTGTCTCTATGGAGTAGAGATGTTAGGGAAGTGGTTCGGAATCGAAGTCGGGAGTTGGAGTTTTTAAATTTGAATTGTCGATGGCGGACGTGGAGGCAGAAGAGAGATCTGTTAAGGGCTCTAATAAAATAAAATAATGCAAAAGAAATTTTTTAGCCTGTTTAATTTCAATGGGGAGAGAGGTTTCCCGCGCGACAGCTATTAAACTTATTCGTATGCGCTGGCTGATCACGATCGCTGCCACCGCAGTACTTCGACCTCCGATTTAAAAGTAACGGAAGTATCGGAACCGAAGTTGAAATCGGAGGCCTACCTACTATTAATCGGAAGTTCCGACTTTTCGGAATCGGTGTTGTGTTGAACCTCCGTAACATCTTTACTGGAGTATTTATTTAATCATATGGTGTGGATGCGGGAGTCATGCGTCAAACTGTAATTTTTGTACAAACGCTGCTATTAACTGGCACGAGACAGCAAGCATGAGTTTGCGTCTCTCACGCAGCGAGAAGCATGTAACAGATCTTAACGCGGAGACAACTTTGATAGATCGCCTTAAACTTTCACGGTTGCACAAACGCTGGTATAGAAAACGGGGCCTTGTTGCGTCTAAATGGTAGAACGTTTTGTATCCACTTTCACGTTACATACCATCAGTGGCGGCGCAGGACCTAAATTTGGTGTGGGCAAGATATATTTGCGAAGCCCTATGATAGCGCACCACAGTAGGTAAATGACGGATTTTTACTAAGCAAAAAAACGAGAACCGCTTTTCCGCGCCTAGCTACGCCACTGTATACTAATTTTACCTCAGAAAGGAGGCTGTGTACGCAGTGTACGGAAACAGCTGGGCCAGAAAGATTTCGCGTAGGCATTAAGTATTGCGCATTACTTAACGAATTTATAGCCATCGCAAATAATCTGCTAAACTTAGAGTGCATTCGTCGTCAAATGCTGTGAATAACGCTTTCAGCGGTGTAGATCAATTATATGTAAGACCGTAACTTACCTATTACAAGTACCTAATACTTGACTACCTATCTCTTACAAAATTTACAGTTAAATTCTGTAAATAAAACAACATCGTGAAGAAATTGGACATCTTCCTGCTATGAGGGAAGAAGCACTGTTACAAATCTTTTCCCTCCAAATTACAGCGCTCCGAAGCAAATGACGTGAGAATTTATGAAGGCCCGGCCTAACGCTCCATCCCCAGCTTCCTGATTTACACCGATATTATTTGGGTTTCTTAATGGCTCTTTGATACAACATCCTTTTCCAATTCCCCAAGGAGATACAGCTTTCACACTTTGACAAACTTTTCCTTATATCCGAGGTCGTTCCTGTCTCGCTCCTTAAAATTTTTCATATCATGAGACAATTGACACCTAAATATTTGACCTAGTCTCAAACTTAACAAAGCTGGGGTACCAAATGTAGTTTATACCAGGGAACAAACAAAAACACTTAAATAAATAAATACATAAATACATATTGTCCCCCTTATACCTATATTATATACATATTAAACATTCAGGAGTCAAGAACAACAATCATATTATTCATACAAATGTGGCATACATAGGTCCATAGGTACATTTAGAGACAATTGGGAATGTCTAAAAAAAATTACCAGTGGTTTTTCTATTTTTTTTTGTATAGAAAAGTCAATTATAAGAAACTAATTTCAATATTTTGTCATTTAGTTCTCTACTTTTTTTAAAATTAATTATTGAAACTATTTTAGTTGATGACGTCAGATTATAATTGAAGGCTCCCACAATGCCAAATTTCTAAATCTATCTAAATGCGTACGATAAGGCAACCCCATTAATTATTTTTTGCGTAGTGGTACACTATACACTGTGTCACTTTACTGGCACTGACAAAGTGCTAGATGACAGACAGCGGGTCCAAATCAAACTCCGTAGTATAATCCACGCGTAAATTGTGAAGAATTCTAACCACAGAGAATAAAGCACGACTTGAACCGGTCACGCAATTTACACCAATGTCAAATGAAGGTCATTGCTTATTTATTATATAATAAATTCATTACATAATATTAAAATTAAATAACTACAGAAAACGATTTAGAAAGCATTTATCTCGAAATGGTTTTCGATTTTCTATACATTGCAAAAAAATAGACATCCCCAATTGTTTCTGAATGACTTAATTTCATTCATAACACAATATTAGACGAATGAAATACTATTTTACTGAAACTAAGAATACATAAATATGTTAAGAAATAAACCTCCTTCGGCAGTCGGGTAAAAATAATAATGAATAAACTAATAATTCAACTAATCTAATAATAATAATTGTCATTTTTTCGAAAATATCTAAAACAAAAACTGCTACCTATGTTATGTGCATCGTTAACTAAGTGACATGGTTTTTTTTCTTCTTTTTTCCAGAATTGCAATAATTAGACCTGTTGCCGTGTATGTATGGTAGATAAATAAATATGCAGAAGAATATACTTACTATTTTCCATAGCACTGTAGTAATCATCTGTAACATACAACATCCAATCATGACAATAATATTTCAGTTAACAAATGCAAAGCCCCGTGATAACTGTTTCCCGCGACTCCTCCGCAGAGAATTCGTTTATCACTATCCCGCGAGAACTATGCAAATTTACGGGGTGAAATCTATCCTATGTTATTCCTAAGGTATCAAACTATCTATATACTAAATTTCACGTAAATCCGTTCAGCCGTTATTGCGTGATTGAGTAAGACACATCCAAACATCTTCACAAACTTTCACACTTATAATATTTAGTAGGATATAGTCACACGCAGAGATAAATTGGTTTCGATGCGGCGGTTAGATTAGTTCGGAGACTGTCGCCAAACATGTACAACGTGTATGTGGTGCGGCTCGGACAAGTTTGACATGTCCTGGCCAAGCCGTGCAATTTGCGCCCGTTCAGTAGTTCCCATTATCGGCTATTTGTAAAGTATTTAGGCAAAGTAGATTGTAAGTATAGAGCATGATTCATTTTAATTATTGTATATTGGATGCCTTTGTTAGGGATCCATTTATTAGCAAAGTAACAATATATTCTTGACTAGCTTTTGCCCGCGACTCCGTCCGCGTAGAATTAGTAATTTGGGCAGCTTATGCTTTTTAACAAATTTGCTTTTTCATCAATTATGGCTCTCCTTGGTTCCTCGATATAAAAAAATTTCCCGCCCCCAACCCCCCCCCCCCCTCCCAACCCCACCCCCCCACCAAACCCCCCGCACCTACTTACTTCAAAAATCCCTGATTTTGAAACATTATTCCGCTCCTATTGGTGTTAAAGTGATGATAATATAGCCTATGGCCTTCCTCGATAAATGGGCTATCTAACACTGAAAGAATTTTTCAAATCGGAGCAGTAGTTCCTGAGATTAGCGCGTTCACACAACAAACAAACAAACTCTTCAGCTTATTAATTCTTCTAAAAACTGAGGCCCTACCACGAAGTGCATAATTCGAACTTCGTTTCGTGCCGTCTCGCTCACGCTAATATGATTTGACACGAGAGTGAGAGGGATAATACGATACGAACTTCTATTTTCGAATTTCTTAGTAGCGCCTCTGTTCGATAAATTCTTAAAATAGACGTATCTTTCTTATTTGTGAACCGATTGAAATGAAACAAACACTAAATGTTAATCCAAGAAAATACCAACATATCAGTGAAAACCGCATCCTTCTAGGTTAAGCCGTTTCTGAGATTAGCGCGCACAAACGCACAGACAAACAGACAAACAGACAATAATTCTAAAAATCATTGTTTCGGGTTCTATTGCGCTATTAAATAGCCCTAGTGCCAGTTTTTCTCAAATATCTTCAATGTACAGACACCGACTTGTTACAAAAAAAAAAAAAATTAAAAAAATATCATGGGACAATTCACACCAATTGACCTAGTCCCAAAGTAAGCTTAGCAAAGCTTGTGTTATGGGCACTAAGCAACGGATAAACATACTTATATAGATAGATACATACTTAAATACATATTAAACACCCAAAACCCGAGAACAAACATTCGTATTTTTCATACAAATATCTGCCCCGACACGGGAATCGAACCCGGGACCTCAAGCTTCGTAGTCAGGTTCTCTAACCACTAGGCCATCTGGTCGTTACAGATTTATTATATGTACTAGCTTTTGCCCGCGACTCCGTCCGCGTGGAATTAGTAATTTGGGCAGCTTATTTAATTATCCAATTTGCTTTTTCATCAATTATGGCTCTCCTTAGATCCTTCCGGAAGGAGTGAAACTTCATAATAAACCAACCCGCTCCCAATCCGCCCCAACCCGCTCTCAACCCGCCCCCAACCCACTCCCAACCCGCTCTCAACTCACCCCCACCCGCCCCCAACCCACTCTCAACCCGCCCCCAACCCACTCCCAACCCGCTCCCAACCCACCCCAACCCGCTCCTCACCCGCCCCCAACCCACTACCAACCCGCCCCCAACTCGCTCTCAACCCACCCCCAACCCGCTCCTAACCCGCTCCCAACTCGCCCCCAACCCGCTCCCAACCCGCTCCTAACCCGCCCCAACCCACTCTCAACCCGCCCCCAACCCGCTACCAACCCGCCCCAAACCCGCTCCCTACTCGCCCCCCCACCCGCTCCCAACCCGCCCCCAACCCGCTCTCAAGCCTAGCTCTAACTGGGCTATCTAACACTGAAAGAATTTTCCAAATAGGAGCAGTAGTTCCCGAGATATAGAAGTTTTATTTCCAAAACCCCCGATTTGGAAACATTCTTCCGCTCCGCTCCGCTCCTATTGGTGTTAGCGTGATGATATATAGCCTATAGCCTTCCTCGATAAATGTGCTATCTAACACTGAAAGAATTTTTCAAATCGGAGCAGTAGTTCCTGAGATTAGCGCGTTCAAACAAAAAACCTGTTCGATAAATTCTTAAAATAGACGTATCTTTCTTATTTGTGAACCGATTCAAATGAAACAAACACTAAATGTTAATCCAAGAAAATACCAACATATCAGTGAAAACCGCATCCTTCTAGGTTAAGCCGTTTCTGAGATTAGCGCGCACAAACGCACAGACAAACAGACAAACAGACAATAATTCTAAAAATCATTGTTTTGGGTTCTATTGCGCTAATAAATAGCCCTAGTGACAATTTTTCTCAAATATCTTCAATGTACAGACACCGACTTGTTACAGATTTATTATATGTATAGATAGATTATGTTATGGCAAAAATGAAATCACATTAAAACCTCGCACGAATTCAAGACACTTAAGAGTTGTTTTCAAAAAAAGTGTACACAATTAAGGAACTTAATAAAAACAAAACTTAATTGATTCCTTTGTGTGACGAAAGTTACCCATATATTTTGTTTTGCCCGCGACTCCGTCCGCGTGGAATTAGTAATTTGGGCAGCTTATTTTTTTATTTAATTTGCTTTTTCGTCAATTATGTCTCTCCTTAGTTCCTCGATTTAAAAAAATTACCCGCCTCCGCAACCCCCCCACCAAACTTCCCCGCACACCCGCGTTCACATTTACCACCGTACTCCCAAGTCAAGCGTGCCTATAGAAGTTTTACTTCAAAAACCCCTGATTTTGAAACATACAGCCTTCCTCGATAAATGGGCTATCTAACACTGAAAGAATTTTTCAAATCGGAGCAGTAGTTCAAACAACAAACAAACACTTCAGCTTATTAATTCTTCTAGAAACTGTTCGATAAATTCTTAAAATAGACGTATCTTTCTTATTTGTGAACCGATTGAAATGAAACAAACACTAAATGTTAATCCAAGAAAATACCAATATATCAGTGAAAACCGCATCCTTCTAGGTTAAGCCGTTTCTGAGATTAGCGCGCACAAACGCGCAGACAAACAGACAAACAGACAATAATTCTAAAAATCATTGTTTCGGGTTCTATTGCGCTAATAAATAGCCCTAGTGCCAGTTTTTCTCAAATATCTTCAATGTACAGACACCGATTTGTTACAGATTTATTATATGTATAGAAGATGACTAACTTTCGTAACACAAACGAAGCCATCGTGATTTTGTTTTGATTAAGCCCCTAACTATGTACAATTTATTTGAAAACGACTCTTTAACTGTATGTATGCTTCATATACCTACCTCTGAAATTTATTCATTTCAATTCAAATGATTTATTGCATGATATGATATGATGATATATGTAGCATGACTCTATATATACAGCGTGAAATTTTAGTGGTTGTTTTCCCGAAACGAGGTGACTTAGTTTCTATTGTACAATCGATTTATAATTACTATTTTGACTAGAGTCAAAAATCCAATTGTGAAAAACGAATGTCGAAAATGACCGCAAACCAATAGTAACGCTTTGTTGGTACAAGTAGCGTACGATTGTACGATAGGTTAGGTACCAACGAAGCGTTACTATTGGTTTGCGGTCATTTTCGACTTTCGTTTTTCACAATTGGATTTTTGACTCTAGTCAAAATAGTAATTATAAATCGATTGTACAATCGATACTAAATCACCTCGTTTCGGGAAAACAACCACTAAAATTTCACGGTGTATATAAGGCTGTCATTAAGTAGTAGGTAATACTTAAGTAATTTTTTATACCATTTGTGTATTCTTTGTTTGCTGAGAATGGGTTAGGTGCACATTCTCGATTTCTCAAGTCGTAGCTTTACATTAAGTCGATCGCCCCATGCAACGTGTTGACCGTAAAAATAGTGTAGAGAACACGGTAGTTGGGCGCATTCGGCGAACGAGAGCTCTATCCACCTTAGGGTGCCTTACCATTAGAGATGCGCTATGCTACGTTTGATATCCACCAATCATATTCATTGGTCTACATAGCATGGCGCTGGTGGAAACAGGTTCAATTAAGCTATGTTTTTTGTATGGATAGATGCGTGCTCTGGCTCGTCCTCGAACGGCTAAATAGCTTAGCATTAGTGGAAACGGTCACATAGTTTCGTAGCGCAGCTTTCACATCCTCGCAGCATATATTTCATTTAATTTAGAATAAGAAACCACAACAACATTATATTGCGGCTCGTGAACTGTAATCTCTTTACAATTCGTACTAGAGTAACAATTGACGACACGCAAAAAAAGTCACATTAAAACAATTTTATTTTGCGGCTCCCAGATTATTGTACTGTACTATTTGCTAGGTAAAAAATAGTTGACCAGATGCAATATAATGTTATTATTGTGGTTTCTAATTCTAAATTAAATGAAGTATAGTTAATGTAGTTAATGTGGCCGCCGCATTAGGCGGACGGACGGTCATGTGAAGACGACGTTCGTTGGCCAAAGTAGTATTTTTTTTTTTTGGCCGAAGTAGTTTGAAGCTATATCTCTAATGTATTAACTAAGCCGTGGTGGCCTAATGGTTTGACCTATGGCCTCTCAAGCAGAGGGTCGTGGGTTCAAATCTCGGCTCGCACCTCTGAGGAAATTCAATGGTGTGTGTGAAGTTCCCAATCCGCACTGGGCCCGCGTGGGAACTCTGGCCCAAGCCATCTCATTCTGAGAAGAGGCCTTTGCCCTGCAGTGGGACGTATATAGGCTGGGCGGGATGGATGGATTAACTATGCGGACAAAGTGGTGAAATAAAACATGCACTTGGCCAGTTTTATTTTTAGCAATTGCGTCATAATTTAATTAGCCCCACAGGTAGTCCGCACTTCTGAACTCGAAGCTGTATCCAGAATATATGACATCAGAGGGAGGGAAAATAGTCGGCAAAGTTTGTGAGGCTCACAATTTGCGTACGGGGTGCGGGTACAATCCGCCCTTTTATGTGAGAACTTTGCTCATAAATTAAACGGCAAACGCCTCAAGGTAAACACGAAATAGGTAAGCAACATAAAAACAATACTTATAAGTAGTTGCTCATAAAGTTATTTTATAATTTTGCTTTGCCCAGTGAAATGCACGACTCTCTTTTGTCGCGGATTGATTTTCCTACACGTTAGCAAGAAGCGCATAATGTCAAACTGGGACAGTAGTTTGTAGCATACATTACATAACTATAGTCTCTTAGTTATACAAGTTATACCTTCTAAACAAGAATATTTTCCCATCTGTAACTCGCAACTGAAACCTTATTAATGAGACTTCGCTGTCCGTCCGTCTGTTCATGTGTCCGTCTGTCACCAGGCTGTATCTCACGAACCGTGATAGCTAGACAGTAGAAATTTTCACACATGATGTATTGTGGTTGCAGCTATAATAACAAATACTAAAAAACAGAATAAAATAAATATTTAAGGGGGCTCCCATACAACAAACGTGTTTTATTTGCCGCTTTATAGATAATCGTGCGCGAGTCCGACTCGCACTTGGCCGGTTTTTAAAATTACGGTGGTTTATTGAACATATATCATATATGCAACCATCGACATTTGAGACTGTTTTTTTTTAAATAAATTCAGCAAGTGTAGGTTTGTACCATTTTGGACATTGTAAGCAATCTATATTTAAAATATTTAGAAATAACCATAAGTAAGTAATTTTACTAATTTCAGTTGTCATAAAACTGTTTCAGAATTGCCACTTTGACTAAACTATGACAGAAACCAACTAAAAAATGTCAAATGTTAATTGTGGTAATAAATCATACATAATCAAATCATAGGTCTACACTATTACGGCTCTATTGAATATTGCTCTATTTCCGTATCTGTTTGTGTGATGAGATTCCCGAACTATATTTAGGTAGTCGTGAATTAATGCTACTTGAAACATACTTCTAGATTTCGACGTTTACTTTAACACCCTCGACAAGAAAGTCCATTACAGCCACAACTTTAGTTAATCTTAAAACAACAAGTAAAGCAAAATTGCACAAAAACAGTCCACATATATCTTGTGGAGGTCTGTCGTGGACATGCAGCACTTTGGGACATTCCATAGTTTTAGCTGGGTGTAATATAGGCGAGCGCATTTTATACTGTCTTCCCGCTGCCAAGTCAACTAGTTTATGCCGTTTGTCGTAGCGTCGAGTAGGAATTTAATTTAGTGGTAATAGACATTACGGACGTCGATTTTTTTTTCGAGTTCGCAAACTGCATCCAATTTGCGCGCTTGCCAGAATATTTTCTGTTTATATTGCGATGTTATTTTTTTAAAGCACTTAGATCTACGAATAAGTAATTATTATTCGTAGACATAGATACTTAGCTAAAGAGGTACCTATAAGAGGAATAGAAATGTCAGGCGAGCTAAAAAGCCATTATATTTATAGTAGTTGTGTGAATTTAGTTGTGAGACTTAATTTCTCGGAACCATGACCATTCCCTGTTTTGTAGATTACAGAATGAATAGAGAAAACATTACCATTCGTTACCAACATTCACAATCATAGCCACACAAATATGACCTACTATAAGCATTAATGCTTAATTATCTCACCTTCTCCAGCACCTCATATTTACTATCTATGTTTGTGCTGCACGCACAATAATTAGTTATTGTCTAAGATCTCGTCCAGGTCTCGTACGTTTTATAAAACTTGCGTTCATTTTAGCTATTGCAAATATGTGTTCGTGTCGATAGAAGCGATTATTCAATAAACTGATTGTTTAATAGATCTAAATAAATGATCTCTGATTAAAAAAATCGGCCAGGTGCGAGTCGGACTCGCGCTACGAGATACTTCTAGAAACGGCCAAATCTATAAAAATCCAGTGTTAGCAAAGTTTTGATTCAAGCAAAGTGAGGGGTAATTTTATATTGGTTTGTTGGAACCCCCCTTAATTTTAAATTTAATTGATTTTAATGACAAAAACTTAAGAAAAAAAAACTAAAACATATTATGAAAAGGCGTTTAGGCAATGTTCGGAAGATACTAGCAGCGTTCCTCCTTTGAATAGCTAAGCTAATTCTTTACCCGAGGTAGCTACCAGCTCTTCGGTCTCCTGTGACGTCGAATAACCGCTTTGCTATTTACTTAAATAGCCTCAAAGCGCTAGGGCCCCACGGACAAAGGGTCTCGACACCGAATGGGACAAAGTCGTATTCGGTGCCTAGACCCCTGTATTTGAGAGTTTTCGGTTTTGAGTCGCTTCAGAGAATTGAGTTTTTATTATTTGCTGTTGTTGAGTGTCATTTGCACGAAGTATGATTTAGCGATGCACGACTGTGCGTCAGTGAGGATCGCAATTCAAACCTAACTTACCTACTTTTCTGGCAGCAGTTCCTTTTTGTGCTGGGATCGCAGTTCTAACATAACCTAACCTAGTTTTCTAGTAGCAGTTCCTTTTATGCAAAGATCGCAGTTCTATCCTAATCCCACCTGCTTTTTAGGTAGCAGTTCCTTTTGTGCAAGGATCACAGTTCTGACCTAACTTAACTTACTTTTCTGTAGCACTTCCTTTTGTGCAGGGGTCGTAAATACTAAGCTTCCAGATTCTCAATTTAATTTAGCTTACACAAAATGGTATAGTAGTGTGTCGCACAATGGAACTTTGCGTATATGTAGATACTGTCAAACATTTGTGTCTTTAAACAGTGGTTGTAGCACATTATTATCACTTCGCAGAATTGCACTGTCGTTCAATAAGAATGTCGCACAATCGTAGGTACATCCCACACTCGGAGACGCACTTGTGTAATGAAGCTATTTATAACGAGGCTAATTTAAATATACGCCATTTCTCCGACGCAGTAGTTACAATGCTCGTGATTGCCCCATCAATCAGAACGGTTGCATAAAGGCTACGAGTAGCATTAGCAAAACAACAGCTAATTTTGCTGTTAACTTTTAGACGAGAATGTTGAACAGCTGTGCACACGTTATGCCGCTCATTAGCGATGTTCTAACGTTGTTTTGAATACCCTAACTCGGGAATGAGTCGCGACACTATTTGATGTGACTAAGCAGACGTGGTTTTTTTACGTACTTACACACACAGTTGGAAATTTCATTTTTAAATTAATTATTTTCAACCAAAGCTCAAACTAAATTAAATATTATATATTGTACTCTCTTAACATTTCTAGGGCGACATACCGTTAGCCAGTTCGTAATAGGTACACCGCCATCTACCGAAGTATTTGGAACTAAATTATCTTAATAATAAACAAGTATGTATAACTTTTTTTTAAACGAGTATGTGTTTCGGGCGGGTGTGCTGTGCACTGCGCAGACTACTGGACAAGTGAAAATTAATATTTATGTAGGTATGTCTAACTGAGCAGCTGCTAGCACACTTGACGCTTATAGCCAGGAGACACCTGCAGCACTTGAGGATTGCAGATGCGTTGCCAGTCTAGAGGGTTGAGATAGACTTCCTCGTGTACTGTTTATCTTACTTTTCACGTTGACATAGCAGGCGCAAGCAATGCAAGATTAGCAAGTAAGACTGTGGTAGCTATCTAGATGGGCCATGCACAAGGTCCTACTACTTATAAACAAATAAGTACCGTTATATAACGTACGTTGGTAACGCCATATCGAAAACAAAACAGTTCAAGCAACTGAAAATAACTGTTGGTCAGTAAAACGCGTTTAAAATGCACTTGATGGTGCTTGCACGAAAATGCATGTTTTTCCGGCGTGCGGGCGGCGGTTAGGTGGTTTGGCTCTGTCGCGGACACAGGGCGGGCCAAAAACCAAATAAAACGTATTAATGGCATAGTCATCCATTCTATTCAAACAGACAATAGTTATCTACACCACTATGTTTTGGAGCAAACGAATTCGTGGTCGCGTCCGTTTTAGTGATTTGAGCGGTTGCATATAAGGCTCCGATGTCGTGCCATGGATTATTGTTTACTAGCTAGTGTTTGTATCATCACAAAAAAGCTCAAAGTCACTCAAAGAGCGATGGAATTTCCCTACGTGATCGAAATGAGGAGATCCGCAGGAGGACCAAAGTTATACTGACGTAGTTCGGACAGTCGCTAGACTTAAGTGGCAGTGGGCAGAGCATATTGCTCGTTGAACCGACGGGCGATGGAGCAGTAAGGTTCTAGAGTGGCAACCGCGAACCGGAAGATGTGGCATGGGAAGGGCCGTAATAAGATGGATCGAAAATCCGGTAATGGTCGCAGGAATCACTTGGTGCCGGGTAGCGCAGGACTAATCACTGTGGAACTCTTTGGAGGAGGTCTTTGTACAGCAGTGTTCACTGCGACGACGTTCGTCTTTTGATTGATCATCACCATCATCAGCTCTGTCTGTATACGTCTCACTGCAGGGCACAGGCCTCCTCTCAGAATGAGAGGGGTTGGGCCGTAGTTTCCACGCGGGCCCAGTGCGGACTGGGAACTTCACACACACCGTTGAATTTCTTCGCCAGTGTATGTAGTTTTTCTTCACCATAAAGATCATTAAAAATTCCAATTTTAGCACATAAATTCCGAAAAATTCAGATGTGCGAGCCGGGATTTAAACCCACGCCTTTCAGTATGAGAGGCCATAGGTCAAGCCACCACGGCTATATATTATAAACATATATTTATAATATAACTTTTGACTGATATGAAGATGATATGTTTGTGTCCTACTGCTACGTAAAGGTCTCTGCTCTTGACTTCATATCTTAATATCCAGAGCAATATTCGGCCACTAACTCAGCTCCGCGTCCGGGTCAACTCGCTATCTCTACCTCGGTCTGCCTTGCCATCTGTAACCATTGAGCGGTACTCACCATGTGCCTGCGTGCGCTCATCTTTGTGGTTGCATTCGGCAGACATTCCCGGCCAAATCCCATTTAAGCTTGGCGGTTGCTTTCCCATCGTTAGCGTACTTAGCATAACATATGCTATGAATCCTTTTAACACTTAATATGCTATGGCTAGCTGTTTGGTAAATTTGAGGTTGGATATCTGGGCCCTATTTAATAAAAATTACAAGTTGTAAATTGTAAATTGTATCAACAGGTTACAATTCTACAAGTTTCTGTTTAATAAAATAGCAAAGACCATGTTTGCTCACCGTAGGGCAGGACGGGCAGGATACACATACCTATATAATTCCATGTAGGTACCTACACATTTGTCTAGTCGTGACCACGGCCGCTGGAATATGGTTGAAACGTTGAAGTAATTTCTGCCGTGTCACGCCTAAGTAACGTATCTCCAAAAACGACGATTAGAGAAAAACGCGATCAAAGTTTTTGTTTATCCACATCTCATTGCTTGTTTACTAATGAAGTTTAAGATTTGAAATTTACACAGTAGGTTAGAAATATAATTGTGACGATGTATTTTGAATTTTAACACTGTGCTACGAATCAATTTGAAAAAATACGGTTTTTAAAGTTTACACGGCCTTACTTTTCATACAAAATTCTGTAACGCAAATTTGCGTATCTGCATATACGTTAGTTAGTTAAGCGTGACCATGCTCTTTTTATTACCCAAAACTGTGTAATGGCTATGACCTGTATCTTTACTTACGGGTACGTATCAAAATATATAAAGTTTAAAATGAATAATGGACAAAATACATAATGGTCATTTGATATAATGCAATTTTCTTGGAAGTTCTCAACTTTACAGGATTTTCATAAAATAAACCTAACCTAACCTAAACCAATCTGTAGATTACACGATTAAAACAGTTCGTTTTATCAATAGTTTCATAGAAAATTTTAGTATAAATTATGGCCATTGTGTGTTTCGTCCATTATTCGTTTTAAACTTTATATATTTTGATACGTTCCTGTTTCGGGGTGTGTTACGTATTATGAAATATAAATTAAAATGCCTATTATTACATATAACAACAACCTGATTTGAATTAAACTGCACCAAAAGATTTTTCAATTTCGAAATTGCGGGCGAGTTCTGTATGACCTATCTAACGTATTTGAAATACGGGAGATATCCATTACAAGTGCGTACAAAAATCCCAGATACGTTAGTTCGGCTATCGGTGTTTTTGTTGAATTATGGCATAAAATGAAAATCTTCGATATGTATCAGATAATATAGCATCAAAAATGTCGATTTAGCACTGTTAAGCGTAACTAATGTATCTCAAGTTACGTTACATAGACCTGACACGGCAGATTTTTAATTCGCGTGATGATGATGTCTCGAAAGCGAGTGGTAGTAATTCCGAGTGCAAATCGCGAATGTTAAAGCATTGTATTGTTGGGCTTAAACTAATCATACTCGTACATTATAAATTTAGTGAATTTATGTGCTATCTGTCTTATCGATGCAGGATAAGGTAAATTCACTAAATACGATCAAATTTTGATCGTGTTTGTTCGTGAGTTCAATTAGTGCTAGATCATTGGTTCCGAACCTGGGGTGATTACCCTCAGAGGTAAAATTGTGTTTTGTGAGGGATTAACGAACTAGATGCCATCAAGGGCCTGTTGCATAACAAAGTACAACTTATATTACAAGCGGAACTCCCTTTCTAGTTAATATAACTGAAGCGAGAGTTCCGCTTGTAATATTAGTTGGGTAGTTCTACTAGAGTTTCAACCGCTATCAGTCTCCTGTCGCATATACGTAAGAAATAAGCTGCAGTTAGCGTAAAATTTCAACAAATTTAAATTATACCACAAGCACGCTGTATCGTTAGGTGTAGCTAATTTCTTTAATAATAAGGCATTGTCGAGCAGGTGGTGTGAAAATAACATTTATATGTGTATACAATTGTCAGTGATAAATAAAAATAAAAATAGATTAGGAGCCGCTGTGCCACGTAAAACAAGGATAAAGTTATTTGCTTGGCTGATTGAGTTGCGAGAACTTTTGCCTGCTAGCAAATAAAGCATAAGTTAGAAGTGAAATCTGCGCATTCTTGCTACGACTAGCTACGGCGTAGCAGGCAATCGTAGCGGTCTGTGATGCTACGATTTAGTCGCGCCTTGTTTGACGAAAGGTGCAGCTCTACGCGATAAACATGCTAAATTGTCAGTACAAGAAAGTCTAGATCCACAAGAGTCAGAGAAAGTTGTTTATAGAAACCATTTAGATACCTATAGATTTTAGAGCTGGCATTTTTTTTCTATTAAGAAACCTTGAGAGTATTTCCTTTTGAGCTGTTTTTTTTCATATGAATTGCCTGCCAGTTGTGCAATCATGTTTTTCCCTTTTTTGGACTTAGTTGAAAAAGATGCATAATATGTAACACTATGTAAAAAGCACATATATCCATCAGTAATCATTGTGTAAAACAACAAAAAAATCAAGATTATGTAAGACAATATAGTATTCCAAATCTACTGCAATTTAATTGCAGTGAAAAACTGCGTTCAAAATGTGCAGTGAGTGAAGTTCCAGTAGAGTCGGGAGACAGCAAGATACTGTGCTCCAAACCCGTGAAATTCAGTTAACATTCCTGAACCCGGCGCTTCGCGGGCCACTTAACAGACGAACTTCCTTGTCCTTGCACCAAGATAAGTTGCAACTGGTTGGACGGCACTTGATTTGATATTGAACGTATCAAACACATGCTCTTTTGTAGACGGCTTAATATCTATATTACACAAAAAATACTGCATTTTAACGATCGCTTTAGCCTAGTTGGTAGGTACTGTACTGAACTCGTTATATAGGTATTTTTTTTTTTTGAAAAAGTTTCAATAACAAACCTTGTTTAATGACACCGGTCGGAAAAAGAAAAAAAGAATGGGAATTGACAGGAGGGATGTCAGGAATAAAACGGGGGATACAAAAATAATTTTATCCAAAAGGAGAAAAGTGATCCTTAGAATTTGATCCACGATTGTGTGAGTGAAGTGTCGTGTGGTGTGTGTGTGTATTTTTCTACGGTTATTTCCTCATACTTTCCACAAACGCGACGACTTGAAATGACTATGAATTACGGCGTTGGGAATTACGACAACGAAAACTTTATAAACAACAGTCGATTTATTTACCAATCATCATATAGCGAGACCGTATAAAGCTGAAGGAAAAGCTTCGCCTAATCAAAGATAATTAAATTTGGTTTCCAAGAAAGCAGCATCGAGAACTGTCAACTTGATGTCTAATCTACGGGACATACGAGTGAAGTTATAATAATAACAAACTTGTGATAATGTGTTTGGGATTAAATGACTATAACTCAGTGTCTATTGAATCGGGAGTGTTCTAATAATGAGAATTGTGTAGAGAATTAAATGGTGTATCAGTGTGAAGTACTGCCGTGAGTCCAAAATGATATTTCTCAGGCTAATTTAACTATTTTCAGAAATAGCGGGAGCCTAGAGGCGCGTGACGTCAGCTGTCATGTGGAGTAGAAGAATAGAAGTCAGGAGTCTACGTCAAAGGTTGATGGAGTGAAGATCGAGAGGAATCATTTGACGCGTAAGTCAAAATACTGATGTCTTATTGGGGAACTATGGGGAATTTAGATAATGGAGTAGTGATGAAGTACATACAAATATGACAGGGATCAAAGTGACGACTGGAAATTCAACAATAATTTATATCTTAAACCAAAGTATAATGGACTTATTTCCAGTATATTATTATATCCATCATACGTCAGATATTGAGACTATTGGACCAATATAATTGACATCGCAGGAATATATGATCTACGAAACCTCCTGAACCATATCAGGATTGAATAATGATCTTGATGCAATATTAATATATAATTTGTTTGGCATGGATATCCATTCATTGGATATGACGACGGGTTCCTGATTGGAGTTCTGCTGAGAACTGCGAGATGCAGTAAGCTGTGAGGAGAGCTGCTGGAGTATGGAGATGCAGACTTCGGGGCTGTATGCTGGGAACGCGATGCGTTTGGATCATAATCTTAGCTAAGTGTCTTTATAATTTTATTCAACGGGGTAGTGTAAACTTATAGTATATTTTAATCAAACGCGATCTTAACTTAAACCTACCGGGTTTGACTCTCGCGGCTAAACATTTATTGAAATCATACATATAGAACAAAACTACATAGTAAGATAGATGTTTAGGTCAACGGAATTTAAGGTTCAATTTTAAACAAGATTTTGATGACTGACAGTTAATGTCAAGATGAGTAATAGAGTTCTATTTAGCTAATACAAATAAACATGACAATAGGTTTAAATATTTAAATTTTAGAACAGACCAATTGAATCTTTGTTTAAATAAATTAGAATGTCTATTGGCATTTGATATCGAGAAACCACTTTGGGTTGAGCTATACAATGTTTTGAATTGATTTTATTTTTATTGTCTTTTCTCTTGGAATTATTATTTAAATTTAAATCTTTTTGAAATCCGAAAGGAATTATCTTCGATAATTGACAGTGGATCTGAACAATATTCTGACTGAGAACCTTGTGCGTTTATGTTGTCATACCTTCGTCTTGAAGTAATATTTGAAGTGAATATTAACTGAGCTACTGAAGACCTTGTCTTGAGATAATAGTTGAATTGAATATTATCTGAACAACCGGAGATCTTGTAACCTACTGGGGAACCTATCTTCGATAATACCACAGAGTATTTAAACAGCGAAACAATTGTACCTTCTAGGTAAGAACTCCCAGTATAATTTTAATAGGGTTTATTATTATTTAACCTTGTGTTTTTATTATGAATTTATTTTTGGGAAGTAATTGATCAATTACTGATAGAAATGGATAAACGGCCATATTATTACTGTTTATTACCTTTGTTGTGCTGTTATACAAGTCCATTTAGACTTATGGTGTATTGTATTATCTATTTTATTTGCTCCAGTGAAAGAATACTATTTTTCAAAATTCATCCCTTGATTTTGGTATAAAATCTGTTAACCTATTAGAACCTAGAATGGGGTTTTCATAATACTTGAGACTAAATTAAACCACTAATACTTACCAGTCCTCAATATTAACCTTGGATCTAGTCAGACCAGTATAGAGAAAGTATTTCCCACACTTCTATCCGTACTATTACTCTGAGAGTGGGGAAGTGACAATACTGGTAGGCACAAATGCCAGTATAGTTACGACCGACCAAGTGAAATGGTCCTGATAGCACGCAGTTACACCATCACGTACCATAGTACAGACGATACAGTTGCGATGGCTAGGCTAAGCAACGGTTGATGTGAAGCTTTCATTATGCGGTCTGTAGATTATCAAAATTATTATTTGGGTGCGAGGATTGGCGATATACGTATGGTCTCCAGGGGCCAATTCTGCCTCTGGCGTGCTGAAGGTTGCCCCCTAGTGTTCGGTCTGACCAATCGGCACGTAGTGATTATGCGTAATCCAACGGGGTGTCTACTTACTCGCTCGGCAATAGGTGTCGTTAGTGAGGTTGCGGCTAAGGATAAAACGTCCCTAGAGGCGATTCGTGCAGAATTGGGTGTCTTAGGGAGGTATGTGGGGGGAGGCCAATTACTCGATCTGGGTTGTAGACCAGGTAATGGAGCGTCCTTCAGCTTACTCATACATTAATCGAAGTACCTTCTTATTATACTAGAGTCTAAGGGGGGGAACCGAAGTAGTCTCAAGTGAGTAGGGTAGTTACTCCGTGTAAATTTTAGGAGTAATAAAATCCTTCCATAGGAGTAACTACATTCTTGTTTGTCCTCTTACTCATTTGGTGACTGATACATACGATCTATAGACGGGCGACATAGCTTGCTATTCCCTTGCAATGGTCATGGAAGGCTCGAGGAAAAGTGACCAGTAAGGTGACGAACTTTACTGGAGAGAGCGGGGAGAGGGCTCCTCCTTTACGAGTATAAGACCATATTTCTATATAATGTCTTCTAGGGCAAATAAATAATACTAATTATTAAACCTTTGTCCATTTCTGTCTGAGGATTTATATTTAAGAATTTATACATATATTCGCTATAATCTATCTATTTACATGAGTATGTAAAGTCTAATAGTTCACCTAGTTGTGAACCCCGGTCACTAGTATTATTTTAAAAGGATACCACAGTGTAGGAAATTATATAATAAATAGACGATCACGCCAAAATAAATAAATATTATCGGAGCCTAAGGCTTAGCACAGTACCCTGCCTACGAAGCAAGAGGTCCTGGGTTCGAATCCAGTAAGTGCATTTATTTGTGTGATGAGCACAAATATTTGTTCCTGAGTTATGGATGTTTTTAATGTATTTAAGTATTTATTTATCTATATAAATATGTTTATCGTCATCTAGTACCCATAGTACAAGCTTTGCTTAGTTTGGGACTAGGTCAATTTGTGTAAGATTGTCCCCTAATATTTATTTATTTATTTATTTATTGATTTTTGAAAAATCTATTGTATTAGTCGGGCCTCGAACCCGGTGAAATGCGACAAATATAACAATGCAGATCGAAAGGGTTACTGATAAGGGTGCTCATTTTGTTTTCAACCGGTTTTTATCTCGAAAAATTGTATAGTTCTCACAGAAGTACTGATAATAAAATTATAAACGAAAATTGTACGCAGTTGAAATCGTGGCAACAGCTAGTTCATTATTGAATGTATTGTCACTGCAATGTCTGGTAAAAGTAGTTAGCTATTTTCTTACAACTGTGAAGTGTCGTTTTGAAAATACTGTTTCTATCTCGTAAATCCTTTACAATCGAATTCATAAGGATACATTTTAATTCAGTGCTATCACTGAAGTGGAAGAAAGTCCCAACTCTACCGCAAACATATGCTTCTGAATCAATCGAGGTACAAACAAGCGAAAGGTTACAGCGGAGAATCGTTCTAGGTTAGTGATAGAAGAATGTCAATCAATAATTTACGAATTAACAATTTTAATTTAATTTGATTGTATGATATCAACCAAGTAACTACGTTACCATTTTTTTCGACAGTTACTACAGCAGAATAAAAAAAAGTAGGGCTGATTGTCACTTCAACTTATAAGTGAAGATAGCCTTCGATGATTTAAGCTATACAACTGACATTGAACCTTAGGGCGGTAAAGGAACTTCTTGGTCGACTATACTTCCGACAGTATAATAATACTAAATAAAATTTCAACAGTGTGACCACAGAAATGTATACCTACATACAATCGTTGAATTTCATAGAAAACATTCCTTTAGGTCTTTTTTAGGCATATCTAAGACGTGTTTAAGTATTTTATGTTTGACTTAAAATTAAAAACCTCACTTTGCGCAAGTAACTTTCGTAATTAAGTTACACATAGTTGAAAAAAATGCAAGTTCCACTGAAACACGAAACACGACTCCTGCAGCTCGGATAAAATACAGACAGAAATGAAACTGAAATCTGAACACAGTTTAAATTGTTACATAATTGGAATCTGGAAATTCGCGCTAAATTTCGACGCCGGCGTGAAATTCAGCCGTGCCTAGCTCGCACTCCGCTCACCTCTCAGCAGCGTTTTGTGAAGGCACAGGCTTACGGCATTACTCTGTCTCCTGCAGTACCCTGGCGCAACCTTTGTTACCAACACTTAAAACGTAGTGGGCACCAATTTTTTAAATCACGTCACTCGATGAAACCGTCGTAAACTAGTAAAAATCTATACTTATACATATTGTACATATACACTGTCCCAAAACTAAAAAAATAATAAGAAAAAAACCATGCCTCTGCCATATCACCATGGGTCGTGAAAACGCCCGTCATTTTAAAAACCTATCCCTGTTTCATACAGTATAGACTTCTTTAATATAATATATTACAATACGCTCCAATGACATCCGTAGACTATAAACGAACTGTTTCGACTCATAAATGGGTTATACACCGTGAAATTTTAGTGGTTGTTTTCCCGAAACGAGGTGATTTAGTATCGATTGTACAATCGATTTATAATTACTATTTTGACTAGAGTCAAAAATCCAATTGTGAAAAACGAAAGTCGAAAATGACCGCAAACCAATAGTAACGCTTCGTTGGTACCTAACCTATCGTACGATCGTACGCTACTTGTACCAACGAAGCGTTACTATTGGTTTGCGGTCATTTTCGACTTTCGTTTTTCACAATTGGATTTTTGACTCTAGTCAAAATAGTAATTATAAATCGATTGTACAATCGAAACTAAATCACCTCGTTTCGGGAAAACAACCACTAAAATTTCACGGTGTATATTGTAGTTGTTACGCACTCAAAGGTAAAATGTCTATTAAAATAATAGATTTAGTCAGTTTCTATTAAAAGCATAGATTCAGGCGTTACATTGCGGATTTCCATGTTAAAGTTAAATGGAATAATTATTATTAAATTTAGAATTAGTCGGTGGTCGGTCGGCTTGGTCGGTCGGTCAGTAGTCGGTTTCATTTACGATCTTATTTTAATGTATCCTACCATCTGAATGTTACTGTACTAAACGTATGCATTCATAAACAAATAAATAAGATTAATTAGAGTTATTTTTGAAGGGTCCACGGAAATAACATACTTATCTAGTCACCTAAGGATCTTTTTAAGTTATAGTGGTTTGAAAGTAGTCATCACGAACAACTACAATGGCAACCATTTCTTTAAAAGTGAAAAAATTGTATATTATATTCAGAAACCCATGTGAAATACCATGTCCAATGGTATACTTTGCGAGATCTACATTTTGAGATTATAGATGTCATTTATTCCAAAAAGGTGACTAGACATAATCTTTCCGTGTACCCTTAATTTGGGAGGGGGGTGATTTAGAAAAACGGTCTACCTACTACTTGTTTGTTTCACAAGATATTTAAGCAATGGGCACTAGACGCTCGTCAAAAATTACGATCCCAGTGTCGCAAATGCATGTCACTACCTAAAATAATACATTATTCTCCGTCAAAAATGCTACGTCAAAAATGAATATTCTAGAACAAAGGCTCAGAAATTCACCTACGGAAAAAAATGCTCACAATGTTACCTCTGGCCATTGTCGAGTAAAAAAGAAAATCTTTGGAATTACTGGCACGTTCTCTCACTTTATGTTAGCAATGGTGGCTTGAACACTCCACTCTATTGATATTGTGGGTTATGAAAATAAAAACGAGGAAAAACCAAATATTAGAAGTCACGATACATGTCATGTCCTATAACCTAATGTAAGTATACGGAAAATCTCCGTTATGGCTTATGAAAACATTTTCTATTTGTTTACAATAAAGCACTTGAAATCATTTGTTTTCGTCTCTTTATTACTTTGTCACTGAGCGAGTGTATCCATTTCATTAGGCAGAAAAACAAATATTATTGTGGAAGTCGTTGGAAACTCATTTCCATCTTATTAAGGCGCATCCTAATCTGCATGCTTTGTGTCCGCCGACGGAGCTGCACCGTCGACTCCAATCCTGAAACAAAAGTACCTATTTGTTTTCTTTTTGTTTTAGCTATAATCCTTTTTTTAAAGTTTTTTTTTATTAATGGCTTTCACCCTTTTTGTCTTGGCAAGGCGTATTTTGTCAAAGTGAACGTAGAGACGTGCATGACATAACGCGACTAGACTCTTAGGTTTAATACTTACACATGCTTACACAGGAGATAGAAAAAGATATATGTTACTAGCTGTTGCCCGCGACTTCGTCTGCGGAGAAAAGGGGTATAAAAAATAGCCTACGACCTATTCTTAGACCTACCGAATATAGAGAAAAAAGTTTCTTAAAAATTGTTCCAGCCGTTTCGGAGGAGTTCGATAACAAACACTGTGACACGAGATTTTTATATATTAGATTGAATTACATCAAAGGTCTTTGATTACTTAGTATGGTTGTAAAGGTAAATTACCTACTGACTAAAGTTGATTCTATATCCAATATAGTACAGGTTCGAAAGATACAATCCTGTAACAAACACAACTGTAGCACAGCTTATTGAATAAGTGGTCATAGTCTAGTCGTTTGACTTATGGCCTCTCAAGCAGACGGTCCAGGGCCCAATTGCATAACAAAGTACAACTTATATTACAAGCGGAACTCCCTTTCTAGTTAATACAACTGAAGCGAGAGTTCCGCTTATAATATTAGTTGTACTTTGTTATGCAATTGGGGATGTCTAAAAAAAATACCCATGGTTTTTATATTATTTTTGTATAGAAAAGTCAATTATAAGAAACTAATTTCAATATTTTGTCATTTAGTTCTCTACTTTTTTCAAAATTAATTATTGAAACTATTTTAGTTGATGACGTCAGATTATAATTGAGGGCTTCCACAATGCCAAATTTCTAAATCTATCTAAATGCGTACAATAAGGCAACCCCTTTTATTATTTTTTGCTTAGTGGTACACTATACACTGTGTCACTTTACTGGCACTGTCAAAGTGCTAGATGTCAGACAGCGGGTCCAAATCAAACTCTGTAGTATAATCCACGCGTAAATTGTGAAGAATTCTAACCACACAGAATAAAGTACGACTTGAACCGGTCACGCAATTTACACCAATGTCAAATGAAGGTTATTGCTTATTTGTTATATTATAAATTCATTACATAATATTAAAATTAAATAACTACAGAAAACGAGTTAAAAAGCATTTATCTCGAAATGGTTTTTGATTTACTATATATTGCAAAAAAATAGACATCCCCAATTGGGCCCTGGATTACTCAGGCTCGCACCTCTGAGTTTTTGGAATTTAGGTTCGAAATTACGTTTTCAATTTACCACGAGTTTTGCGGTTAAGGACAACATCGTGAGGAAACCTCACATACCTGAGAAGAAATTCAATGGTATGTGTGAAGTTCTCAATCCGTACAGGGCCCGAGCGGGATCTACGGCCCAAGCACTATCATTCTAAGAGGAGGTCTATGCCCTGCACTGGGACGTAGATAGACTGAGATTATGTTGATGATGATGTAACCCTATATGGCGACGTCGTCGAACCATACATATTTTTATAAATATTCGCGTCTCTCCTACGGACAAGGTAAAAGTTAAGGGTTCATAGCCAATAGTTTTAGTCAAGTCTACATCGGCGTATGGGACGCCTGGCCTACTTTCGGCCCATTGAAATAAATTTAAAGTTTGCTGACTCGGAATCGCTAAGTTTATGTCCACAGGAGAGACAACTTTAGTTTCTTACGCTGTGTATGAAATCGTGTCAGACTCTCACTTCGATCACCTTATGATTGAAAGAGCCTGGTACTAAAATGTTCGAGTAGAACTGCTATTTTGTTGATGCAGCAATAGGGTAGTCCCGGATACCCCTTAAACTTAAATAACAGAACTCAATTAAAAGGCAATTAGCTGACATCGAGCGGGCGTAGTTTACCGGCAGTTCACGTTTGTCGTTACCGTCAATTACTGTCCGCCTCAGCCGGGATTGAGGGCCATCGAGCGGCCACGATTGACGTACAGCCGCGCGCCCACCGACCGGTTACACTTACTCATACTACTAAGTGGTACCAGACCGACTTTAAAGCACTAACCACCAACACTGAGGCTGTATTTGACAGTGATGAGATGAGTGAGTGATGAAAGTATGCCAAAGGTTGTGCACAGTCGCGGATTAAAAAGGTTCGGTGGACTATTGCTTGTAGACTAGTTGTTGACGTCAAGGAATCACAAGAAATTGCAATGATTGACAAAGCTGTTTGCATTTAGTTTTAATCATCGTATGCGAATAGGTTTTATGGCTTCATTGATCAAATTATAATGACAAGTCAAACTAATAAAAGGATTTAGCTCAACTGCTGAACTATTTAAGTATAATCATAATAATCAAGGAACATTGGTTAGACAAAATATTTAACCCCGTTGTCAAACAGTTAATTATAATTCTCTTTGTAACAGTCTGGTGTCAAATACTTACGAAGTTTTCGTTACAATAACTGCGAGGCGTTACATCTAAAAATATATAGCAACCAAACTCGCTCCCCGAGTTGTCTAACGAAAATGTTCACTCCACACCACTATCGACAGTACGCCACTGCCCGTTGCCCACCAACTCTCATACTGTATTTGACAGTAAATTTCATCCACATTTTCAACAGGCACACAGTAAATGGTTTATCCAATCACTCTAATAGATTGAACCGAATAGGAGTGCGTCAACGATTTATGCTGTAGCAGAAAAAAAACAGTTTCCTTTTCTCGCTTCAATATGTTAATGTATAAATACACAATTTCAATATTCAATATGAATTCAATAAGATCCAGTCTCTGTTACTCGAAAGTGGGACAATGCTGTTCTCAACATCTGCAACCACTTGGTAACATTGTAAGTCGCTCGTCTTGACTTTCATTTTGCCAAGTTTTTCAACTATGTCCTTAACAAATGCCTCCAACGTAATATCACTTCCCTGATTACAGTATTGTTTGTATCCAAGTTAAACTTCGTTTTAAACCCTTAAATTCTTGGTAGCAATAACAAGGGAACTTAAGAATACAACTTACTGAAACTGAAATATGAGTAATCGAACAAGAAAGCCGTAAAGACACAGTTAAAAAGTTAACAGCGCGAACTTGAAGCTATTACGGAATAAAATTGGTTTTGTACATTCTGGTTGCTGTGGGCCTGAGCAAGGGTTATTGAATATCGTGCAAGTTAAATTGCTGATCGAATTGAATTAAATTGTGCAGTTTCCACTTTTTTATTTAAATTGCGAATGAAGTTAGAAGGGGACAGCGTAAAATGTTATTCATTGGTCTTAGATTATATTTCGGGTTTGTGTTCTAGCCACTTGGTACTGTTGACGTTTTTCGTGGCTGGTCAAAGACAATCCAATTATAGCGCCACCGCACCGCTCTAATAAGATCGCCAGCATCGATTGTTCAAATAGGCGATAGAGGAAAAACGGAACTGCATTACGGAAGATCAATTTAGATAGATACAATACAAAACTTACTGTATTGTGAATGCAGTGTTCAGTTGGTATGAAATGTTTTGCTAGTAAAGCCATGTGGTCATGCGGATTGTGCGTTATTCTATAAAGCAATATAAGTCTGCTTGGCATGCATTAACCGTACCGTCTCAGGAGTGTGACTGCGGCGGTCGCCCCGCGTGTCGCAGCGCCAACCGACGGAGGCAACAGTTTCATTTCCTTTCGCACATATTCACGAGGCGACGAACAATATCTCAGTAACAATGGCTTCGTAATTTGGACGAGATGGCGCCTGCGGGACAATGCGTCAAGTGACTCATTATTGTGGAAAACTGCTCCGGGCAGAAAATCATTCTACTTGCCGCGCGCGTATCGCGGCGAACAATACCCGCTGCGTGCGTGTGAATGAAGCGCACACGCGCCAAACTTTATTTGCTTATCGAATTCTAAAACTCTTTAGAAATCAGCCTTGCGCCGTCGATTTAAAGTCCCGGGATATGTAAACTGGGTGTTGGACGAGCGTATTTGCGGGTCGAGTATTGAGAGTCGGGTCTAAGTGAGTTTTTCTCGCCTGGCGCGACCTTTGTTCGACGCGGCTTGTTCAAAAATGCTGTTATCCTTAGTAGCCATTGTTCATGCCACGGCAAATGCATTTAGCTACGGTATTGCCGTGAGAACATTCGATTAGCTGACCTAAACTAGGTATATGAACGTTACTGAAGTAGTATTTACTCAAGGGCGGACTTATTTGTAATTGGGTGCTCATTTATACAAACATTGAATGAATTCGTGCCATTTTAGCTTTGCAGCAAAGCGTTCTGGTATTCAGTTTTAACATCCTTACTTTTGTAAGCAATGCCGGCTAGCAGAGCAGTCACTATCCCGATTTTCCATCGCGACAATGCGACGCGCGACGGACGCTGCAGGTAATCTATGCCAGCGAGCAGACGTCTCCTGTAATTAGCTACTCACGTCGCCGTCACTAAAAACGGGAAAGCGCAAAGGCTTTGTTATATAATATCGAAGCGAAAATACAGCTACGATCCTACTACATACCAACACTACTTAAGCCCTTTCATACCGGACAAACCGCAGAGTTCAGATGGATGAGAAATTACTACCTGTATAAGGCTACATGTATACCCCAGAGTTCCATTATGCATTCGACAAATGGGTTCTATTTCACCGCCGCAAAAATGCGCCGAAAGCGCTGTACACTTACTTGTTCTGCCCTCGTCAAAGTGAATATTTTCATTAGTGCAGCGGAGAATTATCTAGATTTACGAACATTCAAAACGTGGCGTATTCGCAAAATGAAATAACGAAACATTTATCAGGCCACTGGTGTTTTTTGATAAAAATATTGTGACTCGTTGCGTTGCAAAAATGTTTTATTGAATTAGAATAGATTTTTGGGTTGAAAAAATTTGAGTTATTATTTGTGGCTCTTTGCGCGTCTAGCTTATTCTTTTTTTTGTGGGATTTTACTAAACCTAGCTATATTGATGTGCTGATATATGTCCATTCTATAAAAACTATAAAGTAAATAAATGTCTAAATTGAACTAGTAAATTATACTTATTTTTTTAATAAAAATCACGGCGTAGTCACAAAACTTCCGTACTTGTCAAAACTTTAAATGTCGCATACGTTTAAATTAGAGGTATTCATACACGAGCGACTACTTAAATACTTTCAGCGATGAATAAGCTACATCAGAGAGCTATTTTCTTTTTTAGCAAGAGTTGAGTTTATTTCACTCTACCTTTACCCGCAGCTTTGCGCGTGTGAGTCATTGTGTCTGGCAGTTGAATTGGATTCCGGAATTTTACTACAGATACATTGGGATTCCAAAAAAATTGGGTCATTATCTTTATTTACGTTGAATAAAGACTATCCGAGAAAAACATATATATTTAGCTAGAGTTAGAACTCGAGATTTCAGGATTTTACATACGTTTATGAGATTCAGTTGTCCATCAAATATCATGGAAGTCAGTTCAGCCGATTTAGACACATATACAATACACACACACGCACGCATATATTTTAAGCGTAGGTATTCAATGATATAAGAATTTTGATCCGTTGCCCATTGCAGTACTCGCCGATGATGGTTCGGGAATTGATTAATTCATGTATTCTATTTTTCTATGTTATTAGGCCCCTTTTTCCTATTGGGCATCATAGGCACGTGCCCAGGACCCCGTGGCCGATGGGGCCCCCTAGTGGCTATAAAAATGTCAGTTTTATAAATGTAGACTTGGGATTTATCTCCTCCATTTTAGGTTAAAGATGACCCTGCATGTTGTCATATATAGGGTTATTTGTAATTCACTGACATCCTCTTAACCCTGAATTCCTATCACTCAAACAAATGTTTTTAGTTTTACGACTTTTTAAAGTGAAGCACTTTTTTTCCCATACAAATACACAGAGAATCGTAAAAATAAGAATCTCAAATTTAATCTCAAATTTTCAAAACGTTATTACACCAAAAATATCATCAAGTTATGACAAAAGCCGTAAAACAAAAAACATAAGTAAGTTTAAGTGGTAGGAGTTTAGGGTTAAAAGGATGCTAGTGAATTACAAATAACCCTGTATACCTACTTATTGTTAGTAAGTATAGAACATACATTATTTTATTTATATATATATTTTTTTTTATTTAATTCTTTTGCAATTACCTTGTTATGTAGTCACTCATTCGTGGCTGCTAATGACAGTGACCCGACTCCATTTTGCCGTAGCGGGCTGCCGTCAACTGCTATGCGTCACCCTGCAACATTCTGCAGTAAATGTACAGCCCAGAACAGCTACCATGTTGCAGTATAAGCCTACGGGATCAACTTGTCATGGCCATGGCCTGGAAAACTCGTAAAAGCATGCACATATTCATACGGATATACTTATGTAAATTGTATTGTTGTGCTTGCTATTTCTTAAGGCAAGCACCGAGATAACTACGAAATAAATAGACTGTTTGATCTGTTGCTGCGTCATTATTAAATCTTAAGTTCTGCGATAAATAAGTCAGATATTTCAGGATTTACTGTATAAATCGTACACTTTAAAAATATTATTATTTCTCGTTACATTTTCTGCAATTGATTTTTATTTTAAAGATAAGTATAGAAATATCTTTACACAAAATATACTTATTTACAGAAAGTTTTGTAAAAAAAGAAAAAAACTTAAACTAACTTAATCTAAACCTAAAAACTTGAACCTATATCTAAATATAGACCTATCGCTTAGTTTCTTCGATGTGATAAATTTAAAGTTGTTCTAAAAATATAACAAACCTTTAATACCGCGTATATATTTCACGGAAGGTCATCAGTTTTTGAATATTAATAAAACTACATGTTTTCTATTATTCTTTTACCACCCTGAGGTTCAATGTCAGTTGTACGTAGGGTTGCCAACTATTTCTTAAGCAAATATAGTATTTCCCAGCCCAAGGAACAAAAAATATAGTACTCTGAAAAAAAAAATAGTACAAAAAACTTAAAAGAGTGAAAATTGATTCATTAAACATTAGTATAGTAATAATGGCCTACCCAAACCGCACGCGTAAGGACTGACCGTAATATAGTATTTTTGCGTACTATATATTTCTTCAGCAGTATATAGTACACAGAGTCAAAATATAGTACAATACTATATATTATAGTACGGTTGGCAACCCTAGTTGTACGGCTTAAAACATCAAAGGCTGTTTCCACTTACAAGTCAAATGTAACATGTTTATTGTTTTTCTTCTGATGTAGAAACTGTCATAAAAAATGGCAAAGCACTTCTTGGTCGACTATACATTTTTTTAAACTTTTATTTATTTTTAAAAATGTAATAGTAGATTGATAAACAAGGGTCGTAAGTGATCAATTACACCCAAGATATTTAGGCGCACGAGCGACCAAAGCGAGCGAGGTGCTTATAGTTCGCGGGTGTAATTGATCATTTACACTCGAGTTGAACACTCTACTTTTCATCACAAATGCGAGGAAATAAAGAAAAACCGTTATGTTAAAAATGTATACGCAATATGTACCTAACAGAGCGGAACAAAATTTATCGCGCCAAAACCGTCTTATGTTTTTTTTTTAATGGCCTCGCGCTCTTTGGCTTTGACATTCAGCCAGCACTGGCCAGCAGCATTAATCCAGCATGGTGGGTTAGAAGTTAGTATTACGCATTACAATCTCCTTGTTTACCAGTTCGTGAATATAAAGGAGCACCATTCGATTTTTAAATTTACTTACATCCCTAAAGATCTACTTATCGATCCTGAGTTATGCGCGAGATAAGAAATGAAATGAGAATATCCTTAGTATCACCAAAGTCAAAGATAGTTCTAATAAAGTCCGTAAATTAAAGTGGTAACTAAACTGGGCTTGGTGCTAATCAAGCTATGCTTTTAGCTTGTTCATTGTCCGATGAGGCATTAAGGTTCTCAAGTGGAGACAACGGACCCGGGAGTTACACAGTCGATGAACCCATGAGTCGATGAAGTCGATGAATTGCTCTCGAATGTAGAGTGCGTTGATTGCGGTCGATTGGAACCTTATTCATTAATGTAAAGTGTCATTAGTTACATGTCGCACTGGTATCGCGTAAAGCGCTGCGAGTGTCTATGGACAGTGGTGTTCATTTAACATCAGGTGACCGACTAGTTCGTTTGTCTGGCCTCTCTAACATAAAAAAAAAATGTAGTTAGTAAAATTTGTTAACAGCAATCAATCACAATTTGTCTTTGTTTAGGATTCCGTACCTACCTCAAAGGGAAAAACGAAACCCTTATTGAATTACATCGTTATCCGTCTGTGTGTCTGCCCTGATTCTTCATGTCAAGAACGCGTGGAGTTATAAAGTGGAATTAACGTGAAACAATGAGGGCTACAGTCACATCCCACGCTAAAAAAAATAAATTTATAAGTTCACTCGATACACATTTTTAAATTTTTCATACAAAAACCGTTAAATTAAAAACTTTAGGGTGCTTCCCGTTGACATAGAATTATGACTTATTTTTCGTTTGTTGCGCCTTGCCTTACCTACTTGCCTCATACGGAACCCTCTCGGTAGGCGAGTGCAACTCGGACTTGGCTCATTTTTTATCGAACGTTGAAGTTATACGTTTGCGATAAAAAATATTTGTACAGTTTTACTGATGACGACGCAACTCTTGGATTTTTTCAGATATTCGGCGGATTTTCGAAAAAACTCAAAGGAGCCACATTGTCAGATAAAAAATGTTTGCCTTTGTATTGACTTTTGTAGTGTTTATTTAGATATGAGATTTATTCGAAAATCACGTAATAGGCTTCTAGTTACAGAAGATTGCCCGCTGCTACATACATTATACCCTATAGGTATCTGTCAGAATATATTTGGGTAATTTTGAGAGCAATTTAAAAGGGGTAATGTAGATGCCAGGAAAAAGCATTACTGTTGAGAAGTCAAAAAAGTCATCATAAATAAAAGCACATTAATTGATTTCTTAAAGTCATGACTTCATCTAGAGTCTGTGTCTAGTTAGCAGAAGACAAAACTCCGATACACACACAAACCGGGGCGATTACACGTCACTACGGAAGAAAATAATTTAGAAAAGATGGGAATAATTTAGAATACGTAGCGAAGAAATTGGAACAATGGACCTCATGGTGTGAGAATGTGATGCCCTCGCTAGACTAAGCTTGGAACTCTTTGGCAACAGATACCCCGTACCAGGACACTCCAAGGCACTACGGATGCGCCAGATCATTCAATTCATATAATGAAATGCTAAAGGCAGGGGAATTAGTGAGTAGGAGTAAACACACAAAAGATACCAGTTGCTCGGAGTGGAAAGTAATAGTGATAAGGATAAGACCAACCAAAGTTTTAAAAAAAATAACGTTATTCAGGTTTGGAAGCAAGTATGAAACTAGGAAGCGGCACGTTAATGATAATTTCCCCGTAGCCCGCCAATTCATTTGAGCGCAAACTCCGAATGAGTATCATTTTCATTTCGCCGCGAAAAAATATGCGGTTGAATATAGAGGCGTAATATGTTCGGCAATATCTGAAATGCCGAGCCGCGGCGATATGAAAGGACGGGAATGTGTTAGGAAATAGGTTTTGCGGCAGATTGATGGAGGGCTTTTTCTGTCACGACAACACGTCGCGGTATACAGATGAGACTTGAAAGTTGATTTTTGGGGGTCCGCTGAAGAACGGGGATAGGTTTTACATGAAGAAGGTAGCTTCGCTGAAAGTCCTTGATGCTTTTAAAATCTATAATTTTTGTTTGTTTATCTTAAAGGTATAAAATACATTTTCATGACTCAAAACATTGTCAAGTCAAGCCTTTTCTGCGTGATAGAAATATAAACATATTTGTTTCACAAGACTTCAACAACTAGCTGCCAGCCTTTTAGAAAATAATAAATACATAGGTAAGTACTTACTCGATTATAAAGGGTCTGTAGTAGTTTACCAATGCCGCAAGAAAGCTGATTTTGCAGTTGCAAAAATAATGAATGAACTAAGTACAACATTTTATCTTGCTACTCTATTGATTTGGATCTCGGCAAGGTAAGTAAAACAATCAATTATGCAAAGATAATGTATAATCAACCTCGTAATTAGACACATGACGTACTTTTGTAACCAGTTTTATAGCTCTCTGCCCGATAAAACACGTACGTTACGTATGTGGCTGTGGCATGTGAAATTGTAATATCAATATTTTATTATTTATATTAACGATTAACGATTTTCCATTAACCGTTGCCAATTGGAATTGTATTTTGACATGATATTAATGAAGCTGTCACGGAAGTGTTCCCTGTTGGTTAATAAGGATAAATGCATTAATGAGGCTTTGCCGGTGAATTTATTAATGTCAACATCATTAAAATTAGAAATAATTATTCCGGGGTGTAGGTAATTTAAATAAATAAAAATATCTCACTGTACAAGATCACGTGCGATTAATGGTTTTAAGATTAGTAATTTGTTTTATCGACCCAGACACTCTACGCATAGCTGCTGGTGTAGCGACTACTAGCGCCATCTAGTCGTCACATAAGGAACTAATTGCTACAATTCTACATCACGCTATCGAAGTTTCTCAACTCGGCTGCATAAATACAACTTCCAACTTTCATCCATTGGACTTCGGTCCCCAGGCATAACATCTGCCTGGAGAGAGATCTCTCTATTGCAACTACCCCCAAACTGCTCTCCGGCTGGGAGTTGGGATCTGCGCAAGTCACAATAGGGATGTTGACACCACCAATCAACTGACGTACTTTTTATGAGCTGTCAAAACACATTTCTCCCATAGAGTTTGAATGGCAATAGCAACATATGACGTCACTTGTTCGCATACTCAATTAACTAACTATTTATTTGTTTTAAAGCAACAAAAAATCTAATTTTGCAGTTAATCGAAAATTAATCTGGTTTTCAGGGCTAAAATAAAGCGTTTTTTTACTGGAGTTGTGTCTTCGAATTATTTTTTAATGGTGTCAACATCCCTATTGTGTTTCTTGTGGAGCTCCAGTAGACCGACTCGGCCACCATGGCCTCTCTTGCTCCTCGGGCGCCGGCCGCCTGTCCCGCCACGCAGCTCTCAACGACATTCTCAGAAGGGCGCTCGTTAGTGCCAACGTCCCCGCTGCTCTGGAGCCCCAGATTATGCGGAGCGATGGCAAACGCCCTGACGGAATGTCGTTGTTACCCTGGAAGGACTGGCCGTGCGCCGGTGTGGGACGCCACCTGTACAAACACCCTGGCGGCGTCCTACCTACCAGCTACTACCAAACGTGCGGGGGCGGCGGCAGACGCCCGAGAACGCCTCAAGGTCACAAAATATAGCTGTCACGGCGCCCAATATCATTTCTTTGCTTTCGGCGTCGAGACTCTACGTCCTTGGGGTAAGGGTGCACTGGAGCTACGTAGGGAGCTCAGCAATAGGTTAAGAGAGGCAACAGGCAACCCTCGCGCCGGCAGCTTTCTCGCGCAAATAATCGCAATCGCAGTTCAGCGCGGGAATGCTGCCTGCGTGATGGGCACCATGCCAAGAGGCCCACCTCTCTTTTAATTAGGTTTAGTTTTAGTTATTTTAATTTAATAGTAGTTTTAGTCTTGTATTTTCACCTTCAAGTATATGTTTTTTCTTTTATGAATAAATGCTATGTATATAGGATCAATTCTTAGACATACAGAACCCTCGTTACGTCAGCCAGTTTCCGCTCGGCCATTCACTCGTCCGTTTTTAAACGGACTGCAGTGATCCATTTCTAGGTCTATGACACGAGCACCCGACTGATGACGTCTGTATTAACCGATTTATGGACTGAGTAGGGTTGGCAGCGGAGGTAAATCACATTTTTGTCGGCAATACATCTGTCGAGCCGGTGATATTTATTTGAATAACGCCGGGTTTCGGAGTTCATTGGTCGACTGCAGATTATTTCCAATTTTGATATTTATAAGCGTTTATTACTAGGTTTGACTTAGACAAACTTCCAATTTATAAAAATCTCGTGTCTCGGTGTTTGTTATCGAACTCCTCCGAAACGGCTTGACAGTTTTTTATGAAATTTTTTGTCTATATATGGTAGGTCTGAGAATAGGTTGTAGTCTTTTTTTTAGCCCTGTTCTTCGCAGACGAAGTCGCGGGCAACAGCTTGTAAAGATATAAAATTTGCAATTTGGTACCTACTTCGTAGAGTTATATGATTATGTTTAAGGATAAACTTAAAGTTAGTACCAATTGTATAAAAATAGGTACACAGAAAGAGTTACCCGTTCATTGGAAAATGCGGAAAAAAATAGAATCGTATTGTTTCCATGTAGTTAATAGCAGATGGAGCTATCGGATTACTGAAACACGAGCACGCGGCGTAAAAACAAACATACCAAACAAGACAAAGCCCAGAACAAGTAATTGGTCCCCATCCCTTTTTGCAGATTAAACACTTGCTAGTTTTTAGTTAGGAATATTCAAAAGATACGTAAAGCTACCTTCATATCGTGGTTATAAATTTCTCCCCAATAATGGATGTTTGAGATATTCGTAGTAATTCTTACGATTTTAGTCCCAAAGTTTTACTGAAGCTGTAATAAGTCCACGGAATATTAACTTTTCTTTGGATACTTATCAGCACACCCAATGTGATAGGTACAATATTTCATCTTAACCGTCAAAGTAATAAAACGTAATACCACCACTACCATATTCTCCTTCATAACTAACTATAAACTTCAAGCAGATAGAGTTAATAAAAGAAAGTAATACCTAAGTTTCATGCCGAGAAAAATCGCCAAAAGTTAAAACTTCATCACCGCAATGCATTTACCCGTGCAATAAACTGGAGAATTGAGTCAAGCAACAATCCACTCCACTCGCAGCGCTTTCGCCGAGCGGAGCCTTTTCTCGTTATCTTATAGTTTGTTGTCTCCTCTTTCTATAGAAAAATAAACATAAATAAGACACGATAACGTTCAGGTTCACGTGTGAATTACGACGGAAGCAGGAGTAATTCCCCGTTCGTATTCTATTGGCATGGTATCTACATTGAGCATATTTTTCGATTTGCTCGCGTGTTGAATCACTCAATGTGATTTATGAATAAAGTGGTGCAGCCATTTGTATGAGAGTGGCGTCCGATAGAGGGCGCTGTACAGGAGCGCGTTAAATTCACCTACAAGTCATTTATCAGGGGCTTTTGATGGGCTCTGAGCCACGGCCGCGGTCCGCCATTAATACACGGTTTATCTTTTTTTATTTAATGCTGCCTGTGTGCCTAAATCCTCCTATGTTTCTATGTGGGATTTGTGTGGGGTTCGCCTACTTTTAAATTCATCTGCAATCACAGGATAAAAGATTACACAAAATTCATTGAAAATATATCGAAAAGCTATCGTTATAATATCAGAGCGGCTGTATAGAATAAGGTCAACCTGGCTTTCAGCAGATTGAAAGTAAACTCCTATTTCTCGGCAATAGCACTTCAATATTTTTTCATCGTACAACTAAACAAGAATGTTTGAGGGGAAGCAAATATAATAAAGAGGCAACATTGTGACTCGGCCGCCTATTGTTTTACGAACGAAACTGCGTGTTATTTCATACTCGTACTGGGAGCATCATTCCATCTATTGTCTTCGTAGCGAGCGATGAAAAATTTGGCTTCATTCGCGAATGTTTTGCGACGGCTCGGGGTTCCCGGAAATAATGCGAGTACTCATACCGTAAACCTGTCCTATTAGTTGACTTGGGTGTCTTGGAACACTATGTTTTCGTAGTTCCTTGTTCGCTAGGGCTTGATCTACCAAATATTAGTAAGTACAATCTATAGCACTTTTAAGTTATCTTCAAGACTCGTTCGATGTGTCGACGTCTTTATTAATATTATCTTCCTCAAAACCTTCGGTGATAAGAAGGCAAATGCTAAAGAGCAATAATATTTTGGCTGCAGACTATTTAGGATTCAAACTTTTGTTTTTAAACTTTTCAAGGCCATGTTACGCTGAATCAGCGGCTTCGGGGAAGGTTTTGATGATTGAATCACTTTGTTTTAAGGCATTATATTTTTTTAAGTTTCAGTAATACGGGTACGTGCAATTCGTATTTGTACAAGAAAAGATATCTATCGCAGAATACAGTCACAAGAGTACATATCTTCCACTTCAAATCTAGTAGCCATCCGGTCCTTATAAATACATCGGCTTCGGACCTATCACCACCATCTTTACTTCTGTAATTAAGTAACGGCCAAGTAATAACTGCGTGTCGTGCTCGGAACTCGGTCTGAGGACAGCGAGGAGTCTTCTGTTTGCGGTAATTAGATAAGTTCCTTCGCTGTCCGTTTGGCGTAACGCGGCCACTCGGGTTCCAGCGCCCGACCTTCGTCTCATTCGGTACGACGTCGGTTTTGTTAACGTATCAGCGAAATGGAGAGTAATTGACAGCCGCTTACGTTTGAGGCTGTTTTAGTAGCTAGAGAGGATTATAAAAATATTATACGAGAATGAACTGACCTCTGAATGTAAGTCTAACTTTATTATAAACCACTAAGAATATGTATTTAATAAATATAAGTATCACATTTTCATTCTTCGGTTTGATTGTGTTTTGTCATAATAAATTATCTTTTACTTTTTTGACGGACTGTTACTGTTAGCCCCTTATGGTGGCCTTTACAGCTTACCGAAAGAGGGCGAGCTGCCAGATGGTTCGCTCAGCTAAGGAAAACTTAACTTGGCATGCGAAAGGGCAAATTATCTTATTGTTAGTATTAGGTACTTGTTAGCCTAGAAGTTTTTCAAGCCCACATTTCCTTATCATGATCATGAGTCAAAAGTCATACACCACCATCTATCGGCGGGAAACGAAGGTAAATTTACAACTTAAACAAAATAGGTAGTTTTGTTTCATTCTCTAGTTGTTACACAGGATTATGTTAAATTAATCTGATCAATTACAAATTAGTTTATCAACTGTATTGCAGGCAGGCAGCCAACAGTTTAATTCGAAAATTAGGTCTTGAGTTAGCGAGCTCTTGCGATTAATACTTTCTATGTGCATTTTAATTTCTTTAGCCGTGTTGTAAAGTTGTACCTACTTAAGCTGATACTGACAAGTTGTATAAAAATAAATTATTTTACTAAAGGGATGTCATAATCGAGTTTAATATCTTTAATCAGGAGTCATCAAACTGCAAAAAAGGCAAAATTAACCTTACTTCCTGTTTTTTGAAGCAAAGTTTTTCATCTCACAGGTTTTATTTAATAAAGTCACATTTTCTAGCGAATGTAAAAATACCGTGGAATACGAAGGATGTTTTATTCTTGTGAATTGTATCGTTGTTTCCGTAGCTATCCAATATCTCATTGGATCATTGTTAAATACCCCGAGGATATTACGAACATGCCCTCAAGGTATCTGGAGCTAATTGTAAAAACACTGCCAAGTCTATGCGTCTTTTCCTCCCATAAAGTAATGGTTTAAAGAAAAGAATATAGCGGTAGTAGTGTGTTATTTTATTTCATCATCATCATCTCAGCTTATATACGTCCCACTGCTGGACACAGGCCTCCTCTCAGAATGAGAGGGGTTGGGCCGTAATTCCCACGCGGGCCCAGTGCTAATTGGGAACATCACACACACCACTGAATTTCTTCGCAGGTGTATGCAGGTTTCCAGACTATGTTTTAAATAAAATAAATAAATATTAGGGGACAATCTTACACAAATCGACCTAGTCCCAAACTAAGCAAAGCTTGTACTGTGGGTACTAGACGACGATAAACATACTTATATAGATAAATAAATACTTAAATACATAGAAAACATCCATAACTCAGGAACAAATATTCGTGCTCATCACACAAGTAAATGCCCTTACCGGGATTCGAACCCAGGACCTCTTGCTTCGTAGGCAGGGTCACTACCAACTAGGCTAAGGCGGTCGTTACTTCACCGTTAAGCTCGTGGTTAATTTCAAATGTTGTTGTAATTTCGCGCATAAATTCCCAAAAACTCAGAGGTGCGGGCCAGGATTTTAACCCGTTTTATTTAATGTAAATATAACAATGAATAACTTCATTTTAATGAAGTTTAATATAATGATACCAGTTTTCCGCATTAGGGTCTCTCTGTACCTACATAAGGCGGGAACCAGTAAAAATTGGGCAAGCAAGTTATAAAACGAAGTAAAACAAGGCAGGTATCACATGAAGGGAGAAAGCTTAGGCTACAAATTGTTTATGAGGCAATATTTAAAATTGCTTGTCTCTCATCCTGGTTAATGGAATGAAGCAGTTTCGAAAGGTATTTTTTCATGTCTCATTTAAAGCAATTACCCTGCGAAATGTGTAGCTTACTTTCTTTTAAAGGTTACATTAAAAATTGCAAAACTTTGAACCTGCATTAAAGCTACAGACAACTACGTGGACGTTAATTTCAGTTTACGAACCTAACTGAGACTACGCCAACGCTTTATACTTAGGTACGTACTATAATTTATCCCATATTTATTATTGTTATTTTTCCAGTCTTCGCCTGTCATTGTACAGATCTTTTCTAACACGCTTACTAAAAAATATACCCAAATGTCAACTATACAGAAGAAAGTTTATTTTACCTCCTAAACTGTGCACTTTTCCATTCACCTATTTATTTAATCGTATGGCGTAAAACATTAAACAATTACACTAAAGAAAGAAACTACATACTACTTATAAATCCACATTCAGGGTCCCCAGCCACGAGATTGCGTCAGGTGTCAGATTGTATAGATCTCCAGGGGAGCCCGAGTATGAGTGTAGAGGGCAGCGCTGTACAATGTGCTCCATAGTTTGAGCCTCCTCGCCGCATTCGCAGAGGGCCGAGTCCCGCCAACCCCACTTGTGTCGGAAGTAGTTACAGCGTCCGTGCCCTGTTCTCAGTCTGTTCAAGCGACACCAGAGCTTGCGTGGCAGACTGAAACCATCTGGTTTAACCGAGGGGTCTATAGTTGGCAGGGCAGTTCCAGTTCCATTCACCTGGCAGGTACTTTTGCTTACTGTAATCGCCTGTCAATTTTTTTTCATAATTTACAATGAATAAACTAAATCATAATAAATTTGTAAGCTTACAGAAACAAGTTTTTATATCTTTATTTATTTTACAATTTAAAAAATAAAAGGGCTGATGACGTGCAGGGCTGATACCTGCCAGGTCATGGTTTTTGACTTAGGGTGCTATAAATCATCATTCTACAAATTTCTAGCCTTAGAGGAAGACCGTTACTCGGAGGGTTCACTAGCTCTGTATTTCACATCCCCGCAGCATATCTGCGTCGTACCTATGGTACAGTATGTATACTTCATTTCATTTAGAATTGAAAACCACAACATCATTATATTGCGGCTCGTCAACTATTTCTTACCTAGCAAATAGTGCAGTACAATAGTCTCTTCTTCTTTGTCGGTATCACTCTTGACAGAGTGGTCGTGGTCATCACTTCAGGTGTTAGTGGCAAGCTATACAATACAACAATAGTCGTAGTGCTACAATAGTCTAGGAGCCGCAAAATAAAATTGTTTTAATGTCACTTTATTTGCGTGTCGTCAATTGTTACTCTAGTACAAAATGTAAAGAGATTACAGTTCACGAGCCGCAATATAATGTTGTTGTGGTTTATAATTCTAAATTAAATGGACTATAGGGATCCTAAGGAGAAGAAGTTATAAATGATTAAAACAGTGTCGATTCGACGCTATACTCCATTTAATTTAGAATTATAAACCACAACAACATTATATTGCGGCTCGTGAACTGTAATCTCTTTACAATTTGTACTAGAGTAACAACTGACGACACGCAAATAAAGTGACATTAAAACAATTTTATTTTGCGGCTCCCAGACTATTGTACTGTACTATATTTGCTAGGTAAGAAATAGTTGACGAGCCGCAATATAATGATGTTGTGGTTTTCAATTCTAAATTAAATGAAGTATAGGATGATGAAAGCGAAGCAGTCAGCTAACACGCAGGGCGGATGCAAGTCACGTAGCGAAGTTCTCGCGGACCGCCGCAAACTCCGCCGACTGCTTGTGTCATCCGACGCAATCCGGCGAGCTACTGCACAGTGGAAATACCGCACGTTATTGAAAACTAGCCGCTCGCCGCGACTCTTCGTCTCTTTGTTTCCTGTCTCACTTACTTAATCAGCCACTTTTTGTATTTTTTTATACAATTTAAGCAAGAAAGAAAACATTTATTTGCGAAATGAAGAAAAAGAATAAAAAACCGGCCAAGAGCGTGTCGGACACGCCCAAGATAGGGTTCCGTCGCAGGTACGAAAAATCTTTGCATACTCTTTATTAATGTGGTTGTTTTGGTCACAACTCCCACCACGCGCAGAATACCAACGTCGGCGGTACAGCGCCATCTATCGGCGAATTGGGTAACTAATCTTATTGCAGTCTACACTAGAACTAGTATGGCTTTTCAGATGTAATTCTTAACCGATTTCAATTTTATTTTTTTTATTTGAAAGAAGATACTGTTAGCGTGATCTTATAGGTACAAAAAAAAATGCTTGCAATGGCGGTTAAATTACAATCTTAGTTTAGAAATATTTTTTTACAAAACCTTAAAAACTACTCAACTGATTAAGTTGAAAATAATTTTCCTAGGAACTTTTGAACTTGCTGGTCAAAAGTTATAGGGGGGGGGGGGGGCACATTATTTGAACTAACTTTCGGAGTGAATATCTCAGAAAATATTCGCCTTATCAAAAATGGTTTTAGCAAACCCCTATTTATTTTCAAATACCTATCCAATGATACCCCACACTATAGGGTTAGTCGAGAAAAAAGTCCCCACTTTAAGTCTATGGGAGATACCCTAAAAAATTTTTTTAGCTTTTTTTTAATTAACCACTTTGTCGGCGTCACTGATATATACATTCATGCCAAATTACAGCTTTCTAGTACTAACATTCTCTGAGCTTAGCCACAGACGGACAGACAGACAGACATGGCGAAACTATAAGGGTTCCCTAGTTGACTACGGAACCCTAAAAAATAAAACTAAAACAGTAATAAAAATGTCCCAAATCAGCAATAACTGCCGGTCTTCCGGCGCTGGTGGTGGTATTTAGGCTTGCGTTTAACCACAATCACGCCTGATGGAAAGTGAAGATGACGTCTACGATGGAGCACGCTTGTCTAATACATGCTCAATCACCTAGACTTTAAAAGGGCAGATTGTGGTGCTCATGGAACACAGACACAGGTAGGGAATTCCACTCTATATTCTCTATCTTTATATGGAATTTATTAAATTTTTTCTCATAATTTTTTAAATATTTTTTACACATAAATCTTGTCCTGACAGTTACGAACATGATAAAAAAATATTATTTTTCCTCGAAAGCGTAGCCATGGGCTTGACCTAGTTGTACAATAATTAAAACTTTGTAGTGGACGCATACTACAGAAGATGGTTAAATATTACCCACACAGGATGCAAGGCACGTAGCGAAGTTCCCTCGAGCTACGAAACTCCACCGAATATTGTCATTCGCAAGTTTCCCCCGCAACCCAATCTACTCATGCATATATTTCCCCATTCACACATTAAAATTGGTTCAATAAATTACGAGTAAATAGGTCACAACACTGGGCAGAAACGCAGGTTTCTCTTTTCATGGAAGATGGAGATTCTGGCTCGTAGATCCCAGTTGTTATTTGGTTTAAGTTCCCAACCTTTTCTTGGTCCTTTATATTATTCTTGTTAGCAGGGACCACTAATGTAGGTGTATACTTAATAAAAATAATGAACTGTAATAATCAAACTGAAACTTTAATAAAAAACTCAATAGGAAATTTAAAAATCATTTAATTTAAAATCATTCGCGGACCATATTTTGGCTTCTGCGGACCACTGGTGGTCCACGGACCACTGGGTGGGAACCAATGGTTTATACAGATATCAGCCACTATTTTGTCACAAGTACGTAGGCATCTGGTGATGGCATATTATAATTAATGGCAACAGATATGGCAAATCGCTTAAAAAAAGATGGCAATTGGGTCAAGAAATAGCGTATTCGCAAATAATACAATAGTTTCGGCCTTTTCAATGCTGTAACGATATTATTTAGTAACGAAATAAAGCCTTTGACGTCTCATCCCAAATTTATTTATTTGCCCACCACAGTAAGTAATTAAACGCTATGTTAACCTTTGCTAAGCATGACCTCATCCTGAAGTACGATTAATGGTCAACAAATTAAATGGGCCAGGATCCGCGTATGTCGAGTAATTTCATTCATTTCATCGGTCGTTGACAGTTTTGTTTGTTTGGGTCGATTGGGGTTTCGATATGCATGGCAAGGGATCATTTTTGTGGTTAAATAAATGTTTGAAATGAAACTACATTTTATTTTAAAACTTCCGTGATTTATTAATAGCCATCCGGGTTTTAATCACGCCTTTTATATTAATAGTGTGGAGAGTCAGTAGGTACTGAACCATCGAATCCGAACTCAAAATACAGAACTCAGAACTGAATCGAGCTCAAAATTCCAAAATCATCTACACAGCAAGCTATTTCCTTCTATGCCGGAATAGTACGTAAAAAAGTAAAAAAAGAAAAACAAGAATTTGAACCGGGATGATGTATATAAACTCTCGTTTTCATGAAAATCCGGTGATACGCAAATGGGCGTCGAGATGTACGAGTATCATCGGATATGCCAGGTAGTTTAGGTAGCGTGTTGTATGTCGGTGTGAAGAAATGCCGGAACTTGGCCGGAACAAAAAGATGAACAAGTACAGGTTCCAAGAAGTTGTACTGCTAAATAAACGTGATACACTACACTTTTGCCTACTTACTCGAGACCATGGCCACTGCAATATGGCTGGAACGTCAAAGTAATTTTACGAATATCAAAAGCGTGGTTAAGTTCCGGGTATAATAATATTTATGAAACTAGGTACATTTAATCCTGTAAAAGCACTAATAAATAAAAAGGACAGGAAATTTAGTAGATACTTACGCAAATGTAAGCATAAAAACTATCGATATTAAAATGGAGTGATTTTTGACGATATTGCGGATCACAGTTTTACAAATTCGCAACACGTAGAGCCAACTTCTGAAAGTCGATGGCTGCCACCGAAACTTCGCAGATATTTGTCAGCAGAACCAGTTCTACTCCAGTTTTATGTCACAGAGCTCTTTGATGCGTTTTATGGTTTGATTTAATTTCACAAAAGTTGTTCCAACTTTGTTTTAGAAAGATATGCGCACTGCACTTTTCCGTATGGCTTAAAATTTCCAATAAAAAATGACGCTACAGGAAAAGGTACTAATTTTTTTTTCTAACCAATCGGGAAGAAAATGGAAAGAGAAGCAGAGAAGAGAGAGAGCTTTTTGTTTTGTTTAATATAGCTTGTTTACCGTACTGACGTAAGCTTAGCGCTTGTCGTCAATATAAAGCGATTGAACCTTAACCTGCTAAAACTACAGATTTCCTCACACGTAACGTGGAATGAATAAAATTTTATTTTCTCGTATAAACTCCGTTCATTGGAAAGGTCTTTAAACAGAACATGTTTTTAGTTTATGGAAATAAAATTTCGATTTAGCGATATGTTTGCAATATGTAGCTTTAAAGAGCTAAATTTTAATAGAGAAAAGTCCTCTTACTCTACAAGCTAAACTATTGACTTGAAAAATCTAAAAAAAAGTCGTAGCAATAACGAATTTAAAAGGAAAACTACCACAGCTCAGTAGGTTTTTCAACCTAACGCGTAATAGTTGGTCGAACTTGATATCGAATATCGCATTATACATATATTTATTTATCGCATGTTTGTACGGAACCCTGCACTTACGCGTGGACCGATTCGCACTTGACCGGTTTTTTAAATAAAGCAATGTTTTCTGATTAGATGGGTTTACAGCTATCTTAAAGATACCTTTGGTAAAAAAAGATCGATTGGGGGTTAAACTTTGTAAAACTGTTTCTTTATTTTGATTTTAATCAAGCAACAAGATATCTGGTGCAGTAACTCATTGAAGGAAGCCGCGGGAAAAGTTCAGTGGCGCGCGTAACGAAGGCACTCGGGCTCGCGACTACAGTTTCATTTATGCACAGCATCATACAAATTTAATTAAAACGACTCTCCTAATATTCCATTGTCCCGGGAAGTTTTTACATTTATCCCAAAAAGATGTTTCGAACGGAAATTCGTGTTTGTTCAAAAGTTTAACGCTTACGCTTGTTTGTTGCGATACTTTTTACGTTTTATGATTTGTTATTTTTAACTTCTGGAGCTTGTTAAGTAATACTCGGAATAAATCATTAAGTATTTGTTTTGAGTATCATCAGGATGTTACGGCATTATTTTTGTTGACAATTTTCAGATAAGTCATAGTCTTCACTTTTATCAAATTATTTTATAGGTATAGATTACATCAGAGAGTAAAAGTAATGGAGACATTCTAGAACATGACATATAATACTGCAAATTTAAAACGTATTTTTAAAAGCTTTTTACTAACTTGCAATGTATGTAAGTAAAGTATGTATGTACGGGTCAAATCTTAGAAGTTGAATTTGACCCACTTTCAGTGGTCGGATTTACTTGAAATTTGGTATACTTGTGTAGGTTGGATGACAATGCAAGTACAGTCAACAAAAAGTACAGTCAGCGAAAAGCTTGCATTGAAAATTAAATTTTTAACAAAAACTTACTTTCAGTATGCTTTGTCATAATGTGAAAATAAAAAGATGGTGAGGATGCTGTAACGAACGGTATTTATTAAAAATAGAATAGAAGGCACCTGTAACCATGCATAATATGAAAACTTAAGTGTATATTACAGCGAACGCAGTAGTTTTAGAAAGGATGGATGGCTTACTTATGCCTTATATAAGTAAGGATGTAGATTATTTGGAATTGACTTGTTCTAGACTATACGGTCACTACAATAGGTAAGTAAGCTACATACATAATAGTAAAGCACCAGAAATTCTAGATTTACATGTAAGTACTTAGTGCCTAATTCGAGGCGTGCGCATCACACTGCTGGCTGACGAGTAATGAATGATTTTTCAAGAAAAACAGAACATCTAGAAGTATTCAAATATTGAAACTCGGAGGTACCTACTCGCCGTAGCTTTTTTAAAAGAAAAAATCATGATATTGGAAACTGTAGAAAGTTAAGGAGTTTTATTAGCATTGTTAAAGCCTATAATTCTATATACATACCTACATTATAATGTCATACGTTAGGTTTCGAAAAAATCATTGAGGCCTTACACTACAACGCTCAAATTTTGAACTTCGAGTCATGCCATTCCGGTCACAATAATAGTAATTAATACAAGAGTGAGCTAGAGGTACGATGCCTATTTCGATTTTCGAATTTCGAAGTAACCCTCGACCCAGATTCGGCGTCACGTTAAAACACTTTCTTCTTTGATCAATTTTATTACTACTTAATCATTTAATTTCACACTGAGTCCGAAGAAGAAATTGCTCACATCGTCAATTTATTCAAATTTAATAATGCAAAAGCGGATAATCTGTCAGTAGCTTCTGTTGGCACGTTGAGGCACAGGAAACTAACAAAAGAAATTACCGTTTCGGAATATAAAGCAGCACCTTTCCTGACTTCGAAAAATAACAACTTTAAGGCTGAAGCACGCAGATTAATGTTGCAAGCACATCATTAATCTATGTAGCTGCTTCAAATTTTCTTTTTTATTACGCAGTTCATTAGTTACGAAAAATTCTTGGCATAAAGGATGACTTTTCTTCCAGTAACAAAAATACATAAATAGTCAAACAATTTATACACAAAAAAAAATCATATCGGCCTAGATATGTATGTATGTATGTATGTATGTAAACTCTTTATTGTACAAAAATAAGGAAAAAAAGAAATACATTATTGACAACCGTTGAAATGTATGTACAAAGGCGAACTTATCCCATTAAGGGATCTCTACCAGTCAACCCTTGAGTGGATGAAAGGAGCATTTAGTAAGGGACCGACAAAGAGTAAGTCAAAATAATACAGTCGGACAAAGCAAAGGCTACAATACAACTTTTAGTAAATACAATACATAAACTCATAATATAAAGAAACCTAATAATAATATACTATACTATATATAGATATTCCCACAGTACAGCACAGGTTTCCTGTCAGAATGAGAGAGCTTGGGCAGCGGTTTCCATGCGAGCCCAGTGCGGCTTGGGAACTTCATAAACACCACTGAACTTCTTCACAGGTGTGTGCAGTTTCCTAACATGAAAAATCACACTAAATAACTTTACTTTCAATACTAGGTGAAAAAAACCCGCCTGGAAAATTCCCGTTCTTATGGGAATTCCGGGAAAATATATAAGTACCTACCCTATGTCACTCTCGCAACTGAGACGAATCTAATGACACCTCACACTTCAAAATCCATTGAGCCGTTTAGGCTGCAGGGCGTGCCAAAGAATGATACATACATACATAAATACATACGCTCGAAAAACTTAACCCTCCTTCGATAGTTGGGTGAAAAGCTGTCGTAGCCTAGTGTCATCTTTGGCTTCTCAAGCAGAAGATCGTGGGTTCGAACCCGGGCTCCGGGTAATTTATTATACTTTAAATTAATCAAGAGCTTTTAGATAAAGGTCATCGTGCGTAAACCTGCACCTGATAAATGATGTGTGCGAAGTTCTCTATCCGCACTGGGCCCGTGTGGGAACTACAGGTCAAGCCTTCTCAAACTGAGACAAGGCCTGTGAGATGTTATGATGTTCAACACGATATCATATGTATTCAAAAACTTCTGTCTGTTTAACCTATCTATAGCCTAACATTTAAGGGTGAAGACAGGTGAAGACCAAAAAGTTGCACACTGTTAAAGCTCCATTAGCAGGTAGTTAAAATTACCATTATACAAATGTATGGTTAATTTTCGTGTCACAATGGATAAAAATAATAGTAATTATAAATACCTGCTAATGCAGCTTTAACAGATGTGCAACTTTTTGGTTCCACCCTTAACTGACTAAACTTAATCATCTTTTACTAAAGTAAGAGTATTTGTATAAGTGGCAGTGGGCAGGGCACATTGCTCCTAGAACTGATGGCCGATGGAGCAAATAGGTTCTCGAGTGGCGTCCACGGACCGGAAGACCCAGTGTAGGTAGGCCTCCAACAAGATGGAGCAACGACCTGGTTGAGGTGGCCGGAACGCGTTGGATGCGGGTAGCACAGGACCGATCTGTTTGGCGAGCCTTGGGGGAGGCCTATGTTCAGCAGTGGACGTCTTTCGGCTGAAATGATGATGATGATTATGAAGAATACTTATTTAATGTATAATATAGCCATCAGAATAAAAACAATACGGCTGATTGTCACATTGCCTTGGCAGTGAAATAGTCTTTGATGTTTTGAGCTGTATAAATGAAATCGAATCATAGGGTGGTGAAGGATTTCTTGGTTAACTAATATGCAAAGTCAGTTGTATGGCTGTTTTCACTAGCAAACCAATGTGACAATGAATCAAATTGTTTTTACTATGATAAAGGACCGCTTATTTAACGACCGCTTTAGCCTAGTTGGTAGTGACCCTGCCTACGAAGCAAGAGGTCCTGGGTTCAAATCCCGGTAAGGGCATTTATTTGTGTGATGAGCACGAATATTTGTTCCTGAGTTATGGATGTTTTCTATGTATTTAAGTATTTATTTATCTACAAAAGTATGTTTATCGTCGTCTAGTACCCATAGTACAAGCTTTGCTTAGTTTGGAACTAGGTCGATTTGTGTAAGATTGTCCCCTATTAAAAAAAAAAGGAACTGTCTTAAAAAAAATCACTTAGTTGACTAGATATACACAAGAGTTAAAATTACTCCAGAAACATATTACGAACGGTTCATCGTCTTACAAAACAAAATGAAGATTTCAACATGAAACTGTAGGGAAACAACATTATTTGTTGAAATTCAAATAAGCTGCTTTCGTTTTTGTATCTAAACGCTGGGGAATGTGCTCCCTTGTCAACTCGTCTCCTCGATTCAATTCACGTATATCTTTTTTGTTACTGATGTATATTGGTTACATGCGTTGTAGAGCTCTTTCCCAAGCCATTGTTAGCACCTCAGATTCTGTTAGAATACCTATGTATAATGGGGATTTTTTGAAATTACGAAAACTTAGTTTCATTAAATCTTCAACTACCTACTTATCTACTTTATTTATCTGAAATTAGGGCATTTCTGTTTTTTTTTGTAACCAATTAAGATATTGTTAATAGGGAGTTAAAATTAGTCCGTTTATAAGCACCTTTTCAAGCCTTTACGATAAAAAACGTAACAAACCGGACAATTCTTTACTTCTTGTCACACATTATTAAACTTGTCCGATTTGTTACGTTTTTTTATTGTAAGGCTTGAAAAAGTGCGTAACGAAACGGACTAATTTTAACTCCCTATTAACAATTTCTTAATTGGTTACAAGGAAAACTAGAAATGCCCATTAAACAGTTTTGACGCGATTCGTAATATTTGTATTCTGCTCAGCAAGCCCTTTTATTTGATACCCATACCGTAGTAGTGCTAAAAATTAACTGGTCCGCCATCTTAGGCGTTCCGCCATATTGGATTTAGAGTCGTCACTCTAAATAAAACAATCATTTGTTTATAAACTACACTGCAAAATTTTCAACTCATTCAATTGAGGATGAATGCTTTAAAATTCAGTTGCAGGATTTGACTCAAACAAATGTAATTAATCACAAACAAACATTGCATGTTAAAAAGCTTGTTAAAATAGGCAACCGGATGGGAATCGAGTTGTTACGATGCCACGTCACTGAATAATCGTGACTTATTTATACCTAGGTAGCAAGGCAAGTCTCACACTCGTGGTATAGAGTTTAGCTCGACGTTTCAGACTAAATTGTAGCCCTTCTTCCCGAAGCATAATCCACGGCGGCTGCTGCCAAATGAACACTAAATGAACAAACAAAAACCGGTTGTCTGTAAAGTCGGTTTACGGACGATAGTTTAACGTGGGGAACATATCAAAATATATAAAGTTTAAAACGAATAATGGACGAAATACATAATGAACTAAAACAATTACTTTGCTCACCCGCGACCTTACAATAGTTACGTTTATGCAAGAAATGTGCGTTCATGCAGTTCCTCCACCTCCACACTGTACGAACACACACAAATCACATAAACCCAACCATCACCACCACCAAGCTACACTGACGCGTTTCGAACTCAACCAGAGCTCATCTTCAGAGTTACCACAACCGGATGCTATGCTACCAACTGTTAAACTAACAAACCAAAACAAATGTTTTAACTTGTCACTGTAACTTCTCAAGTACCCACTTTATTTTTCTTATTCTCAAACTACCCCACATAAATTAACATTTATTGACATATTATAAAACTACCTTGAATTTTTTGTTTATTTATTTATAAGGCATATTTAATTAATACTAACTGTTCAAATTCGACCCAAGCCGCAGTAAAGGAGAAGATACTAAATTTACCTGTTCATTAATAATAGACCCCATAGTGTTGTACCTAATTATTTCCATGCATTCCAGAGCATCCAGACGCAACCCCTTGCCGCAATAATGTAACACTTCATAAGAATCTGAATCTAACAATGAATGATTTGATTCCAACAAATGTTTTGCAAAATTCGATCTATCTGGATGCTCATTCCTATATGCCGAAACATGCTCTTTAAATCTAGTATTAAAACTTCGGCCTGTCTGTCCTACGTATATCCCATTGCAGTCATTACAAGTAAGCTTGTATACCCCCGATCTAGTTCCCTTATCTACCTGTTCTTTGTGGTTACATAGCCTAGAGTACAAAGAGTTGTTAGTCTTAAAGGCAACATTAATATTGTTTGATTTTAAAATCCCATAAATCTTATCAGCCAAACCCCCGACGTAAGAGATGCTAGATCTATATTTGTTAGTAGACTGAGAAGGTAACGCAGCGTAAAGCATGCTATTTACTAACCGTGCCTGCTTCTTTTGAACTAAACTATCTACCATTGATTTTGTATAACCATTTGAGATCGCTATCTGATAAATAGTACTCAACTCTAAATCAAAATGTTCCTTAGAAAGAGGCACAGTCAACAATCTATTAACATAACAATGGAAAGCAGCCAGTTTATGCTGCCACGGATGATTAGAAGATGCTGGTATAACAGCATCTGTGTACGTGGGCTTACGGTATATTTTAAATTGATGTTTACCATTTAATTTTGAAATCGTTAAATCCAAAAAGTTCAACGAACAATTTTCCTCCAATTCTTTTTTGAACCTTATCTTTACGTGCTTGTTATTCAAACCATTAATAAACACGTCAAGCTGTCTCATACTCCCTCTCCAGCATATAGATAGATAGATCGAATTTTGCAAAACATTTGTTGGAATCAAATCATTCATTGTTAGATTCAGATTCTTATGAAGTGTTACATTATTGCGGCAAGGGGTTGCGTCTGGATGCTATGGAATGCATGGAAATAATTAGGTACAACACTATGGGGTCTATTATTAATGAACAGGTAAATTTAGTATCTTCTCCTTTACTGCGGCTTGGGTCGAATTTGAACAGTTAGTATTAATTAAATATGCCTTATAAATAAATAAACAAAAAATTCAAGGTAGTTTTATAATATGTCAATAAAAGTTAATTTATGTGGGGTAGTTTGAGAATAAGAAAAATAAAGTGGGTACTTGAGAAGTTACAGTGACAAGTTAAAACATTTGTTTTGGTTTGTTAGTTTAACAGTTGGTAGCATAAGCATACGGTTGTGGTAACTCTGAAGATGAGCTCTGGTTGAGTTCGAAACGCGTCAGTGTAGCTTGGTGGTGGTGATGGTTGGGTTTATGTGATTTGTGTGTGTTCGTACAGTGTGGAGGTGGAGGAACTGCATGAACGCACATTTCTTGCATAAACGTAACTATTGTAAGGTCGCGGGTGAGCAAAGTAATTGTTTTAGTTCATTAATATGGACCTCCGCAAAGTAACGCCTGATTCAATAAATGAAATACATAATGAACTAAAACAATTACTTTGCTCACCCGCGACCTTACAATAGTTACGTTTATGCAAGAAATGTGCGTTCATGCAGTTCCTCCACCTCCACACTGTACGAACACACACAAATCACACAAACCCAACCATCACCACCACCAAGCTACACTGACGCGTTTCGAACTCAACCAGAGCTCATCTTCAGAGTTACCACAACCGTATGCTATGCTACCAAATGTTAAACTGAAAACTAAACTGAAATACATAATGGTCATAATATATACTAAAATTTTCTATGAAACTATTGATAAAACGAACTTTTTTAATGGTGTAATCTACAGATTGGTTTAGGTTAGGTTAGGTTTATTTTATGAAAATCCTGTAAAGTTGATAATTTCCAAGAAAATTGTATTATATCAAATGACCATTATGTATTTCGTCCTTTATTAAGTTTAAACTTTATATATTTTGATACGTATCCTTTAACGTGACAACGTCATGACAAAACATTCAAAAAACAAAAATGAAACCAGGCGGTCACCCATCCAAGTACTGACCGCGCCCGACGTTGCGTTAACCTCGGTGATCGGACGAGAACCGGTGTTTTGTCAAATATCTTGAAAACGGTGCATCCTACGGCAGAATCAATTAAATTTTCATTCCCCTTTAATGCCCCACACCCCCATCCCCGAACCCTTCTCAACACCCGCACCCCCCCCCCCATTAAAAATTACCCGAGCGCTAGTACTAAGATTGTACATCCTGGCGCGCGCTGCTTTCTTGTACATCCTGGCGTTCACTGCTTGTACGGGACATTGCGTCATCCTTTTTCGTGCGTGCAGCCGGCTTTCATCGATTTATTAGACGTTGTCACGTCAAAAAGCGATCACGCCGCGCGTCGTACGCGTCGATTAACGAGTGAGTCTCACAGTAGTTTCATGTTCACACCCGTGCTTCAGGGTCGTTGAGTGTTTCTCTTATTATCATACTCGATTTATTTTATCGATGTGCGATTGTCCAGGTCTCGTTAACTCGTTAGGCTATTGCTATCTAAGCCGTGCTGGAGACGCGCCAAGCGCCTCGAGGCAACATGTGCAGCTGCCAAAAGCTAACTGATCGATGGTTTTGCTGCCGGTTATACGAATAAACTATGCGTATTTGATTGTCCATTTTATTAGGGTTCATCTCATCTCCGTATACGTCTCATTATTGAGCATAGGCGTTATCTCAGTATGAGAGAGCATGGGCTGTAGTTTTTACGTGGGCCCAGTACGGATAGGGAACATCACCCACACCGAAAATACGAAATTTCAGCCGAAATACGTCCACTGCTGAACATAGGCCTCCCCCAAGACTCGCCAAACAGATCGGTCCCATGCCATCTACATCCACCGCGATCCCGCACACACACACACACACACACCATTGCTTGAAGCCTGTGGTAATTTTTTAAAGTAATTTCCGACATGAAACGGTTTGACGGCTGAGGACATCAGTCAAACCACAAGTCTACCAAGACTTTTTAGGTAATTTTTAGAGTTCTGAAGTCCTGACAAGGAACCCGTAGGTATAGTTCCGCTATGTCGGTCTGTCTGTACGTCCGTTAATCTGTCCGTGGCTTAGCTTAGAGACTGATAGTGCTAGAAAGCTTTAATTTTGCATGCATAATAATCTAATCACACGGACGAAATGATAAAATAAAACCTTGAAAAAATATTTTCCAAGATTTTATTCTGCACATCGGGGATGATTTTCTTTCACATTTGCCTTTGCTAAAACCATTTGTCGATTCGCGGATTCGTTTGTAAAACATTAAGCTATATTTAAAAGCGAATTTTCGTTAAAGTAAAGGTGCCTACACACACTTAACCGGTTTTTTAGAGCACGAGTCATATGTGGGTAGGGAATGAGGGGATGTTCCCGCAACAAGACGTTTTCAAGATGTGATTCCTTTGACCTACATACTGACATTTTGTTTGTGTTTCTTGATTAAAAGTTGAACTAAAAACTTATTGAATTACAAGTTAAGCCATAAAAAATACATTTATGGCTACTTTTCTTCTTCCATTGTCTTATCTAACTTATCTTGAAAACACTTTTAGCTTCCGACCTTTATATGCCACTACCTGAGAAGTTTGCTTCCAAAGCACTTAAGTTAAGTGAGTCAAGTAAATGGAACAAGAAGCTAAATCCTGCTAATCAGCTTTCATTTAAAATATTAGAGCCTTTTCCTTAAGTCTTACTTGTCTTGCTGATAGCTCTGAAGTATGATAACGCTATAGCAGGGTTTATAAACATTTCCGTACCCAAAGGGACCCTACTTATTACTGAGACTACGCTGTCCGTCCGTCCGTCCGTCCGTATCACCAGGTTGTATCTCATGAACCGTGACAGCTAGACAGTTGAAATTTTCACAAATGATGTATAATATACGATAAATATTTAAGGGGGCTCCCATACAACAAACGTGATTTTTTTTGCTCGTTTTTGCTCAATATTGATAACGGCAACAGGTAGACGCTTGAAATATTCACAGAATATTTAGTTATGTATTCACTTTAAAAATTAATAATTAAATCAAAATAAAACAAATGTTTAAGGGGGGCTCCCATACAGCAAACGTGTTTGCCGTTTTTATAGATAATGGTACGGAACCCTTCGTGCGCGAGTCCAACTCGCGCTTGGTCGCTTTTTTACACGCTTTATATTAGCTTCACCTGTATGTTTGTATGTATGTTTGTATGTTTGTATGTTTGTAACCGACTCCTTAGGGCGCGATTTTGACCCACTTCCCGGTTTCCGATTGAGCTGAAATTTTGCACATAAGTGTAAATTGGATGACAATGCAATATTATTGTAACATGGAGCTGATCTGATGATGGAGCTGGATGGTGGCCATAGGAACTATGTAATAAAACAACACAATCCCGTCGAGTTTGGGCTCGTTTGATTCGTCTTGACGAGCACTTTGATCTCAGATGGTAACCAGGGTCTGATGATGGAGCTGGAAGATGGCCAAAGGCACTCCACAATAAAACAACACAATCCCGTCGAGTTTGGGCTCGTTTGATTCGTCTTGACGAGCACTTTGATCCTAGATGGTAACCAGGGTCTGATGATGGAGCTGGAAGATGGCCAAAGGCACTCCACAATAAAACGAAACAACCCCATCGAGTTTGGGCTCGTTTGATTCGTTTTGACGAGTACTTTGGTCCTAGATGGTAACAAGGGTCTGATGATGGAGCTGGAAGGGGGGTAGGTGGCGGGGTGGGGGGGAATGGGGTATGGGGTATGGGGGTCGGGGGTTTAGAGGGTTGGGGGTTAGGGTGTGGCGGTTGGGGTTAGGAGATGGGGGCGGTTTACGGGGAACAGGATGGGGGTATTGGGGGGTTCGGGGGTAAGTGATTTTGGGGGGTTGTGGGAAATGGGGAGGGGGTAAGAGGCCTAGATGGTAACAAGGGTTTGATGATGGAACTGGAAGGGGGGGGCGGTAGGTGGCGGGGTGGGGGGGAGGGGTTGGGGAGGCAGGTAGTGGGGTGGGGGAGGGGGGGGTTCCGGGGGTTTGGGGAGTTCGGTGTTAGGGGGGTTGGGTTTAGGTGATTCGGGGGTTTGAAAAATGAGGAGGTGGGTAAGGGGGGTTTAGGGGATTGGGGGTAAGGGTGTGGGGTTTGGGGGGGGGGGGTGTGGGGTTTGGGGAAATGGGGTGGGGGATGTTGGGGGATTGGGTTTAGGGGGTTTGGGGGTTGTAGGTGAGGGGGGTAAAGTTAGAAAGAAAAAAATGCAACTAAAAAATAGAAAATAAATAATAGTTTAAAAAAACTAAAAAACACGCTTTAAAAAATAAAAAATAAATTTTAATAAATTTCAATTCACTATTCTTATAGTGCAGTAAAAAATCTTAATAAGCAATTATTATATTGTTATATCCAGATCAAAATTTGTAAACAATTCTAAATATTGATAAAATAAATAATAATAGTTTAAAATATTTTATTGTAAAAAAAGCGTGGGGTGCTTTTTAAGATGTTATCAAAATGATAATCCTTGACAATTGACACCATGCACCCCACGCTTTTTTTACAATAAAATATTTTAAACTATTATTATTTATTTTATCAATATTTAGAATTGTTTACAAATTTTGATCTGGATATAACAATATAATAATTGCTTATTAAGATTTTTTACTGCACTATAAGAATAGTGAATTGAAATTTATTAAAATTTATTTTTTATTTTTTAAAGCGTGTTTTTTAGTTTTTTTATTTATGACGATTACAGCGATTTACAGCAGTGATATTTCTATAATTTTCAAAAGTATGTATGTATGTATGTAAAACTCTTTATTGTACATAACTAACTAACTAATTTGGCTCAGGGACCCAAAGAGGGTCTTGGCCTCCGAAACGAGAGCACGCCATCTGTCCCGATCGTGCGCAGCCTCTTGCCAGTCGTCGACTTGAAGACGTCGCAGATCCGCCTGGACACTTTATTGTACACTGGCACTTTATTGTACATAAAACATGAAAATAACTAGTTAACAAGAGATACAGATGTACAAAGGCGAACTTATCCCTTAAAGGGATCTCTTCCAGTTAACCTTAGAATGATTGACAGGACATCAGAGACAAGAGTAGGCATACAATGCAGAGTAAAAAAGAGCCGAAATCAAAAATAAACCCAAACTAACAAAACATAAACAATACCCATACTTACAAAGAATACACACAAGTACACACATATATTATACTAGCTTTTGCCCGCGACTTCGTCCGCGTAGAATTCCAATTTGTGGTAAAGCTTCTTCATCTCTTTCATTGTATATAACAAAAATCCGGCAACGGCAACATCCATCATTATTATCATTTCATCATTTCATCATCATCAGTATCAGTTAGTGAATATTATAAATCCCGTTTACTCTCTATCCCGTGGGAATTTCAACAAATTTGTCCTTATTCTGTGCAAATTTTCGCTTATTTTTATCCCGCGGGAATTTTGCATTTTCCCCGAGGAAAAGTAGCCTATGTCCTTAAAGGTGTAGCCTTCTACCGGTAAAAGAAGTTTTAAAATCCGCCCCATAGTTGAATTCACTTATTTTTTTCCCGTGGGAATTTTACTTTTTCACGGAGAAAAGTAGTCTATGTAAATAATGGTTGGTGTAACTTCCTATTGGTGAAAGAAATTTTCAAATTAGCCCTCAAGTGATATTCACTTCTTTTTATCCCACGGAAATTTTGCATTTTACCGAATAAATAGTAGGTAGCCTAGCCTATACCAATGAAGGATACTGTAGCTTTCTATTGGTAATTTTTTTAGAACTCAGCCCCGAAGTTAAATTTACTATTTTCTATACCGCGGAAATTCTGCATTTACCCGGAAAATAGCATCCTATGTTAATCAAGGACAGTGTATCTTTTCTATTGGTGAAAGACATTTTAAAATGAGCTCCGAAGATGAATGTTTTTTCTATCCCTTGGGAATTTTGCATTTTCCCGGAAAAAAGTAGCCTATGTAAATAAAGGATAGTGTTACTTTTTACTGGTCAAAGATTTTTTTTAATCGTCTCGGATGTTTCAGAGATAATCTATCCCACAGGAATTTCCAAAAATCCTGCAATAAGTTTTTTTGCTGTTATGTATGACCATTTACGTTTATCTGAATTTGAAAAGTTTAGTAATTGTAGTTACGGAGATAGGATTCAGTTGATTTGAGTATATAAATCCTGATTTATCCTTATCCCGTGGGAATTTTCATAATTATTGAAATTAGCTTTATACCTGTTCTAATAGTCTACTTGCATGCCCAATTTAAACAGTTTAGTAATCTTCGTTATGGGGATAGGGTCACTCTAGATTGATGAAATATATACATCCCGTATATTCCTTATCCCGTGGGAATTCCGGAAAATTCTTTCTTATCGGATGCCTACGTCATACAAAGAACACATCCTCCAAGTTTCAGGTCTCTACATACAGCGGTTTAGGCTGTGCGTTAATCCGCCAGTCAGTCATTTAGGACTTCAGGACAAAGCATTTTATATGTATTTGCATTGCACCAAGCTTTTATGCGAGTTCATGTTTGAATACTCAATTCGATTTTATTCGAAAAAGGTTGAACTCACATAAAAACTTCATCATCATCATCATCATCATCATTTCAGCCGTAGGACGTCCACTGCTGGACATAGGCCTCCCTCATTGACGCCCAATCATTACGGTTGGAAGCGACTTGCATCCACCCTGAACCTGCGGCCTTCACCAAAACGTCCGTCCATCTCGTTGGTGGACGTCCCACGCTGCGCTTGTAAAAGCAAAAGCTTGGTGAAATGCAAATACTTATACATATAATTAGTTATTATCAGAGATCAGATCAGGAAGTGGTTGACAAACGTAGACAAATGGTTTGCCAAATTTGAAGTTTCGTTTCGTTTGCATTGTGTCAAAATAAAATGTCATTTAAATAAATCAAAAGCACTAAGGAGTATTGATATCATCTTCGAAGCAAATCACCCCCAAAATAACTTTCTACTCCTTTTTAACCCCGTCAAGGGATGAATTTCAATAAAATACGAAACACGTCTTCCATCAATTCTGTTAAAGAATGTTTATGCAAAATTTGAAGTAGATTGGACCAAGGAATCACGTTGTCCCATACAAACTTTGCCCCCCTTTTTTACCCCCTTAGGAGTAGAACTACGAAAAATCCTTTCTTATCGGATGCCTACGTCATACAAAGAACACACCCTCCAAGTTTCAGGTCTCTACGATCAGCGGTTTAGGCTGTGCGTTGATCCGTCAGTCAAGACAAAGGATTTTATATGTATAGATAATGAATACAATAGACTAATACATATCATATCAACATAAATAGACTACATAAAAACTACAAATACTTACATTAATATACGCATATACACTAAACAAAGAACACAACAGAGGTAGTCTCAATTCAAAAGTACCTAATACTTACACGGTAACTGAGGCCACATGGTCCTTCGTATGGAACCCACTAAGAGATAGACCAGAATAGGTAGATTACATACAGATCTTTTTATGTAATTTAGCCTATTATGTGTCCCACTGCTGGGCAAAAGCCTCCCCTTTTTCTTTTCACCCGCCTCTATCCTTCGCAAAATCTTGCCAATTTGAGTTAAAACGATCCAAATCGTACTGTCATTTCCTTTTTCGCCTGCCTCAGCTCCGGTGCTCGTCGCAAGGAACCCAATTGGTGGTGATTTTTGAAGAACCTAAACCTAATCTAAAAATGTTTTTATAAATACAAGCTTTTTGCTCCGCTCACTGGAAGTGTGTCAAATTCGACTTGCTAGATAGTACCCGTATTATTACTTGCCAACAAACTAACTGAATTGTTATACGAGTAAGTACTATAAATAAAAGCTGCAATTTTTTATTCAGTGTCTTTTCCTCATTGTTTTTCGTATAAAACAGATTTTGTAATTAATTCCAAGTAAAGTTTGTTAGATCGTTTTTCATGCTCATCACAAGTAGGTACACATTGAAACAATTAGGTGCTTGAAATTTAACCCGTACCTAATTACATATTCATGATTAATTACGATACAAAATAACACTAACTAATAAGGGTAATTTTCATTCCGGAAAATTAAACACACATTAAACTGAATACAAAATCTATGAATTTACAAAAAAATTAAATAACAATCAAAACGTTTATTCTGTAAGAAGGCCGCAAAGGTCTCTTTTTAAACTACCTGCGCTTTCGGAAAGACCAACATTACCAAGAAGAATGCGCTGCAAGAAAAATAGAAGAAAGTATTTTTTTCATATGGTAAAAGTATATCATGTTATACTCGTAGTTTTCACTATCTCAGGTAAAAGATAAGCACAACATACATTTAGTGATATAACGGTCAAAATTTACAAGCTTAGTAAATGACGAGGGGTAGGCTAAAGCGTCTCAGATGATGGATGAACTCCGGCTAATACTACCTATTTCTCTAAAAGAGATCACTGCCTCGGAGCTCGTATTTGTGTGCCCGAGGATTTACAAGGTTTATCTGTTGTTCCTTTGTGCCTTGTTTGGTTTGGCCCCGACGAGCATCGGCCGTTCGCAAAGTACTCGATATGTGCCATTCTGATTCCTCTGATTGTTGTTGCGGATTACGCTTCGTGCGGGATGTGTATGACAGATTTCACTTGGCGGTTGAAAAGCTCTTTCGATCGGAATGGCTGCGTTTTGTAATCTGTTGAGGTTTAATGTTGAGTAAGACTTGAAATATGGGGTTGGTTTAACTTAGTTTCGATGATTAGCCATACGCGTTTTAAGATAGGAATATTTCAACAGATGGTTTGGGCAAGGTTCCGGGTAAGGTTCTCTAACAATTGGGGTCGTCTAATAAATGGAATAATACCTTACAAAGCAAGTTTTTTATTCAATTTTGTTTATATTTTATTTGATTTGTGTATACATGCAATGCTGATAACTATTTCTGTGTGTGTGTGTGTGTGTGTGTGTGTGTGTGTGTGTGTGTGTGTGTGTGTTTCTGTATCTTTCTGTATCTTTTCTGTTTCTTATATGTAAAGCGAAAGTTTGTATGGATGGATGTTATTCTTTGATGCTAAAACGGTTTAAAGGATTCTGATGAAACTTCGCATATATACAGTTTATAACTTGCATTAATACCGGAAAATAAATAAATAAAATAAATAAATAAATATTAGGGGACAATCTTACACAAATCGACCTAGTCCCAAACTAAGCAAAGCTTGTACTATGGGTACTAGACGACGATAAACATACTTTATATAGATAAATAAATACTTAAATAACGGCTTTCGCCAGCTGTTACATAAACCCCTTAGAGGTTTTCAATAGTGGCTCGTAATTTTCCACTCATTTGTACCACTTTGTTTATATTAAATAAATTAAAAAAAAATACATAGAAACATCCATAACTCAGGAACAAATATTCGTGCCTATATAAAACACATGAAATCTTCCAAATATCACTACAAGTTTTGGATATCTGATATCGAAAGTAAAATATGAAATAAATCCTTTCTCGCGGAGGCCCGGATAACGTACGTGTTTCTTAAATATACTTACTAGCAAAAAAAATAATCCGACGAACTTATAGGACTCCTTTTTTGAAGTCAGTTAAAAGGAACTGGTACACTCGGGCATAGTCACCAATGAGCCATGGTAAATCTCTCTACTAATGATAGCAAAACTATTTTAGAAATGCTATTGCAAAGAATAAGTTTACAAGGCTTAGCTTTAAAGAAAGAAAGAAAGAAAGAAAATACATTTATTTACAACAAAACAAGACACATAAATATTTTTACAAAAAGGACAATACAAAGGCTAAAAATAGAGTGTGTCATTGCGGTTGCTTTACTGAAAAAGTCATCACCATCATCATCTCCGGCCTATAAAAGTTCCATTGCTGGGCACAGGCCAACTCCGGGATTAAGAAGGCTTGTGCTGTAGTTCATACGCGGGCTCAGTACGCACTGGGAACTTTACACACACCATCGAATTACATCGCAGGTGTCTGTTGGTTTTCTCACGTTTTCCTTCACTGAAAAGCTCATGGTAAATGTCGAGTGTAATTTTGCACATAAATTTAGAGAAATTCAAAGGTGCAGTCCGGGTGCACGTGAGAAAATATCAACATAAATTTTAAATAAGGATTAAAAGTTCAAACGAGCGCCGAACGAAACCGAGAGTAAATAATGGAGGTAGCTAACGGTTAAGTGGTAAATTTCAGTCGGGGATAGTTTAGAGCGGCGACTCTGCGCTCATTTTCTGCTCGATAAAAACGTTCCGAGTCAATTTCGCCGGCCCGCGCTCTATACTTTAGAGCCGGCTGAAACGCATTAGCTAAACTTTATGCTGATTCTAATTCGATCGGACTAAACTGTGAAGGTTTACGAGTGGTAGTTGCGTGATAAATATTCTGTAGCGCTTGGATGTAGTACGGCACGGTGTTTAACAACTATGTTACGGTCTTACGGTGTACGCTGCGTTCATTAAGAAAGTTATGAGGTTAATAGACATAAAAACTTTAACATGTTGAATATCACGTGAGACAAAAGTATAAGGATTTGTTTGTAATTTACTTCGCTAGATTCAATTAAATTAATTAGGTTATTGCAGATATTGCGGCTCAAAAGGTTGTGAATACCACATGACATGACATAGTAAACTTTATGAGATAAAGCAATAAAATATTTGCGCAATAACAGTAAAAAAACGCGAAATAGCGCAACATCGAAACAAAAGTAAAAACAAAAGATGACATTCGTATTGCTCTTATTATTAGTTATGTGTATGTCGTCGAATTGTTCGCATTGAATACTTAACTACCCCATTTGAGTATCACTTCTTAATAGGTAAATCACGACATTTCAACAAAAACCGCTCAAAACCATTGAGAAACAGACAAAGTGTCTAAATGGCTTTTGTTTAAATTACGGCCATTTACTTCTTTATTGAATTACAAATAATAAAAATTTATTTGACGGACGAGCGCGTACTTCGTGACCGCCAGAAAATTAGGGGCTTATCCCAGATTACGTAGAACATTGAGCACCGCTGTCGCTCGCTTGAGGGCTCTCTTCTTTGCATTATAAAGCGACGCATAAAACTGCTTTCGGAATTACCATCTGTCGACCAAATAACAACGTACTTGGAATATCACCAAACACTACATAAGGTAAATGTCCGAGTACCTACTGGTCTCAGTAGTTGCCATCTTTAATTTTTTGTCATTAGCAATAGACATGACAGCAGGGCGTCATGTATTGGGCATAAGCATGTCAAAAACTAGGACATTTGCATATCTCACAATTGTATAGAGTACCTTGTCGCTGTTACTTCATGTTTGTACTTTTGTATAAAATTGTCAGAACAAAATTGTCGCCTACAGTACTAAAATGTAAAAATGTCTTTGACCACGACTGTAGTAAAAACCGCTACCGAGTTTCTTACGGTATTTATCAGAGTAATACCAACAATAAAATACAATATTCTTGATGAGTATCACTAATCAGTACAGTGCGTCAATAAAAAATAAAGAGTAGGTAAGATAATAGGCGTTTTATTGCTTAAAAGCCATCTCTTCCAGCCCAGGTAGATACATATCTGTATAACTTCTAAGCTCAGATTGAATACCGCTTAAGTTTATGTGGAATTCATGTCTCATTGAGAACATATCCGTTAATAAACCACTCAAGCATCACCACATAAATTGGATCACGAGATCACTGCACAGTAGATGCTCATATAATGTTGGTTCTGGAGACATAATCGAGATCAATCCTATACAATTCAGTAATTTGTACGTAACTCGTTTATCTACCATCGTATTTGAGGTAAATATTCACACTTTTTTTTATGAAAATTAATGGAGTTTGTAATCTAGAAAAATCTAAAAACCAAAGAATATTAATGCTACTAATTACTGCTACGAAACGCTAGCCTATAATTAACTAAGTTGGTTAGGTTGGTACTCAACACGCCTCCAAGCCTTGTACAACGAAATTCGATTTTCGAACTTCTTATCGTGCAGTTCCATTCACGCTAATAGCTTACTAGAAGAGTGAAAGAGACGGCGCGATACGGGGTCATTCTACTTTTCGTTGACCAGTATTTTTTTGTAATGTGCTTTTCAAATATTTTTTTTTACAAAAACGGTACCTAAAGTGCTCGTTTTTATCATTAATCATTTAAAGAGGCACATAATTAAGCTTACATTTAAAATTATCAATACGTATAATCATAATATAAGTAATCATTATTATTTTATTATCAATAAAGTAGGTAACGCAGTGGACATGTCCCCGCCATTTGTATGGAAATTAGTGTATTTTCCGCTGAGTTACCAATTTTTTTCCACAAAATTTCTTTAAGTTTAAAGTTTTTGGCTTTAAAAGATTAAATTTAGTTATTTGAGTTTTATTTAAGTCATATACACTTGAAAAAAATCACAGGTATGCTTTATATTTCACAAAAGATTACTTAATGGTTACTTAAAAGTTGAATGGCCCTACGAACATCGAATTTCGAATTTCGTAGTAGCCCCCAGAAACGGTACAACGTGTATGCCTTAGCGATTTCCCCGCTCTCGGCCCATTGGCGTTCTGAAGAGCAAGCTCCAAAGATTATTACTAAAGTGCCTACATATTATGAGGCAAATTGAGTTATTGCCAGATGAAAGCATTAAACAGGAGTGCTATAATTAGGCAGCAGCTAAAGCAATCAGTGACAGCCAGGGGCGGTTCGCGTTTTAGAGCCACGACCCACCGGCGGGTTTGGGGGGGCGTAGTTAGACGCAGGCTTAGCTACTGTCTTTGATCCTCTTATTGATGCTGGACAAACATTTCAACGTGGAAAAACAAGACAGAGGATTACTATCTTTTGCTTTTGGGGTTGCTTGTTTCAAATGGAAAAAGGAACCGTTTAGGTTTATAAATTCGTTGTAAGGTTGCGTTGGCGTTTAACGACCGCTTTAGCCTAGTTGGTAGTGACCCTGCCTACGAAGCAAGAGGTCCTGGGTTCGAATCCCGGTAAGGGCATTTATTTGTGTGATGAGCACGAATATTTGTTCCTGAGTTATGGATGTTTTCTATGTATTTAAGTATTTATTTATCTATATAAGTATGTTTATCGTCATCTAGTACCCATAGTACAAGCTTTGCTTAGTTTGGGACTAGGTCGATTTGTGTAAGATTGTCCCCTAATATTTATTTATTTATTTTATTTAAGTATATCGATCTGTCTACTTGGCAAGACTTTCTCTCAGGAAAGAATGTCCTTATTTTTAGAATTGATATCAAATTCTCAGGTCTGCCATCCTTTGGAGTTACAAAAAAAAGACCGTGGGAATCTAAGTCTACAGGAAAATTGTTCGAAAATCACAGATCTGGCAAAATTACTTTGTTTTAAATCTCGTGTCACGGTGTTTGTTATCGAAGTCCTCCGAGACGGCTTGACCGATTTTTATGAAACTTTTTTCTCTTTATTCGTTACGTTAGCTCTGAGAATAGGTCGTAGGTTATTTTTTGTATACCTACCCCTATTCTTCGCGAACTTAATTGCGGGCAACAGCTAGTAGGAATATAAAATGATAATAAATAAGTATATAAAGTACCGTTTTTGATGTTTTTTTTTAAGTTGTATGGAACTCTAAGTGTGGTTTTTTGTGATTCAACAAGGATTCAAGGAGCGCATTATGTACTCGTAGTAATTTTAGTAACTATAATCGTAATAATAAATAATAGTAATGCTGATAAGCAATAAAATGTCAACTCACACGAACAGAAGTTTGAGAAAATGGCCGCTAAAGATTTTTAGTACGGATAAACTAACGCATTCATGTCAACTATTTCTGCCGTTTTTTCGATATTGTGAAGGTATCTTGTGTTTTAAAATGTAGAGGAGATGACAAAGCATAAGTTCGTATTCAAATCTCATTTTTGAGTTTTTGTGGGTTGATACGTTATTGTTAATCAGCATTCAGTTGTGAGCGTTGAATACCCGTCAGTTTGAACATTTTTAATGAGGAGCGTCGCGGTAATTATTTTAAAATATGTCACGGTGCGGCAGTGTGTTACGGCTCTTAATCAGAGCGACGTAAAGTAATTAGGGAAGCTCCTTGGACCTCTTGATTGCTTTTGACACGTCGTCGCTCCAGTGTCGCTGTGAACACTTCCGTGTATTACTTATTAAAATATCACTGTTGGTAATATTTCGTTCATGAAAATTAGCACCTCCATATTTAAACATTTTCAACGTAGAACCATCATACATATTCAGATGATTCGGTAGTAGATTTATTATTTAAATTGCTTTTTACCGCGGTTTCCCTCGTCTGGAGAATTTTACAAATATTACATTTAACAATGCAAATAGTTTGTGACTGTATCTGCGTGTCAAAACATTATACAGGCCGAAATAATAAACGTGATACAAAACTACGGACAATACGAGTACAATTGATGATAATCCACTGCTGGACATAGGCCTCCCCCAAGGCTCGCCAAACAGATCGATTCCGCGCCACCCGCATCCAACGCGTTCCCGCAACCTTAACCAGGTCGTCGCTCCATCTTGTTGGAGGCCTAACTAGGTACACTGCGTCTTCCGGTCCGCGGACGTCACTCGAGAACTTTTCAGCCCCATCGGCCGTCAATTCCACTAGCGATGTGCCCTGCCCACTGCCACTTAAGTCTTGCGATTCTCCGAGCTATGTCCGTGACATTAGTTCTTGCGTGGATTTCATAATTTCTAATGCGATCCCGCGAGTTATTTACGAGCACGAGTACCTACAATGCATGAAATCAATTGTAAAAATTTGTCTGATACAATTTGGGATGTTACTTTATTGAAAATAAATCACAAACTCAATACTATAATGCATTTAATGCATTAACTCAAATTGTTTTAGTTAGAGCTATTTCATTTGAGGTGTGGAAATTGTATTTGAGTATTGTCAGTTAATGAGCTAGGAACACAAACTTTGTATCACGTTTAAAATTTTACTTTGTGTTAAGTTTTTGGTTAAACGAATTTATAGTTCGTTTTTTTTTAGCATTAGAAAGAAGGCGATCTTGATGTGTCTTTTTATTGAAAAACACTTTTGAAAAATAAATCACGGCAAATATGCAACAATTAACAAGGAAATATGGTCATTTATATTCTATTGGTTTCATAAGTAATAGTTACTATGTTTTTAAAAGCGTTTTTCAATAAAAAGACGCATCTAGATTGTTTACCTTATTTCTAATACTAAAAAAAACGAAGTATACTTAGATGTTCTTTGGCACACAGATAGTTAATAACCTAGATTAACGCATTCAATAATTTTACCCTGGAAATTTATACATTTCCTATGAAAGAGCGAAAAACGAATTCTTCGCAGACGAAGACGCGGGCAACAGGGAGTACTTTATTGTTCTCAGGCCTTTGCACGGCCCACTGTTGGACACAGGATTCCTCTCATATTGCGAGGCTTGGGGTGTAGTTTCTACGCAGGCTTAGTGCAGATTGAGAGCTTCACATACACATAGTACCTATTAAACTACTTCATATTTGAGGTTAATAAATAGTCTATGTCTGCTGCTCCAATTGAAAAGTCAAGTCTGAGAGTTGAAGTGACAGTAACATTTATCTTTGAACATGAAATTTAAGTTAAGATTTCTGAGAACGAATTACTTTGTTAATTCTACTACTGTTATATGTAAATGCGAAAATCTGAGAGTATGTGGATACATGTAAGTGTGTTTGCGTGTGTGTGTGTGTGTATGTGTTTGTTACTTCTCCTTTCACGCTGAAACCGCGGAATAAATTTCGATGAAACTTAGTGTGTAGCTAGCTGGACGTCTGGAATAACCCATTGGCTACTTTTTATCCCATATTCCCACGGGATCCATGGAAGATCCCAAAATCTTTTAACCGCTGAGTCTAGGATAAGAAAAATTTTGCACGGTTGTTCGTTATACATTGTAGTTTTGGGAATCCCAATTCCAATGAATGGGGTAAATAAAGATAATTATTAGTATTTAATTCAAATTTAAAATATCTTCTTCTAATATATAAAATCTCGTGTCATGGTGTTTGTTATCGAACTCCTCCGAAACGGCTTGACCGAGTCGCGGGCAACAGCTAGTAATCCTATATAATACGATTCAATACAATACGATGACTCTTTGTTGTAAACCACAAATAATACAATACAGAAAAACAAGTAGGTACGTTCATGTAAAAAAATATAAAGGTAAGCAATTAGGCGGCCTATAATTTTTATGCTGAAGGTGCACTTCCAGATATTCAATCTGAATGTATTTAACTGCTAGACATTCGTACTCGCATAATCATCCTCTTTAAAAAATAATGGTCCTATTTATGCCGCAAAACCTGGCACGATGAAAATTTACTGCAGATTGAATAGCAGAAAAAGATGCTGAGCAGTATAAAAATGGGTCTTTTCCTTTCGCTATATCAAATGGCTGAGGTTAGCTAACGCTCTGTGATCGGGCGAATTGCTCTCAGTGTCTGTGATATCACCGATATCACTCTTTATATGGTGCTTTCATAAAGCGCTATCAAATACTCGCCCCAGAATTCAACGCGTGATATTATAGTGACTAAAATGAGTTTCTGGTACGGCGTTTAAATGTTTTTGCTGACAATTGCTATATTCTCAACTTAGTTTATGACCCAGAGTATAAACCGGCCAAGCGCGAGTTGTACTCGCACACCGAAGGTTCCGTACTTTCATTTGGCCCTCTAATATTGCTGTGTCCTAACCTAACAGGGCGTCACATGTATACCTAACTGCCTATTTATTATTAAATAAACACATCCAAGTTTGTAATGTGATATGCAATAAATAAATGAATATGAACACGAATATTTGTAGGTAATTCCAAATATACGCTTTTAATGGCTGTATCTATACAAATCCAGTGTTAGCAGAGCCCTGCTTTGAAGTAAGCGCAGTATAGGGTCATTTAATTTTTTATAATTAGTTAGTTGAAGTTATTCGATCGGCAACAGAAATCTATACGGTCTAACTAAATCTATGTATATCTATTACGGTCTTTGATACAGCCCATGACGTACAGACGGACGGAAGGACATACAACGTATCGATATTAAATAGGGTTCCGAACCCTAAAGAGCGTCTAAGATCTGTGTTTAAAACGGATCAGCTGGGTTGATTGTAACTTCGGTTTAATCAACTTATCGCTGACATAAAACGTCTATTTATCGAATGCGTTAACGGTTAGACAGAGATATATAAATAACCGCCCGCTCACGACTATAAGCGACCAACGGCGCGACGTGCGTTTTCTCTGTTCATTCTGTGTGCTGCCAGGGTACCAATTTCTGAAATCACATCACCAAAAAAATACCAATCCAAAGTGATAAGAAATTGTACTGAATTGGAAATACGAGTAGAATAGCACAAAATAAGTGTCAGTGGCGTGGCACGAAGTTACTGTAAGACATACGCGTATCCAATCATATTCGTAACCTATTTAAGATAGGTAATGTATATTTAATCGTATAGAAACATATGTTCCATCGATGATATCACGTTCTTATTATTATTACTAGCCTATTCTGTCCCACTGCTGAGCAAAGGCCTCCCCCCAACATTTCCACTTAAACGCCACGTTCACGAAACCACGTTCTTACTTAAAAAAAAAACTCCACAGCACTAGCAACATGATACACGAACATACTTGCTATACCGTCGTTTCCGTCTTTACACACGGTACCGTAAAAGGCTTTCCCCGGTTCTGTGTAGACAAATGGGTTTGGATAGGTTAGGCCGCTGAGCTGTTGATCACTCAGTTTTACCGGCGTATCGACTTTGATGGTTGATCAACCGAGCTCGATTGCACATGGGCTGTTCTTTTGTTTTGAATACCAGAATAAGCTATGAACTGGGGTGATAGACTGATCCGTTGTAACGGTAGTTAGGAATTTGATGGATTATTTGAGTTCAATTGGAACTAAAATTTACACAGATTTTGATATCGAATAATTTTATATTTCGTGATCTGTTGTGTTTATACACAGGAAACTTAAGTTTAAAAAGTTCAATACAAAGTAATATACTGTAGTTTGTAAGAGGGGGACAATAGTTCGCTCCTTAAATCTTTCTACTTAATTAAGCTTATTAATTACTTATACTTTATTTTCTTAATCTTACTAGGTGTCTGCAATAAAGTCGTTCTATCCTATTGCGGCTATTAAATACAGTTTACCAATTTTAACATAAAATGTAGAGCATTGAGAACGGGTTCTTCATAAAGGTTTAATTACTTGCTTTAAACATACAACATACATTTCAGATTACTTTTAATACCTACCCAGTCTAGTAGTCGTACAGTTACAAAAGTTTAATGTACCCTACCAGGGTGTCATACTTACCGCTATGATTTACTAGAATAAAATAAATAGTGTTCGATATTATATCATAACTAGCTGTTCCGCGACTCCGTCCGCGAAGAATGGGGGGGGGGGGGGATAAAAAATAGCCTACGACCTATTCTCAGACCTACCGAGTGTAGAGAAAAAAGTTTCATAAATATATTAGATTTATAAAGGACTATACCGATTTAATTCATCTTTTTTTAAAGTTTTCTTATTCTTTGTAGAAGGTTCGTACTGAAAGAAAACAAAAACACAAAACACGCAGAAAATTAAAAAAAAATGTGTTATTTAAAAGCGAAAAAGTTTTTCGGGTGCGCCGACGGTATGGTTTTTTCGCTTTTAAATAATCTTAGATTCGGTGAGCAGCCGTAATGCTAATAAAAATAAATAAAAATTGTGTTATTATATATTGATCACGCCAAACTATACATTAAATAAATAAATATCACAGGATAAATATCACGGGACAATTCACACCAATTGACCTAGTCCCAAAGTAAGCTAAGCATAGCTTGTGTTATGGGTACTAGGCAACGGATAAACATACTTACATAGATAGAAATATATACTTAAATACATATTAAACACCCAAGACCCGAGAACAAACATTCGTATTTTTGATACAAATATCTGCCCCGACACGGGAATCGAACCCGGGACCTCAAGCTTCGTAGTCAGGTTCTCTAACCACTAGGCCATCTGGTCGTCTAACTACATTAGTATCTAAGTACGTTTCACCACGTACGATGCACCCTGGTGCATCCGGGGTGAGTTGCTAGTATTAACATTAATACATTTTGTAAACGTAATTACAATCTACCGTGTAGTGTGTATACGCAGTCATGAGATAAGGGGCGAAGCCCAAACCAATATTCCGGACTTCGTCTAGCCATTCGATACACCTTTGGGAATTCCCTGAAATTACTTGGGATATGATGGAGTAGGTTCTTCGTGTGGTAAGATCTAATACATGTGATTAATAGGATTGTGCAGTCTCAGCTATTCATATGTTTTGCACTCCCTAAACGTTTACCGGTTTTGATTTGACAAAATTTTCATAAGTTGTTAGTACCTAAAACAAATTTTAATTTAAGTTGCAATGTATAATTGTACGTTTATTAAGGGCAAATCTTGGAAATGGAATTCCATCAACTTACCCAACATTAAGTAGTCAAAATCAGTTAAGTTATAAGGATGTAAACTTGTAAAGCCATTTTCACCTTTTGTATGAAAAAGCTAGTTTCGCTTGTACCGCTTAAAATATTCATTACTAGCTTTTGCCCGCGACTCCGTCCGCGTGGAATTAGTAATTTGGGCAGCTTATTTTTTTTATCAAATTTGCTTTTTCATCAATTATGGCTCTCCTTAGTTCCTCGATGTAAAAAAATTACCCCCCCCCCCCCGCACACCCGCGTTCACATTCACCACCGTACTCCCAAGTCAAGCGTGCCTATAGAAGTTTTACTTCAAAAACCCCTGATTTTGAAACATTCTTCCGCTCCGCTCCGCTCCTATTGGTGTTAGCGTGATGATATATAGCCTATAGCCTTCCTCGATAAATGGGATATCTAACACTAAAAGAATTTTTCAAATCGTAGGAGTAGTTCCTGAGATTAGCGCGTTCAAACAACTAACAAACAAACTCTTCGGCTTATTACTTCTTCTAAAAACTGTTCGATAAATTTTGAAAATAGACGTATCTTTCTTATTTGTGAACCGATTGAAATGAAACGAACACTAAATGTTAATCCAAGAAAATACCAACATATCAGTGAAAACCGCATCCTTCTAGGTTAAGCCGTTTCTGAGATTAGCGCGCACAAACGCACAGACAAACAGACAAACAGACAAACAGATAAACAGACAAACAGACAATAATTCTAAAAATCATTGTTTCGGGTTCTATTGCGCTAATAAATAGCCCTAGTGACAGTTTTTCTCAAATATCTTCAATGTACAGACACCGACTTGTTACAGATTTATTATATGTGTAGATAGTCTAGCGTACGCGTAGAAAAACAAGTTTTTAGTACTCGTATTTATTACTTACTCTTAAAAAATACGCTTTCATTTCAATTAGTGTAAAAGCATTAGTCTAATTGTATAATAAATTGCCTTATTTCTTCGACTCTAATCAATTTGTTATAAATTATTATGAGAAAACCTGAAGCCGGTAAAGCCCTTTTAATTAAAATACGAAACAAATGCAGTAAATTAGCTTTCTATCAGAGCTGATGAGGGGAGGGATCCGATTTAAAATAACGGCTTAAATGAATTTCGTCGAACGTTTGTTCAACGCTCAATGAGTCTTGATTGAACTAAAATTTTTTGGGTTTCGTAGTCAATCAAAATAGTAAAAACGGGAACTCTTATAATTTCGCTATGTCAGTCTGTTTGTCATATTTGACTTGGCTAGTTTTTACCAGCAAATTGAGTGTATTAGAAGTTAAGTTGATTAGCCAAATATAAGATGATTTGTATGTGAAAAGTAGCCAAGTCAAATGTTAAGCTTCAATTTAACATATGTATACTTTGTGTAAATGATTAGATAGTTAAATTTAAGAAATTATATTTATAAATATAAAACACTGTTGGAGTAGAAAAACCAAAGAAATAGAGTGTTGTACTTGTTTAGGATGTTATTTGTTCTTACAAATAGATTTTAGTATTACCTGCAGAACTTGGCACCCATTTAGATCTCAATCCCTTTGTCGGTGTAGGTAGTCCACAATCAAGCATATTTTAGTATTGAACTTGGCTAACATTTTTTACATTTATATTTTTGGTGGGATACATTATACTAGCTAGACCTTGGTCATAAACTTAAAACACATCAAACGAGAAAAAACGCCATTTATTTTTCAAGTCGCTATCCTACCGTACGTGATGTGATGAATAACAAAATAAACACGATCTCATTATATCTGACCTACTTTCTACAACTTTCCCGGTATTATATTTTACGTATTTACTCTCCTGATTTACTCGAATATGTTTCATTAAAAACCTTTTTATTATTCAGACTTGTGTTACATTTTATCGACTATAAGCGCGGCGATGGTGGCGATTCTGTTCAGGAATCGATTTTTTAAATATATGTATATTGCTTATTCATCTGATAAAACCTTTTGACGACAGTGGAATTAATACGACATAGTCCGAAGAGCGCCATGGAGTCATTGTACTTTTGACAGCTGAGAATAGGGTTGTGAAACACTCAATTTTACCATCGTAAAAATTTTAGTCAAGTGTCTGTAGCTACTACATAGTATAAAACAAAGTCGCTTCCCGCTGTCAGTGTGTCCCTATGTATGTATGCCTAGATCTTTAAAACTACGCTACGGATTTTGATGCGGTTTTTAGGATTCCTTAGTCAACAAAGAACCCTTATAGTTTCGCCATGTCTGTCCGTCTGTCTGTCTGTCTGTCTGTCTGTCCGTCCGCGGCTAAGCTCAGAGACTGTTAGTAGTAGAAAGCTGTAATTTGGCATGAATATATATATCAGTCACGCCGACAAAGTGATTATATTAAAAAAACTAAAACAATTTTTTTAGGGTACCTCCCATAGACGTACCTAAAGTGGGGGTGATTTTTTTTTCTCGATGAACCCTATAGTGTGGGATATCATTGGATACGTATTTGAAAATAAACACGGGTTTGCTAAAACTATTTTTTGATAAAGTGAATATTTTCGGAGATATTCACTCCGAAAGTTCAAAATAATGTGCCCCCCCCCCTCTAACTTTTGAACAGCAAGTCTAAAAAATATGAAAAAAAATCACGTAAGTTAAACTCAATAAAAACTTTCTAGGAAAATTCTTTTCAACTTAATCACTTGAGCAGTTTTTAAGTTTTTGTAAAAAAATATTTCTAAACTAAGATTGTAATTTAACCGCCATTGCAAGCATTTTTTTTCTTTAAGTGCCTATAAGATCACGCTAATAGTATCTTCCTTGAAATAAAAAAAATAAAATTGAAATCGGTTCATATAACAAAGAATTACATCTGAAAAACCATCAACATACAATACTAAGCTAGTAGACTGCAGATTAGATTAGGTAGTTACCCAATTCGCCGATAGATGGCGCTGTACCGCCGATGTTGAAGTTCTGCCCGCGGTGGGAGTTGGGACCAAAGCAACCACATTAATAAAGTATGCAAAGATTTTTTTCGTACCTGCTACGGAACCCTATCTTGGGCGTGTCCGACACGCTCTTGGCCGGTTTTTTAATAGAGTGATTCAAGAGGAAAGTTTATATGTATTATTGTGTGCGGTATCAGCATTGCACCCGTGTGAAGCCCGGGCGAGTCGCTAGTAATATAAAAAAAAAAATTTTTCTTCAGTTGTTAAGACTACTATTCATGAGCCAGGACGCGAGTTTGGCAGCGATGGTGACGTGAAAGAGTGGTGACTTCATTGTCAAACATTGTTGTACCAGGGCCATTCTACTTTTAAGTAACCATGAATCTTTTGTGAAATATAAGGCATACCTGGTGATTTTTTTAAAGTGTTAATAACTTATATACAAACTGAAACACCTAAATTTAATGTTTTAAAGCAATAAAACTTTAAATTCAAAGAAATTTTGTGGAAAAAATTGGTAACTCAGCGGAAAATACATCAATTTCCATACAAATGACAGGGACATGCATGTCCACTGCGTTACCTACTTTATAGATAATAATGATTACTTTTTATACGTAGTGATAATTTTAAATGTAAGCTTAATTATGTGCCTATTTAAATCTTTAATGATTTAAACCAAGGACTTTACCGTTTTTGTAAAAAAAATATTTGAAGAGCACAGTACAAAAAATGACTGGTCAACGAAAAGTAGAATGGCCCACCAGTCAGCGGTGCTCTGTTATCATCACGTCAATAGCTTTTTTGAGATGTTTTTTACTTGTTATTAATAAAACGATGAACGCTAGAGAGTGCCAGCTAATAAAATCAAACTCAAGATGAAGCTAGTTACGATTTGCGTTACGATAAATTACAGACTAACGGTACATCACTATTCCGCCACCTGCAACAATGAAGTTTAAAATCTGTCTTCACACTTGCTGTCAATATTTAGGAAACTTAATGAGCGAGCAAACGTCAAAAGTGCCATCACTCCATGCCGTTACTTTAGTGGTTAGAGAATTAATCAAAATTTCTATACCTATTGTACGAAGAAGAAGAAGATGAAACGTAACTTATAAGATGTATAATAAAGGCTATTATTATTATTAGTAATTGTAAAGTAAAATATTATGTTACTGTAACTACTATTTCATTAAATCACCGCTATAGGAGACAACAGCAGTACGTTTGGCAATAGGTAAGAGTACCGAAAAGACGTTAACGAAATCGTGGGCGTTTACTAGAATAAGATTATTAAGACCCATTGTCATTAAGTAATGCTTTCTATTTTAACTCGTACCTAATGCTAAAAACTAATTTAAGTTACTTAAGTAAAATATCGAAACTCAAGCTTAACTGCTGTATCCCAAGTGTAAAAAAGCTGTGGTGGACTAGCGGTTTGACGTATAGCCTCTCAAGCAGAGGGTCGTGGGTTCAAATCCCAGCTCGCACCTCTTAATTTTTCGGAATTTTTGTAATTAATTACATTTGAAACTTGCCATGAGCTTTACGGTGAAGGAAAACATCGTGAGGAAACCTGCATACACCTGCGAAGAAATTCGATGGTTTGTGTGAAGTTCCCAATCCGCACCGGGCCCGCGTGGGAACTACGGCCCAACCCCTCTCATTCTGAGAGAAGGCCTGTGCCCTGCGGTGGGACGCGTATAGGCTGGGATGATGATGATGATGATGGGCATTATCCATAGATTTTTGTAACACACGTGATACGGCGGTTGAAACGCTACAGAGTTCCACCCAAGGAACTGTTTGAACAAACATTTCAGGCAAAGTTTTTTATGAACGGACGAGTGAAAAGAAAGGATCACTTTGTATGGAAATCATAGAACTAATTAGAGGAATAGAAATGTGACGCGTACTAAAAGAACTCAGCGCCTATCTGACTGTAAAACCTTATGTGAAGGTACATTATTTTTACCGGTTCAGTATTGTAGGTAACTAACTAGTCGCCGTTCGATTTAATTGCTCCAAAAATTTTTTACTTGGTTAATGGGGTAATGTAATTTTTTGAAGAACAATCGCAATTATACACTCACGTCACTGTATTTTGGTTAAATCCATGATAAAAAAGTGAGCGTCTCAATAGCAAGTATAATACAAAGCGACGACATTGCTTCTCGAAGGGAATACAAACGATAACATTCCAATTCCTCTTATTTAGTTCACCAATAAATGTAAGCCGTTATTTTTGCTCATCAGTATATTTCTGCATAATTTGGGTTGTGGTTACCGCGGTCCCGAGCGGTGGCTGTTTCAATTCCACCATAAAACACCATGGCAATGCCCCAGCGGTTTCGCTACACGCCTCTCCGTTGCTCCGCACTCAGCTCCTAGCCGAATTAATTAAAAATATTGCTGAAACTTTGGCAGCTGGAATTATTTCGATTACAAGTAGACGTAGAGATGTTGTGAACAAAGTGAACAAACTTTTGTATTGTTCAGTCTAAGTCGCGTAGATTTGTATCAAAAGTTTTTCAATTCACAAAACATGACATATGTAATTATGTTTAGTGCCTGTCTGGGATTAGTACGCGAGGTTAGATACAGACCTACTATATACTCGTAATGTGATCAAAGCAACAATATAGAATCCATTAAATCATAAATCACTTTGCTACAGCCGGTTAAAATATGAAGGTATTTTTTTTGTCAGAAATATGTAGAATAGAATAGAATTACGAGTATTTATTATCTATATCTATACTAATATTATGAAGAGAAATACGAGAGGAAAGATTTGTTTGTTTGTTTGTTTGTTTGCATTGAATAGGCTCCGAAACTACTGGACCAAATTTCAAAAATTCTTTTGCCGTTAGAAAGCTACATTATCACTGAGTGACATAGGCTACTTTTTACCGCGGGAAAATACGTTTTCCTACGGGAAAATTAATTTATCGCGGGCGAAGCTGCGGACGGAAGGCTAGTAAATAAATAAATAAATAAATAAATATCACGGGACAATTCACACCAATTGACTTAGTCCCAAAGTAAGCTAGACAAGCTTGTGTTATGGGTACCAGGCAACGGATAAACATACTTATATAGATAGATACATACTTAAATTCATATTAAACACCCAAGACCCGAGAACAAACATTCGTATTTTTCATACAAATATCTGCCCCGACACGGGAATCGAACCCGGGACCTCAAGCTTCATAGTCAGGGTCTCTAACCACTAGGCCATCTGGTCGTATAGTGTAAGATAACAATTATACACCAATTTGCTAGTAAAATAAGTTTCCGATAAATTTACGTTAGTTCGATTAAAAATTATAAATTTCACTATCAAAATAAATTAAAATTAACACTACGCATTACGAGTATTGATATTCGATGTCCAGATATTAGGAAAATTATAATCAAAATTGAATTAGTTAGGCAGGTAAAATTTGTCTCGAAGTTAGTTTTCTCCGTAAATTATTTTAGCGATTTCAACAATTTTCTGGGAAGTAAAGAATAAAATCGTCTTCGAATCAATTTCAATATGAACTTACTTGACAAAAAATGCGTCAGCTCCTTGTCTAGAAATATATTGTTGGATCTGTGTGATATTATGTTGATTCATGTGGAAATGGAAGACTTACGACAAACTGATATTCATTTTTTAATCATTTTTCTGAAAGATTAAGCAAGCGAGGAGATGAGCTAAGAGTGTCCTCTAAATCAAATCTTGGATCGGTTACGTATCAAAATACCTAAAATCTAAATACCTAATGATTTTAAATACCTCGGCAACTAACACCTACCTACGGATTACCTAAGTTTAAAATACCTAATGGAGTAAATGTCTAATGTTTAAAATATCAACAGCTATGACACCTAAGTTTGATACACCAACATTTGAAATACCAAATGGTCAAAATGCCTAAATGAAACGAACATCGCTTAATTTTCGGCGAGCGAGCGAAGCGAGCGAGCAAGACGGTTCGGGGCGAAAGCGACTCGGAATGGTTAGGTGGTTCCGATTGTTAGTTTTTTTTTACTACCACGTGAAAAATCTAATTTGTTTGATAAAATTTGGTATATGATTTACATTTAGGTACATTTCATAATGTTAAACACAATAATACCTAATGGAAATAATCATTTTCTGCGCTGTTACAAAAAAAAAACCTAACATCGAAGGCTAAAGGCGGGAGCTACGCTACGCTTCGCTCCTGCCTTAGCCTTCTGAACCTAACCTATCCGAGTCACTTCTGCCTTAAAAAGTCTTGCTCGCTCGCTTCGCTCGCTCGCTGCCAGCGAGATACCGGTTAGGATATACGAAAGCTTTCGGTATTTTGAATATAAGTGAAAAAAACATAAGATATTTAGATTTTAGGTATTTTGAACGTAGGTTATTTTACGTTAGGTTTTTTAATTTTAGGTATTTTGATACGTAACGCTTGGATCCGTACTGATTACAGTGCAGCTAACTGAATCGTGACACTCTGTGGAACCTTTTGACAGAGAATGTCACAGCGACATCGTATTTCTTGACAAGAATTTGATGACACTTACTGTGAAAACGCTTTTTTCTATGGGTCAGAAATCAAATTATTCGACTGATACACTTGTCTCCAGAATCACCCTCTAGAAGTTGAAAGTTAAGTAAATCCTATTTCCTACGTTATCTGCATAACGTGTGTTAGAAAGATCAAATTCACATATACGAGATTAAATATATGACGGCGAGAGAGACTAAACGGAGCGGTAGGTGGATCATCACCGTCGTCTCGTGGTGGAGTTTCCATGTTAGTGGGCGATACAGAGAAACGCAGAATACCTTGCAACGTGTAATTATTTGGAATCACAGTAGGTAGGTACTTGCAGGAGTGACTGTGAACGTGACAGGTTCGATGGAGTAGGAAATGACCGTTCTCAACGGCGGTCGGCAATCAAGTGAACATCGACTCTGTCCTCGTGTAATGGCGCCAAAGCGATACTCGCCCCACCACACTGCGTTCACTGCACTTTACAATTTAATTCAACCAATCAGAGATAAGATCCGGTACTAGGTAGTCAAATCAGCAACTATAATGCTACCAATATAACGCGCGCGACGACATATATCTAACCTATTTCTCTTATATAGCGGGGCCAGGTGTTAACGGAATATAAAATAATGAGTTTATGATGGTTTAATAAGTATATTTGTAAAGTAGGAACAACCAACATCACATCAAAAACATATTTCAAAGATCATAGTATATATATTGTATTTTAATATAACTCTTATTGGTTACTAGTATACATAAACAATAGTCTCCGTACACAAAGACATTATTATATAATACCACAACAATTCACATAATATTAATTGATCAAACAGTAGTATATAAACCTCAATAGCAAGGAAACTGAGTACTTAACTGTGATCTCGGCGACGGCTCGTAGCAAAGTGCCGTGTACCTGAGGAAGGCAACCTTTTATAGCCTGGCATCGCAACCCGGGCTTGTCGTCAACACGTGACGTCAATCGTAAAGGAAAGTAGGTACTCAGTTCTTCACTAAAAAGAGTTCTAAGTCTAATTACATTACAAACTGAAGTATATTAAGTATATTATATTATATTAAATAACATGACTATGTTTTACATAAATATTCTAATACGTGCATAAGTTACCTTGTTTTAGTTCAGCCGGTATGCCAAAGGACTTGATTTTTAAAAATACAAAAGATCTCCATTTTGAACCGTAGTTTTCTTGTTTGCCTCGTATAATGAGATTCAGCTTGTTGTCTGCGAGTCACTCCTTTTGTCCGCGCCGCTATTCAGGATTTATATAAGGCTAGGCGAGTCCGATACGGTAACGATATTTACATTCTCACCCATTCAATGCCCGCTGCAGTGCATTAGGGCCAGCGCGCTGAAAAGCAATTTCCATCATGTAAGTATATTTTAAAGAACGTGCAATTATGTCGGGCCCGCGTGGAAACCACGGCCCAAGCCCTTTCGTTCTGAGCGGAGGCCTGTGCCCTGCAGTGGAACGTGTATAGGCTGTAATGATGATGATGATGATGGTAAATTATATTTAACTTTTTGGACATTATTTTTCAAACTGTGTAACTGTGTTATTTTGTTTCAAACCTTATTCAGGGGGGCCCGGCTAAAAGAAAAATGGCATATGTTGGCCCTACATGACAATAAAAAAAAATATTTTAAAGCGAAGGATGGGCTCGTTCATTTTTTAAAATAAAACTTTAATTAGGTTTTCAAATAACTAACATTTTGTTTCGATTTTGGTCGCAAAATATTTTAACTTGTAGAGGGGTCGCGTATTCAAAAACATTGAAAAATACCGTCTTAGGATATACAGGTTGGCTAGGGAAGGCATCCGAAAAGCTGGACCGACGATGTGGTAGGTCACATGAGCCACTTGGATGTGGACAGCGCAGCACAGAGCGCTGTGGAACTCTTGGGGGAGACCTCAGTGCAGCAGAGGACGTCGTTGGCTGATATGATGATGCGAAAAAGACAGTGTTTCAAAAATCCCTAAATAGTTGTATTATTTAAGTTTTATTTGTATTTATGAATTTTACAGCGCATTGGTGTTATACTGTAATGCTGTAATTTTTATTGATGAATAAATAAATAAATAAATGATGATAATGATATAGGTTGATTCTATAGACAGACTTAATCAGGATCAACCCTACAAAAGTCAGTAATAAATGTATAAAAAAAGTCACTTACCATCGGCATCGATGAGAACCATCCACATTTTTGTTTTTAGTGAACATTATTGGAGTGTTGTGCACGTTTGCTGCGGCAATTAGTTTAACTTGTTATTAACCATACACATATGGGGTCGAATCAATCCCACACCGCAGCGAACGTGTCTCACATCAAAAACTAAAGGCAAAAAGCTATTCGCAGAAATTACAGAGCTACGAAACGCTACACATTCGACTGACTGAGTAGGTCGCCATCACGTCTAAAATCGCCGTGTAGAATATTTAAACCAGAAAGTTTGTATACGCCTGTTATTGAATCCAATATTATTACTCTCAAAAAGAATGTTGTAGAGATCACGAGTTCACCAATGCGGAGCGATTCTCTCTTCGATTCTGGACACAGTTTTATGTGGAAATAGTAACGTGTCTTCGTGTTTATTTTGTGCACTAACAATTGTTCATTAAATCGTCCTTGAATTAACCGAGAGGAGACCTTTGACGGAATGGCATATCTTTAAGAAAAATAAGGTTTATTCCTTACATTTACGAAAGTCACTAGGACGTTCAGGCTCTCGGCGTGTAAATAAAATACTTAGTGTTGTTTATTTATCTCACTCTTACATACTCGTATTAAATCGCTCGTTCTCTTGCATTGTCAATTTACTTATTACTGTACAAGATGTTTTAAAATTAATTAGGAATACTAAACTAACAATAGGTAATGAACTGACATGTTATCTTAAGTGAAATAAATAAATGAAATAGTCTAAGAAACCGTCTCGTTCATCTATTCTTTCTATTAAAGGTAACATCATAAAACTCCGTTAAATCTGGCGGCCATTCGACTATCTAGTGATTTTACGGCTGTACCTTTCTATTTAATAATAATGCTTTATTGATAAAATAACTAACGTTTTACAACGGTAAAGGCTGGAGTCTCCTAGTAGTTACTATAAGGCACCTGTGTCAGGAGACACCGCTCCTCCGATAGTAGAAAGTTAAAGCAACTTACAGTTACTTAATATTATGAACCGTGTGTGTGTGTGCGCGCGTGTGTGTGTATGGATATGCCTCTGAGTCTATTTCCTCCTAAGAATAGTATATTTTCAAAGTTATACTTCTTCCGTCTTGCAACAGAGTAATATCTCGCCACCTCGAGGCTCCTTGAAACCAGTTGAGTAAATAGAATTTGATTCACCTATCGCCGCGCACGTGATCGGACTAGTTAAGTGAACCGCGGTCCTGCAGGTGGCGGCACAATCTTTATTTTATTTTAGCCTTTTAAATTCTCTTATGACGTTCTATCCTACTCTACCCTATGATGTTAAACGAACAATACTTGTATGTAAATATATTTGGTATGTTTTCAGGTCTCGAAAATAGCTCTTACGGTTATCAAGGACGAAAAACCGATCTAGCTAAATATCATCTCTTAAAAAACGGGTTTTAGGTGAATTTTAAAACGGGTTTTAATTTTAAAGGCTTGTGTGCTGTCTTTTGTTTGACAGATGCTGAACTATGTCGATGACATTAAACGCTATTAAAGTTGTTAACGTTATTACATATGGGAACTTGAAACGGTTAATTATTATTCATATAACCTCTAAATGACGCGATTCGTTTACTCCATAATGTTTTATTCTCAAGATTATGATGTATGGTCACCCTTATAAGTAGATGGACACTATAGCCACTCTGCCAGTTTTACATGTTGGAGAAATTTTAGATTATATAACTTATAACACATACATATTTAATGCTGATTACGTGATTACAGCCAACTATCAACGTATAGAAACTACCTACTAAACGTAAACTTACCGAACATTATGTAGTATCCCTTGCCAGAAGGACCGGGCTGAAAACCAGCGCTGGAAATTACCTATTGCCAAGCCAAGATTTTAAGTTGTTTTTCTTCTTATTATTATTTTTTGTAAATACACGATAGCAATAAAAAGTTTTATTACTTATTTTTATTATTATTATTATTATCTACTGATACTAAAAGTACTTACCGTGTGCGACTTTGTCATGCCTTCAAAGCCTAAGCTGATAAAGTTGGTAAAAAAGTAAGATATTCAATTTTGTAAAATTGTCTTTTTTTTTAAATATATTTACTCAAATTACTTTTAACCACTGAGCGCTTACCATCATAATATATCACTCCAGCTATTATCTAACAGCTTGCTAATTTGGCCGCGCACTTAGTGGTGCTGTGAGCCATCTCGCGTCGCCGACCAGCCAATCACGGACGAGTGGCTAATTACTCGTTTGACGACCAATTATCGCTACGGCAAATGCTGTCTATGCTAGTTGCACTAATAACTAGTGCCTTTGTGGCCGTGTTACTTGTCAATTTTAATTAAGCTTTATAACGATCAGGTTTATGGTACATACATCTGGTAATACATACGACATACCTACTTACTACATACTTGTGTACTAAATATTCGATTTTATGGATCTTGTACGACAGACGAATGTAAGACCTGATAAGGTCTTAATGTGTCACTGACCGTATCGATTAGTGGAATAAAATAGAGGTTATATTTTATTTTTAATTTTTAGCTTGTTCAATTTGAAACATTTGAATGCAGTTTAGTTTGTTTTTAAAAATAAAAGAATGTTTCCTTTACGTAAAATGAGCGGATTTAAGGTAGTTCCCGTCCAGGGCGCATAGATCTTTCCGCCCTGTATTTTTATATATTTTTCATGTTATGAAGTATAAGTATGGTTTTAACAAACTGAGCAGTCTAACTTAAAAATAGGCAGTAAATAAATAGCAAACTTACCTGCGTAGAGTCGGTCGTGCTTGCTACGACGTAGCAAACTTTCGTAGCTCCGTAGCACTGAAGCGGGTCTTAGTGTTCCATTTAGACTATAAGTTTTTCACTTAATTTAAGTAGGTATCTAACAATAAATATACGGCATTTTACGATGTATAAACATTGCACGAACAGTTACAAAAGAACGGCTTCCAAACTGTACAGTGTTTTGTTTTAGTCAAATAAAGCTCACGTTTAGGTACTTTTATCTATACTATCTTACTAATATTATAAACGCGAAAGTTTGTAAGGATGTATGGATGGAGGTACGGATGTTTGTTACTCTTTCACGCTAAAACTGTTTGACGGATTCTCATGAAATTTGGCACACAGATAGTTTATAATCTAGATTAACTTATAGAATACTTTTTATCCCCGAAAGTTGCATAGTTCCCGCGGGATAGCGGTAAACGAATTCTTTGCAGACGGAGTCGCGGGCAGCAGCTAGTTATACATACGAGGGGCGTTCAATATAAAGTGAGAATGAGACGCAAACTCTTTTAATATTACGAAATTAAATACTGGCCGGTAAAGCTAATCTATCTAGCTGATTGCTATGAAAAAAAAAACTAACCGTCTTTTGTTTAAAAGAATATAAGGTAATTTCTTTGCAATGCTATTGAGTACGTTAGCAAAAATGGAGAAAATTGAACTGCGCGCCGTTATCAAATACTTGTGTTTGAAAAATTTTTCTACGGACCAAGTCAATTTGGATTTGCGGGACACTTTAGGGTCTAATGCTCCTCCGTATTCGACAGTCGCACGTTGGTGCGCCGAATTTAGACGTGGAAGAACATCGACAAAAGACGACCCCCGCTCCGGACGCCCTACTACAGCAGTAACTGAAGAAATTGTGAAAAAAGTCGAAAACTCAGTTTTGGCGGATCGTCGTGTCACGGTTCGTTTTATTGCTGAAAATGTAAAGATTTCAACGGGGAGCGTGCATAATATTTTACATGAACGCTTGGGTATGAAAAAGGTATCTGCGCGTTGGGTACCAAGAATGCTTACTGACACGCAAAAACAAACTAGACTAGAGATTTGTCAAGAAGCTTTGAACCTGATGCAGCAAGATCGGGAACTTTTTTTGGCGCGATTTATAACAATGGACGAAACATGGCTCCATCATTACGACCCTGAAACGAAACTGCAGTCTGTGACATGGAAAAGGCCATCATCTCCAACTCCGAAGAAATTCAAGTTGAGCCCATCTGCCGGTAAGGTCATGGGCTCTGTTTTTTGGGATGGTAAAGGGGTATTAATGATTGAGTATCTCGAGCATGGAGCCACTATTACGGGCACATTATACGCCTAACAAATAGCAACATTGCGCAATGTGATCCGCGAAAAACGGCGAGGTAAACTCTCGAAAGTTGTGCTGTTCCACCAGGACAATACCTCGGCACACAAGTCCGCCGTTGCAATGGCTGCAATTCGTGATGCTGGGTTCGATATCCTTAAGCATCCTCCGTATTCACCAGATCTCGCTCCCAGTGATTTCTACCTATTTCCGAGATTGAAACAATACCTGAGAGGCCAGAAAATTGAAGACGACGACGCGGTAGTCGCTGCAGTACAAGATTTTTTAAGTACTCAAGATGAGACCTTTTTAAAAATGGAATTTTAAGTTTAGAAAAAAGATATACTAAGTGTATTATGCTAAAAGGTGACCATGTCGAAAAATAAAATGACATTTAGTAAAAGTTGTTTATAACATTCTCACTTTTTATTGAACGCCCCTAGTACTAGCGCTGTCTGCGCCTTTATATCGGAATTTTAATATGAAAGAATAACAAATATACATACACACATAGACACATTCACATACCTACTTTGTCAGTTATAATTGTAATAAGTACAAAACAATACAAACTAAACTAAAAGTCATGTATGTATGCAAAACTCCTTATTGTACATAAAAACATGAAATCAACGGGTAAATTTTTTTAAAAAGCATTCAAAGGTAAGCAATAGGCGACCTTATCGCTTCAAAGCGGTCTCCAGACAACCTTTTACAATGGAAAGAAAAGTAGGGAATAATAGTAACAGTAATATTTGCAGGGTTAAAAAATGTAAGACATCACCATCTAATCTGGTAATATAATAACGGCGTCAAAAAGATGTGTACTTACTTGTGTTTGTGTGGAAAAATTCATCGTTCCCGGGTCTTAACCTGCCATGCCGCCCAATGATGAGTTATAGATAAGGCGCATAAAACCGTCAACGTGCTGGTAACCCGCCCAAATGTATCCGGAGTGCGCTAATAGCCCATAAATCTGCCATTAGGGAGATCTCAGCTACCATAGATAAATGTATTCAGCCCTCTGGCTAGTTTACTCCGGACTCGGTTAGGCTCATCATTATTATATGATTGCCCACAAAAATATTATATCGTTCTTGTAACATAGAAAAGATTTAGAACATAATATATACTTTTATAATATACTAGCTTTTGCCCATGATTTACCCGCCCGAAGTAATAATTTAAAGAAAACTTCCGTTCTCTATCCCGTTTATTCCTTATCCCGTGTATTTTTTTTCGTATGGATCTTCTGCGAAGTATCAGAAATCTTTAAAAAAAGATGGTAAAAACCTGTAAAGTCGGTTTACTGACGATAGTTTAACGCGACAACGTCATAACAAAACATTCAAAAAACAAAAATGAAACCAGGCGGTCACCCATCCAAGTACTAACCGCGCCCGCCGTTGCTTAACCTCGGTGATTGGACGAGAACCGGTGTTTTGTCAAATATCTTGAAAACGGTAAAATTCAATGAAATTTTTCTATACAAAGTGGATTAGCTACCCAAAACGTTCGATTTTCCATATTATTTCATAATATTTATTATTTTTCACATTTATCACAAATATCACAATCATTACACGCGTTCGTTGCAGAATTTCTTCGGTGCGGAAAGGCGAATCTTAAAAAACGAATGATATCAAATCCAAAAGCAGCCCTAGCTTACAATTTCGTGTCCGTCTATATAGCTAGCGTTAGATTTGATTACGTTACCGTCAACACACACACGCTGTTATTCGAAATTCAAACAAAGAAACGCATATCTGTGCTTGTGCTTCCTGTTGCAGAAAACGGATTCGGTTTCCGTATTCGGAAACGGTACGAGTGTACGTAACTTGATTAACTTGATTGGCTTGATGTCCTTAAACTGCGGTCAGTAATTACCGGAAGACGGGTAGCAGCGTCCACGATATTTACGGTGTAACCTACTGCAATCGCCAACCTGTCTGCCAAGCGTAGCGATTATGACAACAGCCTCCTATGGTTAGGGCCCTCCAACAAGATGGAGCGACGACCTGGTTAAGGTTACGGGAATGCGTTGGATGCGGATGGCGCCAGACAGGCCTGTTTGGCAAACCTTCCAAGGTACCCTCCAGGAAGCCTATGTTCAGTGGGCGTTTTTAGGCTAATGATTCAACTTGCAATATGCATAATGGTAGTTATCTTCAAATCTTGCAATCTTATAATGACCGGATTGACTTGTAGTAAGGAAATTTAGATAGAATGACAATTCAAGGACGTAAACTTAAAGTAGGTATATACATTCATACACCTGCGAAGAAATTCAATAGCGTTTGTGAAGTTACAAATCCACACTAGACCTGTGTGGGAACAACGGCCCAAGGTCTCTCTTTCTGAGAGGAGGCCTAAGCCCTGCCCTACGTAACGTGGACGTAAACAGGCCTTGATGTTGTGAAGATTGAAAATCTTAAGGTACAATAACGCAAAGTCGCTTTCACATTAGCGATAAATATTTTGTTTAGACCTTGGAAACTTTTGTTATTTGTAGTATAATAACAGTACCTACTTAAATGTTTCACTGTCGCATGACATGACACATATTGCTCGAGTTGGCAATGATAATGGAAGGTACAAAACAGAACATGAAATTAGCAAAGTTTTTAATAAAAGTTACTTCGAACTTAATTCATCAGACAATAAATATAAAACGAAAAGTAATGTATTAGTTCTAAGTATTTGACTGAGCCGTGGTAGCTTAGTGGTTTAGCCCTATATGGCTTCTCAAACGGAGGGTCGTGGGATCAAATCCGCGCTCGCACCTTTGAGTTTTTTAGGATTTATGTGCGATATTATATGACCACGAGCTTTACGATGAAGGAAAACATCGCGAGGAAACCTCCACACACCTGCGAAGCAATTAAATGGCGTGCGTGAAGTTCCCGATCCGCATTAGGCCTGCATGGGAACTAGAGCCCAAGCCCTCTCATTGTGAGAGGAGGTCTGTGCGCAGCAGACGGACATATATAAGCCGAGATGATGAAGTATTTGATGTATGTATTTTCATCCATTGTGCCATGTTTTGGCAAACATTATTAAGATATTATTAAAAGGAAAAGTAATTGAATTTCCACACATTTTTTTAGTAGGTCATCGTTACTAAGTTGTTTCAATCAAAACCTAATTCAGTCCAACAAAACAATGTTTTAATTTTTAAGTTTTAGCTGTAATTTTTACATTAGTTAGTTTTATTGATCAGTTCCCTATTCGCCGGATTTTTGTTTTGTCGGAATTTTTCAGTTAAACAAAAGTATAGAAATATCGTGGCTTTACTCATATTTTAAACAAAAGGTAGATTATCAAAAGAAAATTAATTAATATAATTAAAATAATTGGCACAACCTTTAAAGCAAGAATTCGGCGAAACAAGAACCCGGCGAAACAAGAATCCGATGACACAAGAATTCGGCGAATCGGGAACATGTTTTATTTATTCATCGAAGCCTACCTATACACCGTGAAATTTTAGTGGTTGTTTTCCCGAAACGAGGTGATTTAGTTTCGATTGTACAATCGATTTATAATTACTATTTTGACTAGACTCAAAAATCCATTTGTGAAAAACGAAAGTCGAAAATGACCGCAAACCAATAGTAACACTTCGTTGGTGCAAGTAGCGTACGATCGTACGATAGGTTAGGTACCAACGAAGCGTTACTATTGGTTTGCGGTCATTTTCAACTTTCGTTTTTCACAATTGGATTTTTGACTCTAGTCAAAATAGTAATTATAAATCGATTGTACAATCGATACTAAATCACCTTGTTTCGGGAAAACAACCACTAAAATTTCACGGTGTATATGCAGTACGATACTAAACCACATGAATAAATACGGAGCAGAATAAAAACTTCCGAACAGGGGGGCTACTCCGAAATTCGAAAATCGAAGTTCGCATCGTACTGTCTCGCTCGCTCTCGTATTAAATGCTATTAGCGTGAGCGGAACGGCACGAGACGAAGTTCGAATTTTGCACTTCGTAGTATAAGGCCAGAGCTCGAAATTCTTACCTATTATCATAGGGTTGTCACTCGGTAAAAAAAAAATTAAGAATCAAAATATTTTATTCAAACAAGTACCAAACTATCTAATATCTGTATATCTACAAACACTACATCAGGTAGGCATCTTTAAAAACAACCGAACACCCGAACTATGTAGCTAAACGCTAAACGGTCGCGTCGTCGCTGGCGGCACACCTGAACTTTGTCTACTCACTGAGCTAGTTCAAACCGGTTTGTATCCGAGCGGGCGCTGGTGCACGCCCCCCCGTCCTGTCTGTGACAGGTCACGCACACATATGTTGTGCATGTAGTAGTGTAATGCGTGCGCGACGTTGTTTGAACTTTTTATTCTGCTCCGTATTTATTCATGTGACTAAACTAAACCCATCTAGTACCCATACGTATGTACGTGTGCGTTTGTAGCCGCGCTCAGTTTAGCACCTCTATTATACCGGTAGGTATTTATTGCAATGGGTGTACGTGCGGAGATTCGTAATACTGGTCGTACTATTTTCTTTGTCCCACTGCCTGTATCGGTGAACGACTGGGTCCATGCCATGGCATACCTACACTGCAAGCGACACAGAAGCAAGGATTCTTGTCTTGCATACATACTGGTGAATACGGTGTATGTAATGGTGTACCAGGAAATTTGCATGAATGTTGACATGCTCTAGGTAAAATTTAAGTGAATGGGTGAGCATTATCTAATAATGGGCGGACGACGGATGCAAAATACGTCAAAATCATGTCAAACGATATACGTAATATGGATATGACTACAAATGGTTTAAAAAAGAGAACATAATTGCAAAATAGTTATATAATTTTATTGTTGTAAAATTAATATGTAATTAATTCAATATTACATATTTTCAGTCCATTCCTTTTATGATTCACTACCCACTTATATAGGGAAAATTACCACTCTATGTCTACAGATGTAAGAGGTGCGTACCTATTCGTAAAGTGATACTTCACCATTATTAGTAACATTACCATCATCACTCAAATTTCTTATAAAATCATAATCTGGAATTCTGCCTATAACTGACTCTATTTTACTGGAGGATAGATATTTTATGTACTTACTGATATATGTATAACAAAAACTGCATATATTTTTATACATAAATATTACTCGAAATTTAATAAAGGTATGTATGTATGTATGTAAAACTCTTTATTGTACGTAAAACATGAAAATTAACAGTTAACAAGAGAAACAGATGTACAAAGGCGAACTTATCCCTTAAAGGGATCTCTTCCAGTTAACCTTTGAACGATTGACAGGACACCAGAGACAAGAGTAGGCATACAATGCAGAGTAAAAAGAGTCGAAATCAAAAGTAAACCCAAACCAATAAACTTAACATAATCAATACATAAACATACAAAGAATACACGCAGGTACACACTAATATAATATATCATGAATACAGAAGACTAATACATATCATATCAACATAAATAGACTAACTACATAAAAATTACATAAATACATTAATATACGCATATACACTAAACAGAGAATACAATAGAGGTTGTCTCTATTTAAGAGGAACTGTCAAGCCAGTACGCCCCCAAGCGACTCCGGAAGATGGCTACCGACTGCGACTGCCTGATTTCACTCGGCAACCGATTCCACAGACTAACAGCGTGCACGGAGAAGGATTTGGAATAGGATTTGGATTTAGTTACAGGAAAAGCTAACGAAAGATTATTACTTGACCGCAACCGGTTCCCAGATCCAGCAGCCAAGTAATTAAATCTTTCGAAAAGGTAGGAAGGGGACTGTGGTTTAAAAAGGACATTAAAAAGCAACGACAGGATGTGAACATTACGGCGCAGACGAATTGGGAGCCACTTCAGCTGAGCGCGAAAACAGGACACGTGGTCGTATTTCCGGAGACCGAATATAAAGCGTATGCATACGTTCTGAAGACGCTCAAGCTTGTCAAGTAGCTGCTCAGAGAGATCGAGATAGGCAATATCCCCGTAGTCAAGGAGAGGGAGAAGAAGGGATTGAGCCAAAGTAATCTTGGTATGAAGAGGGAGGAAACTTTGCAGGCGTCGGAGAGAATGTACCGAAGCAAAGAGTTTGCGGCTGACCTCCGAGACATGAGCCGACCAGGAAAGCGTCTGATCCATGATGATACCCAAATTTTTGACCGTGGGTGAGAAAGGGACAGAGGTACCGTCAAATATCAATTCGGGCAACACCTGGTCAGACAGCCTTGAGATAAAGTGAGGACTTCCAATTACAATCGCCTGCGACTTCTTGGCGTTCACCCTCAAACCAAACTCATCCGCCCAAATCCGTATGGCCTCGAGGTCAATGTTGACGCGGTTGACCAAGTCAGGGAAATCATCAAAATCTGCCGCAGCATAAATCTGAAGGTCATCAGCATAAAGATGGTAAGAAAAATGCAGTGACGCCGTTATACCATTAATGAAAATCGAGAAGAGGAGAGGAGAAAGCACTGCCCCCTGGGGGACACCAGAAATGAGCTTGCTCCACTCAGAATAAGCATCATCCAATCTCACCCTCTGGCGCCTTCCCGTGAGATAGGACTGAAACCAGGACAAAGCCGGGATGGTGATATTCAAGGTTTTAAGAATACCTAGTAAAATATCAAAATCCACAGTATTAAAAGCGCTACTGAAGTCAAGAAGAACAAGAACTGTGAGTTTCCTGTGCTCAATATTAAGACGAATGTCATCGGTAACCTTGACTAGAGCAGTAACGGTGCTGTGGCCGGGGCGGAAGCCTGATTGAAAAGGATTAAGAAGGTTGTGGGTATTAAGATGTTGAGATAACCGCCGACACACGAAGTGCTCTGCAACTTTAGAAAGGATCGGAAGAATGGAGATGGGACGAAATTCTTATCCATCTTATGGTTTCGTCACCATATTGCATCCATTGTCCGCCCTTTGATTATCATTGTTATACGAGACCTACAGTGCCAAATATGAATGGCAAACGCAACGACTGGCAAAATTAATAAATAAATTATCTTTGGATTTTTTTTACAAAAATTGTACGTTATTCTATTTAGTTTATTTAAACATTACTAAAAGTACATTATTTTCTTTTATATGTGCATTTCTGACAGCGCTGTTGTCACATGTGGTTGCTTTTCTGTTACAATATGGAATTTTTATTCTGACTTATATGTATTATGTATTGCATGATTGACATAATTGTTTGGACTCTACGTCAGCTAAATACAGTCTCAACTATCACTCTCTAAACGGAGACGCCACAATATATAGTATATAGTATGATTCAGATCGCGATGGCTAGCACGGCACGACTGCAATTATCTGTAGACTGAAGTTGGTCTCTTACTATAACGTTAGTGTAAAAGAGACGGATGTATTAGGACGCATTCAGATTGAGCGTATTTTGCACGCGTTTAAGTACGTTAGGTTTGTTGTGCACTTTATTATAACTCAACGAAAGCTCAGTTATTTAATGCAATTTTACGCAGTAAACATATATAATTAGAAAAAAATTAAATAACCCCTGACATAAAAACCTCTAAAAAGTACCTAAACATTTTTTTGCTTACGGTCTTTTAACTTCATTAAAATAATCTATTAATATTTTTGAGATGAGTTGACACCCATCGTCTAACGGCGTGCGCCATGTAGAGTCGATATTTAAAATTCGTGAAACATCGGCTGTTGAAGTGCTTTTGAAAAGATTATTCCAAATGAATGACCTCCGGATATTTATTAGAGTTTATTTTCCAATGACCTCAAGGTTCACAGCTCCTATGTGGAAGCGTCGTCTGTAGGGACCACAAAATGACCGTACACAAAGATAACCGTAGTGGTGATCGTAGCTTCATTTCATCATTTATCAAAAGTAGAACTATTTATAATTTGTTGCCGATGTCAGAAAGAGACGGGCGTATCCTAGCGGCATCACCCAGTGTGTATGTTTTTGTGTTTAGTTTTTAAATAGAAATGAAAAACAGCGCCCGGAAAACAAAAAACAATGTGAAGCCGCCCTTAGTCTTTCGGGTTAGGAGGCACGTCCATTGTCGCAGATGAATCGCTGCTCCAGCCATGATCTCTGCGCCATTCACTAAATGTTTCCACGGTTTACGACCCGCACTATTGTTGTAACCTAACTGGAATTTTATCTCGAACTTATTAATCTAAGATATTAAAAGAGCCCGCAAATCGGCAAGGAATTCAAAATGGTTTTTATTTATTTTTCATGAGACGTTTTTTCTTACCTTAAAAACACTGTAATGTAGATGTTAAGTTTAGATTATAACGGACGCTTATAAGCGTTCGTAATTGTTCATATTGGAGCTCGTTTAATTTTACTTGTTCTTTTCATCAATATCATCATCATCTCCAGTCAGTGTATATCCCACTGCTGGACACAGGCCTCCTCTGCAATTGAGAGGGCTTGTGCGGTAGTTTCCACGCGAGCTAAGGACGGATTAGAAACTTCAAGCACACTTTATTCACAGTTATTTGCAGGTTTCCGTCATAGAGAAGCTCATACTAAATTTTAATTATAATTTGGCACATAAGTTCCGAAAAACTCAGAATCTACTTGAGAGACTATAGGTAGATTAGACCACTAGGCTATCATGTCTTTGGTGCCGTCGGTTCTTTTAATTTAAACACATTTAAGTTAAAAATACTTTCGTAATACACCTAGAGTGTTTCATAATACTTGCCAATTGAAGGTATTAAAACAATCCCGGAGTTCTTGTAACCTACTAAGCTATCTATGAAATGTTGTACCCGTCCCTGGCAACAGGATTCCTATTAAAGTCTTGTTCGCCCAACTTCACTATTATAACTGTACCGTCCTTGTAATTCACAATTAAATTTAATCGACAAATTATCGATTTTCAATTAATTTAGGTGAAAACTCGTCAAATACCTCTCATTATTCTTTAGCTTTTCGATTCGGAGATAGACACGACATAAATTATACGCATAGAGGCGCATTACAATATCATACTTGACTGCAAAACCTGGGGTCGATCCCCGGTCGGGGTAGATATTTGTATAAAAACAAACCATATTTGCATTTGCTTACTTTGGTACTAGGTCAACACTAGTTAAGTAGTATTTCTTCCGAGATATTTTAATTTTATTTTAATAAGTAAAGATTACAAAACTAAATTTTTCAAGTCTTTTAGAGTTAGTTCACTAAAACGCGCCCAATGTCGACTGCTGCTTTTGTAGTTTTTAATTGTAGGTTTAAATGTTTTTTGTAGTAAGAGTTGCCTTGAATTAATTAATTATTTTGACTTTTACTTTGAAAGAAATAAATTTTTGTAAAAAAAACGTTTTTAGTGCATGCTTTTTAGCTGACTGTACTTTTTGTTGACTGTACTTGCTTTGTCATCCAACTTACATAAGTATACCAAATGTTAAATGAATCCGACCACTGGAAGTCGATCAAATCGACTTCCAAGATTTGACCCGTACATACATATATACATACATCGCAAGTTAATAAAAAGCTTATAACATAAAATAATTGAATACGGAGAAATTCATAAGCCATTTCATTCGTTTGTAAAAGTCTGCTATGCTTTTAAAGTATGTCGGCGATCGAAGGAATCCAGCGTATTCAGCCAACTTGGGAACTTTGACTTCAGCCATTCGGAGCTCCACATGAGTTGTATGTAGATGTCTGCAAGAATAGTTCATGCAGCTTTAACTTTTAATTCGGTGTACAATATATTGCATAGTTGATTTACGTAGCTGAAGCATATTGTGAACTACACATTATTATTGTGTTATTGTGCAATCACACGTGCAAGACATTTAAGTCTGTGTGACACTCGATTGAACTCTTAGGCCCTTCATACACGAGGCTACGCAAATCTTCGATACCTGACGGTTTTGGTCTCTAAGCGTCAGTAGCGGGGTGTGAAAATTTTTGCTAGTAAAGCCGGAGCAAAGAAAAACTAAAAACCCCATTTATCCTCTTCGTGAAAGTGCAGTAATGGAAGAGAAGCGTTTGGTAACTTTGAAAGTTTAATCAACCCGGGGTGAATCGGGTTGCTAGTACCCTTCGCCACTGCTAAGCGTCTACCGCAATACAAAATCATAGGGTTCATACATAGGGACTCGTGTCGCTTAGATACCAAATCCGTGAGGTAAGTACCTATTTATTATAGTGTAGCCTTGTGTACAAAGGGCTTTAAAGAGGCAAGGCTTTAAAGACGCATGAGCGTCTTGAGGGGCCCTCCTCATCTCACCAGGGTTTCTGTTTGAAAACATGTGTGTCGCATAGACGTCGCTGTCTAGCACGTGTGGTTACGAAGTAGCAAGATATTATAAAATTAATGACATGATGGACAGGGATGTTTGGAAATAATTCCGACCTGCATTGGCGAACCTTAGTCTCAAAAATAAATAGTGTACCATCTAATGCGTTAAAAAATATGAAGAGTAAGGTACATGGAAAGAACAATCTAGTCACCTTTTTTGAAAAATTAAATTTCAGTTTCAAAATTTAGGTCTCACAAAGTACTGTACCTTACCATTGGATTAAATATAATTGAAATCATTTTGACAGTTTCAGATTTTCACATCACACATTCCACGCGGTCTCACGATGTGCCAAATGGAAAACCATAAAAGATTATATTATGTTTTAGGGTTAGAGTTACTGCCAATAGAGACTGACACCACAAATCTATCGACAAAGAAGTTTCACAACATGGAATGGGTAATTATTGTCCATAAAATATTTATAATAGCTAAATTGATATAAAATTGTCTTCAAATCTTGCAAGTCGAGTTTTACTGTATAGTCAACAAAAAAAATGAAGTAAAAAGGTTTTTGTTTTCCAAAAATTTATTAGTTCTTAGTGCACATTACCATATTACCATAGGTAGGCCTTAGGTTTGCTGCAAACAAAATACAGTCGACATAAGTAGTAGTAGGTACATAGTCATAGTGTCGCAGCGCGGTTACAGAACAATAACAACCACAGTATTATTACCATTATAAATTCCATGTTCTCGGTGGGCGAAAGATCTTTTTAATGCGTACTTAAATCATTTTTATTAACTTGAAAAGGTTGGATTTATGCGGGAGGCCTGCTGCTTGTAATTTGCGAGCATCGCTGGAAAATTAGGGCCCCCTAAGTTTGCGCTATTCGAACGTCAAATTGTTCTTAAGACTCCAGATTCGGTTCAATTAATGTTGGAATAAGAGGATAATGGAATATTTCGATTCCTGAGTATTAAAGCTCTTTCAAAATTATAACGAATTGTGCTTTAGCAGTGTACCTACCACTTTTGGGTTATTTAGAAGGCGAGTCGAGGCTCGGTCGGTCTTACTTTGTTTCGTTTGTTTAGCTCCCTCCGTTATTGGAGCGCCGGGTGGCTTCCTTTTTTCGGGGCACCTACTTGGTTCGGGTTTGGGTTTCCTACTTTCCTCCCAAAACGTGTTCATATGAAGGTAATTAATGCCAGCCACGGGCACGTGGACCGGTCGCAAAAATTGTGTAGCGCAGTTGCGTACCCGATATTACGAGTCCCCCGTGCTCAATTACGCACTTAATCCCTGTTCCAGCACGCACAGGTACCTTTCCCTTAGACCACACCGGGATGTGATAAAAATTTATTTAGATTTGGAATGATTGATTGAGAATCAAGCCGTGGTGGCCTAGTGGCTTGACCTACATATGGCGTCTAAAGCAGCGAGTCGTGGGTTTGCACCTCTGAGTTTTGTATATACTAGAATTGTAAATGAACACAATAGTAACTATTTTTTCTCGAGAACGAACAATAGTTATAATAACAAATATATTATTAAATTTACCTCTACGTTTCAACTACGTTGCAGCGGCTGTGGCCTCGAGTTGACTGACAGTCAGTCAGAGTCAAGAGAGTCATGGTAATTTCAGTAATAAATAGTTCATGATATAAAGTCCCGAGACATGTTAGCTAGGTTTGAGTTAGAATCGCGAAAGTTTAGAACACTGTTTTGTTTTAGACTTTTTTCGTTCTTAACTATTGCAAAAATACAGTCAGTTGAGTAAGGTAAGTAAATTCTTTACTGTCTTTACTTTATTGTACACTTTACATATCAAAGATATGTACACTTTACTACCTTGTCGCGGGCGCTTAGTGATTGAACTCTTTTTATTTATTAATAAAAAAAATCAGCATTACAATTAATAACAATGCGCGGTAAAATAAAAAATTAAAGTGACAAGGTACTAAATGTAAAGATATCTTTGATTTCGATTGTAGAAAGATCTCTTCCAATTAATCAGCCAATTAGAACATAATTACGTTTGTCAATGCGAGTTTTTACTCAAGTTATTATTTTTTGTCATGCATGAACAATGACAAGAGGGCAACGCAACGTTTCGGTTCCACAACGAACACCACGAAGCTTTAAAATCGCCGTGAGCCTCTTGGAGGCGCGGCTTTGATTAGACAAAGTTAATTAAACGCGGGCTGCGCTCGTCAATGGTTTGTGCACGATTACAAATTATTTAATAAGACACCTGGAATTCCCTCCGCCGAAGAAATTTCTATATTAAGCCGCTTCGTTTCCCTAACGCAAATCCTATTATGCAAATACGTACCTTCTAATACAAAAGTTTGCCAAATAAAGGCGTCCCGATGTTTTTACAACAGATTTCGCCGTTGCAATGCGTATTCGAGACCGTCTCGTGGCTAAATTGAATTGCCAATGATTGCGGCCCTTATAAACGCCGTGAGGGTTTTAAGGATGTAAATTAAGAAATATTCGCCTGAAGTTTTTCTGATAACTTATTTTATAAAACAGCTGGGGCGATAAATCTTTAAGGTATCATCCCTTCATAATGAAACTGTGATACAATGCAATAAATTATGGCACAAAGAAGCGAGAGTCGAGGACAAAATAGAGAGAAGATAATTTTATAAAAGACAATCTTTATCGTGTCCGCGTTCATAAAATAGGAAGTTGCTCCGTCTGCGCGGTCCGGCTTACAAAAAATAAACCGTTGTTTACGATCTAAACCGATAAAACGCTCTTAAGCCAAGTAAACTTTTATGCGACAAAATGCATTTTTAATTAACTGTACGTATTTGTGTCGTTCTGAGTAGGTACCTAAATAAATCAAAAACGGTTCTTGCAGAACAGATAGCGAGTGAAGTGGAGTATCTTTATTGTCTAAAAGAAATAAAGAAGTAAATCCCCCAGAGCCCGACCGAAGGCGATTATTCCCTGTAAAAGCGGAAGCCGAAGCTAACTTTGTTACTTTTTCAATAATTAACCGAACTTCACTAAAGTAAAAGAAGCGCCAGTTTTCTTATCATCTCGCACCCAACTTACTACCGCTGTTGGCTCGCGGTAGTCATAATAAATTCACCAGACACTTTCAATAAACACGAATAATGTGGTAACGCGTCAAATCACGAACGAAAAATCTTGGTGTAGATTTTTCTGCTGAGTTTATTATTTCTTTCCAAAGATTGCCAAGTCTGTAGTCGATCATTTTGTCGGGCCCGCGAAAAGTGAAAGTTATCTACAGCACTTGTTTATCGCCGTCGTATACGGCACACTGTATTTTTTTCACGATTCCTCTCATGAATGTAACAAGAGGCTCATGAATTTTATTGCGCTCGTCTGTGGAAGGTTCGCCTGTAGCGTCGGTCTAGGCTAGTCATAATTGAATTACAAATCGCCATCGCCAGTGCAGGCAAGGCGGTCGGCGAGTCCGGTGGTCAGCGGCGTTAGTCCTTCATTTCGCAATCGGGGCCAATATCGCCCGAAACTCTGATTATTGCAAGCTCCAATCGTGACAATTCGTAGCCGCAAATTGTGAACGTGCCTGTCCCACGACTAAATACAGCGAAGCATGTTCACAAATGGTCGGGAAATGAGCCGTGTGGATGGCAAAATGATAGCGTCCGCCGTAGGTACAGGCTCTGTTATGAACTTATTAAAACATAACCGTACTTTCCTCGGTCTAGTTGGGTCGTGAAATTCGTACTTAAAAGGAAATACATAGCGTTAACTAGCATATTCCGTATTTTCAATTCATTAATAAATTAAAATAATATTTTTGAAGATCCCTGGATTCAAAGTCGAGCAGTGTGCGAATTTATTAAATATTCAAAAGAACTCTCCGATTCGGGGCAAACAAAAGATCAGAAGAAATGACATGGAGCTTGTTTTAACAAAGCAGGATGGAGGTAATGTTCTTTCATTCCATTGTAACTGGCAGAAATGGGTATCAGTTAGTTAGGGTCACCTAATTAGACAGAAGCTTAACTAATTTAATTGTTATCTAACGACTATTTCGGGCCCAGTGCTGTTTGCATGCTTTGACGAACCCGTGGCTCACCCAACGGCTATCCAATACAAATACACTCGCAAACCAAATCAATGCCGAATTGTTAATACACCCCACGTTTTGTCGGTGCGTTTAGCCGCTCATCTCGCATGCGGTGTTTCATCATAAATGCTGAAATACCGATGCCGTGTTGAACGCGTGTAAGCCCTACTTACAATGAGGAGGTTATAAATAAAGTGGAACAATACGCGCTCCCTCAATTCCATGTTTGGTCAGAGTACGAGTATTAAGGGTACTGATATTTGGAGTGTTTGTTGTTATTGGCATGACCTTTACGCTGCTTAGTGGATTTTTTATTTTTTTATTAAGTTGGAGCAGTAAAGTTGTTTTTAAGCATCGGTATTATCCTTGGCTTTTGACTAGTTTGAGTGTGCTTTTAAACGTGTAATTAATGGAGTTACGAGTAATAAGTACTCGAGCTACTTCTATTGTCTCACTCGCAAAAGCTATTCGCTAGCGAAATTTTCAAAGGGCTTAGTTTGCAATCTGTGTCACAGCAAGTTGAGGCTAACACGCCATTCGCTAGAGTATTTCGTACCGTCCTCGCTTGTATTGGCAAAATTTATGGACACTAAAGTTTTCATACGCTTTTATGTTTTGGGGAGATTACGCTAGCAGCAGCGGACCGGAGCGCCGATGTTTATAAGAGTCCTTACCCTTCTGAAGGGACGCGCGAAATTGCGCCTTTTCCTTAGCAATGTTTAACTCGTAAAATGCCCCACAGAAATCACTTTGGTAAGTTTAGGATAATCGTCAGCGTAAAAAAGCCGTCTACAACAAATTTTTGAGGCCACTTCAGCTTGATGTGTACGGAGATAAAATGCGCTCCAGTTCACTTCATTGTTGCTATAAACCACCAGTTATTAAACACTGCAGACATCTCTATAATTCCTAATAATATTTTGTGGAATTTAAAATTTTGCAAATGCCTGCAGCTAATATTAAAGCAAAAATAAAGAACAACAAAATCTTTTCTAGACTACAGCGGCTCTTTGTTACAATGTATATACATAGCTTGGGCTACAATATGCCGCAGTGTTTACAATTTATTGTAAACTAGTTGTTGCCTGCGACTCCGTCTACGCAGAATATGCTTATCGCTTTTCAGCGGGAACTATGCAATTTTCTGGGATACAATTTATCCTACGTGAAACTTGTAACGTTGTGACCTAGTTACATATTTTATATCCTTTGTTAATAAAATTATTTACAATTATTTTCATTGGAATTATTCTTGTTCGCCTTATTAACTAGTGTAAGATAATCTGTTACTATAATTTAAAACTAGTACGAGTTAACGCTTCTGCGCGCGATTAATCTTACGCAGCGCGCACCGAAAACCAGTTCCTTATCGAATAAAAAATATTCGACTCGCTTGCGCCGCGGGCTTGCGTCAGTCCACGAACAACAGGCAACAGCGACGCTCAGGTATCAGCGGTGCACACGCTGATAATATACGTGTCGTCTCGCGCGCTGGCACCAATCTTACACTTTGCTTAAAAAAAGGAATTCTTCTAAGTCCTTTTTTTTTTTTTATGATATAGGGGGCAAACGAGCAGACGGATCGCCTGATGGTAAACGATTACCGTCGCCCATGGACACCTGCGACACCAGAAGAGTCACAAGTGCGTTGCCGGCCTTTTAGGTAGGAGTACGCTCTTTTAAAGTTTTAGTCCTGGTTGTGTCGTGGACGAACTGATTTTTATAACCCCCCGACTTCTTTCGGTGGGGCTAATCGCGTACTGCCTCTCACCCAATTTTGGTAAGTGGAAAGTGTTGAACGTTTTATAATTGCTAGATTAAGATTAGTTATAAAATTAGTTAATATAATTAAATTATTCGCGGAGTTATTACTTGCAAATCATCTTTACGTAGTCATTCCAATTAACTATGTTAGTATTGCTAATCAGTGTTAATTCGATTATTTATTCAATTACTATGCCAATTTATCTAAGTTAATAATTAGTTATTGCAAGTCATTCCTTGCCCAATTTAATTATATTATTCTCGAATCATTAATTACAAATAATCATTGCTTATTCATCCCCAATTTATAGTATCATTGTTGTTAATCATTAATTATTCAATTATTAATCAAATTGTTTAAATTCATGTAAATTATAATTTTATTCGCAGAATTATTATTTACATTAATACTTACTTAATTAGATTCATTATGCCATTGTTGCTAGTCATACATTATTAAATTATCACTTTAAATTATAAATTACTTATCGCAAGTCATTCTTTGGTTAATTATTTTTTATGAGGGTAGATTTGAATTTCCCTCGTAACTGTTCCTAGTTTTTAATGCTTTCTGTAACTCAGCTCTGCTTGTGAACAAACACGCTTTTGCTTTGCCTGCTCCCCGTTGGGGTCACGTCCCCAGGGTGTTCACAAGACGAGCGGAGGAATCAGAAATGTTCCTCACACCGGTGTCATTCACAGGGTGCGACGTTACGGCACAAGCCCACACACACAGCCCAACATCCGGGGAAGGAGCGAGGGCTGTTGCCCCGTCCGCTCCAAGCCGCCTTACCCCCATCACCGCGGACCGTCTAGGGGGCCCGCTTCACCGGACCTTCGACCCATAGGGGGTACAGAAGCTACGGAAGAAGAAACCAGACAGGCCTTTAACCCCACGACCCGTTCCTCATCTCGCTCTTTTCTTTCGGTTATTTTCTATATAACGTAATTTTTAAAATAAATGTTTTATAATTCTGTAGACGTTTTGTTTCATTGCCTTTATTTTTTTTAGTATATTGTAGGCAACTTTAAAGTACCCATAACGTCACAAACTACCTTCATACCAAATGTAGGGGCCACTACCGAGTTTCCGTAGGGCTCCTTGTTGAGATTGTAGTCGAAGTAGATAGTTAAAGTTATGACTCTTCTAATAATTTATTGGTAAGTATAAATAAGTTAAACTAATAAAGTAGTATATCGAGACCGTGTATCTTTGACGTTAGTTTCAGAGATTAAGAGTGAGAGCGAGTGAGCGAGAGAATGGGGCCGCGCAGTACGTGTTGAGATTAATTTATATTGTAGTTTTTAGGTAATTATTGCTGTGGTCGGCACTACCACGCAAATTAAAGTAGGGCGCGCGTTAAGCTAGAAATGACTGTGCGGTGTTGAACCGTACACCAAATTTCATCTAAATCAGTTCAGTGGTTACCGCCCGGCCACGACTTCGCGCATTTGGCGGCGCTGCAAGCGTTTTCTGTGTTCGTTGCGCGGCCGAGACGCTCGCCGAACAGTGGTTACCTGCAGGGCACACGCAATGAACTGATAAAACGCTTGCCGCGCCGCCAAACGCGCGAAGTCGTGGCTGGGCGGGTAAAGCGTCAAGAGGTAACAGACGAATAGACATACAGAACATAGAGCTACTTTCTCATTTATATTAGTGAGGATTGGGAAATGCCAAAAGAAGAAGAAGAAGTATTTTCATACTTCAAATGTTAGGTAATAAAGGGTAGTTCTACGAGCGTTTCACCCGCTATCAGTTTCCTATCGCATATATTGAAGAAATAAGCCACAATTAGCTTGAAGTATTACTTAAGTAATAAAATAAATATAAATTGTACCGCCAGCATACGGAATCGTTTTACAAATACCTTTTCAATATCTCTATACGACAGGTTAGTTAAAGAGGTTGAAACACTGGTACCACCACCACCACCTTTGAGTACATTACACTATGTTTTCATGGTTCTGTAGCTCAAAATTAAAAAATGGAAGTCACATACATAGTACTTCATTGTCCGTTGGTGCAAGCGTAAATTATGAAATAACTTATTGCTAAAGCATAAAGGACTATGAAGTATTTTAATAGCACTTTAGTGCATTAGGTTGGTTGGTATGTACGTTACGGATTTAATCTGGTGTAGTTTTGCGTAATATATTAACTTTCCCTTATATGGTACTAAAAGTTATAGTACCCTAACAACCGTGATAACCTATACTGGTTTGACCTGTGGCCTCTCAAGCAGAGGATCGTGAGTTCGAGGCCAGGCTCGCAGGTCTGATTTTTTTTGGAATTTATGGCGAAAGTATTCATCATGAGGAAACCTGCACCTCTCCAAAAAGATTCAGTGGTGTGTGTAAATGTTCTGATTCGCGCTGATCCCGCGTGGGAACTACGCTCTCCCTCTCATTCTGAGAGAAGGCCTGCGCCCTACGGTGGAAGGTCTAATCACAAACAGATGCGAAATTATCTTAATATATAAAAGAAGAAACTGACTGACTGACATATCAACGCACAGCCCAAACCGCTGGGCCTAGAGATTCCAAATTTGGCATGTAGGTTCCTTATAAGGTCTAGGGGTGCACTAAGAAAGGATTTTTCAAAATTCACTCCCTAACGGGGTGAAAAGGGGGTTCAAAGTTTGTATGGGGAAACAAGATTAGTTCGAATATTTTATTCGAAACTTCACAGAAATACTCCTAATGATAAATGAGTAAACACGTGTTTCAGGTTTTTTGAGAATTCAACCCCTAAAAGGGGGGAAGGGGGTAACAAAGTCTGAAAATCAACATGGGTGTTGTTTCTATGGTTTATCGGGTAGCTGGTTATGAAAACCACAACGGTTTTAAAATCCGATGTGGCATACGTAAAATACCATCTCCATGGACGGGGTGCGATGGAGTTGAAATGTCTAAATATCAATATGGGTGTCGTTTTTAATGTTTTTCCCAAACCACTGGACCTAGAAACTTGAAATTTTGCACATAGATACCTTATACAATGTAGGCATCCACGAAGGAAGGATTTTTGGGAATTCCCACGGGAACGGGAAAAAACGGGATTTGTATATTGGATTCCGAGTGACCCTATCGCAGTAACTATAATAACTAGACTCTTCAAATTTGACACACAAGTAGGTATTACATTAGTTAAAACATTAATTTCAGGATTTTTCAAAATTCCCACGGGATAAGGAAAAAACGGGATTTATATATGTAGAAAGCTGAAATTCAGCATGTAGGTTGCTTGGGGAGTGTAGAGGAGCACTGAGAGAGAGAGGACTTTCTGAAATTCCCACGGGAACGGGAAAAAACGGGATTTTTCGTTTTACTGGTCGTAGAAAGCTGAATTTTGGCAAGTGGGTTCCTTGGGGAGTGTAGGGGAGCATTAAGAAAACATTTCCCGAAATTCTTACGGGAACGGGAAAAAACGGGATTTAGCGTTTTACTGGTTGTAGAAAGCTAAAATTTCAAAATACATAAGTTTATACTGTAAGTAGGCCGCAAAGGGCTCTTTAACCGACTTCTAAAAAAGGAGGAGGTTATGCATTCCACTTTTTTTTATGTAGGTATGTTCACCGATTTCTCGGTCAATTGTGGACCTGCTTGCTTGCTTGCCTGTATGCTTGCTTGCTTGATATCTTGGTTCTTTGTAATACTCATAGTACACGCGAGCGAAGCCGCGGGCAAAAGCTATAGAGGTATAAAAAATAGCCTACGATTAACATAAATACAGACAAAAAAGTTTCACAAAAATTTCGATAGCAACCACCGTGACACGAGTTTTTTATATATTAGAAGAAGATAATTCATTTGTGTCTCTACCAAAATAAACCGCTTAATAAACCTTTGTCACAGAGTAGAGTATGCTATAAAACTGTTTCGCCGCGGCTAGAAAAATAATGCGAACTCATTTAAATACCTCAACTGCCAGTTTACCTGTCGTCACTGGAATAACCCCAAAACTACAGTGGCGAATAAAGTTGGACAGTGCCGGGCGCCAACCCGCTTTCCGCCCAATAAACGCTTACAATTCACAAGTTTCGTTTCACTATTGGGAGTACAATAACAACTTTCATCACAACTTTTTGGCAGGGCCTCCATCGTGCACTCATGCACAATTTGTGTCTAACATGAGTTTGTGATTAATAGGCGAATGGTCGCGACGAAAGTTGCTCGTCTCTGTCCGAACTCCCAGTAGCCATCGCTGATAATCCCCGCATTAAGGCTGACGGCTTTTAGTTTTAAAAACGCTTTCAACTAGATTAAGAGGCTTACTTCCAGTATAAGCACCGACTGTAAACAGAACTGAAGTAATCATAGATATAGTAAGAAAATTGTTTAAAGCAAAACGACGCAAAAATACTTAAAAGAAGATAGTGGATGATTCGTTTCGACTGAGATGGCGAAAGCATAAGCTTCGGTTCAAAGAGGCTAACACCTAGCAGTGGATTCTTTAAAGAATTAAAGACTGGCAAACAAATCTTCTAATGCGTTATTTTTTTCCCTGGAAATACTTAATACGGTCATTATTTGTTTAAACGCGTTTATTCCTAATAACATTCGTAGACACATTTTTGTAGAAATGACTGAATATAAAAACATACAGACGAATTGAGAACCTCCTCTTTTTTAAGTCGATTGATAAATGGGATAGGTTAAGTATGATATAGGGCAAGTATGGGACAACGACAAATTTCCAGTCAGTCTTTGTGAGTATTAAAACAAGACGTATTTTTACGTAATTTACACGAAGAAACTTGTACACACACAGTCAACAATTACGAAACTCAATTTGATAATTGACTACATGAATATGTAATCAGTGCTTGTCTGTGTGTGAATTAGTGTCATAATACAGTAATTGATTGACTGAGGCGCGACGCGGTTAATTTGCCACGCGCGAGATAGTGTAAGCTTGTCAGTTACGTGAGTTAAGACTCTCATTACCAACCTAGGGGCGCCGGCTCACTGACGGCATGGCACGGCATGGCACGGCAGGTTACATACGAATTTTACCGCAGCATCCCTCGGCACGTCGCGGCATCGTGGTATCGAAGTAAAGTAACGTGAATTCTAAACTCACTGAAATAAGATTCAAAATAACTTGATAGTAATAAAATTCTTTGCCGTGCCACGCCGTCAGTGAGCGCCGGCCCTAATGCAGCCCTGATACATTTCTCGAGCTTCATCATCATCATCATCCCAGCCTATATACGTCCCACTGCAGGGCACAGGCCTCCTCTCCGAATGAGAGGGCTTGGGCCGTAGTTCACACGCGGGCCCAGTGCGGATTGGGAACTTCACACACATTATTGAATTTCTTCGCAGGTGTATGCAGGTTTCCTCACGGTGTTTTCCTTCTCCGTAAAGCTTATGGTAAATTTCGAAAATTCGCACATAAATTTCGAAAAACTCAGAGGTGCGAGCCGGGATTTGAACCCATGACCTTATGCTTGAGAGGCTGGTCTAACCGCTAGGCCACCACGGCATTTCTCGAGCTTGAAAAGAAGAAATTAGATAAGCATATTTTTTACTAGATAAAAGAAAAGATAGAGCTCAATAAACTATATCGCGTTTAGCTCAGCTCTTACTTAGTTTGATGGAAAGTTATAGCTAAATAAGTGCAAGTTAAATTGAATTAGTGTATTCTATTAGTTATTGTATTTTAAATGTATTGTATTGCTTTGTACCAATATTTGTGTGTATTTTTAAAGAATTATTCGTTTAGGTTAATTTAAGCCGCAATAAGTATATGTAAATTAATTATTTTAAGTTTTCATTGTATGTCTACTCTTGTTTCAAATGTCTTGTAAATCGACCAAAGATTAACTGGAAGAGATCTCTTTAAGGCATACTTTCGTTTGTTCCTCTTGTCGTCTGTCAATTTCATGTGTTTAAAAAAAATAAAGAGTTACACATTATACACGATGATTTTTAATCAGTGATCAGGAACCAATTTTTCTAGCTCAGTATTCGGTGGTGACCACGTTTAAGTCGCAGTTTCATGAACATGAAACAGTTCCTCTATTTTTTAAATAATTTTAATTAATTAATTTGTAAAATCACTTTTTAATTAAAATCATGGTCATTCTACACATGGTTTAGTACATGAGCCTAAAACCTCTTTGACAAGTCAATTTCTTAAAGAAACTTTGACATGAGACCTGTCAAATTTCCCGCTGTACTTACGTACGAACGTCGTACGTACTTGACGAAACTACTTAAGTAGTACCTAACTTCGATGGAGGAAGTTTTGACAATAACTTTTTTTAAATTAAACAGAGACTCAACTAAGTGAGAGTAGTGAGAACTCATGTATTAAATTCTAATTTGGCTAGACATAAAAAAAAAAACATTCCTGATCATATCACTATGTAAAATTGCAGGGATAAAAGAACACATTTACTTTCATTTACTTTTACCTGTTAATCCCTGACTTATCCTTAGTGTGCCATTCCGGGTCTACGTTTCAAGAAACTCGATCAAAGGGCACAAAATGTTTCCATTTTAAATTCTAAACGACGCGATTCAGTTCAAAATGCCTGATATTGCCTTTACTACCCTAATTTTGTTAATCCTCTCCAATTTATAGGTACCTACGTAAATAAGCAGAGCAATTCAAACGTGACCCTATTCCCGCCGCGAATCTCTGAACCGAGTAAATTCGCGCCCCGTGCAGGCGGCGGGCGTTTGTGAGTATCCATTCAAAAAGATGTGAAGATGCCACTGATTTATGCGAGGCCATTATTCTTACTTACAACGACGTAAACACATGCCGTTCACTACGCGCCGAGCGGCGCTAACTCTTCCATTATAAATGGAAATAATCAAATGCACACGAATCCCGCGTCAGCACGTTTCCAATACAATGTTTTTACAACAAAAATAGTTTTAACGGCTTTCCGCCTGCGGTACACCCGACTTGGCAACACAAATAGTAATAAGCTGGGGAAGTCGCTCAAACTCAACTCGAGGCTTTCAGAGTCTTGGCAAATATTACGACAAAGCGACACAAACTTAGATATTGTTTGTGGGACATCTGTCTACAGTAGATTGCGCTAGACAAGGTTTCCGTTTCGTATCCTAAGGGCTGCCGGCTACCGGGCAGCGGGCTCTACATAGGTAAGTCAAGCTCTATTTAGTTAGTTTTACAATAAAGTAGGCGAAAACAAGATTTCAAAATCTAGTTATTCCAAATAGCGATAGCGATATAACTTAGTCTATATCTAATCTTTTAAATATAGATACAGAAATGAAGAAGATAGATTACCTTATATTCAAACCATTTCCATTTCGAATTCCCTTATCAATTTATCACTATAGTTGGCATCTACTAGGTCGTCGATTTGTGCACCAGAAGGCATTAACATTCCTAGCGGGTGAATCAGAAAATGATAGAAGCGCGGCAACCCGAGGGAGCTCATCAAAATCACGTTATCAGGTGCACTCACAAATCAGAGCGCCCTGGGAGCGCGTGCTTCCTTACAGCCAATGTACTGAGGGGATGGGCTTCTATTACTTGCCTTCGTGTGGAGTTACGATATGCATACGATACGAACGAGCAGCATCAGGACCAATTTAACACTCTTACGGTCTTTTAGTGTCAGTCACGTTATAAAACTGCGCATCTTGAACGAATGGCTCCCTATTTCTACGCTCTCGTAATTGGCCGATGCAAATGCACCCTCGTGCATCTCCTAAGACATTTTTATGGCCACGGAAAGAGTTAATATCAAATTTAAAATTTCTAGGCGCTCTAATTTGGCTTTATGCACGGTTGATTATGCCGTTCTGATTTATTGCTATTATGCATAACTAGCTATTGCCCGCAACTCCGCCTACGAAGAATTTGTTTATTTGTTGTAGAATTTGGAACTATGCAATTTTCCGGCATAAAAACTATCCTATGCCCTTCCCAGGATCTCTAACTCCATACCGAATTTCGTTTACCTAAATCAGTTAGGTAACTGACAGACAGAGTTATGTACTTTCGCATTTATAATATTAGTAGGTAAGGCAGTAAAAATTACTAGGTATACTTCAGTAGCCTCCGTCATAGATTCGCTTGAGAAATTATTGTTTTATCTATTCGAGAATTGTAGTAGTGGAATAATGTTTTGCGTTTGAATGCAACAAACACTTTGCAATTGATGCGTGCGGCTAAATTTCACATCCAACGCCAAGAACATGTTGGGCTCTATTCGTAGGCAGTTTTCGTTAAAATTCTGCTACTGGTTATGAGCGTAACGCTTATCTGGGGAATTTCAGAAATAGGGTACAACTATTATTTTTTCTCTGATTTTAGAAATTTTTGCATGGATTTGCTCAGAATCAATAATAGCACTATCGATTATAATAGAGTAAAAAAATGTTTCCAGTCTTGCATGCGAAAATAAGTGTCGGTTTTGTTCCCTTCAAACACCAATGTATGAAATAAAAACAAAACTAATCTCGAGACACTTTTTTTTCTCTATGTAGAATCGATAGTGCTACTGATTCTGAGTAGATCCATGCAAAAAATTTTAAATCTGAGAAAAAAATGTATTGTACCTAGTTACCTACCCTATTTCTGAAATTCTCCATCTAGCAATACGTGGCAGCGCATGTGTTAAAACCACTTTTAATTGGTATTTACGTGAAATGTACGTACTTAGAACCCATTATTTGTCGATATATTATCAAAACGTACGAGGTCTTAAAACAAAATGTTTGGATTTTTATAACTCATTAATTGTAAGTAACTACGATATAATTTGTCTAACGGAAACCTGGCTTGATGATAAAATAAATTCGAGTGAGATTTTTGATGACCGATACATTGTCTATCGCCGAGATCGTCCGTCTTATTTTAAAAGTGATTTTGGAAAGGGTCATGGGGGTGGCGTCCTTGTTGCGGTCTCTTCCAGGCTCACATCCGAATGTAAACTGCAGTGGCAATCGTCACTTGAGGATCTGTGGGTGACGGTTGCGGTGGGCAGGATTGTTCTCAATTTGTGTGTGGTCTACATCCCGTCTTATATCTCACATGACATGTATGCTGCTTTCTTGAATAAGTGCGAGGATATTGTTATGGCACTTCCAAATGCCTGTACTATACTTTTGGGCGATTTCAACCTGCCTAATATTTTGTGGAATGGTGAGCTTCCTGGTAGTTGTCCGGTCTTTTCCTCACAGGAGGTGAAATACTTAGACCTGAAGGATTTTCTTTCCGTAACTGGTCTAATACAGGTAAATGATATTAAAAACATTAATTCTAGAATTTTAGATTTAGTGTTGATTAGCCCCGGGCCCCATGTGACCATTGCCAGTGCTGAACCATTGAGTCGTGTTGATGCTCATCATCCACCCTTTGACATGGTTCTACAAATGAGAAAGGACCGGACCTTGCCTGAAAAACTATCTAGCCCTCCATACCAATTTCACAAAGCTGACTTTGACGGATGTTCCATTGCTTTAAATAGAATCGATTGGCAGGGTCACTCGCATTTAAACTGTGAAAGTTTTTTGGAAATGTTTTGTAATGTATTATGGAAGGTTGTGGATGAAAATGTACCAAAAAGAAAAGTTCGTACTAATCATTACCCGGATTGGTTCTCTAGAGATTTAATACGCCTACTAAGGTTTAAAAATAAAGTACATCGCAATTATATTAGGTATAAGAATCCTCGGGATTATGATGAGTTCTCGATTCTTAGAAAAAAAGTTAAAAAGTTGGTATCTACATGCTATAGATCCTATATATCTAGGATTGAGGATAGTCTCAATCAAAATATTAAAGCGTTTTGGCGTTACACCAAATCAAAGAGATCTACAAACCAAATACCTAATAGAATGGTATATGGTGATAATGTTGCAGATACTGGTCAGGATGTTGTTGATCTGTTTGCAGACTATTTTTCGTCAGTTTACGATTCTTCCGGTGAAGTAAATTATACGCCTGACTTTCCGGAGAGTAATTACTCCTTAAATACTGTTACATTTACTGAAGCCAGTTTGCTTAAGAGGGTAGAATCACTTGATGCTAGCAAGGGAGCTGGACCTGACGGGTTACCAGCTATATTTATCAAGTCTTGTGCTAAAGCTCTAGTTACACCTCTATCAATAATCTTTAGAAAGTCCTTAGAAGAAGGTATTTTTCCTAATCTCTGGAAGCTGACTAAAATTACTCCTATCTACAAGAAAGGTAATAAAAATGATGTATCAAACTATCGCCCCATTAGCATTTTAAGCTGCTTTGCTAAAATTTTTGTAGGTATTATTTTCACGGAGGTTTACAGTCATTTTGAACATCTGATTAGTCCTGACCAGCACGGATTTGTTAAGAAACGTTCAACCACAACTAATCTTGTTTCTTATGTACAGAGGCTTTCTTCGACATTTCAGGACAAAACTCAAACGGACTCCATTTACACGGACTTTGCCAAGGCATTTGACCGTGTTAATCATCAGATTCTCCTTGCTAAGCTCCAGCACCTGGGTATCCATGGCAGTCTTTTCGTTTCAATCGTACCTCCACCGTCGCACTCAACTTGTCAGTCTGTGTGGTTACGATTCTGTCCCCTTTATAGCTGAGTCCGGCGTTCCTCAAGGCTCGAATTTAGGACCGCTGCTATTTGTTTGTTTTATTAATGACTTACTGGGTCGTTTGACATGTAATTGTCTGGCTTACGCAGATGATATAAAAATATACCGGACAATTGATTCGAGTGAGGATTCCCTGGCTCTCCAGCATGATCTTGACGTGATAAGTGAATGGTGCAGATTGAACATGATGTCCTTAAGTATACCTAAGTGTCAATATATAAGTTTTACAAACAAAAAATCTACTTTAAACTTCGGGTATAGCATTGATGGAATAGAGTTGGAGAGAGCCTCAACTGTGAGAGATCTTGGGGTGGTTTTTGATTGTAATCTGTCGTTCCGCAGTCATTATGAGAGCATGGTTTCAAAGGCAAACCGTATGCTGGGATTTATAATTCGTACGGCTAAGCCTTTTAAAAAAATTGACACCTTAATTATCTTGTACACATCGTTGGTGCGAACGAACCTCGAGTACTGTTCCTCGGTGAGCTACCCCATTTACAAGACACACTCGGATAGGTTGGAGGCAATCCAGAAAAAGTTTCTTAGACATCTTTGCTTTCGGAATGGCACCCGCCGTACCTTGCCAGAATACCGTGACCGACTCCTTGCTTTTGGTCTGAAGTCATTGTCCAATAGGCGTCAGATTGCCGATCTTGTGACCCTTTATAAAATATTGCATGGCGATCTCGATGGTGGCCTTGTTGATCATGTTTATTTTAGAGCCACTAGTAAAGCTACCAGAAATCGTAATTTGTTTGCCCTGCCGGTAGTATGTAACAATAATGTCTCGAATAACGCTCCAATTACAAGAATGTGTAGACTTTTTAATAACATTGATCTTGAGTTAGGCATATATTCAACATGACGCTGGCAAAATTCAAATCTGTTGTAAATGAACACTTTACTATTGTATGATCATTGGCCTTCGTTTTTAGCTGTACATGATGTGCTTATTGCGATGAATTACCACTTTTGCATGTATTTTTATTTTATTATTGTTTTTTTTTGTTTCCTTTTATGAGGGTTGTGTTAAATGCTGTGTACAATTATTATTGTGATGTATGCGCAGTAATGTCTTACATAGATTAAGCCACTAATTGTAATTTCGATAGCTTGCATTATGTTATTGTACCAAAGTTAATAAAATAAAATAAATAAAATTATCAAAATAGTATTTTAACATAACACTTCCCAGACGTCAATATCACGATTGACGAGTATTTAATAAAATTTGATCTCACTCAATTTTGAACCACGAATTCAAATTGCGAGTGCATTAAGCAGCCGTTATAAAACCTAATGGATTCTGTTTGTAAGAGTTAGCGCAGCAACATTTCAACTTGTCATTTTGCCGATAGTTGGCGTGACGAGCGTCGACCCTTAATCGCAGATAAATGAATTACGAAGCGGCGTCATCCATCACTGTCGGTAATTTTAAGATAAAGCCCATAATGCGCAGGTTGTTCACTTCAGGTCCTTACCACGTGAAGGGAACGCGTTTACCTTATTTGGGTGAGATTGAACCGTTTCACGTACCTACCTACCTTGTAGCAGCCAAGTTTATCTATCAATGTGTGGAAAGATGAGAAGAGATAAGGCTAGAGGTGATCTCGGGGCTCTAGATACACCCAGTAGGAAATTGTTTTTTTTTTTATACCTAAACGTAAATATTAGGTAAAGCTTTAAAAAATTAAACTTACGCATCGTACTTTACGTTTACGTCACGGGAAGTTTGTACTTTATCGGTATAAAAAAGGAGGCTTTGTTAATTTGGGAAAGTATAATTTTCTATTCGCAAAAGAATTTTTGAAATCGGTTCATCTACATAGAAAGGTACAGACAAGACACGTTTACCTGTACCTCTACCATGAGTTTACACTAGTTTACGTGACCGTACTCGCTAGCGACGGCGTAAATTATTTGTATGGAGAATTGTGCAGCGCCTCTAGCGGTCACTTACGGAAGTACAATTCTCCATACAAAATCATTTACGCCGTCGCTAGCGAGTACGGTCATTGTGAACTAGCTATATAATAATATAATAACAGTTAATAGCATAGGAGGTTTGGAATTGGTAATTTAACACTACCTACATTACATTGACGTCTTCACAGATTCAGTAACCTTTCTACTGGTCGTGCCAAAGGGCTAGTCTCATTAGCATCACCGCTCGGATGGAAACGGCAGTCGTTTCAACATCGAGAAATAACGAACCCATGGTTACTGCCGCACTTCCCGTTCCCTGACGTTATCGACGTCGCCAATTCAATTATATTCATTGAATGTAAATTTCTTGCGAAAATAGAGCTCCTAACGTAAAGATTTTTTAAATATTCCCCTAGTAAAATAGGTCAAGTGAGAGACAGGAGTCCCGCGATAACACTTCGTATCCGAGCGTCTGAGCTTAATGTATGGTGTTGAAAAAGTTATAAATTTTCTACTTTGTTGTAACTTATAAGAGTTATAAGGCATCCTTGAATACGGTTTATGATGCAGTGTGAAATCGTTTTTTGGAGTGATGAGATGAACCGCCGCGTTATCGTTTGATTAAGAGTAGGTACTTGGTTAATTTTATGTAGGTAGGTAAGAGGTAGGTTCTTCTACTAATTAGGGTGCTAGGTACCTGTGTGATATTTATTTGGCGTGGCTCTTGAATATGTTAAAGAGAATACGAAAATACAGGTGTTCAGTTATCCACATAAAAACAAATAATTCGCGCTAACAAATACTAAAGAAAATATTAAAGAAATAAATGTTTGGTACCTATTTAGGTACCAAACATTTATTTCTTTAATATTTTCTTAAGTTTTTGCAATGTTTGTATGTAGGTACTACTTACGTTATGCTAAGGTCAAATCTAGTAATCAACCACTTCCAGTGATCAAAATAAATTACTTTTATCCTGTATTGTTTTTTTTTTAATCTTTCAATATTCAAATATTGGCTGCTCGATATGCTAGACTTTTAGTAGGTATACTTACATCATTTTCAATGTAATATTTCAGGGCAACCCAAGAAGGCTAATAAAAAATATAGCCTTTATTTGACAACTTTACAAAAAATGCTTTGATTTAAGAAATCTATATCTAATATATAAAAATCTCGTGTCACGGTGTTTGTTGTCGAACTCCGCCGAGACGGCTTGACCGATTTTTATGAAACTCTTTTCTCCGTATTCGGTAGGTCTGAGAATAGGTCGTAGGCTACTTTTCATACCCCTATTCTTCGCGGACGGAGTCGCGGGCAACAGCTAGTACTTAAATAAAAATGAATCACCGAAATGTGTGTACGCGCATAACTTCCGATCGACTGCACCAAATTGGATAATTCTTTTTTTTACATACCGGTAATGAGATTGTCTTTCGTTTCCGGATAGCCCCCCCCCCGTAGATTATGCCATATTTTCCTATTATGAGTCGTTATTTCCCAAGTAACTCCGGCTGCTCTCCGAATGTCGTCCTCCCTTAATGAGACGCTGCCTCACTTATTCCTTTTATTTTGTCTTGGACATCATTCAGTCACATCCCTAGCACATTTTCCTTTGTTACTTCTCATATACCTGTGCTAAACGTAAAGCTAAAGACAAAATGAAACTAAAGACATTAAGTACCCAAACCTAACATAACGACGTAACTAAAAATGAAATAAGTCACATGGCAAGAAGCAAACCTTCTAATAACCCATCCAGAAACCAAACCCAATTTTATGAACTGACATACCCAGCAGTTATTCCCGAAAGCCGTTAGGGTGAATAAGGCTATAAACCAAACCGCACCTTGTTTCGGATGCACCAATAAAAATGGGAAGTTATAGCGCCATGTAAAATATATCCGGAGCGGATCGAATTGAACAATGCGGTGCAAGCGATGCTTATACATTTTTCAAGACGTTCGGCTCGAGTTAGATTGCATTTCTCCAGAACTGCATTCTCCCTGGAAATGGTTTCACGTATTGCCGTACCTACAATGTATGATCACATTATATCAAGGTCGGAGAAAAAAATGGAGAATTTTCATTACGTATCCGTTGTTGAAACAATAATGATATTTGGAATCTAGGTACGGTCAAGTACAAAAATAAGTATCGATTTAATCCTCCCATCATTATATACCTATACCTTAATTCGACGACATAAGAGCTATGGGACATATTTATGAGCAAGTTGTGTGCACCCATATTTTTACACTTGACTTTACCTATCTAAATTAACGTTTCTATTTTATAGAGTAGGTACAAGATTTAGTTGATTTATTGAATGAAGATATAATAGGACACGATATTCTTGAATATACCTACACAAACATAAAACTGGAACTACGAAAACATCGTGTTAGCTTAGCGGCGAATTTTCAACTAAACTACGATTTTTAATTTCGTGGAATTCTGACAAATGCCAGATTTTGACGTTTCAGAGGCAACAAACCTTTTTTCATTTTAAATCTATTTATTATTTTAGAAACATAATAAAATAGGCACATTTCTAATTATAAATATAATGAAGGAGAGCTATTACTATAAGAAGTTATCAGTTTTCATTTATTACTCTATATTTATTTTATAGGTTTTTAAGAGATTGAGTAATCTCATGGTTCGTGTAAGACAATTCATAATGATATTAGTCCTCTTTAAAAAACATAACACAATAAAAAACAAAAACTTTTCAAGGAAATAATAATATCTATCAACGAAAACGACAAAAACAATACGGAAACAGGAGAGCGAGTACATTCGAACATTCAAGACAGAAGCCGAATGACTTTAATATTTTTTTGACAGAAGAATGATATTTGATGGCTTTTATTGTTTAAGTATGTAACTTGTCTATGAAATTTTAAATTACAAACCTCTTGAGACGACGATTGAAACGTAATACATAACTATTAATTATAATAAAGTCCGAAAGTTTGCGATATATGTCAATCATCGCAATGATACCTGAGACAATTTATTTTTTACTCATAAAAGGGTTAAATATTTTATTACGTCTGAACAGTTAGATCAAAAAGTATTCTAAATACGTATTAATTATTGATTTATTACATCATGCCCAATTTTAAAATGTATACTAAGGAATTTTTGCTCTGTATTTCCTAGTTTTTATTTTATCTCGTTTAAATTTTCGGGAAATATTTTCTGCCTAGTAATACTAAGAAATGTCAGAATTCCATGAAGTTAAAAATCGTAGTTTATATGCAATGTATCCGGAACGTCGAGGTTTACCAATGTCCTGGGAGTGCGTCACCGGGTCAGAAGTTTGTAGCACCCATTAGTGATAATTAGTTTTGTTCAATTTGTTTGCTGCATACTACCACCAAACAGATAGTGAAAATAAACGGATCACTCACGTCTTAAAACGAGTTTAACTCGACATGTTTCGGGCTAATCCGTAGCCCTTCCTCTCGGAGTCGCACGTCACGGCGGCTGCCAAACGTGCACTGCGTGCTAACGCCCTGGTCGCGCGGCTACTCGACGCAACTGACAGCGACACACAACTACCCCCGTTTTCATCATCACTTTTATTGTCATTGTCAAATGTAGGGTAGCACACAACACTAACCACATCACTTTGTAAAGGTACGCTCACACTCACCGTTGACGCAGTACGAACATTCAAAACTGTTTTGGGTACCTGTAACTGTTTTGATTTGTTTTCAGTACCAACTCGGGGGTACTGACCAACCACTATCCCGGTTAAAATTTGGATGACGACCAATCTCGAGTAAAACTCGAAACTCGTAGTAAACTCGTTTTAAGACGTGAGTGATCCGTTTATTTTCACTATGAGATCATAGTCTGACCAAAGATATTTTTTGGAAAGTTTGTACATATATAGGTTTATGTAATTATAGGTAAATCAAAACCCGATATCTTTGCACATTCATTGGAATAAGTAATTTTAATTTATTATCTCATCAAGGGCTTAACCATTTCGGACAAAGAATTAAATTTATATCACGTTTGCATTGTAAATTATCAAACGAGGAAACGAGGGCAGGGCGCCGGGGGACCAGGGCTGTAAGATAAAACAATTACCAACTTCCAAATTAGACTCAAATAATCATTTATTAAAATAAGTGATGTATTAATTTCTTACAAAGAACACATTTTAAGAGCAGTCTGCTGTATCATTTAAAACATTTATACATGATAAAATAACAATGATAATTTTGTAATGAAACAAGTTTGATTATGTGGACATTTCCTACGCGGTAAAAGTTGAAGTCGAACGTCTTATTGCCAAGCAAACACAACCGTTCCTCCGGAACCCTCGGCGCGGCGCGCCCGCTACGTCGATCCCTACCTATGTACATAAACATGTCAATAGCAACACCACAATAAAATCAAGATACAGGTTTCATAGCTTGCCTCTAAACATTGTAAGGCCATTTTCTACGTAACACACAACTTCACAACATTAAGAACATCGGAAGTGTAGACATAAATTTTAAAATGTAGGTATAAAGCATTTTTGTAAAATGTACTTAGATATTCATAAACAAAGTAAAATTCATTAACATTAAATGCTCTAATGAAATCAATTTCATAGTCATAATATTAGATTCTATTTAATTATAAGAAACAGTTTTTTTACAAGTTTTTAGTGCCGACCTCTAATATAACTCAATATTTTCTAAGAAAAAGTCGTAAAAAGATGTCGATTTCAACTGTCGGTCTCCTCTCTTTTCCGATAAATTCATGAATATCAAAATATATACCAAATACTTTTTATATGTATTCATTCCTTCTGCTCTTCAAGTCATCATTGATATTAATTATTTAAAATACAACGCCTCTTGTTAGTTCCTATATAGAACGCTTACGGCTAAACTGCAGGTAACTTACTGGAACAACACAAACTGAACGTTCTATGTACTTACACAAATGTTTCAAATTACCTATGGATTGAATTGACAAAAATAATTGTGATTAATATATCACCTCTAAGACTAGTTTGTTCTAATTTATGAAACAAATTCAAACTATAAAACACAATAAAAAGACTGTTAGTGCCGTTTCCAATAATATAATTATGGGTATGGCACAGAAAGACGTAGAAATCGGTAATTGATCTAATTATTCCATACGAAAAGTGTAAAATTATAATTACAAATATACAAATTGTATCAGGTACTTAATAAAATTGTAATTCATTTGAAAATCAATATTTACAGGTAGGTAAAACGGCATGTGAATTATATGGAATGAAATTGGATGAACCAGAAGTGGAACATGCAGCGAAAACTCGCAGTGCCTCACCATGCCGGCTCGCATACACACCTGATGAGTGCAGCAAAGTATGATAATTAGTTAAGCTCGCTTCTGTGGATAGCTGCAAGAATTATTGCGTTACTTCGTACTAAAACTAAAGCATGTAAAATAATCGGTGAAAATGTATCTTTTAATACTTAAAATAGCACCTAAACCGACATTCTCATTAATTATGCCGGATATTCTCTTTACACATTAAAATAAAATATAGCTAAATCATATCTCAGGCAAGTTAATTTAAAACAATAGTCGCTGTACTTAGCGAGAACTTTTCTATGTACTAATGTCTTAACAATAAGAATTAAAATTAATCTCATGAAAAAAATCGTCGACGTCTCAATTGTAGAGATCGAGAACATTTAAGTCGTTTGCAATATCACTCTTCAAAATATTATATTATAAGATTGTTAGACAAAGATATTTTCAACAATGATATCTAATGTCACACGAAAACACTTTGAAAACAGCATTGTTTGCATCCCGCGGCGCCGGCGACCCGACTTGGTCAGGGTATGGTGACGACGCATACTTTGATCAGTCCGCGAGGTACTTTCTTGTCCCGTTTCAACCTTTTAGGTTGAGAGATATGCTATCCATTAGAAGATAGTTCGTCTTTGAGCCACTGCGGGACCGGGCGACCCAATCTGACCAACAGCTTTGACAAAGCCGTGTTATGGGGCGTGTAGTATCGCTTTAAGAATTTGGCCGACCTTTCTTCCATGGGCGGGTAAATGCGCCCTTTAGATTTACCGAGACATTTCGTCCGTTCATTGCTTACGGCTTGGCAGAAAAATCCCTTCTTCGGGTCGTACCTGTTGAACATAAAAGATTAATTACTTAATGACCCTTCGACCCGGATAGCGACGAATGAAATTTATTGTGTGTTTTGTGAGGATTGTGCTCGGCAAACTACTTCAGATACTCGATATAAAGTAATAACTCGCTACGGAAACGTAACTATGTTTACACATAAAATTGTTTTCATGTTACACTTCAGGGTTCTCAAAGGACTCTAATATCTTTAGCGTCGAGATCGAGGCAAACAACGGGTAGGTAGCAGCGGAGCACGTCGATACGCGCACACGTAACGCGTGTGCTACGTATTGGGGGTCGATATTCGTGCGTTTATCTGGAATTTTATGAGATGATTTGAAATCCTTTCTCAGGGTAATCTAAAACTAAACATGTTGTCATGTAAGTCCTTAGTAAATAACACGTCAAACGGGATTTTATTGGGTAACACACAGAAGATAGCAAATGCCATGCCTATATGGCATTTGCTGTCTTCGACGAATTAGAAGATACCTATTAGCTACACGAACAACATTAAAAGTGGATCAAATCTTATCACAGCTATAGAAGCTGGAGTCAAATAAACTCGTCTGAAAATTAGAAATTAAAGAAATAATATCGTGAGTTTTAACTTACTTTTTATCTAACGTAACGTAGTGTAATTTCGTTGGGCTTAAGTACTTACTTGAGCAGTTTATTGTAGTCCAGTGTCGAAAGCTTGAGGAATTTCTGTAGCGCGTGCATGGCTGTGGCGGGCTCGGCGCGTAACAACGCTCCGTCCAATATATGCAGCTGATGCGGACTGTACTCCGCCAGCCAACGTTCTAGGAAGTGACTGTACTTGCCCGGATTTAGGCAACGGTTCCTGTAAAAAAAAAAACTTTAGGAATGTTGTCTAATAAATAACGATATTAAAGTGACACTTAGCACTGAGGCCATATTGTCTATAACGCACTCGGACTCTCAATCGCTTTTTCTACTTCTTTCTGTTAAATAATATAGAATGAGAGTAGAAACATACGGTGAATGGGATCACGAGCGTCCCCGCATTATACAATACGACCTTTGATCTTGCAACTATTGTAATTGAAATGAAAGTGGTTAAGTATCAGCTGCATTTTGAAACAAATTAACGGATGGGATGGGTGATCGGACGAGAACCGGTGTTTTGTCAAATATCTTGAAAACGGTGCATCCTACGGTAAAATCAATAAAATTTTCATCCCCCCTAGAAAACCTCCGCATCCCCTCCCCCCTCCTCAACTCCCCCTCCCCCCTCCTCAACTCCCCCTCCCCCCCATTAAATACATGCTGGCGTTCGCTGCTCTCTTGTACAGGCCTTCGCTGCTCTGTAACGTTACATGAACGTTACATTGCGTCATCCTTTTTCGTGTGTGCAGCCGGCGTTCATCGATTTATTAGACGTTGTCACGTCAAAAAAAGTGACAAAACTGTCAAAAAATTGGGACATCAAAATTAAGAGTGATCTTGTTTTTGAGTAAGAGAACCCCAAAATTTCCTAATTTGAAAAAAGTAAAGGATGCACTTTTAAAAAAAAATGCCCAAATAGGAATATTCAAATATTGTGATTTGTGTTGGATGTTTAATTTATATTTAAGTACGGATTCTATAAAAATATGTGTAATCGTTGCCTAGTACCCACAGCACGAGCTTTGCTTAGTTTGGGACTAGGTCAATTGGTGTTAATAGTCATTTATTTGACAAATCACAACCAAATTATACGCCGCTACTATTTAGTTAAAGAGTTGATTACTGTCTGTGTATAAATAAATAAAAATAAATAAATAAATATCATGGGACAATTCACACCAATTGACCTAGTCCCAAAGTAAGCTTAGCAAAGCTTGTGTTATGGGTACTAAGCAACGGATAAACATACTTATATAGATAAATAAATACTTAAATACATAGAAAACATCCATAACTCAGGAACAAATATTCGTGCTCATCACACAAATAAATGCCCTTACCGGGATTTGAACCCAGGACCTCTTGCTTCGTAGGCAGGGTCACTACCAACTAGGCTAAAGCGGTCGGTATAATATTAATAATTTATAATAATTTCCGTTTTAGATTCCGTGCTTAAATTTTATACTTACCTCAAATCCCTTAGGGGCTTTGGGGCTGAGTCGTTGGCTGTGATGACTGTATGGAAGGTGTAGTTTTTGGCGATGGGGTCTCCGTGCGACCGTATGTGCTGGTACCACGAATAAGCCCTGCGCACAAACAGCAAATACATTACATATTATCAATCTAAAACGTTCCCAAGTCGGTCAATGAGCAAAATACGAACTACGAACATTATGTTGATTGGTTTCAGAATATTGAAATGGATCAATACAATGCTCTTGATTCAATAAATTACCTCGTAAACTCAACATATAAGTAGTTCTTTTTGAACTTATTCTAGAAAACCGCGCGTAGATGTTGAATATACCGGCCGAAACCAAAGAACATTCTAGAGCTCTATATAGAGTCGATCTATAGCTAGACCCGGTGGTACTTGAATCGATAGTCAAAAGTTCAAAAAAAGAGAAAACATTTAATTTAGATTTCTTAGTTTACTCCGTTCTCCTAAATTCAATAACGGTGAACTTTTAGCCGTCTAAAGTAACTATAGAATTCAATTATAATCCATACCGATTTTCATTATTTGAATAGAAACTAATTTTAATTAAGATATCCACAATTTGGGGATTATATTTCGCTACTCGGATCAACTTCAATTAAAATTGTTTTCAGCCTGCGGATGACTGATAAAAAGTAATTTTGCTTCTACAAGATCTCAGATATGGAGCAGCTTATAAGATCTGCATTTATTGAATTTATCGACCGCCTGTGATGTAACGTGAAGGCAAGAATATTTGTAAGCATAAAATACTATAAAATTGCGCACGGGATTTACTGATACACTACAAACTGATAAAAAAAAACTGTCATTATTATAGCTGTTTTTGTCTAGGAATAACGTCTTTTCTTCAATTTGAATTCGTAATTGCGTGTAAGTTACCTCTTCGACGGCGATATGAGTATAGTGATGATCTTGGCATTGGGTAGGAGAGCGTGCGCCCGCCGCGGCACTAAGTCCCCCTCGAAATATGTCGCCGATTTCTCAAATGTCATCTGCGTGCCGTTGCCCATGCTCGGAGGGAAGAAATTTAAGTACCTGTTTGAAATAAACAAACAAAGGCATTTTAAAAGGCCCTTTCTAAAGTTGTCATAATAAGCACAAACGACTTTTCCATTTGAGTAGCGCAGGCATGACTATTTGACAACTGGCTTCAAAACCATTTTAGATTACAATCTCCATTTACAGCATTTACATACACTATGGTAAATTACATTTGGTTAGCTAACGGATGGAGCCACAGATACGTATCGACATGCAAGTAGTGAGTCTACCGTGAATGTTAAAAAAATAGAGAAAATTCCCCTTTTAATGCCGCATAATTCAGTTTGCCTTGGTAATTCAAATCGATATTATGAAATGGCCTTTGAAAATATCAATTTCGCCGTATGGGAGGTGACATCTTTAAAAAGGTTTCGCGCAACTGGTGCCATTTACAACGCTATAATTAATACATAATCTCGTGGCATAAAAAATATTATACAATAGGATATTACACAGTTCCATGCGCTAACTAAGTCTATCTGGTCATTGTATGTATGGATGTGGGGCTAAATATGGCAAACAGAGCACATAGGTAGATATATGTAGGTACAATCACTACCTGATTGAATCGGGATAGAGTAATTTACACTACAGCTCGAGCATTTGACCTTTGCGACCACATTTCGATTCCAATTACTACTAACTGAGGCGTTCGTCTCATGAGAAATAGTACAGCAACATAGTAATTTATTGTTAATTTAGCATTTACATTGTTGTCGCGGTGAGCACTTGCTTCGTATTTTGCTACAAAGGGTGCATGCAAATAACCCCGCTACCTGTTCTGTCTCCATTTATATTATCAGACACGTTTACTTATCAGCGGAGGGACAATTTAAGCGCCACTTTACCGTCCTGTCGTTGCCTAAAGACATTGTAATGACGTAAGTGTTCTCTACCTTCCTCCCCGTAACAAGTAACAATGGTGATATTTGTTCCTGATAACCACACAAATTGCGAGCACTTGACTCCTTTGAAAAACGACTCAAGATATTGAGTGGGCAAACACACTGGTCATTTAACACAATAATGTGTACTTTTCGCCTTCATTTCGATTCGCTACCCTTGCAAAAAATGTAGGAATGGAATCTGTAAATTGTACGGAGCATTTACTCGTATCCTTGATACCTATATAGCATAACGTGCCGCAGGCATTACATTTTCATTGTAAAACTCATTAAAATTCGACCAACGAAACAGAAACATGACATTTAATTTTGGATTACACAGTCGACGCTTACATTGAATAATTCTTTAATGACGTGTTCCTTACGCTGATATAAAGGCAACTTATTGTTTATATAATATAGCCTATATATATAAATATAACATCTTTGAACGTACGCCAAAAGCTATAATAGTGTAGATTAAAAAACTCACCAGTCCAATCCTTTCATATAGTTGTTGTTATTGAAAAACTGCAGTTCCTCGTAGGTGGTTGGGCTTGGCAGGTTTGGCACGAGTGAGGGATGCATAGCCAGGAAGGTATACAGCGCCGTGCTGCCAGTCTTTTGGGGCCCGATGACCAATACTTTGGGCAGCGTGCCGCACCATTTGTTCTTCGACCAGATGCGCTTGTGGCGGATGTCGTCACACGGATTCTACAACAATACATTATGTATTAAATAACTGTAAAAAAAAGGAGGAGGTTTAGTGATTGTGCTTTTTATTCACGTTTATTTGCCATGTCTGGTCTCTTCTGAACCTATGGAGCGAAGAATTTTAACGATATAATCTAGTATATGCGTTTTAAAATCTGAGATCGTATAACGTGTGAACACTTTCAAAAGACGAGAATCAAATATTGAGACAAAAAGAAACAGATTTTATGAAAGCAGTGCCTGATCCCACGTAATAAAAACCGGCCAAGTGCGAGTCGGACTCACGCACCGAGGGTTCCGTACAAATTTATATGTATATATGAACATCCAGTCTTATCAGACCCCTGCTCCTAAGCAAAATGTGCGCAGTGTGGGAACATTGTATATTGGTTACTGATATAGACAGACAGACAAAAAATTTATGCTTTTCGCAATTTTTTCCTTTATCTGTGCTATAAGACCTTGCTTCGTACCAAATTTCAAGATTCTGAGTTCACGGGAAGTACCCTGTAGGTTTTGATTCCCTTGCGAGTGTCGACAATTTGCGGAAATTTGCGGCATAAACGGCTGTATCTTTTGACTGCGTTAAAAATTTATGCTTTTCGCAATTTTTCCTTTATCTGTGCTATAATACGTTGCTTCGCACCAAATTTCAAGATTCTGAGTTCACGGGAAGTACCCTGTAGGTTTTGATTCCCTTGCGAGTTTCGAAAATTTGCGCAAATTTGCAGCATAAACGGCTGTATCTTTTGATTGCGTTGGCTTAGAAGTTTGATTTTTTCACAGCTCCAAGGGACAGTAGACTTGAGTATTTGATATAAATTTCAGCTAGATACCTCCACGCGTTCCTGAGAAAAAGGGTCTTTACAGACAGACGGACGGACGGACAACAAAGTGATCCTATAAGGGTTCCGTTTTTTCCTTTTGAGGTACGGAACCCTAAAAATGTTAAAAAATGTAAAAACATTACTAGATCGAAAGGAAATGAGATTTGTTTCAATCTTATGATTATAAAAGAAATGGTGAGTAAATTCACCAAATCGAAACAAATTATGTTTAAACTGGAATCTGTTTTCGATACAAAACGCTCTTAAAAGAAAATCGTCCACATAAAGATTATAATTCGTAGACGATTGAACTCAAATCCGATCGACATTAATGTGTTGGAATTTAAAAGGAATTTCAACAGGATTTGCGACATAAAGACGAACGGAATCTACTTACGAAGTAAACAGCATGAATAAGCGGGTTGTAGTCGAATTGAATTTGTTTAAATATAATTAGAACATTGAAACGGCACGTAAAAGTAGCAATATTTCTTTCGTATCAGAGGTAATGCCACGAATACGTTGACAATTAACAGCCTCTGTAGCAATACCGTAATAAATATTACATAAAAAGAAACACTAGGCTCTTACTATTTATAGGATATGCATTTCATTTTCACTTGGAATACAAGACAATACAAGAATACAAGATAGAGCGATGACCTGGTTAAGGTTGCGGGATCGCGTTGGATGCGGATGGCACGGGACCGATCTGTTTGGCGAGCCTTGGGGGAGGCCTATGTTCAGCAGTGGACGTCTTTCGGCTGAAATGATGATGATGACAAGACAATGGCCTGCTAACGTAGTGTTGAAGTGCTGTGTATCTAGCTCATGAACTTGTTCTACAAATTTTCCCATTTAAGTACCGGCTAATGACACGGTTCAAAACGCGTCATATTCAAGCTACAAACTGGGCTAGCTACATGAACCCCTATACACCACTAACAATGCGCGATGGCTCTGCGCTCCAGGCTCCAGACCAATATTTACTTTTTGTATCCAAATGTTTGCACGGTGCCGAAAATTTGTCTGTTAAAACAAATGTTTGGATGCTATCTCTAAAAACACGATTCAATGCATATTCCTAATTCAATATGTGGACTTTAATTTATAGCTTGAGCAAAAAGATGAACTATCACGTTTCAAATGTCAAACATACGTGGAATATCCTCTTCATATTTCAGCGATACTTTACATATCTCGCAGGCCGCTAAAATATTAAAACATGCGCCATAAATATTGTTTTTGCAAGGCAAATTTACTCGGAGTCGAATATGCCACTCCGCTGTACAGTAGTATTGATGTGTTTTCGTTTACGTATAATGAAAGTATCAACATTCCGTTTTTTGATGTGGTAGGTAGGTAGGTAGGTAAGTATGTATACGCGTACGATTTCATACGATTCGCGAATAACATAAAGAATAAAAAGTGTTCCATTAGGCACAACATTTACAGACGCCGAGCCAATGTATATGCGATTTCAATCAACATGTGTTGTGCTGCGTTTCCAACAAAGGCCAGCGTAAAATATTTACAGTGATAATAAAACATTTCGCTTTCATGCACTGAACAATTTTGTTTATATGAATTATTAATTTTTATTTTATTTCCTCAATTCCGGAAATATTAAGCCCACGCGAATCGACATCAATGAATAATGTTCTGTTGAAACACACAGTTTCATGTTAGTTTGTATGGTCTTGAAGTTCCTGTGAACAAAACAGTAGTATAGGTGCCTATCTATTTGTATAAAACTATAATTTGATTGAAAATTCATCGTTTCTCGTTACCAAGGTCATCATTTTCTATCTATAGGTGGCGTGGAGTGAACATTTTAAACAAAATGAGAGAAGCGTCAGTTAGGTATGACTTCGGAAGCAACACTTTGCAGTTAGTGTGCACAGCCCTTGCCATATTTATCATCATTGACGTCACGTAAAAAGTTTAGACAGCCCGGTGGGCAGTGGCGGATTTACACATTCGCCGCTAGTTTAGCTATTCAATTTTAGCCGCCCCTACTAACCTCTGCAACGCTATTGGAATATTTTAAAAATTCATATTTACAAAAGTATACTTTACAAAGCGCTTAGTAAAATTCATATACAGACGTTGGAGTATTCGGTATAGTAAAATATTGTTAAAATTTCGAGACTTCTTTTCTCCCTGTGTAAAATATTTTTATTTTATTTTTCTAAGATAAAAAATTGAGCCAAATTTGCTACCCTAGGCTCCAGCCTACTCAGTCTGTTGGTATATTCACCACTGCCGGAGGGAATCAAGTTGTTACGATGCCACGCCACTATAGTGGACACATCTATGGTGAACTGTAAGCCGCAAAGATGTCGATAAGCCTGGAAGAACTAAGAACTTATGCCATCCCAAGTTCTTATCATTGAAAGAAAAAGAAAAGAAAGAAAAAACATTTATTCGTGACAGCTACAAACAACAGGCATAAAGATTACAATATAAAGCAACTATCACGAAACGGACCCACCTCAGCATAATGCCGGCTCGGGAGCCAGCGCTGGTCTTCTGGGGGATTTACGGGATAATCATCAGTGGCGCAGCTATCAGAGGGCTGGGCGGTTCCGTGCACCGAGGCCATGGAGTCGAATACAGGGAGCTATCATAGAAGACCCTCGGATCCTAACTAGTAAAGTCAGTAAAGCTCAAACTGAACACGAAAACGAAAAATGTAACTTAATAAACCCTTCTTGTTCTTCTTTTGTTGCTAAATAAATAGGTATATATTTATTCTATTGAGTTTAAGTCAGTATAGCTTTATTTTCTGTGCTCTGCTTGTCTGCAGCGTACGATAAAGATCAGAATATTGAAGTGTCTATAATTATTATTTTGCGTTATTACTAGAACTCCTCTACCCCAACGGTTATCGGTTCTTCGGGTTATATGGCCTGCCCATTGCCACTTCAGCGTGCTAATGCGCTGGGCTATGTCGATAACTTTGGTTCTCTGTCGGATCACTTCGTTACGAATTCGATCTTTTAGAGAAACTCCGAGCATAGCCCTTTCCATAGCACGTTGAGCAACTTTAAATGTGTGGACCAGCCCTACAGTGAGTGTCCATGTTTCGGCACCGTATGTCATGACGGGTAGGACGCACTGATTGAAGACAAAAACTGAAAAAATTTGACCTAGGTAACCTAACTAAGCCACAAAAATCACTTATCATCTCAGAAACCAAACCAATCTACCTGTCTAAAAAAAATTGTGTGCATTGCAATAAATCCAGATACAACGCCGGAGGTAATTCAAAACCTACTCCAACCGCGAGTGAAGGTAATAAATCATAAAATAAACTTTTATATATCACCCATCGCGCGCCCAAACATATTTCCAAGTTTTTTCGCGATTTTCGAGCCCTCTATCAGCAGCGAAGCGGAAAGGCGGATGAGAGATTAGACTACAGACTGCGCCCGTAATACATATTGATTCATACGCCGAAACGGCTCCGATACCATCCTGTAATATTTAACGTAATAATAATCATGTATAGTGCTCGGAATATTAAAATAGCGGCTGCCTTCTGTGCTTCAGGAAAAATCGAGTCACACTGTGTCACGAATCGATTATTTTAATGTGATACTATAAATTTATATAGCAGCCCCATAAATATCCAAACAAGGTTTTTGGAATAAACTAAACCGGATTTTACTAACATACTTTGAACAAAAGATACATTATTATAAATGTAACACATTTTCTAAATTAGACTTCTAAATAACTAAGTGTGACCTTTAGAGCTTTTGATAAGCTTTTGATAATAATAATTTGAGAACTTAAAAGGTTTCTACTTAGTTTTATGAGTAATGTGAATAGATATTAGACTTTATTTCTGCTATATTAAGTAGGCAGACGAGCTCGCAGCCCACTTGATGGTAACTGGAAAATAAGGCCAATAGACTTAACGCAACCAAATAAATGGCAGTGTGTAAACTGCTTTTTGCGGCAGCTTAACGGGTAAAATGGTGATAACTATTCAGACGGACCCTGTATGAGGTCCAACCACCAGCAAGACTTGTTCCATTTAAACATTTCTCATACAATTTTATTGCAACGCAATTATTATTGACTACTAGCTGTTGCCCGCGACTCCGTCCGCGAAGAATGGGGGGGGGAGGATAAAAATAGCCTACGACCTATTCTCAGACCCACCGAGTGTAGAGAAAAAAGATTCACAAAAATCGGCTAAGTCGTTTCGGAGGAGTTCGGTAACAAACACCGTGACACGAGATTTTTATATATTAGAAGATTAATGATTGACCTACGCCTCCGAGGCTGCACCTAGTCTTATAATAAAAAGTACAAAACAATTTACACAGCGCTTCTCATGACGCCTCACGTTCTGCTTTCGTTAATGGAGTTGATACCGTAATGCTCGATATCCGATATCCGTTTGAAAGCTTCGCAGGTACGCCACGGCAAAGACAGCAATTACGACACATCGATAGCTCTCGCCGCCTCAGAAGCTGAACACGGAACCGTACAGGAAATGAACAAGCAGGTTGAGACAATTTATTTACAGGATATTGCGGAAACGTCGGTGCCGTTGTATTCGGATAATAATATGCATGAGATGAGACTCAAGGTACGTTATTAATTTAACTATGGCATTAATATTCGCTTTGTGATTTTGGAGTAAAGCGTGCCTAGTTTTAAGCCTAGATGTTAGTGCAGGTAAAGGACTTACCGACACAAAGAGCTTAATTTCAAGAACACGTTATTCAGGGGCGGACACTCCACCGCAACTCTAGTCGACATACAGTTCAAGTATTTGGGGTATCTAGTAGTATTAGCACGTTCGAATGGCTTAGATATCTGTGTGGTTAACGAGTTTCAGAAAGAAATCGTTCAGTTAGGATATTTCGGATAGCGCCTGTTAGAGGTCTAACCGTTTGAGACTTTGATGGTATCGACATTGCGAGAGTCATTACAGAAAAGCACAACAAAAATATCCCTTATATCTATCACAAACATCGTTGAATTTAGTTTATATATAATTTCAAATGTAATCGGTAACTTCCGTTAGGTTAATCTCGGGTTGTCCAGGTCGCAAAATGACTACATAGGTTGATTGACCTGACCATATCGCGTTCTGTTAATAGTGAGCTATATCTTGGACCTAATCAGCATTTATCATCAGGCCTTATACTACGAAATTCCGTGCCGTTCCGTTCACGCTAATAGTAAGAGAGTGAAAGGGATGGCACGATACTAACTTTTAACTTTCGAATTTCGTAGTAGCCTCTCGTGTTAATCGCTGGTCAGTAATCTTAGAGGGCTTGGGCTGTAGTTCCCAGCCAGTGTGCTGCTCAGGATTAAATAAAAATCCGGTCACGCAAGTCAGACTCGCGCACCGAGGGTTCCGTACAAACTTGTATGTAAATAGTAATCGCATTTTTTTGTGATGGAATAACAAATTAATGATTTGCGGATTTTTACCTTTACTTATGCTGTAAGACCTCCCTTCATGCCAATTTTCATGATTCTAGGTCTAGGGGTTTTGATTCCTCTGTGAAATGTTAAATTTAAGGCTCAAATGGCCGTATCTTCGGTGCGTTGACTCAGAAGCTAGATTTTTTAAAGCTTCAAGGGACTGCAGACTTAATTTTTAGACGCTATTTTCAACTTGATACTGCCATGCGATCCTGAGAAAACCATTTTTGACGGACAAACGGACAACAAAGTGATCCTGGAAGGGATCCATTTTTCCTTCAGAGATAAGGAGCCCTAAAAAACAAAAAAGTAATGTGTAAAGGCGTGTACTCACCCCCCACAGCGGGCTCAGCTCGTCAGGTCGCAGCTGGAAATACTTGTCGGCGAGCGCGAGCGGCGGCGCGGACGCGAGCCGAACGTTCGTCCAGCATCTCAGGAATTTCACCACAGACTCGAACGTATACAGTGCGAGCCGGTCGTTCCCGTAGTTTGACATGTGCGTCATAAATATGTTTATCTGTTGACAAATGCATAATCACAATTGTATAGTTGATAACACGGAAGTAGCTATAGCTTTGACAAGGAGGGGGTCCCACATTGTAAAAAAAAATAGATTTGACTAATTCGTAATATCGCGTACATGCATTCTTGAAGAATGGGGGGTGTCCGGACCCCCAACCCCCCCCCCCCCCCTTATATACGTCCGTGGTTGATAATATCAATCGGTTGACCTAGGTACTTTTTAACGTATAAGTTGTCAAAACATCGTTTTATCTGTTTATACAATTTTGATTTTAAAGTTTTTATTTTAGTTTTGTATTGTTAATGAGATGTGATGTTTGTCTACTGTCCGTTCATTTCTCATAGTAAATGTCTTGTGGTCGTGTGATATTTAGTTCTATTCCACTTATTATTAGTTCTGTGGTGGGATATACACACACTGACATCTTCCTAGAATTTATTTTTGTATAATCGAATATTATTATCATCATTATAAGGATCATATCTCCATGTAATTTATTGCGCACATATTGTAGTTTGAGATTTATCAACTCATACGTAACGCAACTAAATTGGAGATGGGTACTAAAATAGTAATTGAAATGTTATTATAATAATATTATTGATTCCACACTACGCACAAAGGCAAAATAGCTACACAATTATCAAGAAATTAAACGCTATAACCAAGTTTCCTCGAATAAATACTTTTAAATATTGGTAAAAGATGTATCTGGGTAATGAATCGGCTTCCTCGACATGAGCTATATAATGAGTGGGAGAGATCGAGAGCTGCTCGTTAAAAAAACAAAGTAGCAGAGTAGAGTGGTTTCAAAGAAAAACTAAAACAAGCGAACCATTAAGGTTAAGATGTAATCAATTTATCAAAAATCGCTGAGAGAATAACAAGTAAGAATAACAAAGTCGATAAGCGTAAAAATTTGCTCCATTCATCCGTGTGAGTTCATAAATGCGACAGTAATACGGCATCAACATGTGTCGCCGGTCAAAATAAAGATAACAACTCTTATGTCAGCCATGTGATAGTAATAATGTTTACGCGAACGATACGGCCGACAGTAAAATCAGAATGACTGCCACGCGCACTTTGTTATTTATATTGACGCTTCTTGTGTCATCGTTTCATTCATACGATGGTATCACCGGTTTATGCTGCCTAATTAGGGCGAATTAAGGTGTGGGAGAAACGGTCGACAAAAATTTCATTACGCTTTAACGAAGTGAAATTTTACCTAAAGGCTGGGAATAACATTTTATACAGCTAGTCTTAGCATCGTTAGCTCGTGTGTATTTCTACTTTGACATTTTGCTTAATTTGAAATTTTCCTTCTGCGTCCGTGAGACCATTATATTTTCTGTTCTAGAAATATTATATTCATTACGCTTCGGTAGCCTAAAAGGTAGTCCACCAGCATTAGCTATATTTGGTCAAAGACTAGTTTTTTCTCAAAAGATTCAACCACTTAATTCAGTACTAATTGGTTTCAAATGCTCACCGCAAATCCGAAAACTAATGGACAACTTTACTGGTCGAATGACTTTCGGTCAAAGTTAGACTTAGTTTCGGCATGACCTAGTAATCAGACGAAGAGTAATCGGTTTGATTTACAGCGAAACTGTACAGAAACTAGATTTATTGAGCTTTTACAGGTATATTAGATCTTTCTCAGAAATTAAAGCACTAATTTGCTCGATCTGAAAGCAGCTACGTGTTACTCGTTCGATGAATACTACAAAAAAATGCACCAAAACAATGCTAGTACCATCAGGAACGTGCATGTCAGTAAGCCCGTTGGAGGAGCATAATCGAACATTGACGATACTCTCTGGGTTGTTGAAATAAGAATAAATACTTTCAAGGTATTATTTTAACCGGGTATAAAGACTGGGTTCCCATTCGCGATACATAAAATTGTAAGTCATAATGTAACGCTTGTCATAATGATTATTTGTCGTAATTCTTTTTTCTTTCAAGCCGTAAAATTTTCAGGGATTCTGAAGTGGTCATTCTGTAGAACTCTATGAGATAGGTTAGGTGTAAACCTAACCTATCTCATAGAGTTTTACAGGATGACCACTAAGTTAATAACTTACTCACTAAGTTAGTTATTAAGTAATTAATAACAATGCAGAACAAATAATCAGTACGGCAAACATTACTACTACATTATGAGTGTTATGACTATGACTTTCAATATTTATAGATCCCAATTAGAGACACTGAAAGATAGGCAAAGTCGAGGACATAAATATGGATACAGCCATCGCCTCAAATACATGTAGGTTTTTGTTAGTAGCAAAAAAGTATACAGACGTCTGACTGTCACAACTGTAGTTGAAATTAATATAATTTTCAGAGTCATTGATCATCCTAGTCGATATGCGTCCCATTGCAGGGCATTTTTAGAGTATCAAAGGTTTATTTTCAAAATCTCACTTGTCGATAATAACTTTAGTGGGTCATACACATTTTTTGTACGCGTCTATCCTGTGGAGATGGTAAAAGTTAAGGGTCTATAGCCAATATTATTAGTCAAGTCTACATTAGCGAGTGGGACGCCTGGCCAGCTTTCGGCCCATTTAAATAAATGTTAAGTTTGCTGACACGGAGACGCTAATTTTATGTCTACAGGAGAGACAACTAGTTTCTTTCGCTGTATATGACCCTAATATAAAAATACTACGGGGTATTAAAGCTACACACGAGGTTTTCGTCGACATAAAAAAGTTACTCTTGGTTTCCTAAGGTCACTCAGAGTTGGTTCAGCAGAAGTTACTCACAGGGTTGTTGATAACTGTCTGGAACAGCTCCCCGCCTTGAATGGAGCGGTCGAGACGTTGCCGCCCTCCCGGGTAACGCTCCAGTAGCAGCGTGTGCGTGAACAGCCCGCACGTCTGACGGGGGAGCACCATCACCCCGCGGTGACGGAAGCCGCGACGTAACCTGCACAAGAAGAAAACTGATTAGTTATGGACGTTCAAGAGGGAAGTGGCACTTGTCTGATAAAGCATAAATGCAAAAGGTTAATGTAGGTAATTGTAATATTTCATGAGCTCCCAACCGTTTAAGTTTCCAATCCGAACTGGGCCTTCGTTGGTACTACGGCCAAAGCCCTCTCATTCTGAGAGAAGGCCTGTGCCCTGCACTGGGACGTGTATAGGCTGGGATGATTATGTGGTCCTAACGGTAAGACATAAGGTTTCGTTATATTTTTTCCTATCTTTTTCTTCAGTTTTTGTTGTAACTAAGGTACAGACATCACGTCGAATATATTCAAACACCAACTTTAAGATTAGTGGCATAGAGTTGTACAGATATTTTTGGCGCCTAATATTTATGACTTTGACTGTACCTATGGGTTATAAAATCTATGGGCTAATAGGCCTAACTGAAAAATTATTGTAATAGAATGAAAATTAACCTCAAGCTTAAATTTTAATTAAAATTATTAAAGGGCATTTTATCATAAATAAAAAAAGTAACTTTTACTATCAACAAAGATGACATTAAAAAATTCATTCGTTACAGGGTAATAAGGCCTACGGGCTTAGCATACATAATTATTAGGGCCCGGAATTTTGCGTGCGTCTATTGACAGATTGTAGGGAGAGAGCACCGCTTTTTATCAATATTATCGATATTATCAGACTATTATCAATGCGGTTAACCGACAACTGTTAATTAAGTTGTAACTTTAATACATAATTCTATTGTAAACATATTTTTGCCTAACTAAACTAAAGAACTAAATAATATTTTCTCTTTTATTTTATCAAAGTGTAACGTTAAGTGGTCTCAGAGGGATCTTTTCTCAAGTTATCTAATAAGTATATAAAAATCTTGTGTCACGGTGTTTGTTACCGAACTCCTCCGAGACGGCTTGACCGATATTTATGAAACTTTTTTCTCTGTAATCGGTAGGTCTGAGAATAGGTCGAAGGCTATTTTTTATACCCGTAATATGGCAAAGCAACGTTTGCCGGGTCAGCTAGTAAAATATAAAGGTTTTCCTAATTATAGTGATTTCAATAAAGCAATTTAGACGACCAGATGGCCTAGTGGTTAGAGAACCTGACTACGAAGCTTGAGGTCCCGGGTTCGATTCCCGTGTCGGGGCAGATATTTGTATGAAACATACGAATGTTTGTTGTGTTATTTTGGGACTAGGTCAATTGGTGTGAATTGTCCCATGATATTTATTTATTTATTTATTATTTAATTTAAATGGATTCAAATTTCCGATATTTTGAACTTTTTTCATCATTGACCGCTGAAAAAAGTACGTATCATCGTAAAGTTTCAGGTTTTATTTAATAAAAACATAAATTTAAAAAAACTACCGATTTGTTGATAACATCGATAAAAAGCGGTGCTCTCTCCCTACAATCTGTCAATAGCCGCACGCAAAATTCCGGGCCCTAATAATTATTAAGTCCCAATTTGAGTCCTTCCCAGGGTCTCTAACTATCTCTACTTATACCAAATTTCATCTAAATCGGCGCAGCGGTTTAAGCGTGAAGTGGTAACAGACAGACAAAGAGTTAATTTCGCATTGATAGCAAGGTTATCGCTTAGCTAGGACGTATTACCCATACCTTACTTGTTATGTCACGAATGTTTTTCTTTCTTTTGTTGTTTATTTTCACCGGGACGGATTGCACGATACCGAATACCGCGACTAGCTTTGTTGCTTAATGCATCCTATCTTAGTAAGCTAATAATAGAATAGGGAAAACAGGAATGCTAGTTGCAACGTCTACTCAGTCTCATTTATTTTTTCACACCAACGGGCATTCACTAACTGACATTAGTATTTATTAAATGCTGAATACCTTTGAATCCAGCGCAGTAAGTATAGTGGACCAAGTAAGTGCTTAACTTTTTTAAATGACAGTTCCTACATCAGAATAAACACAATAAGGTTGATTTTCATATTGATTTGTAACTGAAAATAGTCTTTGATGTTTTAAGCTATACAAATGAGATAGAACCTTAGGATGGTAAAGGAATTTCTTGAAATGAAATGAAATGAAATGAAATATGAAATGAAATATTTTTATTGCGAGAACACAGTTAACAAGTTATATAATATAACTACACTATGCTCTGCCTCATAGGCATGCAAAAATTTTGACATATAGAATATATGTACATAGAGCTGGACAGAATCTGTAAAACATTTTAACAAACTATATGTATAATATGTACACTTAAGTCACTTAAACATTTAACGATACAAACTAAACTTAGTTAGAAGAGAACATGCCGCTTCTATCGTGAAAATAATAATAATATATTATTTTTCACCTCAGCACCTCACCTTGGTCGACTAAGTATACAAATATGTAGGTATTTTAAGTTAGAAGCTAGACTGCGGCCGGGAGTGCGTCGTGCGCGAATGCCTAATGTTTTTAAATGAGTTCGCTGCTCAGCTGGATCTATCTCCGTAATAAAATATGTTAAACATGATATCCGCTGATATTTTTTTAGGTAAAAAGGCAGGTAAGATTACCTTTTGTATCAAAATATAATATTAAACGTAAGCCCAGACACACTAACAAGGGTTAAAGGTTTAGCGGTATCAGCGGAAAATAAAAGGGATGTCGCAGCACTCAACGTCTCTTTTATACAACGACTTTGTGTTTGGGGGGAATAATAAATAGCAAATGTTACACAACAAAGCAATGTCAAATGAATGATGTAAATCATTCAAACTGCCGTTATAAACAAAATGCATAAACAGTCGCGCGTATTTTTGGGTTTACCTTCGCATTGAAAAAAACCTAAATTGGAGTCTCTGTTTACTCGTATTGGTAATTGTTTTATTTTATTTATTTATCAAGTAAAGCATAAATACTAATTAAAAATATAAAGGTATAGCATAATATATTAAATCACTTCATTTTCTATAATTTCACTGTCGGGTTAGATCAATTTACCAGAATCGTTATTTCGCAGTAGCAAAATTTCCCATTCGCATTTTTGCTCAGATGCTTTTTGTTTCACTATGGTTTTTTACTGAAGTTTATTTTCACAATCGCGTTTTTCCACAGTCGCGTTTTTTCTCAATTCCAATCGACACAGAAACATAGGCAGGTTTAGGTTATGTTAAGTTTGCATCGGCCCGAAGGGTAAAAAAACCGGCCAAGTGCGAGTCGGACTCGCGCACCGAGGGTTCCGTACAAATTTATATATATCTATGAACATCCAGTCTTAGCAGACCCTACTCCTAAGCAAAATGTGCGCAGTGTGAGATCAATGTAGATTGGTTACTAATATAGACAGAAAGACAAAAAAATTATGCTTTTCGCAATTTTTCCTTTATCTAAGTAAGTAAGTAATCATTTATTGCACATAAGTAGGGTTTACAAGAGGGCTGATACATGTGGTCTGTGCTATTAAGACCTTGCATCGTACCAAATTTCAAGATTTTGAGTTCACGGGAAGTACCCTGTAGGTTTTGAAACCCTTGCGAGTGTCGAAAATTTGCGGTATAAATAGATTGGTTACTGATATAGACAGACAGACAAAAACTTTTATGCTTTTCGCAATTTTTCCATTATCCGTGCTATAAGACCTTGCTTCGTACCAAATTTCAGGATTCTGAGTTTACGGGAAGTACCCTGTAAGTTTTGATTCCCTTGCGAGTTTCGAAAATATGCGGAAATTTGGGTCATAAACGGCTGTATCTTTTGATTGCGTTGGCTTAGAAGTTTGATTTTTTCACAGCTCCAAGGGACAATAGACCTGAGTATTTGTTATAAATTTCAGCTTGATACCTCCACGCGTTCCTGAGAAAAAGGGTCTTGACAGACGGACGGACGGACGGACAACAAAGTGATCCTATAAGGGTTCCGTTTTCCTTTTGAGGTACGGAACCCTAAAAACTGTAAAAAAACACACAGAAGAACGCGCGTGAAGCTCCGTCGACACTGTGTCTGTGTCAATTCAAATTGAGAAAAAACGCTACTTTGAAAATAAGCTTCAGTAAAAAACCATAGTGAGAAAAAAAGCATCTGGGAAAAAATGCGAATGGAAATTTTGCTACTAGGAAATAATGATTCTGGTAAATTGATCCAACCAGTCATTTCACTAGTCACACCAACGCGTGCCATGAAATATAATGAAACTGCGCTGTTTTCAGGATTATCTGTTTTGTATTTTTTTTTTAATATATAATACATTAGGTTACGTTAGCTTATTTTAATAACAATTCTAAAGAAAATACTGTTTCATAAATAAATAACTTTATGATAAATGAAAAAGGACACATTGGCATATGAAATTCGGGCAAATGATAGAGAACCAAATGAAGGGTTGAAACAACAAGTTGCCTATATTTATAAATGCTACACAATAAACTTTTTCCAAGTAATTGGCAGTGTGTATTCCATATGCTTTATCATGCAGTACACATTGGCATCTTATACTTACGCCACCCCTCGTTCGTTGTTTACGCAATATAAATTCAATGACTCAGCTCTCGGCAGCGTTTATCAAGTCGGACGATTTTGCGTAAGCGCGCTATTTGTCGGCATATAGAGGTCACTTGGACTTACCAATTTATCCCGACGCTACGAGTGGAATTTTTTAGTGATGATATCATACATGCTTACAGTAATGATAACCTCTCGTCAATTTGATACAGTTTTTTTTATGATATTATCAGCTCTTTTAGTAATATCAACCCTGTTAGCATTCGGTCTTTTTAGCCACGAGCGCAAGTGTCGCCAGGGTGCTACTTAAATCATCTGCCACAGATGTAAAGGCCTATTATTATTATTATTATTAGCATATTGGAAGATTTTTGTATAATTACTCTAAAGCGTTTCTACTGCCGTGTAAAAATCTAAAGTGTTCCCACAGTTAACTATAAATCTCACCACTTTTGGTGTGGTGTGTGGTCGCAGAATTGCAATTGGTTTTAGTCTATGGATATTATCTTTAGATTTTCGTAACACACGTGAAACAGCGGTTGAAATTCTTTTCAAAGCACTACCCAATTTTACATCTTAGGTGAGAGTAGAATCATCATTGATGTAAATGAAAGACTGTAAAAGCTAGTATTTATTCTGTTTATATACAGTCAGTAGCATAAATGGATGAGTGGTTGTGGTACTCAAACTTTTCTACACGCCCCTAATTAACTTGGCAGTAGAGTCGTATGTAGATCATTCTGAGCACCGTAACCGTTCATCCACTTCTGCTGCTGACTGTAAAAGATGCCAAGTTTGAGAAAACTACAAATTCCTTGTATTTATGTTTATTTAATTTTCACTAGCTTTTTCTCAGGACTACGACTGTGAAACGTTCATTCATCACTATTCTGCGAGAGCTATGCAACTTTCCAAGGTAAAAAGTAGGTTTCCTATGTGTTAATCCAGGTTACAAACTTTAAAGAGTTATATCAAAATCAGATTAAAAGTTTTTGTTTGAAAGAGTATCATACTCTCACAAATTTCTAAGTTAGTAATGTTGGTAGGATTTTGAGCAAACAAACGATCGAAGTCCAAAAAATATACACAACTTACCTAGCTGGTCTTAGGTGCGGATATTCTTCAGTGCTAGTGACTTTCACATCCCAGACTTTTCTCCAAGCCTCATAAAGGGGTTCATGAACAGGATACACCCCCGAATGGTGCGGTGACACGGAGTAGCAGGAGTTGGTCGGGATGCCGTGGGCTACCGCGAATTGCTTGTTCAGCATCATTTCTGCTTCCAATTGTGACACGTTGTTGTAGAGATGGGGCTGCTGGTGGTTCCACATGTGGCAAAACCTGTTGACAACAAGAACAGTAACATGGTTGCGCAAATGGTAATATGGAAACCATTACGATTTTAGTAAGAAATCATGGTTGCAAAAGTGACTACTGAGCTTCTACAAAAGTAGATGTCTTTTCAGTCTGGAATTGCATTTTCTTGTGCCAAATAAAAAATAGCTATTTTGTTGGGAATTTAACCCCCTGTTTCACCATCCATTGATCAAATTTATTTGACGGATAAATGTGATGCCGTCTCTGTTGGTTTTGTTCGAATAGACGGAGACGGCATCACATTTATCCGTCAGTTAAAATTAATCAATGGGTGGTGAAACAGCCCCTAAATCTATTCTTACTTATATTATGAATTACCTAACTGTTGACCGCGACTTCGTCTACGAAGATTTTATTTATCGCTATCCCATGAGAATTTCATCATCATCATCATCAGCCTATGTTCGTCCACTGCTGGACATAGGCCTCTCCCATGGCACGCCACTGAGCACGATCCTCGGCCACTCTCATCCAGCTGTTGCCAGCCGCCTTGCGAAGATCATCGCTCCACCGAGTCTGAAGACGTTCCACGCTACGTTTGCCGATCCGTGGTCTCCACTCAAGAACTCGTCTACCCCAACTGAGAATTTTACTATAAAAAATTTCGGGACAAAAAATATTCTACAAGTTCATTCAGTGTATTAACTATCTGCTTCCCGCATGTCATGGAAAACCGTTAAGTACGAGAGGTTTCTGCGAGAAACATGCATATAGCGAAATATTCTTACGCGCTTATAATATTAGTACCTACCTACCTAAGAGAAGGTGTGAACGTTTGTTGGTTTATTGCTTTATTTGCGTCTCAATCAAGTTGAAGTGGCACTGCACGTATTTGGATGAATTTTGCACGATAAAAATTACAAAAGTAATCATGAAAATCTAGTAAGAAAATCTACCCTCACATTTATTATAGTATATCGTACGTAACTCAAACCTCCTTCACATTTTACTCCTCGACATATTATTATTATCTTTAACGCCAGAACACAAAAAATAATATTTTACATACCTAAGCGAAATGTACGCAACAATAGCGGATTTACATCCTTGTTCTGTCGACAGCCTTTGGCTACGTACGTACTATGTTTCTTGCATGAAGTCTTCAAAGTGAAGCGTCTTATTTAGAATTAGCACGAATCTGCATGCGAAATGGTGTACATGTACAAGCAACACTGAGTGCAGTGTCTTTAATATTCAGGACATTTGTTTAGTTAGATTTTTAATTTTATTATGAAAATAGTGTGTAATAATGTAAATAGCTAAACCGTTTAACCTTTTCAACGCCAACGACACATATAGGTGTCACAAAGTACAGTGTCAAAGTGACCTTGACACAATGACATAAGATTCAAAGCAAGTTTATGTTTTGTCGAGGCGTGGCGTTGAAAAGTTTAAATGAGTCCTCGCCCGCGCGGTACAGGGGTTGGAGGTAGGGTTGCCAACCGTACTATAATATATATAGCATTGTACTATATTTTGACTCTGTGTACTATATACTGTTGAAGAAATATATAGTACGCAAAAATACTATATTTCGGTCAGTCCTTACGCACGCGGTTTGGGTAGGCCATTTTTACTATACATTTTTAATGAATCAATTTTCGCTATTTTAAGTACTTTGTACTATATTTTTTTTCAGAGTACTATATATTTCTTGTACTTCGGGCTGGGAAATACTATATTTGCTTAAGAAATAGTTGGCAACCCTAGTTGGAGGAATGACGACAAAGGACGACGTCGGGCGAGGACTCATTTAAAGGGTCTAGCTATAGTATTACATTATTGTGATTTTAAAAGTTTTATTCCAGCAACTCACGTTTAATAAATATCACTGGCAAATAATTAAAACGCCTATTTCTTAAATACAAATGAAGACACTAATTCCGATATAGTGGGAAACTAACACGTGTTAAGAGGATAGGTGATAATTAGCCTTCGGCCGTAATTACTAACCAAGTTTGTGACTTAATTACGTGTAATCGTTCTGGATTGTGTAATCAGAATATAAGTAATGTGTCTATGTTTCTACTATAATAAAGCGTTGATTAGCAGTTAGAATAGTTCATGATGTCGCACGGTTTGCTTGTTTAGAATTTAAACATAATTGTTGTGTACTCTCTCTAAATGATTATGCTGTGGTCTATAAGGGGAGACTCCATGGGCCCAAAATCTTATCTTATTCTAGTAAGAAACTAAAGAATACCAAAATCCAAAACGCATGTCAGTGTACGAACTAAATAAAAATTTGCATGTCATTCATTAACCACTCAGCCGCTCATTTTGCATTTATTGATTAATCATCTACTTATTAAGTGGTTTCAAACAAGGTAAGTATACATATTTTATTATACTTGGAAAAAGTGAAATAACCAATATTGTTACCTAGACGCACGCACGGCTTTAAAGTAAAACATTTGACACTGAAGAAAATCAATGCTTCATCCGCCGTTTGTTTTCGGAAAGAGACAGTGTTGCCTAAATTTTTTTTGTGTTTGATACTTATACCGTTAAAGTATAAAGAAAATTAAATTAAATAGGCAATACGTTTCATAGAAAATTAGCTTATGTAACGTGAGTCGGCGTATTATGCGTCTTGTGGAACTTAAGGTTCGACCAAACAACCAATTTTTTGCGTTTATTCGATACCGTAGGCAATCATAACATAACGTCTTGTATAAATTCAGGCGTTACTTTGCGTAGTTCCATGTTAACCCTTAACCAGGCAACGAGGGTTTTCTTGTATATGAGTGTTTGATATAATATGGTTCTCAGGGATACTTTTCGCGATAAAAAAAATCGAACCTAATGTGGTCCTATATAGTACATTACCTGGTTAAGGGTTAAAACTAAATGGAATACTTATTTGCTCCTCCGCGAAGAAGTAAGGCCAAGTCACGCAAAATAGATAAGTATGCGTTTCAAAAGCAAATTTAAATGTCATATTAAACTGTCTAATAACCACTGAAACTTATTTCCAAGGGCAAAAAAGATAATGACCTTAAAACTCGAGTTAATAGTACAAAATATAGCTAAACAAATTGTTGAAAACTTTTTGCGGCCAACCCGCGGTCAGTGTAAACCACTCTGTGAGAAATAAATAAGGTTTTTGTGCTTGCTGAAAAGTTAGCGACGATAAATCAAAATGACCGCAGTGACGCAAAAGTGTCACATGCTAGGTTTAGTTTAGTCAGGCAGCGAGTTTTTGCCGTAGTTCCGAACTTTGTTTGAACTTTTGTATTACGCTATTGTTTTATTTGCGAACAATACCTACGGGTCCCGTTCGGTTGGTAGCGCGTTAATTGTATACTTCTGAGGGTATAGGTAACGCCACGAGAGTTGAGGCGAATGATTACACACACTGCTGCATAAAGTACAGATTGCAAAAAAGATAATGAATGAAAGAAATGACTGAGTGAATGAAAATGTGAATTATATGATCTTATAATGAAATACTTAGGCAAAACTATGCATAATGCATATTATAATTTTTATTTTTTCATATAACCTATTTTTTAATTAAAACAATTTAAAACTGATAAGAAAATATTCGCAAGAAAAAATCGGTATTTCATAAATTGCGTGTAGTGGTAAGATCTATGTAACTAAGCAACCTTATTTATAATCGCATTTACTCATGAATAGATTCAGTTTGTACTCAGAACTCGTGTGTTTCACTCCTCTCCCAACGTACCACCATACATGCGAAAAATATACTTATATGATTTATATAAAAAAGATCAAAATATTTTATTTTCTGTTTTGTTTGAACTAGATGTATTTTATAAATAGGTTGAAGAGATTTTTAGTCAATCTTGTAATTGACAACCTTTCATTTTTTTAACACCTGAAAATTACTGCAGGAATCGAAAGAGTTTCGCCTCCTAAACACGGAAAAATATTTATTATAATTTATTTCTCTATATTTAAAAAAATACAACAAATTTAAAAACATTTATGTACTTACAAATACATCCACAGAATAGATATGTTTCCTTTACCCTTTTCACTAGAAAAAAGAGCTGTCATAATTTTAAATTTGATAACAACCTTAACGTCAAAGTTACGTCATCACTTTTTTTTAATAGAGACTAGACAAAAGTAATGAATCTATTCTATCGTTACGCTCTTTTAGAATAAGCATATCTTTAAAAAATTGTAACAAATTAATTAATAATCCTAGTGAAAATTTAAAACTATCAGCGGTTTTCTCTTTCCAAACAGAATACAGAGAAAGAATCAAATTATAGTCTTAGAAATATGAAATGTTGTCAATTCTATGTTGAGTCTGTTGAACTTGCTATCGGTATGAATAAATGTCAAAATCCCGCTGTCATTACACGACGTGTTGTTGTGTGCGTGACCTCAACTCTGGTGGCGTTACCTATACTATTTAGTGTTTACAGTATGCGGTATTTTCTGACCACTAGGCGAGCTGTATATCGATTGTTCATCAGTGTGGGACAAAAATGCTTGCGCCCGCATGTTCGCTACAATCGATGCATGTCTGTCAAACAAAAAAGTGAAATACCCTCTAATAAAATATCTGTATTAGCAGAGCTGATCTAGCTGTGTTTATCTACTACCCCACTAAGTCGCATATTACTTAAGTTAAAAGCTCGAACAAGATCTTATCTTCTTATGTTTTTTGTTTAATAATAAATAAACACTAGTTCTTTATTTTATTACGAAGAAGAAGTAAAACGTCGTATGTCCATAACCAGAACTGCGATGGAGAAGTTGAGGAAAGTATGGAGGAATCGCAATATCACCAAAGCCATCAAAGTCAGGCTCGTGCGAAGACTTGTATTTCCCATTTTTCTCTACGCGGCAGAGACGTGGACAGTACGTGAGCTGGAAAAGGCGAAGATAGACGCCCTTGAGATATGGTGCTGGAGAAAGGTGCTCAAAATATAATGGACTGAGTTGCGCACCAACGCTTCAATACTCCAGGAGTTGGGCATCAAGCAGCGTCTATCGACAGTACTACGGTCACGCATACCTACTCTGCGGTACTTTGGTCACGTCTCTAGACGACACAAGAACTCTATAGAACGAACGAAACGACAAAGAAGAAGAAGTTCTTTATTTGCGTGTGGTATTCAATATAAACAGTATATCTATCTATGTGCCGCTGATTAACTACAAGTTATTTTTTTTATTTTTCAGGCGTTACTTTTCTAGTGATGACGTGTTTTGATGCGATGTTCCAGTCATAACAGTTCGAAAAACAAACCAATAAAAATAACATAAAACTTTTACGATAAAAAATACCGTATCATGCTGAGATTAATATAAGCTTACTTATAGAAAATTAATTCATGCAAATTTACACCTTAATTTCGCCTGTATGTTTTGAAACTAATTGGTATGAATAATGCTCAATAATCATAAGCACACGGCCATTCAAATGTTCTTTTCTTTATGATTTACATCAAGAAACCTATCCCATTAATATTATAAATGAGAAAGGTTAGGAAAATAATTGGATATTTATTACTCTCACGCAATAACAGCTGAATGGATTTAAATGAAACTTGGCGTACAGAAAGACAAAGATCTGGATTGAGACATAGGATACATAGACTCTGGCTAATGAAAGATAGAGGCTAATTTAAAAAATGGTGAACAAAAATAATTTGACATCATCATCATAATTTTAGCCGATATTACGTCCCAACTGCAGGGCACAGACCTCCTGTCAGAATGAGAGGGCTTGGGCCATAGTTCCCCCGTCTAGTGCGGATCGGGAACTTAATATACACTATTTAATTTCTTCTCAGATGTGTGCAGGTTTCCTCCCATGTCATGTTTTCCTTCATCGTCATAACATAACAGTGGTACGTAAATAGGCTGGAATGATGATTCAGTTCCTTACATAACAAAATGAAAACGATGCAAAACTATAAACATAAAGCTTACTACGTTCTCGGAGGATGCCAGCATTTTTCAAGCCTTCACTTGTAAAGAGGTATTTTATCGTTCAGAAATATTGCCTACGCCATTTCATTCAAGCGACCTCATTTGTTCTAAACCAAGGCATGGCCGGAATGCACAGGCATTTCAACCATTTCTTACCGATAAAAGAAATTTCCAAACGCAAATTTGTATGCAAACAAAGTTTTATACTTAGTGCAGTTAGAAGTCATTTTAGTTAAGTATATACATAATAAATAAGTAAACGCGGCATGCACTTTGCACTTTTCACTTTAAATTATATTTATCAATTCTCTATTCAGTACCTACCTATATTACATGCCTACCACTACGAGTACGAACTCGTACATAAGTATCGTATAAAAAAATTACAGAACTTTTATCTTAGACAATTATTGGCTGCAAGTTAAAAAATTATAAATTAAAATTTTTAACAATGTAATAAAAACTTGTTTGGCGAGCCGTGGGGGAAGCCTATGTTCAACAATAGACGTCTTTCGGCTGAATTGATGATGATGATGATGATGATGAATAACAACATGACACAAATTAAAATTAACAACGACAACATTGGCTTCAACGATGGTGCAGCTCTAGCCAACCCGATTAACCAATATGACCTATTAACTGTTTCTTTAAATGTTATGTATTTAAAAATAAACATTTGGTCCCAAGATTGTGAACGGATATTAAGTTTTACTATATCAGTGAATCTGTAATATAATATAATCACTATTTAATTAAATCCCTTGACAATTACTCCGATAAAGTAGTAAAATATTAGGTAGACACATGGACGGACAGACAGACATGGCGAAACTATAAGGGTTCCGTTCTTGCAATTTTGGCTCCGGAACCCTAAAAATAAGGCAATATTATAAGGGCGCCAGTTTTGATCTAAAAATAATTTCACAAGGAAAAATAACCATCCCTACCAAGTCTAGCGTTCTAATCACCTCAGTTTTTAGCAACTTACCAGTTAAAGTGTTCCCTGTTCTTGAGCAGCGAATCGTCTCCCCGATTCTCGAGCGGCGTTCCGTGGTGGTAATACTTGGCGCTGAAGCCGAGGTTAAACCGGAATCCGGGAACCAGCCGCTGGAGGGCAGCTTGGGACGCCATTAGCGCGGCCACGTCTTCCTCATGCAAACGTGTACCTGTACGTTCCAAAATATTAATAGTAGGATCAACGTCATAAATAGTGATCACTAAAAGATGCTATCTGCCAAGTATCAAGTCTATAATTTTAATTATGTATAACAGCTACAGCTACAGTCACAGAGATAATGTCACTTAATTAAACGATTATATATCCCGTGGGATGTTTTTTCAGCAGGAACCTTCTACAAAGTATTAGAAATCTCTGAAAAAAAACATGAATGAAATCGGTAAAGTCGTTCTCGAGTTTTGGGCTTAGCGACACATTTGGCGATTCATTTTTTTTTTATTTAGATATATAGAACATTTTACTCGTAAAATATAAATTTAGTTAATGAATGAATGAAGATTTGAATAATTTGCTTATTCACAAAAAAAAATACTATTACTGGAGTAAGAAACAACGTATCCTATACTTTAATTGATTTACGTTTGCTACAGGAAGTTATTTCGGTGTGCTGATATAGATTTTCTGAATGAGTAGGTCATGTACGATTTAGGGCAAGACTCAAAGAATTATAAATTCGGAGAATAAGAGATCCGCAAACCATTACAGATTATCCAACCAAACATGAATCGTACGTACGTTACCGGGAATAGGAATCCAAGCGTGTAACAAAGTCAACTGCAGCCAGTCGTATTATCGAGTTCAAATAACCATACGAATATTAAATTCGCCCTAGACCGAGAATATCTAATGAAACGTTTCGCTCGATACGGCAAGGCAGCGTTGCACGTAAGACGTTTGATGTTGAGAATTATGAACGTATTCCTTCGAATAATACGCAATGGAGCGGCTTTAGGGCGGACAAAAACATTTTAACTAGCCATGCATGCTCTGCCTTTATGGCCAGTCTTTGTTATTTTAATGGGGGATTATAATGATGAGAAACACCTCGTGAAATGTTTGGAGAATGTGTAATAATGTTATGTTTCAGAAAAAATGATTCCTTACTAAAACAAATCAGTTCACGTAAAAATATGAAGAAGGGACAACGGATTCATCACTGAATATTGAACAAGGAGATGTTTAACATACTTAACGGAATTCAAACTTTAAGTTGAACAAGAGTTAAATAATGCTTTAAGCTCTCAAAATTTCCAATTACAATCGAAATGCACGAGAATTATCCGTGCAATTAGTATCCTTTGACGAGCGCGGTTTCAGTGGAATACATTGATCCGTAAACAATTTGGAAGTATTAATAAAACTCAAGTAATATGAGAGGGAAAATGTAATGATACAATTTAACGCTCGAGTTTTCGACTATGAATTCATACCTGAGGTAATTTGGAATGAACATTAATAGCGGCGACACCAGCAGCGTAATATAAGCTACACATAGTCATAAAGTTTACTTATACTACCAATACAATTTTTATTCGAGTAATGAGTGAAGTGAACTAGTAATAATTTAGAATAGTGAAGGTCTAGTTCAATTTACTTTTAGTGTGGAACGATTAAGTTACGTAAATTTGTTGGAGAAGTTACAAGGAGGAAGCCGAGCATGTTTACCACTAAGAAAACTGTAAAACTTACACGTAGTAAACATTCTTGAAATTGAACTTGGGCTCTGTATGGAAGTGATCGATAAACACGGTACTTTCCAGTGGTTGTGGTAAACAACTTTGTTGATATTCTCCAGGGGCGAATATAAAAAAAGTGTTTCTATTTATCCATTTAGATGTGACAGTGACAAATTTAATACTTTCCTTTATTTTGCGAATTAATAGCATCGGTATATCTCTTGTTTCGGGTGTCACCAGTAACAAACGTGTTTGTAACTATTACTTTAGTCCCAGTTTTGTAACTTTGTTTTTCGGAGTCGTAAGTCAACACTTCAATAATCATGTCAGAGATGATGCCGTGTTCAGAAGAGAAACGTTTAGTGTGCCGAGTGGTTGAATGTAGGTACAATAGGTACATGCCTTAAAAGCGGATAGCGGAGTGATTTGGTGTAGTTTTATTGATTGTTTCAGGCACTACTTTGAGAAGATTATTTACAAATATATTACTCTTGCACGACACCTTCGGCATGTGGTAGCGGAGGAGCAAGGTAAAAAGATTACAGTTCGTTTAGTTTAGTGCTATACTATATATATATATATATATATATATATATATATAAAAAGGGCAAAGAATCTTGATGAGTCTTTTTACTGAAAAACGCTTTTAAAAATAGCAACTATTATGTACTTATAATAACAAAAGAATGTAAATGACCATAATGTATGTCCTTGCTAGTTCTGATTTATTTTTCAAAAGGTGTTTTTCAATAAAAAGACTTCAAGATTGTTTGATGCTAAAATAAACGAAGTATTGCGTAGTATTTAATGTCTGTTACCTCTTTCGCCGACGAAGATGTCATCGATGTCGACGAGTATCCACCGCTCGAGGCTGAGGCTGAGTTGGCCGTGGCTGAGGTAGCTCAGGGCGTCCAGGAACAGAAGCCGATGGAGCCAGAACTGCAGCCCAGAACCGAACAACACGCGCTGGATGCCGTCCAGACGGCCGTGGTCTTGCATCGCCGTCGCCAGTGGCAGACGTTCTTCTGCGAAAAATAACGGTGGTTACATGATGCTGCTGCATATTCTATCGGTTCTTAAGGTTCTATACCTCTAAAGGATACATTTGCCCCTCTATATGACTCTCTTTATTGTCCCGTGATATTTATAATTTTTTATGATCGCGATGTTATTTGTCTGTCTGTCAAGATTTTTATTTAATCTGTAATGGTATCAATTTAAAATTACAAATACTCAGGTCTGCGCAGTCCCTACGAGCTGTGAAAAAATTAAATGACTGACTTTATATGAGTAAAAGATGCAACCATTTTAAAGGGTAGGTACCTATTTTCATACTAGAACGGTGGGATTCGAAACCTATACAATACTTCCAGCTAACATAGATATAAGAGGGTTTATACCTGCTGAGCTGGCAACGTTGCATTTTTGTTAGTTTTTCTCGATTATTCCATAAAAATTGAATGAAAATTAAAAATGTGGTGTATACGAATTGTTCTAATATATAAGTTAATGTGTCTACTGCAATAATTATTCGTGATAAGACTTTTATTTTCTTTAAAAACCGTTAGGTAATAATTTGTTCGTTTTTAAAGAAAATAAATGTCTATCGCGAATAATTATTGCAGCAGACACATTAACTTATATATTATAACAATTCTTATACACCACATTTTTAATTTTCATTCAATTTTTATGAATAATCGAAAAACTAACAAAAATGCAACGTTGCTATGCCAGCTCAGCAGGTATAAACGCTCTTAAGGACATACTACGCAATACAAACTTATCTTTTTAATTGCTTTTATACTTATGTGTGCACGGAACTTTCAGTGCACGAGTTCAACTCAGTTGCCCCGTTTTTTAATTCACAAATAAGTTAATTGTAAATTGTAAAGGTGGCCCGATAACAGCTAGTTTTTTTTGTAGTTATTTTTTTTTCTTTATATGATTTTGGCTGAAACAATGAAACATTAGAATTCTATCGGCGTCCTCTGAATTACGTGCCGTGGTCAAGAAATTTAAGAAAAGTATTTAAAATCCGCAGACACCGGCAGAGAGAGAGAGAAATGAAATTTCTCAGCTGGTTCACACATTACACAATAAATATGTATATCATAAATCCGGTATATTTCAGCCAGTAGGTACTATAAATTCAACTGAATACCCTTTTTGTAAAAGTTTTCAAGAATTGGATAAATATATCAGTACATTTTAGCCGTTATATAAAAAAAAAAATCAGGTGAAAACATTTTACAGAGTTTTTCATTTGCTTAACAAGTAAGCGAAACAATTGTTTTGTATACATTTTGTGATACCTTGTATTTGCGTTGTCATTGGATTTACAGGTCGATTCACAAGAGCTGGCACGAATGGATTGAACGAAAGTAATGTCACTTTGACACTTTGGTAGGGAAATGACTGATGCATGACATTTTCATATTTGTGTTAAGTGTATTCAAATAGGTAACACATATATACTTTCATTCACTCATTCGATCCATTCGTGCCAACTCTTGTGAATCGACCTTTACCTACACATACACCGCTGGTATCTAAGGAAAACAGTTATCTGTATCAATGCAAAGGATTAGCCAAATTTGCCAGCACTTACCATTGGTATCGTACCGACGCCGAACTTCTAGTGCTTATGGGGTAACGCGGCGTGGTCGAAGTTACTTCATTTAGTCAAACGGTACCTACGACTTTGCTTGCAGCTATTCCGGGTCCCATCCCGTTTAATGATCCAGGGATGCCTAAATACGTCACATTCAGGTTTGTAACTTTATTTGCTGTATATAAAATATCGCTTTTCGATTACTCTATTAATCAAAGGGATTGCGTACTCACAGCTCTTAACACATAAAGCGATAAATATACGAGATCTGTATTAAAATACTTCGTTTTATGAAGGACATTTTAATTCAATTCAAAAGTAACAGGTTTAATAGATAAAAACAATTTTCACCTCAGCACCTCAAACAGGCATGTTTTGCTACTAAAAAACAGTGAGCAAAATCCGATTTTGCTCACTGCGTGAGACAAAGTAGCTTTTTAATTATTTTTTTTAAAAGTCAAAGACAATGATGGGTCTGCTTACTGAATTCGAAAGATTTGAACTTCAGTTTGATCTGTCACTTTCATTTCGATACGAAAAGAGCGAGAGATAAGATCAAATCGATTCGAATTTCGATTTCAAATTCTATCCTAGTAGACCTAAAAATAAACGAACGATTGAACGTTCGGATACTCATAATAAGTTCTTAACCTTAAAATTGTAATTCGTCTGTTAAGGTTTTAAATTAAATTATTGTAGGTACTTTTTAATAATTGGATTACATTTTTATATAATCAAATTACGAGGGGCGTTCAATATAAAGTGAGAATGAGATGCAAACTCTTTCAATATTAGGAAATTAAATACTGGCCGGTAAAGCTAATCTATCTAGCTGATTGCTATGAAAAAAAAAGTAACTGTCTTTTGTTTAAAAAAAAATACGGTAATTTCATTGCAATGCTATTGAGTAAGTTTGCGAAAATGGAGAAAATTTAACTGCGCGCCGTTATCAAATACTTGTGTTTTAAAAATTTTTTCTACGGACCAAGTCAATTTAGATTTGCGGGACACTTTAGGGTCTAATGCCCCTCCGTATTCGACAGTCGCACGTTGGTGCGCCGAATTTAGACATGGAAGAACATCGACCATGGACGACCCCCGCTCCGGACGCCCTACTACTGCAATAACTGAAGAAATTGTGCAAAAAGTTGAAAACTCAGTTTTGGCGGATCGGCGTGTCACGGTTCGTTTTATTTCTGAAAATGTAAAGATTTCAACGGGGAGCGTGCATAATATTTTACATGAACGCTTGGATATGAAAAAGGTATCTGCGCGTTGGGTACCAAGAATGCTTACTGACAAGCAAAAACAAACTAGAGTCGAGATTTGTCAAGAAGCTTTGGACCTGATACAGCAAGACCGGGAACTTTTTTTGGCGCGATTTATAACAATGGACAAAACATGGCTCCATCATTACGACCCTGAAACGAAACTGCAGTCTATGACATGGAAAAGGCCATCATCTCCAACTCCGAAGAAATTCAAGGTGGGCCCATCTGCCGGTAAGGTCATGGGCTCTGTTTTTTGGGATGGTAAAGGGGTATTAATGATTGAGTATCTCAAACATGGAGCCACCATTACGGGCACTTTATACGCCAAACAAATAGCAACATTCCGCAATGAGATCCGCGAAAAACGGCGAGGTAAACTCTCGAAAGTTGTGCTGTTCCACCCGGACAATGCCCCGGCATACAAGTCCATCGTTGCAATGGCTGCAATTCGTGATGCTGGGTTCAATATCCTTAAGCATCCTCTGTATTCACCAGATCTCGCTCCCAGTGATTTCTACCTATATCCGAGATTAAAACAATACCCGAGAGGCCAGAAATTTGAAGACGACGACGCGGTAACGCTGCAGTACAAGATTTTTTAAGTACTCAAGATGAGACCTTTTTTAAAAATGAAATTTTAAGTTTAGAAAAAAGATATAATAAGTGTATTATGCTAAAAGGTGACTATGTCGAAAAATAAAATTACATTTAGTAAAAGTTGTTTATAACATACTCATTCTCACTTTTTATTGAACACCCCTAGTAATAGTAAAAATGTTGTTGAAAACAAAGTTTAAACATGTATCTATATAATTATGAATAATTTTAACAATCTTGAACATCGTGGTAAATACAGCGGATGCAGCATCGGAACGCAGCGGGTGTAGTATCGGAACGCATCTTTAAAAAAATAGCGGGATTCAAATTTTAATTATTTTCTTCTGTTTCTCTAGCTAAAGAGTTCGATATCTATGAGTTTGGTACACGATCAGAGGCAATTTGGAAATTATTAGAATAGTAATAAGTACTTATTTAATACATTTTTGAATATGATATGAGTGAATTGAGTGAGTCCAGTGACGAAGTCAACAATTGAACACCAGACGAATTAATGGAGTAATACATAATGCAGAGTAAGTTTCTTACTTGAAAAGTCTCGCGAAAAATATTTAAAAGCTTATGATATTTTTAAACAATTCAAACACTTTTTCGGAGACTGTACCTATTGTTATACATATAATATGAAGTATTTACTCAATGTTGAAAACCACAACAAAGACAAAAAGAACACGTTCATATACCTTTAATAATTTATTATGTTCTCGCTGCTGAGGTGAAACGTTGTATGTGTCACACGAGACCAAAGTTTTTTTGCATCTCGTGTATTTGAATCACTCGCGCACTCAGGATTCTAACTTAGAATCACTCGCTAAACGCTCGTGATTCAATTATAGAATCCTTCGCTAACTCGTGATTCAAAATCAGCACTCGCAGTAAAAAACAACTTTGCTCTCTTGTTGCACAAATAACTATTGTACGTTTCCAAAGATTATATTTCGGTCGAAACGGAACACTGGTGAATATTTAACACGTTTTATTTGCACGGGGGAACGGCGCGCGTGTGTATTGATCCCGTTATGACTTTAATCCCTCGTACATACGTAACACAATGAGAATATACGAGTCAGCTGATAACATTACACAAACATTTGGGCGCATTGCCTTTAAATAACACAGTGCAAAGGTTCGTGGAAACAAAAGTTGTTTCAGGAAACGCTGGCAATATGGAAAAGAGGAAGTTCCAAAAACATAGATCCAGGACAAACATTGAAATTTCGCGTAATATTTTATTTCGCGACCCTTTCGCTTGGGAAGCTGACAAACATACCTTCACGTCAAACGAAAAACATTTTTAACATGAGTCTATTTATAATTAATATTTTTTAACGCAGACACACGCGTCATATGCGTAACGCGCGTCTTAATGTTTTGATTTCAATATCGTGTAAATATCGAGGTGTGCCTAATAATGTTAACAAATTAAATCAGGATTTAAGATACCTTTTGCAAATTATTCTTCTGTGCATATAAATAAACCTGACGCATACTAGCGTTAACTATGCACATCGCGAGCGAAATACTGTCCCACTCCTAAGATTAGTTTAGATCAGTAAAAAACGTGCAAGTTGCTTTACATTGCAATGCTGCAAGGCGAACGAGATTGAAGTGGCCAACAGAGCGCCGTAATGGAAAGCAACTTCCACGATTTTTCTTGCTGGTCTCTACACTCAAGTACACACTACAATTTATAAACTAGGTCTAGGGCGTATGTTCAGCTCGTCAATCTAGTTGTTGAAAATTTTTTGAAACCAATAATTTCCAATCAGTAGCAATTCAGCTACTGATTGGAAACTCACTCGTTCTGCCAGTTTCCACTCCACTGGTTCGTAGGAGCTGTTTGTACAATCAGCAGCAGACGCGAATGAACGGTAGTGGGGTCCATAATAATCTGCACACCCTCTTCGCATCAGAATCACGTATAGATTGAGTTCATAAACCGCTCATTCACTTCTACTATTCATTGTTGAAAATTCAACAAGCGTAAATTCACCGCATAGTCCCTTACTAACCTTCTAGTTGCATTGTAATCAGCCAATCAGTCTGTTAAAAAAAAATAGGAATATTATCTTGTTTCTTACCATTTGCGGCGTATTCATTTTGCCGCAGTGCCCACGCCACTGGTTCATATGTGGAGCTGTTGGCCCGGAAGACAGTCCAGTGGTCGCCGGGCAGCGCGCCCCACGCCGTTTCGCCAGCACGCGCCAGCCGGAGCACTGGTGACGCTGGGTTCAACGTCGCGTCCTGTACATTACAGTACCTCCAATAAAAACTGTGCTGTGTGCAGTCGACCAAGTAATTCCTTTACCACCTCAAGGTTCAATGTCAGTTGTACGGCTTACATCAAAGGCTATTTTCACTTACAAGTCAATGTGACAATCGGCCTTATTGTTTTTATTCTGATGTAGAAACTATCCTTAAACATGGTAAAGCACTTACTTGGTCGCCCGACATAATACTCGTATGGTAGGTACCTAAATGAATTGTCATCATCATCTTCAGCTTATATGTGTAGTATAGGTATGCTCTACTGCTGGGAATATACTTCCTCTCGGAACGAAAGGGAGCTGCAAGATTGGGAACTTCTCGCGCACCGTTGAACTACTTTTTCTTTGTTCCAGCGAAATAAATTTATTTTATTTTATTTTGCAGGTGTGTTATATATAAATACTTTCCATATTCTTTTATACTCCAACATTAGTGACATGGACCGAAATCCATCCACGGGAAGATCCAGAAAATAAATCAACAACTTATTTTTTCCCCTTTTTGTTACTAGTAACATTTACGACAGTAATATAAAGAATTACGGCCGCCAACATAACTTGCAAAGCTTTATAGTAAAAAAAAACCCTAGATTAAGTCCCAATATTCAAGAAAGTAAATACAAATTGAAATATAGATGCACAGAAAAAACCCCAGAAAAAAGACCAATGCTGGGAATCGAACCCAGGTCCTCGGCGTTCCGTGCTGCGTGCTTACCCCTACACCATCACTGGTCTAGAAGTTAGCGACGAATTTTTCCCATACATCGTACACTTCAGTCTGTTATAATCACATTATGCAGTGATAAAGCGCGCATCTATGTTATGCCCTCTACCGAGAGACTTTAACACTCCTTCGGAGCTAACCGCTCACCTGGACCAAGAGATGGCGCTACTAAGCCAACTTTTACAAGTTTTTTTTTATTTTTATATATAAGAGGTGGCAAACGAGCAGACGGGTCACCTGATGGAAAGCGATCACCGTCGCCCATGGACACCCGTAACACGGGGGACATCACAGGTGCGTTGCCGACCCTTTTAGGAACAAGTTAAGTATGAAGTATCTTTTTCTATTTTTTTTTTTATTTTTTCAACTTCATTTTTTATTACTTTTACGGTCATCCCGTGAAACCATATATTTCAAACTAAATATAAACTGAAATATAGATGCACAGAAAAAACCCCAGAAAAAAGACCAATGCTGGGAATCGAACCCAGGTCCTCAGCGTTCCGTGCTGCGTGCTTACCCCTACACCATCACTGGTCTAGAAGTTAGCGACGAATTTTTCCCATACATCGTACACTTCAGTCTGTTATAATCACATTATGTGTAATAAAAAATGAAGTTGAAAAAATAAAAAAAATAAATAGAAAAAGATATTTCATACTTAACTTATTCAAGAAAGCATGAATTTCAACCCGGAGTGATGTTCTCCATTAGAAAGAGTTCTTATTATGGTAATGCTTCCATTTAATTTGCATATCGCGGCAAGTAGTAAGTAACAGCGATAGGAATCACTGGGAGTTAGGTCTTTATTGTCCGTGTCTTATTCGAAATTCTATGAATTTCAGAGTTGGTGAGGATTTAGTTATTTTTCCTCGCACTTGTACGTAAAGAGCGCTAAGAAGCACGCTAACTTGGCTGCGATGGCCTAAATTAAACCCGCGGGCCTTTTCTTTCACATTATAACTGGTACATAACAGGTCGTAATGGTTTTTCCTTCTTTAACACAAAGTGTAGTATTGTATCTTAGGATTTGGTATAGTCACAGCAAAGGGACGGTACAGGTTACGATATATACCTACTTGTCAAAACTTTTAAGTTAGCTTTCAAATGTAAATATTAATGAGGGTTTTCCGACAGGAGGAATATCGCTAGATGGCGTTAGAATCGTAAGGTCCGTTTGACGTTACATTCTTGCTTGCGATTGGCTCATTTAAATATAAACCAATCAACTTGCCACAAAAGTCAAAGTTGTGAAACGGACCTCAGCCTGTCACAGAAACCCTCATTAAATCCAATTTTCTTGGAACGCAACTGCAATTTTCCTTAATTCAGTACTGTCACGCATCCTCGCGTTACAAGGTCGACAAAATGGCAGTGAATAAGGTGTCAACGCGTCATCAGACGTCTATTTGAACTAATTTTAAATTCATGTTTGAACTTCGTTCTTTTTAACTTTGTCTACTGAGTTTAATGTCTAAAAAGACTACGCGATTTCAGCTTTCTAGGTTCAAGGGTTTGAGCTGTGCTGTGATGAGTCCGGTACTCAAGAAGTTTCTTTGTATAAACCTCGGTAGTAAAACAGTCTTACCTTAAGCCTAAGATTGGTATGCATGAACAACGGGAACCCTTTCAGCTGGGCTCCGACCAGGGTCTCCTCTCCGGGCGTGGCGAATCCCACCACGCCGACAGAGTACTCCCGGCAGTATTTGTCAAGCAGTTCCCTGTTCCACTTGTCCATGTTAGCGTATTTTGATAGGGACTCGAATACGATAACACCGTAGCGGCCTTTGTCCAAAGTGGTGAGCACTGGCAGGCTTTTGCCCGCTACTTCCACCTTGTACCTGTGGACAAACATTGGATATCATTTAACATTATTATTTTCGATATTAGACGACCGGATATCCTAGTGGTTAGAAGCTTGAGTCCTGGGTTCGATCTACGGTCAGTGCAGGTATTTCTATGAAAAAAAAATACAAATGTTTTATTTATATAGATACAACAATCTTGAACGAATGGCTTCATTCTATGGCTTGTGAGTGACTGAAATTACCTCTATTACGTAAGACGTTGTCGGTAAGAACAAGTTCGTGGAAAATTAACTGATTATAAAAAGTAGGGCATGTATGTCGTGCTTCTTGAAATTAGGCGCAGGAAGATCTGGTTATTCGAGCGATTTAAATTACTTAGCTTTCATTTCCGAACACGGTAGGTACACAGTTAGAAGATAGGTACTAAGTTTGAAACCAAACATAGTATTTGAGTCATTACTTAATACCCATTGAGACTAATGTAGGTTAAGAACGATCGAAAGACGACATATCTAACTTATTGTTAGCTTTAAAATAATACTAAGTAACTATAACTTACGAGGTATGTGTAACTGTAACTTGTAAGTTTATCTTGTCAAAACGAAACACACTAGCTAGCCCAAAACACGAAGGTTTTACTGGTAGCCGTTGAGAGTTTCACCATACAGTATCCATTTTAGACCCATATATCCCATAGCGTCTGTAATTATCATTTGGGTGCATCTTTAGAGTGTACTTAAACTAATCTTCATAAATATGTCAACAAATTAGTACCTTTCAGGTTTAACATCTTTGCCGATGTGGCAGTAGGTACATTAATGATTTTAAAGTGACAAGGCGCTAATTTGTTAACATATGCCGCCAGACGCCCACAGGGCAGGTCCAAATTTCCGTTCTATTAAAAGGCGATCTCTGTTGTACCATCGCCTTAATGAACCTCAGAACTGTCTTGGTGGTCAAAAATCGGAAAATGCATTTACGCGTTAACAACACGGTCGTGTTCAGCTGTTTCATGCGTTCCTTAGACAACTCTATATTTGTGATGGCGACTGTATCTGGAGAGATATTTGGGTTAAATTAAAATAAATACGAATACCAGAGAGTAGGAAGGAAAAGAGGTACTAGAGGTCGAATACGGGAAATGAAAAGGGTCAAAACTCAAGAGTAATTACTGCATGGAGATTCCCTTTTGATTTGTAAGGTCACATGTTACGTTTTCATCAAAGGCATAAGCTAATGAACCGGTAGACGTAAACATACCATTCCTAACGATATTTTTAAGTGAGGTTGGAATACCGAGGAAGCAAAGGGCCGAAACTGAGACGGAAACCTCTTGAATATGCTTGGCTTCATTTCCCAATACCGACTTGTAATGGATATTTGAGTCCACTCTACATTATTAAAATTTAATACAAGCATTTCAAGGTTTTGGACGGTCTAAATATGTCTATTTAGTCGATGACTACGGGTACAGGACTCTATTACAAACAATGTACAAATACTTAATTAATTGGAAGGGTTTGCCCCTAAATTCCCGTTTCTGTACTAAACAATAAATCAGTTACATCTAACTGTCAAACAGAAACCCAGCCCGGTATCACAAGACTACTACAAAAGCAGTATTCGAAATTCAAACCAACAGCTCAGACAGATACTATTAACAAAGCAATGATGGTCAACCCTTGTCATGGAATTGTACAATTTTAATAGCTTCCACGATGACCTACCCTTTTCAAACGGCGCAGTAGATCGAAGTTGATTTGCAATATAATAGCAGTTTAAGTTTAATTATTCAGTATCGGAGCGATCGCTTATTTTCTATTAAAAATAAAGTAGCCATTAGGTATACGTGTTCTACGTTAATATTAATGAATCTCAATGGCCTTATTTGAATAAAGGTCAGCCTGCTTCGGAAGTAGGAAAAAGCAACCACGGCTGAGAAGAAAATGGAAGTAACTGGCATGAAAGTACCGCGCAACGACCGTTCATTTTACTCAAGTTAAGGCCCGTTTCAATTTGGCAACCGGAGAGCACTACAGTACAGAGGAGGCTAAGGCGAACGGCAACTTGCAAATAGCATTTACCTAACTCATGCCGGCCCACCCCGCCCCTGGCTCTCTAATGTACGGCCACTCGCTGGCAACTTTGTGCATAACAAAATACTTGTATTCGAGTAGCTGGAGCATTAATGCAACTGTCGATTGCAGATTTCAAATTTGTTTTTTAATCGTTCATCCGTACAAATTGTCTCGTTTACGTCCTAATACTACGTGAGCAATGCAGCGCTTCCCCTTAGAGCACGGTTAATATATTTCTAATTACCTTAATTAGTGTCCTGCCATTAAATGAGAGAGCGCTCGCTTCAAATTAGAGCGCGCGAAACGGCCTACTTTAGCTGTGAACCGAACGCGACGAGGGCTAATTCGTGATAAGGGAGCGCGAGTGAGTTCAATTAAAGGGGGGCAATGTCACGGTGCCCCCGGCGACCTGCCGCCCCTCGAGATAGCAGCAGTTATCGTAAAGCGGCCGCCGGCGCCCGGGTGCTCCGCCGTAGCCGCCGCGCGCCGCCGCCGGTGCCGTCGATGGCGTCGATGGATACTTGGAAACTTCAATTCAAATCAATATCTCCGAGTGTTTTTTTGTCATGAAACGGCCTAATGAGGCTATCTATCTTGTCCTGTCGCCGCTTATTGTACAGAAACACTTTGCCACAAATTTATGTTCCAAAATGTTACGGCTCCGCTTAAAGTATCACAGTCATTAGCCTCAAGGTTGACCAGTTTTGCCCTCCCCTTAATGAACATTAGTTTCGTAGTAAAGTTAATTTAGACGGAGATATTTTCTGTGTCATTATTAAGAATGGTCCCATCAAGAGATTTTTCGCGGAGAAAATGTTTATACCGAGTACGTTGGTCTTTGGCGCGACGTTGCATACAAGAAGTTGGAAGAGCTCGAAACGTCGCGATAAGGAGGCGAACCGCCGCAAGTCGCTCTAATGGCGGCAAGGACGTACTAACTAAGCTAACGACTGACACAACTGCCAGCGGCTGTTAAAATTAAGGCAAAGTTTGTCATGCCTCCTTCTGTTTATGTTTGCATCGAGATATTTTTATCTTTGTGCAGTTATTTTAGACTAGCTTTTGCCCGCGGCTTCGCTCGCGTGTACTATGAGTATTCCAAAGAACCAAGATATCAAGCAAGCAAGCTTACCGGCAAGCAAGCAAGCAGGTCCACAATTGACCGAGAAATCGGTGAACATACCTACATAAAAAAATCATAAAGTGGAATGCATAACCTCCTCCTTTTTTAGAAGTCGGTTAAAGTGCCCTTTGCAGCCTACTTACAGTACTTATGAATTTTGAAATTTTAGCTTTCTACAACCAGTAAAACGCAAAATCTCGTTTTTTCCCGTTCCCGTAAGAATTTCGGGAAATGTTTTCTTAATGCTCCCCTACACTCCCCAAGGAACCCACTTGCCAAATTTCAGCTTTCTATGACCAGTAAAACGAAAAAACCCGTTTTTCCCATTCCCGTGGGAATTTTGGAAAGTCCTCTCTCAATGCTCCTCGACACTCCCCAAACAACCTACATGCCGAATTTCAGCTTTCTACGACCAGTAAAACGAAAAATCCCGTTTTTTCCCGTTTCCGTTGGAATTTGGGAAAGTCCTCTCTCAATGCTCCTCTACACTCTCCAAGCAATCTACATACCGAATTTCAGCTTTCTACGACCAGTAAAACGAAAAATCCCGTTTTTTCCCGTTCCCGTGGGAATATGGGAAAGTCCTCTCTCAATCCAGCTCAACACTCCCCAAACAACCTACATGCCGAATTTCAGCTTTCTACGACCAGTAAAACGAAAAATCCCGTTTTTTTCCTTATCCCATGGGAATTTATAATTACCTACATCTATGCCAAATTTGAAGAGTCTAGTAATTATAGTTCATAGGATCCCGTTGAACTGAATATATAAATCCCGTTTTTTCCTTATCCCGTGGGAATTTTGAAAAATCCTGAAATTAATGTTTTAAATAATGTAATACCTACTTGTGTATCAAATTTGAAGAGTCTACTTATTATAGTTACTGAGATAGGGTCACTCGGAATCTATAAATATATAAATCCCGTTTTATCCCTTTCCCGTGGGAATTCCCAAAAACCCTTCCTTAGTGGATGCCTACATTGTATAAGGTATCTATGTGCAAAATTTCAAGTCTCTAGGTCCAGTAGTTTGGGCTGTGCGTTGATATATCAACAGTCATTTAGTTTATTTAGATATTTCAACCCCATCGCACCCCATCCAGGGAGATGGTATTTTACGTCTGCCACGTCGGATTTTAAAACCGTTGTTGTTTTCATAACCAGCGACCCGATAAACCATAGAAACAACACCCATGTTGATTTTCAGACTTTGTTACTCCTTTTCCCCCTTTTAGGGGTTGAATTCTCAAAAAACCTGAAACACGTGTTTACTCATTTATCATTAGGAGTATTTCTGTGAAGTTTCGAATAAAATAGTCGAACTAATCTTGTTTCCCCATACAAACTTTGCACCCCCTTTTTACCCCTTAGGGAGTGAATTTTGAAAAATCCTTTCTTAGTGCACCCCTAGACCTTATAAGGAACCTAGATGCCAAATTTGGAATCTCTAGGCCCAGTGGTTTGGGCTGTGCGTTGATATGTCAGTCAGTCAGTCAGTCAGTTTCTTCTTTTATATATTAAGATTACAATTCTCTTGCAATTCCAAAAACAATGTTGCAATATTAAATTGATCGGTACGTACGACTTTAATTGTCCGAGTAAGGGTCCGCACATAATATATAATGAGTGTTGACATGGGAATTACGAGTTAAAGCGTTCGCACTTGCAATAAAATGAATTTTACGACATCAGGGAGTAATAAACGTCTCCGTCACAACAGAAGGACCGGGGAGTCGCCGAGCGACCAACAAAACAAGCTCGAGCGTATGTGATGAAACGGCGGATTGATGTGATAATTAAAGGAAACTGTGAATTTCCCGTGAAGTAATTAAGTCGTTTTGACATAAACGAGCACTAATGGAGAGCGAGGCGGTGAGATAGGGGGCGGAGTGCCGCGAGGCTGCTCTAATGGCACTACTAACTAACTAACTGACACCGCAACGACTTGCCGTAAGATAACTTGCGCCGCCCGCGCCACGCTACGTAACGCGCCGCGACTCCGCTGCATTGCATCGCACTCAGCCGTCACCTTTATATCTGTTTACAGCTTCATATTTAACTAGCGACCAGCTCTAGCTTCGCTTATCTCACCACTATTTATTCAGGCGCCTGGGGAAGATGCAGCACCCAGTTCTAAGTTAACCTCGTGGAGCTTAAAGCTTAATCTTTAAGTAGCTCCTACTCTAATCTTGAGTTTCTCTCAAATTAAACTTACGCTTAAGTTTAATTCATCCGTTCTAAAATTCAAGTGTTATGAGTGCATTACTTTATCTCTAGTGCTTTGAGTTTGACTAATAAAAAAAAATATATACATACACGCTCAATAATAGATACTGCTGTATAGTATAAGGCAGCGGCAATTTTGTGGCAGGTATTTGCCGACCGACCCCCGCGGAAGTGATGGTTAAATAGCGACCGAGCAAATGTGCACTAATGGACACGACGGTATGTAAGCATAAGCACACAAATATAAGCGTACCTACAAAAATCTTTATTCTTTTATAACAGTGAAAGTGAGCGATATGTTATGAAATTTTGAATGGTGCACACTTTTTAAAGGAGTGCTTAAAACGATTCCAGAGCGATAGGAAAAACTTAGGAAAATCAGGAGTGAAAAACATTTTGGTTTAATTTTGTTTTTTGTTAAACTGAATTGAAACTAAACAGTCCACTTTTGTTTCAGGTATTCCGAGAACCAAAATTTTTATTTGTTTACATAGATTTTCATAATTATAACAAGGTGTTTGATTACCCCTTTGTTATCTATCAACTTATCATGTCAAACACAAGAATATTACATAAAAAAACTGGATGTTGCCTGCCGAACTATGAGTTGAAGCCAGGTTCATTCACCTTTGCTCCTATGTTCTATCTCTTTTCAACACTGTGATATATTGCCAGGTTATTTATAAAAAAACCTTATTTTTTTTAGAAATACGCATTATCCGGCATCACCTAATTAATTTACTTTAAGCTAATTTCAACAGAAATTTATATTTTTCTTATAAAACTTTCTGCAATAAAATTTACTTAGTTTTCTTTGTATTATACAAAAAAAAGAACCCAGTCAAAATCCTCATTTCACCGGTATGCACCTCCTGCGTACTATGGCAGCACTAAATGGCCGATATGTCAGAATCACGTCAGAATTGTCAGAAGTCATTCACCAATTTCAGAGGATTTTTACGTTAAATAAACGTTTTTCGTCGATTTACTTGGGTTATGCGCTATGTATTGCATAGTAAAGCATTGTAGGAATAATTGGAGGCCGAAATCCGACATAAAACTTCACAGGTGAGTACTTATTTTACGAAAATGTTCATAAATCTTAGTGGCAATCAATTTTCCTATATTTTGCTTCTAAGCTTTGTTAGTTTTTATTCAAAAACCCCACGAATAGGTTTATAATGTTAAGTTAGAAGTATATTTTGTTTATTTGGAGTTAAACATGACCATAAATGAAAAATTGAAGAATGTGTGGTTTTACAACTAGGGTGACCAATCCTTTTTCATGCATGGTATTTATTCGTATTGAATGGAGCTAAATCTATCAACTTGGTACGGTTTCTATCTTCATAATTCATATCACAGTATATAATAACATGTTTATTGTTTGTGTCTTTACAATTAACATGAATAATATTTTACATTGCAGTTTTCCAAAAGATGAAAGAAGGAGGCAAAATTGGCTGTCGATTGTACCGATAAAGGGAAAGGTGTAGAGCGTTTGACAATTTGCAGCTTGCATTTTAAGCCTGAAGATTATGACTATGACCCAGAAAGGCCGGGACGCCTACTCAGTACAAAACAATATTATTCTCACATGTGTAGAAAATAAAGAAACTGTTATAACGTCCTAGTATTTTTTTTTTTTTTTCCATTGACAAATACTTCACTTATGTTTTGCAGTAAGTATTTGTAGCGTCCTCAGGTAAAAGGTAACCTTTTGCCGGATATCAGTAAGGCCGAGTAACTGCAGAGTGGCATAGAAATGCAACCAGAAATGGACCTTATATTGACGACTGACAAAAAAATTAATCATTAAATTATTATTATTAATTGGTACCTTTTACTTGAGTTTGTGAGGATGGATGCTCACTTTCATGATAAAACGGTTGAATAAAAATTTAATAACAAAACCGGCCAAGTGCGAGTCGGACTTGCGCACCGAGGGTTCCGTACAAATTTATATGTATCTATGAACATCCAGTCTTAGCAGACCCCTGTTCCTAAGCAAAATGTGCGCAGTGTGGGATCATTGTAGATTGGTTACTGATATAGACAGACAGACAAAAAAAATTTATGCTTTCTGCTTGCAATTTATGCTTGCAATTTTTCCTTTATCTGTGCTATAAGACCTTGCTTCGTACCAAATTTCAAGATTCTAAGTTCACGGGAAGTATCCCTTGCGAGTGTCGAAAATTTGCGGCAAATGGCTGTAGGTATCTTTTGATTGCGTTGGGTTAGAAGTTTGATTTTTCAGAGCTCCAAGGGACAGTACAGTAGACTTGAGTATTTGATTTAAATTTCAGCTTGATACCTCCACGCGATCCTGAGAAAAAGGGTCTTGACAGACGGACGAACGGACAACAAAGTGATCCTATAAGGGTTCCGTTTTTTCTTTTTGAGGTACGGAACCCTAAAAATTGAATTTAATTGAAATTGGTTGAATTTAATAAATTACAAAATCAATCTGTTGTATAAAAGTATGTCAAATTCCGTGGGATATTCCTAATGTATGCTTAATTATGGACACCCTAAAGAAAGAGATGCAAGATCGGCGTGACGTAATTCAAGGTCATTTTTTCTGGCTTCAAAGGAATGTTCGGCATGCAATATCCAGTTTTTTTATTTAATATACTTGTGTCAAACAAATAAATAATGACAAGCACTTCAGTCGTAAGTGGGTATTTTCAATGTAAAGCGTACCCTTTACTTTTTTGTTATGAAGACATTTTGGGATTTTTATTTATTTCCACAAACGAAAAAAGTGTCCTTATTTTTTTGAGTCAGTTTTGTGTCTTTTTTTCATACAGTTTATGTGGCTCGCCACACAAAAAATTGTGTGGAAAATTAGGGGCATTTTATTAAATCATCAAAATCAGCGTTTTTGATTCTGAGTAACAAAACTTCCTCATTTAAAAAAAGTAAAGGGTACGCTTTTTAATTGGAAATGCCCAGGTACTATACTTATAAAATAAAATAACAAATCGATTACACTCCAAGTCGACGATACATCTCGAGCACAAGGCTAACTAATTCCTAAGCTGTCAAACATTTCATAAACACGCCTGCGCTTGACTAGCGTGCTCAGACTTGGGAGAAAAGTGATTTTTGCACAACGCGAGCAAAAAGTCGCACATGACATCTTCGGGGAGCGTCTGGGACAGATGGGGGTAAAGGGCTATTAGTATTGAAGTAAATATAGGCGGGCACTTCCCTCCCTACTTTTTCTTTTACGCGGCGGTGTACGTCAAGTCTTCCGCATATTAGCTGTCAACAAGCAGAACCGATCGCCTCGGGCACGAACAGGGAAATAAAACAAACACAAGCGGCAAACATCGACCCATAATAGTCACCGACGAAGCGGGCCTCGCTAATATTTGTACAATATATTTTGGTGATACTTTTATTTTAAACTCATTTCTTTATTTAACATTTTTAGACCCAGTGAAAATAAGTTTACACGTCTCAGTTCGATGCTTTACTTAAAAACTTTGTAAACGATAATACTAATTTGGGCTAATTACTTTAAGAAAGTTACAAATCGAGCGGTCGGTCGGTCGACCTTCTTGCCTTTTTAGGCTTCTGAACTTTAGTTTGTTTTATTCGTGATTTAAATTTTAGAGCCTCTTCGAAAACAGAAAAAGACGTTTCAATATTAATCAGCTAACAAACATTACACAGCCGGATGACGTTGTCTCTCCATATGGTCACAACCAACATGCAGACATTTAACTCGATATTCTAAGAATTCATTACTAAAAAAGTACAAAATGTGGTGTGTTGGTCGAAGCGTCCTGTGTACCTAAATTTTAGTTTCTACTTATATACTCAATGAGATAGATAGACGACGACGTGTGAGTGTAGCAGTAAGTTTGTAGAGAAAGTCATCTCAGCGCTGCGTGGTGTGTCATATTGTATAGTGCACTTAACCTACTGTGTAAAGTGGTGGAGGTACTTACCGAATGCGGTTGGCGACAAGCAGTTCGGCAATGTCGCGTCCCAGCCGCGAGTAGGCAGATTCGACGATGACCAGCACTTTGGCATCGATGCGCAGGCGCGCATCTGATCGGTGGTCCCGGGCCGCTTGTTGTTGCGACGCCAGAAGCGAACATTGCGACAGCGGCCGGGGTATTCGGTCGCGCCATACTAGACTGCAACAAACACTAGTGTTACAGAAATTACACCGAACACGTCCAGGCGCCACGTTTTCAGTAGGTTTTGGAATTTAGAGATAAGATAACAGAATTATTTTACTCTGTTTTGCCGTGTACGTCAGTCTCTACATTATGATGGTAGTTATGTTACGATGATGCCTGTGATACCGTCGAAATCGTCAAAAAAAAACATAAGACTTTTTGACATTACACAATACTGTAGGTAACATATTGTGGTTTGTGTTGAGTTAAGTAGTATTGCCGTAATACGAACCATTATTTTGCTTATATAATGTGTTGAACTTTCGCGATTTTCACTCATTATTTCTTAGATAAGGTGATATGAATAATTGTCACTAACACATTATACCTTTTTCTTTTATTACCATACCATTATTAATTATTACCATACCTATTGTGTGTCTAAATATGGACGGAAACGTCCGATAGTAATTTTTTTTTTTTAGTATCGGGGTTTAATTACGTATTCTTGGAATCAGCTCGACTTTACGGTCACATTATAACCACTGTCGTCACGCGTAGACTGAAGTGTAAGGATATCACGTTCGTTTAGCCGTGCTAGTTTTTGGAACCATCCGCAGTGGATATGGATTTGGTGCCGACATTAATGTGAAGAAGTGACAGCAGACGACACCCGAGCGATAAAATATACGAGGGGCGTTCAATATAAAGTGAGAATGAGATGCAAACTCTTTTAATATTACGAAATTAAATACTGGCCGGTAAAGCTAATCTATCTAGCTGATTGCTATGAAAAAAAAAACTAACTGTCTTTTGTTTAAAAAAATATACGGTAATTTCTTTGCAATGCTATTGAGTACGTTAGCGAAAATGGAGAAAATTTAACTGCGCGCCGTTATCAAATACTTGTGTTTGAAAATTTTTTCTACGGACCAAGTCAATTTGGATTTGCGGGACACTTTAGGGTCTAATGCTCCTCCGTATTCGACAGTCGCACGTTGGTGCGCCGAATTTAGACGTGGAAGAACATCGACAATGGACGACCCCCGCTCCGGACGCCCTACTACAGCAGTAACTGAAGAAATTGTGAAAAAAGTCGAAAACTCAGTTTTGGCGGATCGTCGTGTCACGGTTCGTTTTATTGCTGAAAATGTAAAGATTTCAACGGGGAGCGTGCATAATATTTTACATGAACGCTTGGGTATGAAAAAGGTATCTGCGCGTTGGGTACCAAGAATGCTTACTGACACGCAAAAACAAACTAGAGTAGAGATTTGTCAAGAAGCTTTGAACCTGATGCAGCAAGACCGGGAACTTTTTTTGGCGCGATTTATAACAATGGACGAAACATGGCTCCATTATTACGACCCAGAAAAATGGGTTCGATAACCTTAAGCACCCTCCGTATTCACCAGATCTCGCTCCCAGTGATTTCTAACTATTTCCGAGATTGAAACAATACCTGAGAGGCCAGAAATTTGAAGACGACGACGCGGTAGTCGCTGCAGTACAAGATTTTTTAAGTACTCAAGATGAGACCTTTTTTAAAAATGGAATTTTAAGTTTAGAAAAAAGATATACTAAGGGTATTATGCTAAAAGGTGACTATGTCGAAAAATAAAATGACATTTAGTAAAAGTTGTTTATAACATACTCATTCTCACTTTTTATTGAACGCCCCTAGTATACTTGGTTGTACATAAAGTATCAACTGATTAACTGCACTGATACTATTGATAATGTTAGCGTCCCAGTGGCATCGTCTGTGCGTAATTAAGCAGATCGTTATACGAATAGGTACCTTTTACATGTGCCCTAAGTTTAGGGTTGCCATACGTCCCGGTACGCCGGGACATGTCCCCGTTTGAAGCATGGTGTCCCGGCGTCCCGGCCGATAAGCAAATTGTCCCGGCTTAAAAACCATAGTTATTTAATAGAGGGCAGGACATGGTAAACAGTAATATACCTAGCGGCAGCGCATGCACGCTGCGCTCGTAGCCGATAATGTGCATTTTCACCAATTTAGCGAAAAGCGCCAATAGTCTGGTCAACATGGACCATTTTGCATTAAATTTTTGTATAGTCACCGAAAATTACAAGCAAGGTATCATTCGATTCGGAATATTATGTGAAATTTTAAGGAAAGGTCCCAAAAGGGGCCGATAAAAATTGCAAAAGTTATAAACAATTTAATAAAATAAAAAGTAGGGGTTTGGTTTCTTTCGAATATCTCGGAAACTATCAAAGATATTTGAAATTTACAAAAAGATCTGAAAAGAACAGCAAATTTCCTAAAAAAAAGTCCAGACTCTCGGAACTGTATCTATAATATTTATAATTTTCACACAGCCCTGAAAATAGCGACTAAAACGGGTAGTCTAGCTTCGGCGCGTGATTCATCACTCGGACACAGTAAAAAAAAACATTTTAACATATTAAATATGAATATTAAGACATAAAAAAATTCGAGTACTATTGGGATACCTACGTAAATAAATAATAATCCGCCGGCAAAAAAATTTTATCCCTATTTTTCCATTAGTTATGCAATGCAATGATACCTTGGTCGTAATTTTCGGTGATTATACAAAAATTTCATGCAAAATGGTACATGTTGACTAGACTACAACAAACAGAAAACCCGATAGTTGTTTTGTGTTTAGGCAAGGACTAAACCTTCAAAGTTGCTGTAATAAAAGTTCCTTTTTTTCTACCTTTACTAGTTTTTCTTTAAATGTCCCGGTCTGAGTCCCCACACTTATGGCAACCCTACCTAAGTTTCACATGGTTGCATACATCGAGACGAAAGCGAATCAAACTAAATTATAGTAAAATTAGGCCACTGCGGACACTCTGTATATTAGGACTGTCACTTTATGAAACGTCAACAAAATTATGCAAAATTAGTGGACGCAGAGTGAAGTGTTAACTTGTGGCTTGTCCATTGGGTAGAAAATGAGGATGTCTGATTTGTTAATTTCATGCTCAGTGAAATCTGGTGATTTTTGGCTATAGTTATAATTATAAATAGGTGAGGAACAACTCATTGAAAAGAGGATATGTAGTTGTTTGTAACATGTTTGCTGGAGCTAGTGGTACTATAACCCAGCCAAACTAGTATGAGTTTCCGGGTTTGAGCCTGTGTGGATAAATGCAGGAGTCATATTGCGTGATTAGCTTAGAAACGGTTTTTTTTACATTGAAAGAAAATATTGTAAGGATTTCTGCAGGAAATATAAAATAATCCACGGGACGGACGCGCGGACGGCGGTAGTTACGTTACTTTCTGCGTTGCGGCGAAACACGTTCAGATCAAATATTCCGTTTATCTACAAACCAAACATTTCGTCTAACTAACTCCCGATTTCTCTGTTGGACAATGTAATCGTGATCATATTATTGTTTTGTTTATTGTACAAAATCGCAGTTATTATTATGTGTCTCTTGCCGTTAAAATCGGTTAAATTCATTAAAATTTCGTTCCGTTAGATTACCCGCAAAGCAGATTCAGTTCAAAATTTTGAAGAAAATCAATCAAAGACTGCCAAGGCTAAGGCTATGTTCCAAGTTTGAGCCACATCAAAGCGCCATTAAGGTTTATCTGAATAGCGTAAAATAAATAAAGGCGGAATTTGTGGAAATATTTATCCTAAGAGGCGGTGCGGCGGCATGGCGGAGGCCTGCCGTGGCCGAGGCTTGCGGCCTCTTTGCTTTAATGAAAGGCTCGTCTGAATCAACTGGGAGGAAACTTTAACGACGACCTGAAAAGAAACATAAAGGCGGTCTGCTCTGATTAACTCTAGCTACCACAATGAACCTAATTTGATGCCATCCTTGTTTCTTAGTTTACTACAAAATATTTTTACAGCAAATCATCAAATAAACGGTGAAACCAATAAGTAAGCCCAAAAAAGTTGAAAATATTAAGGTTCGACTCTTTTAACTCCGCAAGCGTTTTTGTGGTGCGAACAGAAAGAGTTAACAGGAGTTGGGAGTACTCCTGGTGATAAAACAATAAGTACGCCTTTAAATCAACGAATTCTTACCGCGCCTTAGCGGAGCAGCTTCCATTAATTAGCCAGAACACAAGTTTCGCTATAAATTCAACAGACTCGGCAAAACTTGCCGCCTCTGCCCCTCATCTTGGAGAGTAATTTTAAGCCGATAAAATAAAATTCTTCCTAGCTATACGACATCCGCCCTAATTACATAAAATCACGCTATAAATTACTTGGAAATATTCGGCTCGTCGTCCTAATAGCTGTGAAAAGCTGCCAAACAAAGGGCGACAAGGACGCCTGGCACAAAGTTAAACGCCTTTAATTCTTCCCCGGGGCAATTTCCTGTATTAACTGCCAATTTTATGCATAACAATCGTTATCGTTTCAAAAACAAAAGTACTTGGAACTAAACGGCAGTAAAACGTTTGTTTCCAAAGACTTTGGTTTCACACGTCCCTACCCTGTTACCCGCTGAGCGGAAAGGACTCGTAAAATGGGAGTTTTCTGTACGTTTCCACCGTGAGTTCCGACTAACACAAAGGAGATAAGAATAAGGAGAAACTTTACGAAAACGAAAACATTTTACCATATCTGACATGCAGGTGGCTACAAAGCTTGAGCTTGTTCATGTTCAAACAGATTTATGAAATTCAATGTTGGTAAAAATATTGTTTAGTTTTTCGAATGGCTACATTATGATCGTATCTTCCAGCTGCGTGACTCTCGCAATTATTTTGCGATTATGTGATATCATGGATGCATAGAAGCGATAAATGCAGCGCCGAATAGTCGCGACCGTCGTCGGTTGCATGTCGGAATTCAGCAGGTGTTCGTGGCGATACTGCAGGAATGCTATTTAACGTTTCTTACGTTGCTGGACTTTCCATTTCGATAGATAAGTCACACGTCAGACGATAAGTCAAAAAGTTATTTTTCATCAACGCCAGTCAGCAATTTTCTTTAAGTTTTCTTATTTTTACTATTTTCATCATTATTAGCATTATATTTATAGTTTCTTAAGAGTCTTCATCCGATCGAATAAGTGTACGACAGTAGAAAAGACAACAATAAGTTTTGGTTAAATTCTGATAAAAGCTTTATACTGATTGCACTTGCACTGGGAATACTGGGATTCAAGTTAAATATCCGTGCCAAATTTCTAGTCCATGTGATCACTAGAAGTAGCTAGAAAGCGACTTGCAAGATTTGAACTTAATAAACATACAAACAAACATTGCAGGTTAAATAAAAGCTTGTAATAATGAACACTGCTATAAATAACCCTTAGCCGTTCCATAAAAAGGTCATTAAAAGAAATAATGTCGGAAAGAGGTGTAGTTTGTAACAAGTTCCCAATAGGGGCCGTGTAAGTGCCGAGTCCAGTTATAGGCGACATCGACACAAGGGCATTGGGAGCGCGTGTTCACTACATTATTAACGAAGTACCGTGCTCCACGCGGAAACAAGATCGAGAATCGAATATTACCACAACTATTTTTGCTACTCGTCCTACAATATTATATTAAAAATACGAAGGTTTGTGATTGTGTGTATAGTTGTGTGCATGTATTGTGTGATTGTCTGTGAGTTTGTTAAATCAATTGGACGGATTTAAATAAACATTTGATACGCAGAGGATTGCGAGTGTTGGCGCAATATGAAAGAGACCTACGTCCAGTAGTAGTGGACAGAGGATGTTCCTACAACATCAGGATTTACACACGTAAAATTTTGCACGGTTATTCTTCATGCAACGTAAACGAAGATCACGGTGTCATTTAAAACCTACATTTACTAATTTTGTAAAATTATGGCATATCAATTCAACTGGTTCCTAATGGTTCACATTCTGCGGCTATTAGGTGGACCAATGTATTTTAAATGCATTTTCAATTTCCACTACAGCTGGATTAACGTCACGTATTATTTACTGACCGCACAATACAAATTATTCACCACTAATCCCTCAGCAGACGATGTGCACTGACCGGGTCGATAATTCCATATTAATTCGAATAAGCCACGAAAGTAAATTGGATTCCGTGCGAATGACGCATAATTTAAACTAGTGTAATTAATTATGTTCGGGCAGCTTCCCCGTCATTATTCAAGTGGCTTCAATATTTAATATTAACCGTTGGACAGGCAGAATTTTCTTTTTCACGCTTTAAAATTGACGCGAGTCCGCGTAATCTGAATATACTAGGGGCGTTCAATAAAAGGTGAGAATAAGTATGTTATAAACAACTTTTACTAAATGTAATTTTATTTTTCGACATAGTCACCTTTTAGCATAATACACTTAGTATATCTTTTTTCTAAACTTAAAATTCCATTATTAAAAAAGGTCTCATCTTGAGTACTTAAAAAATCTTGTACTGCAGCGACTACCGCGTCGTCGTCTTCAAATTTCTGGCCTCTCAGGTATTGTTTCAATCTCGGAAATAGGTAGAAATCACTGGGAGCGAGATCTGGTGAATACGGAGGATGCTTAAGGATATCGAACCCAGCATCACGAATTGCAGCCATTGCAACGGCGGACTTGTGTGCCGGGGCATTGTCCTGGTGGAACAGCACAACTTTCGAGAATTTACCTCGCCGTTTTTCGCGGATCTCATTGCGCAATGTTGCTATTTGTTTGGCGTATAATGTGCCCGTAATAGTGGCTCCATGCTCGAGATACTCAATCATTAATACCCCTTTACCATCCCAAAAAACAGAGCCCATGACCTTACCGGCAGATGGGCTCACCTTGAATTTCTTCGGAGTTGGAGATGATGGCCTTTTCCATGTCATAGACTGCAGTTTCGTTTCTGGGTCATAATGATGGAGCCATGTTTCGTCCATTGTTATAAATCGCGCCAAAAAAAGTTCCCGGTCTTGCTGCATCAGGTTCAAAGCTTCTTGACAAATCTCTAGTCTAGTTTGTTTTTGCGTGTCAGTAAGCATTCTTGGTACCCAACGCGCAGATACCTTTTTCATACCCAAGCGTTCATGTAAAATATTATGCACGCTCCCCGTTGAAATGTTTACATTTTCAGCAATAAAACGAACCGTGACACGACGATCCGCCAAAACTGAGTTTTCGACTTTTTTCACAATTTCTTCAGTTACTGCTGTAGTAGGGCGTCCGGAGCGGGGGTCGTCCATTGTCGATGTTCTTCCACGTCTAAATTCGGCACACCAACGTGCGACTGTCGAATACGGAGGAGCATTAGACCCTTAAGTGTCCCGCAAATCCAAATTGACTTGGTCCGTAGAAAAATTTTTCAAACACAAGTATTTGATAACGGCGCGCAGTTCAATTTTATCCATTTTCGCTAACGTACTCAATAGCATTGCAAAGAAATTACCGTATATTTTTTTAAACAAAAGACAGTTAGTTTTTTTTTTCATAGCAATCAGCTAGATAGATTAGCTTTACCGGCCAGTATTTAATTTCGTAATATTAAAAGAGTTTGCATCTCATTCTCACTTTATATTGAACGCCCCTCGTACTCGTAGCCTGGTGGGTAAATATTACATCATAAATTAGACTTAATACTTAACTACCGCCAACCCGCGACTTCGCTTGCTATTCGCTATACTTGCTTCTTCGCTTTGGTGTTTGAAGTGAAATTCTAGGATTATGCAAGAAAATAAATCGTGATCTTTATTTATGTTGTATGAAGAACACCCTCCCAAAATGTCGTTTCTAAACTTAGCGTTTAAGATTTCGGCACTTACATGGTTCCCGTGGAAATATCGGGATAAAAAGTATCCTGAGTTATTTCAGAGGTCCAGCTATCTACATAATTATAAGATTTCATCTAAATCCGTCCAGCCATTTTAGCGTGAATGGTTAAGAAACTCACAGACACAAGCTCACACGCACGTGACGCACGTATTCATTCAGAAACTATCGCATTTATAATATTACTTGCCGATGCCCGCGGCTTCGCCCTGGCTGACGTAGATTGGAACGTATTTTCACGTGTTAAAAATTAGCCTATGTCACCCTCCAGCCCTTCAACTATGTCCATACAAAAAATCACTGCGATCCGTCGCCAGTTTCGAAGTGAAAGAAGGACAAACAAACACATTTTCACATTTATAATATTAGTATGGATATGGATTTAGAACAATAGGGTTTTAAATAGTTGTCCTTTTAGACGGTAAACTATTTCTGCATTGCAGAGATAGCTAAGGAAATAAAATGGCCATTAAACGTCCCAGTGCTCAGGCCCGAACTAAAGTTCCCCATCGACCCGATCAGAGCTCTATCACGCTTCGCTCTCTCGGTGCCATCAAATATTAATAAGGCTCGAAGCACCATTGGCACCAGGCTTGCCTAAACAAGGTTCGTTCTTGTTACACGTCTGTTGTATATTTTAACAGCATAGTCTGCTGTTGCCGTCTAAATATAGCAATGGAGAAAATCTTGACAGGGTGCACGAGGAAGACGTCTTTACTGTGCGATGGTTTCGTCACGCAACTACACGTAGTTTCCAAAAATAGAAGGAGAATAGGGGAAACGGTAAGTAATTACTTCCGTGTTTTAACGAAAGCACAAGGAAAATCGTAGTTGTAAAATACGTAGATAAAAGGAACAGAATTTTTAATAAATTACGAAAATATTCAACTAGAGATCAGACAGAATGACAAATACAATAGGATCCTTTATAAAAAAAATGTACTAACATTAAAGGCTTAATGAAAACAAAATAATGATCAAGACCTTTGTGTAACGAAAGTTAGTCGTACAAACTATATCCAGGGCAATTTTAGTTACACAAAGAAATTAATTAAATTTTGTTTTAATCAAAGCCTTTACAAGTTAAGTATGAAGTATCTTTTTCTATTTATTTTTTATTTTCTTCAACTTCATTTTTTTTTATTACTTTTACGGTCATCCCGTGAAACCATATATTTCAAACTAAATACAAACTGAAATATAGATGTTAGATGAAAGTTGGCCTAGTAGCGCCATCTCTTGGTCCAGGTGAGCGGGTAGCTCCGAAGGAGTGTTGAAGTCTCTCGGTAGAGGGCATAACATAGATGCGCTTTATCACTGCCTAAATGTGATTATAACAGACTGAAGTGTACGGTGTATGGGAAAGATTTGTCGCTAACTTCTAGACCAGTGATGGTGTAGGGGTAAGCACGCAGCACGGAACGCTGAGGACCTGGGTTCGATTCCCAGCATTGGTCTTTTTTCTGGGGTTTTTTCTGTGCATCTATATTTCAGTTTGTATTTAGTTTGAAATACAAAGCCTTTAATTATGATTTTTTTAAATGGCCCATTTATAGTTACCTGGTTAAAGGCGCCGTGACGTAATACGTGTAGAAGAATATTGTGAGGACGGATAGCAGCATGACGCCGGCGACGCATTTCCTCACGTTGACGTGGCTCGCCATCCAGAAGCAGCAGCGTGGAGCCGAGCTTTTGTGCGCGTGCGCATACTCGCCGCTTTCCAGCAGAGGCGCGCGCGCGCCCCTATCACCACCCATGCTTAACACCTACACACACTATATTTACACAGAACAGTAACACTTAGGCCTCTATTACACTGTAAAAATGTGTCCAACGATCTATCTGGGGACCCTAACGGCTGCGTTTGTCCTTGGTGGTGACGTTTTCTGTCGCCACTTGCCGTGTTTCCACATTTCATAGCGTTGTGGAAGTATACCAGAGCGCGATTGCGCGGGAGGTTGTGGTGCGCGGGCGCAGCGGTTGATGGCCATCTCGTGGTGACCAGCGCAGTCTCCGGTTTAAAATGGCCGCCGACGCATTATGGCGGGTTGTGCTCATCACGGCGACGGCGAGCCCCCAGTGGTCGAGCTCACGGCATCCGTCTAGGAGATCGGCCGGCGCTGTCCGTTGGCGCGCTCATCTGTATTGCCTGCAACAACGGAAAACCTAACGTTAATATGTATGTACCTTTGACAGGGTACGAGCCTACTACGACTGTTATAGATCTATAATTATAGATAAGTAACGCGGGATGGGAAAAAACCAGACAAGTTGAAAGATGGACAGATAATATCAAAAAATTGGTGGCACAATTTGATCCAGACAAGCGGAGAACAAAAAGGAACGGAAGCAGTTGATATAGGTCTATATATCGTAAAAAATAGAATATAAGTAATCCCTAAAATTGGCAAACTTTCTTAACCCAGTCTTAAATTAGAACTCCTAAAAATGCTACCTACATCTAAAAAAATACAACAAAAAGGTGGTATTAAAAATAATGTGTCTTATCGGATACGCTATCAAGTTAAGGGTTAAAATTGTTGATTGTTGTGTTGTTGGGTTGTTGTTGTGTGCTATTAAATAACATTAACTACCAAACAGTATCATTCATCACCATCATAACCCAACCTGCAAAAGGTAGTTAAAAGTATCATCAACAAAAGCTCACTCTACTTTATTCACGTTAAAACCGATTTAGATGAAGTTTGGTATAGAGAGAGATATTTAGTTTGACACACTGAGAAGGATATAAATATAAAATCCTTCGCAGACTGAGTCGCGGGTCGCGGGCGATAGCTAGTTAGGGGAGGCCGGGTAAGAGAATAATCGATTATTCTAAATATTGCCAATAGATGGCGCTTTGACACTCGCCACCGTGACTCAGCATGCGGTCGGCGAGGGCGACGCCAGATAGTTCGCCCAAAACAATGCACGCGCGCGTTTGTTGTGAAGAGGAAAAAAAAAAGAATTTGTGGCGTTTCGTTACGATTTTCGAAAAGGTTTGCGCATCTACTTTTTTACTATTGTGTATAGTGTATAATTATAAGTTTTATTTCTTCAATGGCATATTTATTTAAGCATAATTTGTGACATTAGATTTTTTCATAACATACATATGAAATTTGAATTTTGTTCATCGATCTAATATTGGTATTATGGGCAAGACGGATAATTATCCTTTGTGGCATATCCGTTTTGCCCGACCCCTGCGGGCAAAAAGGATAAGATACCTTTTTGTTTTTTAGTTTGTAATAGAAGAAATTGCTTAAGTTTTTTTTTAAAGTTGTTTCCAAAGTTTATGAAACAAAGTACAAATTAGAAGTAAAAGGAGTTATATTGTTTACGTACTTGTATTTTATTTTATCACTTTCCCTTAACATATGCGTTTTGCCCGGGCCTCCCCTATTTGTAAATCTACACATATACGAATCTTCCAAACCTCTTTGATGAGAAGTATACTCACAGTGGTACGTTATATTATGATCGCTTCAACCTAATATAGTTATAAGAACGACTATCTAATTATTTTCACACAGTTCTGAATAGATATTTTTTTCGTAAGTCTATAAAAAGCTCTCATTGTATTTATGTAAACAAGAATAAAATACTCGATTAATAATACTGAGTGTTCTAAGTTTATGGAAGCTAATGGTAATGGCGAAGCTCCATTAGGAGTAAGGTTCACTTAATTTAACGTCCTATCAGCGATACCCCCATATAAAATGTTTTAACTGTAAATGGAGAACTGCGTACCGTCGTTTATCTATCGAATCAGTAATCAATTAGGTAGGTACAGTCGTCGTAAGCTGTTTCACTTATTAGTAATGCACACGTAAACAAAACAATGCTCCTTTAGATCGCTTTGTCTAAAATACAATACGACGTTCACAAAATACATACATACAAATAAATAAATAGATGTCCAAAATAAGACATTCAACCAAAAAAATCACTTTCTCGAGTTATTCTCGATGCACACGAGAATTTGATAATTTGGTAAGCTGGTAAGCTAAAAATTTGGTAAATAAATAATGTGGTATTTTGAAAAAATGTGGTATTTTGGGAACGTAGTACCTACTTATTTTAGGCGCGAGCGCGTTAGTTACCTATAAGATTATTTAACGTTTGTTAATAGCTAGTGAGTACGGTCACGTAAACAGTACCTCTACCATGAGTTTACACCAGTTTACGTGACCGTACTCGCTAGGGCGTAAATTACTTGTATGGAGAATTGTATAGCGCCTCGAGCGGTCACTTACGGAAGTACAATTCTCCATACAAATCATTTACACTGTCGCTAGCGAGTACGGTCACTGTGAACTAGTGTAAACTCATGGTAGAGGTACTAGTGTAAACTCATGGTAGAGGTACAGGTCGCAGAATCGCAATTGGTTTAAATTTAACGACCGCTTTAGCCTAGTTGGTCACTACCAACGAAGCAAGAGGTCCTGGGTTCAAATCCCGGTAAGGGCATTTATTTGTGTGAAGAGCACGAATATTTGTTCCTAAGTTATGGATGTTTTCTATGTATTTAAGTATTTATTTATCTATATAAGTATGTTTATCGTCGTCTAGTACCCATAGTACAACCTTTGCTTAGTTTGGGACTAGGTCGATTTGTGTAAGATTGTCCCCTAATATTTATTTATTTTATTTATTTTATTTTTAATTCATGGAAATTATACTAAGATTTTTCGAAACACACGGGATACGGCGGTTGAAACGCTTGAGAGCCCCACTCATTTAGTGGCATGTGTGGCGTGCATTCAGAGATATTATTATCACAATCATAATCTCTGAATGATTTAATTTCATTACACTATGAATCTTATTTTTATGTTTAATAATAACAATAATGTAATGAACAAAATAATAATAATGTCTCATTAATAAAATAATAATTGATTGTAATTTAATAATAATAATCACTTAAATTGTAATAATAATTAAACTAACTTAATAATAATAATTGAATAATAATAACTAATTAATAATGTTAAAATTGCATAATGTATCCGCTTATGGTAATATCATAAATGTCTGATTGCATTATATAAGTTATAATCAATAATATTTTGTACGTTGAGCGGACACGCGCACTGATTTTATTAGTAGTGAGGCGCGCGCACCGCCCGACAGTCCGTGTACTGCTTCGACGCGAGACGCTTGATTTATTGTTTACAAACGCTAACGCTTATGAGCCATCGCTTTAGCTTACGCTTAACGCTTGTTTCCTCTTTCACCATCTTCTCCTTCTTCTGTGAACTTTTATGTGTTGTGCTTGCTTGTTAATAAACAGTTATAAAGTGACGTAGTGTTTGCATTCGCCTGCTACCTACCGCTGCTCAAGTAAGTGCTGCATAAACCACATTTACTACTACATTGGTGACCCGAGCCGTACACGAAGATGACGGGTGAAGAGAAGCAAGCTGGTGCCGCGCAGAATACTGCTGAGTTGTGCAGAGTGGGTGTACGTATACCCCCATTCTACCCAGAAAAACCAGCACTATGGTTTGCCCAGCTGGAGGCCCAATTTATGCTGTCCAATATTACTGCGGACACCACAAAATTTTATTATACCATGGCCCAGCTGGAGCCTCAATATGCGTCTGAAGTGGAGGACATCATAACTAACCCACCGGCGGTGGACAAATATGAAAAGCTCAAGACCGAACTTGTGAAGCGTTTGTCGGCCACACGGGAGAAGGACATCCAGCAGCTCCTGTCGCACGAAGTCCTGGGAGACAGGAAACCTTCCCAGTTGCTCCGTCACATGCAGCACCTGGCCGGACCCGGGGTACCCGAGGATTTGATGCGCACAATGTGGACCAACCGGCTTCCCCAGGCCCTCCAGGTCATACTCGCGTCGCAGACAAGGTGTACTCTGGCAGAATTGGCCGAATTGGCGGATAGAGTGCACGATGCCATTGCAGCAGTTCCTCAAGTCTCCGTGGTTCATCCTGCTGCCGCTACCCCTCCAACGGACCCGCTGGTGTTCCAGATCGCAGCACTCAGCAAGCAGATGGAGGCCTTGACGACGAGGATGGACAGGATGTCCCGGGAATCACGACCGAAGAACAGAGCCCGAAGCCGAAGCCGCAGCCGACAACGGCAGAGCGCAACGAGGTCGCACTCCAACTACCGCAAACATCCCACCTGCTGGTATCATCACAAGTTTGGGAACCAGGCACGGAGCTGCGTGAAGCCTTGTGACTATCCAGCGGGAAATGCGTCGGGCAGTCGATGATGGCGACGGGCGGCTGCCCAAGCACCGGTCGCTTATTTGTGGTGGACTCAAGGTCAAAAATTAAATTTTTAGTAGATACCGGAAGTGACCTGTGTGTGTTCCCCCGTACTTTATTAAAGGAACGCCGAAACAAAACGAATTATACTTTGTGTGCAGCAAATGGTACAATAATTCATACTTACGGGTATGCACACTTATTGCTTAGTATAGGTTTGCGCCGTGACTTTGCTTGGCGATTTGTTGTAGCGGATGTTACAAGGGCAATAATAGGTGTCGACTTTCTATCCCATTATAATCTTTTGGTAGATTGCAGGAACCAGCGCCTTACCGACAATAATACAAGGCTCACGACCCCGGCTTTGCCTGCGCAACCGTCTGATGTCATTTCTTCGGTGAAGGTAGTGACTGGTGAGTCTGTTTATCACACTATACTACGCGAATACCCTGACATCACACGTCCATCTGGCATACACCGCACAACAAAACACTCCACAGTACATCACATACGCACCACACCCGGCCCGCCCGTATCTAGTAAACCGCGACGGCTGGCACCTGATAAGTTAAAGGTGGCACAGGAGGAGTTTGCTTCTATGCTTTTGAGTGGCATAGCCAGACCCTCGGAGTCACCTTGGGCATCACCCTTACACCTGGCCCTTAAAAAGGACAATGGCTGGAGACCGTGCGGCGACTACAGGATGCTGAATGCGAGAACCGTTCCGGATAAATATCCTATACGTCACATCCAGAATTTTTCGCACAGCATCACTGGTTGCACGGTCTTTTCGACCATAGGCCTCGTCAAGGCGTATAACCAGATCCCCGTCAGCCCCGAAGACATCCCCAAGACTGCCATTACGACGCCGTTCGGGCTATACGAATTCCCATTCATGACGTTTGGACTTCGTAATGCCGGGCAGACGTTCCAGCGCTTCGTGGATGAGATGCTGCGGGGACTGGATTTCTGTTACAGCTACCTGGATGACTTCCTTGTCTTTTCTAAGGACCAGAAGACGCACGAGACACACCTGCGGCAACTGTTTGCACGGCTACAGGAGTATGGCATGGTCATTAACACTGCCAAATGCCACTTTGGAGCGGAAGAGGTAACTTTTTTAGGATACCGTATATCCGCAGAGGGCACAAAGCCACTGCCTTCCAAGGTCGAGGCCATCAAAGACTTCCCAACGCCGAAGAACATAAGGGAACTCAGGAGATTCTTGGGAATGCTGAATTTTTACAGGCGTTTCATCCCTGAGGCAGCCAAACACCAAGCTCCCCTGAATTCCCTCCTAACTGGTTCTTTTAAAGGTTCGCATCCAGTTAATTTTACGCATGCAGAGCAAGATGCCTTCGACCGCTGCAAGGCAGGATTATGCCAAGCGGCATTACTGGCTCACCCGGATGCTCAGGCTAAGCTATGCATCGTTACCGATGCATCTGACGTAGCCATGGGTGCTGTGTTGCAGCAGCTCAAGGACGATGCTTGGGAGCCCCTAGCATTTTTCTCCAGGAAGCTGACGCCAGCTCAACGTAAGTATTCTCCTTACGACAGGGAACTTTTAGCCATCTACGAGGCTATAAAATACTTTAGGCATATGGTAGAAGCAAGAGACTTCATTGTCTATACCGACCATAAACCTTTGTGCTTCGCATATAGCTCTCGTGAGGATAATTGTTCCCCAAGGCAGTTCCGACATCTAGACTTTGTGTCACAATTAACGACAGACATCAGGCACATCTCTGGAAAGAGCAATGTCGTGGCAGATACTCTTTCACGAGTCGAGGAAATCACGCAGCCTATAGATTTTACCAACTTAGCTGCGTCTCAGAATACCGACTCCGAGCTACGTCTTCTTCTGAATGGCGGCAGCTCGTTACGCCTTGAGAAAATGAGTGTGCCCGGAACTAGCGTCGATCTTTACTGCGAGGAGAGAGACAACAGGATCAGACCGTATGTCCCAAAAGAGTTCAGGCGACAGATCTTCGAGAGCCTGCATTCACTCAGCCACCCAGGAGCAAACGCGACTGCTATATTGGTCGCTGAAAGGTACGTCTGGCCAGGGGTGCGCAAAGACTGTCGAGAATGGACCCGAAGTTGTCTGGCTTGCCAGCGATCTAAGGTCACTCGTCACGTCTCATCACCCTTAAGCTCGTTCAAGCTACCACGAGCGAAGTTTTTAAACATCCACATCGACCTGATAGGACCACTTCCACATTGTCAGGGCTTTAGGTACTGTCTCACCGCTTTCGATCGATTTACTCGTTGGCCTGAGGCAATACCACTTCAAGACATAACGGCTGAGACAGTGGCTAAAGCACTGTTACAAGGCTGGATTGCTCGTTTTGGATGCCCAGTGAACATTGTCACAGACAGAGGTCGACAGTTTGAATCCACGCTATTCGAACAGCTGGCAAAACTGGTTGGGTTTCGACGTAAACGCACGACTGCATACCATCCTGCCTGTAATGGGATTGTGGAGCGATTCCACAGGCAGCTGAAGGCAGCAATAACGTGTCACGCTGACAGCAACTGGGTTGAAGCACTCCCTCTGGTCCTGCTAGGGATCAGAACTGCGTTCAAAGAGGATCTCCAGGCGTCTACCGCAGAACTAGTTTACGGTGAAACGCTTAGGTTGCCCGGAGATTTCTTCGACCACGAAGCCCACGTGACCACCGATGTCACGGATTACTTGTCTCGTCTCCGTATGTTTGCTAGGAACCTAAAACCAGTACCAGGTACTCGTCACATAGGTCGACGGCCAATTTTTGTTTTTAAGGACCTAGCAACATCATCGCACGTCTTTCTGAGGGATGACACAGTTGGGGGGACATTTAAATCTGCATACACTGGCCCACATAAAGTGTTAAAGCGTGACTCCAAAGTGTACCAGTTAGCGGTCAATGGTAAAGAAGTGACAGTATCGGTAGATCGGATTAAGCCGGCCTACATACTGCATGACACACACACCACTAGCACTCAATATGATACACGAACACACACTAAAAATAACACTAACCCCACAAACACTTCAGTAACGCCACCTATACAAGCAGACGTCACCACGTCTACAACTAGAACTGAAAGCAGTGACACCAGACGGACACGATCAGGCCGTGTCGTCCGGTTCCCTAACTATTATCGCCCTTGACGGTCTCTGGAGGGCGGTGATGTGGCGTGCATTCAGAGATATTATTATCACAATCATAATCTCTGAATGATTTAATTTCATTACACTATGAATCTTATTTTTATGTTTAATAATAACAATAATGTAATGAACAAAATAATAATAATGTCTCATTAATAAAATAATAATTGATTGTAAATTAATAATAATAATCACTTAAATTGTAATAATAATTAAACTAACTTAATAATAATAATTGAATAATAATAACTAATTAATAATGTTAAAATTGCATAATGTATCCGCTTATGGTAATATCATAAATGTCTGATTGCATTATATAAGTTATAATAAATAATATTTTGTACGTTGAGCGGACACGCGCACTGATTTTATTAGTAATGAGGCGCGCGCATCGTAGACATCTACCTATGTACAGCGATACCGGTCCATCGCGCGATGCGCTTGCGCAAGTCGATTATTATTCAATTATTATTATTAAGTTAGTTTAATTATTATTACAATTTAAGTGATTATTATTATTAATTTACAATCAATTATTATTTTATTAATGAGACATTATTATTATTTTGTTCATTACATTATTGTTATTATTAAACATAAAAATAAGATTCATAGTGTAATGAAATTAAATCATTCAGAGATTATGATTGTGATAATAATATCTCTGAATGCACGCCACACATGAATTTAATGTAACAGGTAAATTTATAAATACACACAAACAAATCTTAAAATTTAAACTACGTAATCGAAAATTGATATGGGCATTAAGACGTGGCGGAGCGGAAACATATAGAAACGACCTATCACATACTAGTTGAAGTACACAATCTTGGCCCGCTCACCTGTAATGACTAATGAGATATGATTGGTCGATTCTGCACGTCACTGCTGTGCTTCACCTTAATGGAAGCGCACCCTAATTGTATATTTAAGTAACTCATGGCATTGCGTGAAAATATCGAAAGTTACCTAAAAACAGCTTTGTGTGGAATACCTACATCATCCCAGCCTATATAAGTCTCACTGCAGGGTACAGGCCTCCTCTCAGAGTGAGAGGAGCTCGTTACGGAATACCTACATAGGTACATGCTTAATTAATTTTACAGGTTTTGGTTGGAATTTGTATGACTTCATTGAACGCTAAGACACGAAAGGAAGTTGCGTTTTATAGTCGACCAATAAATTTATTTACTATACTAATGGTTTAATGTCATTTATACGACTGAATATATCAAAGATGTGACTGTCTGAGATCAGCCTTATTTTTTTCTGATGTAGGAAGGAACTGTCATAATAAGGTCGACTATTCCATCCTGACATTTTAACAACAGGGTGAATCAACTTTTTAACCGACTTCAAAAAAAAGAGGAGGTTCTCAATTCGTCTGAATGTTTTTTTTTGTGTTCTTTACTCGGTCCCCGGTTGTCCAAGTGACACTTCATACTGTTTCAAAGAAAAATGCTTAGGTTGCCCAAGGGACAAAATTTGTGTAACCATAGCAACGAGTGGCACTAAAAAGTTGATTCACTCAACAGCAACTTAATTTTAACTTATAACAGCACACTTTGTGTGTGGAAGTAGTCGATGGACAAAATGAGTTTTAATAAACGTCGTACAGAGTGGTTAAAAAAACACATACAGTGGAACATAGAATCTCCTCCTTTTTTTGAAGTCAGTATAAAACCGGCCTAAAAAGCGCCCAGGGGACCGATTTTTGAAATCACATCTCTCGGATAAACAACGCTGTCACAACGACCACACCCGTATTAATCGATCCAATATTGATAAAAATACAAAGATAAAATTTTAGGTTTCATACGCGGCGCGTATTTTAATGGGCCGTTAAACGGGAAAAAGACTAATGTCATAAAAGATTGGAAAACGGATACACACACAAAATGGCCTGTATCGAAATATGCCGATAACTTCCATTACCTTTGATGTTACTTACTTGGGTTTTTCCCTCATCGCGTTGGCCGCGGAGTTTTTTAGGGTTCCACCAAAGTTTCCACAGTAATGTTTGCGAACGTCAATCTTCTCTCTCTCTCTCTCTAAGCAACTAAACTCGAAGCAATTCCAGTGCATGAATATTAAATTAAGTCACTTACGTCGTTGACTAGAAAGTTGGATGATGGACCATTTCTAAGAATCAAGCAGTGAAAAGCATACGATCAGAATAAACCGGCGCGCCGCGAATATGTGCAGACAGAAGACTTACTTAACATACATCTAGATATCGCTTTATTACAAATTTCAAAATTATCCTTAATAATTTTACCGCCAATAGACAATAACAATTAAGGTGTGTAAGATATAAAAGGATATTTTAACGGAAAGCGAGTTAAGCATTTATCGACAAAGTACGTCGTTAAATTATAAGTACATTTTTATTTTAGTAGCTATGTTTCATTTTATTACATCAATCCAGTAATTTGGAAATTATATTTTATTGATATCAATTTGTCATATGGGATCTCGGACTCGGAGTTTGGTGAGCCGTGAACACTTCAGTCGTCCGCTCCTATAAATCCGACCTCCGAGTTATTTGAATGAAGGGCTTACATTGAAACACTTCTTTGCAGCCCCAAAACAAATCCATTCAACCGTGAAATTAGAGGAGAGATCCTCAAATTTCTGAATTAAATTTGATTAAAAAGTTAAGTGATGAATGCGAAACCCAATTCGGGCAACTGTGAAACCTTTTTGTTTCCGATCTGTGTTTCACCACATCCTTGTAATTAAGGCATGAATGTAAAAGGTTAAGGTTAAGGGCTAGGAGTCGTTCGAACGTAAATAATTTGCCTTGATGGATTTAATTATGTTTAAACAATGAAGTTATATTAGGAAACAATTCTTTTGTGCGACAAAACCATCAAAGGTGACGAATATCCAGTAGACGATTTTTTTGCAAAAAGAAGGCAATTTTTGTACTTTTTTGACACTTTCTTTTTATTCTCCAAGGTATTAAAGGAACAATATTGGCTAAAGGAAATTGTTTGTAACTAATCTAATTTCGTTGTGATGTGCCTTGGAGATAAAAGTGTACAGTTGAAAAAACTGAAACGATTCCACGGTGGCAGCGATTAGGTTTTTCCGACTATACATACCTAAGTACACAATGATGAGTTATAACGCAACAAGACAATTACGCTGTGGGTGCTCAGTAATCTATTTGACAGCTAAAAGTACGGCTAGAAGTTCGTTCAGGGCGGAGCGTTGGTGGCAAGGAAACGCGTCTGGAATCCGAGATGGTACGACCCTTTGAATATTAACTAGTAGATGACCCGGCCGCAGCCGTAACTGGGCTACTAATCTGCGGGACTGTTGGAAAGGTTAATTCCGACTGCCGCCTCCCTAGGCGCATTTTTGGATTCCGACAGAATCGGTTAGAATTTGGGCGAGCCTCTCGGCTGTTCTTTAGTGATGAAATTGAAAATAACTGACCCATACTTTCTAAGCCCATTCCGCCGGCTGTTTCTATTGAGTACAAAATATTGGACAAATTTTACTCAAAGCGTAGTAAGTATATAAAGCAGCGCTCGTATTTGACTCAAGGATATTAAATATAGAAGTTTAGTTTACTATAGTTACCCCTTCAACTATTTCCTAGAGTTTGAAATGGATTATGAATGAGGAGCGCGTGAAATATATTTTCCGGCAATATTGTGTTTGCGCCAGGGACATATTCATATTTTACTTTCAAGCTCAGCTAAAGTAAGCAGATTTTTATACGAAGCTTGAATAATTAATTATTAAATATATCATATATCCGAAATAAATATTTTTGAATTTGAATTAAAACAAATAAAATAAAAAAATTGGATAGAAGTCCAGGGAAGATGAATTAATTATAATTACGTAGCTACTCTAATGGTCCCCTGGTAAATGTGTATCCAGCCCATTATTACAAGTTAAATGATATTTTTAATAAGGCTCTATATTTTTGGACACGCTGTGATTCTACCACGTTATTACAAAAGTTTTATGCTAAGTTTTTCTGGCTTAAATTTAACCTTTGCGAAGGAGGTTAGCACTTACGGCATTACTTTGGCTGCATACTCTTGTTAGGAAATTTGGAATCTATCCAGTTAGTTACTTTGGAATCTTGTTTTACTAGTATGTACCTAATAACGACCTGCACCAGATTGAAGCAGCTATAAAATTTTAGTAGAATTTTTCCCACGCAAGTATTTCTTACGTTACTTTATAACATTTTTATGGGTAGCAAATCGACAAAAATGAGTGCCGTATTTCATTTCATTAAATTTTTATTTGTAAGGTATTTTATTTCTATTATTATATTATAAAAGAGTTATTGGCGATAATTAATTTTAAGGATACGTAGCAAGCAATAGTCATAAAAGTGACGCCTCTACGACGCAAGTGTGGGTAACGTTTTCTTATTCGTAGCACCTCTACGTCGTAGCTATAGCTACGAATGCTCCTTCAAACTGCCTAAACCGTCACAAAATAAAAGGCCCGTTTGGACAGTTCACGCCCATGAAGTTCTCTATTTTTTACGGATCGAAATATTCTGAAGGTAATTACATTTTTCATTGATGGGTACCGCCCACTCGGCTAAGTGCTGTGCATAACGATTTTTTCATATTGTTCACAGACTATTAATAATCGGTTAAGAGGGTACGATGCGCACCATTTCTCCATACAAACGTAATCCCCTGTTTCCTCCCTGGATAATGGCTTTAGAGCCAATATTTTTTTACTGTGTAATCTGTATCTACCACAGCTATGCCCATATGTTTCGTTTTTTTCCATATTTCAATTAACATAAGAAATATGAGCTTTCAAAAACTGAAAAAATTGCCCAATTTCAACGTCATTTTCAGACACTCATCAGAAAAGAATCCCTGATATAAACAAAAAAAGGAAAACATAGGGGCATAGCTAAATCTGTCCTCTAATTATTTTTGAAAAAAATAATTTTATTGGTCCAGTTTTCGAGAAGAAAACAGGGGATTACGAAATGCTGTTTTGATCAATTTTACGCGCCTAATAACGGTCTGAGCTGCAGTTGTCCCGCTCTCGCTGTACTGACACGGAGGGGTTCGGGCGAGATGGCGACATTTCATTAAAATACCTATTTCTCAAAAGTCTCTCAGCCATCGTACCCTCTTAAGGAAAAAATAAATCGATCAAGATATTTTTTAAGGCCGACTCGCACTTAGCCGGTTTTATTTATTTTAATACCACCAAGACCAATTAATTACTGAAATTTTTGTGATTGAGTGAATGTTATTGTAACAAAAAAACATACAGACGAATTGAGAACCTCCTCTTTTTTTTGAAGTCGGTTAAAAAATATTAAATGAAAGAAAATTGACATTTCGTAACATTGTATAATTTCAAAATACCTACAATATCAGTTTAAGTTAAATTTTCTAATCAGAACTTTTAATAAAATGCACTTTACAATACATATTCAAATCGATCAAATACTCATGCAAACTTGAATCGATTTATCGTGAGTATCGAGTACCGAGTCGTATGGTTGGTTACATCACTAGATACGTCGCGAAAACAAATGTCAAAACGGGCCTTTTATTTTGTGACGAGTTTAATCAAGGTTTAATCAGAATGAGAACGCAGGATAATGTAGCTATCTTGTTAAAATGTAATGTATAAAATAAAATAAATAAATAAATATCACGGGACAATTCACACCAATTGACCTAGTCCCAGAGTAAGCTAAGCAAAGCTTGTGTTATGGGTACTAGGCAACGGATAAACATACTTATATAGATAGATATATACTTAAATACATATTAAACACCCAAGACCCGAGAACAAGCATTCGTATTTATGATACAAATATCTGCCCCGACACGGGAATCGAACCCGTATGGGAATGTATGGCAGGAAAAACTTTCCCTTTGCCGTCGCATCAATCGTGTTCAGGGGCGGCGTGTAAAATTTCATTTCGATTTCCGATAGGTGGTAAATTGAAGGTGCTAGGGGCCGTGATTGACGCACGGCTAGATGGACTGAACGAAATTAGAAGGGACCCTTTTATAGAAGCAATTATCCTACGGTAGCTTAAAAACCTTAAAAGGTGACTTTTGTTTGATAGCCTGCGTCATCAAGTTAAAACACGGATTTAACATTGGACTCGATTCATTAAGGCTCTATCTTCAATTTGAATCTTCTAATGGCGTTCTGTTTAACGAATGATGGTAGGTAGTTTTAAGATAGGTTTCAGCAAAAGTCCGTTAAAAGTCACTCAAAAGTTTTAAACATTATAGGTACTTGAGACAATCGCTTCTATAGTAAGGCGAATAATATCAAATTATAACGTATACCTACCGATTTGTTTCGGTAATTAGCTTTATGTATATTCACACAGAAAGCTAATCACAAAACGCGAACCAAGAATATTGTTTAAATGAATTCATCAAGTTGTTGTGAATGGGCGAGATAACGTCTGTCCGACGTCTCAACCGATATCGGCTATTGGAGTGGTCAGGCCGCCTGGCTTATCGAGGCGACCCAGTAAAAACAATTCCGTTCGTCTAGGTTACGCTGCTGCCGATAACTCATTCACTGTCCAAGGAGAAGTAGCTGCAAAGACGTGTATTCATCATTATATGCTTGTAGGTACTTGCACATAGGTATGTTGCAAGGCGAGAGCAAAGTTGCCGCCGCCCAAAGAGTGGCGCTAATTTTCACGAAGCCTGTAGCCAAGCGTAAAATGACACATGCGAGTCAATATGTGCCTTTGTAGACAGTAGGCCTGAGTCTGAACTTTAACGCGAGTTGAAAAGCTCCAAATAGAAATTAACTCAAACAAATACCCAATATAACCCATGAAACTGACATCACAATGTGAGCAAACTCTTTACGGTTCTATAAAATTGATTACAGGGTGAATGCGAAAACTTTTCCAAGTAATAATTTATCAGGAATGAAGTAGGTAACCGTGCGACGCCTGAAAGAAAAAAGGGTTATAACAAATGCTCCAGAGACGGTACTGACTTCGAATCCATCCTTCCTCTCTTATAAACAGAGATCGGACAAATGGGCGTCATTGCTGGCAATAATGTGGACATGATTCCAAAAATAATTAAACCAGAGGTTTAATTTTGATCCCTACTCAATAAACACAAAAATATGTTATAATGTTGATTTATTAAAGATCCAGTAAACAAAATGCCATCATTTAATTTATTATTGGTTCCGGTATAGGCAATTTGGTGAATATCAATACCAATTTATTTTTGAAAGAAAAATTAAATCCACGTATGTTTTATATTTATAGATCGTATATATTAACTAAAAAACTTCTTAATTACAAAAATACGAAAACGACAACCACTGCCATTGCCATTATGTAAATTATTATCTCCGGGAATTCAAATCTAATTTCAAAAAGTAATTACATAATTAGTTCATTAATTAATTTTCCAGTCATATCCACATTATTGCGAGCAATGACGCCAATTTGTCAGATTTCTGCTTATAAATGTGAAAGTAATCATAAGTACATAACTAAGCGGCCATTAAGGCCTTACAAACAGGTGTCAATCATTTACTTAAAAGTTAATATATCTATAGGCTCTTGTTAACACGGAAACAGCCATTTAATAACGTTTTGATTACTACACTAATAGACATCTGTGTGTGCGGCTGTAATCTGCATTAGTAACATAAATTTAAGAGGCTGTGTCCCCATTTATAAACAATTATCCTTTCTTTCTACAACTGCCCCCTGAAAGGCAAAGAAAGATTTTACTGTTAAATAAAATGTTTTCATAATGATAACTAGCTGTTGCTCGCGACTCCTTCTAAGAAGATTAGGACTATAAAAAATAGCCTACGACCTATTCTCAGACCTACCAAATATAGACAAAAAAAAACATAAAATTCGATCTAGCCATTTCGGAGGAGTTTGATAACAAACACCGTGACACGATATCTTGATTTAAAAAAGAAGAAACTGACTGACTGACATATCAACGCACAGCCCAAACCACTGGGCCTAGAGATTCCAAATCTGGCATGTAGGTTCCTTATAAGGTCTAGGGGTGCACTAAGAAAGGATTTTTCAAAATTCACTCCCTAAGGGGGTGAAAAGGGGGTTCAAAGTTTGTATGGGGAAACAAGATTAGTTCGACTATTTTATTCGAAACTTCACAGAAGTACTCCTAATGATAAATGAGTAAACACGTGTTTCAGGTTTTTTGAGAATCAACCCCTAAACGGGGGGGAAGGGGTAACAGTCTGAAAATCAACATGGGTGTTGTTTCTATGGTTTATCGGGTCGCTGGTTATGAAAACAACAACGGTTTTAAGATCCGACGTGGCAGACGTAAAATACCATCTCCCTGGATGGGGTGCGATGGGGTTGAAATGTCTAAATAAACTAAATGACTGTTGATATATCAACGCACAGCCCAGACCACTGGACCTAGAGACATGAAATTTTGCACATAGATACCTTATATAATGTAGGCATCCACTAAGGAAGGATTTTTGGGAATTCCCTCGGGAACGGGAAAAAACGGGATTTATATATTCGATTCCGAGTGACCCTATCTCAGTAACTATAATAACTAGACTCTTCAAATTTGATACACAAGTAGGTATTACATTAGTTAAAACATTAATATCAGGATTTTTCACGATTCCCACGGGATAAGGAAAAAACGGGATTTATATATTCAGTTCAGCGGGATCCTATGAACTATAATTACTAGACTCTTCAAATTTGGCATAGAAGTAGGTAATTATAAAAGTTAAAAAAAATTTAAGGATTTTCGGAAATTCCCACGGGATAAGGAAAAAACGGGATTTTTCGTTTTACTGGTCGCAGAAAGCTGAAATTCGGCATGTAGGTTGCTTGGGGAGTGTAGAGCTGGATTGAGAGAGGACTTTTTAAAATTGCCACGGGAACGGGAAAAACGGGATTTTTCGTTTTACTGGTCATAGAAAGCGGAAATTCGGCATGTAGGTTGTTTGGAGTGTAGAGGAGCATTGAGAGGACTTTCCCAAATTCCCACGGGAACGGGAAAAAACGGGATTTTTCGTTTTACTGGTCGTAGAAAGCTGAAATTCGGCATGTAGGTTGTTTGGGGAGTGTAGAGGAGCATTGAGAGAGGACTTTCGAAAATTCCTACGGGAACGGGAAAAACGGGATTTTTCGTTTTACTGGTCATAGAAAGCTGAAATTTGGCAAGTGAGTTCCTTGGGGAGTGTAGGGGAGCATTAAGAAAACATTTCCCGAAATTCTTACGGGAACGGGAGAAAACGGGATTTTGTGTTTTACTGGTTGTAGAAAGCTAAAATTTCAAAATTCATAAGTACTGTAAGTAGGCCGCAAAGGGCTCTTTAACCGACTTCTAAAAAAGGAGGAGGTTATGCATTCCACTTTTTTTTTATGTAGGTATGTTCACCGATTTCTCGGTCAATTGTGGACCTGCTTGCTTGCTTGCCTGTATGCTTACTTGCTTGATATCTTGGTTCTTTGTAATACTCATAGTACACGCAAGCGAAGCCGCGGGCAAAAGCTAGTTTTTATATATTGGAAGAAGAAAGATGTTTTTTTTTCCAATTCCAAAAGAAATAGTACATTGTATCTTCTTGAGGGTGGTAACAAATTACGAACCAAACTCTATTAGAAACCCAAAGTCGAAAACAGGCCTTTCTTAATCGAATTCCGTAATCCTCATACCGCCCGTGAAACATATTTAAATAAATAATTGCAGAGTTGAAACAAAATCTTTCTAAATGTGTTAATTAAAATTATTTCTATAAAATTGAAAACAACGACACACAGAACAGAACGCCCTAAGATGCTCTGCAGCGCTCCACAAAGTGCTGGTGTCCAAGCTGATCAGCAGAGCTACCAAGATGCGTATCTATAAGACTGTCATTAGACCAATTTTGTTGTATGGGTGTGAAGCTTGGACACTAACGATAAAAGAAGAGGGCAAGCTCTTAGTGGCTGAGCGAAAGATCTGGAGGAAGATGCTAGGGCCGATTCAAGAGGAAGATGGCAAGTGGAGGAGGAGAAAGAACCGGGAGCTCGAAGGTGTCTGAGCCCAATGTAATTGGAGAAGCCAAGGCGGCGAGACTGCGCTGGCTCGGCCACCTAGACAGGATGGGAGAGGATCGGGCAGTGAAGAGAGCGTATACGGGGCGATCAAGCGGAAAACGTCCGGTGGGTCGCCCTAGATACCGCTGGTTGGACGAAGTGCAGAAAGACGTAACCGCCCTCGGTGCAGCCAATTGGCGCGAGGTGGTGCAAATAGGGAAGACTGGCGCTCTCTGGTGTCGGAGGCCAAGATCCTCTTTGGGTCGCTGAGCAAGTGTAGTAAGTAAGTAATATTGAAAACAAAATATGTATAGTTAAATTGCAATAACATTCTGTGTGAACGAATTTTAACACATAAGTTTTCATTTTGAGTTTAGTTAATAACCTTTTTACTTGAATTTTAATAAACTATATGAGGAACTATGCGTATGTAGTGCCATCATAAATAAAAAAAACCATTACAGCCCGTGGACTGTAATAGCGAAAAAGGCCTGTGAGGTTTTTTAGGGCCTAACACCCAAGTTAACTAGCTAGTAAGTATGTTATGACATTGTTTACGAGTAAGTGTGATGAAAATCATTTTTCCATAATACATATTCAAAGATGCTAATGCCAAATACAATAAAACAACACAATAATACAGTGTAAATGAGTGTGTGTGATACGAAGTCAGTTATTAGCTGTTATACAAACACTAATAAACTAAGGCTCGAGGTCAAAGTAATTATTACTTTATATCCTCTGGTGATTTATCGTCTCTGGTATAGAGGCCGTTGTAATGAGAAAATAAATCACATTTCACACAATCCCATACATTCTATTTTTCATTCTCCGTGCTCCGCTTTGGTGTTTCTCGCATTTCCCAAATAACGTCTGTTCTTTGTTAATATTTATTACACTAACGTTTTGTAACGCAATTTTAGGTTATCCAGGGTAATCCTTGGCCGCCTACCCAGTTAATATTTTAGTTTGACCGCAATAACGTTCAGATAACTCTGTATTATGTGCGAAAAATGTCAATTTAAAGTTTTTTGTTAAAAAAATACACGTGTTATTTTGCTGATTCTGCTTGCATGACAAATCAAATTTCAAGCCAATCCGATCACTGGAAGTAGGTAGATGAAATTGGACTTGTATGATTTGAATAAATATGATATATTTACTTGTAAAAAGATTTCAACAATGCCAATTGTTTTTGTTTGTCAAGAAGTTTAGAGGGGCGACAAATTAATCTTTGGACCCAAATTGGAGCTCGAAACATGATTTATGGATAACGAGTTTCGTGAACTTACCGTGTTTTGGAAATTCGTCACGCAACTATATTGTTGGGAGATAGTGAATTATTTGTTTTGAAAAGGCATCCTTTCAAGACGTTGACAAGGATGGGCCAACTTAATATAACTTTGCTCGTTCACCACACCTCGCTTCGTCGGTTTAGGAGCCCGCATAATAATGCTCCGTACATCAAACTCCAATAATGTGCGGATCACGCCTCTAAAGCCGTGTACAGCCGAGTTACGAGTGATCAAATTTACGCATGCAGGAAGAGCTTTGCGTTCGTTAGCGCGTTGCGTGTGCGCGCACAAATATGAACAGGACTCAATAATACGGAGTTAGGGGACATTCATTATATTATGTCAGTCATAATTATGCGCTGTTTGTTAATTTGGTCCATTATGAAATTAATAAACCTCGTGCGAACTAATGGTTTGTAGTGACAGTGATATTTACTAATCATGACAGTTATTAAAAAAAACTTGTGCAACCATAGCAACTTTGTTCTTACCACTATTTTATATTTCACCGGTGACCTTAGTGTTTTTAAATGGTATTGTCAGTTAGTTTGAGTGTTCATCATCATTTCCGGCCTATGTACCTAAATGCCACAGTTGGACACCGAGCAGTCATCAGAAAGAGAATGAGGCATAGGCTGTAGTTCTCACGCAGGCTCATCGCGGATTAGAAACTTCAAACACAACATTGAATAACTTCGCAGATATTCGTAGATGGACACAAGATCTTTTCCATCACCTTTTGGGTAAACACGAGGTAAATTTTGAAAAATTCAGAAGGGTGAGATCCGCTGTGAGATAGTCCATAGGCCAGACTATTATCTAATATGTTATCATGGTTTTTTCAGGAAATTTCTGGTAAGGTACTAAATAAAATAAAAAACTTTTTAACAAAAAATTAAGCCTTAGCCAGGAGGAGTGGACCTATAATCGTCTACCTGATTGGCTTCTATCACTCCTCCTGGCTCGTTCTGAGGCACCGACTTCAAACTGGTACCTAGATTAAGGTCAAACAAAAAGGTATTATTTTTTGCTTTTCAGTGTTTTCGGAGGTTTAATTTTTTGTTAAAAAGTTTTTATTTTATACTTTTTTCTATCCTTGGGGTAATTTTTTTTCCAAATTTATAATACCAACTTCAGGGTATACCCTATCTATCCAATAAAAAAGAATTATGAAAATCAGACTACTCTGCAAAAAGTTAGTCAATCATCCCGTTTTCCTACCCTTAGGGTAGGAATATTATTTCCAAATTGAAATGGGACCACCCTTGGGGTATACGCTTTCCAATAAAAAAAGAATCATCAAATTCGGACTACTCTGTAAAAAGTTATGCGTGATCATACATAAAAAAAATATATATATATATACACGTCGAATTGAGAACCTCCTCCTTTTGTTTTCGTCGGTTGAAAATAAAATGCCTTCTGTTATTTTTTTTCTTATTCAATAATTATAATTTACGCTTTGCTGCAGCCCCTGATAAGGGAATAGGTACAAGGTTTTAGGTATACGTAAGTGCCAAATGTTGTCAAGCATCACAATTTAATGCAAAAACACACCGAGTAGTGAACAGGCAAACTGGGTTATAAATACAAGCTATGTTTAAACTGGTGAGGAAATAACGCGCGCGGATATAATAGATTACAATAATGAAATTCACTGTAACATTTGATGTAATGATAAAATTGTATCCTGTTAAACGTAATTGAAACAAACCCTATTACTTTAAAGGAGAACTTGTTGTTTATTTATCATGTACTTATGTGCAAGTAGTTAGTTGGAAAACTGCTTAAGATGAGTCCTTTTGTATGGATACAATAGTTTACTAAAAATATAAGTAGTTATAAAAAACCGGCCAAGTGCGAGTCAGGCTCGCGCACGAAGGGTTCCGTACCATTATCTATAAAAGTGGCAAAAAAATCACGTTTGTTGTATGGGAGCCCCCCTTAAATATTTGTTTTATATTAATTTAATTATTTATTTTTAAAGTGAATATACAACTAAAAATTCTGTGAATATTTCAAGCGTCTACCTGTTATCAATATCGAGCAAAAACGAGCAAAAAAAATCACGATTGGTGTATGGGAGACCGCTTAAACATTTATTTTATTCTGTTTTTTAGTATTTGTTGTTATAGCGACAACCGAAATACATTATCTGTGAAAATTCCAACTCTAGCTATCACGGTTCATGAGACACAGCCTGGTGACAGACGGAAAGACGGACGGACGGACAGCGAAGTCTCAGTAATAGGGTCCCGTTTTTACCCTTTGAGTACGGAACCCTAAAAACGTACCTATATTTTACTGCAATCTCACATGTACTTGCGAGGTAACTGTTGCCCAGGAATTGTGAATTAATTGATTAAAAACTGAAAAAAAAAACAAATGTAAAATTCAATAAACTGAATTGAATATTTTTCATATTCGGTAAAATAATTTCGACGAGGTCAATACAGCGACGGAATTACCAGACACTAGTCAGGCGATATGATTCTACTAGTAGCGATCTAAACTATTGCACTGTTTCAGATTTTAACGATGAATTAATTATCTGCCTAATTATTACCAATGATGCTAGGAAAGAGGTTAATGTGAATGTGTAATGCAAGATCATTGGTACAGCAATTTATTGATAATCTATCAATCCTATGTAAATAATTACAATCACTAAAGCAAAATGCAATAGCTAATTCAATTGCCCTAATTAGCTATGCGATACGAACGCGCTTAGGTATTATTAATAGTTCACTTAATCGTATAACGATAAGGTATTGCCGCTAATTAAACATCGTAATAACAATTGTCTGTCATCCCATCAAGTCACGCATGGTTCAATTTGCGAGAATAATAATTGTTTTATAATTTTATTAGACAAAGGGGTGATGTAGTGTTTTGTGGACCGGGGGGTGGGGGCGGCAGAGTCGCCGTAGCGTCATTAGGGCACGAGCGAAGACCGCGGCTCCCGCATATTTGGTCAAGATTAATTGCCCCAAAACATCATCTGTCAACCCCCACGACATTTTGTTTGCTATACAAATAGTACTACATATCCGCTCCCGGGAGAATTCATACATGTTATTTCCTTGTAGAATCTCGTCGTTCCATTAACAACGTGCACTTACAAAATCTACATTTTATTGCGCTCTGTATGTAGAAACAGAGTAGGGAATGAAAACAAAGCACGCCGCTACCTAATTTATTTTGCTGAATATCTTACCTGGTTGTTTCATTTGCTAAATGCGAGCTGCAGGACGAACTACAATCGAGCTCTAATTGTGATTCCACTAATTTGCATCGGGCGCCCCGACTCGCCGTATGCCTGCCGCCAGCCGCTGACCGTCTTTCTTTCAAGGGAACCCCATTTTGTACTATTAATAAAGACGAAACCTTAATTGCTGTTTCAGAAACAAATATGTATCACTCCCATGGCTTTTTGCTCCAGTGAACAGAACGTCCTCAACATTGTGTGCTACTGTAATTACCGGCGAAATCGCAATCAAATCGATAGGACAATCAAAGCCTTGCTTTCGACTCCCGTGAGCAATAACGCAAACTCGCACAAAGGCAGCTGCACTAACAGGTAACTAATAAACGCTAAATGTGACCTATTTACTGACAACACAAACTCCGCACGATAAAAGACTAATAAAGGACTAATATAATAAAACAGGAACATGCCGTTTTAAAACAAAGTGTAATCACAACGGCAATATTACAAAGTGCATCGCTTGCTTCTACAAAATTATGCGAGTGGCACTGGCTTTACACGATTAGAGTAAATTTATGCAAGACATTATCCGAGGACAGCGCCGTCGCATAACAACGCCTTCAGTGTCCGAGCGCTTGCCGCTACCGCACCGCCCGCCTTTATGAAACCCTCCGCATGATATATGGGGTGTGTGCCACCACATTATTGCTTCTTTGAGCATCTTTTAATGCATGCGATATTGGCCCTTTTTTCTCTACAATCAGCTTTCCAGTTAATATCGGTGGCAGAGTTTAAAAAGGGGCTCGTTTTGTAGTAGGTGGGTGTTAGCATTGCAGCGTCGAGGACGGTATTTTTCGCTAATGACGGCGGGCCCGCAGAGCCGGGCCGCGGCCGCGTGATAATCCTCCCGACCATTAGGCCCGGCCACTCGCTCGCAAATCGTCCGCATATTTTGGCCAAGATTAATTGTTCTCGAATATCATCTATCACAGTGAGCTCTCTCGTGACGGTCGTCAGCAGTGCGCGCGACGTTTTATTTGAAGTACAATGGGCCTCGCTCAAAAGCCCCTAAAGGTTGAGGAAGGTAATTAAATTTTTGTTGGGAATGATAGCTCCGTTTGGAACAACTGTTGTATTTCAAACTGAAAGAAGATTTTCTCGGAGCTTATTGTATTCATGCATCATAAAATTGGTCAAAAATGGGGAGGTAGGTGCACGACAGATGACCTGATGGGATTGAGGCGGTGGCCCCACCTCTAAAATACTTGTCACAGCGGGAATCACACGCGTTACTGTTGCTACGCTATTAAAATGTAAATAATAAATAACTTAGGTACTATCCCTCGAAATTTTGATTTTACGCTATTCTTAATCTGAGTAACAGGGTAGGCTCGCTGTATAAAATTATAACATTTTCCAAGACATTAAATTTAATAATGATTAAATAAAGGAAACAGTAACTTCAGCAATTTATAAAACGGGCAACCATCACAGTCGGCCATTATAATGCGAAATAGTAGAGAGGCACGTCCCATCAAGCCATTTACATAATCCATTAATTAAACATTCTAAATCCCAATTTAGATAGATGAAATTAGAACGATTACAGACTCGGCGAAAAGATAAATTCCTAGTTAAAAATATCCTTCGTCGAGTTTATTGCGAAACGGACAGGAACAAATCGAGTCAATCTTTTTTTGTCAGAGACGAAACACCGAAACGCGTCTGCATTTCAGCGTTTTCAATGTGTAAAGTTCGAATATCAATCAAGCCGACCTTTTTTCAATAACGCTACCACAGGGATCTCTTCCGAAGCAATTTTTCGAGTAATTTCTCCCTTAGATCCGAAGTGTCCATTGGCTTTTACAGACATTGAGTTTGTTTCCGCCGGTCGGAACAATTTATCAGCGGAAGCTATTTCCCCAGTATCTGGGGGGCGGCGCGCAGCGGCGATCGCCGGCCAACCGATATTTTTTTGTTACCTGTTCATTATTATCGTGTCAATATTACACAATAGATAAACTACGTGTTCCTTTGTAACCTTCCTGTTTGTAGGTTCAAATAGATCATGATTTGTAATTATGGTACACTATGGTGCAATTATATTTCTGCTTAGCTACAACAATAGAAGATGACGTTGATCCTGATTCCCAAGATGATGCAGGCAGATGAAAATAATGAGAAACACTGAGAGAATCAGCTGACATTTCTCTAAAATCCCCAGAAAAAGCCACAGTGATTTTGGCTAAAAACTACCAAAGGATGTGCACCAAAAGACTAAGCGAGCAAAAGAAGCTGATTAAAAAAAACTGGGTGTGTAATGATAGATATAACAACGTTTGATATAACTGTAACATTTGGTATAATGCTACATTTGACATAATTGGGGATGTCTATTTTTTTACAATGTATAGTAATTCGAAAACCATTTCGAGATAAACGCTTTTAAACTCGTTTTCTGTAGTTATTTAATTTTAATATTATGTAATGAATTTATTACATAATAAATAAGCAATGACCTTCATTTGACATTGGTGTAAATTGCGTGACCGGTCCAAGTCGTACTTTATTATGTGTGGTTATAATTACTCACAATTTACGCGTGGATTATACTACGGAGTTTGATTTGGACCCGCTGTCTGACATCTAACACATTGACAGCGCCAGTAAAGTGACACTAGTTACAGTGTACCACTACGCAAAAAATAATTAAAAGGGGTCGCCTTATCGTACGCATTTAGATAGATTTAGAAATTTGGCAGTGTGGGAGCCCTCAATTATAATCTGACGTCATCAACCAAAATAGTTTCAATAATTAATTTTGAAAAAAGTAATGAACTAAATGACAAAATATTGAAATTAGTTTCTTATAATTGACTTTTCTATACAAAAAAAATATAAAAACCACTGTTAATTTTTTTTAGACATTCCCAATTCGATTTACTCGAGAAGTAAACATTCTACGATTCTTTTATAAAATAAACTAATCTAACCTAATCTAATGCATATCAAATAGAATTAATATCAATCCTCCGAAGTTTACTTTTTGAGTAAATCGCATTATATCAAATGTAGCATTATACCAAATGTTACAGTTATATCAAATGTTGTTATATCTATCGAGGCGCACCCGTTGCTGCACGCGTCAAAGGATTGAGGTCAAAACAAGGAAGTTTTTTTGGTCAATGACATAATAATTAGCACAACTGCTTTGGTTAGGTAACGAATGTTTACGAACGGCATAATAAGTACGTTTTAAACCAAATAGGAGGGTTTATTTAAAGAAACTTCGTGTTATATCTGTGAAATGCAAAATATATATCAGTAGTACTAGTTAATTAATTCTAAGAGATAAGGAGGAGCCTCGTTCAACAATAGGTACCTATTAGGTGCATTCTTTCATTTGCCATATGGATGGGTTATTTACGAAATTAAGTGTTAATTTGTATGTATCTAAACGAGCATCTTCAGAAAATGTTTCAGAACAATTTACGTGCAGTTTTTGGACTTAATCAATTTTTGTCACAAGAGTTAAAGAAAGTGAAAAGATTCTGAAATATATAAACAACGAATAAATTTAAATATTAGCTTCCCTCATATCTTGCTAATAAAGCTGACTTTAGTTTTCAGTGGACGTTTCTCATAAGTGGTGTGCCAGCCGCGCCGTGGCCTTTGGCGTCGCAACTGCATTGCTGCCCATTTCTCATCTTAAATGGCAGAGCAACGCGCTGCGCTCGCCTCAAGAAATTTTTTACTATTTTCTTGAATGCAATAGTACCTATCCGATGCGACTTTTTTATATGCTGCACTTAATTACAGGGTGTCCCGTAAGTAGTACGACAAATGGAAATGGGAGATAGGTGGGCAGGTGATCTACCAAACATCAAAAAATGACCTCAGTAAAAATCGTACCGTAAATTTTTCTGATTTTTGAAAAATGTACACCCGCATGAATAAATTAATGTGATATTCGGAAATAATTATATTTTGCATTTATTCTTATTGAAAAAAATCTTGAATAGTTGTGTTATCAGATGCAAAAAACCATTTTTAAAAAACGATTGCAGTTTTTTTATTTATTTCAATTTAAATTTTGCCTCTTCTCCTAAACTTTGGTCAAGATTGATCTATCACAGTGAAAATAAATTACATGACCACTGTTTAGCTTACTAGCTTAAAAACATGTCCATTTAATGGGCATTCAAAAATGATAAAAAAAATATTTACAGAAAAAAATCTTCATACAAATTATTATGTAACCTACAAATTTATTTTGATATTTGGTAGATGACCTGCCCACCTATCTCCCATTTCCGCTTGTCGTACTACTTACGGGACACCCTGTATGTATATAGATCTAGGTAAATTGTAAGAATAAAAGAGTGCACGGTCTCACGTAATGTAGCCAAATTTTTGGCACTAACCCTTTACCAGGTTAAGGGATGCACGTCTCCCACATACTATTTTGTTTACCATGGTCCGGTTTCAACACCAAATCTCCTACAAAACGTTATCATATCACAGAACACAGCTAAATCCAATAATGTATCTTTGGCAGCCGTTTGAATTCACTTGACCAGTAATTTCAGTGATTTGTGACAAAATATAAATACCTACTTAACTTAATTTCAGCGAAATAAAAGCAGATAGGTCGGACAATTTTTAAGGTCCCGTACCCAAAGGGTAAACACGGGAACCCTATTACTGAGGCTCCGCTGTCCATCCGTCTGTCTGTCTGTCTGTCCGTCTGTCACCAGACTGTATCTCGAGAACCGTGATAGCTAGAGAGTTGAAATTTTCACAGATGATGTATTTCGGTTGCCGCTATAACAACAAATACTTACTAAAAACTGGAATAAAATAAATATTTAAGGGGGCTCCCATACAACAAACGTGATTTTTAGGGTTCCGTACCCAAAGGGTAAAAACGGGAATCCTATTACTGAGGCTCCGCTGTCCGTCCGTCTGTCTGTCTGTCCGTCTGTCACCAGGCTGTATCTCGGGAACCGTGATAGCTAGAGAGTTGAAATTTTCACAGATGATGTATTTCGGTTGCCGCTATAACAACAAATACTAAAAAAACAAGAGCGTGTCGGACACGCCCAAGGTAGGGTTCCGTAGCCATTACGAAAAAATCAAGTAATATTTTTCTAAGGATTTCGTATGTGTACGGAATCATCCAAGTTTAGGTATGTTTTATACCTTAGGCTACTATTTACTCTTAAACTACAAATAATTTCCAAGCAATCTTAGCCGCTATAATTTTCCTAGTAAATTTGATATATTTACTACCATTCTGAATTTTTTCAAATTTTTCCACCCAACAGTTTACATTTTATAAGGGGGGGGGGGACGGCCGATTTTAATGAAAATTTTCACTTTCAAGTTGAATATTTCGCAAACAGATCACTGAATAGAAAAATCATGTTAGGAACCCCGCAATGGTTTTAAAAGACCTATCCAACGATACCCCACACTATAGGGTTAGCCGAGAGAAAAAAAATCACCCCCACTTTACGTCTATGGGAGGTACCCCAAAAAAATTTTTTTTACTTTTATTCATTCAATCACTTTGTCGGCGTGACTGATATACATATTCATGCCAAATTACAGCTTTCTAGTACTAACAGTCTCTGAGCTTAGCCGCGGACAGACAGACAGACGGACAGACATGGCGAAACTATAAGGGTTCCTAGTTGACTACGGAACCCTAAAAATGGAATAAAGTTAATATTTAAGGGGGCTCCCATACAACAAACGTGATTTTTTTTTGCTCGTTTTTGCTCGATATTGATGACGGCAACAGGTAGAAGCTTGAAATATTCACAGAATATTTAATTACTAGCTTTTGCCCGCGACTCCGTCCGCGTGGAATTAGTAATTTGGCCAGCTTATTTTTTTATCCAATTTGCTTTTTCATCAATTATGGCTCTCCTTAGATCCATCCGGAAGAAGTGAAACTTCATAATAAACCAACCCACTCCGAATCCACCCCCAACCCGCTCCTAACCCGCACCCAACACACCCGCAACTCGCTCTCAACCCGCCCCCAACCCGCCCCCAATCTGCCCCCAACCCGCCCCCAACCCGGCTCCAACTCGCTCTCAACCCGCCCGCAACCCGCTCTCAACCCGCCCCCAACCCGCCCCCAACCCGCTCTCAGCCCGCCCCCAACCCGCCCCCAATCCGTTCCCAACCCGCCCCCAACTCGCTCTCAACCCGCCCCAACCCGCTCCTAACCCGCTCCCAACTCGCTCCCAACCCGCTCCCAACCCGCCCCCAACCCGCTCTCAACCCGCCCCCCCACCCGCTCCCAACCCGCCCCTAACTGGGCTGTCTAACACTGAAAGAATTTTCCAAATCGGAGCAGTAGTTCCCGAGATATAGAAGTTTTACTTCAAAAACCCCCGATTTGGAGACATTCTTCCGCTCCGCTCCGCTCCTATTGGTGTTAGCGTGATGATTTATAAACTATAGCCTTCCTCGATAAATGGGCTATCTAACACTGAAGGAATTTTTCAAATCGGAGCAGTAGTTCCTGAGATTAGCGCCTATAGAAGTTTTACTTCAAAAACCCCCGATTTTGAAACATTCTTCCGCTCCGCTCCGCTCCTATTGGTGTTAGCGTGATAATACTAGGGGCGTTCAATAAAAAGTGAGAATGAGTATGTTATAAACAACTTTTACTAAATGTCATTTTATTTTTCGACATAGTCACCTTTTAGCATAATACACTTAGTATATCTTTTTTCTAAACTTAAAATTCCATTATTAAAAAAGATCTCATCTTGAGTACTTAAAAAATCTTGTACTGCAGCGACTACCGCGTCGTCGTCTTCAAATTTCTGGCCTCTCAGGTATTGTTTCAATCTCGGAAATAGGTAGAAATCACTGGGAGTGAGATCTGGTGAATACGGAGGATGCTTAAGAATATCGAACCCAGCATCACGAATTGCAGCCATTGCAACGGCGGACTTGTGTGCCGGGGCATTGTCCTGGTGGAACAGCACAACTTTCGAGAGTTTACCTCGCCGTTTTTCGCGGATCTCATTGCGCAATGTTGCTATTTGTTTGGCGTATAAAGTGCCCGTAATAGTGGCTCCATGCTCGAGATACTCAATCATTAATACCCCTTTACCATCCCAAAAAACAGAGCCCATGACCTTACCGGCAGATGGGCTCACCTTGAATTTCTTCGGAGTTGGAGATGATGGCCTTTTCCATGTCATAGACTGCAGTTTCGTTTCAGGGTCGTAATGATGGAGCCATGTTTCGTCCATTATTATAAATCGCGCAAAAAAAAGTTCCCGGTCTTGCTGCATCAGGTTCAAAGCTTCTTGACAAATCTCTAGTCTAGTTTGTTTTTGCGTGTCAGTAAGCATTCTTGGTACCCAACGCGCAGATACCTTTTTCATACCCAAGCGTTCATGTAAAATATTATGCACGCTCCCCGTTGAAATCTTTACATTTTCAGCAATAAAACGAACTGTGACACGACGATCCGCCAAAACTGAGTTTTCGACTTTTTTCACAATTTCTTCAGTTACTGCTGTAGTAGGGCGTCCGGAGCGGGGGTCGTCCATTGTCGATGTTCTTCCACGTCTTAATTCGGCGCACCAACGTGCGACTGTCCAATACGGAGGAGCATTAGACCCTAAAGTGTCCCGCAAATCCAAATTGACTTGGTCCGTAGAAAAATTTTTCAAATACAAGTATTTGATAACGGCGCGCAGTTAAATTTTCTCCATTTTCGCTAACGTACTCAATAGCATTGCAAAGGAATTACCGTATATTTTTTTAAACAAAAGACATTTAGTTTTTTTTTTCATAGCAATCAGCTAGATAGATTAGCTTTACCGGTCAGTATTTAATTTCGTAATATTAAAAGAGTTTGCGTCTCATTCTCACTTTATATTGAACGCCCCTCGTATATAGCCTATAGCCTTCCTCGATAAATGGGCTATCTAACACTGAAAGAATATTTCAAATCGGAGCAGTAGTTCCTGAGATTAGCGCGTTCAAACAAACAAACAAACAAACAAACAAACAAACTCTTCAGCTTTATATATTAGTATAGATGTATTGACTTTAAAAATAAATCATTAAATTATTTAAAAAAAATATTAGGGGGCTCCCATACAACAAACGTAATTTTTATAGATAATTGTACGGAACCCTTCGTGCGCGAGTCCGACTCGCACTTGGCCGGTTTTTTTGATATTTTGTAGATTTTGAGTGTTGTAATGTAAGGTAATGTAACCCTATACTTTGGTAAATATTCATGCATTTTGTAATATGACCAGAATTAGGATGTGGGATGACACTATCCCAATGAACTGTTAGAGTTTGATTATGTGGGAACTATTCTGTCCATAGCCCAGTTGATTATCTTGTCGTGTCAATAAGTAATAAAATTGCTATTGTGTTGAAATCATTTTTTCAGGGATTGATAATGTTTTGTAGGAGACTTGGAGTTGAAACCAATACACCATGGTACAATATACCATGTGGGAGACATATCACCCTTTGCCTGATCAAGACTATAATTACACTGAATTGAATGTGTCAGTTCATTACTCAGACAGGCAATGGGACTATCGTATCCCACACATTATTTTCTGGCTTTCACGAACATATCCGACTTTTGTAAATGCATTTTGAACAAGACATGCTAAATGGTTGCAAATCTATACTAACTTACCCTTTATTTGGCAAAATTTTAAAAAGTTGGTAATTCAAACCTCGTCTTATATTAAGGTCTCCTGAAAATTCTATATTAAAAAAAATACAAAAAGATGGTATTAGGTTATATGTATTGTGGTATACATTTCCAAATAAAGGGTTATTAAAACACGCTAGTTTTTCGCGGCCTAGTAAAGGGTTAAAACATTAGGCTACCGAATGTTAGTAACTATTTTTAATTTATGTTAATAAATGTAGCTAACCATCAGCAGTCTATTCCCTTTTATCGGCTTAATTGAAATGAAGAATTAACTTGTGCGAAGTCTAAATAGTATATAAATTTGGTTTATTATCAGCAGCAAGTATCAGTAGACATTAGTCCCGAACAATTCGGTTTCGTATTTTGGGAAGTAAGTGCTACTACACTACAACGGTTTAGTACCTCGGCGGGGCGACTAAATTTCGCTGGGGTCAAAGCTCAAACACACTCGTTTTCCCAGAGATAAGACCAAGATAGAGCGATTGTCCTACCACAAAAACCCCAATATAGCAAATTTCTTCAAAATCTTTAGAGCCGTTTCCGAGATCAAAGAAATAATAAATATTCAAGAATTGCTTGTTGAAAGGTCTTCTTCTTTAAAAATTCCAAACAGTTTTTTAAAAAAGTTCTACAGAGTAAACTTACACTGAAATAAACGTGATCTCTTACAAAATATTTTTATCGCTGCCGTTATTAAAGTTGATTTATTACGAGATACCGCAACGAAAATGTGGGCTGCAGTTTTCGCGGGTGATTTTTATAGCTGCGAAATACGTAGTCGAGTCGCTGCGAGAAGTGGAAACAGTTGCTACAGTAAATTAAGTGTAATGTAAGAAATAAACTTTATCCGAGAACATACTTAGTAGTATACTTTAGAGTTTACAATGTGTTGGATTGTTTGTTGCGTTATGTGATACGTGAATACGTGGTGTGTTTGCGTATCAGTCATCCATAGGTCAGTATATCATTAATCGTATTCAAATGAATTCTCTGGTACAATAACAGCATTAAATACTATAGAGAGCACTCGACAACCGCCTGACTAGCGATTAAAACCGCCGGTTTAATTGGAATTAATGTTGCAGGGGTTATTGAGGGTGGTTGCGGTCGCACGGAGACAATTTACGAATTAATAAGTATTCGGATTCTGACAAAAGTTAAGTAGGTACTTATCCCGAGTTCACGTCCAATTATTTTGACGAAATATGTAATACCGTAAGAAATTAATGTCTCTAAGAATGTTGTTTTTCAAATTCTACAGTAAGCTAGATATTTCGTTATTTCCACATTAAGCAACGAGTTCTCTGGGGAAATCCAAAAAACAGGGTGAACGCAGTGACACGGAAAAACAGAATTATTAAAAATCTTACCCCTTTCGCTGGTGTCACGGCATGCACGTTCGCAGAAATAAAAGTATGAAGCAGTTATTTTCAGTTCGATTTACACATTAGTCGCTAATCAGATAAAGCTTACAAGTCCTATAATATCATATTGTAGTATAAGTCTGTACACGAAAATATTAAATAACAAAGAGGAAGCAACACTTATTATTGTCACACATTTCGTACGCGAAGTCGTGAATGAGATCGCGTGAAGCGACACATCCGACCTCGGCGGCGGCTGAGGGTACACTGGTCTGGTCGTTCGTAGTGCGCTGAACGCTGATAGTCGCCGGCGATATCGCAACGGGCAGACTGCTCGGCTGCAAGGCAGGGCGGGCGCTAGGCGCTACGACCGAACTCTACGCGCTACGGTGCCTGAAAATTTATTCGCTAAGGAAAAATTAGGCGCGCTCCGACCGCGACAGTCCATCCATTCGACGCTCGCCGTCGCCGTCGCGATACAGCTCACGATCCAACCCGATTAATACTAAGCACGCCAATAAATATTGATGCTGGCTCCTTTGTCTTGCACGGAGGATTTGTTCCCTTTTATTAATGGTACACTCACGTTCGCTTGCGCCGAGATTTCGCTATTGCGTTGCGTTATTCGATGTTTTCTATCAAATACAATAATAGGCTTGTTTCGGGTCATCCATTTATTTACTTAAAGCTCGGAAACCGTAATCATTTAGTCATTGTAGAACACTTAATAATTTACGTAACGTTAGTAAATGAAGACTCAACGGGAAAAACAATGAATGACAAGAATCGTGGAATATTCAAATGTAGAAAGCTTGTTGTTTTCAAATCGATCGAGCTCATAAAATGATTTGCAGTTATTTTTCATTGAAACTGAGGAATTATGAACTCGTGATAAAAGCATTTTTCACTTAATCCTAAGCCGTCTGAACTGGCGCACTGATTCGGATGATCAGACAAATTATGAGAGGTCCGTAGAGAAGGATTGTGGTTGTAATCGGCGGGTCGGTGAACCGGCCGCCGGTAATAGGTGTGACGGACGATAATCCCTCCTAATTAATGTATGGGCCCGGCTAAAGGTTGAGACGTGATATCCCTATGATCGCTTGTTTGTTTAATATCCTTAATATTTTGTGCGTGTCTATAGCGTGGGTGGAGTTGATATGATATAGGAAATGATAATTAGGGGACGATCTGTTTTGATGAGATCATTTGGAGTATAAAGAGAATTAAATGTCGTCATCAATCTATGTCCGCGTTCAAGGTAGGTAATGTAGATTAAGATACATGAGAACGGCCATTTTAGACAAAGGTAGGTACAATTTAACTAGAGAAACTCGGAATAGGACTGCTTTAGATGGTAAATCATTGATTAAAAGTTCTTAATTTCGGTTTCTAGTGGAATAAATGTCGCTATAAAAAAACTTTGCGACTAACTTTATTTGAATTTGCCTTTTAATATTCAACGTACTAGCCCAGACTTAACAGCTTCGCGTAAAGTAATTTGCGAATTACTTGAAAGCTACAGGAAAAAACGCTCGGGGACTGCGGAGGAAAAGGAGTTATTAAGTTATTACTTTATCCAAAATACTTTCAACTTACACTGAATTTCAACAAAGTAATTCTCGGAAATAGTATTAATCTAGTCTATATAAAATGTAGTACCTAACATTTTTCTCCAACACGGGTCAAGTTTCCAAAGCAGCTTACATGAATAGGTACCTAACTGTTTCAAGAATGTTCGCATGAAGTTGATATTCTGTCGAGGTTGTCTCAGCAGTGGAAACCTTTAATAATGGTAAACCTAGAAAAGTCTTTAGCTGTGCAGTGTAGTGTTGGCACCTACGTTATGTTAGTCGCGTGCCGCGCACACGCAACCTCGCGGCGCCCGGGCGCCACGCACGCGACTTGCCGTGAATAAACATACTCTCGCTCTTCCCTCATTATCAACAGACGTATACCATCTCACTCTTCAAATTCTGCCAAGAATATTGATGCACTTTCGATGAGAGCCGGAATTTATGCATTAGTTTAATAAATAAATAAACATTTCTTGTTCAGTGAACGCAATTTTAACAGACTTAAAACAAAGTTATAAATAGGAAGTGTGTAATTGTTTACTTTACGATTTGAGCTTTTCTTTTGAGTTTTCTTAATTGCATTAACTTAGCTGCGTTTTGAATTTGTAAGTTTTTGGTAAGTTTAAAACACGATATTAAAAAAGTTCAGTGCACAATTTTCTTTTACCCAGGAATTCAACTTGGATGACTTAAGAGGCAAGTTTCCACGCAAGGTAAAGCTTTTAATTATTTTGTTTGTTGCAAGTCACATAATAGCGAGAGCGCTTCATCGCGTCACAATTCCACAAAGTATAAAGTTTCTTCAGTAACAAGTAACAACGGGTGGCTTTTAGCCGCATTTCATTGAGGTGAAGCCACTGTTGGTTCGTTTATGAAAAGCTTTCAGGTTCGACACGGCTACCGGGATGCTCTATTCAAATCGTCCTTCCTGTCGACAAGCCTTCACATAAATCAACTACTGAATAAGCTGTTTTCTCTTCTCGTGAAAAGGATTTAGAACAAAACGTATCTTTCGCAGACAGGTCGAAGTATCAAACCATAACGGCACGTATGTACGACCTACAGTAAGTATAGCCATTTCATGTCAAACGATCGTCATAGCGTTGTATTGATAGAACGAACGGATTAGCTTAACATGGATTTCACATCGCGTTATTAGACGGCAACATGACATGGCACGATTATTTACTGTCATGATCTATTTTCCTGTATAGGTACCTATTATAATAATAGTAAGTAAAAACATCGCAGGCATTGCAGATATTGCGGCAGACGACGTAATGCTGACTTTAACAAAGGATTTTAAATAATGCAGTACCTTTTAAAATATGACAATAATCCGTCGTCTTGGAAGAGCTCAACACAATTCCAATTCGTTCCTGTCTGATGTATATTTTTAAAATAACTTCTGTGGGACTGAGTTATACTGTTATGCGAAATACGAAATTTTGAATAGAGGATATGTCTAAGAGAGGTCTGCGCAAATAGATAGGGCAGGGCGAGAGTCCAGCCGCCGGTGCATAAGCCACGGCGCGTTCCGTGAGCGGCCAATAAACGGCTCAGTCAGCGTAGCTCGCCGAGTGAATCTTGCAGCTCCACGAATGTAACAGTAAAGCCATGCCACAGATATTTACCTTTACATATACGTATATATCTGCCTCTGTAAACTCCGACGCCGAAAGTACGTATAAGAGTACTCACGTACTTAAGCTAAGTATTCTCGCAACAACTTTTTACTGCGAATCGCTGAAGTTAGAAGCATACATAAATGCTACTTATGGATGCTTTGTAGAAAACAAGCGTTTCCTCCGTCGTAAGAAGGTTTAGCGTATGTTGGGGCATTTTCAGAGAATCGTTGCTATATTAAGTTTATTTATTTTTACAGCGTATTGAAACTATACCTATATTTTATGTGACAATTACGTGGAAAATACTGTCTAGACTGAGCTCAAATTTTGTTCTCATGGGACAGAATCCGATCGAAGTATAAAGGTAAATGCCTACCGCTTCAAATGCAAAGTACGTGCGCAAATGATTTCTTAATATTCATTTTCTGGCGTAAACATGTAACTACATGCAACTTAGTCAAATGAACTTGGTTATATAAAGTCGAACTAGATATTCTAAAGGCTGGGTCGCCGTGGACAGCAACGAGAAAAACTTTTTTCATAAAAGTGCAGCGAAGCAGTGTCACGTTGGTTCTGAAGAAAGAACGCTAGCAAGTTAACATTTGTACGGGTTACCATTTTTAAACTTTATTATGTGTATCCCGCAAAGCTACTTACATAAAAATTTTGTGCCCAAAGTTAGGTATTTACTGTCCAGGCGCGACTTGTAAAACTAAGGTTTCAAACTATACTAGGTAAGGTACCTACTTTATTTTAATACTAAACTTCTAATATTAAGGCCGATGTATCTCCGAAAAACAAAATAGGTTTGACCTATATAAAACTAAGTAAACAAGCTCCGGTAAAATATTCAATTTGCGACAGCAAAACTTTGTAAGTATCATCAAAAATGTAATAAGTGAATTAGGTCGTACATGTTTTTGTGTAATACGAAACAAAAAGTAGCGTTTGTAAAGGCAGAATAAATGTGACCAGGGCAGAGTCTACAAGACAATTCCAAAAATGTAGACAAAAGTTTTTTCATAAATGTGCAAAAGGATCCGCAGTGAGGGCACAGATGACGGCTGGGGGCGACGGGCCGCACTTGTTCTGCAGCCAGCCTCGCTGGCAGATGTGTTAAAAGGGAGAAACGGATCTTACCCCTTTTGTAAGATTTTATCACTTCGCCTGAGGCGTGACAAATAAATAAAAGAATGAACATGGAAACATTAAAAAACGAGAAAGATGAAAACTGGCTCATACAACAGCGCCGTCAATAGGAGTTTTATTTTATTTAATACTACTTAGCTGTTGCCCGCGACTCCCTCTGCGAAGAATTCGTTTATCGCTCTTCAGCGGGAAATATCTAATTTTCCGGGATAAAAACTATCCTACCTATGTCTTTTCCCGTGACTCAAACTATCTCTCTACCGAATTTCATTTAATTGGGTTCAGCAGTTTAAGGGTAAAAAGGTAACAGGAAGACAGACAGATTGACAGACAGACAGACACACACTTTCAAATTTAAAATATTAGTATGGATTATTGGTTAGGTACGTATACATACATTCTAATAACTAGTATTAATTACTGTGATAATAAATTTGAATAGAGAAAGATACCGAGGCCCGTTTATTTAAATGTTAAATGTTTGAGATTTCCAAGAATGTGCTAACAGAGTTATTTTGCGCTACAACAGGCTTCTGCTAAAAGTGGATTTGGGTAAATGAATTGTAAGCGTTACTAGCATCTTTCACTCGGTTGTTGTAATTATTATTTCGAAGCTTATACAAAAATAATCAAAAACCTAAAGTATTCTGTCACCCGACATTTTAAACGATTGCATGCAATGTACAATTCAGCAAAACCAGGACAAGCCCCCTGAGTGGCCTAAACCATTTTAAGGCGTAGGTATAAGCAATAAAAGTTACCACCGCAATCCACTAAGTAGAATAACAATAATTGGATTCGTACCGCATTATAACGCGCTCCAAACGGATTGTCGCGTCTAAACTAAATCAAAGTTCGTTTCCATCGGGAGTGCAGAGTCGCCGTCTCTAGTGATGGACGAATCAAAGACCAGACTGACTAAATACTCTGAACCTTTAATTATTACGCCGGTCAGTAAGTATACCAAAACAAGTGCTGGTTCCGTCTAAGCGTTTATTTTTCTACTATACTCTTAGAAATATACCAGAAGACGCTTTACAGTCTCCGCATACTGCACATAGCGCACGGCTAAACAACAGCGGTATATTTTACTTCGATCTACTCGCGATCTTGATCGTTTGATAAGAGTTGCAAAAAGGCGAAAACGTTGAGGATATTAGAATAATATGTCGTATTTCGAATTGGGAATACATTTTTCCGCTAAATGCCGGATTCCGCCAATGAGACTCGGGCAGATTTGGTTTTTATCAATCATTTTGAGGTGGTTAAGGGGCCTATACTTGTCCTAATGTGGTAGTTAGTAGATGATGTAGGTAACAATGCACTCAGATTCCATACTACATAGCAATTTATTCAGTAAAATTTGTTCCACGTGATCACGTGACTTTTAGTTGTAGCATGTCAATCACATATTATCTTTTTTTTAGATAGAAAGTAGGATTTAAGGCAACTTCGCCTCCGCCTCTGCAACTGCGGAACTTCTGCAAGAAATTGTACCTCTGCCTCTATGAAATTTTTGCGAGGTTGTGACGGACTTCTATTTTTTTTAAAGCCGCAAAACTGCTGTTTGTGAAATACAATTATCCTCTTCGTAATTTTGATTATGAGTGATTACCTACTAGCTCTAGTAAAAAGTGTACTAAGGTCCCTGCGCCTTGTAAGGCCCATTTTTTGCAAAACTTCAATAAATCAAAAATAAAAAAAATATCTCTACCTATTTTTAAATATATATATTTATGACTAATTATGACTTTCTATAAGTACCTTGAAAAATCATAAATTAATATTTTTTCTACTCCCACTTTAACTTCTCCCTCCGCGGAGGCGAAGCTCTTGCTCCGCTAAGAAGGTCTTCGTTACAACCATAGAAGAAAGTCAAGTAGTAGCATACAAAAGATCTGCATCTTGCATCTCGTTCTCGACTTAGAGCTCATTTTCTGAGACGCAATATCACCTGGACTTGGGATTGAATAGAAGCCCAAAGTAGTTGAAGTCTGTGTGCTCTTAGGCCGGGGCCGCACTGGTAAGGCGACCGGCGACGCGACGCGACGGCGACTAAATCAAACATAGTTGATTTAGTCGCCGTCGCCGCTGCGGCCGCTGCGGTCGCTCACATAACTCGAACTATGTTTGATTTAGTCGCCGTCGCGTCGCGTCGCCGGTCGCCTTACCAGTGCGGCCCCGGCCTTAGTCCTTGTCGCATTAAAAGTAGCGGCACACTGTTAAACGACAAAGACTAATTAGTCCGTAACTTATTAGTTCGCCATCCTACCAGTAGACGTGAGAAAGTAAAATCGATAAAAGCAAGACGATAAAACTAGATTGTTAACTATGTTCCCATTGTGGAATCAGGAGCAGTATTTTTAATACCTACCATAATAAAATTCCCTCTTAATTATGGCAATAAGAGTTTTAGTAGTAAAAATAATATAACACAGACAAGTTTTATCTTACAAGCTGTTTCTTAAATAATGAGGTAGTAATTATTTTACGTCTCGTCTTAGCCGATTATATTATCGTTCGTCATAAACCTAAATACGGCACTAAAATGTAAATTATTACAAACGGAAGTGAAATTATTAAGGCGGCAAATTCTGTGCACAGTAAAATCCAGAAAAAAATCATAAGCAGGTCAAAATAGGCTTTGCTGCGTGAGCGAGTTCCCCGGAACAAAGTAATTTGAAACGTAACGAGCGTCTAAATTGAAACATCAATATTTGTAAATGGCGTGAAAAATATCACTTTAGTAGGTACGGGTTTTGCCCCTCACTAGCCGTCCCCCGGTACCGGGAACACTAGCCACATCGGTTCATTATCACAGCTATTCCAGGAATGACGCGCCCGCTGATGGCCCGCGCAAACATTTCTTAGTTTCCATCAGTTTAATAACTCGTACGTTTCCGCATTAAATTGGTTCATAAAAACGTGTTACAGTTTAGATTTTAATCATTTAATTAACACGGCTGGCAAATTACTTCGTCACGATTTTTAATCCCACGAAAATATGCATAAGTACTCGTGAGTTAATTAAAATTTCAGGGCCTTCGTTAACCTTTGTTTAACCGCGTTCGCAGCTTATACTTTTTATCAAGCGTTGGTTGGTTATTATAATTATTACGGGAAAGTAAGAATGTGAAACTATACCAAAGGACAATTAATACCCGTCTACTTACGTTTAAATTAATAAATTGTTATATAGTGAAAATAAAGTACCTAGTTTTAAATTTAATTGAGACAAAAAATAAAAGAAAAAGTGCAATAAAACCCATCCACGCGTAGCGGTGTAGCCACGCGGATTAAGTGAGAACGACGTGAAAGTGAAACCGATTCCGAGAGCCAACTATTCCGTTCCATCTTGCAATATTACGAAGCTGGTTTCGACAAGAACTCTATTTATATCGTTTCAAATACGTAACCTCCTAAGTCCTGGCGTATTTTATAAAGAACAAATTATTCAATGAATAAAGAACTTAAAAGACGTTTAAATAAATTCCAAAATTACAAAACGTATAACTCACGTCTTAAATTCTACTCTACATTGACTAGAAAAGGCCGGGACTTAGGAGGTGAACGCAAGAGGATTTAAAAACCACTGAAAATTATAATGACAGCAATAATTTATTTCAATACTAGATGAAAAAAACCCGCCTGTAATTATACAAGCGGGTTTTTTTCGGGAATTATCCCGTTCCCATGGGAAAATATATATCCTATGTCACTCGCGGAACTGAGACGAATCTAATCTAATGACACCTCTCACTTCAAAATCCATTGAGCCAAATAATAATACATACACATACATAAATACATACCTACGCTCAAACATACTACGCTAAAAAATACATACCTACGCTCGAAAAACATAACCCTCTTTAAACATGAAACTACCGTGAGACTCACTCATAGTGAAAATAACCCTCCTTCGACAGTCGGATGAAAAATATAACGAGAGACATCAGATTATTGTGCGGTTAAGTTGTTGAATAACATATTTTCGCACTAAGGAAACTCTAAATTACTACAAAACACATATGTAAGGTTTACAAATAAAGGTGTCATTGATTGAAGTACAGTCAAGTGTAAAAATATGGGTGCACACAACTTGCTCATAAATATGTCCCATAGCTCTTAATGTCGTCGAATTAAGGTATAGGTATATAACAATGGGAGGATTAAATCGATACTTATTTTTGCACTTGACCGTACAATGGTCGAATATATATTTGACATCTTTTCTCTTCCCACGTGCATGTGGTTGTAGGTATCTGTAGAAACCTTAAAATAATCTGGCACGCTTTCAAGTGCCGCCAACCTGAATGCGAAGTATTCAGTTCATCAAAACCAGATGTTTCAGAGTCCTATTTAAATACGGAAAAATACGGATATTTACTAAAACACACGTGAAAGTTATCAAAGTTATCTAGTGAAATCATATCTCATCTTACAAATGGACATAATCAAACAAACAAAATTTGATTCGCAAATGTTTGACTTGCTCGTTTTAAAACCAAAATAAAATGCTTCGCTTTTGACTTCTTTAAGTGCAAAAACAAAAAAGGTTCAGACAAACAAATCTATGAAATCGAATCAAATACTACAACAAGACAACAGACTTCAAAGTGCGGTTAAAAATAAAGCATATCATAAAAATAAAATTAACAGACCAGCCAAGATTGCTGCTTGCACAGACACGGGAGCCGGTCAGAAAACTAGTCTTCAATGCGCTTACAACTGGTACGGCTTATAAAAATTCAGAGCATTTAAACTGAAAGAGGTTCGGCGACATTAAACGTTTTAATGTTATAAACAAACAGTGTATGTTGGCGGGCCTCCAAGTGGGCTGGAAGCCCGGCGCGGCGCTTCGCTGCCGTGCCCTACCTACAACAAGCGCCATTGCGAACATCATTTTACAAATGCAACTATTGCTCTATCTAACCAACGCTGCCGATCACAGCTTACTATCTGCAGTTAGATCCAGGTGACCTATAAAACTTTTTGCATCCGAGCATTGAAGCTGGAATTAGCTAATAAAATAAGGTGCGTTAGTGTTTATAATATAAGCTTGGTTAGCTTATTCTCGGTTTTAATTAAAGCAAGTAGATAAGTGGCTTAGCTCACAAGTTGCGCAGTTATAGAGGTCCTATTATCTGCGTGAAATTTGACTCACAAACCGCAGTCTCCCTGGCGGGTCGACATAACTCGACCCAAGTTGAAAGCTTCAATTACGGCGAGTGAGTTGTTCACGCAGGTGACTCCTTAATTACAGGGTCGAAATTGAGCTGCCCATTCAGCTGACACGTTTGCAAACGGATTATCATCTCCCATTTAATATATACGCAGCCTATTGTGAAGCCTTTGCACATAGACGTTAAAACCACATCGTTAGTCGCGGTTTCAACTGAGATATGAAGAAAAGAAAATGGTCAACGTACGTGTTATTTAGATCGCTTAAGTACGGGATAGAGGTTCCAATTGGCGGAGTGATAGGTTTAATGAATGGCATTGCTACTTTTGAAGGGTGTTATCAGTTAATTCTATTTAATTTCAGGGATATTCATTTTATATCTACAGAGCGTTAAATAGCAGTTTGTATGCGTAACGTTTCCATGCTCATCGTAATAAAAAGGTAATCGAGTGGTAAGTACCCCACATGCGACTTTTTCCAAGTCAAAAGCTATAATGGTAGCAATAGCCGCCTTAACATTTGCTATTCCGCCTACGTCTGCCTGTTGGAACAGACAATTGACTCGCGGCAATAACGTTTTGCTTTAACTGTTACTCGTATTTCCATCAAGATAAAAGCTTACAAACAAATCTTTTGTTTCAGAGAAAGCGAGGTTTTGGAATTTAAATTTGCTGAAAAATATTGAAAGAGTTTCTTGGGTCATGTATGCCACTCATTCACTCACTGCAGGACACAGGCCTCCTCTCACATTAAGAGAGATTGGGACGTAGTTCCGTAGTATTGGGAACTTCACACACACCATTGAATTTCTTCTCAGGTGTGTGCAGGTTTCCTCAGGATGTTTTCCTTCACCGTAAAGTTCGCAGATAAATTATTAATTATAAATTCCGAAAAACTAAGAGGTGCGAGCCCGGGCTCGAATCCACGACCCTCTGCTTGAAGGCCATGGGTCAAACCACTAGACCACCTCGGCTTGGCACGGCTTGGGTCATTATGCTTCCCACTCAAAACTTTCAATTGATCACAACATCGCACGTAGTTTAAAAATGTTCGTACTTCTTTTAGCTATCGGTTTGTAACAGTATAAAGCTCCAAATGCACAGACAGCAGAGGCGTGGCGGTGCGGTGGCGGCGATGGTTGTAATATTCTAACTTGTATGAACGAGTTCGCAGTACGATACCGCACAACCGTTCATACAAGTTAGAATATTACAACTGTCACCGGCACCGCGCCGCCCCGCTATCGCTTTCAGTGCGTTTGGTGCTTAACATATATGTAGCATAGTTTTGATACTAAAATTGTCAAGTCTGAGTCAAACCAACGCCACCAATACCACATTACTTTAAGTGATCTTCGATTTGTACGAAAGATGTTTAGTCAAATGTAGACGAACAAAATTTTGATTTGTTGAAAAAAAGTTTTTATCTATCGAGTGTGATGTGACGTAGTTAATAATTTTGTTCTATTTACATAAACACGACAATAACATGAAATGCTTATTTCAATATTTATACTTAATTTCCATCTGAAACATGTTATCTTCGAAATAAAATACTATTGGAATGAGCTTAGCGCATCGTAAGTTAAACGGATTTTGCATTTCACTACCTATACGTAAACTTGTACCTGCGTTGCATAACAGTTCAAATAATATTCAGCAGCAGAAAGTTCTCAAACGCCCTGAAACTAATTCAACGTTTAATTGAAAATGTTCTTTTATAGCGGAAGTCTGTTAAAAGTACTTGAATTAAAGGCAGGGGTCGGCAATCGACGGTCTCATTCAACATTCGGAGGACGAATCTGTTACATTCAAAATTTTCACACAAATAAAAAAGGCTCTAGCGTCGAAGCGGCATTATTTAGGCCCGTCCATCCCAAGGGATTCCAATTTGCGGTCCCCGACGTCTCTCGTAAATGGAATTTCGGCCTCACTCTAAAAAGGCTATTTTAACACACATCAAATAATTTGCAACTAAGGTTTAACATGCCATCAGCACATGAACCTGAACAACAATTTAAGCGAACAAAAAATTAATAGTGGTTCTTCAATTTAAAGTTGTTAGCTAAGAAACTATATTCTATGTATTTCCGTGCTTTTAATAAAGGTCAGCTTGTATGTTGTTTAGACTGAAAAACTAGGTAGGCATACACTTCCTTTCTAGTAGTGTACAAGCTGATATACCTTTATTTGTATAATTTAACATTCCGGTCCATTCTGGATTGAGCTCAGAACAGTTACATCGCAGGTTGTATATGCTACTCCATGAAAACCAGGCAAGCGCGAGCATGCCACGTCGATTCACGAGGTCCCATCACTACATAGTATAAAACAAAGTCACTTCCCGCTGTCTGTCTGTCCCTATGTATGCTTAGATTAGATCTTTAAAACTACGCAACGGATTTCGATGCGGTTTTTTTGATAGTTAGAGTGATTCAACAGGAAGATTGATATGTAAAATACATGCATAATTACACACGTGCGAAGCCGGGGCGGGTCGCTAGTAAAAATAAAATTGTAAACGAAATGTCTAGTGCAGTTGCGTCTGTACTGTGTTTTGGGTTATTTCTGTATTTAAGTAGAGCATTTTTTAATAATAATAACTTTCAATGTTGATTGTGTTTGGATATTTGTTTAATATTATTCATCGCAAGTCACAGACATATGGAACCCCAAAAACAGACACCAGAGCGGGTTTAATTACGCCCGGAAATGAAATGTGGAAGTCCGGAACAAACAAACGAAGAGTTACTTGTTTGATTCATATAGGTGGAATACATAAATAGGATATTTTTTATAAATCCGAGTTCCACCAGGAAGCTAGAAGTTGCTCCTGAAACAGAATAGCAATTAAAGAGCTATGACACTTTTTACACGCTTTATATTAGCTTCACCTGTATGTTTGTATGTATGTTTGTATGTTTGTTTGTAACCGACTCCTTAGGGCGCGATTTTGACCCACTTCCCGGTTTCCGATTGAGCTGAAATTTTGCACATATGTGTAAATTGGATGACAATGCAATATTATTGTAACATGGAGCTGATCTGATGATGGAGCTGGATGGTGGCCATAGGAACTATGTAATAAAACAACACAATCCCGTCGAGTTTGGGCTCGTTTGATTCGTCTTGACGAGCACTTTGATCCCAGATGGTAACCAGGGTCTGATGATGGAGCTGGAAGATGGCCAAAGGCACTCCACAATAAAACGACACAACCCCATCGAGTTTGGGCTCGTTTGATTCGTCTTGACGAGCACTTTGATCCCATATGGTAACCAGGGTCTGATGATGGAGCTGGAAGATGGCCAAAGGCACTCCACAATAAAACGACACAACCCCATCGATTTTGGGCTCGTTTGATTCGTCTTGACGAGCACTTTGATCCCATATGGTAACCAGGGTCTGATGATGGAGCTGGAAGATGGCCAAAGGCACTCCACAATAAAACGAAACAACCCCATCGAGTTTGGGCTCGTTTGATTCGTTTTGACGAGTACTTTGGTCCTAGATGGTAACAAGAGTCTGATGATGGAGCTGGAAGGGGGGTAGGTGGCGGGTTGGGGGGGGAATGGGGTATGGGGTAAGGGGGTCGGGGGTTTAGAGGGTTGGGCGTTAGGGTGTGGCGGTTGGGGTTAGGGGATGGGGGGGGGTTTACGGGAAATAGGGTGGGGGTGTTGGGGGGTTCGGGGGTAAGTGATTTTGGGGGGTTGTGGGAAATGGGGAGGGGGTAAGAGGCCTAGATGGTAACAAGGGTTTGATGATGGAACTGGAAGGGAGGCGGTAGGTGGCGGGGTGGGGGGTGTGGGAGTGGTGGGGTGGGGGGGCAGGTGGCGGATGGGGGGAGTGCGGGTGGGGGGAGGGGGGTATCCGGGGGTATGGGGGTTCGGTGTTAGGGGGGTTGGGTTTAGGTGGTTCGGGGGTTTGTAAAATGAGGAGGGGGTAAGGGTGTGGGGTTTGGGGAAATGGGGTGGGGGATGTTGGGGGGTTGGGTTTAGGGGGTTTGGGGGTTGTAGGTGAGGGGGTAAAGTTAGAAAGAAAAAAAATGCAACTAAAAAATAGAAAATAAATAGTTTAAAAAAACTAAAAAACACGCTTTAATAAATAAAAAATAAATTTTAATAAATTTCAATTCACTATTCTTATAGTGCAGTAAAAAATCTTAATAAGCAATTATTATATTGTTATATCCAGATCAAAATTTGTAAACAATTCTAAATATTGATAAAATAAATAATAATAGTTTAAAATATTTTATTGTAAAAAAAGCGTGGGGTGCTTTTTAAGATGTTATCAAAATGATAATCCTTGACAATTGACACCATGCACCCTACGCTTTTTTTACAATAAAATATTTTAAACTATTATTATTTATTTTATCAATATTTAGAATTGTTTACAAATTTTGATCTGGATATAACAATATAATAATTGCTTACTAAGATTTTTTACTGCACTATAAGAATAGTGAATTGAAATTTATTAAAATTTATTTTTTATTTTTTAAAGCGTGTTTTTTAGTTTTTTTAAACTATTATTTATTAATAAATCATGTTTTGCGCAAAATTAATTGGCCCCATCAATCCGTATCAAGAGTTGTGTTACAAGTAACAAGGAGAGACGTCGGGACGGGTTCAGGTTACATTATTAAATATTTGGAGTGAGTAAATGTCTCAGGCACTGGGTAATTTCTGGTGACAAACGAGCGGTTGAACACCGGCTGCGTCTCGCGAAAGGAGTCCGTCACGTGCGCACGGTAAATAAAATTCGTTCAAGTAAGCCTCCCCGACTCTCCGCCCACAACCAAACGCGGGATGACAAATCTCATTCTGTATGCAAATATTACGGGTTTAGCGCCGAGCGCTCTTGCCCACTTTATTATAGAGAATTATAAACTGTATCTCTCATTATATCATCATAAACGCAACTCACTAACACGCGAAAACACAACCCTTAGATCAGACAGCCCGTTCCCCTGCGTCGTTATACGGCTAGAATTTTATGCGCCGTTTACGTGAAATTGAAGTGCTCCATCGCATGTAATGATAAGCTGCGATAATAAAGGGGAAATTGTACGTTTTTCGTATTTTAGGCCCGTATCGGTATGGATGAGGTCCTTCTTCCGTGTGGCGGAAAAGCGAGTCGGCCGAACAGCGCGGACGCACGCTGAATCCTAAAATAGTAAATCAGTTCATTGTTGTGAACGGCTGAATATTCAGTAACCAGTGCTATTTCATCAGAAAGATTTTTTTACTTCATGATCATCTTCTGTTACAATTAAGCGGGGATGACGCGCTCTAAATTTTGATTTAGAGATGAAAAGTTTATTACAAGATCAACGAGCATTGCAAACGGAGCCGTCAGCTGTTTGCTTATTTACTTACATAAACAGATACTTACTTGAAAATCTTGTTGGCGTTTACTGATAGCTATCTCGAGCTTATTGCTTTGCTTACACTACAAAATGTTCATATTGACACAGCCAAAGTTTAATTCACAACATTCAACTCTTACTCGTTGTTTTATACCAAAAATGCACGATGTTGACGACGAAGAACACGAACAATGCAGGCTCAAAATCAGTAATGTTTAGGAGATGATTCAAATTTGGACTTTAATCTTCTTCCAATTTTTTGTCACCCCACCCGATACTCTACCATCCTAATGCGACAAACAAGGAGAAATAAAACACATTACTTTGATTAGTTTCCGAAACTTGTAAAAGTAGCTGATTCGGAGGGTAATACGTCAGCCGTTATAACAATCTCCACATTAAGGAAATAACCAAGCTATAAATGGGACGTGCCATCATTAACGAATCATCCGTCCCGTTAAAAAGGGCAACGTTATAGCTATGGATATTAAGCTGATTTGGTCATTACTAGAAATTCTCTTTGAAAGTTTGCTTTGGGTTTAAACGTTACCTCGGGTCCACTCTACCACGAATGGAAATAGTTACTCGACAACACAAACACCTATTATCAAATTTACCTGCGCATGGCAGTGACAAGGGTATTGCAGATCCTCGGGAGTCGGTGTAAGGACTTTAAATAGAATAGCCAGCGCCTTAGAGGTCGGCATGCATTAGCGCCTACTGCCTAGGAACCTAATATTTACTCAGCGTTACTCCCTGTTTGCTCAGCAGGCTTTGTCAAGCCCGCCCGCTCGGCTCTAACCTGTTGGGCTCTTAGCATATACTCAAGCAGTGTTACACAACTTCAAGTTGTTTTTTTAGGCTCTACTAAGGCTGTATTTATAAAAAAGAACGACGCTTAAAAGAAAGGCTTATGCAATAATGTTACAGGTAAGGTATAATAATAATAAGTTTTTCTGTTTATTTCGGCAAGTTTTCTTAGATCTAACAAACTTTATATCGAACATTAATCAGCAAACAATAAAAATGTCACTGTTAGTTGATACATAACATTAGTAAGCACATAGGAAATTCATTTTTGATTGAGCTTCCATGTTTTTTTAACATACACATTATTTATTTTAAACCATTGAAACATGTAAATAAATGTTTGGCCTCCAAGATTGTCTATTATGTAATTGAAATCCTACCAATAACATAAATGTAAAAACCCGGCCAAGAGAGAGACGGACTCATGCACCAAGGGTTCCGTACAAATTTCTTACAAAATTAAAAGACACCCCTTACAAAATTAGAATTTTTTTATAGTTTTCAGATTTTTTTCCTATACTTGTAGTATAAGACGGTATTTCTTGACAAATTTCATAGTTCTAGCCTAGCTCAACGGAAAATAGGTACCCTATAATATTGATTCCCTTGAGAAAGTCAAAAATACGTTTTTTGCGGCATAAACGGCCGTATCTTTTTTTAAAGTTAACTTCGAAGCTTCATTTCTTCATAGCTTCAAGGGGCTGTAAATTTGAGTATATGGTTTTAATTTTAACTCAATACCTCTAGCCGTTCCCCAGATAAAGAGTCTTGACAGACAAACAGACGGACGGACAACAAAGTGATCCTATAAGGGTTCCGTTTTTTCCTTTTGAGGTACGGAACCCTAAAAAGATACTAACTTAAAACAGTGATATCAGAAAAGGTGCCAAGTTAAGCGCTGACAGTTAACGGTCAAATTAATCCTACTAAAATATTTCATGTAAATTCACTGGTAGTTAGGCCTACCTGCTATTGCTGTCCTAACCGGGCGTCACATGTATTTATAATTGCATCCATGTTTGTAATGTGACTGATATGCAATAATTAAATGAACGTGAATAAACTACCAAATTTCAAGGCTCTGGGTTACAGGGAAGTACCCAATAGGTTTTAACAGGTAGGCGAGTCAGTATAAAATGAGCTAACAGTAAAGATAACGGTAGAACTTTGATTTTTGTACTGGGTTGTGCGACCATAGACCTCATTAATTAGTCAAAAATCAGTTTCATAGTTATGCCGAGAAAAAAGTAACGGGATGTGAAATAGCGCTCGAAAGGGTCCATGCGAATATACAATCTGCAGTGTCGCTCAGTTTTATTTTCAAAGTTTGCCTTACTTATGGCCGTGTCTTGATTATAAAACTATAAAGTAAAAGTTTCTCAAATAATAGATACCAGACGGAACAATAATTTGCTAATTCAATAAAACACTGCAAAGCTACCGAGAAGTCTGTTCCTGTTCGCATAAAGTTCGCCGGGTAGAAATCAAATCTTCGCTGGCTGTCGTTTAGCTTGATTCGGCTGTAAACAACCTGCCACGGTAGAACGTGCCTGCCTTCAATAATTTGGGGAACGAAATTGTGACAGGTCGGCCATCGAAAAACGAATAGCGTCGAGTAGTTGTTTCGATATTCGTTTTGGCGCATCTATAGGGGTGAGGAGCGTTTTTATGTCTGTTACGAACATGGGAAACATGGAAATAAAGTGACACGGAGGCGTAAAACACGGAAATCGTAGCCAACGATGCCGCCGCTGCACCATCGTCGGCTCGGATGGGACCGTAACGCGCGCCTTATATCCGCCACGGAATGGAACGTGCTTCCATTCCATTCCAATATCGATGCCGCCGAAACCGAAACACACTAGTCTTAGCAGGATTTGAGCGCGGAACTTATTATCGAGCTCGAGACGTTTTTTTATTTCGTGCTCCGCGTACTAAGTAGTTATTAGACTGTGTGTGTGTTTATTTTTTTTTCGAATTCTGTATAGAAGAAGTGGGGTGTATGAAAATCTTGCTCATTAATCAACTACTTTTTATTATGATTAGCTTTTATATAAAACATTATATGCACTATTATTTGAGATAGCTAAAATTTAATCACGAGTGCCAGACTCCTAAGTACCAAAACGTGAAACGGCAGCGGGCAGCAATGAATATTCTGCACAAAGACGAATTTTTACAACTATATATCTGTCTTATTCCCAAGCGAACATAACTAAGTAAAAGCCAAAGGCAGTAACAGGTGTTTCCTGCGGAGAAAATTCCCATAAGTTTGTTCTGTACTGAATTTAATTAGAACTAGTAAGGCGTGTCTGAAATTTATCCCTGAAATAGTTATACAATTTTTAGCGAAGTAAACTGTAATTATAACGAAGCGATAAATCCAGATTTTTTTAAAATTTATTTTATCAAAATGTAACAAATTTCACCCGCATACGAATGTACTCATAATTTACAGCATCATCAAGGCATTGATTTGATAGCTTATATTTTTCCACGCACTTATTTGAAAAATCCGATAATTATTGTGGTTCCGTTTTCGCCACGTTAATGCTGCACTAAGTATTAAATTTGAGTTCTGTTTCAAAGACTTACTCGAGTATTTTTACTTTTCTTACAACAACAAAATCTCAATTCAAACGAACTGTATTTCAAAACATTTGAACGCCATTCACGTGTTACAGCGAAAATTCTTTTAATGCTCTGATACAGCGAACGTTTTATTGCTAGAATTTCGTGGATACAATAAAATTCTCTTTGTTACATAAAATGTGGCGAAAAATCGTCGAGCGACGTCGCAGGATGTCACAAGCCGTCAGTCCCGGGGCGGAGCTACACCCGAATTAAATTCCTGTACTCTACGCCAATGCGGCCACGTTCCCGGCACAAATTTTGCGAAAAGTTAAGTAAAAGTGTCGGTATATCTGTAGAATTAGGTAGGTTAGTTTATTTGGGTATTTTGCGACGGCTGGGTGAGCGTCGGTCGTAAAAGAGCGGGGGTGGTATCAAATGTCGCGCTAACGACGCGTCGTCGTATAACTGAAACAATTGCGGAGTGGAAAAGCGAGTTATGGGTTCTGTGAGGGGAGAGGACAGGCGAGTGCATTAAGATAAAGCGCGTTGGGCGGCCGCCAGCATCTCAAGTGTCCGGTGGTGCCAAGCGCCGGGCGTCAGCCGGCGCCCGGCGCTCCGCTCGCGCCCGTCGCGCCGGCCCTCATGCCCGTACTTTATCACTGCTCTAAACACAAACTAATAAATTAATCCCGTGTCTATTATTATAGCTAGTGGCATTAACGTCTAACAGAATTAGATTTAGTCTGCTAGTAATAATCACGCTCGACTTCGCTGGTCAATGCCGCGGTTCGATGACCGAATATAGCTTACTGGTTAGAGAACCTGACTACGCAACGTGAAGTCCCGAGTTCGATCCCCGGTCGCGGCAGATATATGCATGAGAGATACGAATGTTGGTGCTTGAGTATTGGGTGTTTAATATGAGTATGTTCATCCATTGTCTAGTACACATACATAGTAGTAGGACGTACAACTTTGCTTAGCTTGGCACTAGGTCAATCGCCCCATGATTATTTGTTTTTGGACAAACACCTCGCTATTAGCAATTAGAGATCAAATGTACCTATACCCTTATACTTAGCCTATACTTTACCTAGGTTTAATTTATGTAATCATAGCATTAGGGACGCATATAGGCGTATTGTTTTCCGTATTATTTTCATAATAATAATTCGACTATCAACATTTTATTCGACATCTTATTTAAAACATAATTAAACTTTATGCAGTCAAATGTTCTTCAAATTCGCATGTGATAAAAAACAACCAAGTGCGTTCTATGCCACCTAACGAAAAAAACGTTTCACGTATCCACATCGGTACGTACGTACGTTGTAGTCAGGCATTACAATACGGCTATGTGTACACATTAATCTATGAATACTTTAGGTATCTGCCTAGTGTACCATAGGACGGATCATAGGTAGGCTTAGAAATAGGATCCCGATGACAATTTAGGTACGAAAGCCTAAAAATTAAAAGTACCTACCTATGAGTCATTGGATTCCATTGGTTATTTAGCATTTGTGCATGCAGTTGAAGATTGACCAATACAAATTTTTCACTAGCTACATAGTATTTAATTTGTGATTCATTTGAGAAGGTTTATTGCATGTGTAAATGCCATGATGGAAGTATTCAAAATCCATAAGTTGAACGAATTTTCTGAACAAAATAATAATAATAATCCAAAATAAACAAAACGGTAATCAGCGTTATGTTGTCATTTATAATTTTTGTATCTCTTCCAGATAAGAAAAACGTCTTCAAAGTATATAATTCGCACAGGGCACAGTTGATACTGATCTCCACTTCTTACTTACTTACTGGTTTCTTGGTATCCAGTAATCAGTAAATTTTATTTGCATAAAGCAATATTCGATATAAATAATATAAGTATTATTATGAGACGGCATTATTCCTGACACAGTCAAAGTGCCTTTGTAATGTCGTGAAAGCGTGTCAATCTCAATAATTGTCCTCGTCGAGTCATCGGAACATAATGTCGCTTTTAGTATGATTTTAGCAAACTTAAGAAAAGATTTTTAAGAAATACAGGCAATTGTACACGCATCTCAATGTTTGTCGATTGTGTTTGTTCCTTTTTTACAATATTATGTTTATATAAACATGTGTAAAACGTGTAAAAGCCGTGTCCAACTTAGTTGACGGTCTAAATTACAGGCTTTATTATTTATTAATTTTGGTTCAAGCCGTATCATCAAAAAATTAAATTTTCGAGAGAAGAGATCAAAACTATCACTAGCTAACCTATTCATTCATCAATTTCTTCAAATGGCTTAGTTGGTACATTTCTAATTAAACGTTGCAGTAGAACTGAGCCAAATATCAATAAACGGAGATGTCGGAAACGCAATAAGCCATTGAACCGTCGTGCAGGTCGGCGGAGAGGCAGTCAGCAGTTTCTTTGAAGCGCATCCTCAGTTGGGAGACAATAATGAATTCAGGGTTGAAGGAGGCGCTCTCGAGTTTGCTCGTACGATCCACTTTGCACTTCCGCTCTTATAAAGCGATTAATGACAGCGACCTTTGAGACGATCAAAATAAGAAGGAAATAAAATGCAATCACGGAAAGGCTTCTTTTTGGGATCGTAGATTATAAAGGAGTTTCGTCACGTACTATGCGCTGTTGGGATCGTATTGAATTCTAAAGTATGTTTTACGTCTTTCGATTTTTTTCGCTATAGGTAATAGGGATGTTGACGCTATTAAAAAACAATTCGAAGACACGACTCCAGTAAAAAAACGCTTTATTTTAGCCCTGAAACCAGATTAATTTTCGATTAACTGCAAAATTAGTTTTAACAAGTGATGTTATAATAGTTATTTATGATACAAGTGCGGAAAGTAGGCTATTCCCAACGAATGGCGGAGATCTAAACAAACGAGCGAAGCGAGTTTGGTTTAGCTGACATGAGTTGGGAATTTCCTACTTTCGACACGTATATCATACAACATTTTACAATGCATTAAGCGAGGAAAAAAATTGGGGCTAAGAGCGCCCGCAGACAGAGAGCGGTCTGGAGTACCGAGTTCCGCGTTCAGAGTTCTGTGTTTTCATCGCTCGAGAGTTCCAGTCGCCTGCTGTGTGCGTTATCGTAAGAGACTCAGTACATTCGAAAGAACGCAGAACTCTGAACTCGGAACTCCAGACCGCTCTCTGTCTGCGCGCGCTCATAAACATTTTCGGAAAAAGATGTTGCGTTCTTATTTACCTTTCATTGAGGGAAAGTCTCGTAGATGTTTACATATTTCAGCATCGGTTTAGTCAGCAGGAAGCTACCACATTCAATTTTGTGCTTGGTCTAGGACGTCAGGCGGCGTAAAGTCCTATGTAAATTCATCACTTGAACTGAACTCTCCATTTTAATTTACTAAACTTAAATTAATTCTCCGGACTGAATTCATGAACATTACTGTGGCGGGTTTTCATGACAGGCGCGAACGGGTAACCGTGATTGGTTCGTGATACGCCATGCGCGGACACTAAAAGCTCATTGGTTGACAGGCGCGAACGGGTAAACATGATTGGTTCGTGTTACGCCATGCGCGCGCACTGAAAGCGCAGATGTCGTACGGTCCGAAATGGACTCAAGGAATTACCTATTTTAGTACTAAATTTTTTATTTCAAAACTTTTGACGAAATTAAAATTTGTGTGTTTTAATATTAAAACAATCTGTTTTATTATTTTATCAGTAAATATTCATTTGGTTGCATCAAACATTTTCTTCTTTGTGCAAAGCTGTATTATGAAGACACAACTCTCTAGTCTTATTTTTTAAACACTAGTATGGACACAACTTTTTGAGATTTGGCAATTTAAAAAGTTACTTTTCCGCACGCGTGTGGAAAGTAAAATCCATACAATTTTTTTTTCACACTTGCGAAAGTGTGCTGGGATGACTAACTTTCTATAGATATGTTGACTCGCGTCAAGAGGCACTTTCCGAGCATATGCATTGTAAATAAATTTAACGACCGCTTTGGCCTAGTTGGTAGTGACCCTGCCTACGAAGCAAGAGGTCCTGGGTTCAAATCCCGGTAAGGGAATTTATTTGTGTGATGAGCACGAATATTTGTTCCTGAGTTATAGATGTTTTCTATGTATTTAAGTATTTATTTATCTATATAAGTATGTTTATCGTCGTCTAGTACCCATAGTACAAGCTTTGCTTAGTTTGGGGTTAGGTCGATTTGTGTAAGATTGTCCCTTAATATTTATTTATTTTATTTTATTTTTAATTGCTATTGCCATTCAAACTCTATGGGAGAATTGTGTTTTGACAGTTCATAAAAAGTACGTCAGTTGATTGGTGGTATCAACATCCCTATTGTTCGAGATACATTATTTATTTACGGGTTTGGAAATAGATACGCAACATAGTTATTAATTTATCAAGCAACATTAAAAACATGATTTATGCGTTACGCAATTCTTTAATAATTAAAAAAAAACTGAACCCGTTACTACTAGATGTCTCGTTCAAATGAAAGATTCGTATTTCTTTTAATATTTTTCTTAGATTTTATCATGTTATCTATACCTATAAAACAGTACCGTGACTGACTGAATGACTGACTGACTGACTGACAGACAACGCACAGCCTAAACTACTGGAGCTAGAGACTTGAAATTTGGCACACATATACCTTGAATATTGTAGAGGTGTACTAAGAAAGGATTTTTCGAAATTCCCACGGGATAGGGAAATATCTCAACTTTCTTTGTTTATTTGTTTGTAGCAGAATCTCTGAAACTATTGAGCCGATTTTTAAAATTCTTTCAGAATTAGAAAGCTACACTATCCTTGATTGACATAGGTTATTTTTTATCTGGGAAAATGCAAAATTCCTACGGGATAGAAATAAATTTACTCAATTTCGGAGCTGATTATAAAAATTCTTACACATTATGTGGGACTATCCTCGATTGCCAAAGGCTACTTTTTATTCGGGAAAATTCAAAATTCCCACGGGATAGTAAAATTTGAAATCAACTTTGGGGCTGATTATAAAAATTCTTTCACCAATAGTAAGCTACAGTATCCTTGATTGACACAGGCTACTTTTTCTTCGGGAAAATGCAAAATTCCCGCGGGATAGAAAAAACTGAATTCAACTTCGGGGCTGATTTTGAACATTCTTTCACCAATAGTAAGCTACAGTATCCCTCATTGACATAAAGTACTTTTTCCGGGAAAATGCAAAATTCCCGCGGGATAGAAATAAGTAAATTCAACTTAGGGGCTGATTTTTAAAAATATTTCACTAATAAAAAGCTACAGTCTCTGATTTTCAAAATGTTTTGACAGTTATTTCTACCCCGCCGCGGTATGCTGTACTTTGCACTTTCCCGGGATAGAATGTTGTTGTTTCAATCAGGCCTCCTCCCAGAACGAGAACACTTGGGCCGTAGTTCCCACTTCGGCCCAGTGCGATTTGTACAGTGCGGGTGTATACCATTGAATTTCTTCTCAGGTGTGTGCACCTTTTCTCGCGATGTTTTCCTTCACTGTAAAGCTCATGGCAAACTTCAAACGCAATTTAGCACACGAATTCGGAATAACTGAAGAGGTCCAAGCCCGGGCTCAAACCCATGCATGATCCTTTGCTTAAGAGACCATAGGTCAATCAAACCACCTAGGCCACCGCGGCTTACCGGCTTTAGAATTCACTTATTCAAATTCCGCGGGAACTTTGCATTTTCCTGGCATTATCCTATGTGTTAATCCATATAATAAACTACCTGTGTGCCAAATTTCATGCAAACAACTCTAACGTTATTGTCTTCGCGTACGAAGTCGCGGGCAAAAGCTAGTTATATTATAAAAAAATAACTTTGGACGTTTCCACTTACCTACCTATGTATCAACTTAGAGCTACACAAATGTCAGCCGGGAAATATATTTCCTGTCTCAAAACATTCCAGGAAAGGCGCTGACGTAACGCAAGCAGACGACATACATAATATCCATGTTTTGATGGGAAAAGTATTTAAGTGTGTTTATTCCCAACTCTTGACGGCATAAATATTGGGACAAGAGCGGCAAAATAATTCAAATAGCAAAATGATATTTCTCATAAGTAATAAAATAAGAAATCAGGCATTGAGAAACTGTATGCTTTACCTATACTACTAAATGATTAAAGAAAAAATTGGATATTTTGAATTGTTCGCCGTTTGCTCAGCGTCGTATCGATTCCATCGAAGCCTCAGGAATACATCTGAGTGTAAAGGTATGATTAAATTTCCGGATGTACTATAAAGAAATAGTCAGGTACTTACTTTAGAATAGAATAGAATAATTTTTATTTCGGGCTGCATAGGCCCATATAAAAAATACCTTAAAGACTAACATACATATTTATATTATAACTTAATTACTAACACGAAAAGTCTGTGACGTGGGCGCTTTCGCGGTGTCAGTTAACCGGCCACGAAACCGCCGGTATGCGACACCTTTCGGCCAAAACTCTTCTTTTGTGAAGGTCGACAGTTGATCAGTCGGAACCCTCACCACAAATGAATTAAAATTCACGTCATGGCGGGACTCCAACCGCTCGACCCTCAGAGTGAGCTTGGTCTTAACACGCACATATTCCACGATGTCCGCGACCTTCGTGGAGTGATGCAGGCGGGACACGTACAGCTGTGTCGTCGGTGTCGCGGGACGCAGCAGGTGGTTCGGTCCGGTCAGGGCGGTGCCGCACTGATTGCGACAGGCGGGCTTCTTCTTCCTTTCCACCTTAATGAAGCCATCCTTGTCGCAACGGCGACTATCCCTCTTCGAAATCGGCTGTGGCGGATCTATGTGAGCAGGTTCACAGCGACTCTGCTTCACCTTCGGCTTCTGGACGACAGCGGCGTACGCGCGACGAGGAGTCGACGTATTAGCGGTCATCATCTCCACGGGAACAGAAGCGGCGGCGGCGGGGCGGGGAGCATCAGGTGTTATGACGGTAGCCGGTGACGTCAAACTACCGACGAATGCACTTTGCACTCCGCTGTATGCGTCCACGTTAGAGGGCACGCGCGACCTACTTACCGAAACAGTGTTGCGTAACAACACTACCTCGGCCCGCAGCTCACTTATGGTGTTACTTGACACCTCTAACTTAGACGGGACGTCGGCTAGACTAGTTTTCAGGAACGTAATGTCCTTCAGCAGCCTGGTGACATCGACATGGTCGAAAGTGACGGGGGGCAGCTTGTGCAGCTCCTTCGCCACGAAAGCAGGCACGTCGTCTGGGTCGGTCTCCTTGAACAACGTTATGATGTCCTGGACACTTTTTGCACCTCCATCTCTTCGGCGGGAGGGCATCTGGTCGGTCTTGCCGAGCGTCTGGAAGAGCAGTGCCTTGCCACTGCAAATCTCGTCCTCCTTGAAGTTAGACTTGCAGATCTGCACAACGCTGACTTCATCCATGGTGTCGATAGCATTTTGAATAAACGCCTACAGCTCATTCGCTATGAGTTGTTGCGAACCCATAGCGACGACAGCGGGCAGCGGCTAGAGCCGCGCGCTACGCGATTAAAAATCGACCAGTGCCGTGTGAAACGTCCGTGTCCGAGCGCTCCATGCACAGCACTTTGTTTATACATGTGTAGTGAAGTACACAAACACTTTCGATATCTTCAGTAGAACAACAATGCAGTGAAATATAATACGAATGCGCTTAGTAATTCCGTTACATGGTAGTCAAGTGTTGTTGTGCCATTAGTCGTGACTTGGCATCGAGTTAGGTTGCTAATGTGCAATCAAATAGCGTCTGCGACTGGTAGTTAACTATGCGTGCGCTCTATGAATTCAAATAGACCCTGTAATTGCCACAACAATGTCTTGTATACACATTTATCATCTGATTTATTTGGTTTAGGATGGCACCTTGAATTAGGGATTAACCGCTGGGACCAAATAGTTTGAGTTATGATCGCCAGCTAAATTAATAGGCAATTTGGAGGACTCCCTCGGACCTCATGCGAAACTAAAATAACATGGAAACATCACGATAGAAAAGTTCAGTTAGATTAAAACAGAATCTCAGTTATATTTGTGTACTGAGCAAACATAAACATGAAGTTGTTCAAAGGGTGCGAACGTCTCTACTTAACCGCCGCGACCCAGATTTCGTGCCAAATATTTATTTTAATTACATCTCGGTTCCTTCAAAGCCCAAGTTAAATGTCTCCACCACTTTCCACGCCGATATACTGAATTAATTTAAGGTTTTAACGTCTCTCATTATTAATTCAGCATTAACTACGTAACAATGTCATTTAGGAGCAGATTAAAGGGAAATTGTAATAGATTACGCCGATCACTGGGCATTGAGTCGATAAACGAAACCAACCCAACAGAATTCATAAGTAAGGTATGACAGAAAGAATATCTATCGAGGAATATCGACGAGAAGTTACCTCTGGGAAATACAGACCGAGTAATATGAGTAGCAGATAATTAAGTAGAGACTGCGGATTGTGAAGACCTACTTTCGATAAATAAGGAGGTGGATTGGCAAATTAAATGCGTCACAAGAAAAGAGCAGAGCATCATAAAATAATCAGACTTTTTCGTAAATTTTAACTTTAAGCGAACCCTTTTATTAGAAAACTGTATAAGCGGTTGTTCATTTGAAATTCACTACGGTGTTTTAATACGCTTTTGCCAGTACGGTCGGAAATGAACAGTCAAAGCGGACTTAATTAAAACTAACCGGGGAGTGACATCGGTACTGGACAGGAGGCACAATGGCTGAGGGGGACAAAGCGACGGCGGCCGTCATAACCGCTGTCTGCTGCAGTGCCTACCTGTGAGTCGTATCACCTCGGCAAATAACCCCTTGCTGATAACAACCCAGTTTTAAGTAACCAATTCGTATTGCTGGCTTAAAATAAATTAGGTTTGCTATCAAGACGAGGCGCCCGAAATTAATTTTCACGCTAGCTCCGCCCACTACACAAAATCGTATGCGGCCAAAATAGAAAGATTTACCCCAGTTCCTTAGATAAATAACATTCCTTTTTCGCCAAAAATTTTTTAAGTGTGTATTGCCCATAATTGGCCAATCGTTTAATTCGGCGTCCAGGTCGTCTCGCCATCTCGCTCGAGTTAAAAACGCAAAAAAAGACGTTTCTTTAGACCCTATTAATTGTTAAATTTACTTTATTTTTAGTACTGATTTGTTATTATAGCGGCCACAGTAATACATAATCGATGGAAATTTAAAGTCTCTAAACAATATTACGGTTCAAGAGATATCTAGAGCCCTGTGTCAGACGGACGGCATCGTTTGCATCCTTTGGGTGGAACCCTAATTAATGCCTCGCCTTAAAATAATGTTTTTATTTACTGCCACTATTTTCATGCGGGTCTTTACCAAGAACACGCGAAACAATGTCTCGAGTCTAGTTCGTTGCGTCAAGGAGACCCTCGTCCTAATACCCTTCTTACGTTAGTGCGCGCAGTTTGTTTTATCCCACCGCGTATCGTGAATATTAATGAAAGTACGAATTTAACTAGGCACAATGTAAAGCCACAAACACTCGTGTTTGAATCTGAGATCTAAATTCTCTTACTGTGATTATAATTCGCGGTCGGATACGTTTCGGTTTATTAAGCTCTGCATATTCGTTCAGAACGTGACGTGAAACATGTTTTAATTAAGTAATAAGTAAGCACAACCAGTCGTTTCTGTATTTAAATCCAATTAGATTATGTACCGTTGTTGGTAAATAATAGGAAAGGTAGGTATGAAGGAGTCACATCTGGTGTTGGCGCCTGCGACATGCGCCGTTGCCTGCGTCTGCAAGGACGCACGCCAAGAAAACACATCCTACTATCCTATTTGTATTATAATTATAAATGCGAAGGTTTGTGAGCGTTGTGTGAATATTTGTTACTTTTTCGCTCCAAAACAGCTGAAACGTTTTGGATGTGGTATTTTCTTATGCGAATCTCGGAAATAACCATTTGGGTCATAAATATTTTTCTGTTCGCCTATAATTTTTAGTTAATTCTACATCGGTGCGTGGGACGCCTGACCAATTTTCGGCCCATTTAAATAAATCTTAATTTCTTGACACGGAGTCGCTAATTTTATGTCCACAGGAGAGAACACTTACATCAGCGCTGCAGGCGTCTAACGCCTCAGCATATATACTGCGTCAGCGACCGTTTCACTTTTGCGGGGGCACACATGTTGAATTGTGTATGTACATATTTATTACTCCGTTGTTTGTTATCTTTGTTTATTTGTATGAAATTGTGTGTACTTTCTTGTATTTGTGTGTCTTGCTTGTAAAAGTGAATAAATATCTTCTTTCATTCTTTCTTTCTTTCACTTTTGTTTCTTACGCTGTGTATGACTCATTTATAAGCTATTTTTTATTCCTATTTTCCCATGGGATCGGAATGTACGCATATAAAACCCCAAAATCTCAACGGATAAGTTTAGAAATACTAAATTACGCACATGTGTTCTTTCACACAACGTAAATGAAGATCACTATCTAATTTTCGGGAATTCTGATGAGGCTTTAGGAAACCCCCGGAATTATAATTCAACTGCCAGACTAATGGTTCACGCGACCGAAACCGCGGCTAAAGTCTAGTCTGCGCATAAATTCTGAACACGTCCGGTGATATAAATTTATAACAGCGAAGCTGAGCGAAGACAGGCGGCGCACCGTGGCCTCTAAGAATTTATTAAATAAATTAATTGTCCCAAAACGAACGGCAGCTTGAATACAGAGAGAAATTAAACTGTTTGACTGGATAAAATCACAACACCCGTGTAACTCAATCAGTAGTAAACCTTATAAATCCTAATATTTTATATTTTCATTAGTCAGTTCCAAGAAAACAAATTTCAACAATTCTATAGAAACAAAATGATCTCTGAAAATAAGACGTCGCGAAGGTAAATAACATTTAAGACGGGAGAAAAAGTGACCAGCGTTAAGTGAAATTGTCAGGAAAGATAAAGCCAAGTTGCTAACAGGTACTTCCGGATAATACCTAAATACAAAAGTTTCAGTAAAATACAGATCTTAAGTGCAGTGCTCAAACGGCTCCAACTGAATAAATTTTAATGGACAACTTCCTCGAATAGCCGAGTGTTCGCTTCAATTCTTTTAGCAAGACTATTTTAAAACTCTTGTCATTTAGTTTCTACAGTATTTTCTTATGTTTAAGGTTTGGTGTAAGACCAGAGAATGAGAGCGGGATGCAATGACGGAGCCAACGAGTTAGTCAGGAAGCCAGAGAAGCAATAGGCACTGAGATCAAAATTTTGTTGGAGAAACCGGTGCCTCGGTCGTGTTTTAAATGTCTTAATGGGGCAATTATCAATATTTTTTGCCCTTTACTAGGCAAAAGCTATCTCCATTTTTGCCCCACTCTTACCTATCAAACGTGAGTTCCTGCCATCCCGGGTGATAAGCACCTAGAATCTAGGTCATCTCCCCATCTTCATCCCTCCATCTTCCGTCGTCTATTACGATATCCAAGTACTTATTTTTTTTCTAAACGATTTGTTTTGAACTGCATATCTAATGAGTAGGAAGCCACGGCGATCAATGTCGTGTCAACGAGGCGTTTAGCGAATATTTGGGAGACGCCGGCAGTCGGCGCGGCGGAACCGAGTCAGCGCGGATCCACTTTTCCAATAAACCGCCCGACGGACTGCATAACGTGCCGAGATTACTTATAGCCCCCGGACCGACCAAACAACAATATTTGTCGGTCCGGGACACTAGATTAATTTTTCCCGGGGCGTTTTAATTCTTGCTCTGGGTACTCTCTGAGATTTTTCTCAATCGTGCCGCGAACAACAAAATAACAAAGAGCGGTACTGTTTATTTGGCTTCGAGATTTAATTTGGGTCAATAAAAATAGCTTTGATTGTACAGAAGTTAAAAAATATATACTTGCGTTAACTTTCTACGACGTACTGGTTTTAGTAAAAACATTATTATTATCTATATATGTATATATATATATATATATATATATATATCAGTATGTAATGATATGAATGACATGTATAAAATAACTATGTATGAGGGGTTTGGGTGGTTGATTAGATGTTGACAAACTTTAGTTTCCAAATTTGGCACATTCAAGGGTTCAAAACATTTTTATTAATCTATTATTGTAATACAAACTAGACTAACGTTTTTGAATACAGAAATGTAAATGTTTGGATAGTTTTTGATGGGAGAATTACAGTATTTAAGACATCATCATATGCTGTATTTACTTATTATAAGGCTACTTAAATCTAGGTAATAAATGTACAGTCTGGTTCGCCGGTATGTGTATCGCCGGCCTTGCATGGGTGTCTGTACGTGGACCTTATGTTACCATAATAGGGTCTATGTATAGATATTTGTGGGATGTTGGCGGTGCGGATATTGGTGAGCTTGACAGTGCGGTCAGCGTCATGAAGGAGTAGGCGCCTTGGTACCTTGTCGCTTTCAGTCGTTATACATGTTGGGATGACATGGTGGCGGGGTGCAGAGGTGGTCGCTTGTTTGTGGCGCTGACCGTACTAGTACTAGTAATAGTAATAGTTTTATTTTATTTCGTTTATTTCCTTAGTTATAATAATCTTAAATATTTAAAGATTGTAACTAAGTATAAGAAAATTGTTACAACATTAATTGCAATAAACAGTTTAAATTTAAATTTTTTTTTTTAGTGCCATTGAATATCCAGTGTTACGTATTGAAATTGACGTTTATCAAAGGTTGGACTGGAATAAAATATTTTTGACTCAAATTATTAGACTGCATAACTGAATTATATACATATACAATTGTTTAAATAACCGCCATCCGGGTAAAAATATATTCGGTATGTTTATGTATGTATGTATGTAAAAACTCTTTATTGTACAAAAATAAGGAAAAAAAAAAAAACATTATTGACAACCGTTGAAATGCATAATATATTAGGTGAACAATGTATTTTAATTAGGTACGATATGTTTAGGTATCATAGGTAAGCTATCGTAAATTTATCAGCAGGTATGTACTAGTATGTAGAGGTGAGATTCGTAGACCGAAATTAATTTTCTTACTAAATGAGAGTAACTTGTGAGACTGCGGGACGATTAATTAAGGAAGCAGGTGCAGCAAGAACGTTCATCTTATAGTGAAACTAGCTATTCCCGCGACTTTGTTCACTTGGTTCGAATGTATAAAAGAGCATTATGTTCTGTTACATTGAAGAAATTAACCGTCTATCACTTTGATGAAAACCGTTCAAAAATATAAAATAAATTAGGTATTACACGAAATTGAGTAAATATTAAGATTTGATAGATCTTTTTCGGTTCAAAAACATAAACAATAGAGTATATTGTTACCAAACGAGCCTATATGGCAGGGCATCATTACCACTAGGCTGCAGCTTTGCAGAGCCAGCTGCTGCTATCCTGGTCTAAACGAAAGGTAATTTAGCACTGTTGTTCCATAGCCGTTAGAGGCCGGTAATGCCCTCCCCCTCTCCCTCGCACAGATTACTGCGACATAACAGCCGTTGCCTGCAACAGGCACAGCCATCGATTTCAAAAGGTTCGACCGAAACTTGAAAACACAGAGTTCAACTCTGATATGGATAACACAAAAACTTGACAGAACTGATCCTAAGTTTCGACGCTCCCTGAGGCAAACATTACATTCGCGGCCTAAATAAAACTTATATGTAGTTATTCCAGAAGAGGATGAAAGTTCTCTTAAAATAATGGTAAAACAAAGCAATAAACGTTACCGTGAAGAAACGTTCAAGTCTGTTATAGAATATATCACGAGGGTCTATTATGTAACTACCGCCGCTGCCTTTTCCTTGAAACAAAAAAAAATAAATTCGACCTGAAATGCACACGTAAACGTCTTAATAACTTATCTGATTATCTTTCTTAGGTATAAAATAGTATATTGTTCGGCAAACAATTATGACCTCTGCCATCCTGCCTGCTCTGAATATTTATACGAGTCGTAAGTATTTGTTTTTAATTTAATTTTTTTTGATTATCAAGACAAGGTTTTCCTGAAAGAAAATTTTGGTATATTCAACCTGTAAAATATTAAATATCATAATCATAATTATAATTATCACCCAAGCGACACCGGATACGGCCAACTTAGTTTAGAATACAATTTGTGCATCTGTATACGTAACGAGGAACTCATTAGTAAAAAATAAGAACAAAGACAAGTGTTACAGAGTAAGCTGCGTGCAAAACCAAAGAAGTTATTGTGGCATTGTTAGACATTCATCTGATACGCGAGATTGTCTTCAGTGTGCCCACATTGTTAACACAATAGTTACGGTTAGGCTCCGGTCCTGGCCATTATAAGGCAAGTCACATTAATTCAGAAGGTGGAACAATTGCGGTGGGCAGCTTCGTTAGAACGCAAGCGACACGTGTAATAAGATAAAGTAACGCCCGACGCCCGGCGCGACGTCGTGCCTTGCCCTGCTAGAACAAAGGTCTTCCGACATCGTCGCCTCGAACAATGCCTAGGTATATGCGTACCGCACTGTTCTCGCCTCGCCCACTCCTTTCCACTTTCTATTGTGCTTTAAATATTATAGAAATTCTCGGTCCATTCATGAAGCATCTAACGCGACCACTTCATGACCGAAAGCCCTTACGCTATCATAGACTCCCTCTCTCTCTCACGTTTCATAACACGCCATCAAAATTCAGCCAAACCCTAATAATAACAAAAGCTTATCCTGGAAACCTAAAAAAACATTTCTAAGCGAATCAAACGAAAATGGTCCCTTTTACATTAACTCCGTTGCTGTTAAAATAAAGACGACTTTCAAGAAAGTTGAAAAAGGGGCGGCTGAAATCCAAGCCCTGAGGAGATTTTGTGCCAAATATTTATTTAAATGATGTCGCCGTCTAAGGATCGGAATAAAATATCAGCAGAACCCTCCATTTCAATTTTAGCCGTTATCGCACTGCGGCTAATGGCTCCTTCGGCGCATTCGCCATCCAGCGAAAGGTACGCCTCCTAATAAATATGGATATAAATTGGAGCGCTTACCTTACACCAACAATACAAATTGACTATAAAGATTTCTCTCAAATTCCTAATTACGGTTTAACACAGAATCGCTCGGATTGGAGGGTTGGGCGTTTAAGGAAATTTCTTGTACCTAATAAGCTGGAAAAGTATGTACTGTACCCTTACCGTTTGATACGCGTGGAACTTTGCACGAGATCGTGGTCGGTAAATATCGGCAGTTCCGTCTTTACGCCGTTGCAACTCATAAGCTTTACGATTGGCTCGCTACGCTAATTAGAATTGTTATTGAATATAATCTATGATACAAAAATACCGTGAGACTATTTATAAAAATTACACACATAGGTAGAGGTCACTCACCTTTTTGCAGTCAAGAAATGCCTGACATGTCTCGCGCTAAGCAACACATTCGGCGATTAGTTTAAAACGGCTCTAACGATTTCGATGAATTTTGTTTTCAATCGATCTAGCCTGTTTTGCTTCTGGGAAAACGCGTATTTTCGAATTTTACCCCTAGCCAAAGCTCGATCGCCTATATACTTAATAGTTTACCGAAAACATAGGTATATCCACTACGGATACGCGAGTACCTAAGCCGTATATTCAAATTGAAGCTAAAACAATCAGACTTAAATAGATCTTAATTCGTTAGTCGCCAGATAGTCAATACATATACGTTTTACGGTTTTTCACTTTAGGTAAGACTATAAATAGGTACCCCTTAACTTTGCTATGCGTTATTGTCTACTGCAAGCCACAAAAGGCATTCGACGCTCTCGGCTTATCTCAAACACGCCGCACGGTGGTAGGTACAGGGAGCACGTGTGTGGCACACCGAACCCTATCGCAATAGTGACCTCCAAGCTGAGGTAAATAGGTCTATGCTATGCGGAAACAGAGGATAACCGCTAGTCTACACTAATATTATAAAGAGGAAAGATTTGTATTTTTGTATGTAATGAATAAACTTAAAAACTACTGGACCGATTTCAAAAAATCTTTTGCCGTTAGAAAGCTAAATTATCACTGAGTAACATAGGCTATATTTATTACTAGAAAAAATTAGAGATCCTCAGAGAATGTTACTAAAACCAACCCAAGGTGTAAAAAATTAGCCATAAAATTGTATTGATGATAGAACAAAAAAATGTTCTACAATATTATGGAACGTATCAATATCTACAAAAAACTTCGCGAGACCATAATATGCCCAACTATTGTAGTTATGTCACTATTACTACTTTTTTACATTTTAAAAGATGATAGAAATGCCTATCATAATCAGACCATGTTATCCACACCTTTGTATGAATTCTTATCCAAATAAATTATTTCGTATTCAAGGCTGATTCAATACCTGTTAATTTCTTTTTGAATTATTGAAATCGGACATTCCATTCAAAAGATAATACGAAATTAAAAATGTCAATATAAATTAATGTCAGTTTTTAATTTTGAAAATTTGGACCTCCTGCTTGGATTCTCGCTTGCATGCTTGCTTGCATGCTACTTGCACGCTTGCTTGCATGCTTTCTTGCATGATTGCTTGCGTGCTTGCTTGCGTGCTTGATTGCGTGCTTCCTTGCATGCTTGCTTGCGTGCTTGATTGCATGCTTGCCTGCTTGCATGCTCGCTAGCATGCCTACTTGGATGCTTGCTTGCATGCTTGCTTACTTGCATGCTTGCTTGCATGCTTGTTTGCTTGGTTGCTTGGATGCTTGCTTGCATGCTTGCTTGCTAGCACGCATAGCGCTGGACCGGTCTGTTTAGCGAACCTTAAGGGAGGCCTATGTTCAGCAGTAGACGTCTTTTGGCTGAAAATTAAATGACGATAATGAAATATACAACAGGAATAAAGTTGAAACTATTTCGTAGTCCATTGTCAGATTAAATCACTGGATCGCAGTATTCGCAGTCTAAGGACAATTTTTGCTGATGTCCATATTATCCATATTGTAGCGGTACCCACTTATTTTCTCAACATAAGTACCTTTGAGCTGCGTACAACAGAAAATAAGTCTGAAATATAAACTAGCAAGAAAATATGTAGGATCGTGAGCTCTAGTGGATCTTGAGGGGCAGGGCCAATTAAATATCAAAGGAAAGTTACTTGCTTGAGCTGCAATATTTCCGACCGGCCTCAGCTCACATCGAGAACCTGTGTATAACTTTGAGGTATTTTACTGTACAACAGAACATTAACAACATAAAACCCATGCCAAACTTTCACGTTAGCAAACATGACAAAAAACAGTTTTAGGAGTAACAAGGTGGAGCGAAGCCCGAACAGTTGTCGGACCATCAATTATAATAGGCGCTACTGTACAGGAGGCGTCACCCGATGTCCATTACGATGAAACATGTAGGCCTAATTAATGGACTCAGTCTATTATGGCGGCGTGCGGTAACCACGTGTCCGTTCGTATACCTCATTGTTTTCCAGAAGCGTAATAGGTAGATATAAACTCGGAGAGAGTTATAGCCACTATTAATTTCTATGCCATTTGATTCCTTGTCTTCATTTTCAGGATTTCGTATCCAAACGGATTCGTCACGGGGCTACATACTAAGAACCGCAATAAATAGACAATTTAAAAATTATAGAGGTAATTTATGTGTATTTTTATTGCCGCTACAATACCAAATAACAAAAATAAAATTTAAAATTGAGTGGGGACTTCAAGTCTCCATGGCACCATTCATTTAAACTTATAACGTAAGACGATTTAAAGGGGGGAGGGGGACGATCACGCATTATTTTTTCTTACAAGTGGGTGGGAAGGAGTCTTGACTTGATAGTCCTTACGTAACATCACTAAAATGAGCAAAGGTGAGTGATGAACAAAAACTTCAAAATAAAACTAAACTTGATTATTACCAAAAAAAAATCAAATTATTAGTAAAAATTACTTCTTTGAAAAACAAAAATTAAAACAAACCAAACGTTGTTTGTATTTTTCCTTCAGATATTTACGTAATAAATGAATGGCGCCTTGAACATAAACAAATAGATTTTTTTTGTTTGGTCGCACTTGACCGGTTTTTTCATTTTTCAATCTTTTACTTGACTTGTGGGGCATGGCATTGGTAGTTTGATGTGATGAAACATCAAACAATACTGTAATTGATCCGAAATACCCTTATTTCAGTTTACAAAACGGGTGACTTTCCTTAAGCGTCTGCAGATAAGTTTTGTTGAAGCCAAAGTTGATTGCAGGAAGTCGCATTATACCTAACCACCCTTGGAGATGCGGAAAGTTGCGACGCGAGCTTCGAATCGTTCCGCTGTACGATGCCAGGCTGCCGGCAGCAGGTTAACAGATATGGCATATGTCGCAATCGCAGTTGGCTGCGGCTGTAGTCGTTTTATTGCCACGCGATCCATCTTATCGCGGCGGGGCTCTGCACCGGGCATGGGAAACCGCTCGCATGCAGGTAATCATTCAAGTAATGTCGCGTAAACGGAGCGAAAGTTTATTGCATTTGACGGAGATTTTATTTATATTGGTGACGGATGATTAAATTTAATTCGATTTAAATTCACGTCATCCCAGCCTTTGCAGGTTTTGAAAGAGTTTGGACTGTAATTCACATGCGGGCCCAGTGCAGATTAATAACTTTACACACATCATTGATTTTATTTGCAAGTGCGTACAGGTTTCCTCACGATGTTTTGTCTCAATGCTCATGGTGAATTTCAAATATAGGTGATTGCGCGCATGAACTCTGAAAAATTCAGAGGTGCGAGCCCAGGCTCAAACCCACGAGCCTCTGCTTGAGAGGGCATAGGTCCATAGGTCAAACCAGTGGCCTATCACAGCTTTAAATAGACCCTAGGTTAATATATCAAACTATCCCTAATTGGGTCAGAAAATAGTTTCGTGCAAAATAAAATAAATATCTGTTTTTATCAACGAAAGGTCCTTGGGCTTAGGACAGACTTCACTCAAGCGTCAAAAAGGCTGTTGCGGCACTAAGTGCAAATTCACAAACAAACGTAGCGTGCCAGTGTGTTATGAATCATGCGGGCTGTTGGTCGGTTGATTGAAGACGACAAGGGCAGGGCCATTCGTGCGGCGTGGGGAGGTGTCGAGCCGGCTAGGCGGCGAGGCGGTCAGGTGGCGAGGTGACGAACGGACCAGCCGGCACCTGGGCCTTGCCGGTGCTTTCCTAATGGCCTGTCGCGCGTCCATCCGCGACAGTGATTGATCGACACGCCCTCCTGATATGCACACATCACCTACTTTACACACTGTGTAGTGAACGCGCTCTTCGTGTATCACACGTAATCCATCACGAATTTCAGCGCCATTATGGATGCGATAGTAGGCTAAACATTTGTGTGAACCGCTTTTAGGGACGATCGATAACAGCCGAAACCGTTACATACTACCGGAACTGATTAGAAAATTATGGTATGACATTGGTACACGAAATCCGTGGCATAATTGGCATAATTTACAGATTAGCATAAATTAAACTTTTTCGGCAGCAATTTTATGAACAGGCAAATAATAACTGCTTTCAGCAGAAATAAAGTCAATTAGAGATTGGCATCTAGAGGGTGGGGAATTGAATTCTCATTAGATTTTTAATACTTGCTTCGAAAGTATTCAAGTTGGATTTACTGTGAAAACTCAGGTGTTACGAAATAAATTAAATCAGTGCCTCCAACTGATAGTTTGACATTACAAGGTAAGAGGTCGACCTTTAACAATTTTACTGTCATCTGCAATATATTTTCGGAGGCACAATACATTTAGCCAATTCAGCGAACAGAGGGCAGCCGTGATAATAGAGTTTGTCGGCGGGGAAGGCAGTCAGCGCAAACATAAGGCATTAGCGTATTGTTAGCGACTCCTCAGGCGTATCTTCCATTTTTGCCGGTTTTGTTGAGCATTTTCGAGTGGGGAGGTGCTTGAAAAGAAATCACGTTCGGGGGAATAAAAAATTAAAATGGCCCTTCAACTACAATAGGACGATCGTTGTTGCCCATAGACCTTGACGGAAAACCTGTTTGGGTAACTAGGATGATAATTAACTATATGAAATAAGTAGCTTGTTATATAAAAACAAATAAAAATATAAAATATATCTACGAACAGCAAAACATCACAGTGGAGTATGTTATTGTTACCTATTCGATCTAAATACCTGATGGAATGTCGATGGTGAAAGTGTTTTCCCTAACCAACGTTAGAGCGAGACACTGCAAAACACTGGATTATAATATCAAAACGCGAGTTAGAGGCCAAGCAATAATTTCAGCCAGAAATACAGTAAAATAACATAGCCAATTGGTATGCAACTGCGGTTGTTCTGGTCACGCTGAAGCAGGTACAATCGCCCCAAGCGCCAGATAACCACCTTAAAGGCCCAGTTTGCGTGCAGTGGCTAGACATCTGTCCATCATAACAATCCATAGCAATAAACATCAACGGCAAGCAAATTTGTTTTGAAAATGGGTATCTGGCGTCTGGGGCGATGGTACGTTTCAGCCACAGCAGAGTTGCAAATCAGTCGCGTGCTAGACTGCGGCCAAGCGGCGGCGTACTAGCGTCAACCATTATCTCCGGAACAAAGCTGCCCTGATCTAATCAACGCAACAATACCTTGGATAACTCCACAATTGAGCGGGAAAATAACGCCGCCAACACACCAGATATTTTAAATTACAAACAATATTACACGGCGCGGATATAAACGAGTCCATTGTAGGTCGTGTGCGCTCGACAGCTGTTTTTAGATAACGTGTGACCTCCCTGGAATAAAGCGTCGGGACAATTACAACAACAATGACGCTGTGCACGCGTACCACTTATCAATGCTGATTTAATAAACAAAGTAATTGGAGCGCCGTTGAAAAATGTATTCAAAAAATATTACAGTTTAAAAATATTCCACGCACTGTGTTTCCATAACATTTGGAATGTAAACGTAGCTTGTAAAACAAACTTGGCAAATTCAAATAGACAATTTAGCGCGTCACGTAAAGAGACAGAATAATTTATTTCATGTACTGCGTGTAAGTCAATCTTATCAGTGTAATCTACGAAGGGCCCACTTTTTAACCTCTTCTGGATATGATCAAATGTGAGAATTGAAACGAGGCCCACATTATCTGCATTTCTTGCTTTGCATTATTTGACAATCTGGCAGGATAAAACCAGAAGTGGTCACCGACCGTCAAAAGGCCACTTTTTGTGGTTTACCCATGGTCTCTAGTCAATAGAATTTCATAACCAAAATAGGAAGGTAATTTTGTTTTCAAATACAAACCGGGAGTTTATAAAAATCAAGTATATGATTAGAAATTAACCGAGTACAGCACGAGGCTACGGTTTAAGCAAGGGTAACGGAACACCTGTAAAACTCGAAACATGCAAATGGCGGTGCTCAGGCGTTGAGTGCGGCGAAAGTAACCGTCAGAATGGCATGCATTATGGCAACGAGCAGCGTTACGGATGATTTGGCTACGAGGACTTAATCTGCGGCTCACTGGATAGACAGGTGACCCTGCTCATTTAAATAGCGGTGAGTTACGGATTTATATAGGGATTTTTATAAAAATAAACTGGATATTTTTACACGAACCAGTTTTACAAGATACTCGGCGAAATTTTGGAGACGTGAACAGAACCAATCTTAACTAACACAGTTAATCATCATCATCATCATCATTCCAGCCTATATACGTCTCACTGCGGGACACCGGCTTCCTCTCAGAATGAGAGGGCTTGGGCCGTAGTTCCCACGCGGGCCCACTGCGGATTGGGATTGGGAACTTCATATCACACACACTATTGAGTTTCTTCTCAGGTGTGTGCAGGTTTCTTTACAATGCTTTCCTTCACTTTAAAGCTCATGGTAAAGTTCCGAAAACTCCCCAACCCTCTATTTGAGAGACCAACCACTAGGCCACCACGCCACGGCTTAATATAGGCTGGTATTTCATAACAGTGATTAGTGAGATTAGTGTTCTTTTGTTTTTAGTTTTTTCATGGTGTGAGATACGGGTTAGTGGTACTCCAGTAATGTTCATTAAACAAACAAAAATATCAATATTTTACGTAAACCTGGTGCTAAACGACTTTTATACATTTACTGAGCTGTGTAGGGTTGATCCCAATCACATCTCTAAGTAAAATCACTATGTAAGCATTTTAAAATGGTTGAGGAATGGGTAAACTAAGCTAGGATTTCTAAGTAAATATTGAGATGCTTTTCAAGCTAATAGATTAAGATTACTTACAATGATACTCATTTCTACACAGAAGTAGAATCAAGAAAACGATACGGAAATTCCTTAAGTATCCACCTTTAAATAACGCAACCTTAAGTCTAGCCGTGGGCTTGGTCGATGCGAATAAATCATGACTAACACCTGAAGTCATAAAAATATTTCCAAGGAGGGTTTATGTTAGACAGGCGGCTGTAAAACAGGTAAAGCTACAAGCGGTACCGCGTACTTTGTATGCTGCACAGACCTCAAGTAAACAGGATAATAAAAAATAACAATAAATTCTGAACACTTTTGAGGCAGAACTTAATTATAAAAGCGTGATTTAGAAAATATGCGTCGTCTGAAAGCGGGGCACTTAACAGCCAGACCAAATATTTTCTCAAAACTCGGTTATCCCATTTTGCGCACAAACAATGAGCCACTCTGGTTTAAAAAGTGCTTCCACTTTATCGCCCTTTAAAATTAATTGCTACGTGTTTACACATGGAATTGAATCTGCAAAATTGAAAACGGTGGGCTAAATAGAAAATAACCTTTAGCATGCGCAAAGAAATAGGGTATCTCCTTTTTATTTATTCGCTTCAATAGCTTTGATCTTTGGTCCTTTGAAAAACGCCACTCAAGATTCACAGAATACGCTTAAATGGGTTTCTATTTAAGTCTTTCTCATTGAATATCTCATGGAATTTGCATTTTAAACTTTCCTGTAATTATTTTACTTATAATTTAACCACTTAATTTAATTAAAGTAATAGACGAAAATCGTTTTACTTTATACTCGAAGTGTTTTTTAGCGTCATTTCAGTTCGTTGCTCGTTGATCAAAATACTCCAAAACATAACTTTCTACTAGACTAGAAATGTTAAGGTACTTAACTAAATGTAAACAAACATGAATAACCAACAGTTATGGCGTCGGGTTAACCAGCCAAATTCAATATTTGTAATTGACTTTCACGCGTCGCGTTATCGACGTACTATTTAGTTAAGTCGCTTAATATTATCATGCGACTAAACTAAAATACATGTCGATAATGCGACGCTTGAAAGTCAGTTACAAATATTGCATTCGGCTGGTTAACCCGACCGTAACTGTTGGTTCTTCATGTTTGATTATATTTAGTTAATTGCCTTAACATTTTCTAGTATAATCTGTTTGAAGTCGGTGCCTCAGTACCAGCTAACAGAATTACCTACTATTACTACTACTACCCACATACTATTTATTGGGCTTCTATAACTCCTGCTGGCTTCGACATCGACTTCAAACAAATCAGTTGAAAGTTATTTCCGTGGTTTTTTGGAGTAAGTGCAAATTGTGTGTAATAATTTTTGGGCTTCTATAACTCCTGCTGGCTTCGACATCGACTTTAAACAAATCAGTTGAAAGTTATTTCCGTGGTTTTTTGGAGTAAGTGCATATTTTATTTTGTATATTTTTTACTGTTTGCTTTTTATTACTAAATCTAAGTTACAATAGCTTAATGTTAACTGCTCATCATCTTTTATTTTCAGTTCACTATATGCATTGCAACGAGCAGTTGCTTTGCAACTGTGTTTTATAATACTCGAATCGCAACCTGTGAAATACTTGTTATTGAGTAGTTCTGGTGGCCAACTGTAATCCTCCTCATCAGTTCGCCATTACTAAGTGATGAGATGATTTCCAAGAGCAAATCCACGAGTTACTACAAAATATGCCCAAATCACTAAATATCTCTACAATATTTGAGTTCCCGGAAACCCGGAATCCACTCATCAGGGCCTGACTTTGGTAACAATTGGACCTAAATAGTTGGAAGTATTCAGTTTCCAAACAAAAAAACAATTTTTCAGATTGGTTTACAAATGACAGACTTCTAAAGTACCTAACAAACGTGTCATTCATACCATACCTCGTCTAGCAACACGAGACTCAAAGGCAAAGCAATCTTTATACGCCAGTTCATGATAATTGGTTCGAATTTACACAACAATTTACACACAATTTACACAACTGTTTCTAAACTTTTAACTTTAGCCATACTTAGTTTATATCATAATGTGTAACTATGTAGGTATTTCTTAAGTACACATTTAACTATAATGTCACTGACGCATGCATCTTTATATTTAATATTATGTTGCATGTAATACATTTCTATTTGTATTTAGTTATACTTTAAAAAATAAAATAATAATAATAATTTTGAGATGTCGGAATCCGTATCAAAATAATACATGCCGTAAGTTACCTTAATATCCAAAATTAAATGTTCAAAATTCAATAACATCTTTACTAAAGAATCCGACATCATAAAATTATCATAAAATAATTTTAATTATAATCCTTTTTATATTGTATTTAGCACTTTTACAATTTAAGGAAACTGTAGGTCTTATGTTAATCATAAGTATTTCTGTACACATTTTTGTATATGACCGTTTGTTTCTCTTCTCAATAAATAAAAATAAAACAATAGGTACCTACGTCAAATCTTTTAATGATGTTGTAATGTTACTTCAGTAGTCGATACATGGTCAATATGGCCAACCTACATACGCCCAGTGAATTTGACTCGCTCATTATTTATTTAATAAAAAAAAAGAAAAATTATTTCAACATTCTGAAATTTTTTCTTGTCTACAGTGATTACTGTAGTGTTAACGTAACAAAGCTGTTGAGTTCAGGTGTGAGCATAAGAAATTTCCATCCAATTTTCAAAGAAAGCAAAGTTCGCATCATAATATCTCGAAGAAATTATTTTTCAAATATTTCTGAAGTATCTCTTTGATTGCCAAGTTAGATTGTTGTCTAATAGTTACAAAAGTTTAGCATCTTCATCCTCGTTAAAAGGTTTCCAACAAAGCAAACTTTTCAACAGAGCAGTTATATTTCCGGAAAAGGCAATGTATTTACGTTTTCGTTAATAATATTGCTTCTCGATTTCCAAATAATGGTACCGAAATTTGCTACGGGCTCAATAACAGTTAATCAGACGTAAAATCGTAGAAAGTATTTTCATTTCGAAGTTAGCGTTTTCATTGCTTAAACTTTGAATATCAAGCGGGGGCTTAGACTAAGAGCTATGTGAATTTAGATTTGAATAACAGAGCTTTCATTGCAGTGGCGGACAAGGCCTTGCCATTGGTTAGGAGTGGCTCTTAAAGCAAGGTAATAAATTATTCACAAAAAAATCATCTTCAATGCACAAATACTTTCCAAATTTCTGTTCAATTCACACTAAGCTGGTCAAATTCGACTTCCATCCAAGCTTTGATTACATTGAATGTACTAAAGCATATTAACAATAAAAAGTGTATGCATTGGCGTGGATGCACCGGAAACCAGGATACGTCCGAACGCAAGTGACAACCGTGCAAGATAAAGCGTGCCCTCGTCGCAGTACAAAGCGTCCAATTTAATCAACGCACCAATAGATCTGCGTATCACAGGCATAAATCTGCGTAGGTACATACACGAATAACTATTTATTTGCTCGTCAACATGTGCATCCGCTGTTTCATATACACGGACTGTACGATCATCAGTCAAACTCGGTACGCCTGATCAAAATAGTGCCATAACACGTAACAGTAAATACTTATAATAGACACCATTGTATAGAAACAGTGTGCTCTAAAGTTGACAATGGTAATGCCGCTACCTCGGCTGCTAAATATGAATATTAAGTAGAATTAATCGTTTTACTACTCATATTTCGAGGTAGGATTAAAAAGGTAACAAAGAGGGATAGATCAAAATAAGCAGAAAGACAAACGAAACGAAATTTGTGAAGTTTTAATTTAATTATTCAAAAGCGCTGAAGGTCGAAGGATAAATTGGTAGCGTTTGAGAACCGAAATGATTAGCTCTTATTCATATGATCATATCTGTATGTTTAGGATTCAAAACTCCCTTTTGATGAGATTTATAGCAGAAAAACTAAATTACTGTTTCGTGGAGGTTGGTTTACATCCAAATCAGTGCAGTATACACACGAGGTAACTTAAGTAATGACCCCTAATTTATATTCATTTTCTTTTGTTTATTTCGGACAATTATTGCGGCAACGGCGCAAACAGCAATATCGCGTGCGTGTGAACATGCTTAACAATCAGATCGTAATGAAGTCCGAGCTTAGGTATTTATCGCGGGTACAACTTCAACCACTTCGGGGGCGTAACGTCGTCCCGCATTACTGCAATTGACGTAAATGAGTACCGGTGTAGTGTATACAGAAATCCCCATTGATTGCCTAGGTTGTCCGCCGTCACAGAGGGTCGAGTGTGAGTGACAAGCCTGCGAGATAATGCGCGTTCCGTGAAACAAAGCCGACGGCGCCTGATTTAATCAACGATTCAATGCGAAGATCCAGTGTAAGCACCTACTTGCCCGACAACTGTTATGGTAAAGGGGACGTGACATTAATTCCAAGCTCGCTGCCGAGTAATAAATTATGCGGCAATAATTCAACGACAAATCGAGTTTCGAATTTATAATTTGCTGGCCATCAGTTTCGTGGTCTTACTAAGTTCTTCTCGTTATTGGTTTGGATCTTCTGAAATTCAACCTTTAACACTCGTTAACTATTTTATAGGATGGAGCGCACAAAACAAGCTTCACAATCATTATAAAGCTTTATAAACAAATGAAAAGCTCGGTTCGTGCATTTCAGTAATAGATAAGGGGTTTTCTTCCGCAGTCAGTTTAAACATTCATTTATCATATCGAAAGGCTTAACATCAGAATGCTCGTGCTCAAAGAACAAGGTATAAATATTCCGAGTGTACCACTTGTATTTACGTCATAATTTTATCCCGGGTGTCATAGATCACAATCTAGTTTGTCCGCGTCAAGAATTCATAACGCTTCAATTACTCTAACGAGAGAACGCCGCCGAGTGAAATAATTTAGGGAGAGTTGTTATCAGGAGGTGGAGACGCGGGCAATTGAGACATTACGTTGTTTGGCGGGGTCCGTAACGAGCGAGCGCAACTTGCTTAATGCACGCAACAAATTACTTACCTACATACATGTAGCTGCCTGGAGGTTCGCCGCGCGCCACATACGATCGGGTTGCTTGCCATTCCCACCCGCGCCAGCCTACATGCATGGTTCACATGTTATACACGTGTCTACACTTTTTTGGTAGCGTGTATTTACGTGTAAGCCTGGTCTGGAGTACTAATTTCCTGAACAAATAAATTGTGTCGTGTTTCGTTCGCTTTTCATAATTTTCATTTCACACATTTTTTTTACTAAAGACCCATTAACGTCTAGTATTTAATACTAGAAGTTTCCCGCAACTCCTTCTGCAAAGAATTCGTTTATCGCTATCCCGCGAGAACTACGCAATTTTTCGGGATAAAAAGTATGTTATATGTTTTACACAAAAGATCCCTACGGGTCGAAGTGTATCCGCAAGGACCCATAATAGTAAGATGTTACGTGTTAATCCGGGTTATAAACTACCTGTACCTGTATGCCAAATTTCACCAGAATCTGTCAAACCATTTTGGGAATACAGACAATGTAAGGGTGGAGACCCCGCCTACTTCTGGTCGACCTGTGGAAGAAAGGAGCAGGTGGAATAAGGTTGTGCAGTTCGGAAGCACATTCACCGAAATGTAGCCTGTAGAATACTAACAAGGAAGCCACTCTTCTGTGATGAAGAAGGCTCTGGCTACAAAAATTCGCATCGCAAGCGACGCCGAAGAGCCTCTTCGCTTGCTGTTCTACCGAATCCAAAGCAGCTACCTGGAATTCAGCAGAACCGTCAAAAAGGTGGCAGCAATACTCCATGCAGGATCGGACTTGAGCATGGTAAAGACCAATGAGCTGGTCCGTAGTGAAGTATTGGATACCAAGCTTTTTCGCAGCGGTTTTTGCCAAGGATTCGATGTAACTCCCGGAGTTCAGTTTAGCCGAGAGGTCTAAACCAAGGAGCTGAAGGTGGTCAGATATTAGTATAGGCAGACCTCGGAAGGTTGGAGTTAGATTAAAAGAACTACGTTTTGCGGAAAATAAACATGCCTGGGTTTTAGAGGCATTAAAACCAACTAAATTGGCTTTGCCCCAATCGGACACTGCCTGAAGGGCTCAGATCAAATTACCTATCATAGCCTCTCTGAGAGTGTTGGTATCTGAACTACTCGCTCAAGTATCGGACAAATATCTTTCACACACTGTGCTGTCATCGGCGTATCCAAAAGTACCGGAATATACCAGCAGGTCATTTATGTGCAGCAAGAATAGAGTGGCAGAAAGCACTGATCCCTGAGGAACACACAGTATATGTATATACAATGTTTTTTTTTATTTCCTTTAACTTTAAGGGAACATTCAACAAATCAAATTAATTTAGTTTTTTAAGATACAAATGTCATAACTCTCATTGTTGAAGAGATAATCAAGAATTAAATTAACAGTAAGTAAGTTAGCATGCTTTACTACCAGTAATTTCCCTCCAACTAAAAAAAAAAAAACTTTTAATGTAAAAACGTCCTATGTTGTCTGTGTACCATCCATAACATGTGTTATTTGTTTTAGGTCTCCTGTCTATTCCTTCCCCAAAATCAAAATTTCTTAAACCAAACAGTCTCCTCATGTGTGTTATGTCTCTACGTCGACATTGGCAAAATACGCCTTGCTAAAGTAGCAAGGGTAAAAGCTAAGAAAAAAAAAATTTATTATGGGATCAACTTCAAAAATGTAAACACAAAATCAACGTCTCCATACAAATTGCAAAACCAGTTGATTGCTTTTAGTATGGGAGGCTCAATTTTTTTCTACCGATTTTGATATTACTCCCATAATAAAAGTTGATTGTAATCATGAGTGGATTCTTAGATGTCACCGTCACCCTGTATATTGTATATATATATACTGTGAAATTTTAGTGGTTGTTTTCCCGAAACGAGGTGATTTAGTATCGATTGTACAATCGATTTATAATTACTATTTTGACTAGAGTCAAAAATCCAATTGTGAAAAACGAAAGTCGAAAATGACCGCAAACCAATAGTAACACAATAGTGATTATTTTCAGTTAAATTTATTATTACCTAAGATAAAAGGTTATTTATCACTTATCAATATATAATATATTTTTATAATTTATTTGATAATTTTAACAACATTAATTGACTTGATATTTGTTTTAAGTACACATATTACCCAATTTCTCCTATCTAGTTTTAATTGAAAACCAAGCTTTTTTTATACCTAATTCAAATACAATATAATATGGTCACAGAAAGCCAAAAGGCCGGAATGTCAATGAGATCCCAAAGTTTTAAGAATAATGCTCCGTTCCTTACCTTTGACTGGTTTGCTTCGGACGATATGAGTTCCCCAAAAATAACACAGCACTTGCACTTAATAATAATCTATATAATAATTCCGATTGAAAGTGAGCAATAACACGACTTTTCACAAAATCACAAACACTTTATCCTGCATTGCATCCTGCATCTTCGTCCTACCTAACAAAAAAATAACCATAAATAATCATGACATGACATTACGTTCGAAAACGCTTTTTTGGTACAACCGACTGAGCTTCCGAAGTTTCAATGTGGTTTCGAGTTTCGATCCGTTATTTAGGTATTAACCTTTAAAATTTTTCAATTATACTTTAGGCACAACATGATATAAATTAAATCTTATCTAATAAATAAGATAATATTACCCTTATTACTGTTTTAAATGAATATCCCCTTTTTTAAACAAAGTGTTTTTAAACAACATTCAAACAGCTTAAAAAAAAGAACAAGTGTTTTTGCAAGCCGAATTGAGTTTTTTGTTTATTTATAATAAAATTCATCTGGTTGTAGTTAAATTGCCAAATGATATAAATAATACTATAATACTCAAGATATAATAACAAAGTGATGTTTTACAATATGTATTTTCGTATTTAGCTGGAATTAGTTTTGCCGAATCAAAATACTGTACGCTTAGTATAAGTTTTACTTCACCAAAATACTTCTCGATCGCGTTTACGTAAAAAAATCAATTACTAGGGAAACATGGACAGCGCCTCCGCGGCCGCGCGTCCATGTATATATAGAATTGAAATTTTTACGTAAAAGCGATCGTGAAGTATTTTGGTGAAGTAAAACTTATACTAAGCGTACTGAGGCGCTACCACGAAATTCGAAAATCGAAGTTCGTATCGCATTATCCCTCTCACTCTCGTGTCAAATCATATTAGCGTGAGCGGGACGGCACGAAACGAAGTTCGAATTATGCACTTCGTGGTAGGGCCTCTGGTTAATAGCTGAAAAATCACTTAATACTGTCATTTCATCTGTCACTCCTCTTTCCGACTGCTAATGTCAAATGTCTAACCTGTAAAGTTAATTTGATTTATTTTATCCTTCTACTTTTAATAATGAATCTTGCAGGGATTCGAAGCTTCTTAAGAAGCAGCGTATCTCTATACCACCAGTCGCACAATGCTGTCAGTGCTTGTATTAACGTTGTTAATAGGAAGAGCTTTCACACAACAAATGCACGTCAGGATTTAATGGAATTTTTCGATACGAAAAAAAATTGGAAAGAAACCAATATAAAAGTAGGAAGAGCGTGGAAATTGGATGAATTAAGAATAAAGTCGAATACGGACTTGCACAAATTATGGTATGTGCTTTTGAAAGAGCGAAACATGCTTTATACAATGGAACATGCATGCAATGAAAAGGTGAGACTGTTTCCCAATCCAGAGAGGATCGATAAGGTGCAAGAGTCAATGAATAATATTGAAACTGTCGTGAGAGAACGTAATGTGGCATACTACCAATTAGAAACTGGAGAGACTGGGGAGAGGCCTGTGACAGATGTTGTAAATGTTTTTGGTTTAACAGAAAAATATGAAAAGTTAGAGTACTTTCTACCAAAGTTTATGAACACTCGCTGGGTTAGATCTTATTTAGAACATGGGATGATCAACTCTATGGCAGTAAAGAAGTTCTATCGTCTGTATAGAGAGAAACAGCTAAATGAGAAACGGAGAGCAAGGAATCGAGATTTCCACCATGTTCAACACTTGTTGAAAAGATTCCCTGACATGGGTATGGACAAACTAAAAGCTGAATATCCTGATGTGGATATTGAAAAAGCAAAACGCAGTAAGAAAGCAAGAGGACACTTTGTGCCTAAATATTAGTAATGTAATTAAAAATATTGGTAGATTAAAATAAAACACATTTTAAAAATACTTCTTTGTTTTATTTAACAATTTATGACATTAAAGAAATGTCACGGACTTTGTGAACAACTGTCTTTTGCATTAACATTAAATTTGTTTAACTTACAATTAGTTTAACACTTAATGCATTATCACATGAAAGTTTATAATAGTATTATTATCATGCAAATATTGACAAATTCTGAAAAACTTTCAGTATATTTGGGAAGTCCTTTTTTCTTTTCAAATCAAGCCAAATTTTTAAAAGTTCTTTCAGTGTTTGATATATTGTTCTGTATTTCTTTATGTATTCTTCTGATACTGAATACATGTGAGCATCGGGAAGATGTATTTGAACATTCCTAGCTCTGACATTTCCTCGGAGCAACTCATCATTTAAGTTGTCTAAAGCATCTTGAACATTTTGTACACTATAAGCATCTAAATAAGCTGCAAATGTGATATATATGACATGTACGGCATGGTTTTGTTCGGGTTCAGATGTATCTATGTACTCTGGCAACTTAAGTTTAGGGTAACAATTATTATTGTTGTCAGAGTCTGAAACAATGACCATTCTTTCATCCATTTTATTTGCCAGACAATGTAAAATACTATCTAATCCGTCTGGCAACATTTGACTTTTCATTATTTGTAATTCTTCATCTGATTCTTTATATTCTTCCCATTTATGGTTTTTCACAAAGTCAATTAAAATTTTTATCACGTTGTCCTCTTTGACGCCCAAAAAATCTTTAGTGACGTGCATCCCAATTAAATGTTGCATAAAAGAAGGTTGTACCCTCTCCAGTATCCTGCAAACTGAATCACGGGGTAGACCTGCAAATAGAAATTAAAATTAAACTTTATTCTTCTCAATAGCGTTGGGTCGCTCCTGAGCGAACTGCCTCGCAAGGCAGCTATTTTCGGCGCGATTTTGAACCTTGTGTCGAACAAAACATGCCTCATGCGCTAGCCTCGCGAGGCAGATTGCTCAGTGACCAAGCTATTGATAATGATTATTTGTAAAAAGATAATTATACTAAACACACTTTTAATTTTTCCATAAAACTTGATTGCAAATGCTGCACAATATTTTCCTAAGTTTGGATAGTCACTGTTTGACTTAGTCTCGCAAATATAAAAAGTCTGTATCATTGTGTTCAGCCACATCTGAAAAAGAAAAAATCCCTTATGAACATTTGCACTCCTATAAATCTGCATAATTAATTTATGTATGGTAAAGGGCCTCTTGACTCTTGTCACAATATTGAAAATGAGTGTCAAATATGTAATTTGCATCACATATCACGCTTTACCATGTGACATACCACATGGATAGCCCTTTTGTAAGTATTTAATCTAATTATTTAGTAAACTTACTTGAAAGGGATGCTATAATATAAATAACAAGACTCTTACGACCTTAGCATCAGGTTTTATTTCCTTTATTTTAGCTGCAAGATGCACAGATAGAGTTCATTCCCGTTGTACAGTCAAGTTCACCAATATCTGTACAGCCAACATTTCATAAATATCTATACATAGACCCTATTACGGTAACATAAGGTCTATGTATAGATGTTTATGAAAGGTTGGCGATGCATATATTGGTGAATGCGACCATACGTAGTACTTATTACTTCCATGGGCATGGCATGACATAATGGAGCGCAATAAAGAAGAAATTAAAAGTCGACACAATACCTATGTCATGTCTGTCATTCGTTGTTGTAAACAAAATCAAAAATATTTTTTCACCTCACTAGCTCGGAAAGCCCTTTTTGTTTGTTTGACATCTATTGAGAAAATCGCTTTTTATCCACAAGTGAAGAAAGAGTTTTGACATTTGAAGGCAGCTTAAGTGATATTTGACAGCTAACAAAACGTAAAACGTTAAAAGTGCTGAATTTTTAACATCACAATTAATGAATTGCATCGAGTAAAAAACACTAAATACAGTCTTACAACTTTATTTTAATTCATAAATATCAGCATTCAACATTAACCTTCATTCTTGTTGTAAAAACGGATAAAATGTTCTGACAGTCCAAGTAAGTCGATGTGCGATCAAAACGCATCCGAAATAATAAAAAAAAACTTAAGTCAAAACGGTATACAATTTAACAGTAATACAGTTTGCTCGTATCTCAAAATCGATAATCTGGCTAATTGAACTTTACTCGATGTGCAATAAAGTTCAGTTTGGTTTATTCATTGATTGGAGATACGAGTTTTTTCAAAGTAGTGACGATATGTCGGTATTGGAATAGTTCCATAAAGACTGGATTTGCTTAGGCTATTTTGCATTATTTTTGATTTTACCAATATTTCTATAAGTACTTCAAAATTATTGTATTGACAAAGAGGTAAATAAATAATAATTGATAGTACAAACCCTTTTTCTTATTTTCCTCGCTGTAGTGAGGTGAAAAGTTTTGTGTTATACACGGGTGAAAAGTTATTTTACGTCTCGTGTGTTGAAGCACTCGCTATCGAAAGAATTCTATTTTTGAACCACTCGCTTCGCTCGTGGTCAATCATAGAATGCTTTCGATAGCTCGTGTTTCAAAATGAACACTCGCAGTTAAAATACAACTTTCCCCCCTTGTATAACAAATAACTATTGTATTCTGTAATTATATTAAGTGTTGTGTTTGTTGGGATATAATCTGGCCGACTCAAAGGTGATATTTTTTCATGCTGAACAACTTACAATAGATTTGAGTCCAATTCATGTTTATTTTTATAATGTCATCTCAAGTCACATGACGGGTCACAGGTCACGCTATAGTGGCTGTTTGGTTAGCGCACAGTAGAACTCTTTAAAATTCATTTTGATCTACTTTTTCGTTAAAAAATCAAATAATTATAGCTATTTATGCAACTGTATCGTAATAGGGGTCCTTAAAACACGAATGTGGTTTCATGAAACGAGGCGTAGCCGAATTTCATAAAGGGTCACATGAGTGTTTTAAGGCCAAATTACGTACAGTTGCATACAATATTTTATCTTCCCTCACACATTTTTCCGAAAACGAAGTAGCCTTTTTGCATTTTTCATGCGAGTCATTTCCTTCGCCGCATCTAAAATATCGGGCGGAGTCAAATTTTCTTCGCATTCACTGATATCAGATATTTTAAAGCAAGAACAAAATTTTCCAACGAAAATTCGTACAACAAAACGACACGTATGAATGGAATGGCGCTAAAACCCAGTACATCACCGCGCATGTGCGCGCATGCGCTAAAGCGGGCGCTGCCACAGACAAGTGAAAATTGGAATCAAAACTTGGTGATATAAACTTTTTGTATCGTAATGGTAAAAAAAATTGTATTATAACATTATTTCGTTAGAAGAAAAGTGTTATAATATATATTTTTTTTAATATTTCGGTATTGTGTTTAAAAAGTATGTCAATATAAACTCTTTTTGAATTTTATAATTCGAATTTTACGATATGAGAGTAGATAAAGGGTTTTATGCAACTCTTCATGATGAGACGAATCTAATGACATATCATTTATCAAAATCGGACCATAACTGTAAATCTGATGGCGTGTACAAAAATCGGCCTCGCGTAATATATATGTAGATGGGAGTCATTTTGAACTAAAATGAACTAAAACAATTACTTTGCTCACCCGCAAAGTACCCACTTTATTTTTCTTATTCTCAAACTACCCCACAAAAATTAACTTTTATTGACATATTATAAAACTACCTTGAATTTTTTATAAAATAAATAAATAAATAAAATAAAATTTAGTATCTTCTCCTTTACTGCGGCTTGGGTCGAATTTGAACAGTTAGTATTAATTAAATATGCCTTATAAATAAATAAACAAAAAATTCAAGGTAGTTTTATAATATGTCAATAAAAGTTAATTTTTGTGGGGTAGTTTGAGAATAAGAAAAATAAAGTGGGTACTTGAGAAGTTACAGTGACAAGTTAAAACATTTGTTTTGGTTTGTTAGTTTAACATTTGGTAGCATAGCATACGGTTGTGGTAACTCTGAAGATGAGCTCTGGTTGAGTTCGAAACTCGTCAGTGTAGCTTGGTGGTGGTGATGGTTGGGTTTATGTGATTTGTGTGTGTTCGTACAGTGTGGAGGTGGAAGAACTGCATGAACGCACATTTCTTGCATAAACGTAACTATTGTAAGGTCGCGGGTGAGCAAAGTAATTGTTTTAGTTCATTAATATGGACCTCCGCAAAGTAACGCCTGATTCAATAAATTAGTCATTTTGACTCTATAAATTTATGAAGTATTCAATTCCTTACAGTCATAACTCTGACATCTTCCTCAGGATATTGCAGCTGGACAATATTAATGAACAGCTCCATTATCAGCTGACAATTGCTGGTTACAGCGCCAGTGGTCAGTGGGTTACTCGACCACAGGAGTAAGGCAATCAATGGCTTATTTTTAGAGTCCATAATGTGTCTTCCTAACTTACTTGTGTGCCTGTAAAAGATGATACAAACAGGTTACATTATATTTTTTTCTTTTTTTTGACATAGATTATATTATGTCGAAGCTAGTGTGGATTTAAAACATTGTTTAAACTGCATATTGACATGTCATCAGGGATACTGAAAATCCGCTTAACTAGTTTTGGATAATTTCGTGTATCTGATAAATTTTCCTAGTTTCCAATTTTTATTTAAAATTCACTAAAATAAAACAAATATGAACTTATACCTATCAAAATTTTTTTTTTTTTCCAAATATTTAAAATCCCAAATGCTTCATTTATCCGGATGCATTTTTTTCTGACACTGTAAATATTTGAGGATTTTTATAAAACAACCCTAACCTAACCTAAAGGGTTCTACACGATGGTCCTGAAATCAATCCTGAAATATTTACAGTTTCAGAAAAAAATGCATTAGGACCAATGAAGTTTTCGGGTTTCTAAACCTTCGGAAATAAAATTTTCTAAACATCAATAGGTTCCCCTTAAAACCATTTCCTGTGAAATTACATGTAGTGCAGATATGCGCATTTACGTATGGTAGATAAAAGAGGATTCCTCAACAATATTGGGCATCAAATGTTTGTGATCACAAACACCATCTTCAATTTCGAGGTTCTTTCTGCAGATTGTTACCAGTGCTTATAGCTACGTTAGTATGCCTCTTGTGTTAGGTTCTCATCCTCAAAGATGTATTGTCTTCTTCCAACATCGAGATAGCAATGAGATGGCTGTATCTCTGTAAATTTCAATTAATATTAAAATGATAAAAAATATCGTACCTTGTTTGCCATATAGCTAAGTCAAATTGCAACAATTCGATGACACTATTCAGGACAGCCATGACTCTTTTAATCCTCTCAGGCCTTGGCAGTAATTCAAAAATGTCAAATTTCTCTTTCTCCCAATGTAGGCCCTGTACGCCTTCTTTCATTTCATCCGGTATATTTTCATATTTGTTGATAATGGGCTCATCCTTGCTATTTTCATTTATATCATCAGACAGTCTTTTCATGCAGTACTTAACTATTCCTTGGTTGTAGTCATAGTTCTCTCTATTTGTGTAAGTGTTTTTTCTCAAGTCCATTGGTGACATTAGAAAGTTTTTATAGCATTTTCTTACGTTCTCTTCACATGGCGGGTGAGTGCTAAAGTTATAAGCTAGCACTTGTTGACATTTATCTATTAGCTCTTCTATTGTGTAGTCTGTATATGTTACTTCATTCACATTCTGAAATGACATAAAATTAATCAAATTATCATATATTTTTAACCAACTTCAAAAAAAAAGAGGAGGTTCTCATCTCAACTCATTGGAATCTTTATTTATTTATTTCAAAATATTAATTACTATCCAAGAAGTTTTTTTGATACCAAACTAAAATAAATGTTAAATGTGTGTAATGTAATGATGACGAGTAAGAGAATACTCTCATATACACAACCTGTTTCTTCAATGTTTTAAAATCACATGAGTAAATAACCAAATCATTACCTTTTAGTTCACACTCATACTATTTACAATGAACTGCACAATTAAGTAGTATTTTTTGAGGCGTCCCAATCTCGTTAACAACCCACCTTTCGAACAAAGCCAATTGTATTCTATTATGTTCTCAAGTCAATAATCTTCAGTTTAAAATGAACGTACGAGGGGCGTTCAATATAAAGTGAGAATGAGATGCAAACTCTTTTAATATTACGAAATATACTGGCCGGTAAAGCTAATCTATCTAGCTGATTGCTATGAAAAAAAAAACTAACTGTTTTTTTGTTAAAAAAAATATACGGTAATTTCTTTGCAATGCTATTTGAGTACGTTAGCGACAATGGAGAAAATTGACTGCGCGCCGTTATCAAATACTTGTGTTTGAAAAATTTTTCTACGGACCAAGTCAATTTGGATTTGCGGGACACTTTAGGGTCTAATGCTCCTCCGTATTCGACAGTCGCACGTTGGTGCGCCGAATTTAGACGTGGAAGAACATCGACAATGGACGACCCCCGCTCCGGACGCCCTACTACAGCAGTAACTGAAGAAATTGTGAAAAAAGTCGAAAACTCAGTTTTGGCGGATCGTCGTGTCACAGTTCGTTTTATTGCTGAAAATGTAAAGATTTCAACGGGGAGCGTGCATAATATTTTACATGAACGCTTGGGTATGAAAAAGGTATCTGCGCGTTGGGTACCAAGAATGCTTACTGACACGCAAAAACAAACTAGACTAGAGATTTGTCGAGAAGCTTTGAACCTGATGCAGCAAGACCGGGAACTTTTTTTGGCGCGATTTATAACAATGGACGAAACATGGCTCCATCATTACGACCCAGAAACGAAACTGCAGTCTATGACATGGAAAAGGCCATCATCTCAGACTCCGAAGAAATTCAAGGTGAGCCCATCTGCCGGTAAGGTCATGGGCTCTGTTTTTTGGGATGGTAAAGGGGTATTAATGATTGAGTATCTCGAGCATGGAGCCACTATTACGGGCACATTATACGCCAAACAAATAGCAACATTGCGCAATGAGATCCGCGAAAAACGGCGAGGTAAACTCTCGAAAGTTGTGCTGTTCCACCAGGACAATGCCCCGGCACACAAGTCCGCCGTTGCAATGGCTGCAATTCGTGATGCTGGGTTCGATATCCTTAAGCATCCTCCGTATTCACCAGATCTCGCTCCCAGTGATTTCTACCTATTTCCGAGATTGAAACAATACCTGAGAGGCCAGAAATTTGAAGACGACGACGCGGTAGTCGCTGCAGTACAAGATTTTATGAGTACTCAAGATGAGACCTTTTTTAAAAATGGAATTTTAAGTTTAGAAAAAAGATATACTAAGTGTATTATGCTAAAACTAACTTAGCCAGGAAGAGTGGACCTATAATCGTCTACCTGATTGGCTTCTATCACTCCTCCTGGCTCGTGCTGAGGCACCGACTTCAAACTGGTACCTAGATTAAGGTCAAACAAAAAAGGTATTATTTTTTGCTTTTCAGTTTTTTCGGCCGTTTAATTTTTTGTTAAAAAGTTTTTATTTTATACTTTTTTTCCATCCTTGGGGTAATTTTTTTTCCAAATTTATAATACCAACTTCAAGGTATACCCTATCTATCCAATAAAAAAGAATTATGAAAATCAAAGTACTCTGTAAAAAGTTAGTCAATCATCCCGTTTTCCTACCCTTAGGGTAGGAATATTATTTCCAAATTTAAATGGGACCACCCTTGGGGTATACGCTTTCCAATAAAAAATGAATCATCAAAATCCGACTACTCTGTAATAAGTTATGCGTGGTCATATAGTACAATTAGTAACTGAACAAACAATCATCCCCTGTTTTTCTACCCTTAGGGTAGGAATATTGTTTCCAAATTTAAATAGGACCACCTTAGGGGTATACGCTTTCCAATAAAAAAAGAATCATCAAAATCGGACTACTCTGTAAAAAGTTATGCGTGATCATACATAAAAAAAAATATATATATACACCGTGAAATTTTAGTGGTTGTTTTCCCGAAACGTGGTGATTTAGTATCGATTGTACAATCGATTTATAATTACTATTTTGACTAGAGTCAAAAATCCAATTGTGAAAAACGAAAGTCGAAAATGACCGCAAACCAATAGTAACGCTTCGTTGGTACCTAACCTATCGTACAATCGTACGCTACTTGTACCAACGAAGCGTTACTATTGGTTTGCGGTCATTTTCGACTTTCGTTTTTCACAATTGGATTTTTGACTCTAGTCAAAATAGTAATTATAAATCGATTGTACAATCGAAATTAAATCACCTCGTTTCGGGAAAACAACCACTAAAATTTCACGGTGTATATATACACGTCGAATTGAGAACCTCCTCCTTTTGTTTTCGTCGGTTGAAAAGGTAGTTATGTCGTAAAATAAAATGACATTTAGTAAAAGTTGTTTATAACATACTCATTCTCACTTTTTATTGAACGCCCCTAGTAAATATTAGATAAAATAGCTCATTGAAATAACGACTTTATTATTTACATCAGAGAGTTCATTTTAAATGAAACTTTGTTTGTTTGTTTGTTTTGGTTGTTTTGGCTGCATGTTTAGGACGCATTTAATTTTGAAAAATATTATCTGCCAACAAGGTTTTATTTAAAATTAACTCTGCTATGAAGTCGTTATTTCAATGCGCTATATCATATATTTCCGTTCATTTTAAACTAAGGATTATAAACTAAAAAAAATAAGGATGAGAGTGAACCTTTGATCAATTATAACTGAAGATACACATTGCCGAACAAAAAATCCCCTTCAAAGAATGTCCGAACTTTTTTATTTGTTTGCGTAACAATTAAAATCATCACCTACACAGAAATTTGAACCTAGTCTTTACTTCATTACAGTCGAATTTCGGTTGACACTTGACAGCTAAACTTGACAATTGCACGCAACATACTGAGAAAAAAGAAGGCCACTTTTATCAAAGTGGCGCTCATTTGGCTCGGACATTTTCGGGCGCGCGTCTGTGGATCTACAGTTATAATTGATCAAAGGTGTGAACTAAGTTTGCCATCCGTCCGGATTTAACCGGATTTGTCCTAGTTTAGAGAGCGTCCGGGGAACATCCGGGCGGGGTTCCATTTGTAGTCCGGGTTTGAATTGTAGTAGTTAGATTGTAGTTGGTGCCTCAGCACTAGCCAGGAGGAGTGGACCTATAATCTTCTACCTGATTGGCTTCTATCACTCCTCCTGACTCGTGCTGAGGCACCGACTTCAAACTGGTACCTAGATTAAGGTCAAACAAAAAAGGTATTATTTTTTGCTTTTCAGTTTTTTCGGCGGTTTAATTTTTTTGCTAAAATGTTTTTATTTTATACTTTTTTCCCATCCTTGGGGTAATTTTTTTTCCAAACTTATATAATACCAACTTCAAGGTATACCCTATCCAATAAAAAAAGAATCATGAAAATCAGACTACTCTGTAAAAAGGTAGTCAATCATCCCCTGTTGTCCTACCCTTAGGGTAGGAATATTATTTCCAAATTTAAATGGGACCACCCTCGGGGTATACGCTTTGAGTATTTAGGGTATACGCTTTCGGACTACTCTGTAAAAATTTATGCGTGATCATACATAAAAAAAATAAAAAAAAATACACGTCGACTTGAGAACCTCCTCCTTTTGTTTTCCTCGGTCGATAAAACAAACAAAACACGATGACGTGTCCGGTTTCTGAGCTAAAAAATCCGGGGATAGTACGCTTTTTGTCCTGGTTGCCGAATTTTAGAGATGGCAACCCTAGTGTGAACTAAGGTATTGAAATATGCAACTTACTTACTTAAAGTTAAGTTGTCAATGTGGGGGTATTTTGTAATAGCTATTACAGTTACCCACACTTACAATTACAATTTGTTTAATCCACCAATAAATTCTACATAATGGATTATATTCAGGTTGAACCCATGGGACATCCTGCATGCACAGTGTAGTGTAACTATTTCATTTATTTGTGATTTGCCAATTTTTGTTTTTTGTTTCAACCACCTGTTAAGTTAGGTAATTTTGTATAAGTACAAAATGACCCAAAAAAGTTGTTGGCTGTCCAATGGGTTAAGCATAATGGCATTGTCTTGTATTATAAATAGATACCTAATTAGTGAAATTAAAATATTGTGGAAGATAAAGTTTCAGATATCAATCCAAGATTAGGTTGTCAATACTTACATAGATAGCCCTACTGATTGTCTGACTACTTTAATATGACTGTAATAAGACCAAATGTTAAAGATTGAATTAAGGAAAAATAATGATTTGGGGGTTGAAATCGCTCGCGTCCGTAGGTTTACCCTCGAGACCTACACATTTACACGAGACCCCTGGGTGGTGCTAAACGAGCGATACAACTCTGTTGGTAGACTTCGGCCGTAGCTGGTCACCCGCCACCCTATAGGTTGAGCCAGGCCGCCAAGCGACTCGTCGTGTTCCGGCCTGTTGCCTATAGTAGCTATTCTGGAGGAAGGATCCGAGTAGTTGTGCAGCGCATGCATACTGGTTACAGTGCCTCGTATTTGTTTTACGCTGTTGCGATACAGTTTGCACTGCTTGGGGGCGCGCGCAACACCTCGTTCAACTGCCTTCTTTCTGCTTATTCCCTTTAATTCAGGTCTAGGGTGAACAAGCATTTACTAGGCAAGCGTGCTTCATCATAGGCCTCATCTTCATTTTCCATCAAGCGTGATTGTGGTCAAATGCAAGTCTAAATTGTATAAAAAAAAATGTTTGGAAACCTAGTATTTTGAATACAATAAAGAATTTGACAGTATAGGTACATAGGTAAAGATATTATTAAATGCCTTAACCTTTTAATTTGTGTCCTGCGGAACTTTTTCTATTGTGTTTCTGTCATGTTTCTCTAATGCTTTACATGATCCAATTTATTGGACTCCACGACTCCACCCATGCAACTGATTGCAAGTCATCAAAGAATTTCCACAGTATCATGTCAGTATAACACCTAAGTGATAATCACTACATAGTATAAAACAAAGTCGCTTCCCGCTGTCTGTCCCTATGTATGTTTAGATCTTTAAAACTACGCAACGGATTTTGATGCAGTTTTTTTTAATAGATAAAGTGATTTATAAGGAAGGTTTATAACATGCTTTACTACCCGTGCGAAGCCGGGGCGGGTCGCTAGTGGTAAATAAATCGCACCCCCAACCAAATAAAGCGGTAATATGAAATGCCTTACTTTACAACGCGCGCTTTTTAAGCGACTGGATAAAGCTTAGTTTACAAATTAAGGCATTTCATCTTACCGCTTTATTTGGTTAGGGATGCAAAATGATAATGTTTATTAGTAACTTACCATCATTATTTCAACAATTTCCTTCAAAACATCAGCAGATAAATACTGTTCATAGGTGATGCATATTTGACACACTTCTAAAGCATCATACCACATACCAGTGATCACTTCTATTTTGAAAGACTCCACAGCATATGGTGGCATCTCTCTGGGCATTATCTGGAATAAGTTTAATACATATATTTATTACAAAAAAATGTATTTTTTTACATTGTGAAATTCTTGTTACTTTTGTATATTTAATAAGCTCGAGCAGAAATGGACCGTGATGGTAATTTTATTTTAAAAACTGGACCCCTGATGAAACTAATTGGTGATCCCTGCACGCTATGTGCTTGTTATGACTTGAGTATGACCTAGTGGCACTTGCGTAACATAAGATGTATGGAAAACTGACAAATATTTATAGTCTTGGCTCAGTTATTGCAGAACTAATCTAATAACAATATTTCCTAAATATACAACTCTAATACAAAAAATTATAGGTCAAACATGCATAGATTTTACAACCAAACATTCTTTATTGAATGCCAGAAATCTGTAGTAAGTTAACAAATAAATAATAAAACTGCAGCATAGACAACATGAAGTTTTATAGCTCAGAAGCAACTTCTTCAAGACAATTATAAAAAGATAAAATAAAAATGAAAAACCTAAAGATGAATATCTTTGCTTATCTAACAATAGGTACTGCACAAGCAGATTGGCCAGTGATGTTTTAGACATTATTCTTACCAAATAGATTATTAAGCATCATATAGTCAGTTTCTGACTTGTGCAGTACTTAAGTGAAAATATTTTTATGAGTAAAATTGCTATATTCCTGTGTAGTTGACATTAATAAACACTATATGAAATGAATAGGTTTCTACATTAAGCTTTTATAGTCGTGTGTTAAACAAAGACAATTATAATTTTCAAGTGGTTTTAGGGTTTTAGATAAATGTTTCTAAACTAAACTAGTTTAATAAACAAACTGTATACGTACCTCCTTGGTAGAATGTTTGCATTCACCTCTAGCGCAAGCTGGGAAATAAACCAACTTTAGCCTTTTTTGACGATTGAAATAGGCCTCACAGGATACTTTTTCGCAAGCAGTAACGAAATTCTTCCTTCTCAAAGCCGGTAGATCTATTTGAGCGTCTACTTCACTCTTCTTAAAACGTTTCTTCACAGGGCTCGACATAGTGTTATTCTACATATTTTGAATCAACATTCAAACAAAGAATTAAGCAGTAATCTGCAATCGTTTAGAGTATAAAATATTATATTTAATTAACAAAATCTATCCAATCCACGCGCCAAAACAAACCTCATCTCATCTCCTCTCCGTCCGTTTATTTGTCTATCTGGCCATTCTGGCTGGGGTGCGGTCATAGAGTAACTTATACATTGGGAGGGTGCGGTTAAAGTACGTACGGCCCAAAGAGTATTGTAATATTATAATGAACAAGAGTGGCAACTCTATGGTCAAATATGCATGTATGGAAGGTGCTGCTGCCCTACGCCCTGGTGAAGAACTAATGTGACGTATCTATAGATGTATACCTATCTATATGTATATGTTGGTAGTGATGTACAGCTATAATTACGCGTAATTTTAATTGATAGGCTAATTGCCACTATTCGTATTTTAGCCGTCTAATTCAAATCAGCATATACGAAGTATAAGCGGCTAAACCCGATTTGCACTATACGGCTAAAATACGAACATTGGCAAGTGGCCTATCAATTAAAGTCCAATTCAATTCAATTCAATTTTTGAAAATATAGCTCCATCTATACTATCGATGATCCTGCCAATGTCGAGGTTGAGAAAGACACTATCGATTGGCCGTTGTTCGGTGACTTTGGTGTGCAGTAATCGGATGAGAACCTAAAATAGACAACACAAACATAAATTTTGTTAATCTACCTACAAATATAAAGTTAGTTAATCTATCTACAAATACAATTTGTTAATTTTTATGAACTTACATAATACATCTATAAGGCGGGTATGAGTTAGTGTAAGAAGGAAGTTTAAGTTAACAGGACGAGGAAATTTGGAAGGGAGGAGGTCATATAAGGGAGTAATAATTTTGGGGCAATTAAAAAACATGTGTTCCAAGGTGCCTTCGTCCATGCCACATTCGCATATGGAATGGTCTCGGACCCGTATTTTGGCAAGAAATACTGGAGAGCATACGTGTCCTAATCGTAAGCGTATAATGGTGGACGTGATATTTTTGGGAATCGATCTGGAAATGAAGAACCATGGCTTAGTGGGCAGATCTGGCTGCAGGCTCCCATAATATTTGCCAACACAAGCTCGAGCAGCTTGCCAGCAAGAGTTCCAACTATCACGCATTTGCGGTAGTGCGAGGGCTCTCGCATCACGGGGGAAACAATGCTTGTACTTGTCACAACCTAATTCAATGGCCTCCTTAGCACACATGTCTGCGGTTTCGTTACCTTTTATTCTGCTGTGACTGGGAATCCAAGCCAGAACTATCTCTTGGTTTTGGAGGTGACTTTTGTGGAGGAGTTCTTTTATCTGGAGAGTGATGCAGAAATTTTCCTTAGCATGAAATGGACGCTTTACAATGTCTTGCAAGGAACTTAAGGAGTCTGAGAGGATGAGGGATTTTGGGATTTTATGCGAATGGACAAAAAGGATGGCTTCAAGCAGGGCGACTGCTTCACCAGAAAAGACGGAATTAAAAGGAGGGAGTCTAAAATTAAGGATAATTTTATATTTTGGGATCCATACAGCGGCACCCACAGGGCCGTCTTCTTGTAGTTTTGATGCATCCGTGAATAATAAAAGGTAATCAGACCACTTTTCTCCTATCTCTCTATTAAAGCTATGGTCAGCATTGTTTTCGTTTTTTTGAATGCCTAGGCTGAGTAGGACAGTTGGCTGGAAAACTAAGCTGTCATAGTCTATTTCATAGAGTGGGTTTTTGTAGCTTTGAAGGAGTGGGACGGGAAGGTTTTTTATTTTTTGAAAGCTGTTCACAATCAGTGGTTTAACTTTATGTGTCCAGTAAGGTGAAGAGGAAACTAACTGGGAGAGGGACTCAATGGTAGGAAGCAGGGGATGGGAGGATATTTGGGAAGATTTTGTCAAAAAGCGGTCTGCCAGGTATTGTCTACGGAGGTAGTAGGGGGGGTCCAGACATTCAACTTGGAGAGCTTTGGTTGGGGAAGACTTCATTGCCCCCGTAATAATCCTCAGGCATCTAGCTTGGATCCTATCAAGTTTGGCCAATGCCAATTTGCTACAGGGCTCCAAAAGGAAACTTCCATAGTCAAAATGGCTCCTAATAATTGCATTGTAGAGGAGTTTCTGGCTGTATGGGTGGGAGCCCCACCTGACACCAGATAATGCACGCAGGATGTTTACATTTTTCTCAGCTTTTTGGCAGATGTAATTTAAATGATCATTTCCTGACAGTTTTGAGTCTAGAATTATACCTAAAAACTTAACTTTTTCGTGGGTCTCAATAGGATGATCATTAACTTGGACGTTGATTACAGGAACAACCATTTTGCGGGTGAAAACGACGACAGAACTTTTTTCTGGGGAGAGAGAGAGGCCATGGTCGACGAGCCACGTGTCTAAGTAGTAGAGGGCAGAATTCAGGGAGTTGGTAGATTCAACAACTGATCTTGAAGACGTGTATAAAGCAATGTCGTCGGCATACTGGAGGATTTTGCAGAAGCAATTAACAGAAGTATCAAGGTCAGCAGTATACAAACTGTAGAGGAGAGGGCTAAGGACTGATCCTTGTGGAAGACCCTTCCACACGAAGTAGGGTGAAGTCAACTTTCCGTCACAGCGGACAATTATGGAGCGACCCATGAGCATATTACTCACAATGTTAATAATCCTCACTGGGATACTCAGCTTGAGCATTTTCTGCCTGAGTATTGGAAGATCTACATTGTCATATGCCGCTTTAACGTCCAAGAAAACACCAACCAAATGTTCGCCACGAGAAAAAGCAATTCGAATGTCCGAGGTAAGCACGCTTAGGCTATCCATGGTACCCATACCCTTTCAAAACCCCAATTGGCTGTTGGATAGTTTATTGCTGTGTTCTAATATCCAGTCCAACCTGTTTTTAATTAAATGCTCCATAATTTTGGCAGGCACGGAAGAGAGAGCTATGGGCCTGTGGGAGTTTGGGTCAGCTGGGTCTTTGTTCGCCTTTAAAATTGGGATTATAATTTGGGTTTTCCAGTCTTGCGGAAAATTTCCTGACAAGTAAATTTCATTTAAGATTTTTAGAAAAAACTGTTTCGCATTCTTGGGAGCTTGGGTCAAAAATGAGTATGGGATGCCATCTAAGCCCGGAGCGGAGTCTCGAAGGTGGTCTAGAGCGCAACATAATTCTTCGTACGAGAAAGGTTCATTCATTGCTCCGGGAGGGGAAGAAGGAGAGCAGTATCCTCCGCTGCCATCCTGCGATGGAACGAAGGGCGGGGCCAGTTTGGCTATGAAGTCGTCGAGCCAAGAGGAAATGTTAGAGCTAACGTTGTTGTCGCACTGCGAGCGTCGGAATGCCTTGATTTTCCTCCACACTAAGGTTGATGGAGTCCTGGGAGATAAGGATTCACAAAAGGAACGCCAGCCGAGTTTCTTTTTGTTGCTAAGTAACCTCTTAGTACGAGCTGATATACGTTGGAAATTAAGATATCTCTCCATGGATAGATCTGCTGCAAAAAGAGACTCTGCCTTTTTGCGTTCCTTAACTATAGATGAACATTCCGCATCCCAATTAAAGTCCTTGACCGTACAATTTGGTACGCCATGGCCATGGCCGATGAATGACAACTGACAAGTTTGACAAGTCAACCAAGATGGCCGCTAATTTAGTTCTTTACCAAACAACCAGAGATCGCTGTAGTTGCATGAAAAGTGTGATATATGTAAGTGTGCCCCCCCTGGTACGGCCTTTAATTGTAGAATTGCGTTGCGTGCGTGTCGCCACGGTGTCGCCCCATGGTCGCCCCTGGGAAAATACGGCCGAATAATACACGGCCAGATTAATTCTTTTTATATGCATGGATTCATTATTTAGTGTTCGTTCTACTGCTAATGCTAACACTCTTCATTCACCATTTTATTTTGACGGAAGAAAAGAAAGAAAAGATTAATGCCATTTAATTAATGCCATGTAGATTAGATAATAAACTAAGTACACGAGCTAGCTACTAGGGCGTGTATTATTCGGCATTCGGGTCCTACATTATCATAGTTCTAGGTCGTTCAATAACTGTATCTCAAATGTCAAAACAATGGATAAAAAGCTGTTCAAGCTCCGAGTAAAACAACCAACTTTACTTATTTATGTTTTGTTATGATAATAATTAGCACAGAATAGATACCTAGTCTTATTTAGGCAAAAAAATGTTAAGAAAAAATGTGAAATTTAGTTTTTTTTTGTATTTGGTAAATTCTCTGGTTTACGAAATCTAGGTCTGAGAATATATGTATTTCAGACACACAGGGATACTTTTAAAGCTAGAATATCGCGCCGTTCCGGTCACGTTAATAGAGTTTGTCAATCGAGTCGTGTCCCTTGAAAAAGGCGGCATTTTCAAAAATCTTTTATATGTCAACACTAATAACACGCTGAAAACTATAATTTGTGCTTGTATTTATGTAGCTGTCTTTTAAACTACTTACTGCTACATAAATTCGAGTATCAATCATAGTTTTCAGGATTATTAGTGTTGACATAATAAAAGATTTTTGAAATTGCCGCCTATTTCAAAGGACACGACTCGCTTGACAAACTAGTATAAAACAGAAGAATGAAATAGACGGTACGATACGAACTTCAAATTTTGAATTTCATAGTAGGTACAACATAAGATTTGGTCTCGCTCGTGCACCCCGGTCTCAAGCAACAGAAAAAAATCCTCCATTTCAGGCCCAGCTTTCATAATTCATAAGCTTTTTCTTCTTATACCTATGTATTATTTATATGGTCAGCTTAAATAGCTGTTCTTGATTCCGTTCCATTCTCTTATGTCACGGAGCCATAATATTTTGCGTCTCCCAACCTTTCGTTTTCCGGCTATATTGCCCATCATGATGGTTTGCAGAAGGCGATATTTTGGTGTCAGAGAATACTTTATGACTATGACTCAAATACGTGACTTTCCTTTGTTTTACTGTATGAATTAGTTAAACTTTCATTCCCATTCGCTGAAGAACCTCAATGTTAGCGATATGATTTATTCCATCGGGTAGGTACATCTATTCTTCGGTACGTCCACAAGTCTGATGTCTCCAACTTCTTACGGAGATCTTCTTTGGAGTTTCATGCTTTACACCCATATAAAACGAGAGGCTAATACACATAACACCGAAGCATTCTCGTCCGAAGCCCAGCCGAAAGCTGACGACTGCAAGATCCTTTCTTTCTTTTTACTTTCTTTCTTTGTTTGAAATCACAATCACCACTTATTTACATTATTTTGTGAAAAAAATTAAATACAATTATATAGTGCTAACAACGCGCTGGGCTCGCTCCGTCGGTGTCGCGCGCATGCTCCGCGCTGCGGTCTGTGGTGGCCTTTATAATTCCGGCTGACAATAACAGGTCGAACAATAACCGCACCCACTGATTATTAATCCATGAATCATCAGGTTTAGCTTGCCAATCGAGATATTCTATTACATAAAGTACTATGTCAGTTCATTAGGTACGAGTCCGGACATACATACCTACCTTCGTAAAACGTTCTAACTTTTTTTCATTGGCTACACCGTGCAATTATTATAAATTTGCACAGAAATAGACAGGGTTACTGTGATTTTTTTGTCTTTAGAACAAATATATTAGGAGGCTAGATTTACGTGTTCGGGGCGAGAGTGTACAGTCGAAGGCATTAAATCTATACAGCCATCGCGTCATAAATATTCAAAAACCAACCTTATGTTTAGTGGCTTAGAGTTGTATAAATATTTTTGACGCCTTGGTAATGTACATATATTTATGCCCTTGACTGTACCTACTTGATTTAGTAGGTATGTTTATTTAATTATTTATTTTATTTAAGAATAATAAACTGTCGTTGCAATTTGTGTTAGTGTAAAACAAAATCAATTCATGACAAACACATCCCTCGCAACGCATCCTCGCACATAATTATTCCTCGCACACATCTTTCCCTTCTTTTGTTTTGTATGTACAAAAACCTCGCTCCGCTGAGCTGTTTCCACCAGAGCTGAGCTGAGCTAGGATAGGTAAATGAAGTGTTTCTATTGGTTCATGGCAAACACATCCCTCGCAACGCATCCTCGTACATCTCCGGTGGATACGCAGCCTTAATATGATCAAAATTCACGTGACGCAATTTATGGATGGACGATGGCCCATAAACAGTCGCAGACTCTACTGCCAAGAAAAGTAAGTTTTTTTGAGTTATTTGACTGTTTATTCTAGGTACCTCTGTTGCTGTCTTACAAACATCATTAACAGTCCTACAGTTATTATTAGTACATATTCCTTTTTACAAAGTCAATCTCACGAGTAGACCTTGTTTTTATATGATAGGGGAAAAACGAGCAGACGAGGCACCTGATGGAAAGCAATCACCGCCGCCCATGAACACTCACAACACAAGTTGATTTGCGGATGCGTTGCCGGCCCTGTGAGAAAAGAGTAGGCTCTTTTTTAGGGTTTCGGTAAACTAGGTTTCGGTACGTATTTCGGTTGCCGCTATAACAACAAATACTAAAAAACAATAAAATAAACATTTAAGGGGGCTCCCATACAACAAACGTGATTTTTTTGCTCGTTTTTGCTCGATATTGACAATGGCAACAGGTAGACGCTTGAAATATTAACAGAATATTTAGTTATAAAATATATTCACTTCAGAAATAAATAGTTAAATCAAAATAAAACAAATATTTAAAGGGGGCTCCCATACAACAAACGTGATTTTTTTTGCCGTTTTTATAGATCAACACCGACCCGAACCCGAGTCCGACTCGCACTTGGCCGGTTTTATTTGAAGATCAAGTTGAACTAGATTTATTTGTAAATCCGACGAAATATAGATGCCAATCCTTACTAAAAAATAAAAATAAAAAAAATATCACGGGACAATTCACACCACTTGACCTAGTCCCACCCAAAGTAAGCTAAGCAAAGCTTGTGTTATGGGTACTAGGCAACGGATAAACATACTTATATAGAATATAGATAGATACATACTTAAATACATATCAAACACCCAAGACCCAAGATAACTAGGATACTAATAAGTATTATAAATGTGAAAGTATTAGGGTGAGTGGGGGTAAGATGAAAAAACAGTGTAAGATGAAAAACTACTCGTAGCACCTGGTAACGTGCTACGAGTGGTTTTTCATCTTACTCTGTGTTTCATCTTATTTTCATCTTACCCCCCCCCCAAGTAGCACAGTTAGCATTATAAGAAATCACTTTGGGTATAACTCGGAACTTCATGACTTAATAAACAGTTAATATGGTTCAACTGAGAACTTAGAGCTGCGTATTACGCTTTAGTCTGTATAACAGCATCATAAAAGTAGAAACGGATACTATTGTTACGGGATCAGAGTTAGTGCAGATGTCAAAAATGCCTTCTTACAGTCTCTTTTGCATTGGTTGCTTAAGAGCATTATAGTGGTAGTAAAATATGCTATTGCTGTTTAAAGGCGTAGAATTATACCACTGAAATGCTAGCGTCTTAAAAGTGTCACTGTCAACTACCGTACAGCTAACAGTTTTAGAGTAGTGTACACTTAGAGTAATTTAACACAAAAAGTTCCACATCGGTTCGCCTCGGCTCTGTTATAAGCCTATTTTTCAAAGCAGTTAAAAGGTGTTTTATTAATACGCGTGAACACCGAAGGTATTTCAAGATCCTTGTTTAACTCAGAAATGCAGCATTTGGCTGTGAAATATACCAATATATTGTTTTAGTCTGCATAAAAGAACACTTTACAGATATTATAACGCACGAAGCTGCAATCAGGTTCACGTTAGTCAATCATTAAATTCTTAAGCGGTAATTTTAACAGTTGGCGTGGATCGTGTATTAAATTATACAAAATGCTAAAAAAATTGAAAAATTAAAACAAGATTGAATTAAAATTAATCACTAAATAAAAATTAAATAACTTTTAAAAGGTAATGCGTTTAATTAGTTCAAATAAATGGTTTTAGCGTTTATGTGAACCATACTAAAACTAATAACAGCTGACAGGCTGAATATTGGTTCACTTGAACTCTTATTTACTGCAATAAGTATAATAAAGGAACTGGGGTGTACTCTTGTACAGCCATGGTAATTAATTCAGAATAAAAAGAATTCAGAAAAGTTTCTTAAGAATGCGCCATTTTATTATAACCTAGATCGTATATATTGATAATTATTCTGTTGTTATTTATATTTTACTGCCCTAAATTACACGTTATTCATATACACTTATTATAGTATACTATAAAACTTCGTATAATTTTATGTAAATCGCTCAAAAATGTATACATATATTTTTGGTGTGTTACTTTTTTCACAACATTTCTAATTAAAACGAGATATTTCCAAAGCGCGTAAAAATTTTGCTAAAAAACCATATAAACATTCACAGTAAACTTGCATTCCCAAATGTTTTCACAGTAGGTTGGCTATAAAGGTGTACTTTCGTGAGTTAACACAAATTCTCAATAAAATTGTGACATTTACTTCGCCATTACACATCACACTCTGGAAATTTATCGGCACCGCTATAATACTATTAAAAGCAAATCTGAAAATATAATAAGCAATTTCAATATGAACGAAGGGTAATGTAAAACCTAAAGCGTTATATAAGACTAGCAGTCACCCAATCCTGACGCTTAGTCTGTATAACAGGACACTCGTATTCTGTTAAGCAGCTGATAAACAGCCTGGTGACCCATAATAATTCCAATATAGTGCTACTGTAATGCTGTTAAACAGAAATGTGAACTAAACTAGAACTATAGGCTGAATAATTTGTGCCCAAATAAGAGTTATTTCAGTGTTAACAGCGCTGTTAACACCATTGTAACACTGTCTTGTACAGCTTAAAGTTTCCGTGTACACCAAAAGTGATTTCTTATAATGCTACTTGTGCTACTTGGGCCACTCACCCTAACTCTGTCTGTTACATTACTTCTACAATGTGTCTCTACCCTCTGGACATAGACGAATAGGACGTGTTGATTAGAATATTTCTAAGCTATGTACAAAGCTTCGCATCAAACCCCACCGTATTAACGGAGAAATGACTGAAATACGAACAGCCTGTAGTAGATACCTACATGGTAATTAAAGAATAAGTATTTCAACTTGATCAACCTCTGAACCGCAAAACTCATTGCGAACAACTGATACAGGATGTTCTTACTTATTATTGATTGTTTGTGGGTATTAATTTTATTTAAAAAATAATATGTAGAACATTCTTGAGAATGAACTCTACTCAGGATTTCGGTCTTTGTCCAGAAAGTAGAGTCACGTTGGATAACTACACTTGAACCGCTGAACCAATTAAGATGAAATTTAGCATGGAGATAACGATAAACGAATTCTTTGTAGACGGTGTCGCGGGCAACAGCTGGTAAAAAATAATTGTAATTTGCTTTATTATTCTTGTAGGTAATTAAATAAACACCGAGACCACACCACACCATCTTCACTTACTACGACGTGATTATGGCAAAACTAATGCCCGTTGTATACAAAAAAATAATAATAACGTTACTTAGTTATTAAATCAAGTTATTTTTTAATCCATTTGATCAACAAGAAGGCCGTAGGATATCCACTAACCTTACCGCGCCCGGTGAAATCTCAGGCCCTTCTCAATGAAAACTTGGCAAATCTACGAAACGCAGCCTATTGTGGCGTGGCTGCGTACCCAAATAGTTATTGAAAAATTATTGATTCATAGTTTGGCGCAATCGGTCAGGCAAGTTCACTATTGCCCCTATTCTTTCTTAGATAACGGTCGCTATAAAACCACAGCACCTGTGCAGTCGACGTCAGTTCCACAGGATCATTGCAGCGGACCCTACACGTTACAAAATGGCATTCCTTTTCAAGGTAAATTTGAGCAATATTGTTGGAGTGTTTTTGAAAATTTTGGAAAATTGAAAAAGTGAAAATTTTGATTATATGATAAATTAATTAAGTTTTTTTGGCAGCAGTTAAGTTGGCTCATGTTTTATTTATAATTAGACGCGTATGTTGCGGTGAAGCGAGAGCCAGAAAAGATAGGGACAAGATAAAATGAAGTTCCGAATTAATTTCTGTTGAGTCAAAACTAATAAAAGAAATGTGTAGCTAGTTTAAAACAAAAAAATAAAGCATCACTCACATTTCCGAGTTTTCCTGATTAAAAAAAACAATCTTTAGGTATACCTACACACAGATGCAGGACACACATTTAGTAAACAAGAAATAAAAAAAATCCATTCTGGTTTCATAAGTCTCAAATAATAAGTTTCAGGTACAAATGAAAAAATGTCTAAATCTAAATCGGTTAAATTGAGATCTGAGTACAGGTTAATTTTAATTATGATCGTTAACCTATCCTACTAATATTCTACTAGAAAGTAGGAATTTGCAGCATATCCTTATTATGATGCATATGGTGTAATTTTTGACACCAACTTTTTATTGCAATTAATTATAATCTTTATAACGCGAACAAAACATTATGTTACACATTTTCAGCTAGTTTGATATTGTTAGTTTTAAATCGAAATTACTTCCTACGATTTATTTATTAACTGATGTTTTCTAAACGTCATAAATCTAAGGGTTAACCGAGTAAATTTTCAAAAGATAGAGACAAGTGTTTATTTTGTTTTTGTGTCGAAGGGAATACACTATCAAATTTACAAACAACTCAAAATTTAAATACTAAAACCACTTACTCGTACCTAAGTAATTAAATTTAGTTAGAATACCAGCTCAAATTAAATTAACTTTAGTTTTTAGTTCACACCAATTATAGCCAAATTTTCTCCGCCACTGATTCAATTTTCATTGCCAATGTTATTGTGTAAGATGGCCAAGTACCGTGAAGGTCGTTGCGTTTTTTGCCGAGAAAGCGTGATAGTAAAATCAGGTGAATAATGTCACGATTTGTTGAGGTGTGCCTACTCTAATCAGTATTTTTTCGCTCCCAAGGTATCAACGTTCCTAGCTCTAGTATCGGTGGGTCTTTCGGGTAAGCCAGGAGGCTATTCGTATAACCGTTTTAGTGGGCCTGTGAGTGGGCAGATTGTCGAAGTGCAAGTTCCAGCAGCTGAGAACATTGCAGCTCAGCAGCATGCGGACTATGGTTACGATCACAACGCGGGTAAAATCCACCCAGATACCGCTAAGTACGCTCACCTGAAGACTGTAGACTATGTGGTAAGTTGATTATTTTAATTAAAACCAGAGGCTTTATTGTCTAACGCACTTGGAATCAGTTTTCACTACTTCGTTCTGTCACACGCTATGAGATGAGGATGGAAAGAGACGGTGAGTGCAAGCGAAAGCGCCCGCACGTTAGACAATACTGCTTCTGGAATTCTTGTATTGTAGTTGGTTTTTCAGACACGGGTTTGATGAAAACCTCTATCCCCTAAATTGCACGAGAGTAAAAAAAAATATCAGCAATTATTGGGATGTTACCTTACCAGTGTTCAGAATAAGCTCCTTGAAAATCGTTTGCTATTTGATAACAGACGGCTTTGGTACTTTTGTTTGAATTTATTTATTTATTTTATTTTCGGAGAACCAACAGCTACAAATTACAGAGTAGGTTAAACATGTAATAACATAGGAGCCAATTATAGGATCTCACAAATAGAACCAAGAAAAAAAAAAGAAAGAAAGTATGCCAACAATCGCAAAGTTATGCCACACAAATTTTGATACAAAAAGATATCAGAACTAATCTCTATACAAAAATAAAACATATTAGTAAAAAGCAGTCACTACCTAGTACCTAAGCACGCTCAATCAAACCACCCCCCCCACCAACCGCCGCCTCACCGTAGATAGATTACAGTTGAATATATCGATATCCAGCTCTTCCGCAACGCCGTTCACACTACGACAAGCTCGCCTCAAAAAACTATTCCTCCTGTATTTAGTTGTGCCAAACTTAAGGGAAATAGGTGGATAGTATCTTTTTGACCTATTAGGGGTATTAAAAGATATACTGGACAGCAGTTCGGGACAATCAACCTTACCGTTGGTGATACTAAGGGCATAGATGATGTCCGCTATCTCACGACGCTTGTGCAACGGGATAAGGTAATGCCTCTTACAAAGGGTGCAGTAATCAGATGAACTATATGGGATCATTAACTTAAAACTGAGAAACTTTATAAACTTTTTCTGTACACGCTCGATCCTATCAATATATGTTTGATAGCAAGGATTCCAAATTTGGGACGCATATTCAAGTTTGCTTCTGACATATGAACAGTATAAAATCTTAAGAGTTTTAGCTCTAGTGAAATTCAATGAGCTGCGCATAATAAACCCAAGCATCTTCAAAGCACTAGCAACAATACAATAGCTTCGAATCATGAACAACACCTAGATCTTTCATAAAAGGCAATCTTTGCAGCACAATACCCTTTAAACTATATACCGTTGGAATTAAATTACGCTGCCGAGAAAAGGTCACTGTAAAGCACTTAGATGGATTCAAATCTAGCTTGTTAATGCGGCAATATTCATCAAGGCGCGCAAGGTCAGACTGGATAAGCAAGGAGTCAGCTTCGGACTTCAGACTGCAGATATGCAGCACTTGTTAATATCATCAACAAAGATATTAAACAGCAGGGGCCCGAGCAAGGAGCCCTGGGGGACACCGCTTGGGATAGGTACCCAACCAGACATGTAATTATTGACAACTACAGCCTGTGACCTATTATCCAATGTAAGATGAGAACCATCTCAGCAAGTCTCCATGGATTCCCATTTTATATAATTTTGAAATAAGTACTCCGTGATCAATTCTATCAAATGCCTTACTGTAATCGGTATAGATAACATCAACCTGGAAACCGTTGTCCATCCCTTCTGTGACGTAATCATTAAGCAGTACTAGGTTAGATACAGTAGAACGATGCCTAATAAAACCGTGTTGATTGGAACTAAAACTATGTCTCAAAGCACTAAAAACTTGATTATATACTATTTTTTCCATTACTTTAGATATTATACATAGTTTAGATATAGGTCTGTACGTATCTACATCAGTTTTAGGGCCCCTTTTATGAACCGGTGTTATAAAGGCAGATTTCCAAATTAATGGCACGTAACATTCAGAGAATGAACGCTCAAACAGCGTATTGCTTGTATTGCAAACAGCTTGAATAAACGAACTTTTGGCATTTGCATGATGCACGATCGCAATGCGAGTCTTGGTGATAATTTATCGTAATCAAGATACTAAGGTTAGAGATCAAAAATAAACTGGTATTTCAGGCCCTGTGACTTTATTATCTAACGCACTCGACATCATGATCATTTTTACACTATCATAGGGTATAGGGTATAGGAATGAGTGTAGAAGGATATAGAAGATGCGATCGCGAGCGCCCGCGCGTTAGACAATGGTCACCAGAGTTTTTTTCCTTATCTTCAGGCTAAACCAGACTATCACTACGCGTACGGAGTGGAAGACCCCCACACCGGCAACTTGCAGAATCATAAAGAGTCCCGCGACGGAGACGTAGTACACGGAGAATACTCCCTTGTCGAACCTGACGGTTCTATCCGTCTAGTGCGATACACTGCTGACCCTAAGAATGGATTCCAGGTTAGTGATACACAATGTTTTGTAGGATTACCTGCGTTATAGCCAAAAAAAATTGGATTACGTACCAAAGGAGTGACCAGATTTATCAAAATACTACATTATCATTTACCATATTTCTAGTTTACCTGATTCTCGTTGCACCACATTACAAAATCGAAGATTACTCAAGAAAGTGATTATTTTGGTGGAATGACTTATTTTGAACATCTCATATAATGGGACCGTAAAAAATAGGTTACGTAGTATTTTGAAAAATCTGGTATTTTGGGAACGTGGTATTTTAAGCACGAGCGAGTGATAACGATAATATTTAAGGCTCTGTTTCTTTTCCTACGCCGTCTGTTTGTCAGACTTTTTAAATGGCTTGTTATTCTTAAAACGCAAAAGTTAAAAAATTTTACTAGACGGTTTGCCATGAAAATTAAATTTACAAAGTTGAAATTAAGGGGCTCACTATTATACACGATGTACGCGTCAACCTTAGGTACTAAAATTTTGTTTGTTTATGCTTTTGTTTGGTCATCTCTGGAAGTATAGAATTTAACCTTTAAAACCATTAAATTTGACAACCCTGTCAAGACATTCGATTTTGGACCGTAAATGTTGATAATTTGAATCGGCTTTGATTTCTTTTTGACAGCAAAAATATTGCCGGTATCGATTTAAGGCTGCGTATCCACCAGAGCTGTGCGAGGATGCGTTGCGAGGGATGTGTCTGTCATGAACCAATAGAAACACTTCATTTAAAAGGTCCTAAGTGAATGAAGTGTTTCTATTGGTTCATGACAGACACATCCCTCGCAACGCATCCTCGCACAGCTCTGGTGGAAACGAAGCCTTAGGGTTAAAAAAACATTTTACTTCACAGTACATATACAGTAGTATGTACATATACAATATTCCGGATTAACATCACACGTCCATCACTTGAAAAAACCTATAATTGGCTAAGTAAAGTTTTTTGAAGAGATGCTAATTATATTTTTTTTCGACAGTGGTCGACTTCAACACTAAGAAACTGCAGCTGTTTTATTTTTATCTCCTTTTATTTATTGGAAATATTTTTTTAAGTGTTCGAGATGACATTTGTGAGATTTTATGGCTGACAAGCGGTTCGTGCTCAGTACTAAGAAGAAATAGAAAAAAAAACGAATTCAACTGTCGCTTCTGTCAATGTCAAATGAAATCTAACCATTTGCGTTTCGTTTGCTTTGCGTTGTCCAAGAAGCAGTTCCAAAATAGTGATCGTAAGTATTCAATCGTGATCCAATTATTGTGCATAGGTCGTGGAGAAATGCGGTAAAATTGAAAGTCCGGATTTTATGCGGAGGTCGATAAAAATAGTCAAAAAATCACACTGAGCACACCAAAACGCAAAGCAAACGAAACGCAAACGATTTGACATTGACAGCAGTGACAGTTCACTTCGGTTTTTTTTTCTGTTTCTACTAAGTTCTGAGCACGAACGACTTGACAACCATAAAATCTCACAAATGTCATCTCAAACACTCAAAAAAATATTTCCAGTAAACAATAGGAGATAAAAATAAAATAGCTGCAGTTTCTCGATCTCCAGAACGCCGACTGTCGAAAAAAAAAATAATTAGCTCCTCTTCAAAAGACTTTACTTAGCCAATTATAATTACACATAGGTACTTAATAGTTTCGTGCTAGTATGCCATAAGCATAAGTCATCCAGTTAGACCTGATTTCCCAAAAAAAACATTGCACGCAACTATTACACATTAGCGTCACTTTACGGACTGTGTAAGAACTGCGACAAAAAGCAGTGTAATGTTAATTTTGTAATGAGAAGTGACGCATTACGTGGTACGTGGTCACTGGCTATATAACTAAAGCAGTAGTCGGCAACCAGCGGTCCGCAACTGTATAAAAGTGTGGTAAGTATGCATTTAATTAGGAGATTTTTACAAGGTTTTATTTACTCTTAATTGCAATATTACAAACAAATTTTCTTTCAAGTAATCGAATTGACTTGAAAGTTAGTACCTATGAATATGTAGAAGTGCGCAATTGATACAATCATAGTCAGCAAAAGTAATTATAATTAAAACATGATTTTTTACGTAAACGTATCTTATCTTCTTCTTCTACATCTATACATATAATAAAATAGTAGAAATCATGCGTCTGTCTGTCTGTATGTACACGCTAATCTCTGAAACTACTGAACGGATTTTCTTGCCGTTTTCTCATATGAAGCTTAACTTGGAGCAACATTTAAGTTTTGTTTCATTAATCAGTTTTGTTTTATTCAATGAAGGAAATGAAGAAGCTTTACTGCGCGAACAAAATCGCGGGCACCAGCTAGTTTTATATTATTTTCTTTGTTCGTACTTTGTACTTCTGCAAATCAAATGTAGGAGTACATTATTTGTGATTTACCTTTATGAGTATAACGATGAATGATTTTTTGGCATTTTTCAATATTTTTGAACTTTTTTATTTTTTAATCCCAATGATAAGAAAACACTAAACAAATGCCCAAAAGTAACGCTTTTTTCTGTTCTTATTAAAAATCAAATGGGGAATGAACTTCAAGTAGAAACGGACTACAATATGGAAACCCATCCCATAATGTAAAGCTTAACTTAAACTTCTAAACTAATAGGTACTATAATGAAAAAAGATCGTATTCGGTTTGTTTGATTTTTGTGATGAGTAAACTTTTAAATTACTGATCCGATTAAAAAAAAACTTTCAAGTTTAGAAAATTATAGTATCAGCTAGTAACATTGACTAAATTTTATCCCCGGAACGTATAAGAATCCCACGGGACACAGACAAAGTTTACGAGCTGGTCCACGATAAAATTACGAACGAGTGAAGCATTTGTTTAATTTCGTCACTGTGTAGTCACAAAAAGGTGGTTGACCTCTGAACTAGACTATACTATTACAGGTTTGCTATATTCCTTGTGTTTTTCTGCGCAGGCGACGGTGCATAAGAAGGCCGGCGGTCAAGCGCAGCGGCCGGTTCACTACGGACATGCAAAGGAGCAGCAGGATGACTCCAGAGAATACTAGTCTTGTCATATTGAATAACCTGTCGTTTTAGTATTGTTGACTATTTATTAATTGTTTTTATTACTCTTAATAAAACAAAAGTAAATCTAAAGCTGTTTGTCGAGTTTATTTTTATTTAACACGTTCACTCGACCAAGTTTGTTTCCACTTTGAAAATGTGAACCCATAGTGGAAGCACGTACTCCCGAAAAAGATGTTCATGTCATGACTCCACATTGCTGCACCTGGACAGAGAAGGTGTTAAAAATGACCAGCGAATGACCTTTATCTCAGCTGAAGACCACTTCTTTAGTAAACGCCTATTGATACTGGTCTTAAATAGCCCTAAATGGTACCTTTTTATCCGGAAAAATAAACCAATGAAGAAAATTCCACATTCCCTAGCAATCCGCATTACAAAAGACGACCAGATGGCCTAGTGGTTAGAGAACCTGACTATGAAGCTTGAGGTCCCGGGTTCGATTCCGTGTCGGGGCAGATATTTGTATGAAAAATACGAATGTTTGTTCTCGGGTCTTGGGTGTTTAATATGTATTTAAGTATGTATCTATCTATATAAGTATTTTTATCCGTTGCCTAGTACCCATAACACAAGCTTTCCTAGCTTACTTTGGGACTGGGTCAATTGGTGTGAATTGTCCCGTGATATTTTTTTTTTTTAAAAGAAGGAAAGATGGAAAAAGAGCTAATGAAATAAATCAAGAACACCATGTTGGTAAGATAAAGTTATAATTAATATTATAAAAGTTTCGTAACTACAAAAATTAACAATAAAACATTCAGTATTCAATAACTTAAATTAAATTGACAAACTCACAAAACATAAACAAGTTAACATCTAAGAGCTAAATAACGTTTGTTTCTAAATTTCAAGCACTATGAATGACTTATCAGTACTACTTATTATCGCTAAACAATTTCTTGATCAAATCAACTGAGTATGGAAATACAACTGTATGAGTCTGGGGTCCGGCGATCATGTGGAGCGATTGCAAATATCTCAACTGGAACCAGAATTATTTAAAGATGTAAACGTCGACGAAACATTAAAATTAAAATGCGGAATTTTATTTTGGAAGCCGTGGTAGCCAAGTGGTTTGACCTTGAGTTTGGATCTGAGCTTGTTCCTCTGAATTTTTCTTCATGCACCTACGTAATAAATTTAATGGTGCTTATGAAGTTTCTAACCAACGCAAGATGTTTATACCATAAAATAATAGGTTTGAAATTACGATGGTGACGAATTTTGGGCCACTTTAAAAAAAATCTCGATTTAGTGTTAAGCTGTTCACGAAACTATCCTGGCCACTAGATCAGATTTTAAACCCCTAACAGATCACTGCCCTACCTCAGTTGGTCAGTCTAACATTCTTCCCCAGTAAAGTACAAAGTTTCTCCAGGATACAGAAGATGTTTAGGGCTACAGCAACATGTTGGTATAATATGAATAGTACATGAATCTGACCTGCATGCACCATGGGTTGTCCATGAGCATGATAGTAGCTTGCTGCAGACTCTTGGTAGACGCTATTTCAGAATTTGCTACTATGATCTTGGCATTTGCTAATCTTGATGACTCTGCTTCAGCTGCCATTGCCTTTTGCAGCTGTAGCGGTAGACTGATGTCTTTACTAGAAATTGAAGTTGCGGCAATCAATAAGTATTTTCTTGGACACCCGCTTTTTACCAATAAAGGTTGCGTTTTGTGGGCATTTCATCAAATTACTCCCGCATTTATTCTCGAATGCAATGAACACGATAAGCCTAAGTGAGTTTATTTTTTGTGGACAGAGGACTTTGTACAAGTTCTATCTGGATCGTTATCACTATTTCTTATCCCGTCACCAACCATTATTATTTGCGCTGGTGTGTTTCGGCGTCGATAGTAAGATAGCAGGTAAAATTACTGGTACTTATATGAAAATCATATCTCTAGAATCCAAAGCATTTGGAAGTTTTGCAACCCTCTCCTGTTAGGGATACCCTTGGCCGGTAGTGCTTTTAGCAGTAACACTTAACATCAGGTGACGTATTGGTAAGTTTCATTAAAAAAACATTGTGTAGAAGTTCCTGTAAAAAACTCAGCCAATTTTTATAAATAGGTTCTTACATTTCAGTTCTAATTACAGAGATGCCCCATTCGCGTGTCAACCGCTTCATACGTTGTAGAACATAGGCGCTAACATCAGGTCTGTTCTTGAGAAGCTGCGACAGTTTTCTCGAACTAACAGTGTTTCTAAGTATTGTTGCTGCTAAAAACTGAGTTGACAATCTGAAATACGAAAGCTTGTATTACGAGCAAGAAGTAGGTACAGAACATAAGAATTTAACAATGAAAAAAAAATACTTACTTGAAATTTGATACATTGATTATTGCCCACAATGGATCGAACACTCTGTAATATATCACGGCTTGTACGGTTACTGACAAGGAATCTTTAGTCAAACACTGTGAAAGAATAGATACTTAACTTAAATTTTCAAACTGAACTTGTTATGTATGAGACTATTTGAAACATTTACCTCTTGTGGTGGGACAGTGTAGCAAATAATCCTAAGATCTGTATACTTGACATTGTCAATGCAGGGCAGGTAGAATATAAGTCCTGGGCCGAACGCTTGATTTTTGTGAACTTTACCATGTCTTAGAATAACTATTCGTTCAAATTGACGTACCACCTAAACAAACATGGCAAAATTTAAAGTTTTTTATAAAAATTAAAGGTCCAATTTAAACAAAACTTATTTAAATTATTCAACTTACCACAAAAACGCAGAATAGAGAGAACGGGAAAGTTAATACAACCACGAAAATGGATATAATTAGTAAAATCTTCTCTATTAGTTTATCTTTATTATCATCTGAAATATAACATTTACTTTAAAATCAATATACCTACTTACTCAAAGACAAAGCCTTATGCTAGGACATTACTTGGCGCATAATGCTGTAATATTTGCGTGAGCGAAAGAGATGCACAATATCATTTCTAGTGTGAACGACAGTGATGTTAAAAGCATAAAGTGTGGCTTTACAAAATTGGCTAAATGATAAACTGCATCATAATGATACCTTTGGCGGATTGTAAACGTGGTCTTGATAGGTAATCGGTGGAGAACGATGGTAACAGGGGTGGTGATGGGCAGGTTGGTGATGTGGATGGTAAAGAAACAGGTGGCGAGACCGGTGGTGAAGTTCCACTTGTTCCAAAATCTGGAGTTTTCGTATGCGATGAAGAGTGAGAAACAGGTTTAGAGTCTTCGTTAATTCGCATATCAGACATTATAAGGAATACAGAAAGTCCGAATAAACAATGTAGTGTAAATAGAAGTAAGTACTTTAAATTGACCCGTAAATCACAGTGATGGGTCGTAAGAATAAATCTAAAATTGACGTTAGAATGACACTGAATATATTGCACAGATTGAAAGATAAAAATGTATACTCACGTGACAGTTTCAGTAAAGAGGTTATATTGTTCGGGAGATTAGACACTTGTAGTAGTGGATCCACTTGGATCTGGTATTTGAAGGGGAAACGGAAAGAATATGGAAGTCTTTTGCTGTGACGCAATAAAGTTCAGAGTTTGCAAATATCTTAACTGAAACCATCAAATTACTTAAGTGTAAATCGGCTCATTTACTTAACTAAGATTTTGGAATATCACAATGATATACATGAAATATTTTAGTACGAGCATAATTTGCGGATTCTCCATAATGATTTTTGATGCTTCTTTAAGGTTTTCCGCTGTTTTGATCTCTCCCTCTGCTTCAATGATTTTGGCTTTTGCCAGCCTTTTACCTTCTGCTTCAGCAGCCATTGCTCTTTGCAACTCTTGAGGCAACACAACGTTTTTTCTGTAAGCATTAGGATTTTTTATCAGTGCTCAATCTGTGGGTCTGACACACTAACAATAAGTTTCATGGAGGATGAATGGCGTGATATTTATTTCTCATTTCTAACGAATTAATGTGTACGTAACAGATACAAAGCGAATGTATTAGGTTGCAAGGTTCTATGATTTATTTAATTTCGTAGCAGAAAATATGATACATTGCCACTCGTTCGATATGAACGCCCCATTCAGCTGCTGCCTTTTCGATATCAATCTGGACTTCTTGACTTATCATTTCTCTTATAGTTAACAAGTCTGCCAGCGTATGTAATCCAACTATATTTCTCAATATTGAAATGGCTAACATCTCTGTTGCGTGTCTGTAAAAGATTTTAAGGCGTGTTAAGGTAAGTTACCGTTCACCGTCACCAGTCGCCAAAAGCAAGATGGTGGCACCGAAGTAGTTATACATGCATTTTACTTGCAACTGCTTATACTCTACTTGCCTATCACGTTACAGCACACCATGGCACTCTGGTAACGGGCGTGTAGTGGAAAGGTGACCTAAGTCTGACGCACTGGGGCCAGAGCAAAACTACGATCAAAGCTATCATCATCTACGTCCTATATTCGTCTCCTTGCAGGGTAAATGTATGTATGTATGTATGTATGTAAACTCTTTATTGTACAAAAATAAGGAAAAAAAAGAAATACATTATTGACAACCGTTGAAATGCATGTACAAAGGCGAACTTATCCCTTTAACGGATCTCTACCAGTCAACCCTTGAGTGGATGAAAGGAGCATTTAGTAAGGGACCGACAAAGAGTAAGTCAAAATAATACAGTCGGACAAAGCAAAGGCTACAATACAACTTTTAGTAAATACAATACATAAACTCATAATATAAAGAAACCTAATAAAAATATACTACCATATACAACATATATATGCAAAATACATATAATAAATAAGCAGTGTTCTCAATATATTAAAGTGATGGTGTGAGCCACATCTTCTTCAAAGCTTCCCTGAACGACACCACGGAGGGAGATTGCCTAATGGATTGCTAAATGTCTCCTCTTAGCAAGCAAAAGGCAAACTATTTGTACTGTTTTGAAAACTAATTAGGTAATAAAATAAGAAAGTAAAGAAGTTACTCGTGAGACTGAATATTCAACAAGCAATGGATTGGCTTCGTTACATGAAAGTACACCACAGCGTCCAGTGTTACTGTCACAAAATCTCTTGTAAGTATCTGAAACATTTATAAGGGGAATTTCAGGAATAGGGTACAATGCACTTTTTTCTCAGATTTCATAATTTTTTGCATGGATCTACTCAGAATCAGTAGCAACTGTACTGTAGCACTTTTTATACATGTGTTTGAAGGTAACAAAATCGACACTTATTTTTGTATGAAAAACGGTTACGTATTAAAATACCTAAAATTAAAAAACCTAACGTAAAATAACCTACGTTCAAAATACCTAAAATCTAAATACCTAATGATTTTAAATACCTAAGCAACTAACACCTACCTACGAATTACCTAAGTTTAAAATACCTAATGGAGTAAATGTCTAATGTTTAAGATATCAACAGCTATGACACCTAAGTTTGATACACCAACATTTGAAATACCAAATGGTCAAAATACCTAAATGAAACGAACATCGCTTAATTTTCGGCGAGCGAGCGAAGCGAGCGAGCAAGACGGTTCGGGGCGGAAGCGACTTGGAATGGTTAGGTTCAAAGGCTAATGCGGGAGCGTAGCGGAGCAAAGCTCCCGCATTAGCCTTTGGTGTTAGTTTTTTTTTAACCACGTGAAAAATCTAATTTGTTTGATAAAATTTAGTATATGATTTACATTTAGGTACATTTCATAATGTTAAACACAACAATACCTAATGGAAATAATCATTTTCTGTGCTGTTACAAAAAAAAAACCTAACATCGAAGGCTAAAGGCGGGAGCTACGCTACGCTTCGCTCCCGCCTTAGCCTTCTGAACCTAACCTATCCGAGTCGCTTCTGCCTTAAAAAGTCTTGCTCGCTCGCTTCGCTCGCTCGCTGCCAGCGAGATACCGGTTAGGATATACGAAAGCTTTCGGTATTTTGAATATAAGTGAAAAAATCATTAGGTATTTAGATTTTAGGTATTTTGAACGTAGGTTATTTTACGTTAGGTTTTTTAATTTTAGACATTGCAATAAGTAGGCATTTTAAGCTTTCGGTATTTTGAATATAAGTGAAAAAATCATTAGGTATTTAGAATTTAGGTATTTTGAACGTAGGTTATTTTACGTTAGGTTTTTTAATTTTAGGTATTCTGATACGTAGCCATGAAAAACTGGGGACATTTTTTTTACTCCATTATATATAATAATCGATGGTGCTATTGATTCTGAGCAGATCCATGCAAAAATTTCTAAAATTGGAGAAAAAATATAGTTGTATCCTATTTCTGAAATTCCCCATAATTGCTTATCCTGTGGGAATCAAAGATACACCATACCGGTACTCAAAAAATACTGACGCACTATAACGCAGTGATGTTACTCATGCATCCGATTTTTGACTTGCAACTTCCAAACCTGTGCCTAAAATACGTATTGTGGTCCTCGCGTTTACGGTGTGTCAACATTTTTGACTTGCAACTTCCAAACCTGTGCCTAAAATACGTATTGTGGTCCTTGCGTTTACGGTGTGTCAACATTTTTGACTTGCAACTTCCAAACCTGTGCCTAAAATACGTATTGTGGTCCTTGCGTTTACGGTGTGTCAACATTTTTGACTTGCAACTTCCAAACCTGTGCCTAAAATACGTATTGTGGTCCTTGCGTTTACGGTGTGTCAACATTTTTGACTTGCAACTTCCAAACCTGTGCCTAAAATACGTATTGTGGTCCTTGCGTTTACGGTGTGTCAACATTTTTGACTTGCAACTTCCAAACCTGTGCCTAAAATACGTATTGTGGTCCTTGCGTTTACGGTGTGTCAACATTTTTGACTTGCAACTTCCAAACCTGTGCCTAAAATACGTATTGTGGTCCTTGCGTTTACGGTGTGTCAACATTTTTGACTTGCAACTTCCAAACCTGTGCCTAAAATACGTATTGTGGTCCTTGCGTTTACGGTGTGTCAACATTTTTGACTTGCAACTTCCAAACCTGTGCCTAAAATACGTATTGTGGTCCTTGCGTTTACGGTGTGTCAACATTTTTGACTTGCAACTTCCAAACCTGTGCCTAAAATACGTATTGTGGTCCTTGCGTTTACGGTGTGTCAACATTTTTGACTTGCAACTTCCAAACCTGTGCCTAAAATACGTATTGTGGTCCTTGCGTTTACGGTGTGTCAACATTTTTGACTTGCAACTTCCAAACCTGTGCCTAAAATACGTATTGTGGTCCTTGCGTTTACGGTGTGTCAACATTTTTGACTTGCAACTTCCAAACCTGTGCCTAAAATACGTATTGTGGTCCTTGCGTTTACGGTGTGTCAACATTTTTGACTTGCAACTTCCAAACCTGTGCCTAAAATACGTATTGTGGTCCTTGCGTTTACGGTGTGTCAACATTTTTGACTTGCAACTTCCAAACCTGTGCCTAAAATACGTATTGTGGTCCTTGCGTTTACGGTGTGTCAACATTTTTGACTTGCAACTTCCAAACCTGTGCCTAAAATACGTATTGTGGTCCTTGCGTTTACGGTGTGTCAACATTTTTGACTTGCAACTTCCAAACCTGTGCCTAAAATACGTATTGTGGTCCTTGCGTTTACGGTGTGTCAACATTTTTGACTTGCAACTTCCAAACCTGTGCCTAAAATACGTATTGTGGTCCTTGCGTTTACGGTGTGTCAACATTTTTTGGGAATTCCTTTAGAAAGGGGTATGTATTACAATACCAAAGTACGAAAGACCGAATGTATTAAAACATCGAATGGGACAAAAGACGACACGATTTTTTTCTGAAACCGTAAACTTCTCAGAATTTAATAAAACGGCACCATACAGAACCCATTAGGTCCTAACCTAGTTTTATAACAATCTTAAAAAGTTAACGGTTTCCGAAAAAAATCGTGTCGGTCTTTTGACCCATTCGATGTTTTAATACATTCGGTCTTTCGTACTTCGGTATTATAATATATACCCGTTTAATTTAGGAAGGTACCTTAGGAAAAAGATTCCTTAATGCATATCCAGTTCGCACCTTCGGTACAACAGTGTATCATCTCGAAATAATACACCATTTTAATTTAGACTTTACTTAATTTCCGGAAAGTCTAAATTAAAATGGTGTATTATTTCGAGATGATACACTGTTGTACCGAAGGTGCGAGTTGTGGTCAGCGAACCAAGAAAGAGTAAAGGTATGCAGTGCTGGCTTTAGGGGGGCGGGAGGGATGCGATGGGGCGACAGCCCAGGCCGCAAAATTTCAGGGGGCGATCGGTAGGGGTGGGATGCTTCCACCGCCAAATTGGCACTCGATTTTGATTTTCTTTAGTGGGCGCCACCATATTCTTGCATATTGCTTGTAACGCCAACACTGAAGGTAAGACTATTGCGCGCATACCTGCTGTGGGGGTATGTCCAGGGGCCTAGTCCTAAGGTCTATTAGTATGACTGAATCAGTACACGGAACTGTCCATATAATTCCGGGTCCGGCAGGGGAAACATCACGAACTCTCCCGAATCGTAGAATTACCGCTCTCTTGTACTGTTTTACAACCTGTAGCAAGAAATTAAAAAATTTAACTCACGAAAAATTGTAGTTTTATTCCTCTTATCAAGACGCGTTTGTGAATTCTGCTAGACTCAAGTGACATCCATACAAATTTTCGCGTTTATAAAATTAGGACGATGATAAAGTTTGTGAAGATGATTGGATGTTTAGATGTTTATATGTTTGGGTATTTGTCAGTCAATCACGCGGTAATGGCAACAGTTTAAAAGTAAGACTACAAGCGCAGAAATAAGAGGACGTAATTTGTGTAACATAAACACAGGACACCTTTGCATCTTTTCACAACCAATTTTTCGACAATTTTATTGACAGAAGTATAAATTATACTTAAATGTCAACATGACATTTGCAATGAAAAGGGTTTACCCTGGTACGTGATTTAGTTTGCGTGACTAAATTTATCTCAAACGTTTCTTTAAAACTGTTTTTTAGAAGTGAAAAACTTCTAATGCGACTTCCAACAAGCGTTGCGTTAAATTTAGATTTATGGATCTATGAAATCTGAGTTAATACAATATTCTATTCTATTCTATTCTAAATACGCAACGCAACGCAAGTTGACATTTACGAAACGTTCGCATTGTATATATACTAACGGATGTTAAAAACTTCGTCAGTGCGATCCAAAACAATTGCGTGGTTTAGTATGAAAACTTGTAAAAATCAAAACTATTTTAATGGTAGATCGTAGAATAAAGTATTTTAAACGTATTTAGTAAAAAAAGTATTGAATATCTTTGAGAATTACGAAAAATCAAGAAAAATGATTGAAAATAACGTGCGCACGAGGAGCAACGCCATCTAGCGACGAGTTATGTAACTTATTTCGCTAATTTGTATGAGACTTGATAAAAGCGCCATCTAGTGAGTAATTTAAACACATAGATGCATAAGTAAATTTAGTTCTTTAAGTTATTGCAATAAGGTTCATATTGATGTATAAGTGCCTTTTTCATTTCCACATTACGAAGTTTCACTTCTTCCGCGCGGAGGAGCTGCACGCACGATTTTTTTTTGGGTTCGGCTGATTGAATGTGAACCCTTATGCGAACAGGAGTCTGTACTCGCCAAGCGCGTTGTTGCAAGTTGCAATAGAGATGGCACCACACGCCATTATTGGTGTATGCAAGCGACCAAAAAATTCGGATCCATGGGTTAGTCTGGAGCCTCGTGGTACAATAAAATTGGTAGCACTCTTGGCGCGTATATCAAAGAGATACGGATTTGAATAAGTATCTTTCGGCGCAATTTAAAAACATTTTCGTTTTTAAAAATCTTAGATTTCATTGAGAAAACGCGCTACTGATAAAAACAAATACTTACCTTAAAACTGCAAAGCAACACTAATGGGCATAAAATAATCAGCAGTATAGCCAAAATGCGGAGAACTTTCTCCTTAAGAACTTCTTTGTGAATATCTGAAATTGGCAAAAAGTATAAAAATCAGCTAACTTTGTATTGTAAACTTGAAACTACCGTGAGACTCACTCATAGTGAAAATAAACGTATCACTCACGTCTTAAAACGAGTTTAACTCGACATGTTTCGGGCTAATCCGTAGCCCCCGAAATAGCATCCGTAGACTCCAAGAGGAAGGGCTACGGATTAGCCCGAAACATGTCCAGTTAAACTCGTTTTAAGACGTGAGTGATCCGTTTATTTTCACTATAACTTTGTATTGTATTATATTTATAACCCAGGCATTTTCAATTTGAAATTTACCTGCTACATCTTTTTTCATAATTAGGAATTATTAAATAAAGTCATAAAACTGACTTAAAAAATAAGGACACTTTTTTCTGTATGAACCCCAAAATTTCCTCATTTTATTTAAAACCACCCTCCATTTGGATAAGTTTATAGCAGCTTGCTACCTACAGTAATTGTGTAAGATAAATTATTTGGCAATCTTCTAATCTAATATATAAAAATCTCGTGTCACGGTGTTTGTTACCGAACTCCTCCGAAACGGCTTGGCCGATTTTTATGAAACTTTTTTCTCTACACTCGGTAGGTCTGAGAATAGGTCGTAGGCTATTTTATATGGCAAAACAACGTTTGCAGGGTCAGCTAGACTAATATATAAAAATCTCGTGTCAAAAAAATGAAATCTCGTCAATTGGTTGTAGTTTACCAAAAAGGACCCCTTCCACGAGGTTCCACCGCATCCAATTATACTTACTAATTAAATCGTTTATACTTTAATAGTGATTCAATGAGATTATAGGGTTATTACCAGTTAGAACTATCTTAGGCCTCGGTTGTACTTGCACCGATACTGTGCTCATGACATAAATATAACACTATGTCCTTCTTGATCATAAAAAACAATTTTCCAAATTAATGAAACTAGATTACCTATTTGTTTTGCATTACGAGATACAATAGTGACTGTAGTTCTCTGTCGACATCAAGTCGACGTATAAAGTATAAACAAATGTGACAGATTATAACCATGAAGCTCGCATAACACATGCTTAGAGTATAATAAGAATAGAGGGATGGTAACAGTAGTAACCGAGTAAAATTAGTTTAATCTCCTCTAACTTAGCTTGGTAACAATTTGTTAGAAGTAGTAAGGTATATTTCAACTTTTTGTAAAGCGTCAGCGCTAGTACTATTTTTACTTGTTTGACAGTAACCTTACCAACAAGTTTGATAATGGTGTCACACTTACCAACCACCACCAGAGGCCGTATTGTCTAACGCTCGGGCGCTTGCCTTCGCTATCACCATCTCTCTGTCACCATCTTATACCGCTTGACAGAAAGAAATAGCGATTGCGAAAGTAAGCGTCAGCGTGTTAATAAAAAATAATAAATAATAATAATAAATATCATGGGACAATTCACACCAATTGACCTAGTCCCAAAGTAAGCTTAGCAAAGCTTGTGTTATGGGTACTAAGCAACGGATAAACATACTTATATAGATAAATAAATACTTAAATACATAGAAAACATCCATAACTCAGGAACAAATATTCGTGCTCATCACACAAATAAATGCCCTTACCGGGATTTGAACCCAGGACCTCTTGCTTCGTAGGCAGGGTCACTACCAACTAGGCTAAAGCGGTCGTTAGCGGTGTTAGACAATAATCCTGTAGAACTTGATATCCATTTTTAATATAAAATTTTCAAACCTATGTCGCAGAAAAAAAAAATAGTGCAGTTTAAACCATTAAACAATAAATCGGAATTTTCAAGACTCTTCCAACTTACATATTATTATTATATTTCAATTAACAGTAAAAGACTTCTAATTCTTTTGAAACACAGTAATTTAAGTTGGTCAAATAAAGTGTCGCCACAAAAATCTATGGAAGAAACGCGCGCGTTTAGGCAGCTCATAAAAGTATGTCAATTGATAAGTGATGTCAAATACCTTATATTGTTTCTGGCGTTTCCTTGCGGAGGTCCACAATTATGGTATGCGTGATACACAGCGAGCGTAAGAAACAAAAATTGTCTCTCCTGTGGACATAAAATAAGCAACTCGGGGTCAACAAACTTAAGATTAAATTAAAAAGGCCAAAAGTTGGCCAGGCGTCCCACACCCCGATGTAGACTTAACTAAACAATATTCCTCTGTTGCTTGTGGTCTACCCACGTAGTTCACATAGGTAGACTACGGGAAATTATATTTTCTATGGTTCACCAGAAAGTCAATTTGGCTGTGGACCCTTAACTTTTGGAATGCCCACAGGAGAGTCGCAAACAAATAAATGTGTATATCCCATACGATATTAACCATTATAAAAATGGGTACCTATCGATTACAGTGCAACAAGGTCGAAGGTACAATAAAAATAAATTAAATATATTACTTTTGCATGACTTTACAATTTTATTTAAATAGGCAACTGCATATTGTGACTTGGTCCAGGTGACGTAAAGAACGTTTTCAGGAAGTCCATTGGGAACGGGAATATTATCGTAGAATTTTTCTCCGCGGATATCGTGTTCAGAGATTGAAGATACCGCAACTAGAACAAAACATTCATAATAAATCAATTTATTACACTGGTTGGGTTATGCAGCTCGTTATAGCCTTACTATAGTTTAAGTACACTGGTCGGCAGTTGTTACTTAGGAAGTGCCATAATATCACTAGGTAGGACGTCAATTAGGTAGTTATTTTATCTAGCACAAGCATTTGTCCGCGCAGGATTCGAATTTGTGGTAAAGTTTCTTCATCTATCTCTTTTATTGAATAAAAAATCCAACAACGGCAACAACCAAACATTCATCATCATCATTCATCGAACTGTCGAAGGCGCAAAGGTTGCATTAGAATATTTAATACCTACAGTCGTTAAGTTTTCACACCACCACAAAAAGGTAGATTTCAATTTTTTTCCAACTTCCTCAAGGTAGGTATGAGATGACATGGCTCGACTAGGTAGTTCTCTATTATTTTTTTCCAACTTCCTCAAGGTAGGTATGAAATGACATGGCTCGACTAGGTAGTTCTCTATTATTTTTTTCCAACTTCCTCAAGGTAGGTATGAAATGACATGGCTCGACTAGGTAGTTCTCTATTATTTTTTTCCAACTTCCTCAAGGTAGGTATGAAATGACATGGCTCGACTAGGTAGTTCTCTATTATTTTTTTCATTTCAGCCGAAAGGCGTCCACTGCTGAACATAGGCCTCCCCCAAGACTCGCCAAACAGATCCCGTATTCAACGCGATCCCGCAACCTTAACCAGGTCGTCGCTCCATCTTGTTGGAGGCCTACCTACGCTGTGTCTTCCGGTCCGTGGACGCCACTCGAAAAAAGCCCCAAAAAGGTTCTCGAGAGTTCTCTAGTTACAGTAAAATTATTTTTTAACTTTTTCTAGATTTTCTACATCATCATCTTCTTTATTTTCAATAATACCTACTGTTTTTGAAGTGAAACTTCTAATGCGATGCGACTTCCAACAAGCGTTGCGTTAAATGCGTTGCGTATATACGCAACGCAACGCAAGTTGACGTTTACGAGACGCTTACGAGAGGGGTGAGGTGAGGGGGGGGGGGGTGATGGCTGAGGGGGGGGGGTGATGGCTGAGGGGGGGGGGTGATGGCTGAGGGGGAGGCGCGGGATGAAAATTTCCTTGATTTTGCCGTAGGATGCACCGTTTTCATGATATTTGACAAAAACACCGTGGGTGCGGATGAGGGGGGTACGGGGGAGGGGGCGCGGGAGCTCCAAAGGGGGGATGAAAATTTCATTGATTTTGCCGTAGGATGCACCGTTTTTAAGAAGTTATTGCAATAAGGTTCATATTGATGTATAAGTAATAATTTTCATTTCCACATTACGAAGTTTCACTTCTTCCGCGCGGAGGAACTGCACGCACGATTTTTTTTTGTTCATTACGCTGCGCTGCTAGGTAACCACTGGGTGGCGAGCGTCTCGGCCGCTCTATGAATAGGCAAAACATCACCGTACCACCGGTCGCGCATGTTCGTGGCCGCCCCGTCTAATGGCCCAGCCACGACACCGCGCTATCGGTGGCAGCGGCGAGCGTTTTCACCGTTCATTGCGCGGCTGAGATGCTCGCCACACAGTGGTTATCTGACGGCACACGCAATGAACTGAGAAAACGCTCGTCGTTGCAGCCGTCGCGCGAAGTCCCGACGGGGACCATAATATGATAATACTAACCTGTAGTGCCATAGGGTTATCAATCATAACCAGCGAGGCTTCTTTAAGCGCCTTCGAAGCTTTGATCTCTCCTTCGGCAGCGATGATCTTGGCTCGAGCTTCGCGGTCCGCCTCGGCCTCAGCGGCCATCGCTCGCTGCAGCTGCACCGGCAGTCTCACGTCTTTGCTGGACAAGCCAATATTATCTTTTTTTTATGTTAGAGAGGCCAGACAAACGAACTAGTGGGTCACCTGATGTTAAATGAACACCACTGTCCATAGACACTCGCAGCGCTTTACGCGATACCAGTGCGAAATCTTATACAATACAATACAATGACTCTTCACTGTACACCACACATAAAACGGAACGGACGGTAGGTAAGAAATAGGCGGCGTTATCGCTTCCAAGCGATGTTGATGACGTCAAGCAATTTTTATGGAATAATCGAGAAAAACTAACAAAAATGCAACGTTGCCAGCTCAGCAGGTATAAACCCTCTTAATGAGTGCCAGATTTATATAAAATACGATTACTGTACGTGTTTTTAGTACAAATAAATAATAGTGAGCTCTGTTTGTTTACGTTGGACTAGGAGTAACGAGTTTTGATATGAATCACCAGCGTATCGTGCTTGTAATTTATTTTATTGTTTTAATGAACAGAGAACATGAGTTTACATACTTACTTGACATGAGAACACTCAACTGGTAATAGTTTTTGACAACAGTTGATAAAAAAAATATTATTATTTTTCTTAAGGTTTTTAGTTTTAAGATAGTTGTATAATATAAAATGTTATCACCCCGAGCCTGTATAAATTCCGAAAAACTCAGAGGTGCGGAGCCAGGATTTGAACCCACGACCCTCTGCTCGAGAGGCACTACGCTGCGAGCTCGGTGGCCTAGTGGTTTGTCCTATGGCCTCTCGAGCAAAGGGTCGTGGGTTCAAATCCTGGCTCGCACCTCAGAGTTTTTTGGAATTTATGTGCGAAATTACATTTGAAATCTACCATGAGCTTTACGGTGAAGGAAAACATCGTGAGGAAACCTGCGAAGAATTTTTCTTTTTCTAGGTTTCATGTAATATGCATAAAAAATGTTAACAAAAAATGAAATACCTAATTAATTCCATATGTCCAGTTACCAACATACCAAATTTAACAAAGTAGACTTTCGAATTTATAATATTAGTACGGTGATTGCCATGCACGCATTTGGGCACGTAAACTACAGCGCAAGCTCTTACATCTCGACTCTCTCGACCTCCACGCCCCAAGGGTCGGTGGCTTCGTCCAAGTTGGCCTGCATCATGTGGCTGATGGCTTCCCGGTCAGACAGCAGCTGCGCCAAGTCCCGCATACCCAGTACGTTCCGCAGAGTAGTGGCAGCCAGGAGCCGGGTCGATGCACTGTATAAACAAAACACGTTGCAATACACTTTTTTAAATTAGGTATGTAGGTAGGTTTTTAATTAGGTAGAAAAAAAAAAATTCTGGTAGGAGAAAATTTTTGTCCACGTCAATTAAAAAACAGTTGTAATCACGATAGGGCAGATGCCCCGGTTCAGGCCACTGGGCCGGTTTTGGCCATTTTCAACTTTAAGTTGAGTGTACTAAGGTACAGACACTTGAATGGACAATCAGTCTTAAAGTGGCCAGAACTGGGGCATCTGCCCTAGTTGTTCAGTAAAATAATTCTATGTAGAAAAAAATATTAATGAGATAAAATATTATGAGTAGTAATCGAACCACTGTTGAGTGTTTTTTCATAGTGATGAAAAAACACGTAATTTAATTATTCAACAAAAGCGCCGAGATTTCGTTTTATTATGAAAGTTAAATGTATTCGGAGAATTTGTCCTAAAGAAACAGCTGTCTAGACACTGATGTTATCATAAGTTTTATGTTATGTTCGTTTAATTAAATACTATTTCATTTTCGTCTGTCTGCGCCAGTAATGTAGGTAATTAATTACCCTTGGTAAATAAATAAAAATATAGCTCTCAATTTGTGAGTAACGTTTTTCTTGCTTTATAAATAACAAGTTTAATAAATTATGCTACGATTAAGTACCTACTACTGATATTTAAATTTGATTACATAAAATTCTCTTATTTTTTTAGGACACAGAATGATGTTGTCATACGTAACAGACGGCAACACTTTTAAGGGTGCGCTTCCATAGGAGCGGAGATATTATCGACCAAACGCATTAGTTGTAATCGACTTCTCGCCCCGCTTCCCATAAGAGTGTAAAGCTCCAAACGCACAGACAGTGGAGGCGTGGCGGTGCAGTGGCGGCGACGGTTGTAAAATTCTACCTTGTATGAACGAGTTCGCACGCGGTACGGTATCGCACAACCGTTCATGTAATATAAAGTGAGAATATTACAACCACATTACAACCGTCACCGCCGCCGCACCGCCACGCCTCCGCTGTCTGTGCGTTTGGAGCTTAAGTTTTAAGGCTAAAAGGAATCCACGTAGAAAGCCGAGAGATCTTTAGTCGGCTTATTCGCCACCTAAACGAGGTGGAAGTGAATTTCGCATGTTACGTTTTTTATGGGGTTCAGTAACAGCCAGTTAACACTATTAGCTACTGATCCCAATACTGTGATGATTAACTTATGAAAGTCTCAACGTCTACTGGAGACTAAATCTTATTAATGTTGTACCTCTCACACTTAAACCGCTGATCCGACTTAGATGAAATTTAGTACGGAGATAGTTTGAGACCCAGGAAAGGATATAGGCTAGATTTTTTTTCCCAAAAAATTGGATAGTTCTCGCGGGATAGCTGTTAACGAATTCTTCGCAGACGTAGTTAGATTATAAGTGCGAAAGTTCGTGAGTAATGTAAGTACAAAAGTGTAAAGATATCGTTAACCTCGACTGTACCTACGTGCTTGCATGGGATACTATCGATGTTTAGAAAATTTTACTTCCGAAGGTTTAGAATCCCGAAAACTTCATTTCTCCGAAAGCATTTTTTTCTGAAACTGTAAATATTTCAGGATTTATTTCAGGATCATCGTGTAGAACCCTTTAGGTTAGGTTAGGGTTGTTTTATAAAAATCCTGAAATATTTACAGTTTCAGAAAAAAATGCATTCGGATAAATGAAGCATTCGGGATTTTAAATATTCGGAAAAAAATAATAATTCTAAATTTTGATAGGTAACCTGCTTGCATGCGTGTTTGTCTGTTACTATTTCACTCCAATGATTTACAGATTTAGATGACATTTTATATGTACTATATAACTGGACGTCTGGAATAGCAATAATGTGGACATGCCTCCAAAATTAATTAATAAAGAGTTTTACATACATACATACTTTATTTCTCGAAATTAGATTTGAATTCCCGGAGACAGCAATTTACACATGCATGCAATTATTAAGCATGCAATTAAGACCATGATGTAAGTTTTTGGAATTCTCATAGGGATTGAGTAGAATTTCGGAATATCAATTTAGCAGGCAGAATACACTGTACAAAAAATTAAATAATTATGAACATCCGCTTGACTGTATTTCTAGGAAATAAAATATTATGTTTTGATGATTTATAACTGATCTAATGGTTTAAAGGCTAGTCATCGATAAATGTATAGAGTATTCCTAAACCACGCTCAAAACTTAGATTTCATAAAGGCCAAATTTCCTTAATCTTATAGCCTGTGAGCTGCTCTATCAGCCTTTTAGTTTTGGCATTGTTTTTAGCGACACTGCGTATGTATGAGTCAGAGTGACGGTTTACCTGTAATCAGCCACCCTGACGACAGCATTCAGTGGCTCTTTGATTCTATAATATACAACAGCGTCCACTGCTACGGTAACGGAGTCCCTTGTTAAAACCTGGAAGTTCACAAGATTGTTAGAATAACGTTGGTAATACGCGGGCCCAGTGCGGATTGGGAACTTCACACACACCATTGAATTTCTTCGCAGGTGTATGCAGGTTTACTCACGATGTTTTCCATCACTGTAAAGCTCATGGTAAATTACAAATGTAAATTCGCACATTAATTCTGAAGTACTCGGAGGTGCGAGCCGGGATTTGAACCCACGACCCTCTGCTTGAGAGGCCATAGGTCAAACCACTAGGCCGTCACGGCTATACAGTGAAATCAATGAATATCTATTCAAGGTGTCACAAAAAGAAACCAGAACATCTCCTTTTACCATGTGGTTGACTCAAACTAACATCCCTGTAGCCCTGTAGAGGGAATATACACATCGTAAGAAACAAAAGTTGTTTCTCCTGTGGACATAAAATTAGCGACTCCGTGTTAGCAAACTTAAGATTTATTTAAATGGTCCGAAAGTTGCTCAGGCGTGCCACACGCCGATGTAGACTTGACTAAAAAATGTTGCCTCTATAGCCAATAAAAATGGCAAACGTTTTACAACATTACTATGGGAACTCCAAAAAATACATAATATTGTTCTATGTGATACTTTGTATTCTTTCCGCTGTTGCGGACAGGTCTCATCTGAAATAGAGAGGGCTTTTACAATATTTCCACGCGGAATCAGTGCAGATTGAGAACTCCACACACATCATTGAATTGCTTTTTGACAGAGCAGACGGACCAAACCAGACGGACGAACAGACAGACAGAGGATTTTCACACACTGAGAAAAAAATAGCTTCACAAAGCACAATATTAGCGTTGTAAATTTTTTATTGTTTGGGGAACAAAAAACTTTATTGACGCATTAAAGTTCATTTACGTATAGACACAATCTATTTATTGTGAGACTAAGAATTGAGCAGTACACAACTTGAATATTGTCAAATTCAAATTGATTAAACTTTGTTGTTACAATAACAGCAATACTTTGAGAGTTCGTTTACTTTTGACATTGTAAGAATTTCACAAAGTTCAACGTTATAAATCTGACAACATAAATTTTGTGGTGGCAACACCGCACACAACTTTTCTTTAGTCAAATTAATATTAACTAAACTGTATTGTTACAATAACAGCAATACTTTGAGAGTTTGTCAACGTTTAACATTGTACGAATTTCACAAAGTTCAACGTAATAAATCTGACAACATTAATACTTATTTGCAAAGTTCCAATGTGGGCTGTGTGCCGTTAAAGTTTTCCTGTTAGATTGACAGTATTTTTCTCTCAGTGCAGTCTCAGTAATGGGGTAACGTTGTCTCCCTTTGGGTACGGAACCCTAAAAAAATGAGTCATACTTAAACTCAATCTAAAGATCGTCGGCGTAGCCTTATACCTAGTACTACCTATTAGTTATTCTGTGCTTATACCGTCTTCTCACGACATTTGAACTCGGGAAATGTCATTGCGCGACTTCTACACACAGGCCACAAATAGTAAATACCTACCAACTTATTTGTTGTAATTGATATTATATTGATAAACGTGCTAATTTTAAAATTAACGAATAACTTTATTGAGGCAAAAAATTAACGAAACGGAACTGTTTACTTATTTCTATGTGGTCTACTGGTCTACTAAATGTTTCGCTGTTTTTCACCAAGCCTACATGTAAATTAAGATTAATTTTGCATATATCAGGTTTCCAATTAAATGGTTTTATTACAAATTAAATTGACCATTAGTGCCTAGAATATCACGTTCCCAAAAATACCAGATTTTTCAAAATACCACATAATATCTAGCTTACCAGATTCTCGTTGCACCACACAATCATCACGAAGTGATTTTTTTGGTGGAATGTCTTACATACTTATTTTGATTAATCTGGTAATTTTGAGAACATTGTATTTTAGGCACGAGTGTGATTAACGGTGTCCTATTAATCCTTAATATTTGTCGTCATCATCATCATCCCAGCTTATTATACGTCCCACTGTAGGGCACAGGCCTCCTCTCAGAATGAGAGGGCTTGGGTCGTAGTTCCCACGCGGGCCCTGTGCGGATTGGGAACTTCATACACACCATTGAATTTCTTCGCAGGTGAAATTTGCAGGGGATATTTGTGAAGTGACCTGAATATTAATTCTAACCATCGCTGTACTACAAACACCAGCTACTAAAGGACTATACCGCGTGGAATTTGGAATCTAGAGTCAATAACGGTTGGATTGCTGAATTCCTCGGTTTATATTACCCGCTGTCCAACAACAAATGAGGTCGACTCTGCGATCCGTCCGTTCTCGCGGCCATATTCGACGTGTCAAAATAAACGCGCGTTCACCGATTTATGATATTCCCCGTTTATTAGCAGAAGTTTGGTTCACGAAGCTAGTTTAGAAAATTGGGCACAGTTTGAATTTTTTTTTTTAATGTTAGAAAGGCCAGACATACTAACTAGTGGGTCACCTGATGTTAAATGATCACCACTGTCCATAGACACCCGCAGCGCTTTACGCGATGCCAGTGCGTTGTCGGCCCTAAAGGAAAGGGAATAGGGGAAGGGGGTGAGGGAGGGGGAGAGGGAAGGGGTGAGGTATTGGGCCCCCGGCACTCTCACTGACCGTACGAAACGCAAGCAGGATTACTGCTGCTTCACGCCGGTGTTCTGTGAGAGGGTGGTACTGCCCCGGACGAGCCGGCCCATTCGTGATGCAGCGGCTAGCTACAACATGACTCTACCACTACCGTGAATATCAAGTTTAATTTAAGGACCGACCTACCTATTTAATTTAAGCGACCTTAAGGTCGCGGGTGAGAAATTGATAGTTTCAGTTCATTATTTTTTATTTTACGTTTCAAAAAGTAGAGACAGCCGCAAAAAATAATTTAGGAAAATGATTGAATTTAGACTATGGAAATAGAAAGAGCTAACACGAATAAAGAATATTATAGCAATTTAGGGTCAAATTGCTAGATAACTTTCCTTTCGTGCATTATTGTTCATTTTTAAGGTTTCGCAGTCCAACAGGAACCCCTATAGGTAGTTTTGTCATGGTAAATTTAAAAGCCGCGGTGGCAACCCGTTGGCCTTGTGGTTTGACCTATGGTCTCCCAAGCAGAGGGTCGTGGGCTCGAGTCCGGGCTCGCAACTTTGAGTTTTTCGGAATTTATGTGCGAAATTACATTTGTAATTTACCATAAGCTTTACGGTGAAGGAAAACATCGTGAAGAAACCTGCATACACCTGAGAAGAAATTCAATGTAAAAGTAAGGTTTCATTACCAACTTATGTATACCAAATTTAAAGTCAATCAAGATATTGATGAGATATTAAGGCTTCCCTATTAATATATATTGTAATGTATTCAATGTTCAATGTGTGTGTGTGTGTGTGTGTGTGTGTTGTGTGGTAGTGTGGTGTATCTGAAGATCACAATCTGCACTGGGCCCGCGTGGGAACTACGTCCCAAGCCCTCTCAGTCTGAGAGGAGGCTTATGCCCTGCAGTGGAACGTAAATAGGCTGGGATGATGATGATGATGAAATTTAAAAGGGAAATTAATATATTTCAGTTTTTACGAATTAACGAGTAATAGTCGATCAAAACCAATCAAAACTAAATACTGAATATTTGTATGTACCTATGTTAGTACGGAACTCTACACACCCGTCTTGTACTGTAAGACTTGGTGACCTAGAAAAACGGTCAAGTCGGATTCGGACTAGTGCACTGAAGATTACACACAACATAAGCAAAAATAAGTTTACTCATCAATAAGAAAACCTGCGCGTTTGCCACCTTGATTCATAAGAAAAGACTGGCATTCAGATTTCCGTTTATTCTTAGTCTGCCAAGACAATTGGATCCAAAGAACGATCGTTTGTCTGCCGTAAACCTTTGATTGATAGTTTATAGGCCTATCAATTAATTCACAGGAAATGGGTTAACTGGTTCCATACCAACGAGATCGCGGTACTAAAATTTACGTTTACCTATTTACGCTATGTTCTGGGAAATGTTTGTTCAGAAGTGATAAGTTTTTGCTAAAAATTACATTTGTAATGCAAGATTTTTGCTAACTGTAGTTTTTGTTAACCGAACTTAGATTCTCACCCAATCACCAACTTATGTATACCAAATTTAAAGTCAATCAAGATATTGATGAGATATTAAGGCTTCCCTATTAACTAAATTTTCATTATCATCATCTCAGTTGAATTATGTTCCACTGCAGACTACCGGCTTTCTCTCAGAATAAGAGGGCACAGGCAGAAGTTCCCACGTGAGATCAGTGCGGATTGGGAATTTCACCTCATGGTAATGGTGGTAAATTTCAAATGCCAAGCCAAGTTTTTACCATGAATAATACTTATTTAGCATCCACTTCTACCAGTTTTCTAATTTGGAAGTTACTAACCTCTTGAGGAGGTACGTCAAATGACACAGTCCTCAGGTCCACCTTCCTGTACGTGTCAATGCAAGGCAGCACAAAGAATAACCCTGGTCCTCTCGCCCCGCCCTTACGTAGGCGGCCTAGGCGGAATATTACTGCGCGTTCGAACTCCTGCACGACCTGGGGAAATGTACATAACATAAAAGATATCAAAATATCAATGCTAGTGGTTGTTATGGATCATACACAGCGTTGGAAACAAAAGTTGTCTCTCCTGTGGACATATAATGAGCGACTCTGAGTCAGCAAACTTAAGATTTATTTAAGTGGGCCGATAGTTGGCCAGGCGTCCCACACGCTGATGCAGACTTGACAAAAAAATATTGGCTATAGACCCTTAACTTTTGCTATGTTCCCACACTTGATATGACCCACACACAACTAACACAAGGTACCTAAATATAAGAGCTTGTAAAATGGATTAAGGGTACGTAAAATCACTATCTAAATATTTTCTGCAAGGACAGGTTTAAATAAAGTAACACTTCGATAGCAATACCAGCTTAAAATTCCATTATTTCTATAAATATCGACATAATAAGAAAGGCCCTTCTAATTACTAAACTTACTTGGCTAAGTTCAACAATAGCGATCTACGGTTTTCGTGCCTTACAAAAATTGTGTTTACCAAATATATCGATGGGCATTATTTAAAACGTCAGAAGGTTTCATTGCGTTTTCTCTTTTCATCCAGTAAAACATACTTTCTATAACTTTTCTGCATTTTTTAGAATGTTCTGCAATTTATACTTATTACGTTTTTTATCGAGCGACTATCATATCTGCAGGGTTATTGTCTAACGCGCTGATGCTTGCTTTCACAATCACTATTTCTTTCTGTCAAGCGGTATAAGATGGTGACAGAAAGAGATGGTGAAAGCGAAGGCAAGCGTCCATGCGTTAGACAATACGGCCTCGGGTCGTAGCTAATTAATAATTAATAATAAAAAGACGGTTGAAGTTTACCTTAAAGCACTCGAACAGCGAAAAAGGGAATGTTATGATGACGAGCAGTAGCGACATGAAGGTCACACATCTTTCCACGCAGCCCACGGCTTCTGGATGGGCTGCCGTAAAAATATATATGTTAAATTGTAAAGACAAGCTTGAGGGTACCTCTCCACCAGAGACGTGCTATGCTACGTTGATATGGATACGTTTCATCATCATCCCTGCCTATATACGTCCCAACTCCCATTGCAGGGCACAGGCCTTCTCTGAGAATGAGAGGGGTTGGGACGTTGTTCCCACGCGGGCCCAGCGCGGATTGGGAACTTCACACACAGCATTGAATTTCTTCGGTTTCCTCACGATGTTTTCCTTCACCGTAAAGCTAAATTCAAATGTAATTCGCACATAAATTCCGAAAAACTTAGAGGTGCAAGCCGGGATTTGAACCCACGACCCTCTGCTTGAGAACCACGAGGCCACCACGGCTATGGATACGGTTGATATTCACCATTTTATTCAGTGGTCCACAAAGGACGGTGGAAACGGGTTCAACTAAGCTATGTTTTTATATGGAAAGATGCCGCAATGGTTGTGTGCTGTGGATGGGTGCTCTAGATCTTCCTCGAGCAGCTACACAGCTTAGTATTAGTGGAAACGGTCACATAGTCTCGTAGCGTAGCTTTCACATCCTCGGAGCATAGCTGCATAGCACATCTCTTATGGAAAGACACCCTTAAGGTTTCTGTACAATAACAGATTTAAACGATTCATAGTAAATATGCGTCGGGCGACTAACGTCTTTATTGAAAAATGACGAGGTATAAAAATGACGACATGAAAAAATTACTAAGTTTTTTCCCAACTTTAATCGACATAGAAACATTGGTAGGTTTAGGTGATGTTAAGTTTGCATCGGCCCGAAGGGCTAAAGGCACAAAGAAGAAGGAGCTCCGCGTGAGCGGAGCTCCGTCGACACTGTTTCTGTGTCGGTTAAAGTTGGGAAAAACTTAGTAATTTTTTCAATTAAGACATTAGTCGCCCAACTCAAATATATCAAACTTATTTTCTGCGGGATGAAGATAATCGTTGTCAAGATCCCGTAGAAAATTTATAATAATAATAATAATAATAAATATCTTTAATTCAGACCAGCGATCCATAATAATAATAATGTTAGTAACAAAATAAATTTATAAGCTATGTTAGTAAACTGAGAATCTAGGTTTATATGATAGGTTCTGTAGGGGAGAGGTGGGGTGAAAGGGATACGTACATAAACAAACTAAGAATTGATTAATGACAATTAATGTATTTCATTTAAATAGTTAAAACAATAAACGCTTCCTATGTAAGAAGCTCCCTAAATTTGAATTTCAATACGTGTCCCTTTCATGCCACTTCTCCCCTACAAATAAGGCATCATCGTCAGCGTCAGGCTATATGCATTTCACAGCTGTGCCTTCTGTCACAAAATGGGCATGAGCCTTAACTCCCACGCAAGCAGCTCAACGCGGATGCTGACCACTAAATTGTCTTGCAAATGGGTGTAAGTTTTTTTAGCAGTTCTTATTTAGTTTTTTTTAGCAGGGCACAGGCCTCCTCCTTTCAGAATGAGAGGGGATAAACCGTAGTTCCCACACGGGCCCAGTGCGGAATGGGAACTTCTCACACACCATTGAATTTCTTTGGTTTCCTCACTATGTTTACCTTCACCGTTAAGCTCATGGTAAATTTCAAATGTAATTTCGCATATAAATTCCGAAAAATTCAGAGGTGCGAGCTGGGATTTTAAACTACGACCCTCTACTTAAGGAGCCATAGGTCGAACCACTAGGCCACCACGGCTTCTTTAATAATTAATAATTAAAAATTTCGGAAATCTCAGATGTATGAGATGTGTGAGCTAAAGTTCCGCACCCCCAATCTTCTGCCCGAGAAGCAGTGAGCATCTTTCGCTTTCAACTCCTTCTGAGTTTTTCGAAATTTAATTTTGAAATTTTTGCCAGCCAGTGACAACTAGCCAGAACTTAAAACTAGCCACTTTTGCAACTACCTTTAAATATAATAAAGATTATTTCATATTCTACTTTAATGCCGGCAAATTTAACGATAGCAGTGCGATTAAACCTATCAAAAACGATGCAGTTAATGTAAGTACTAAGAAACTCCTAGGTCTAAAAATATTTGTTATTGCACGTTACTGTTATAATAATTAGGCGGGGTACTTACGCATTTGTATCGTGATTGCGCAAGAAGTACCGGTATCGCAATCTAAAATGTCCAGACGTTATAAATTAGATCTCGATAATCATATAAATAAACTAGCGTACCTACAGTTAAGTACTCACGACTCGGTACATTGTCACGTCTAGTACTCATAGCTCTGAGCTCCGAACGCATCCCAACTGTTAAATTCACTCACTAAGGTTAAGTACTCCAAATATTATAACAAGTAATGCTCATAACAGTGTTTGACTCGGCAAACAGGGCCAGACTGCGCTGACACACAGACTTGCTGTCAGAAGAGCTCGATCTGTTTACACAACCCAAAAAGCCGATTCAAACTAAAAATATCAATTACAATGCGATGCTCCACAACAATAAGAAAGCTACTAAATCACTGTTGCAAGCGTTTAGTGAAAATTATTTACGTATTTCGAGGTAGCACTCCACTTCGCCGGAGTTCTTGTCGTAGCAACCGAAATCCATGAGGCTGGTGATGCGCGTGTAGCGCATTTAGAACTTGTGTCAATGAGATTTAAAGTGATGTCTTCTAATCGGTGTCTATATTGATACTAAGGTGAGTAGCAGGCTAGTGAGGATGGTAAGAATAAATAAATAACGCACTTTCAGCCATGTCGGTACGGCGGGCTCGGCGCGGGCGCACTCTCGACCGCGGTGCTCCAAATTGTAGGATTTAGGTATTTTCGAAGCTCTTGCTCGCGGCTGCATGCAATTTGTTAGAGGATGTTTGTATAATCATTTTAACGAGCATCAGATTGTTTACATATGTTCAGTTTTAAGTATTATTTCACAAGGATTATTATATTTATTTTTATATTTTTATATACGTCACAGTTCGAGTCTTTAAATATGAAGTTGTTGAAATTTTAAACGTTAAATGGAGCGTCACATAAAGCAGCATGACATATCTTTCATTACATTAAATATTTATTTAAACTAACATAGATATTTGATCATTCATCCACATATGGCTGTTTTTGTATACATCTGTAACAATAATGAAAAGAAGATTGGATACGTCAGTTCTCTACATTGTAAGATAACAATTAGACTTGTGGGAAACGTTAGTCTTATAGGTCATGTCATGTCAAATTACGAGGCAGACCAATGTCCAATAGATGTGCACACGCATAACCGTAGTCTTTGATCTCACTAGTCTAACTTTAAATGCTATTTCTGTTCAATTAATACGGCAGATCACAGAACACTTATGTCTGGAGATAGCAAGACGTAATTTTTCCCTTTGCAAAAAAATACAATAGAAATTGTTGGGTGCGGCAACGGCAATAATTATGCACGACCTGATAATTCAAACTCTTATGGAATTTGAATAAACTCTTATGAATTGGAATTGTCATTTATTCCGGGTCAATATAATTACCGGTCGTAATTTAACCGAACCCGACAATGGTTACGAAACATACATTTAGGGTATGTGATTTGTATTTGTGTAGCAGTTTTGTTTTAGTGTCAGTTTGTAGGAACTTTAGATATTTTGACATAAGTGTAGATGTATTTTTACACAAACATGGCAGAAAAATGTAGTGCATAAAAATTACCAAATGGAGCCGATGGCCTAAGGTAACTCTCGACAGTTGCTTTGTGTATTACACGTAAACCTGCCAGATGTCTTTGAAGGGAGTTTGTTTTATTGACGGAAATACAGGCGGCATTTGTAGAGCTGAGGTTTGCGGTACTTTGTAACTCGAGATAGACTATGGTCGATGTAGTGTAGAGTAGTAGATTAGTTGTTTTGCAGCTCGGTATGAAAAAAAAATGTTTTACGACTTTAGGAACACAAATTGAGACAAAGTCCAGAAAATTTAAAAACATTAAAAAAAAAATTGGCATGTCCACTCTATCCATAGATTGGTGGATCTTAGTAGACAAGTCCATTTGATTAAGTTAGGCCTTTGTTTGTTGTGGTTGAAGATAATAAAGTCATTATTATTGTACTGTTTACGTACGGATCGCTCTAATCTGTAATGTCATACAATATCGACAAAATATGAGTTAGTGCAAGTAAAAAAGTGCATATAATGTTAATTAAATATGAGCGATTCAGTAAAATATTTCTAAGAATATGTATGTCTGCAAATCATTAATTACTTCCATATAAAATCTTCACCATAAATATGATACGTACTAATTAGCTATTAATTAATTATTCCTTATATCAGCTTAAATTATAGTCTGAACTAGGTGTATGACCCACTCCGTACATTCCTATGCCACGTAGATTTATTGAGCCTGTTAAACTTGAAATGGTAATCGGTTCGCATTTTACTTCTGAAGACATTTTATCTGTATAATCAGGCGACGAGAATAAGGGACGGTTAGGTATACATTGCTGGGTTTGATAAAACTACATAAAATTATGACAATACATTCTAATACTTGTATGCCAAATTTGAAGTCTTATCACGGCCACTGGGGTATTTACCTTATTAAAAATTAAATGTTAAATACAGACATCAATAGAAGTGAGACCACAACGCAATGTACATAGGGGAATTTAATACGATAGCTGAGTAACTGGAACAGCAGTGTACTCCAGTTAGCGACAGCGAAATAATTTCATTTAAAAATGGTTGACATAGAAATAAGGAAAAATGGTTGAAATTTTATTACCTAGTATTGCCAACAACTACGTGTTTGAAGTTTATGTTTCTTGATTTAATTTTAATCTTTTCGTAATCCAATTGCTAAGCAGCTAAATACTCGAAGCAGCAGGTAAAATTATTAACACAAAAACCTCTTTAATGCTTCTCTGTATTTAGGTGTGTAAATATATGAAAGAAATGTAAATAAAACAAAATATATGAAACAATAAAGTGCCTCAATATATATTATACAAAAAGTTGGTCCCTATTCAATCAATACCATTTAAATTTAGTGATAAAGACCGAGCGGAAGATGTATTTGACGTCCATGGCAGTCGACCATATTTTGCTTACACAATTGTTAAATTCCGATGAAATGGACTTGACAGAGTAGATATTTTGGACCCAACTACTCTGTTCGATTTAGCAATTTATCAAGTCCATCGCCGTGTAGGAAGCAGTTTTGCAATCGGTAGTCCTCCTACAAAGTACAATATTAGATGACGATATGACATAACTCGTTTAACTTACAAGACAGATTGCTATAACCCATATAGACATTACCTAACGTTATCGACATCCATTGTCGATAATTCAATAATAGCAGGATACGAATAACACTCATTTACTTTCTTAGAATTTTATTTGACATAAGTATTGAATAACAGCTAGATCCTTCTTATAGCATGTCGATACGGGGTCCTTGGTCACCAACGACTGATTTGGAATCCACTTGAAATGTAAAAACAATGAATGACATTACCGAAAAAAGAAACATTTTCGTGTGTAAGGGAATATATCGGACTTTTGGGCTGGACATAGACCCCGTGTGTTCTTCAAATGGAAAAAAACCTGTACTTAATAACAATGTAAATTGCTATTGTTACTAACGATCTTCAATTTGATCTTAATATATTTTGGTTTGAAAAAGGTATATAGGTTTGAAAAAACTAAATCCTTGCCTACTTTGTAAAGGGAATTTCCATACTTTCAGCTTGCTAGGTGCAAGGGGTCGGGAAAAGCGTTGAAAATACATTCAGTCAGTCGGGACTTTCCATTTTGTATTATTATTTAGATTTATCAACTAATAAAAACCGGCCAAGAGCGTGTCGGACACGCCCAAGGTAGGGTTCCGTAGCCATTACAAAAAAATCAAGTAATATTTTTCTAAGGATTTCGTATGTGTACGGAATCATCCAAGTTTAGGTATGTTTTATACCTTAGGCTACTATTTACTCTTAAAGTACAAATAATTTCCAAGCAATCTTAGCCGCTATAATTTTCCTAGTAAATTTGATATATTTACTACCATTCTGAATTTTTTCAAATTTTTCCACCCAACAGTTTAGATTTTAGAGGGGGGGGCGCTCGATTTTAATGAAAATTTTCACTTTAAAGTTGAATATTTCGCAAACAGGTCACTGAATAGAAAAATCATGTTAGCAACCCCGCAATGGTTTTAAAAGACCTATCCAACGATACCCCACACTATAGGATTAGTCGAGAAAAAAAAATCACTCCCCCTTTACGTCTATGGGAGGTACCCTAAAAAAAAATATTTTTTTATTTTTTATTTTACCACTTTGTTGACGTAACTGATATGTATATTCATGCCAAATTACAGCTTTCTAGTACTACCGATCTCTGAGCTTAGCCGCGGACAGACAGCCAGACAGACAGACAGACGGACAGACATGGCGAAACTATAAGGGTTCCTAGTTGACTACGGAACCCTAAAAATCCAGAACCAAGATCCAAAATCTACGTCTAGCGAGTCAAAAATACATATTTTTGTTTCTATAAAGATTGTTTACGATTGTGTTGTGTTATCATTAGATTCGTTCCCTATCACAAACATGTGTAATTGAATTCAAACTATATTCATATGACACTAATCGATGGCAATAACGAGAGTCTTAATCCTGGAAACAGACTCATGTTGTTTTAACATGGATAATATTATTTTATGATGCTGAACGTAATTCTAACAACAAATAACAGCAGCTCTGGCCTCGCAACGCTGGCACTAATACTGGTTGATCCAGACACGAATTTAGGTTGAGCCTCACGTCTTGAATGCATCCACATTGTGCACCGGGAATTTCAACTTGAAGGAAATATGAAATAAATAAATAAATAAATAAATATTAGGGGACAATCTTACACAAATCGACCTAGTCCCAAACTAAGCAAAGCTTGTACTATGGGTACTAGACGACGATAAACATACTTATATAGATAAATAAATACTTAAATACGTATAAAACATCCATAACTCAGGAACAAATATTCGTGCTCATCACACAAATAAATGCCCTTACCGGGTCACTACCAACTAGGCTAAAGCGGTCGTTGAAGTATGCAGATTTACATTTTCTAACTGTGTAATTCTCAGATTTAAAGCTCTGGAGTGTAAATAAAGTTATTACGAGAAATAGAATTGTTTAATGTCAAAAAACAAAATCGAAACATAAAAAGCTCATTTTGGAAATAGGCCGCAGATCTTCTACGTTTCGTTTTTGAAGTTTAGCAGCGTTATTGGAAACTCCGTCATTGCAAAGAAGAATGCACCACGAGGAGGAGGAGGATTTTTTAAATAAATTATAATTATAGTTTGCTACTCAACCATAAAATACTCATTAAATAAATACAAAACAAGTAACTCGACACAAAAAGTAATTGTCAAAGACGTACACTTCTTCCAGAGCTCCATGGGTCGTTATTTTTTTGATAAACTACAATGTTAATGCATTTAAACAACCAATAATTATCGTGCGGAGTACTGCAACTGCATCTTTTTCGTAATGCAATCGTACTTTTCTACGTAGCTTCCCTGGCCTTCTAGAAATACCCTTATATCCTTGTTCCTTTAAAGTTACCTACTTACTGAAAGCCATTTAAAAAGTGTTTCAATTTTGGAAATATAGTCCGCCGAGTGCAATGTCGAGGTCGACTATCTACTCGTATACTATCGATTTTAATTGCCACTGTTCGGTAGCTTCGGCGTGCAGTACTCGGATAATCGGATGTATTTTGGGCTCGCTCATTTTCAATTTAGGATCATTCATTGTTATTTCTTGGCTCTATATCTAAATCCCTAATGATTATTTGTCCTAATGTAATGTTTGTGCTAATGATCGTTTGTCCTAACTCTTTTTATTTAAAATCTATTAATTGTTCTGGATTTTTATAAAACAAACCTAACCTAACCTATAGAGTTCTAGAGGATAATCACAAAAAAGTTCCTTAAAAATTCACGGTTTCCGAGAAAAAAAGTGTTAGGACAAACATTACATTTGGACAAACGATGTCAGGGATTTAGAATGAGACCCTTATTTCTTACATCATATTTAATATAGCTAAAATGTATAATTTAAGGTATGGCTAAAGACATGATTGTTATGTTAAAGTCATAATTTGTTGACGTTAGATATTGTTATGGTCGAAAGGCAATTTAACGTTCCTGTTATACAAACTCAAACTGAAACTGTGTCAAGAAGGCAAGCTGCACAGCAAAATGACTACTTTCTAAAGGACACTATTGGGTACCAGTGTACCCTATTCAGGTTTCGTAAACCATGTCGGATAACTCATATGTCGGTCAAGTTGCGAAAATTCAGTCTAGACTTGGAAAATTATTTTTAAACTGTTGAATTTTATCCGAAGCATGTATTAAGAAAAACTCTACTAACTAGATTTACTAGATTAAAACTTAAAAATTTAGTGCTGTTTCAAACACGCGCTAATCGGCATTTTTTTAGCTTTGGAATATTTGAATTACAAATTTCCTTGATACATAGATCTCATTAAACGCTCTCGAATCTACCTAAATAATATTTTACTTCACAAAGATAGAAATCCAGATGCTCTATCTTTTTAAGTTTGGCTTTGCCTGCCATATTCGGGCACATAAATACGTTTATTAGGTTAAGCTCGTTAGCTTAAAGGTTCGCCTTTGTTGGACACGACATGGAGGACGTCATCATCATCATATCTTGTTACCCGACTGCGGCAAAGCCAAAAGAAAGGGTAATGATTTTAGCAGTCTATGTTTATGCTATTAACGTAGTATACAGAAGCCAAAATACTGGATGCAAATTCACCTTGATAAACGAATGAGACGGTCCAGTCTAATGACGCCTTACCTATATTTTTTATTTGTTTCAATAATGTTATGATACGTAGGGTCGGTTCCCTAACTTAAGTATCCACTTTTCCATACTAACTGCATAGAAAAGTGGATACTTATGTTAGGGAACCGACTGTACATTACATAACACATTCAGTGGTACTGAATGTGTTAAGATTAAATAAAACAACTTAATGTTATGCGCATAATTTAATTCCAGGAATTAGATTATAAAATTAAATGAATAAATATGTAAGTATCGCGGGAAAATATATGAGTACATTTTAGTAGGTATATAAAAATATCTGCTCATACCAGGATTCGAACCAGAGACCTTAAACTACTACTACTGACTACCTACTTCTGTTTACTGGTGACCATGGTCGCTGTAATGTGACTGAAATATAGAGAACTGAAAGAATTACTTTGCTCAGTAATTGCAAAGTAATTGTTTCAGTCCATTACTATGGACTCCCAATACTTGCGCCTGATTCAATAAATTATTTGAAATATAGAGTTAATTTTAAAAATGTGCTTGTGATGTGTTATTGGACTTATTGGTGATTATGTCCTGGGCTTTGTAGTAACTATCCGGCATATCAAGCTTTAGGTGTAACACTGCCACCATTATTTTGCAGCTGTGTGCGGTGCTGCGGTTTTTTACTTTGACTGCGGTATCTTGATTTGTATACAAAAATGGCATGATATCCATACTAAGTAATACCTATATTATAATTGCGAAAGTGAATCTGTCTGTTTGTTACCTCTTAACCCTTTAACTCCGGGGCCTCAAAAGCTAAGTCACCGTGCAATACGGGCTGATTTTGACGATAGGCGGCGGTGTGACATTGTTTCGCTTACCTATATTTTCAAAACTATTGCAGCTACAGACTTGAAATTTCACATACACATTCATTATTCTATGCAGATTTGATAACTAGTCATATTTTTCACTCACAATCACTAATTTATCATATTTCACCCTTAATATTTCACACTAAGAAACTGAATAATTTAGAGTTACTACCACTGTTTTTTAACTGTTTCACCTGATTAATATCTTGTTTATAGTATATTGGACATATTAAACTACCAAAATCATTATTACTACTAGTAAATTACAAGAAAGTCAACAATTAAAACGTGATATAAAAACACGTCTGCAGTTTGTAAATAATAGTGATGTGCGTATATCGATACGATGGTCGATATTTTCCACAGATTAAACAAGAGTAATAGAAATTGTTTGTTTGTTTGTTGTGTTTCCTTGTGCTTTCAAAAGTTTTACTAATTAGAAGACTAGAAAAAAAATCCTTTTTAGGGTTCCGTACCCCAAAAGGAAAAAACGGAACCCTTATAGGATCACTTTGTTGTCCGTCCATCCGTCCGTCCGTCTGTCTGTCAAGACCCTTTTTCTCAGGAACGCGTGGAGGTATCAAGCTGAAATTTATATCAAATTCTCAGGTCTACTGTCCCATGGAGCTATGAAAAAATCAAACTTCTAAGCCAACGCAATCAAAAGATACAGCCGTTTATGCCGCAAATTTCCGCATATTTTCGACACTCGCAAGGGAATCAAAACCTACAGGGTACTTCCCGTGAACTCAGAATCTTGAAATTTGGTACGAAGCAAGGTGTCATAGCACAGATAAAGGAAAAATTGCGAAAACCGTAAATTTTTAGTCACATCATATAAAAGCCTTTAAGCTGTAACAAAATCAAACTTCTATGTCAACGCAATCAAAAGAAACAGCAATTTATGCCGCATATTCTTAAACTCGCAACTACGCGCAAGGGAATCAAAACCTTACGGGGTACTTCCCGTGAACTCAGAATCTTAAAATTTGGTACGAGGCAAGGTCTTATAGCACAAATAAAGGAAAAATTACGAAAAGCATGATTTTTTTCTCTATCTGTCTATATCGAACCAATCTACAATGATCCCACACTACGCACATTTTGCTTAGGAGCAGGGGTCTGCTAAGACTGGATGTTCATAGATACATATAAATTTGTACGGAACCCTCGGTGCGCGAGTCCGACTCGCACTTGGCCGGTTTTTTAGTAAAATCACGACAATGACCAATTTGTTTGAAAAACTAGACCTAGTAGCGGCTTTCTGGCCAAATAGGCACTCGCGCTTTTTGCTCGTATCACATTCTTATTTTTTTTATGTAAGGTTCTATAATTGATTGATTTAGGCGTTACTTTTGACCCCTCAATAACTCAAAATCTATTTGACTTAAAAACATGAAATTTGGTGTATGTATTAAAACCCTTCAGATCAACTAAGCCCCCAAATTTCACAAATATAGGTGGAACGGTTACCTGTAGAGATAATATCGTCTAAAAATCGGCATTTTTACCACTGACTGACTGACTGACTGAGTAATAATCAAAAACCTAATCCACTTCCAGGTGACCTAGAAAAGTGAAATTTTACATCCAGCTTGGTAATTGTGTGTATACAAACAAATAAAAAAGTCAGAAAATAATGTTTTTTTTTAAGTTTTTATAATTATTATTATTTCTGCCTCAGAACTCAAGTCATTTATTACTCGTTTTGGTAAATTCCTTTTTTGACTGAAGGGGTATATTTCTGGAGTGGTCCCATTGTCATCAGGTTAGAATCTGATGATGGGGTCCTGGAGAAATTGAGGAAACTCTTCAAATATTTTTGGTAGATACACTTATAGCAATTTGGGTATTTTGTAGAATAACTCGTGCATTTGCTCTTGAAAAACACCACTTGGTGAAATATAACTGATGATGAATGATGATCACAGATTCACCGGAGCTACTCAATAATTATTAGTATTTCATGGGCTGCAATTCGATTATTTGATTACTTTAATAACGATTTATGATTTTTAATTAATTTTAGTAATTATGAAAGAGTGGACCTACTTATTTGACAAAAAATAATGATATCCCATCAAAACATAAATGTGAAAATGGGAGCCAAGGTCATTATTAAGAATATGCGATGCATGGTTGTCGACTTCCCCGACAAAATAATTGACATCTATATGGGTGCCAAATTCCTGGGGTGTCAACCATAGTTGTCAGTAAAAAAGCGGAAATTTCAAACCTATATTTACTAAAGAGCCATCTATCAAAATATTGTGGTATTTTTTTCTTTGCATCTACACTAATCTAACTGTATAACTTAGCAGTTAACACCAAGGCATAACATAAGACATAGATATTAAGAATGTAACTAACACATTGTATATGGGACTCCTCGTCCTGAAATAAATGATTTTTATTATTTTTATTATTATTATAAGGTCTAGATTAGATAAAATATTTTTTTAAATCTTACCCGTTCTCGATCAACTGGAGTTGTCACCCGTATTGCAGCGATGCGGGCCCAAAACAACTCTGGTTGTCACCCGGAGTTAAAGGGTTAACGCTTAGACCAATGAACCTATTTAGATGAAATTTGGTATAAAGACGGCATAAGACTCTATGACTGACATAGGATAGTTTTTATAAAGATAATTGCATAGTTCCCGCGGAATAGCGATAAACGAATTCTTCGTAGACGGAGTCACGGGCAATAGCTAGTAACATATAACAAATTAACTCCGGATCTCCTGCGAGGGGTGGAGGGGGAATTTCGTCGCCCCGGATACCGCTGTGGGACCATAATAATGGTAGCAGTGTGATAACGATAACCGCCTTATAGTCAGGATTCAGGCACAACAAAGTTTAAAATTAGAACTCCGTGTCGTGCCGTCACACTCACGCTAATAGTATTTAACACAAAAGTGAGCGAGATAGTACGATAGGATCTCAGATTTTCGAATCTCGGAATAGGTCAGGATTCTTCCCAACAGAGGTTAATCCGAAACGATGGTACATTCTTCGATATTCGTAAGTACTTCTTATAGCCTAAATTAAATAAATATTATTATTTTGACTTTAAAATTACCCATTAATCAATCTCTAGATTATCCAGTCAACGTTTCCGGTTAACTTTTTCCTATAGGGTATAGCTTAACCTTTCAACTTTAAAAATAACTTAGTCTTGCCATAAACCAGCGCTTGAGTACATATTTATTTACATATTTAATTAAACTCGACGTTGACAAATTATATGAATCATCATTCGATTCCTTAGAGCACCAGAAAGACCCGGAGGCGTCATGAACATTAATTTCTAATTCTAATGAAGGTTTTATAAAACGTCGAATTAGTTAGATGGCGTTAGTATCGTGAAGTCTGTTATAGATCGAGTCATTCATAATGGATGACGCGAGCCGTGGTTCTTATTGAAATGTCATTAATATCTCATCATCATCATCCCAGTTTATATACGTCCTACTGCAGGGCACAGGTCTCCTCTCAGAATAAGAGGGGTTGAGACGTTGTTACCACGCAGGTCCAGTGCGGATTGGGAACTTCACACACACCATTGAATTACTTCGTAGGTGTATGCAGATTTCCTCACGATGTTTTCCTTCACCGTGAAGCTCATGGTAAATTTCAAATGTAATTTCGCATATAAATACCGAAAAACTCAGTGGCGCGAGTCAGGTTTGAACCCACGACCCTCTGCTTGAGATGCCATAAGGTCAAACCACTAGGCCACCACGGCTATTAATATCAAATTTTGACAAATTCACGCGCCTTCGTGAACAGCTCTAGCTATGTCGTCTCACTCACTAAAGATTCACTAAAAACTAAAACGTTTCACGTAAATATGACTGTAAACAACTTGTACAAGCAAGTACATTTACTAAGTTGTATAGAATTGATCTCGATTGTTTCCAAAATCACCTTTATTTTTACAAAGGAGTAGCGAAAGAACAGCGATTAGATGTAGTTGACGTCTCCGGTTGCTTTGAAGCTTTAAGTTCGATTCAGCTGGTCGAAAGTGTGCATTCGGGTGCATCTGTGCAGTGCAGTATGGAGGGGCCCTTTATATAAGCGGCCTGCGTCGGCGCACGCAGCCGGGAGTCGTGTGAGCTAAGAGCTAGTGCTAAGGTGACATCATGTGGGTAAGTTGCGAAATGTTTTTTTAAATAGCTTAACTGATAAAACATAAAATAAACACTAAAACTAAATAGCCTAATAATGTACAATAAATAAAAAAAATACAAATAAAAGAATATGTTTTAGAATACCACCCGACAGCATAGTTTCCAGAAGGTTTCGGAATAACTGAGGTAGATAACAAGGGACATTTTGACACCAATTGACCAGAGGCCGTATTATCAAACGCGCGAATGCTCACGATCGCATTTACCATCTCTTTCTACGTTTATCCTAGATACCGTGTGACAGAAAGAAGTGATGAAAAAAATAGGAATGTTCACGCCGTTAAAAGATTATTCGATGACACCACTCCAGTAAGAAAACGCTTTATTTTAGCCCTGAAAACCAGATTAATTTTAGATTAACTGCAAAATTAGATTTTTTGTTGCTTTAAAACAAATAAATAGTTAGTTGATAGAGTTCGCACAAGTGACGTCTTAAGTTGCTATTGCCATTCAAACTCTATGGGAGAATTGTGTTTTGACAGCTCATAAAAAGTACCTACCTACGTCAATTGATTGGTGGGGTCAACATCCCTATTATTGATTCTGACCGTGTTAAAAATAAGGCTGTTCACTGCTTGCTTGTGAAAAGTTGTCGAAGCTTGGCAAGCGTGTAAATATTGGATAACGCCTGCTTAAAGACTTTTGTCCGTGCGTGTTATAGGTATTAGTGGTACTAGCGTGCGCAGGCGTCGGTATGGCGGCCCCGCAGTATGCTTTACCGGGCGCGGTGTATGGGCACGCGCCGGTACTACACGCGCCGGTCGTCGCTGAACCTGTGGTGAGTGTTACTGCCGTATTCAGACACTAGCTATTGATTCACTGTTGAATCAATAGCTAGTGTGTGTTTTTATTTTTGCTCAGAAACAATTAATTATTCAGAATTGTTATAAAATAAACCTAACCTAACATATAGAGTCCTACAGGATAACCATTTCAAAAATTTGTTAGCAGCTGTTTTCTCAAACTGACGTGGTCGTGGATTGACATGTTATTATGTACTTATCATTAGCATCCAAATGAAAGTAAGGAAATTAAGACAGACGAAAAATTCAGATTAATGTATGTTTTAGGGCAACCATTATAAACCCCGAATTACATATGATGTGTGGAACGGACGGTCTCATATTGTTCCTATTAGAAAACTCTGTATAATAAATAAATATCTAATAGTATTATAATTTCCAACAGTCTTACCCAAAATATGCGTTCAACTACGGCGTGAAAGATCCACACACGGGAGACATCAAATCGCAGCAGGAAGAAAGAGATGGCGATGTCGTTAAAGGTGTGTAATGGTTTTAGTATAGTCAAAAAGAACGATAAATTGTTTGATCATATTTATATGAAAGAATAGATAAATAGTATCTATGCAATTTTTTAATCACTTTTGCTTAAAATAACGACTTACTTTATAGGACTGTTGATTTCCTTAATAGGGATATTGACGCCGTTAAAAAATAATTCGAAGACACGAACGACTCTAGTAAAAAACGCTTCATTTTAGCCCTGAGAGCGCGCGCAGACAGAGAGCGGTCTGGAGTTCCGAGTTCCGCGTTCAGAGTTTTGTACCACTACCATGAGTTTACACTAGTTTACAGTGACCGTACTCGCTAGCGTCGGCGTAAATGATTTGTATGGAGAATCGTACTTCCGTAAGTGACCGCTAGAGGCGCTGTACAATTCTCCATACAAATAATTTACGCCGTCGCTAGCGAGTACGGTCACGTAAACTAGTGTAAACTCATGGTAGAGGTACTGTGTTTTGAACGCTCGAGAGTTCCGACCGCCTGCTGTGTGCGTTATCGTAAGGGACTCAGTACATTCGAAAGAACGCAGAACTCGGAACTCGGAACGCGGAACTCCAGACCGCTCTCTGTCTGCGCGCGCTCTAAAAACCACAACATTAATTTTCGATTATCTGCAAAATTAGATTTTTGTGGCTTTAAAACATACAAATAGTTAGTTCATTGAGTTGGGCAACAAGTGACGTCATAAGTTGCTATTGCCATTCAAACTCTACGGGAAAATTGTGTTTTGACAACTCATAAAAAGTACGTCAGTTGATTGGTGGTGTCAACGTCCCTATTGTATTCCTCTAATCCAACAAACAAAAATCATTTATAAACAAATATACCTACCATATTCTAAGAAATAAATCATTTCTATTCTATTCTATTATGAAAATTAATGATATGAAATATTTTAGCATTGTAACTCCTTTGTCTCAATTTTAATGTCAAGTTACTTCTCAGGCAGTTACTCGCTAGTGGAACCGGATGGGTCGACGCGTACAGTGGCTTACTCCGCCGACGACCACAATGGCTTCAATGCGGTCGTTCACAAGACTGGGCATTCTGCACACCCTGCGGTCAGTATACTCTGTTCATGTTAACGAGCTAGTACTGAAGGAAACAGCCGGGTGTGATTGGTTAGAGATAAGCCGCTTAAGTCGCGTTATAGTGACATTATTGGCAAACCAATCAACGTCTTCAGTCTGAATAATCACAAGTGAATTTGTTGTCAGATGTTCAGAATAAACGTTCCAACTCCATTAAGTTCGTTGGGTCTTCTGTATAACTCGGTGTAGGTACACTAAGAGGATGGACCTACGAGCATATGGATGGACATACCTAATTTATTTAAATTTATCAAAATAATAAGTATAGGAACAAAATAAAATATAACATAGACTGATGATTTGATGACTGATGAATGGAATGAAACTGACAATTATTCCATGTACTTATATTAAAAGGCACACGAACGTTCTAACGAAAACGACGCGAAAAATATTTCTAGACCTTTATGATATTAACCATAAGTAATTTATTGAATCAGGCGTTACTTTGCGGAGGTCCATATTAATGAACTAAAACAATTACTTTGCTCACCCGCGACCTTTTTAAGGTCGCGGGTGAGCAAAGTAATTGTTTTAGTTCATTAACCATAAGGTCTATGTATGCATACATCTGACGCGATAGTTGCACGGCCTGTGTTTAACTTTATGACCTCGACTGTCACACAGCCACATTTTGGGTGTAATAATGTGGCTTTTTACTTTTTGTCATATTAATAAGGTGCCATAGAATTTGATACTCAACATAAACTTCTGATAACAACAAGCACTGAGCTTATGAATTTCTCAATTTTTATTTTGTTTATTGGTCTTACCAAAATACAGGGCAATAGTCAATTTAATTGGCCAAATCGGCAAGCATTTCCCAAGTAACCCATAGATACAATTTGTTCCGCTGCTTCAAACTGGACAACCGTCAGGGGGCACATTGCACAAAGTAGATTTCTCCGCAATCTGCTCTTGCGCAACTACCTACTTAGGCGCAGGCTTATATGGAGGCTGTGGAAATCGGACGACGTATTTCACCGAATTTTCCTGATAAGGCTAAGAATTTAGAGAGAATGTGAGGCTGTGATAGTTTGTGGTTATACTATCTTGAATTAGGCAAGGGTGCCTATGCCTGTAGCTTGCATATTTTTGTACAAATGTTTGGCACGCATACGTAATGTTTCATACAAATATAATCATCATCATCATCATCATCATCATCATCATCATCATTTCAGCCGAAAGTCGTCCACTGCTGAGCATAAGCCTCCTTCAAGGCTCGTCAGACAGATTGGCCCTGCGCCATCCGCATCCAAGGCGTTCCCGCCTCCTTAACCAGGTCGTCGCTCCATCTTGTTGGAGGCCTACCTAAACTGCGTCTTCCGGTCCGCGGACACCACTCGAGAACCTTTCGGCCCCCTCGGGCGTCAATTATACGAGTGATGTGCCCTGCCCACTGCCACTTAAGTCTAGCAATTCTTCGAGCTATGTCCGTGACTTTAGTACAAATATTACACAAGCATGAAAATGTGCAAGCCACAGCCATGTGTATTTAAGGATTTAATTTTATGAATGTAGTCTGACCATTACTTCATACTTCGGCTAATTTACTGGAATACACGATGATTTTTAATCGGTGATCAGGAACCAATTTTTCTAGATCAGTATTCGGTGGCGACCACATCTAAGTGTTACATAAAACAAATGTCTATTTTCTAAAAATGATTATTTGCAAAATCACTTTATAATTAAAGTCATTGTCATCCTACACATGGTTCAGTCAATTAGCTTAAAACCTCATTGACAAGTCAGTTTCTTAAACAAACTTTGTCGAGAGACCTGAGCGCTGGTAGTTTAAAAAAACCGGCCAAGTGCGAGTCGGACTCGCGTACGAAGGGTTCCGTACTATTATCTATAAAAAACGGCAAAAAAAATCACGCTTGTTCCATGGGAGCCCCCCTTAAATATTTGTTTTATTTTAATTTTATTATTTATTTTTAAAGTGAATATATGCTAGCTTTAAAACCCAGTGTTGATCTGCAAGAAAAATCACGCAAGTTGCATTACATTGCGGCGTTCGATTGACCACTTTAAACTCGTTCGCTTTATGGCCGCGTATTGTAGTGCATCTTGCACGATTTTTCTTGCGTTTCTACACAAGGCTTGAGAATAGTATGGCAATGAAAACGAAAGTATTAAAAGTTATTGAGCGCAGTCATGCTAGAGTAGCTCGCGGCCTTGAACTATATCGACACGCCTCATTACGCTGAAAGCATTACTGAACATACAAAGGAAATAGGCCGGTGTTTGTTTAAGATTTTGAAATTCTAATTGGTTAGACTTAAATTCGGTTATGCTTATTCAATCATGATCAAATGAAATTTGGTTATGCTTAATGCAGTTTTGTTAAATAAAGTTTTTAATTATTTCAGTGTGTGTGGAGCTAAGAATCGTTTATACTTTTACAAGCTTTAACCTACGGATTCGCCCGTGTTAGGAATCCATAAAAAACCGGCCAAGTGCGAGTTGGACTCGCGCACGAAGGGTTCCGTACCATTATCTATAAAAACGGCAAAAAATCACATTTTTTGTTGGGAGCCCCCCAAGTATTTGTTTTATTTTAATTTAATAATTTATTTTTAAAGTGAATGTATAACTAAATATTCTGTGAATAAGTATTTCAAGCGTCTACTTGTTGCCGTTATCAACATCGAGCAACAAAAAAAGATAGATTTGTTGAAATGCCCAGGGGATAGGGAATAAACGGGATTTATTATATACATACACTAAATAATACCAATTATGATGAGACGATGGATTTTTGGATGTTGCCGTTGCTGGATTTTTGTTTTATTCAATGAAAGAAATGAAGAAGCTTTACTGCGCGGACGAAGCCGCGGGCACAAGCTAGTTAAATATTATATTGATGGTCGATGGGGCCAAAAGGTTCTCGAATGTCGCCACGGGCCGGAAAACGCAGTTTAGGTCGGCCTGCAACAAGATGGAACGGCAACGGTTAAGGTTACGGGAACGCGTTGGATGTGGATGGCGCAGGACCGGTCTAATCTTGGTGGAGGCCTCAGAAGCGGACGTCTTTTGGCTGAAATGATGATGATTATGATACATTTTAATAGGATTTAAAACTGATTTGTATTGTTTTTTTTTTTGCAGCCATTGGCGGTAGCTCCTCAGTACGCGGCGTCTGCGATTGCACTATCTCCCTATGGCCTACACTGATCGCGAGACAAATACTCTTTACTAGGTATAAGTACATATGAGTAATTTTGTTTTTAACGATAAACGAAACATAACAACCGAAAAGGGAAACGTGAGTGCAAAGTATAGCCAACAGTGTGGTAGAGAAGGATAAATCAAAATTAATTGTGGCTAAGTTGAAATAAAACTAAGATTATGTGTTGCAAATATACAAAAAAGCATCAAAGCCAAAAATAACTTGGTAAACTTTGCTATGTCAGTTTTAGTCACTCCGGAGATATTAAATAAAAAAATGTAAGCAGAATTTCTGTGTTGATAGCTCTTTTGCTTTTTTTTTATTGAAATGTATCCTTATCTGTAAGCTTTAGAGTCATAAAACGATTTTTATTTGTCAATGGACTGTCTAGAACAAGGGTCTTCAACCTTTTTGAAGTCAATTGCCTAGTATACTCTGTTATTGGTTCGGTGGGCCGCAACATAATAAAAACATTCCATTCTAAACTAAAAGTTCTTTTTAATCTGTAAATAGCTATTATTTTTTGTAGACATGTGAATTTAATTTTGTCAATACAATGTCGGGCCGCCGGTTGAAGACCCTTGGTCTAGAACTCTAGAAGATAACCATTTTAACCTGTAACCATTTTCCTCTAAAGCTGAAGGCCACTTTTGATGTATTTTTATAATAGTTTTATGGCCTATAAATTTGGATTGTTTCATTGCGGAAGAGTTAGTGTTGTTTGTGTGTTAACATTATGTTAATACTAGCCATTTTGTAGCATCTGAAGTACAAGTTATTAATGTGTTACCTAAAACTAAGATAAGCTTCAATTATTTACCTAGTTAGTATTTATCAGCGTTATGTTCACATATCGATGATTATTCAATATTTCTTTTTCAAATTCGTGGACTCTTCAAATATGTTGTCTTTTGATCTCAGACACATTTGTTTCTTTTTTGTATTCAGTTGAATGAACCCAGTTTTACTATGAATTATTATGATCTGTATATTTTAAAACTTGACGACAAGATATTTAATAAAATTACTTTTTATGTTCTAAGTTATTTATTTTAACAACCGTTTAGCTACAAAAACCTGTACTATTAATCATTCACAATATTATAAGTTATAAAATATAAAACTTGCGAATACAAAATACATTTTAGACTATCATTTCGAGAATTAAATGTTCATTAATTTTCAATCCCAATCCGTGTTAAGAGGTTGTGGATCGGCAGTGGTGTGGCACCCTCGCAGGCAACAGCAAAAACTCAGAATCTATTGTAGCTCTTTATTCCTCAAAAATAAACAGCAGGTACAATATCGTCACGTTAGTCAGGAAGAGTCGATACAGTTAGTTAACATAAACGAAATGAATTATAAGAATAATGTCAGCACGCTATGGCGGTCGAACAAGCAAGAAGAAGCGGATGCAAAACGTTGTCACAGACAACAGCAATAATAATTGCTAGAGTCAAAAATTACATATAAGGTGTCCCACACACCGGACACACCCGTCCACTACGTGTGTGCTCTAGACTGTCCAACAATCCGCACTAGGCCCGCGTGGGAACTACGCCCCAAGCCCTCTCATTCAGAGAGGAGGCCTGTGCCCAGCAGTATGTATGTATATAGGCTGGGATGAAGATATATTCTTTAAGGTTTTCATAGACTGCCTATACTGGCCAAGGATTTTTTAACCAACCCACTGGAAGATGACTTTGCAGAGTTTTATTATTGTCTTCTTAGTGGAGAAAAATGTAGGTAAGAGAATAACAAGATAATTTGCTCTCGATATCTGGCCAGGTTTATTTATCAGAAGTTTAAGTACCTAAAATGTATTGATTGAAGTAGGTACTGTATTGCAGCTTTCGCTATTTTTAAACTCACTATTTGTCGGTCCCTAATTAAACACTACTCACATCTGTTCAACGTTCAAAGGTTGATCAGCAGAGATTCATTGAAAGAATAAGTTCGCTTATATACATTACCTATGTTAATGTTGGTCAATTGTTTTTGTTTCTTTGTTTTTGTACAATAAAATGCATACAATAAAAGCAAAGTTACACCGCATTTTTTCATCATCATTATCTCACCATATACATACGTCCCACTGCAAGGCCCAGGCCTCCTCTCTGAATGAAAGGACTTAGGCCGTCGTTCCCACGCAGGCCCAGTGCGGATTGGTAACTTCACAGCCACCATTGAATTTCTTCGCAGTTGTGCGAAGGTATACTCACGATGTTTCATTTAAAATTAATTATATCAAAAAAGTTCACAAAACTGAACGCACATCGAAGCTTGGCCCACGCTAAAAGCCAGTAATTATAATCCCACTAGCTGTTGCCCGCGGCTTCGCCCCCGTTGTCTTTTTCCTAAAAAAAATTTCATAAGAACCTTCACCTGACAATAACAAACGCAACAAAAAAAGAATTAACGAAATCGGTCCAGCCGTTCACGCGTGATGCCGTGACCAAGGGAAATAGGGATTCATTTTTATATATATAGATTATCACCCCTAACTGTAGGTCCACACATAAACAACGTGCGGACTGACAGAGTACATTGAAAAGAAAAATTGTAGCAATATAAAACACTGGCGGTTCCCAGCGGGCCGTAATAGAAAACAAGATAAATAAGCCCATGCCGGGGTCAAAGCACGCATGACGAATGGGCCCGTATTAACTAGATCGCTATTTTATCTGGCTAAGTACTGCCGTGAATCAATGATATGATGCTGAAATATCAAGGTTGTTTTGCTACCTACTGATCTATCTTATTTATTGAATCAGGCGTTACTTTGCGGAGGTCCGTATTAATGAACTGAAAGAATTACTTTGTCTCACCCGCGACTTTACGATAGTTACATTTATGAACTAAAACAATTACTTTGCTCACCCGCGACCTTACAATAGTTACGTTTATGCAAGAAATGTGCGTTCATGCAGTTCCTCCACCTCCACACTGTACGAACACACACAAATCACATAAACCCAACCATCACCACCACCAAGCTACACTGACGCGTTTCGAACTCAACCAGAGCTCATCTTCAGAGTTACCACAACCGTATGCTATGCTACCAAACGTTAAACTAACAAACCAAAACAAATGTTTTAACTTGTCACTGTAACTTCTCAAGTACCCACTTTATTTTTCTTATTCTCAAACTACCCCACAAAAATTAACTTTAATTGAAGAGAGAAGTTACAGTGACAAGTTAAAACATTTGTTTTGGTTTGTTAGTTTAACGTTTGGTAGCATAGCATACGGTTGTGGTAACTCTGAAGATGAGCTCTGGTTGAGTTCGAAACGCGTCAGTGTAGCTTGGTGGTGGTGATGGTTGGGTTTATGTGATTTGTGTGTGTTCGTACAGTGTGGAGGTGGAGGAACTGCATGAACGCACATTTCTTGCATAAACGTAACTATTGTAAGGTCGCGGGTGAGCAAAGTAATTGTTTTAGTTCATTAATATGGACCTCCGCAAAGTAACGCCTGATTCAATAAATTATAAGTTACATTTATGTAAGAAATGCTTGTTCATGCTGTTCCTCCACCTCCACATTGTACGAACACACACAAATCACACAAACCCAACTATCACCACCACCGAACTACATTGACGCGTTTCGAACTCAACCAGAGCTCATCTTCAGAGTTGGTACAACAGCCGTACGCTATGCTACCAAATGTTAAACTAAAACGTTAGACTGATTTATACACTCTTCGGCAAAAAAGTTGGCCCAAATTAGAAAGATGCATTTGTATTTAATTTTGACAAACTTTTATTTAACTTGCAATGTATGTTCGGGTGGAATCTTTCAACTCAATTTTGAAGTAGATATCTTCAACCGATTGAGCTGAAATTTTGTATGCTAGTGTAAATCGGATGACAATGCATTATTTTTATGACATATAGCTGATCTGATAGGAACTCCGTAATAAAATGACATAACTTTATCGAGTTTGATTCGTGTTGACGAGTACATTGGTAATCGCGGGCAAAAAGTACGATCAGCAAAAAAAGATAGTATTAAAAATTATTTTTTAACAATCAATCAATCAATCAATCAATAATTTTATTTGTCAAAACATAGGTAAATACATGTACAAAGATCTTAACTGTATAATTTAGTATCACTATGTTGCACCATGAGGCATACAAATACATAGGAAATATGAGGCATGCATATTTTGTTATTAACCTATAAGTACATAATAATACATAACATGAGACACAACATAATATTACCACCTTTCATTTAAATATTCCTGAATTGAGTAAAATGCCTTTTCAACTAAAAAATCAAATAACAGTTTTTTAAATTTAGGTTTATCAACAAAAACTTATTATCTATAGCGGTTTACGATAGTCTTCTGTTCAAGAGATGCGTCATACAAATTTTTTTGTTCGCGTCTCTCCCGTAGATATGGCCGGATTGGCCGGGTTTAAGGGTCTATCGCCAATATTTTTTAGTCAAGTTTACATCGGCCTATGGGAGGCCTGGCCAACTTTTGACTGGATAACAAAAATGTAACTTCCTAATTTGGATCAAGTTTTTGCCGGTGTGTGTATAAATTTATTTATTATTTATTTATTTATTTATTAAGTAAAACAAAATTTACATAGTATTACAGCTAAATAGGTAACTAAGGGTTTCATTGGACGGATTGAATGGAAAATAGACAGCACAAGAGCACCTCAAAATGCAATGATTTGACTTTTGTCCGTGTCCGATATTTGAAAGTTTTCGAGTAAACCGCATCACAGAGATGTGTCATATACCTGCATGGGTTGGAGTTCAAAAAGTTGGACACCTTAAGAGGATACGATGCGCACCATTTCTCCATACAAACGTAGTCCCCTGTTTCCTCCCTGGATTATGGCTTTAGAGCCATTTTTTTTACTGTGTAATCTGTATCTACCCCAGCTATGCCCCTAAGTTTCGTTTTTTTCCATATTTCAATTAACATAAGAAATATGAGCTTTCAAAAACTGAAAAAATTGCCCGATTTCAACGTCATTTTCAGACACTCATCAGAAAAGAATCCCTCATATAAACAAAAAAAGGAAAACATAGGGGCATAGCTAAATCTGTCCTCTAATTATTTTTGAAAAAAATAATTTTATTGGTCCAGTTTTCGAGAAGAAAACGGGACTACGAAATGCTGTTTTGATCAATTTTACGCGCCTATTACGGTCTGAGCTGCAGTTGTCCCGCTCTCGCTGTACTGACACGGAGGGATTCGGGCGAGACAGCGACATTTCATTAAAATAACTATTTGTCAAAAGTCTCTCAGCCATCGTATCCTCTTAATGACGGTAGTAAAAACTTGTATGAAAGTTTTTCGTTGTGATACGACCACCATACAGTTAGTTGTATGGGTAATTTTCGTGTCACAGTATATATTTTTTCCAGGTAGACGATTTGTATGGTTAACTACGATTTAATGCGGTCCAACTATTTATATAATAATCATAATAAATCTTTATTTCAGACGTTTTTACATCCATAATATTGTGTTAGTAATTAATTAAATCTTAGTCTATGTTAGTACTGGTACAGTTACAATTATAATTACAAACACTTATGTAAATTGTGCCACCCCGTTTGTCTGGCTAACCCAGTGCGTCCGAATGGGGCAATCATATTTGTCAGCAATGACACACAGGACTATGTTGGAAATCGCTCTAAGCCTCCCCAGCAACGAGACGATCATCTTGCGCATAATTCCTTGAAAACCGTCTGTTCGGGCCGCTACAAACATGAGTGAGGCACTACAATGCCTAGGCAGTCCCAACAGCTGGTTGGGTCCCCACCCATAAATAAACTGTCAGTAATTTATAAGAGAGTATTGAAACAACAAACTCATTTTTCTTAATCTAATATCGGAACATAAACAATGTTTCTAGGTTGTAACTACAATGTCACTTAAGGTGTGTCGCTAAGTATAAGTGCTTAATTAAGCACGCGATTTCAAATGTTTAGCATGTTTAGTAAATTTGTCAAGAAATCTATTTAAGTTTTATTTTCATAGAAATATGGAAACATGAGTAGCCATAATCAAGCCAAGGTTCAATCACCTCGCAGATATTATTTATGACTTCAACAGTTCCAAATTTATGGACTCCATAAACGAAATTAAGAACAGGTTGCGGGTGCGCAACGGTCTTTAGACACGTCATTGTATTTCTACGATTCTAAAGGATTTTTGGAAACAACATAAACATCTCGCATTGTGGTCAATGTTACCAACGTACCTACTCCGTAATAGGGATGATGACGCCTTTAAAAAATAATTCGAAAGCACGAGTCCGGTAAAAAAACGGTTTATTTTAGCCCTGAAAAGCAGATTAATTTTCGATTAACTGCAAAATTAGATTTATTGTTGCTTTAAAACCAATAAATAGTTAGTTGATTGAGTTGAAGAACAAGTGACGTCATATGTTGCTATTGCCATTCAAACTCTATGGGAGAGTTGTGTTTTGACAGCTCATAAAAAGTACGTCAGTTGATTGGTGGTGTCAACATCCTTTTTTTTTTTTTGGTGTGAAAAATGCACCTTATGCATCTCCCCGTTCGGGGAAACGGGGAGTATGTGGGGCTCTCCTCTCAACAGGCATAGCCACTAACGGTTGTCAACATACCTATGAGCAACAGTTCTGTACGTTGAAGTTGAGCAAAAAAAATCCATGTCACTTAGTTAAACGATAATAGACCTTTTTTTGAAAATATTTAATATCAAAAGTGTTATTTTAAACATGAAACTACCGTGAGACTCACTCATAGTGAAAATAAACGGATCACTCACGTCTTAAAACGAGTTTAACTCGACATGTTTCGGGCTAATCCGTAGCCCTTCCTCTCGGAGTCGCACGTCACGGCGGCTGCCAAACGTGCACTGCGTGCTACCGCCCTGGTCGCGCGGCTACTCGACGCAACTGACAGCGACACACAACTACCTCCGTTTTCATCATCACTTTTATTGTCATTGTCAAATGTAGGGTAGCACACAACACTAACAACATCACTTTGTAAAGGTTCGCTCAACTCACCGTTGACGCAGTACGAACATTCAACACTGTTTTCCAACTCACAACGGGGCTAGTTGTGTGTCGCTGTCAGTTGCGTCGAGTAGCCGCGCGACCAGGGCGGTAGCACGCAGTGCACGTTTGGCAGCCGCCGTGACGTGCGACTCCGAGAGGAAGGGCTACGGATTAGCCCGAAACATGTCGAAAACTCGTTTTAAGACGTGAGTGATCCGTTTATTTTCACTATAAGTGATATTTTATGTGATTCTGCTACAGTCACTTAATCATTTTTTTATAATTTTTTCCAGAACTAGTATAACTTGATCTCTCGCCCGGTACCACGTTGTCGTTGAGTTTTGTGACATTCTCTATAGGCTGAAGACGATGCTTGTGTAAAATATGTCGAATGTTGTTCAAAATTAAGTATAAATTAGTTTGTTTTGGGGAACATTTGGTATAATGATAAAACGGTTGACGGGGTAAGTACTGCTTTGCTTTTAAGGAAACTGTAGGATGGAACTGGTTTAAGCCGCATTTCCTTAAACACGCAAATTGCGGGTCAAAAGTTTCAACATTGCTTAGTAAGGCGAAATGTAATTATTGTAGAGTAATTTTGGAGTTCTATGTTAAGTTGCAGTGATAATCGTGTATACCCTGAACTAGAGAGAACGTTTAACGTATATATGCTAAATAATGTAAAAGACGCAGTGTAGGTAGGCCTTCAACAAGATGGAGCGACGACCTGGTTAAGGCTGCGGGATCGCATTGGATGCGGATGGCACGGAACCGATCTGTTTGGCGAGCCATGGGGGAGGCCTATGTTCAGCAGTGGACGTCTTTCGGCTGAAATGATGATGATGATGATGAATGTGGTATAATAGTATTAGGAGAGTCTGATAATTCCTTGAAATCATTCAAACAACTTGCGAAAATTTACGAAAAAATAAATAAGTTTTTTACAGTATAAAAATAAATTTCTGTCAGCGAACCGGAAGAAGCAGCACAGGAAGATCACAACAAGATGAACTAACGAGATCGTAAAGATCGCAGGAGCCACTTGCGGGCAGCGCAAGACCGATCGTCGTGGAACTCTTTGAGGCACATCAGACTGGCGATTTGTGAATGTATTAGAAGCGGAGCGCGCAACGTATTCGCCGCGAGCGCGCAGCTACTTCAGTGCGTCTATAGGGCTGGGACCATATGATGTATAAAAACGGAAGTGGGTAAAATAGATGTCAGCAGATGTCGCCAAATGTAATATTTTTTTATTTGTTATGGTTGTGGTGTGAATGTACACAAATAAATTGGTAAGTTAAATTAGTAATCACAAATAAAATTTCGGACGCCAGGCTATTTTTGAAGAAAACAAAACAGCCAAAACTCAGACAATAGATCAAAATTTGGACTTTTTTAATCCAGGCCGGGGACTCAGACGTGGCAATAAAAACTAACCCACTATAGAACCACCACTATAGGCCACTATAGAACCTTGTCGCATTAACTAGGTACTAGATAATTACAACGTCAGTGTGGGTCAAAGGAGTATCAACTTTCCGATCACAACATGCAATAAAGGTAAAGAGTTTATTTATAAACGTTTTCGGTCCATGACATGAGAAGAAAAAGAAGTTTTGTCAGATGGACAAGGATCCTTTCCTTTTCATTTCCGTTGACATCACGCAATAATCACGTAGTTGTAGATAAACAAATTGATTCATTTTGACAAGGTCCTATAGTGGCATAGGAATCAAATTGGTTGACTGTATTGTATACGTGAGTGTACATCATGGCGTCCCAGCCCTGTAGACACGACGAATTCGTTCGCGGCGAAGCCGGCGAATCCGGTGCGCGCTCGCGGCGAACA